>OZ007497.1:71077811-72450311 GCA_963931805.1 Microdon myrmicae
CCTTTGGAAAAGGTGAACGCTGTGGGAGCTGTCTTTCAGGAAATGTACAAGGTGAATGAAAGCATTCACCGAAATCACGACCTGGAGGACAGAGTTCTACTCAATCACCTGCACCTCCAGAATGAAATTTCACTTTGGCAATCGGAGAATCCGGGTTTTACCGAAGTCAGTGACGATAATCTGTCAATTGACATTAATGCCAATGGTGTGGTGGCTAATAGCCTTCTAATAACAAGGGAAGGAATCCAGAGTATCTTCGACTCATTAAGAAGCAAAAAGGGAGTGGGAATAGATGGAGTACCTAACATCGTACTCAAGAACCTGCCCCCAAAGGCAATAGATATATACACGGTCCTGTTTAACAACGCGTTGAATAATGCATATTATCCCACGCGTTGGAAAACGGCTATCATTCAGCCCATCGCAAAAACGGGCAAAGACTATACAAACCCAATGAACATGCGTTCGATAAGTTTACTCCCAAGCATCAGTAAAGTATTTAAAAAAACCACTAACAAAGCTCTGGTAAAACGGGTAGACGACAACAGCATTATTCCAAATAACCAGTTTGGCTTTAAGGCGAGTCATGAAACCACACATGCCGCAGCTAAACTGGTCTCCGACATAGAATGGAATAAATGTAGGAACCAATGCACAGGGGCCTGTCTGATCGACTTGGAGAAAGCCTTTGATACCGTCTGGATCGAAGGGTTGTATTACATACTGGTCAGACATGGCATACATAAGCCTTTACTATATGTACTTTACCATATGTTAAAGGACAGGAGGTTCGTGGTCAAAAGTGGTAATGTGACCTCTAATAAAACGTATATTATCAAGAATGGCTTGCAACAGGGCGCGGTACTCTCTCCGATTCTTTTTAACATTTACATTAGCGACTTATTAGATGCACTTCCGCAGGCTATTGCGTACGCAGACGATCTCATAATTTACAGAACAGCTCCGAAAGTTGCGATCATAAATAGTTTAATACAGCGAGACTTCAACAACGTGCACCGCTATTGCGATGACTGGAAACTTAAGATCAACTTCCAGAAATGTGAAGCCATCCTATTTAGAATTCCATTATATAAAGCCACGAACGACACAAGGAAAAACTGACGAAAGCTAGTTATCGTGGGACCGCATGGAGATAAACTGGAAACCAAGAGTTTAGTCAAAGACCTTGGCATCTGGCTAGAGCAATATTTGTATTTCAACAGACATGTAGAGGCTGCTTTGCTCAAAGCGAGGAAAACTTTTGCTATGACAAGGAGGCTATTTCACAGTAGCCAGTGACCTAATTTTCGGGGCCTATTATCCAAACACTCTGTACTATGAGAGCGTGCGTTGCAACGGCTTTGTTCCACCAGAGGCGTTCCTTGACTTGGACATGAAAGGGCTTATACAGAATAGATCCGGAATTCCGCTGGTCTATCATGTAAGTAGATCATCCGTAGACGGGCGATTGTGCTACGACCGGGAAGTAACGCGTACCGAAGAAGAGCTCTTGCGCTTCAGTAGGGCTATCTCCCACAGAAACCGGGACGATAATATTAGACAGCGTCAACAGTTCTGGTGGTTGAATGGCATATAAAGACCTGGATACCAATGCCGGTATAGAATCACACTATCATCAGCCAGCCTAGCTTTTCTAGAATTAGGGTAGTATAAGATTTAAGTAAAGTCAAGTTAAGTGCTTTTAAATAAAATTAAATATGAAAAAAAAAAAAATAAATAAATTAATTAATTAAAAAAAAAATTAAGTAAGTTAAATTTTAAGAAAACAAAAACAAAAAACGTTCGACACAAAGTTTTTAAAATTTTTCTTTGTCTTGCAAATAATTATAAGTACTGCCACAAAGTTCTGTCGCCGAAAGGCAAATTATACAATTGTTAAGTAATGTTTAGCTTAGAGGGTCTGTGAAGGACCAGTAAGTTATAATATAAGATAATTAAGCTAGAGTTTAAGCATTTTTTGTCTAGCATATAATTTAGAAACTAAAAATATAAAAAGAAAATAAAAAATGTTTTAAAAATGAAATGAAATGAAAATGCAATTTACTATAGTGGTCATTTGATTTTTTTTTTTTTTTTTTTTTTTTTGTGAATACATAAATGGTTCACTTTACCAGGAAGCAATTCTATTCCTCTGTCACTGGAGTCTGGAGTAAAAAACCTACAATACCTAATAAAAGCTAATTGTGGGTAAGCTACCAATATCTACTAGAACAATAGAATGCGGACTATAAACTCTCACAACCTCAGCATGTTCCCTCAAATAAATGAAATATTTCGGAGGAATAATCATAATAAAAATCAGTGTCTCCAAATACCATAAATGAAAATTTAATATCAATAAAAATGTTTCCAACACCAAGACGAACAAATCTTTGAAAGTTTTTAGTCAAAATTAATTTCTGTAACAAATCTATACAAAATAATACAATCTTTTTAGACCCACAGCATAATTTACTTAGAAAAAATCAAAATTTCATTTGGGCACAAGAATGTTACGATTCATCCAACCAAATAAAAGTTTTTTTTTTTTGCTGTCGGTCAGTGTTAGAAATATTTAATCCAAAATTACCCGGAAATATATATCCATCATCTTCATCGGCACTTCAACCGGGATCTGGTCTTGGCCTTGTTTAGCAAGTCCTTCCACCGGTCCCAATTTCGAGCCGATGTCATTCAGTTTGTCACTCCCAGGCTCTGGGAGTCCTGATCTACGCCATCCTTCCATTGCAAACAGGGTCTGCCGAGCTGTCTCCTTCCATACCTACTGCCACAAAGAACAAAGGACTGCAGGCTTCTCTTCGCTCCTTCGAACTAGGTGGCGCGGCCACTGGAGGCTACCGAGCTTAATTTTTCTTACAACATTAGCTTCAAGGTAGATCGCGTACAACTCACGGTTGTAGCGTCTCCGGGATCGTCCTCCCTCCCATACAGGGCCAACAATTCTCCTTAAGACATTCCTCTCGAACGCGGCTAAGAGTCCAGAGTACTATTTATTGACCACCCAAGTCTCGGGATTTGTTGGATTTGATCAGGCGTTCGCGTATTTCTTCTTCCATATAGTTATCCGCTGATACTATTGACCCAAGGTAGTTAAAGGATTGCACTACTTCAAATTCGTGCTCCGGTACCCTGATAGTTTGACCAACGTTAGGTCTTCTCTTCGCAGAAGTTTCCACCATGTACTTAGTTTTCCGCACAATAATGTGCAGTCCTAGGTTTTGTGCCGCCTGTTCAATCTAGGTGAAGGTGTCCTGTACAGCCGAATCGGATGTACCGATCATGTCGATGTCGTCTGCGTAAGCAAGTATCTGGCTCGACTTGGTGACAATAGTCCCTCTAGTTGTGACGCCAGAGTCTGGGATTGCCTTCTCCAACACCAGGTTGAAGAGAAGGCAGGCCAAACCGTCCCCCTGTCGGAGTCCATTAAAGATGTTTATTGGTTTGGACGGTTTTTTTGTTATATAGTTCTAACCTGCCATAGTAGGCGGCCTTAATCTATCTCTATGAATGGATGATATAATGGAATCTTTAATTCCAGACATTTTTGCATCGCATGCTTGAGGGTGAATATCGTGTTAACTCTGACGCCGCGCTTCCTCTTTGATTGAGGGAAGAGCGCATTTTCTTTGGGATGAAGCCACACTGATATTGACCAATGATGATTTTAGCGTATCGATCTATCCGATCTTGCAGAATAGAGGAGAGTATCTGTGGGGGTTCTCTTTATAGGCGGTACTCAAAAATGTTATACCCCTATACTTGCTGCTGTGATATTCCCCTTCTTATGTATGGGTCAAATTATACCACGACGCCAATCTCCCGGCATCTTCTCTTGCTCCCGTACGTGCACCACGATCTCATGAATTGCGTGATATAACGCTGTCCTGCCTTGTTTGATCAGCTGATCTGGAAAGCCTTCAGCTCCGGGGACTTTATTTCATTTGAGCTGTCTTATGGCTTTTACGGTTTCCTCAATGCTTGGTGGCGGCAGCAGTTGGTCTTGAGCTTGCATTGGTGGAGCCTCCAATTCTTCAGTAGCAATTCATTGAAGTGCACTTCCCATCGCTCCAGACTGCCTTCCGGATCGGTCACCAGATTACCCTCTTTATCCTTGCAGTAAGCGCTGCGTGGTGTGTACCGCGTCATACTACGGATTATTTGGTAGAACTTCTGATGCGGACGCCGCTTTCTACTTTTCTCTATTTCACAGACTAGATTGTTTTTTCATGCGCTTTTCTTTTGCCTGTGGAGTATCTCAGATCTTCTGAGCACTTTGTGTTGTTGCATTGCCCTTTATGTATCATTCTTACGCTCAGTCGCTAGTTTGTACTCATCATAAAATCGGTTGTTCCGATCTCTACGACTACTGCCTGAGATGGAATTGGCAGTACTAATGACAGTATTCTTAAGGCAGATATTCTGGCCCCTGGACTTACTTTCCCTCCATCCAGCTCTTCGAGGGCGAGTCTTAACGCATGACCAAAGGTGTTGCTGGTGTTTTCATTGCGTAAGGCAGCCGGGTTGATTCGAACCTGATCCGCGGATGCAATACGTCTCCGTAAAGGAATCCACGCTCGGAAAACTATGTCAACAAGATAGTACCGACGTTGGCACATCGGTACGTTCGTATCGTCATCGCGCTCGAGGAGTGGCGGCGATCTGTCAACACTCGGTCAATTTGGTTGCGAATGCTCTATCAGGTGATACCCAGGTGGCTTTGTGAATATCTTTACGCGGAAACCTGCTACTCGCAACCACCAAGTTTTTCGATGCTGCCAGTTCGATGACTTGTAGTCCATTGTCATTAGTGTTCTCATGCAAACTATGGGAATCTGCGTAGTGCCTGGATAACCGGCTCCCGACCTATTTTGGCATTCAAATCACCAAGAGCGATTTTCACATCATATCCTTGGCAGGCATTGAGTATTCGTAGTATTCTCGTAGTGTTCTTCTTTTTCGTCGTCAGGGGACTCCTCAGTAGGACCGTGAACGTTTATGAGGCTTATGTTCATAAACTTGCCACTCATGCGAAGAGTGCATAACCTTTCGTTTATTGCATTAAAGCCGATGGTGGCAGGCTTCAGTTTTTGGCTGACTAGAAAGCCTACTTATTACACTTGAGCCAACCTTTCTCGGGATGTCGCTGCATGCATTGGTTCGCTACTTGGCGGTTGGTGTCACGTGGAGACTGCCTGTCACCATGGATTGAACAGGGACAAGGATCGTCCTGGCCTTCGCCGGGTTGAAAGCAATCAGTGACTTTGCCCTGTATGTTCCCCCACATCCCTGCAAATTTATATACAGACGCAAGTTTAAAGGGTGCAGGAGCGATTCTGGATCATCCGCATAAAAAAGGAGAAGAAAAACCAATAGTATATTTCTCAAGAAAATTAAAAGATACACAAAAGAAAAAAAGCAATATACTTAGAATGATGTTTGGCAATAAAGGAAAGCCTGAAGTATTGGCATTACCGTCTGACTTTGGTGCTCTAAAAAGCCCTAACACCTTTTCCCCTCATTCCTACATCCAAATCCCACCGCTGCCACCATTTTTGTTAGGGTCCTTCTCTCAGGGAGCTTGTCTCCTCCTGAGGGGAGCCGTTGCGGTCGCCAGCGTGCTTCCGGGGCCTCCGGGAGGAGTGACAACCGATCAGTCTAAATTGGTGTCCTAGGTGTAAGGACGCCAGTAAATGTATCCAAACTCAACGAAATTTAAATAAAAATTAATAAATATATTTAAAGTGAAGTATACAGAGGATTTGTGTTCTTTTATTAAACCAAGTCGATTTCCGAACCTCTTTCATAAATAATCGGTTGTCACTCTTCCCGGAGAGAAGGACCACAACATGACAAGGAAAAACTTCACACTTGTCACCAGACAACAACCCATTAGAAACAATGAATATAAGATCTAAAACAGATGAAGAATTGGGAGACTTGACGTACTACTTGTCACACTACACGTTTTAAATAAAGTACCGCCTAGGCAAATATAATATATATGATTGGTTAAGTAGAAATCCAGCACTGGCACCACTCGAAGGTGTAATCGAAAACCTAAAAATCAAACACCTTATAAAAATAGAAGATATCCGAAATGATCACAAAAGAAGTGAAAGTTTACAAAGGCGAAAAGGAAATATAGTATGATTTCAAAACATAAAATATGGTATCAGAATATGAGGAAGAAGGAGAAAATTGTTTGGTCAGAATTTAGGATAGACGAAAAACATGAACATTACTGCCACATGGGGGCAGAATTGATAAAAAACAAGCAACTTCCACTAGTAGGAGATTAACTATTATTACCGACTACTATTTACGCATGTCATCATCATCATCATCGGCACTACAACCGGGATCCGGTCTTGGCCTTATTTAGCAAGTGTCGAGGCTTGTTAAATTTTCCATAATAATTTATTTTTACGGGCAAGGTTATTAGCCTTGCGCCGATTTACGCATGTGGAATTGCTAAAATAATTGGTATACGGCTTTAAGGATTCAGTTTTTCCTTTTAATCTTTAATATGGTTTGATTATTCGAGTGTATCTGTTGGAAACGGTGCAAACTGCCCGTTCTTCTTAAGCTGTGGTCCTAAAGGCTCGTTTTTTCTTGAAAACGTTGTAATATTGCGTTTTAAGATTTTGTCCAGATCCCAATCCACAGATTCAAGCTGGTTGAATCTCAGTTGGTGCAAATTTGGTGTCGTAAACAGTCGATCATTCCAATTCCGGCATTCAGATATTTATATCAGAAGGAAGACACAACGTCTGCTGCACAACGCAACTACGAATAATTTTAATAAAATGAGTATTTATCCCGTTCACTCCTTGGCTTGTTATGTAGAATTTAAGTGGGATAGAGTTTTATTGTGTTCGGAGATAGAAACGGAAACACTAAGTCTCGAACACACGATCGAGAATGTGGATATACGTGCGCTGTATTTGTCTCAGGTATAATTTTGCACAACGACACTGTCAGACTGCCAAGTTGCTGGATTATTTAATTTATGAATTACACCTGTGGCGGTTCCGCCAAACCCCACGGTTCGCTTACCTAAAAAACCCCATAACTTTCACCCAATCTCCTAATTTCACTAATGCAATCGCATTAGTACCTTAAATGCTTCACGCATTAAAGAGATCAAATCTGTAATCTAAAAAGCCCCTGGAAAAGAAAGCTTGCCTTTCATGCATCTCTTCGGATACAATTCTCCGTAAGATTTCTTTCTTAACTTATCAGGCAGAACGCCCATTATTACAACCCAACTCCCATTGTTTCCCGCCAACGCATTTGCTTGGCACCTGAAGACATTTTCCCTTTTCAAGGACATTTAATGCATACAACGCATTATTTTAAAATTGCAATTTCCCACACCTGCACCGCAATCTCCACCGCATACCCGAAACATTTCCTTTTACAAGGACATTTAATGCTTTCAACGCGCTAGATAAAATCCTAAAAATAGTTCGTTAATGCGCATATGCACCATAAATACAAATCATTCGGCACGCATTGTTATCATTTGAAATGAAATGTCGGGCGGCTTGTTTTTACAGCTGCAACAAGCCGACCAGCGATTCGTTATTCAATAGACAAACAATCATCCATTTCATATTCCATTAGCACCTTTTTCCCAACGTCGATAATAGCGACGATGCATAAACGATGCGTAAACAATGACCCGCATTACCGAACGAAGCATTTGGTCGTTTCCTCCTTTGTCTTTGCCGCCTGCCGGCTTCGTTGTTCCATTGCCTTCGAGCATGTGTAAACAACATCAGATCTGAACGATCTCACACACACCACCATGAACTCCATTACGAGATCTGGTTGTCTGTTCTACCAAGAGAGACTTTACTTCTCTCTTGTGGTAGGAAATTCTTTTCCCTAGTGAAGGGGAATTGCACCCAAAAGTTTCCCTTGTTAGCGAATCAGCCGCACGCGCTGATAATCGCTGAGCCCATTTCCATCCGCCGACCGCCACGGTCGTTGCCGCTCCCGCTGTCCGTCGCGCGGCACGGAGACGCGAAATACCCCATCGAGTTTCGTGTAGTTAGAGTATTTTATATTAATGAACAGCAGAAATAAAAAGTGATGTACATCCAATAGACCTTATATTAAATCCGTGTTCAGTATCGAAAATAATGTGTAAAACTCTTCTAACTCGTTAACCAATAAAAGACCCATTCATGAATGATAGTCAGTGCGTTTTATTTTCTGTGCTACGGTTTCGTTATGGACTTCATCGAGTTAAAGATTAAACTAAGCCAATTCGTGTAAAATAAAAAGTTCCCCCTAGAAACAGCATCAGTGTCTTAAATTTCTTCTCTCTTCTGGTGGACGGTGTGTTGTCGAGCTTTGTGTTTATGTTTCCACTTTGTTGATGCGTTGGAACAATCGGAGTGTTAACGAAAAGTAGTGGGAAGGAAGTGAACCGAGCGCCCGTGTCCTGGTGCAATACTTCCTTTAACCCCACACACCCATTTCAATATAAAAACGCTTGTTATCTCACACCACTTAAAAAGAATTGAATATCGAGAATGTCGGGATTCCACAACTTCGTTCAAAGGTGGCTTTTCAAACATTTTAGACGAACATCGTCCAGGTTATACAAACGAGATTATCACTCGAGACATGATTAGACAAATCCACTATTTAGTAGTTCTAAAGCGTTTGCGGCGATAGTGAAGAGCCTGTGATTCGAACCGACGCTATCACGGTTAGAATCACTAAAAGATAGAACCAATTCTCAACACATCAGGCCACTGCCGCGTGTACGAATTCGATTTCTAAAATCAAGTACACTCAATTGATGTGGAATTGTTATGTTATCGCTATGGTGTACGGCTCTGATGCTTTTTCCTATCCGATTATCTTTCGGTGTTCTTCACTATTTGCTTGTGTATTGCGTGTGTATCTGTTAGAAATGCCACAGTTCTATTTAAATAAATAGTAGTCATCTACAAATTAAACTACGTAGCAATTTGATAATATAACAATATTGTTGTAAAATATGTCACGTTTAAGTATGGGAGCGCCATCTCTGGACTAGGCTCCAGATACTTATTATACTAACACATATATTATAGTATACGAGACTTCAATACACCAGCACCGGTCTAATAAATTACCCATTTTTTTTTTGTATTGAAAATCAAAAGAGTTAGTGAGAAACAGTCTTCTTTTTAGGAGCAGAGAAAGGAAAGTGATACTTAAAACACAGGCATTCGTCAAGCCAGATACTATTTACTACTCAATCTAGCTCTCGATAATTATACCACTATGTCGTTTCTGAGCACGGTTGTAAATAGTAAAAATCGTGGGAGTACTTACTGCTCCAACTTGTTAAATCACTGTTTATCTGACGATTCTTGCAAGAGATGATATTCGCACATTTAACGAGGACTGTTTGTCTATTATCATATCGTAAATAGTGTTAAGTAGATAACCAGATTTCTATACTTATAACGAAGTCCTTCTAAGCATATGCATCGAAGGCTCTTTTAAAGAAGACGAAGTATGCGACTCTGCGAGGGACTGCTGATTGATAATAAAAAGTATCTAAAACTTCGTATGTACCGATTTTAAATAAGCCAATTTTGATATGTTATTCTATATGAATAAAAAAAAAAAAAAAAAGGAAAAGCATATTTTGTCGACGAGTCAAGTTCGGGCTTAAACTAAACGCCCACACCGCTTTTGTTTTGTTTCTAAATTTGTAAGTAAAACACGATAGCAGAATATGTGAAACATGACATTTAATCTTAAACTAAATCTTCCACGAAGTATCGAATACATTGCGGAGCTTAGCCTTAAACTTCCAATTTGTTTATCTCCAACGCCATGTTCACCAAGGATGCTTTGTAACACGAGAGATATTGTTTTAATAATACGCCTGTTCAATAAGTAGCCCGTAAGGTTATTCGCCAACAGAATGGTATGCAAATCCTACTTCCATGATTACCTCCGTCTCAACATACAGAAACCAGTCGGGCAACCGCTAGTATTACCTGTACCCTGCAAATGCAAATTCTCATCGGCACCAGGTGCTACACCACACATCCCTTAGCACCTAGCAATTGCAACCTCTTCTTACCGATTTTCCAACCGCAATTGGGCTCACAACTAAGCCCGCGGCCAGTGTAACTTGCATAGGTGTCCCATTCTAGTCATGACAGTAGCAATTTTTTTTCGTACCTCTACATCCTTTGTCCACTGACGTCTATCCTGGGCAACCGAATAAAAACTGTTGCGGTTTATCGAAAAATCTATGAATTGTTAGTTCACAAAAAATAACACCTTTAACGTCGTTAGCTACGTGTATGTATCTACCAACAGCGAGTTTCCATGGTCCTTCCTGGGCATTGTCAAAAGGAGTCCAATGGGAAATGATAAAAAAAAAATTGCGAACTTCCATTTAACCGTCAGCTGGTGTGCAAGTTTGTCATAAATTTTGCACACGCATGCACCGGCGTTGGGTCCTCCAAGGATACACTAAAGTCGAATGTTTGAACGATGACACATCATAAATCAGAACAACAAAGAAGCCAAACTGAATGGCAGAGAAAAGGCAGGAAGGACTTGGTTCCGTGAGTGCCTGCAATATTGGCCTCAAAGCGTAGCCCCAGCGGCGATTGCTGCGGCTGCGGTCTTGACTTCAGTTAGCCGCAATTACTCATGCCCCCTGGGAGAATTTCTTGGTTTAGCCATTTGATAAATGATGGGCAGGTTTAATGTGGCAGGTGGTATTTTTGAAGGGACCTTATTAACTTGGGGTGTGAACAGGTTTTCTCCACGCCTTGGCCAGAACGGGTTTCATTCTAAAACACATTTAATCTATAATGTAATATTCTAAATTGTTTTGTCACTGCCTAGTAATCTGATTGATTTTTTGATTTTCAGCAATTATCTATCAATTTCACGCTTCCATCATTTTACCTTGTTGATCTATTTGCAACGACCGAAGATGTGGGTTCGTTAGATTCTGTTTATTTTTTTCCTATGGCAAATATTATATGTTATTTTATTTTAGTAATACACTTCGTTTGTGTTTGCTTGGATGTGAACTACTTTCACACTTCATTGATATCACTGAGTAGGCGCTTAGTAAACACTGGACAAAATTTGGTTATTCAACTAATAGTTAATCGTATCAAATCATCAGACACTCGTCCAGAAACACAGTTTAGCTATTCAAAGTATAGTATAATGGTTAGTCTCTGGAGGGTAATTGCTTTGAAATTATGCTTCTGGTATTCAATCGCCGAATATCACATATTTAAACTAGCATATATTCCACTAAAGTATGAGGAGCTTTCGAACCAGAAGATCGATATCAATTTATATGTTGTGCATACTTTCATTATTTCATATGAGTTTTAATGGCTTTTATAGCACAATTACTTACATGCGACCTAAATTGAATAGTGCCATTGCAATATATGAGTAAACTAAACAACTCATATATACATTGGTTTCAACATCGTTACTTGAAGTATGGGAAAAATTAATTTGTATTAGATTCATTCAACTCCTGTGAAACCCAAATTGTTTTTTCTTTTACATTGACCTCTGACTCACTCGGTAGTAGTGTTTGCCAAACTTACGGGGTCCGCGATTAATTTATATTTCGCTGGATATACCGCACGCGCTATGTGGAAAGCAATTTGTAAGCGTTCCAGTGTATAGAATTAAACGAGCGTAGGCAAAAATGCCCATTAGACGATTTGCATTTTAATTAATTAAAAACTACGTCATGTGCAAAGTCTCAAATTCAAGAGAGTTGGCATACTTCGGCCATGGCACAACAACAGATCTGAAGCCGCATACTGTCATTGAAACAACTGCATGCAATAATAAAACCACCAGTCACCTTAGGAGTATTGGTTCAGGGATTTATTGTCGTCGTCCTATTCACCCCACCATCGAAGGGATGTGAATCATGAGTTGAAACGTGTGCTCGCTTTTAAACCTCTGGGATACATATTTTGAAGTAATCGCCCTCGTATGGCGTTGCAAATATAAAAAGGGCATAAAAACTTAATGGGAATCGTTTTGCGAAAGTACTTTATGAGGCAGGCCTTCACGCGAGGTGTTTGCAATCAAATGAACAACTGAGTTCAAGTTGACACTGGTTTTAGGATAGCATGGTGTCTTGATGGCTCTTAACATGCTACAGTAAATTGGTATTCTCTGAAAAATGATCGAGCTTGGGAAATTCTTGTCATAAAGTAGAGCATCAAATTTTATTCTCGAAGATTAACGCCTAACACGTTTCCGGTAATAAATGAATTTTCTCTGGCTTTTATAGGTTTTTGTTTTATTTGGGTATGTACAGGACAACGAAAATAACTACGAGGACGTAGGAACAACGAAAACTCTCATTCAAATATGAGGACGATATAAATCTAGTAGAAACTTTAGACACAACATTAATCTAAGTTGCGCCACGGGTAGGACACAACTTAAATATTTATTGTCAGTTTGACGTAAATAAGAGTCTTCTCAAAAATGCATATAAATCTCCCCATTGGCTTCTCTACAAATCCCAAATAACTGAAGACATAACTCATGGGTTGCTCTTTCCCCTCTTTTACGAAGCATACGTTTGGAGTTACTGATTGACTGTCGACTTTTGAAATATCTGGAAACATACTGTAGCGGCTCCGCCAAACTCCACGACCCACTTACCTGAAAAACCCGCATAACTGCTCCCCAACTTCCGTAAGTTCGCTAATGCAATCACATTAGCACCTTAAATGTTTCACGCATTAAATAGAGCAAATTTATAATCTAAAAGTCCCTGTAAAGAATCCTTACTCTTCATGCACCTCTTCGCATACAAATTCCCTGTAAGAATTCTTTCCTAACTTATCAGGAATCCCAATTTCACCAAGTGCATTTCCCCCTAGACGGATTCCTGAGAACAAAATGATTTGGTTTACATACAATGTAACCATCATAGCAGGGACAAAGATAAATATACGAATCTTGCGTCTTAAGGCATCAATTAAATCCTACAGCATAGGTACATGCAAATAGGAATTGAATACCTACCCGTACCAGCGATGCCATTGTTGAATTATATAAACCAACAGTTTGTGATTGACTCACTGTACATACGTGAGATTAGACAGTAAGCATCTTATGTGCCATTTCCTGTATAAGATAGTCTTCAGTCTTGTTCCATACTTTATTAAGTCAAGATCTCGAATACAATGAAGCATACAACAAAATCGTCTTACAATAAATTATCTCAACGGGCATAAACACCATTTCCCGGTAAACAAGCTAAAACCAAGTAGCGCAATGTTCATGATGCATTGTGGCTGTCAATACAGCTGCTATGCATATTGTAGACATCGATCATCAACGGTCCCTTTGTCTTACATATTTCTGGATCCGTTTACCATTGACCTTCTCACATAAGCAAACACAAACCCAATTAGCATCCAATGAGATTCGGCTTGTTTGCTTAACCGAACTCGCATCTCATGGATCCACATTTTCCCTTTCTTTGTTTTAGATTCGTTCCCATGTCTTTGATCTATAAAAGAACCAATGTACACACATACATGTGTACCGTGATGATCTTCTCTCTGAGATCTGTTTGGTTACCCCAAAGAGAGACTTTACGTCTCTCTTGGAATAGGAAAATGCACCCCTAATTAAGAGAGCCAGTTTCACTGGCCAATTTTTTTTTTATAGCGAAGGAATATCGGTGAGTCGTCTTTCAACTACCGATTCGGTCGGTTCCGGGGAGGCGTACATCCCTGAGTCGTCTATTTATAAAGTCGAAATCCAATTTACACACGCGGTTTTCTAGTGCGGAATTTAACTAAAATAAATATCATAAGTGTAACTTATCCCCATTCTACATGGAGAAGTTTCGGGTGTTCGAAAGGCAGTGTTTGAGTTCTTGCCATGAAATGTATAGAACACCAGCGCCGTAACATAAGAAATTGTATACCAATAAAGTCTTGTACGCAAATCAGGACTAAACAGTGTAGATAACTTCATAATCAAAATTATCCGTGGTCACATTACAAGGCAATGTAGAGTGAAAAAAAAAAAAAAAAAAAAACATTCTGACGACATATTCGAGCACAATGTTGAAAAGATATGGTGAGAACGGCCGACCGCTGTTTTAATCCGTCGTGGATATAGAAGGATTTTAGGAAGTGATTTTCTGTTCTAATTGTTCGTTTATATTACTGTGAACATTTGGCCGCAAGTTGATTCCTTCGGAATCCATATTGGTGGCCTCTCAGTATTTCTTCAGCATTTCATTTTCTTGCTAGTATGACATTTGTTAGTATTTTGTATGTGGTTGGAAGTAGTAATATACATCTATAGTTCTCACAATCAGATCTGTCGCCCTTTTTGAAAATAGGGTTAAGATTTTCAACTCTTCAGGGGTGTCTCGAGTTATTTTGGCTTTCGCTCGGTATTCGTTTCTAATCTAATTTATGCCGCCGCACATTCTTTTGATGTTCTTAGTACAATTTTTTTTGACTCGATCCCTCTTTGATTCTGTTTTTTTTTTTTGTGTTTATTTCTTTCCGAATTAGGAAAGTATCCTTCTGTGTTGAATTGGTCATATATTTCTAAGCGGATCGTTCTAAGACGTTTACGTTACTCAATCTTCGCCCGGCACTCATCGTCAAACCAAGGTTTGAACTTAATAGTCTTCTTAAATCCTAGTACTTTTGGCGATATTTGTTTGACGACTTGTCTGATTGATGACCATGTCATATAAGGACATGGTCTATTTGGTTACGCATTACACCATCAGGTGACAACGATTTGACCTTATGAATTCTTTTGTGTTTGAACGTCGTGCTGCTAAATACCAGATTTTTAGAAGCCCCGGACATAATAATTCGAATTTCATTATCGTTTGAGACTCTCTTTGCCTCTACTTGTTTGGAAGATTTCGATTCTACCGAATGCTGTCGGTGAGATGTGCCGTGGTATCCGTTTAATATCTTTCCGCCGCACGGCTGTTACCAACGGTGGTGGGAACCCGCCTTCCATAACCCGCAAACGAAAGGAATATGTTTCGAGCAATCTCTTACCGCTGGCGGCAGCAACTGCTTTAGGGTACCTGTAAAGTAAATCCGGTTGAATGCGCCTTATTACTGTTGGAGGAAGCAATCTTGTGGGGTAACTGAAACAAGAAGAGGAAAAGGCGGAGCGGGAAACAACTTCCCTCTAAAAGCAACCCAGATATTTTTCTATCTTAACACCAATTTATTAAATGAGAAAAGAATCTACATAATCCTTAACTCTTTCGGAGAACTGTTATAGAATGAAAACACACCCCCCCCCCCCCCCCCCCTCGAATCATTAAACAGATTCGCACATTATGTTGGGTTAAAACACCCCGCGAATCATTAAATTGATTCGCATTATATGCTGGCATGAAAAGACAACGTTATTGGGTATTTTCATTTTCATTTTTTAAACATTTTTTTATTTTCTTTTTATATTCTTATTTTCTAAATTAAAGGCTAGACAAAAAATGCTTAAATTCTAGCTTAAATATCTTATATAATAACTTACTGGTCCTTCGCAGACGCTCTAAGCTAAACATTACTTAATATTTGTATAATTTGCCTTTCGGCGACAGAACTTTGTGGCATAACTTATAATTATTTGAAAGACAAAGAAAAATTTGAAAAACTTTGTAAATTTTTTTTTTTTTTTTTTTTTCTTAAAATTTAGCTTACTTAACTTACCTAAACTTATCTACTTTTTTTTTTTTTTTTTTTTTTTTTTTTTTTTTTTTTTAATGTAAAATCACTTAGCCTAACTTAACTTAAATCTTATACTACCCTAATTCTAGAAAAGCTAAGTCTATGTAAGCTAGCTGATGATAGTGTGATTCTATACCGACTTTGGTATCCAGGTCTTTATATGCCATTCAACCACCAGAACTGTTGACGCTGTCTAATACTATCGTCCCGGTCTCTGCGGGAGATAGCCCTACTGAAGCGCAGGAGCTCTTCTTCGGTGCGCGCTACTTCCCGGTCGTAGCACAATCGCCCGTCTACAGATGATCTACTTACATGATAGATCAGCGGAATTCCGGACCTATCCTGTATAAGCCCTTTCATATCCAAGTCAAGGAACGCCTCTGGTGGAACAAAGCCGTTGCGACGCACGCTCTCATAGTACAGAGTGTTTGGATAATAGGCCCCGAAAATTAGGTCATTGGACGAGCTTATTGCTCTCGCAATATGTCCTCTGATTAATTTAATCATAAAATTATCCACCCTATTTATGTACGCTTCATTATATAAAGTCTCATTTGAGTAATACTTTTTATAGTCCGATTCCGGTGTCCGATATAATCTGAGACAGCTTCTGAGACACTTCCTTTCGAACACCCGAATCTTTTCCATCAAATTTGGACCTATGTTAAACCATACTGGGCAACCATATACGAGCATTGGCCTGATTAGTGTCATGTAGCATATGACTTTTACCTTGCTGTCAAGTTGGCTACTGTGAAATAGCCTCCTTGTCATAGCGAAAGTTTTCCTCGCTTTGAGCAAAGCAGCCTCTACATGTCTGTTGAAATACAGATATTGGTCTAGACTCTTGGTTTCCAGTTTATCTCCATGCGGTCCCACGATAACTAGCTTTCGCCAGTTTTTCCTTGTGTCGTACGTGGCTTTATATAATGGAGTTCTAAATAGGATGGCTTCACATTTCTGGAAGTTGATCTTAAGTTTCCAGTCATCGCAATAGCGCTGCACTTTGTTGAAGTCTCGCTGTATTAACCTATTTATGATCGCAACTTTCGGAGCTGTTCTGTAAATTATGAGATCGTCTGCGTACGCAATAGCCTGCGGAAGTGCATCTAATAAGTCGCTAATGTAAATGTTAAAAAGAATCGGAGAGAGTACCGCGCCCTGTTGCAAGCCATTCTTGATATTATACGTTTTATTAGAGGTCACATTACCACTTTTGACCACGAACCTCCTGTCCTTTGACATATCGTAAAGTACATATAGTAAAGGCTTATGTATGCCATATCTGACCAGTTTGTAATACAACCCTTCGATCCAGACGGTATCAAAGGCTTTTTCCAGGTCGATCAGACAGGCACCTGTGCATTGGTTCCTACATTTATTCCATTGTATGTCGGAGACCAGTTTAGCTGCGGCATGTGTGGTTTCATGACCCGCCCTAAAGCCAAACTGGTTGTTTGGAATAATGCTATTGTCGTCTACCCATTTTAGCAGAGCTTTGTTAATGATTTTTTCAAATACTTTACTGATGCTTGGGAGTAAACTTATCGAACGCATGTTCATTGGGTTTGTACAGTCTTTGCCCTTTTTTGGGATGGGCTGAATGATAGCCGTTTTCCAACGCGCGGGATAATATGCATTATTCAACGCGTTGTTAAACAGGACCGTGTATATATCTATTGCCTTTGGGGGCAGGTTCTTGAGTACGATGTTAGGTACTCCATCTATTCCCACTGACTTTTTGCTTCTTAATGAGTCGAAGATACTCTGGATTCCTTCCCTTGTGATTAAAAGGCTATTAGCCCCACCATTGGCATTAATGTCGATTGACAGATTATCGTCACTGAATTCCGTAAAACCAGGATTCTCCGATTGCCAATGTGAAATTTCATTCCGGAGGTGCAGGTGATTCAGTCGAATTCTGTCCTCCAGGTCATTGTTTCGGCGAATGCTTTCATTCACCTTGTACATTTCCTGAAAGACAGCTCCCACAGCGTTCGCCTTCTCCAAAGGATCTTCGATCATGAAGAGCTCACTATTGAGGATAGCGTTCTCTGTATCTATGCCAATGTTGGTTAGCAGCTGCTTGTTTACCTCGGTACGTGGAATTTGGAGACACTGAATCTCGTTTTGATTATTTCTCCTGAATATTTTATTTATTTGTGGGAACATATTCGGGTTATTAGTTTTTATAGCTCGAATTCTGTTGTTCCAATACAAATTTGTTGCTAATCTATAATTAGCTTTAAGTAATTGTTGGAGGTTTTTTAATTGAGATTTCAGTGATATTATCTCCTGGTCTTGTCTGTCTGTAAACTGTCTGTGTAATTGTTTTAATTTCGATAGCAGTCTGCTCTTTTTCTTGTGGAGTGCGTTTATTGTTGCGTTTCTGTACATGTTAATGTGATCTGTAACTGTTGTTTTGGGAATTGTTTTGTCCATTGTTTGTTTTACGGCTTCGTCCATTTGTTGAATGTATTTGTCGATTTCGTCATTAGTCAGGTTTCTGTTTACTGGCAGATTAAAGTCATTCGAACGAAGTTCTCTTGTTAATGATCTGGTGAACCGCGGCCATCGCATTGCCCCGTAGTTATAGGGTTGCGGGGTCACGAATTCCTCCAGATCTGCGAGCTCGCTCGGAAGCTCTATTACTGCCGTGAATGCACAGTGGTCACTGTCGTATTCAATTGTCCGTAAACAGTTTGTGTTTCGTCTGTTGGTGTTAAGTAATCTCAGTCGTGAGTCGATTAGCAAGATATCTAAGAACGATCTACCTCTGGGGAACGATGGATATTTCGTAGCTAGCAGGTCAGTTCTATATTCAATATGATACTGATCTAACCAACCAGCCAACTGATTTCCTCTGGCATTAGATATATGATTTCCCCAATTTCTATGCTTGGCGTTCATATCTCCCCCTAGGATAAAGTAATTTTTGCCCAGGTGCAATTGTAAGCATCGGAAGAGAGTCTCGAGCTCTGCTATAAATAGATTATGTTGGTGCTCCTCAGGTGCGTAGACCGCAATCGCATACAAACCCCTTCCTTGCTGAAGGGGTATGCGTACGATACAGGCTTCCAGCACCCGGAACCTGCGCACTTCTCCACTATATATTACTTTATGATTGATCCCTTTTCTAATAAAGATTGCGACACCCCCCCCTTGAGAGGAGTTAGGTCGATCTCTTCGTATAATATCGTAGTTTTTATGTCCTATCTTATGTCTCTGGTTTAACTTTGTTTCCCCCGCCAGAAGTACATCAGGTTGTTCCTCTTGCAACAGGTTAAAAAGATTGGCTCTTCTCTCAGTTCTTATTAGTGAATTTACATTCACGACAAGAGCTTTTATTGATGTTGTGGTTAGAGGGTTTATATCGACTTGTTATTTAGACTGGGCAAATGCGAGTAGATCTCGTTTATTTGGCTTTGTAGCTGTGTCATCTGTCTCTGCAGATTGAGCAGGATTGCGAACACGTCCGCTTGCGGTGTTGTTTCAGTCTGTGTGGGAGTATTTGTGGCTACCTGTGATGTAGCCTGATTTGGTGTTCTCCCACCCGAAGCAACTTGTGCGTACGACCGCTGCGATGTTACGGGCATTGTTGAAGTACGAGCTGGCTCTGTGTTTTTTTGCCGGGTCACACTTCTTGCCATTATTTCTCGGAATTTAGGACATCCTCGATAGTTAGCGGGGTGTCCCTCATTCCGACACACTGCGCACTTTAGAAGGGCTTTGTCTTCTACCCGTTCTTTTCCCAGAGGGCATTCTTCTGCCTTATGGTCCTTTCCGCACTTTACGCAACGGCGCTGCATTTCACAGTTAGCCGCCGAGTGACCAAACCTTTGGCAACGTAGACATTGCAGGATGTCTCTGCCTTTTTTTAATTTGTCCCATGTGACCATTTGATGATCCAAGACTGAAATTTTTCTTAGACCACCAATCCTACTGTTGGGTGTTAATTGCACCAAAAAGAAGGGTAGCTTGCGGTTTTCCCTTCTTGCCTTGGGTGTGGTGAATGGTTTTACCGCGGTAAACTCGAGATTTTCGTGCTTCAGGTTTTGAAGCATTTCGAGCAGAGCCTCCGGTTCCATTTCAGGGTCGACACCCTTTAATAGAACCGTTACGCTCTTCGTTTGTTTCGGCGTGAACGAGTAAAATTCCGCGGTGGCTCTTTTTAAGACCTCTTTAATTTTGTCGTGGTCTGCCACCGTATATGTTTGAATGGCGTGCCTGTTACCCGTCAGTCTTTTAACTGCAAAATTGTTACCTATGGCTAGCTTACAAAGACTTACCAATTCCTTACAGTCAACATCTATGGTGTTGATTGGTGGCATCTTTATTTTTCCGCTGTTATTGTTGCTTTGCTGCTGCTGTGTTGCTTGCTGGTTCGTTGATCGCTTTTGTGTTAATTGTTGCTGTTGCTGTTGCTGTTGATGGTGCTGATGTTGAAGTTGATGTTGCTGTTGATGGTGAGATTGTTGCTGTTGGCCGACTTTTGGCTTTAGCTTTTGTAGTTGTTGCTGGTTTTGTTCTTGTTCGAGCGCCGCTATTTTTTTCTTTCGGCGTCTCTCTTGTAATCGGGCTCTTGCCATCGCCAGTTTCGCCTCCAATTCACTTATCTCTTCCTCTTCATCCTCAGACTCTGAGGATGCAAGAGAAGCGAATGAATTATTTGCCCCATATATGTTAAAATTGGAGGGGAAGGGGAGCTCACTGTCGTCCGCCAATTGTTGATCTCCTTTATCCATCGTCAATTTCGCGGTTTTGCTTCGCGTCACAATGGAGTTTTTCGGGGCGCCTTTTCGTTTGTGCGTTGTCGTGTTCTTGTCGTCCTCCGTATTCATTCTGGTTCTTTCCAGTTTGTTTTCATTAAAAAAAAACAAAGGCGACCTTTTGAACCACGGCGACTTGATTTCTCCTGCAAGGTGAGTTGAACTCGCCTACCGCCTGCTAAGAGTCAGTAAGCTTGCACTCGCGCCAAACGATGATTTAAAAATTGCTTTCTTAACAAGCAATATATTGTTTGTTTTAATTTTCGCGTTTGCGACCGCAGTGTTATCTTTTTATTGTTTTTGTTTTTATTGTCGCGAACACTTTTGCACCTCACTCAACTGTTTTTATATGCACTTATTTTGATTTTATTTAATGCATTTATACCGGTACACCTGGTAAATACAGATTGCTTAACGAGCAATCTATTTTAATTTTTGTTTTTTGCGCTTGCGACCGAGGTGATATATTATGTTTCTTATAGTTGATTATTATTTTATTTTTCGCACTTCACTGCAATATGCACATTTGCTTTTAGGTTTTATTTTAATTTATGTGTTTTTAATTCACTTAGTATTTACAATTAAGTTTTTACGTTTATTATTTGTTTTGTTTGGTTTCTGAATTTCATTGTTTTGACTATCTTCACTGTTTTAATTTTGGTCACCACATGTCTATTGAATTTAAACTTTTGGCGTGAACTCGAGTATATTTATTGTTTGTCGCGCTTGTTACATTAATATTTAGTTTACTGGTGTGTCCTTGTTGTCTTTTGTTTGTGAATTCTTAGGAATTGTATTTGTTGTCAAAAATTGCTTTTGACATACTTTTACTTTTTAAATATGTAGTCACTTCACTTTTTAACTGGCGCACTGTTAAACTGGTGTTCTCTGTAAGAGAGTTCGCGGGTGACTGACGTTATTGGGTATATCCCATGAGATTTCCTATTGGAAGTCAAGAATGTTATGCGCGATTAGCAACCGCAAAGTTTGGGTAAGCCACGCTGTTGCTACATAGAGCAACGGCTTGAGTTATCGCGTTCCTTTTGTCTATCTATACCCACACGCCGATAATATCCCAAGCATCAGCAGCGGCCGTTGACCTCGCTAGACACGGCCATTCGCTGGGGATCAAAAACCTGAAAAGAATACTTTTCAACCGACGCCGCTTCCCCTCTCGGAGTGCATTTTGGATCTGCACGCTGAGAGCAAACCAAACATAAAACGGGTTCATGCTGTCACCTAACTGGTTTCGCTTTCGTTGCAAACGAAAGACAAGCAACCCTATAATCGTCATGCTCTCCGTTGCCTTTTCTCATTCTCCTAGATCATTGACCGTCGGGTAAATTCGCACGAGTTTACTGACCTTAATGGGCGTGGCAATGAGAAGATGAGAGCGAGGGTGCGATCGAGAATGGGTGAACGAAAAAAAAAGTCCTTTTGGTTGGGTCAGAGGGTTAGTTTTAGTTGGAGTTGAGTTTTTTATTGTAGGCAGTCGAGATTTAACAGCGAAGCAGTTAAGTGGTTGTGCGCCCAGTGTGTAACCTCAGTTAAAAGTAAAAGTCATATTAAAAGAACAAATTAAATAAATCAAAACTAGGTGTTAAAAAAAAAGTAAACGTTAACTGTATCAGATTTTAAAATACTTTAAATAAAAAGTTAAAGAAAAAAAAAAGAACTAAAGTGTTTTCAATTCAAAACCGATGTAGTGCATGGTATGCAGCAAGTTTCACCAGGACACCTTCTATAGACGAAGGCCGCACAAGGAGATCAACAGGCAGCCGCTCTACATCTCAACGAACTCAATACGCTGCAGGTAGAGACTACAAAGGATTTACACTGTATATCAAAAAGTGTTACACACTGCAGATAGAGATCACAATGGATAACCACGTAAGTTCACTAATTATCACTAGATATTTTAATAATTAAATTGAGTGCAAAAAAGTGGTACATTAAAAGCGTTACAGAACTCAACGATTTACAAATATATATTGCTTTCATATGACTTGTATATGGCCATCGCCGCCATGTACCATTGTGCACTGAACAGGTGCTACATGTGCTGCTATAGTTCTTGACTAATTAGGGTTCGAGTAGTTAGCGTCTCCCTGGAAATCAACACAAAGTTGCCTTGATGCAGCGTCTACTTGAGTATCCGCCCGATACTGTTTTTTATTATGCAGCTTCGGGGGGTGATTGTCTGCTGGCTTTCTTCTCCTCGATGCGACGTCTTGGGCATTTTATTATGTATCGGGGCGACATCTCTCCGGGGCATAGAGTGACGAGGTTGCTAGCATCCTCCATACCAATTGTGTCACTCACTCTGCTTCTAGTTTATCTAAATTATGTTTTGGCCATTATTTTCAATACACTCCACTCATTTTCTCATAATAGCACATTGTATTTCTCCTATTTATTCACGACCAAGCTCTATAGAATTCATCATTCAACTATTTGAGTCCCGATCAATCTAACGTCACCAAACCTAATAAAATATCTTTTCGGCAAAAAGAAACCATAAGTAAATAAATGCAGTATCAATAAACGCCTCCTCTAATCTCCGACTTTGATGTTTGATCCCGCTTGATTTCGTGATTAGAAGCTCGCTCTTCAATCACGGGCATACCCAATTGTTCAGCGAGCAGTATCAAAGAAAAAAACGCGCATTAGATCGGTTTACATATCATACATAACTCATAAAATTCAAATCATAATAATAGCCAAAATTGAATTAAATACACAATAAATTGAACCCTAATGTTCATTTGTCGCGCATTGATTCAATTGCTAATTATCGAAAATCAAACCAAATCCATTGTAAATTGAACCAGATATTTATTTGTCATTCACTAACTCAATTTAGCAAAATTCATCATATCATGAAATGCGTATCTTTCATGATATTCTGGGAATTTGTTCAACCGAATTCCCATACAATTCCCTGAATTTTATTTCAATTGAAATACACGATAAATGTCGTCGCGTATTCTTAAAATTCGTATGCATCTTTGCTGGACAAGTCTCAAAGGGATTTTATATTTAAAAAAAACGGTATATATATATATATATATATATATATATATATATATATCAGTTTCAATTGTGGGTGTCGAGATCGTCGTCCAAGAGCCGATGCCAGTCAATTAAGTTGACAATTCGTTAAGAAGAAGTGACATCATAAAGTAAAGCAAATTAATTAAACAAACACCAGCCTTTATTTAACTTGAACATCGGTCGACTCTCGGGGGGGGGGGGGGGGGGGTCAGTGGTGGTCATAAGGTGTGCCGGTCAACGGCACGGTTTCACTTTGCACCCACCAACTATAGCGTCGTCAGGAGTTGTTCTCGGGAAATTGTACGCGGAAGTTGAAAGTCCGCCACTCACCCAGAACTAGTAAACGAAAGGAAAATAAAACATTCAACTGGCTCTGTAATGTATTATTTAAGCGTCTCTTTATTTTTCAGCCTTCAAATGTCTGTGTTCCTTTGATATTTCTGTACAAAAATGATTCACTTATTTGTTTAATTTATTTTTGTATTCTAAGAGGGAACCTCTGTACGTTAATAACACTTCACACACTCAAAAGGGGGCAAACCCTACACCAGCATAAAAAGGACAATTTCCTTTATTTTACGTTAATTGTTCTCGTTTGAATTAGTCAACGCAGGTAGATTTGTTTTTTCCTTCTGGGTATGTCGTCGCAAAACATATATGTCTTCAACTGCTCAACCGATCTTCTTCTTGATCATGCTTAATCACTTAAAATGAGTTCGGTGCTAGAAGGTCACGGTGAACAATTACCAGCGGAAAAATGCGATTTATTGAAAAGATTTGAATTTGAACTTGATACGTAATTTAATGACTCTCCCGACTATGACAGCGCAAAAACCTCCACTGGTGCCTCGTTGAGCAATTCAAATCTGACTCATCGAGTGGCTGTTGCACTCCACATCCACTAGCTGCAGTGGTGGTGAATTTCCATCTATGCGGGTGGAGCAACTCGGATCTTTTCATTGATGTCGGCCAATGAGCGATCGATTTGAGTTTTGTTGGAAAGTTTTTATGGTGACCGTTCAGGTCTAGTTGAAAATCCATTCGTTGAAAGCGAGGGCCAACGGAGATGCGAAGGTGCACAAAAGAAAATCGAAATGCGCGGATGATCAAATAGATGACCGAATACGGAGGCTGGCTGCTTTGCCATCACAAACGATAGGGAATAAGGTTTTCTGCTGATGTTATGTCAACAAAACTTCGCTTACGATGGCGAAGGCTAGAATGCATGGGAGCATGTTTACTTAAAAAGGAACGTATCGTGGGACATGGTCATGGGTATGATTGTTTAAATAACAATCATGTTCGTGTCTAATTCAATGATCGATTGGGCCGATAATGGGAAATTGGTTGCAGCTGTTGAAAACTCATGGTCATGGGGGCAATGTTTGTTTACTCCTTTGCTTTTGCGTGATTATACTCAAATTGGTAACGTCTCATCGGTCGATGGGTCGAGTGTGTGTTTACATTAAACAGCACTTGAATTCTCTTGTAGGTAGCCAGCGATGGTCTGCGCTGTATATTGTCGATCGAACGATCGACCGATGAGTCTGCTGATAAGGTAAGGGTGAACATGTCATGCACGTATATGGGAAAATACTTCTCGGCTATGCGTATTGACATGTTCGGGTGTTAATGTCGGTTACATGATAAGAAAACCGAATTAGATTTCAGGACATGATGGGTTGGATGCAAGCATGCCCCTGGGTGAATGTCTGTAGATGCCAATGCGATAGCAAAATAGCAAACGGCAATCATTCTAAGTGATTTTGCCACGGGCCCATGTTTTCAGGTAAGTATTGTTGCAGGGGAGCTTGGCTACTCATCTGTAGGTAAGCTGCTTGTGATGGTGATAGGATTGCAAATTGGGAAAGAGGAATTGGGTTAGGACGATGGGTGGTTCTTCGGGCGCCTAAAAGAACCCCCACAGACTCTCTTCCGTCTTCCCAGACAAAGCACGCAATTGAAGATCCCAAAATCATTAAAGGGAGTTCTTTTGAGAACCAGGCGATTGCTGTAACTCATAACATATATAATCCCTTTCAGTTATACAATTCCTCTCACTGGATTACAAATCCACCATACTTTTATGCCATAATTGGCTAGCTTCGTAGGAATATACATGGGTGGGCTGAAAAGTTTCCGATCTCAACGCGAAGATAGCAGCACTCGTCAATGAAAGTGAATGCAGTTGTGCATCTTTTGAGAGTTACTCACCGAAAAAAAATAGACGCTTAGTTTTTATTTGACAGTCGTCTGAGTGAATCGACGTGAGTGTATATGTGAAAATGGACAAATTTGAGTATCGAGCTGTCGTTACATTTTTGTTTTTGAAAGGCAATACGCCTACGCAAATCCAAGATGAGTTGGACTCTGTATATGGGGACCCTACACCATCATTTACCACAGTGAAATTTTGGGCTGCTGAATTTAAACGAGGCCGTGTGAGCTTGGGAGGCGATGAACGTTCGGGATGTCCAAAAACTGCAACAACTGACGATAACATCGCTAAAATGCACCAAATGGTGCTAGGCGAGCGCCGAATTAAAGAGAGAGAGATAGCAGAGGCTATAAAAATGTCCATGATTTAGGCATGAGACAGCTGTCCGCGGGTTGGGTGCCGCGTTTTCTCACTTTAGACCAAAAGCGTGTTCGAATGAACCATTCCAACACTCTGTTGGCGCAGTTTAGGCTCAATGAATCCGGTTTTTGCACCGATTTGTTACTGGCGATGAAACTTGGATACGCTATTATACATTTAGAGTCAAAACACTGGACTGCAAAGGGAGAATGGGGTCCAAGAAAGTGACGGCGACTGTTTTTTTTTTTTTTTTTTTTGGGATAGTCATGGAGTTATCTTAATCGATTATCTTCAAGAAGGAAAAACCAATACAAGAGCATATCACGTATCATTACTTCACCAACTGAAGGCAGAAATACGGAAAAACGGCCACATTTGCAGAAAAAGAAAATCCTGTTTCACCAAGACAACACTCCGTCGCACACCTCAGCGGTTGCCATGGCGAAAATCCACGAATTACGGTTTTAACTGCTTGACCATCCGTCTTACTCACCAGATAAAGCCCCAAGCTACTTCCTTTTGTTCCCTAATCTAAAAACTGCGCTCGGAGAACATAGATTTTCGTCAAATGCGGAGACAATTGTGAACAGTTATTTTGCAGACAAAAACGCGGAGTACTATTTGGACGGGTTAGAGAGATGGTAATGTGGGGTATATGGTGTTACTCGTACGCCTGCACGGGCGTGGGCTCAGCAACACTCCCACAACACGTTGCGAGAGTATTCGTTCACGAAAGTCACCGCACCACCACAAACCGTTCACATACAGAAGAAAATGAAACACCGGGCTGTTAATTGTATAAACGTTATTTTATTTTTATTGTTCCTTTCTTGTTGTATTGCAGTGATTCTTTATTGATTGGAATGTTTTGGAATAATGGTTTGATGGTCCAGATTAGCACAATATACAGAGTTAATCGTAAACGAATAGTGGTGATTTGTTTATTGATTTGAATTTTTGGAACCGTACAATATACAGAGTTAATCGTAAACAATAGTTCTGATTTTTTATTGATTTGAATTTTGGGAATAAAGATTTAATGGTCCAGGTTTGTACGATATACAGAGTTAATCGTAAACAATAGTTCTTCGGTCACAAACACAACACAAAGCGCCGAATCGAATATCGATTGCCATTGACTACTCCGGGACGCACACTCGAGGGTAGGAGAGAACGTCTGTCCTCCGGGATGGTTATCGCTCGACTGGTCGGTTAAAGGCAAGAAAAAGTTCATCGCGTCGTGGCAGTGGAGTCATAGATAAATAATTTCACTGCCACTTACTCGGAACTTGAAAGGGATTGCTATACTTGCATAGGAAATTCAGTTCCAGCAAATCCTCGGCGTATAAGCTGAGTTGGATTCGTTGGTTGTGTATACCGGGAAATTGGTTTTGGCGGCAGAGCCAAGTATGATCAAGGGTCTTGATCGTTGTGATCGTTTCGTGGAAAATTAGCTGTCGCTTGGTTGCAAGCGAGAAGTATAGTTTAAGGGGGAAATGAACCGAAGTGGTTCTTGGGGTAAATGGTTACGGTTTGATTGTAGGGAATTGATGTGGTTTTACATCTTTTAGGTAGAATAGGAACCGAAATGGTTTTTGGGGGAAATTGGAATTGTTTGGGTGCAAGCGAGGGATATAATTCAGATAGAGAATTAACCGAAGCAATTTCGGGGAAATGTATGCGGCTCGGTGTAGCTGGCGGTGATGATTAATATTCCGTCGCAGGTTAGAATATGCGTTTTATTACAGCGTATGAATTTCCGGGAAAATTAAGATTGCTTGACTTCAGTAAAGAATTTACCGAAGCAATTTTGGGCAAATGTATGCGGAGATGATTTGAATGGGGAGTTGGGTTGAGGTGACGCGCTGTTAGCGGTCAAGATTGGTTGGCATTGTGGGTTGGCTCTCCATGTGGTATAGAGAACCCCCACAGTAACATCTCCGAGAAAAATGTGTAGAGTTACAAGGAGACTATGTAGAAAAATTAAAAATAAATTTTAAGAAAAAATGTGTTGTATCTTTGTTAGATTGGAAACTTTTCAGGCCACCCTCGTACTAGGTTAACTTTCTTCTTCTTCGAAAGGGAAAGAGCTGCTCGTCGGTAGCAAGATATAGTTTGCAACAGAGCCAAGTTTGCAGTTAACGTGTTCCATATCATAAATCGATGCAGCTTTACATGTGGCTGGTCATGCACAACATACAATTTGATCAACACACTGTTGGAATAACAAATTCTTTGATCAACGAATTGTTTGATTGAAATCTTCTTAGTCGCATAGTCACACGGTACAAATGAAATGACGGTTTTTTCTACATTTATTTTACATACAAAAATATCTACATATACTCGAAAGAGTAATGGCATACAATTATTTCAAGTTAAAGTGGAATTTTACCGGAAAATTCTTATACGGATACACGGCTCAACGGTTAGTTAACAACGTCAATTTATTTGGTTATGTTGGAAAGGGAACGCTTACAGAGTGTTCTGGTAACAACCTTAGTAGTTCTAGCGGAGGATAGGTGGCGTTTAGGTCAACGAGCAGGGCATATATAAACAGCGGCACCGATGACTTTCTCTCTCTCTCCTTCCGCAGCTGGACCTGTCATCAACACAATTTAATTTAGCTTAAGACTAAAATATTAACTTCTCATTTGTAAATAACATTCTTTCGAAAAAAGTATCGTTTCCAACAGGTTATGGGCCCAGTCTAACGCCGGAATAAATAGCGAGGTTAAAGCACGCGTTAACGGAACACGTGGCGACAACACGTGAAGACCCAAAAGAGACGCCAAGTAATCGGCACGATGCAGGACGGAATGAAGACAAATATTCCGTTGTTAAACGGAGGAAACTACATACCCTGGAAGACAAAACTCAAAGCAGTACTGGTTCGAGATTAGTTATGGGAAGCTGTCAGTAAGCCGGCACCCACGCCGAAAGACACCGAGTGGAAAGAGAAAAACAACAAAGCCATGGCATATATAACTCTGTGTCGAAGACAATCAGTTAGTGCACATCCAAAAGACGGAAGAAGCGTACAAAGCGTGGCAAGCGCTAACAAAGAAGTACGAACGTTCAACGTACGGAAGCAGACTATATTTGAGAAGGAAACTGTACGGAATACAGTACAAAGGCGGACCAATGAGTGACCACGTGGACGCCATCATGACAGTGATTGACTGCTCCGGGGATCAGGCAAGCCACACGAGGATGAGGAAGTCGTAGCTATTCTACTGGTGAGCCTTCCGGAATCGTACTCGGGACTAGTCACTGCGCTCGAGGGCCGTGACGAGAAGGATCTCACAATCGAGTACGTACCAGGGAAGATTATGGACGAATACCAGAGAAGAACAGAATCTCAAGGCTCGAGCAGCGGATGTTCAGAAGTGGCTCTCAAATCAGCAGGTCCAGGTAAACATGACCCAAAGAAGGGACATCTCGACAAAGGTTCAAACTTCCAGAGAGAAAGCAAGGACAAACAGGAAACTCGTACATGCTACCATTGCCAGAAACCAGGACATCTGAAACGGGACTGCAAATGGTACAAAGCAATGAAGGAACAAGCCAGGGCAGGAATAGAAAAGTCAAAGACGCCGAGGGCTGACGCCAATCAGAAGCAGTTTCTCTTCCAAGCGAGAGATGACACGAGGATCCAAGACGGCGGACAAGATGGCTGGCTCGTGGACTCGGGAGCAACGAGCCACATGACAAACAACTCTGCCTTTTTCGACGGCATCCGGGATTTGAACAAACCAATTTATTTGGCGGATGGATCAAAAATAATGGCAACTGGGATAGGAGATGGCTACCTACCATGCATCGTGAAAGACGGTCGGGTCCAGAAAGTAAGGCTGACAGATGTCCTGTACATTCCCAAACTCGACGACAGTTTAATTTCAGTTCAGAGAATCATCGATAAAGGATACGAAGTAGTATTCAAGGACAACGGATGCCGGGTCCTTCAAGGAAAGAAAGTAGTAGCTGAAGCAGACAACGGCGGCGGTTTGTACAGACTGAAATTGGAAGGAGTAAAGGAGCAGGCACACCTGACCAGAGAAGCAGCGCGCATCCACGATTGGCATCAGCGATTAGGACATCGAGACTTGGCAGCTATCAGACAAATGGCTGGCTCTGGACAGATACGCATCTCTCCCTGCAAGTGTGAATCAACCTGTGAGAGCTGCATGAGAGGAAAGCTGAGCCAGAAGAAATTCCCACAGGCACAGAGGAGAGAAAGGAAACCAGGGATGCTGATTCATTCGGATCTCTGCGGGCCGATGCAGGCACAGACACCGAGCGGAAACAGATATTTCCTGACCCTCATCGACGGTTTTTCTCGTTTCACAGTCGTCAGGCTAATGAAATCAAAAACCGAGGTAACCGATACAATTAAAGATTATGTTGCAGCTATTGGAAACAGATACGGCAGAAAACCAGTGGCAATCAGGTCGGACAACGGAAAGGAGTACGCCCCCAAGAAATTGCAAGACTTTCTTCGGCGAGAAGGAGTGGAGCAGCAATTCACGGTCGCATACACGCCACAGCAAAACGGAGTGGCGGAACGGAAGAATAGGACGCTGGTCGAATCCGCGAGGTGCATGTTGTTTGAAGTTGGACTGGACAAACGATTCTGGGGAGAAGCAGTGCTGACAGCGACATATCTGCAAAACAGGATGGCAAGCAGAAGCATCGACAAAACGCCGGTAGAACTGTTTACAGGTGAAAAGCCAGACCTGTCGCACGTGACAAGCTTCGGCTCCAAGGTTTTTTCATTCATCCCAAAAGAAAAACGAAGAAAGTGGGATGTTAAGGCACGAGAAGGAGTTCTGGTGGGGTTATGGTTATTTTATGCGTGGGGTGTGAATATCGGGTGCCACAGGGGTACAGGTTACTCACGTTTGCCCACTGGTTCTGTTCGTATCCGACTCCAAAAATTGAAACACTTTCTTATTCGAAATTTATTTATTAATTCAAGTGTAACTTAGGAAAACTTCAAAAACACTGCAGATAATCCTTATTTACAAGTAACTTAAGTGATGAGGTACTTCAAAGACACTGTAGATGGTAACTATATATTGTAAGCTATTGTAACTTTATAATTTTAATTCACAAGTAATTTAAGTGATGGGGTACTTCAAAAACACTGTAGATGGCAACTATATATTGTAAGCTATTGTAAGTTTATAATTTTAATTCACAAGTAACTTAAGTGATGAGGTACTTCAAAGACACTGTAGATAATTCTTATTTACAATATGGCGCAAAACCTTAGTTTTAATCCGAACGATTCTACTGACCCTTTAAGATTTTTCTCGACGACTGATCCTTAATTCTAACTAATCCCCAAGGGTTACCTCATTTCCAATCTTTTCATTCTTTTGCCAACACAGCGCCAAAACCCAAAAAAAAAAATCCCGACCATTGCTTCGACTACCATATATGGTGCGATTTAGCTTTTTTTGGCCAGGCGAACAAGAAAAAAAGAAAGGGTGAAAACACATACACGATAATCGCTTCCGCAACTTAACGTGTGTATCCTATAGCATGTAGACATGGGATCATCTGAATCTACATGATTGCAAGTTCGCACAGGGGTTGAAATGTGCACATGATCACAACTGCGTAAAGCATTATTGGTGATCGTGCACATCTCGCTTGGTGAATCTTCCATGAGAACGTCGAATGTCTATATGGTCGACGACCACACCCTGGATAGCCGTAGATCGCATATCGCTTGTTGTGCAAATGGTGCAGGTGGCTATTCGTTGTATTTGCTTCTCTTGTAGGCAAGTATGTTATTACTTGCCTGTAGGTTGATTTTGCCACCGAGATGCTTGTTGTACACTATGGTAAGCGAACGCAGCTTGCCCGTGTGCTATGGCATCGAACCGAAGATAGGGGTGAGCGATGTATCTCGCTTTGATCGGTCGGTTACAGATGTGACCGTTTCTTCCACACGAGCAGGTGGTATATGAGAACCCAATGGTTGGGGTGTCTTCGTTGTCTTCTGGCGCCGAGTGGCATTCCTTGGTGTGCGTTGCAAACTGTGAGATCTCTATCGAGAATTAATGTTATGCAACGCACAGACAAGCGATTCGTCGTTGTAGGAAGATCTTTATTCTTGTTCGAAAGGAAACACGACGTAATGCCAAAAGCCAGATTTCTGCATGTTTGTTGCCATGGCGATGGCGTGAATTTTATGCTACTAGGTGCCCCTTTCGTGTGCTTAATGAATTCGGGCAATGCCCGTTACCCTGCTTATTGTTCCTTTTTTGGGGTATTACCCAACAATAGATGCGACGGGGCAGTGGCGTTGCATGAAACCGCCACAGGGTACCACGGCAACACTACAGGATATCGAATTCTGGACCCGTCAACGAACGAGACCTGGACTAGCAGATCAGTCAAGATCATCGAGAACCCAATTGAGCGAAAGAAGAGCTGCCACGAAGAGGAGAAGAACAAGAAGCCACCAGAGCGATACGTCACATACAAGACGCCAGACGGTGAGGAACCAGAAGGAGAAACCGACTCTGGGGAAGAAGGCCAAGACTCGGATGGAGAGATAATAGACTAGAGGGCCAAGAAGAGCACGGGGAAGGCGATTCCGCAGGCGAACAATTCCAAGCATCCTAATCAGTACAAAGAAGAGTTTCTCAACGAAGCAACAAAATGTACCACCACCGAGGCTGGGGTACAAGGTGAGAGCCTGCATCGTAAGAGAACCAAAGGATTGGAAAGATTTGTTACAGATGCCACCCAGAGAGCAGAACCCGTGGCGAGTGGCAGCCGAAGAAGAGATGAAGTCACTGAACGACCACCGAGTCTGGGAAATGGCAGATCTTCCTCCAAACAGAAAGGCGGTTTCGTGCAAGTGGGTTTTCAAGGGCAAGACCGATGGCAATGGAAAAATCTACGCCCACAAAGCTCGCTTGGTCGCGAGAGGGTTCTCGCAGCGGTACAGTGAAGACTACGACGAGACGTTTGCTCCCGTGGTCAAACACGAGACAGTTCGAGTCCTACTCACACTGGCAGCGCAGCAGAACCTACATGTCCAGCACCTGGATGTGAAGAGTGCGTACCTGAACGGCGAGCTAGACGAAGAGATTTTCATGGAGCAACCCGAGGGATTTGTTATGCCAGGACAGGAGAAGAAGGTGCTAAGACTCAAACGGAGCCTTTACGGTTTGAGGCAGTCGGCAAGGGTCTGGAATTTGAAGGCAGCGGCAATCCTTGGCAAACTGGGTTTCAGCTGTGGTTGTGCAGACAGGTGTCTGTACTTAAAGGAAGAAAAAGATGGAAGGATGTCCTACATTCTACTCTACGTTGATGACTTGCTGGTGGCCCGAGCAGACATTTCCCGATCAAGGACCTGGGAAACGTTAGCCATTACCTGGGGATTCAGATTGAGCGAGACAACGACGGTTCATTTTTGCTGAATCAAAGGGCAAAAATCGTCAAGTTGGTGGAAGAGAACGGCTTCCTGGACGCAAAGCCGGTTACCACACCGATGGAGACCGGATTCCTTGCAGCTCCCAGGGAAGATGGCGTAGAGCTGGAGAACAACAAATTTATAGGAAGGCGATGGGGTCGCTCCTATACATAGCCACTGTGTCGAGACCAGACATCGCGGTTGCAGTCGGGTTGCTGTGTCGAAGAGTGGAACACCCAACCCAAGCTGACTGGAGCGGAGCCAAGCGGGTGAAGCGCTACCTGAAAACTACCGCGGACACAGTAGTGAGACTACCCTCAGCCAAGGACGCCAGTCTCACTTTCTACGTGGACGCGGACTGGGCAGGCGACAAGGCGGACAGGAAGTCAACAAGCGGATACGTTTTCCTGTTCGGTAAAGCGGTGATCGCTTGGTCCTCCACAGAGGCAGAGAACATCGCCGCGTCGTTCGCGAGCAGAGAGCTGCTGTGGTTGAGGCAGCTGTTCAAGGATGTGAAAACTCCATTGAGGGAACCAATAACCATGTACGAAGACAACCAAGGTTGTATTAGACTAATCTCAGGTTCGGGATCAGCCAGGACCAAACATATTGACGTTTGCTATCACCAGATGCGGGACCTCTTGGGGAAAGGGATAATAAATGTTTGTTATTGCCCATCCGAACAAATGTTGGCAGATATCCTAACGAAGCCGTTGGCCAGGGACCGGTTCGGGGAACTTGCAGAAAGACTGGGACTGCATAGACCGGAACATTCTGAAGCGAGAAGGAGTGTTGGAAAGGGAACGCTTACAGAGTGTTCTGGTAACAACCTTAGTAGTTCTAGCGGAGGATAGGTGGCGCTTAGGTCAACGAGCAGGGCATATATAAACAGCGGCACCGATGACTTTCTCTCTCTCTCTCCTTTCGCCGCTGGACTTGTCATCAACACCATTTAATTTAGCTTAAGACTAAAATATTAACTTCTCATTTGTAAATAACATTCTTACGAATAAAGTATCATTTCCAACAGGTTAGTTACACGAGGGTTTATATCTAGCTTTAAATTCAGAGAATTGTTATTATGTCCAAGTGCACAATTGGATCGTCCTGTTTTTGAAATCTGCAGCTATTCGAAACTAATACAGGCCGATAGCTTGTTTCGCTGCCTTATTCTCTGCTCTTTGCTGATTAATGGTATCACAGTCTTATGCGCAACTTGGAATTACGTAAAAGGTAATTTTTAGGTCGATGGAAATGGTTCTATGATATTTCAGTTACAATTACTTACCGACAAAAATTGGTTGGTGAAGTGTTTTGGTATGTTAGTACAAAGTACCGACACATATAATAAAGTAATGTCCCCTACCTTTAATCACAGGTTGTTGCCGTGATCTCACCCTTTTTATCTTCAGTAATTGTTTACTAGAGTAAATCCATGCAACGGATACATTTGTTTCTTTTCTTTCCTTTTTTTTTTCTCTTGGTAATTTCTTAGGAAAAAAATGATTTTTACCATATGCTTTTTAAGTCTGTTTGTAAAAGAAAAAACGAAACGAATTGATTTGTTTGCCTGATGAACAACGACAGCTGTGTAGCGTCCAAATGGCGTTTCTGTTTCTTGTTAAAACTTTTCAAAAGGGTAAGCAACTTTCTTCTTCCTTGCAGCATCGTGGTTCCTTTCGCATTCCAACGGATCCATTAAAAGTTAATTAAAGCAGGTCCTTCTCGTCCTAGTGTTCCCTTGCTTCCCTGTGATTTATATTATCCTCAATGTTCCTGGCCAACGATTTAATTTAATTTTTATCGTCGCAAAACTTTCTTTCAGCACATACACGTACAGCACGATCTAGGAAAAGAACTTCTAGAACTCGCCGTTTATCTACTTCGGGCACGAAGCCGAGTTGCAAAAATGAGAAACTGTGCTAATAAAAGAAATTGATTACCATTTGCAAGGAAACCAACACCTTCAGTTACCATTTAAACGGACAACTGCCAGACTATTGTAAATGCTAAGGTAAATTTACTGCTGTGGCTGAATGTTGACTACCTTGGATGGCGTGTATAGAATGCAAAAACTCAATTTAGACTCAATTACAGTAGGAGCCAAGAGTAAATATTTAAGGGGACTGGGTACTAGGCTTTGTTCTGTTTTCCAGTTTAATAAAACTTGAGATGTGGGGACTATTAGACACGTAAATTTAGATATTAAAATTAAAAATATTTGATGGGGCATTGAAAGAAACCCTTTAACTTTAGTGAAAGCCCAAACCAGAGGTACAGGCTTTTATCTTTGCGTAGTCAAATCAGTTTAAGTTATACGTGGATGCTATCTTTTTAATAATAAGGGATTCCAAGAAAATGTTTTGTTTTTTTGTTTTGGCTTCTCTGTCTCTAATTTATTTCTAGTATTTCGTTTGTTTTATGTGGCTCTCGAACCCTTTACTCCCAACACATTGCAGGCATGTAAGGGCACTAGTATATATAGCCGAGGAATGTGCCACACATTGTGCAAAAAAAAAATTTGACTCGGGGTGAAACGACCACATTTTTGAAACTGAGAAAAGTGGGATAATATGTATGATATTTCTTATTTCGCAATAAGCAGTTCATTCAATTCAATGTGTGCACACTTGACAAGGTGGGTATTGGCAATCTACTGCTATATTTGGTCAGGTGCATCAAAAAGTGCGCTACATCGATCGATTAGACGAGCAGCGTGATGCATTGGCGATCTAGGCGAAAGGCATTGAATTCCATGTTGAGAAGATACCACGGGGCATTAGTTTTCAGTAACCACAGTGTAGTGCTCTAAGAAGTTCTACCAATTTCCTCCCACATTTCCTTTTCCCCGACATCCATAATGGATACAAATCGAATTCCTTTCCAATATCATATATGTATATCCCCAAATCTACGTTGAATTCAACGTCAAGCAAATTGAACCAAAGGTTCAATTATCGAACATTGATTTCAATTCCAAAAATCCAAACATCGCAATGCTAATTTTCACACGCATTGTATATACAATCAAACACGTGCCGAAACAAACCCATGTCCATTTGATCCGCAATAATTTCCGGTAATCTAAACATCACAACGTATTGTAACCAGATGTTTTATGACATGCCCAAATAGACCCAAATTCCCATCCATATTCGCATCCTTTTCCAATGGACTCTGACTCCATTTAAAGGGCAATATAAACTCTTGTTTGCATTAACCAGTCGCGCTAATGGATAACAAAAAACCTCAAAAAGGATCTGCGATAAGGGGCGATGTGTCCGAGACTTCGAGGAAGAAGAAAAATAGATTAGAAAGTTCAGCCTTTGGGATGATAGTGAAGAACGTGTGATTCAAACTGACGCTATGACAGTTAGAATCACCAAAAACTGAACCAAAGCGCAACCCATCAGGCCACCGCCGTGTGCACGAATTCGATTTCTAAATTCAAGTACATTCGACTCATGTGGATTTTGTTATGTTATCGCTATGGTATACGGCTCTGATGCATTTTCTTATTCGATTTTCGTTCGGTGTTCTTCGCTATCTGCTTGTTTATTGTGTGTGTATCTGTTACAAATGCCACACTACTCCCTCCTCACGGATGTGGGAGATTCTGGTTATCGCAAGATGACCAGAACCCAGAGACAAGATGAAGGACACATTTGTCCTTGTCTCCCTAAAGTCGGCCTCCCGCCACCAATTTTTTTTTTTTTAATTCTGATGGTCATTTAAGAGAGAAAAAAAGTATTGAGTCTCTTCGTGGAATGTTCGACACAGGGAGTATTTTATTTATTACAATCTAAATTTGAAGTTTTTTATTTATTATAATTCTTTTTTCTTTTCATTTAAATTTAATTTCATTCTCAATTTTAATTTCATTTAATTTTCTTTTCTTTTCATTTAAATTTTCAAGATTACATTTATTGTTTTAAAAACATAAAATGGGTATTAAGTTTTCTTCACCTTTCTCTCAAATATTTTTATTCTAATTTACTTAGCCACTTTTTACTTTTCAGATTTGTGCTGAAATTTTGGTTTTCATTTAGGTTTCATTGTGTTTATCTTTTATCTTCCTGTTTCTTGTCTTTATTTTCTTTTTTCTGTTTTCTGCATTACTGATCTCTTTATTCACCTGCTTCCTGTGTTTTCCCGTGTCCCTCGCTTTTTTTTCATTTATCCTTTGCAAAATATACTTTTCTTCTCTTCAGACCTTGGCCCATCAACCCCATCAGGATTTGATGACTCTTCGTGAGAGATTGAGAACCGAACTCGCGGATTGCTCTCCTCGAGAGGGAGATTGCAGCATTGTAACGACCCCAAAACCACAGACCGATTTAAATCGAAATGCCACACAAACAGCGGCCACGGTCGACTCACGTGGTTTAAAAAAGAAGCAGCAACCTGGGGTCTTTACACGAGACCTCAACCTGAAGGAGATCGTCGGTGACATGAACCGACAACGAATCTCAAACCTTAAGTCCAAGCTTCAATAAAATCTTTACCCACGATCGACAAACACTCAGTAAGGTTAACGATACCCTCAAGGGCAAAGGGGTGAATTATTACACATTCACCCCGGCCGACGAGAACTCAAAGACCATTCTTTTAAAACGAGTCGCTGTTTGTTGGGAAAAGACCGACATCACCACTCCCCTTGAGGCAGCATTCCCTAACGTCATTGACGTAGAAAAATGTTCTCCCCCACAACGGATTGTGCAAATCACAACGGAGAAGTACAGCAGGGTGAACATATGGATGCTACACCTTGCCCCGGGACTGACATATACTCCATAATTCGGAAAAAGTCGCTCCCAATCTGACATCAGCAAGTTGTCTTCGAGGTATTTCATAACAATGAAATACGTCAATGCAGTGTTTCCCACATGTCTCTCAGCAACATGGACCGGCGTTGCGTCCGTTGTGGAAAATCCCACGATAGTGCGAACTCCAGCCAACAAAATATGATCCCACAACGAATGTGCAGGATGAAATTACGTTGCCAACTTGCTGGAACTGCGACTAGAAAGGACTTCCGGTCTGTTACAGGGACTGCCTTAAATATAAAGAGGTAATCCAGAGATCCAAGGAGATTCGAGCTAAACAACTAGCCAAGTCAAACTTCGGAAAACAGGCCACACAAAATGTCATCCAAAATGGATTTACATTCGCCGATATGCTGAAATGACCTCAAACAAAGGATATGAATATTGTAAGATTAAAGGGACCCAAGCAAAGAATGTGAGAACTCTTTCACAACCTCTCCCCCAAAAACATATTCAAGTCCTTAAACGATACTATACAGGTCAACACGACGCCACAAATCCAAGCGGAGGCACAAAAGTCTCCAAAGGGGAAATCCTCAATGCTCGAGAAACTACATATCCCTCCCGCTTGATTGAAGATATTCGACCTCGATATGAAAAACTAGCAACCGCGGTTGAGAGGGATTCACTCCTTTTCAGGTCATATGCAAGACATGCGCTTCAAAATGGATCCCAAAATTAAAGTTATCCATATAAATGCAAACCCCCTCGTTCCACTATCAAAGCGTATGTTAGTCTCTGACTTCATAAAACATAACCGGGCAGAGTGGCTCTTGTAACCCTAACTAGGTTGCATCCATGTCACTCTCTCGCTTTCCCAAACTTTTCCATGATTCGTGGAGATTGAACCCTCACAGGCGGCCCTACTATTAACGGAGGTGGCACGTGTATACTAGTTAACAGCGGACTTCGCCATGAAGGTACTGAACTCCCACATTTCGAGTCCATAGGGGTCTCCGGGGTTGAGCTATATCTAGCTAATAATGGTACAGTGAATATATACTCTGTATACCACTCGCCTAAAACCAATAATGGTCCCATTAATCCCGAAGATATCGGCCAATTAATAAGGTCCTCGTCCGGTTTTAACTCCGGATATCCCCACTAGAACAATTCTGTTTCTTGACCAAATGGTACAAAATTGTACCAATGGTACACCGAAAACTCTAATGCCCTCAACTTTGAAATAGTCGCACCTACGGTTGGTACGCGAGGCAACTCAATTCTGGGCATCTTTTTTGTGTCCAAAGATTTACTTCCCCAAATCGCAACGCGATTTCACGATATTCTAGTTGAAACTTCGGAGACACATGTCCCGAACTACAAACTTGAAAAGACTTATCAGATTCCCCATGATGACCTCACGCTTCGGCTCATCTGGGAGCGTGAAAAGCTCTGCAGAATGAGATATCGCCACCAATTTACGGAAAGGGAGCCATTATTGCGATCCATTATTAACAATATTGGCACACTGATAAAACAGAGAATCCAAAACAATCGTAGCCAACAATTGGAAGACAAACTTAGGGCTTTTCAGATGGACCAGAACGGTTATAAAAATGTTAAAAAGATATGTGGCACTTCTCGTATCACTGGTCCAATCATGAACAGCGGTGTTGTTATCAATAATGACGCCAATGAAGCAAACATCATCGGAGGGACCTCTGAAAATAATCACAAGCTCACTCTCGAGGATGGCGACCCGGATACTGATGCAATAATGTGTTTAGAGGTTCACAATAAATTAGACAACGTTAACGAGCCAATAGTTGTCTTCAACTCAGATAACAGTTCATACGCCGACGACACAAGTAATAATAGTCACGGTTTCGTTATACCAAATACCCCACATAACCTCGTTAAATCTCGAAACCCAAAGAAATCACCCGGTATCAACAACATGTCGTACCACTCGTTGCGAAGGCTTTCTGCTTTATTCTTTATAAAGGTCTCCATTCTGTTCAACCATGCTTACAATATGGGATAGTTGCCCCAAACTTGGAAGCGTATTACCCGTCAAGCTTGGATTTAGAAGATCGCACAGCACCACTATGGCTCTCAACATATTTCAAAACCACGTCTGCGTGCGCCTCTTTAATAAGGAACCCACGATTGCGGTGAGGTCGGGCATTAAAAAGGGGTTTGATACGACGTGGATTGAAGATCTCGTTTTTAAATTATTAAATACTGTCCTCAGTAGAACGCTGTGTAGTTTCATCTACCACTTCGTTCTAAACAGAACCTTTCAAGTTCGAGTGAATGGACAACTTTCCCGAACTTTCAACGCAGCTGGAGGTGTACCACAAGACTCCATTCTAGGTCCCATCTTATTTAATAAGTACACTTATTTCTCGCCCTGTGCACGCGAGAGTAAACCAGATATGCTATGCGGATGACGTCCTAGTGTACACATCGTCCAAAACCCCTATACTCGCAACAAATCGACTCAACCGTGACCTGGACGAACTGTGTCAGTATTAAAGTAGATGGAAAATTCGATTTAACCCATCCAAAGCAGTGGCCATGATTCTGAGTAGTAAACACACTCAACCTACTTCTCGATATTCACAGAATATTCGAATACAAGTAGGAGGCACTACGATTAGATTTATACCCCAAAAATGAATTTCATCAAACATGTAACCATAATTCGTCAAAGGGGCCTCGGCCGGTCTAAGCAACTGGACAACATTTTGAAATGGAGCAACAAAGTTGACACTAAAGTTAAGCTTCTCTGCTATAAGCAGCTAGTCCGATCTGGAATATCATACGCCTTTTCCGTATGGTCCAGTATATCTTCGACCCAAGTGGAAAGACTTCGAGTTTTCGAAACGAAACACCTCAGAAGATACACTAACCACCCTAGAAGGCCTAACGGTCAACATTACCCCAACTCTCACCTATACGAAGGCATCCATTATCCCTATCGACGACTACCTGCTACAATTAGCATACAAGTATCTCGAAAGCATTCAGAACAGAGAGAACCTACTTGTATGGGAGCCTTGCGTTATTGGCCCTTCTCTCCTCCGATCTCTTCGGACCCGACCACCACAATTTTCCTTCAGCACAAAACTGAAGAAAACACCGCTTCCAACAACATCCCCCTCTATAATAGAGGATTCGTGGACCCATCCCATAGGGTCTACTACTAACACACCACACACACCCACGCACAGTACAAGACGGCCCAGCCATACACACACACCCCGACCGAAGCGCAGATTATCACACGCCGAAGACCTGATCTGGGTTTACTACCCCACTCAAGGGCTACCGGCTTTGTATGATTTCGTTTCCACTGTCCCTCCATCCAACTAGTTAGAGAACATTTGAACTAACCCTGTCCACACTATCCTTAGATTCCTCCTCTCTTCCTTTTTCAGATATCTCGAGACCGAGATCTTGCGATAACCAGAAGCCAGAGACAATATGAAGGACACATCTGTTCTTGACTCGTTTAAGTCGACCTCTCGCCACTCAATTTTTTTTTAATATTTAATTTTTAATTTTTTTGGTCAGTCTCTCGATTGGCGTTGAACGTATCAGTTAAATTTGGAACATATTATAAACATTTAATGAATGTTACAAGGTGCAATTCAGTTTTCCGATGTCCAGCAGCAATCATTGGTTTATAATTAAAGTAAATAGAAGAACTTCTGAATCAAAGATACGAATAAAGTTGATGAAGCTCGCGGTTTGTTGAGCGTTCTCATTCAAATTCACAAGTTTCCTTTTTGGATACGAAAAATCGACATCGGTCCCCACTCATCCTTCGAGCGAAAAGAAGCACGGTGGATGAACGCAATAAGCGTAAAGGAAAAATCTGCGAATAGACCATGTTCTTTTAAGAACAAGAAGATATCCGCCTAAATATTTCTACAGGGCTAATAGGGTACTAATAACAAGAAAAGAGATCTAGGGTATCTTCGTCTCATTAAGAAACAAAAAGTCAGTAGGAATAGATGGAGTACCTAACGCTGTACTCAAGTATCTTTCATATACACGGCCTTCTTTCACAACGCATTGAATAACCCACATTATCCCACGTGGAAAATCGTAATAAAAACCCAATGAACATGCGTTCAATAAGTTTACTTCCAAGCATCAGTAAACTATTCGAGAAGGTCATAAACAAAGCACTGCTGAAATGGGTCGATGACAACAACATTATTCCGAAAATCAGTTGGGCTATAAGATGGGTCATCAAATGCACGGCTCCCTGTCTAGTTGAGTTGGAGATAGAGCTTAAATTCGTTTGGCTTGAGGAATTATACTACACAATATTGTCAGAGAAGGGATGTATTAGCCTTTACTCTAAATACTTTATGACATGTTAAGTGTTAAGAAGTACGTGGACAAAAGTGGCAAATTGACCTCCAATACGAGTATAATACATATATTATCAAAAACGCCTTGCAACAGGAAACAACACTTTTTCGGACACCTTTTAACATTTACATTACCGTCATATTAAGCGCATTATATCACACGATTACGCGCGCAGTTATAATTTACAGAACAGTTCAGAAAATTCAGATCATAACCAATTTATTACAGCGCGATTTAAATAAAGTTCAAAGCTACTGCGAACTGGAAAACTAAAATCAATTAACGGAAATGCGAAGCCATCCCATTTAGACCTCTGTTATATAAAGCCACGAATGAAACAAGAAATAACTGGCGAAAGTTAATTATTGTGAGACCGCATGAACATAAACTGAAAACCAAGAGTGTATTCAATTAACTTAACATCTGGCTATGTAAGTGTCAATATTTTAACAAACAGCTAGAGGCTGCCTTGGCTATGACAAGAAGCCTATTTCATAGTAGTCAACTTGACACCAGAGTAAAGGCTATATGCTACATGGTCCGAACCAGACGAACGATTATATAGATATAATTCCAAATTTGATGGAAAAGGTACGAAGGTTCGAAAGGAAATGTCTCAGATCTTATCTCAGATCTTATCTCAAATTATATCTAACACCATAATCCGACTATATACAATGAAGCCAGCATAAACAGGGTGGACAAAATATGGTTAAACTAAATGAAGAACATGTTGCGAGTGCAATAGTTTCGTCCAATGACGTACTATATTAATGCTCTACATTATGAGAGAGTGCATCGCAACGGATTTATTTCACGAATACCGCCTGTGGAGGGCTATTTCCCATAGAGATTAGGAAGACGTTCCGAATAACACGTTTTGATGCTTGAATGGGGTGTGCACCAATGTCCGCCAGCTTACAGACTTCGCTTTTCTATATACATAAAAAAAAAAAAAAAATTAATTAAATTTATATAAAAAAGGGGCACAACGTTTTTTAAATTCAGCTTTCTTTCTAATACAAATGAAAGAAAATAAATGAGACTAATACAAATGAAACATATGGATCTCTATTGCCGAAAGGCAAAAGTGGAAGCACAAGATATCCTGTTTTCTGTATACTCCTTTCTATATGCCTTATAATGGTCGTTGCTCGACTGAAGTTGGTGTATATATTCCAACTCTTTGAAAATTCTCCCTCGATACCCATCAATATAGAGTGCGCATCACATTTTAAGTGAACTTCTAACGAATATGGTAGGATAACATTGGTTCTTCGAGCCGGAATTTTACGTTTGAAACAATGTCATATTGGTGCACATCAGTTCACCGCTGGACCCAATCATTCATCTCAATTCACCGTTGGAGTTCAACATCACAAAGAGATCGGAGCACTCAATCGACATTGGACCTCAACGAAAACAAGTACGAGCTCGCAGTAAGTTGTATCGCATAAGTCTATACTCTAGTCTAGTTAAGTGGTAGTAGTGGAGTGTAATAAGAAAAACTTCAGTGCGTTCGTGGTTATTTATTTCGGTATGATGTGTTATCACCATTCTCCAGTCGAATGTACTCAAAAGTAACTAATCAATGCTGAATCGGTTAGTCGAGCCCGACGAAGGAAAAAATATAAATACCCCAAATTTTTCGGTGTTGTGAGTCCTCTCTTTCGTACCATCGCCGCCCCAGATAGACCCATCCAGAGAAACCGGACACTGGATCATTTACGGACTACTACTACGGGTAGGACTCATGATTCAAGTGGTGATTATTGATTCTACATCAAGAAGTTGCATTGTCAACTAAGTCACCGGTCACTTGCTTCAAGCACGGGACGACACGGTTTATTTGTGGATTCCAACGCAGCCAACTGGACAAATAACTAACCACAGCATTTGCGGAACAACGTTCAAGAAGGTCACCACCGCTAACAGCAGGCCTCACTGAACCTGACATCGTCATCGTTCAACAACCGGCATGCGCGTTGAATAATCGATTACCGCCATTGCAAAGGACCACTAAATATAGTGATGTATAGTCAGAAGCACATTCAACTTCAGCTTCAGCTGCAGTTTACTTGACAAGGTTCGAATGCCTGGGTGTTAACTTTATTATCATTAGAGTGTTTACAAATCGTTTCATCAAGTGCAATACAGAGAAACAAGCAATGGTGATACCACAGTGCGTGATGTTACATTAAAGATAAACAAGGGCAAGAAGAAAGAGAAATTACGGTGGACGAGCAAGATGACCACATGACACAGAAATACAATATATAAAAGTTACATTACGCAAAGGAGATCAAAAGTGTACAGCCTATCTGATTACTATTGGAACTAAAAAGAGAAGTATCGAAAAAAAAAGCGAATTACAAAAAAAAATCAGGTTTGCTTCAGTTTCGACAGTTTCTACAGTCTGTGGGGGTTCTTTAAGCCATTTCCAAGGAGCCACCCATTCCAAATTAACCTGTCTCACACTTTCCACGCAAGTCATTCATACTTACCTGCAAATGAGCAGCGTAAGCTACCCCGCATCATCTTACACCTGAAAACATGAGCCCACGGCAAAATTACCCATCTTGCCGTGGCATCAACTTTCACCTTGGAGCATGCTTGCATCCAACGGATCATGCCGCTGAAATCTATTTCGGTTACCTTATTAGGTAATGAACACGAATCCCCGAACATGTCAATGCGCAATGCTAAGAAGCATTTTCTCATGCATGTGCATGACATGTTCATCCTCGCCTTATCTGCGTAACCATCGGTCGATCGTTCAAACAACAATCTACAGCACAGCCCATTGCTGGCTGCCTACAGGGATTTCAAGTGTTGTTTTAACATAAACACACACACGACACATCGACGATGGGACGTTGGCAATTTGCGTACAAGTGAATTGATGCTGTACGCAGCGGCCAATGAGTAAACATACAATGTTTCTATGTCTATTAGGTTTTCAGCAGCCGCAATAAATTTCCCAGGAATGGCCACCAACCGACCATGGAATTGGATACAATCATACCCATGATCGTGTCCCCCGTTATCTTCCTCTAAAACAAACAGGCTCATATCCATTCTGGTCCCTAGCCATCGTGGGCAAAGTTCTGTTGACTTAACGTCAATCAAAAATCGATCCTCTATCGTACGGTGGCAATACACCGAGCCCGTACACCGATCATCATATTTGACCAGCTGCATGTTTCTTTTTCCTTTCCTTCGCCCAAAGCATGTCTCGTTGTTTTTCTTTCCAAGAAAAAGGCATTCAAAGTATCTGAACGACGTCCATGAGAACCTTCCAATGGGATGCAAACCGTTTTTCATTGGTCGTTAGGGCGAAGGAAAAATTGCTTTCCCCGCCGATGATATGAGTGAAAACTCATATCAAACGCTGAGGCTGGGTCAATGTCGTCCAAATGAGGAGTCAGATAATATTCAGCTAACCGGACCCACGTATCGGGGACGTCGTGCGTCAGATCAAAATTAGCAAAAATAACACATACGTTTTATTGCCAAGTCCGAAGTTCAGTTTTCTTTTATTCCTGTTTACCGGGTTGATATCCATCACCAATGGATCGGGTGAATTTAATCGGTGTTTACCAAAATATTGCTGTCAAATCTGAGCGTGTGTAGTGAAAAGCGAACAATGCAAAAGGATTCTCCTTGACCATTACTTAATTAATTCCGCGTTAATTATTTCATAAACAATATTGAATACGAAAGTGATCCTGTAAAAGCTTGTATATTAAGAACACCAGCAGAGCGGTATACGTGTATGTGCTAATATTTAAAGTAAGCAAAAAATAAAAACATTAAAATAGCAAACAACTCCAGCGTCTTTATTTTTCATTCCTCTTTCGTGAATAATTTTCTGCGGAACATCGCTGGGGATTTCAGTGAATTCGTGTCGTACATCGGCATAGATACATTTACCCCACAAGTCCACTCACATCACGGTACATCACAGGATTTAACATTGATCATGTGTTTCTTCGTCGTTATAATATCTAGCCAATTAAAACCTGTCTCTATTATTTCGCTCGCAATGTGCTTTGTCATTTGAGGACATAAAAAAAATGCCCTTTTGTGTCGGCGCTTATTTAAAAAAAAAAAAAAAAAAAATTAAAGGAATTGTAGTGCTCCAAGAAGCCCTAACATTTTCCTCCCACATTATATTTTCCTCCCACATTATATTTTCCTGCCACATATACACAAATCCTACCTATAACAAAATCCATTCCATATCCCCAACATAACATTGAATTCAATGTCAAACTAAATCGAACTAAACGTTTAAATTCTCATTTATTGATATCATTTAATTTATTCAATTCAATGCATTTGTTCGATTCAATTTTCTAAAATCAAACAGCTTAATGCATTATTTTCCCATGTATGCTGTGTATAACACCTAAATTTTCTACAAGATCCATAACCTCAAAAGTACACGTGTCCAAACATAAACATGTCTATTTAATCCGCCGACACACAATTCAGGCAATCTATACATCATAATACATATCTCCACATCCCAGATGTTTATGACTTGCTAATAGACATGGATTCCCAAATCCTAATTTCACACCGATTTCCCACGGATCTTGTGTTACCCATCTGAAGTGCACGAAAACTCTTGTTTGCATTAGCCAGATGGATAACACAAACAACACCCCAAAAAGGATCGTTGGTAAGTGGGGAGGCGTCCGGACTTCGAAAAAGATAATGATAACAAAAGATACAGACAGAGTCTGAATCAAGAATCGGGAGTCGAGCAGAGAAGAGTCAGTGAGTAGCGCGCTTGATGAGAAGACCTCCTCAAAACATAAAGAAGAAACTTAAAATAAATCAAGTTTAAAAAGAATCGGAAGTGTTGTTTTAGTGACTGCTCAGCAGCAAATTCTTTGGTGACATTTCTTTTAGAATCAATATAATCGTGTGGTATTAAGGAGAACAACGGTAGCCCACTCTTCCAGGGGAACCGGAAGCACGGTGGTGCACCAAAAGATATTATAGAATACCACTCAAAAATAAAAAGTTTCGCAGAGCAGAACCACTGGGAGAGCAAAACCACCATCATGGATCCAACATATTCGTATACATGGATGAGCTCTGAAACATCGTTAGGTCTCTTAAAAATAAAAAAAATGTCTGGAATCAATGACATTTCCAAATTTGTGGTGGAGCACTTGCTACCGGGAGCCGTTAATATTTACATTTAGGGTAGGCAACAATTCACCTAATCTCAATTCAAAAAGTTTCCTGCCAAACACCAGTGCTCGAAAAACTAATAAATAAATCACTGATGAACTGTTCCGGGGATAATAGGATTATTTCGTACAACCAGTTTCGTTTTCAACCCCTCAATGACACTATCCATACTACGTCGAAATCGGTTTCATATAGGCAATGGAAAAGAGTGAAACAATAGTGCATCGGGGCGTGGGTGGACACAATCTGACTAAAACAAAAGCCTTGGAATGTCAGAATACATGATATACATTATATGCGTAAATTATTAACAAACAAAATGCTCACAAGACGGATCAGTCACTGCCACAATGTAATGCCGACAAGATTGATTATAACTTATGTTCAATATACCGGTAATTTTTTTTTTTTCTCATAGAATTTTTATTTATTAATTATTCTTTGTAAGTCAAAAATCAAGTTTTTCTCTTCAAGTATATCACACCAGTGTCAGGTTTTCTTTCAAATTGCAAGCACATCTGGATTTCAGTTTTCGGTGTCCTTCGGTGATTCGTTTTTATCTTATCAATGACGGGATAACATCGCCGTTTTATGACTCTATTATCCTTGGCAATATAAAGTAGTCACATGAACATATGTCTGGCGCACACGCAGGCTGAAACTAAATAATGGTATTGTTTGTCGCCAAACAAATCAGCACACTGCAATAGTTATAATCTTTTTGACTACCAAAAATAAACTAAACATGGAAATAAATCCCACGGTTTTTAAAAAATTCCGTTATCTTTTAAATATGCCTAGTATATTAGTGAAGATAGAAATAATACATGGCAGTCATGTATTTTGTGGAGAACCAAATTGATCTAAAAATAAAGTTAGTGCGATTTTCATTGAAGTACTAGATTCTTTCGTTTGCGTTGGCCCAGTCGGTATTGTGGCGGTTCCCTAGAACGCCACCAATTATCTTCCGATTACCCCATTTACAAACTCCCACCTAGGGCATACAAACCTGGAAAGCACGTACTCACCTGTTTATAGTTGAACCATAAAACTTTAAAACGCATAGAATCACAATATTTGCTCATGCTAAATTCATCTGCACCAAACAGGCATGCTCCTTATAGGCAATCTGGTTGCATCACCAGACAATTCATTGAACATGTCTCGGATCGATTTCCATACGTTGGCAGGCATCCTCCAGACGTAACAACAATTCGATTGCACCAACTAGCAACCAACATTGTTAGAACAATATCCATGAGATATAACCTTATGCGACAGCCGCACACATGCAGGAAATGTTTTAGGTTTTCCTTGTGCATACATGCCTACATCGATCGGTCATCCGACCGACAAATACATGAAGGTATATGGCTGATCTGGCGCAAGACTAATGACCTTGCCCAGAAAAAACAAATCATTATGGACAATTTAACAAGCCTCAGGACTTGCTTAATAACGCCAAGACCGGTTCCCGGTTGTAGTGCCGATGATGATGATGATATGGCTGATCAACCAAGCAAGTCGAGTTCTCAAAATGGAAAATTTCTATGGAGAATTCGACTACGTGGAGATGCCACCAACATGTGCACGATCAGCAAAAATGCTTTACACAGTCGCTGATCGTGCAAACACTTCACTTCCTAAGTAAAAATATTTGCACCCGCTGCAACCTTGTAGATAGAATGTGTGGGGCTTTTCAGGGCCCGAAGAGCCATGCATCGCTCGATCCCCACTATTCCAGGCGAACGACTTACCTCTCGGTCGAACTTCAGCAAGGTTGCGTAACCTTGCTACGGCATTTACCCCCAGCCAAATCGCTGGAATTAATACGGTTACCCAATCGGATAACTGTTTTGAATATCCGTTAGGCAGCTTACCTATTCTGTGGGGGGTTTTCTTTCCAAACCCCTTTTTCTCCAACACCACCCCTGAAAAACATTAAGTCCACGGCAAAGCTTATCACCTTGCCGTGGCATCGAAAATTCACCCTCGACCAGGCATTAATTCCTAAAAAAACATTAAGTCCACGGCAAAGCTTATCACCTTGCCGTGGCATCGAAAATTCACCCTCGACCAGGCATTAATTCCTAAAAAAACATTAAGTCCACGGCAAAGCTTATCATCTTGCCGTGGCATCGAAAATTCACCCTCGACCGGGCATTGATTCCTAAGAAAAACATAAGTCCACGGCAAAGATTATCACATTGCCGCGGCATTTGAAATCCTATCCTTAGGCATACATTCCGCCCAGGGCATCTTGTTTCCATAGCCTTATGCTATGGAAACAACATCAACAAAGAGTTCCTTGTTGACTCGTTTTATTTGTTTGCCCATGGCACTTCTTGCATGCGGCTATTTGGTCCCATTGGTTTGCCACCGCCGACAAGGTTTCGGCTGAGGCAAACCAAACATTTCTCTAATTACCAGCAATCGCTGGTTTCCTATTATCGGTCTCCACCGACCAGGGACCGTAAACAAGCAGCGAATTGGATGCAGCCAGCAAGTGTTTACTTTCAACATCTGGCAATGGCTGCACCCTATATTCGTTGCAATATCTAAACATAGCATTGGCACCACAGAATGCTATGCATACAAAAATCCCTAATAACGGCCGCCACCCGTCGGCGGACCAAAGGGAATTCACATCGTCAACCGAGATGTTGATTTATGGCCTCCCATAGGATGACCAGATGTTTTTGTTTACATTCATGTAAGATGCCGCAGCGATGTCGGCATCCGTCCAGGGTCGCCGGACGATCGTATGCAAGGCATACGCACACATGCATAATGTATGCCTATTTCACCCGGTCCAATCACGATTAACTACCTCGAGTTAATCGTGTAGCTCCTCCTATTTTTCAGTTTCTTTGAGGTTTTCCCTTTTCTTTGGTGAGCTCCAGTTAGTCAGTCAGCCTTTTTCCTCGGAGTCAACTTGTGTGTGGCGAGTCTTGATATTTTATTCCCGTCGACAGTTTATTTATTAGTTTTCTATTACTTCTGATCCTGCTTTATCGTTTAAGTTATTTTCAATGGGATCATTCAATTAAAACCGTTTTCAGTGGCCTTTCGTCATTCAGTGCGTTTATTATATTTTGCCTTAATATTAACTAATTCGCAAGATCGTCGGGATTTTGGTGTTGTTGATGGTGCCTAATGGTGAATGCTGTGAATCGAGTCGCCTCCTCTTTGGCTGCAGAAAGCGAGATATTATTTTTTGGATTAATCACTCTCCCTAAGACAAAACAAACTGATTGTTTAAATAAATATTGTTCCAGTCAGTGTATCACCAGTGTTAATAAAGTAATATAAGTGCTTCGTTACGAATAAAGAACATTCAACGAAACAACAACACCAGTGTTTTTATTTGACATTTTTCTGTGATGCGCAGTCCCCAGGTACTCGAAGGCGGAGCTCGGTGTTCGTGATGCATCGTTCGTGATAATCTCCCGTGAACAAACCGTGGGTGTTTTACTGAAACCGCGCCCGTGTAGGTGCATAAGTAAACTCGTACCCCACAAATGTATCCACGTTCCGCTTGCTCATGCACAGCATCAGAGGGCGATGCAACCCCATCTTGTGTGTGCACATCCTTTCGATGATCATCCCTTATATGATCATCGGAGAAATGAATGAAAGTTTCGGTATTCTGTCGCTTCGGATAGAATAATTAATCGCATTCTGGATTCCGTGGAGGCAAGTCGGGCCTCCATGTTAAATAAACAAGAAAACAAAGTTGAGTTTTTGTAGCCTGGATGTGCGGTCGTGTCCTGAAGTCAAATAGATCTATTTACTTAAACTGTACAAAAATTGGTATTTAGTCGTTTTAATGTTTCGTGAGTCGATTTTGGATCAAAAGACAAGAAGTGACAATACATTTAATTGTCTATTTACTTAAACTGTACAAAAAAATTAATATTCAGTCGTTCTAATGGTTCGTGAGTCGATGTTGGATCAAAAGACAAGAAGTAACAATACATTTAATTATCTATTTACTTAAACTGTACAAAAAAATTAATATTCATTCGTTCTAATGGTTCGTGAGTCGATGTTGGATCAAAAGACAAGAAGTAACAATACATTTAATTATCTATTTACTTAAACTGTACAAAAAATTAATATTCAGTCGTTCTAATGTTTCGTGTGCCTATATAAATTAACCGACAAGAAGTGTCAGTCTAATTGATTCTAAGTTTACTTGAATTATAAGAGACAAGATGTGTCAACATAATTTTTTTGTAAATTACCAGAATTGTACAGCCAATTATCAATTCGTGTTTTATGTTAAGTTGTATATATGTTTTGTTTACATGGATTCTTAAATGACAATAAAGCGAATGCTTTTAAGTTGGACAGTGCGTATCACTTCTTGTGTTGTTCTCCGCTAGTGGAATAGTTACGTAGTAAATCTTCGCGAACCAGTGCTCATGTTGGCACATGACAAAGACATTTACCACAGTATCTCAATTTATATAATGCAAAAGAACTTCTCAATATCTCTGAAATGTCGTAATTAATTTGGAAAATTTAAACTGCTGTAATCAGACTCCGGTTTTAACACTACTGACACATAGATTTTGAAAAAAATGTTTTGCCTCTAAGTAAATTTATTTATTTCTAAGTATTAACTATACTTCCGAGCTGTTTAAAAAAATTCCTCCGGGGGTTGTTAGTCACATAGGTAAGTGACACTAACTATATGATTTAAATACGCCATTTATCTAGGATATGATAAAGATTTATAGTAAGGTTTTTGGATTGAAGATGCGAACCTCAATCGAGATCTTGATCGAGTCATCTAGCTCATATAAGCTGGGAACTTGTTAGTGGATACTTTTACGATAAGACTTGTAATCAACGGTGACGGGCTGGTCAACGAGTATATGAGGCAACTATTAATTGCAATACGCGACAAATAATCCCACCGATGTTGTATATAATATATTAAAGAGGCTTTAAAGAAAAAGCAGACTTTAAACAAAACATTATCTACACCCAGTTAAAATTTTATGAAAGAAAAAGTACTAAAAAACTGACTAATTCCAAGTGAGATCATCCACTCAATCATCTATTTGCAATTAATTTCCCTCTAAATTGCAATGTACTTTCTTCTGTAGAATGGATAAAATTTTTCATTTCATATCTTGTCATAAAAATTCAACCCCCGGCATTTTGAATCTCCAAATACAACTTCTTAAGTGTGTTCACAAGTCATTTACAGAAACTGCGAGTCTATACACTTCTAGAGCCTACATGTATACCGATTTCCACCATCGTAAAGGACATTGTGCGAATTTATATCTACAGCCAATTGGCATCCGCACCGGATTAAACAGGATGGCAATAAGCATTTCCTCTACAACAAACTTTATAAATTAACACCCGTAAGGAACATACTATCAGTGTTACACCATATTGTGTGCCGGTGTCACCCGCAATTCCTTTTGACGCAAGGACGTTGTCACTTGGCAGGAGCAAACAGTTCTCGCAGATTACCCAGATTCACCTTAAAGAAGTAAGTGGCCGGTGAATGTGATATTTTCCTTACCAGCTTGCGTGATGAGCTTCCACAGTCCTGCTTTCATCCTGCAGTAAAATAAATGCTATTCACTTTTTTATGTAATATTATAACGTCTCCAATACGGCGTAATGTGACAATTCGTTGAATCATTTAGGGAATCCTTGGGCTTTATTTAGTCGCAGATTATGATTTGGATTCCAATTTCATCTGTGTTAATCTATACTTTGTTCCTGTGAGATTTGACTGTGGTGACTAGCAAACGTGCGCGAATACATTGTTAAAATGAAACTTTTTGAGTGTAGTAACAAAACAAGGAAAAGGCGGGCTACAGCAACCAGAGACGTATACCGGAGGAGTTAGAGTGTAAAAGCACGCAACCAGAAGAAATCCCATTTTTCTTTCGTTAAGAAGTTATAAAATTTTATTGTGTGATATTATTGTGGAGGCATGTCTTTTCACATTGTCACCTGGTAAGCTGATAGACATTTTGTCAGTCCACGTCCTGTTGTCCGTCGAGTGAAAGTAACTATATGATTTGAGCATAGCTTCAGTTGTGGCGCTTTGGGAGGACAATGAAAGATTCTGTGGACAGTTGTCTGATTTATGGATAAGTTTTTAGTTCTATGAAAAACACCTCACGAGGATATGTTAAATTGGAGGAGTAGTAAGTGTTGTATTTTATGGCTAGGAAACGAGAAAACTTTATTGTGACAATAAAGTGTGAAAAAATGCTGGTAGTAGCTAGTAAAAAAAAAAAAAAAAAATTGATACTTTAGATGCTGGACAAGAAAAAGGTGGTCATATAATACAATATTAGGTACAACACTGCTAATTAAATATCGAATGATCTCTATTAAAGTTCAAAAAAAGCCGCATTGACCTTAACATTAGTATGTGTGAGTAGGGCGTTAGAATATACTCACAGCTAGGCCAGCTTGTCGTAAGAGGCGACTAAAGGCCGAGTGGTAGCCGGGGTCCCAACGCCCTGTGCGCCCGGTGAAATACCACCCCATCAAGCTATAGGCTCCGTGAAATGGTTGGGAGAAATCCCTGGCCATCTTTCGGGGTTTGGCTGATGGACCGGTTCGAGAAAAGGTTGGTTAGGTGGTAGTCGGTCCCAAGGTGAGATACCACCCCGTCACGCTATACATTCCGCGATATCGCCGAGAGAAATCTTCGACGGTGTTTCGGATGTGTGGCTGATGTCCCGGACTGACACGGGGATAAGTCATGATGGTACGTTCTGATATAAAGAATTCCGGAGGTAAACTATTCTCCCATTCGGATCTCCGGGGGGGACTATGTCAGGGGGAACATCATGCAGATATCATGATAAATAATGGAACTTTGAGAGGTTCGTCATCGCATAACCGGTCTCGCTCTCGAGGCTCGGCCCACGCTCGACTAGTGACGGCATTTTGTAACATCAGGGGCATCGGTTTTACCAATACCAATGTAAACGCCGTCCACCAATATTTACAAACAACGAAACCTGATATCCTTGCCCTAACTGAGACCCAGGTCGATTCGTCAACTGATTCGACATATCTTCGTTGCTCAGGATACGACTTACATTCGAGATTCCGTTTTAAGGGCGGAGTCTGCGTCTTCGCGCGGTCCAATCTGGCTTGCCAGAGCATGGAGGCGTTGGAACCCAATAATATGGACATCATGTGGTTGAGGGTCGTGCTGAGGAATTCCGTTAAATTTCTTTGTTGTCTTTACCGCTCCCCGAATGACGATCGACCGGCGACATTTTTCGAACATCTTTCATATACCGTCGACTGGATACAGATCAACCACCCAGCTTCTGAAATTGTTGTCCTTGGTGATTTTAATGTGCATAATTCCGGCTGGTTGTTACATTCTAACAGAACCGACGAGGCTGGGAGGCTGGCGGAGATGTTTGCTGTAAGTCACAACTTGACTCAACTCGTGGGGGAGCCAACGCGAGTGCCGGATGCCCGGGGCGATTATGCGAACACCCTGGATCTGTTTTTGACATCCGAACCGAGTATTTATACCGTAGAGGTTTCTGCGCCACTGGGAAACTCAGATCACTGCTTGGTATCTGTCGCGCAAACACTTGCATACCAAGCAAGCAACCGGCCTAGGCAGCTTCGTCATGTATGGAAGTATGGGGCCGCTAACTGGGACGATTTGCGAGACTTCTTCGCATCCTTTCCGTGGTCCGAGGTGTGCTTCGGAAACTCCGATGTTAACGCATGCGCGGAGTCGGTATCAGAGATTATTCTTCTGGGGATGGAGATGTATATTCCACATTCCATCAAACGAAGTTCGTCTGATAAACCTTGGTTTGACAAAAAGTGCGAGCTGATTACAGCGGCAAAAAATAGAGCTTTTAAGCAATGGCGCTCCAATCCCACCGATGTTAACAGAACGAATTTTGTCAGAATCAGAAACGCGTGCAACCAGGCGATTGATACCGCGAAGAAGGCTCACAACCACGGGGTGATCAATAAGCTCCTTCGGTGCCCAACTGGTTCGCGCTCCTTGTGGTCAATGGCGAAAGCTGTCAGCGGTAACTTTGCATCCTCTTCTTTCCCTCCGTTGGTGACAGACAGCGGGACGTTAGTCACGAATTCAAGGGATAAAGCTAATGTATTCGCAAATTTATTTTCGGCGAATTCAAACCTCGATCCCGGCCTTTTGCACCCACCTGTGATCTCGCCGGTACAGTCTTCCATGCGGGATGTGAGATTTCGTCCGCGCAGTATTCAACGCATTCTACGTGAACTGGATTGTAGGAAGGCAACCGGCCCGGACGGAATACCAGCAATAGTCCTTAAGAACTGTGCTCCAGAATTATCGCCGGTTCTTGGCAGACTCTTCCGCTTATCTTATGCACAGGGGACCTTTCCTGCCTGCTGGAAAATCGCTCGAGTTCAGCCAATTCCAAAGACGGGAAAAAAGTGTCTCCCACAAAATTACCGTCCGATAGCATTACTCTCTATTTTATCTAAGGTGATGGAAAAAGTCATCAATGCTGAGTTGGTTAAGTATTTGGAGTGCAACGGACTCCTGAATGATCGTCAATACGGATTCCGTGGCAGGCGGTCCACAGGAGACCTTTTGACACTTATAACCGATATATGGACATCTGCGATTGAACGGCATGGTGAGTCAAGGGCGGTCGCATTGGATATTTCCAAGGCTTTTGACCGCGTCTGGCACGGCGCATTGCTGAGCAAACTTCGTTCATATGGACTTTCCCAACAGCTTTGCGACTGGACGAGGAGCTTCCTTGAAAATCGATCGATCCGGGTTGTTGTGGACGGCGAGTGTTCGGATCTGTATCCTGTTAATTCGGGGGTGCCCCAAGGTTCTATTTTGGCTCCAACCGTGTTTTTGCTTCACATAAATGATTTGTTGGGGACAACGGATAACAAAGTGTTCAGTTTTGCGGATGATAGTACGTTTGTTTCCTCCTTTTCGAGTGATCGGCCGATTGGTGCATCTGCGTCACACCAGCTGAGATGTAGACAGATTGATTCTCTGAATCGGGATCTGGATAAAGTCCTGCAGTGGGGAAAGGCCAATCTTGTCGACTTCAACGCAACGAAGACCCAGTATACAACATTCACAAAGAAAACTGGATCATCGGTTCCACAGCTGATGATGAATGGCCGGGCCCTCGAGGCTGGGGAAAGTTTGAAATTGCTCGGCGTCACGGTCTGTGGGAATGTATCATGGCATAAACACGTGTCGAACATCGCCAGGTCAGCCTCAGGAAAACTGAGTTATCTTTTTAGAGCCAAGAAATATTTTACCCCGGCCCAACTTCTCCTCCTATATAAATCCCAAATTAGACCCGCGCTCGAATATTGCTCTCATGTTTGGAGCTCGGCTCCTAAACATACCCTCGACCTACTTGAGAGCATACAGAGACGAGCGATCCGCCTGATCGGGGACTCGGCGCTGACGTCGGGACTACAGTCGCTATCACATCGAAGGCGCGTAGCCGACCTCTGTCTGTTTTACAGATATTATCACGGGTGCTGTTCTTCGGAGATTCGTGGTATTGTTCCGCGCAATTCGGCTTATATGCGCTCCACAAGACAATCCGACGGATCGCACCCGTTTGTGGTTCATCTCCCGACGGCGCGAACATCCCTACATCAGAACTCGTTCCGCTACAGAGCGGGGAAGCTGTGGAACTCCCTTCCCACGCGAGTGTTCCCGGAACGTTACAACCTGCAACTGTTCAAAAAGAACTGCAACAGTTATTTGATGGCATCTCGGGGCGCCCACTCGGCGCTATAGGTTCGCCTCTCCCGAGAGAAGTCTAATAAAAAAAAAAAAAAAAAATAATGACATGTATATAGTGTTCAGACACTATATTTAGAACGCCAAATGTCAAAGATCAACTTGATGCATTAGAAATTTAGAATTGGGTGCAGCGAGACTTACTAACAACTCGAATATTCAATATATTCATCAGAAATGTGTACATTGTTGTGCTAAATGGAAATCCACCTTGCTTATTACTTCTAGTAATATATCCACATTAAAGGACGCCATCATTTATCTACATGATTTTTAGAAATTCAAACACTTCTTATTCTTTGGTTTAATCATTTCTTGAGCATTAAATACGACAACTTCTCGTGTATAAATCTTTCAAATACTTTAAATAACTTTGTAAATATATCGTGACTCAAATATACATAACAACTTGTTATATCTTCGATACTTTAATTAACTTTATCACAAATAGAGGGTTTCCGTCAATTATGACAACTGTGCATGTATTAATATTTTACCTTTCTGATGCTTCAAATAACTTTATTGCAAATGTTAGGATTTCATATACGCGTTTCTCGAATATATCACTAATGGAAGTTGTAGAATCTCAATCAATTTTTTTTTTTTTTTTTTTTTTTTTTAGACTTTTAGGTCGGAGGATGGCTACCTGGATAGGGTGCCGATTATACTATGCACATAGACACGATAGTCATTGCCTATGAATTATTTGTCAGACTTTGTCGTGGTTATTTGCGAGAACAATTTTCAGATTTGTATTCCATGGTAACCTCTCTTAGTTCGTATTGTTATTTTTAGATACTGCGGTGAAAACTCGTTTTACAGCAGAAAGATACATTGCTCCATGTATAGGAACTGAAAACTAAAAACATTTACGTAGAGGAACACCCCGTCGGCTCGGCGGTCAGACGAGGATCATAAAATGTGTTTTCATTTCCTGTAGATGCCTGGCATCTGGTGATACTGTTTTCGTTTTTTTTTATTTTTTAATGGCAAGCCCTTTGGTCTTCACCTAGCGTTCAGGCCGCCAGGCAATTTGGGTTTTACAACAACGTTTAAGGAAATAGTCATGCAGAGTGGAACACGTGAGATAGTGGGGTCTTCTGATCCAATACAGTCGTTAGATAACCCTTACTTAACCTTACAAAACTTGTCGCCATTATCCGAAGAAGTAAGCACTTCCTACTTACACCTTCCCAGAATATTCGAATACGAATGGGATTTAATACAATCAGTAGATGGTTAATGCTGCTTTTATTTCCATGAGAAAGTGAAAATTTTCTAAAAGGCATTCATCTTACCTATGAACGAGCCCCCGTTCCACCATGCATGAATATTTATTACATTTAACGCACAATGACGTTAAAAAATTTTTTTTATGGCTTGCCACAGGATGTGTGGCGGTTCCGCCAAACCCCACTGACTACTTACCTAAAGAACCCCATCTCTACGACCCAATCTTATAAGTTCGCTAATGCAATCGCACTAGCACCTTAAATGCTTTACGCATCTAGGTTATCAAATTTATAATCTAAAAGCCCCTGTTAAAGAATCCTTACCTTTCTTGCATCTCTTCGCATACAAATTCCCTGTAAGAATTCTTTCCTAATTATCAGGAATCCCAAAACATATTCGGCACCTTCGGTGCCAGGCAAATCCCCCTAGGCGAATTCCTGGAAACAAAATGATTTGGTTTACATACAATGTAACCATCATAACAGGGACCATAAAGATTGCGTCGCCTATTTCACGTCCTCACCAAGTGTATCATAAATAACCATACATACACATTGGCTGGCAACCTACACCCAAGGGACCAAAACAAATATACGCATCACGCGTCTCTTAGCACCAATTAAATCCTACAGCATAGGCAAATGCAAATAGGTATGGTATACTTACCCTTGGCAGCGATGCAATAAACACCAATTCCCTGTAAATAAGCTAGAATCAATTAGCACCATGTGCATGGGCATTGTGGCTATCGTTACAGCTGCAATGCATAGCTTAGACAATGATATACCCGATCTCTTTGCCTTCCCATATTTCTTGATCTGTCTCTCATGACTAGCGGCATTGAAAAAACAGAAACTCATCTCATTGATGCACATTTTTCCTTTTCTTGTTTTCAAATTCGTTCTCATGGCCGTGTATATGAAAAAACCATTGTGATCTTCACTCACACATACACATACATTAGCACTAATACGACCTATACTCGTGTACGGTAGCCCAGTATGGTTTAACATTGCCCCTTACTACATGGAGAAATTACGGGTATTCGAGAGATAATGTCTACGTTCTTGTCTCCAAATGTACAGGACGCCAGAGTCTCAGTATACGAAATACTATCGAAATGAGGACCTCTATAATAAAGCAGGTCTTAACAGAATAGATAATTTTATAATCAAAATAATTCGAAGCCACGTTGCACGAGCAGCCGCGAATGGAAATAATTTAATCGCAGGAGCTTTCTATCCTAACTTTAGGTATCTGGAGAGCACTCTGCAGAGCGGCTTTATCCCCCCAGAAGCATTCCTCTTATTAGACAGTAGAGGTCTAATACAAAATAGTTCAGGAATCCCCATTATCTACCATGTGATTCGGGGAACTAGGGATAAAAGAATTAATTATAATAATGCTCTCCCTAATAGCTCAATTCGTCTATGTTACAACATGGCCGTTGGAGACCGAGATAAACAATGTGCATTTAAGCTTCAAACAGCCTGGTGGTGGTTAAATACCGAAGAAAAGACTGGACGTCCTGACACTTAGAAGGCCGTATAGGCTAAATGTCTTCTCTTACCCCTTAGCCCCCTCGCCCCGTTATCACCCTTCACATTCCACTTCCTCACTATTTTTACTCATTTATTAACCAAATGCTTTTGATTTTAAATATAATGAGCCAACAAAAAAATATATGTATGTGTGTGCACATTTATATATATATATGCATATGTGTATATATATTTATATATGGGTGTGTGTGTGTGTATGTGTATGTGTATGTATAAATATGTTTAAAAAAAAAAAAAATCAAAAATTTATATGATTATAGTTTCAAGTTTTTTTTATTCTCAATCTTTTTACTTGAAAATTAATTTACTATTTGAAAGCTGTATAAGTAATTAATATATAATTGTATACCGAAAGGTAGTCTTAAAATTTGTTATTAGTATAATTTAGAATGCTCGCGTAGAGCCAGTAAAATAGAATACAAATTATTATTGTGGAAGTTGAGTTAGCATTTAATCAAAAAACTGTAAAAACGAACTGTAATTATTGTTGTAAATAAATGCGTTTTAAAATAAAATTAAAAAAAAATGCACATACATTACCAAGTCCTTCTTCCTTGTTCTCACCACGAGAGAAACATTTTCTCTCTCGGTAAAACTCTCCCCATTAGCCAGTCGGCTCTGCACGAGCCGTTTAGCGCTGAGTCGTATTACATCCGTACGTACGGTACGGTGCGCCTCCGTATTATTTAAAAACGTTTCCTTATTACGTCCCTTGTCAATCGAGTAAATAGTGTAAAAATCAAAAGTTAACAATAAAGATGCGATAAATTAAAGGGACCAGCCACAAAGCGTGTGTTTTATTTTTCACTTGTGCGATCTTTGTGTCAGTAAGGTTTGTTTAGGTGTTGTTAAATGGAGGACTTCCAAGCGTGACAAATCAATGGAAACGCGCAAGCGCTCGCGCCGCAAAACCGATGTGTTATTCAGGGAGGCGAACTCCAGTCAAGTGGTTAAGGAATAAATTTCCTTTGTTGGTGGACAATTCTCGTCGGGACTGTTTAGTGTATGATGGAGCAGAAAAGTGAATCTAGTGTAATGATGTGTAATCTTTTATAAATACCGCCTGTTCGAGTCTATGTCATATACGATTCGAGGTGTTGTATAGTATTATTGCGTCTAGCTACAAAAGTAAGCCTTGCATCTCCTCCCACCCTTGATTTCTGTCTATCTCTTTCGAGTTCGCGTAACTTATTCTGCACTTAAGTTACTAGAGTATAGATTGCGGTCCAATGCTCCTCTGATTGTATCTTGTAGCTTGCTTCTACATTTAGCGAAGAGGCTGCATAAAAAAATGGCATGTTCAGCATTCTCTTCTTGCTCTTCACATTGTATATAAAGAGGTGGCGTGTCACGTCCAAATCGATTTAGCTATTTTAAACACCCACCGCGCCCTAACTAAAACTTCGTAAAGTGGTAGTCACAGATCCCATGTAAGCACTTTATCTAAACTTTTACGAATGGGATCCACCATCAAGCAATAGAAGTATCTCTATCATCTAGCTTCACTGTCTCCATATCGCCAAGAGCTTCATCCCTTATGACCGTTATCTACGGATACGAAGCGCCTCTTCAGACAGGCTGTCTATGGGGAATAGTCCGGCTACAACAAATCCTGCTTCTCAGGAGATCGTCCTAGAACCACATATGCTCTCACCATTATTTTCAGTTGTTTTGTTTCTAGAACTCCTTTCTACACTGGAGCAACATGCCCCAAACGCGTATGTTCTGATTTCCGATCTGGAAGTTAGTATATTCCACACGCTTGGGCTAGAAATTAAGACATGCTACAGCTACATATTGTAGCTAGTCTTTAATTAGTCGGATTGCCTTATTAGTGACCACTTCTAATTTGTTTATATGTTTAGCGATTGTTTCAAGAGTAATGCCGTCCATTTGGACTAGTTAATGGATAACCAGTTGGCCGAGTTGGTTGATAGGCAATGAGTTGGCCCAGTTGAAGAATTTTTGTATGTCCAATATCACCACAGCACAGTATTTCTTTGTTCCTCCTTTTGATCTTTTACCTTTTATTATTTCGCCTACTATTCGATCACAGTTTTGATGGTGTCGGTTGTCGCCGCGACTTATTAAAGTTTCTGCTATAGCGAGCAATCTACCATATATACTCTTCTCCAGGATTTTCCCCATTGTATCCAGGAGGCATATGGAGCGATAGGACAACGGGCTACCAGGTGGTTTATTCTTTCCTTTTGACAAAAGTACTAGGTATCAGGAAATATTCTTGCTTCGAGGCATTTCTGCATCGCAGCTTGTAATGCATCTGGTCTCGTTTTAAGTGCCACTTTGATAGCATTTTTTGGTATGCTGTTAAGTGCAAGAGCTTTTTTGTCGCGTATGGCATCGGTGTCAGAGTTTATTACAACGTTCCACTCCATGCTGATGTTCCGAGGGAAGAGATCCTCTGATATTAAGCGCAGCAAATTAGACCACGTTATGTATGGGATTTTGTATCTCTCTAGTCTTGTCATAACCAATCTGCAGCCGATGCCACAGGCGGTGCGGCAGGCGATTAACCCCCTCTGCGATGACATTTCTGAAACAATCCACCTTGCTGTTTTTAGGATCGTCTTTTGGTCTTTGCCATTTTTGAGTTATCAAGGTGTTTTTGGAAGTCAGCTTTTGCTCTTGATCTAACACTCAGTAGATACCCCTACGCATCCTACGACGAAATTGTAAGCATTGTGCTCTGAATGTTCCAATTTCGTCGTCCACCACTAGCACGGTTTTCTTCCATCCATGGATATTCGTTTAAGCATTGCTGCATCACACGCTGTGTTCACCGTCTCTATTAACTGGTGGTCCATTTGCGTTGTACTTCCGTCGATTATTAAGTTACAAGACGTTGTAGCGGTTCCGCCAAACCCTACGGTCTACTTACCTGGAAAAACCCCCATAACTACTACCCAACTCCCTTAAGTTTGCTAATGCAACAGTATTAGCACGTGTAAATGCTTCACGCATTATATAGATCACCATCTATAATCTTAAAATCCCTATAAAGAAAACTTACCTTTTCATGCATCCCTTCGCATACAATTTTCCGTAAGATTTCTTTGTTTGCTTATTTGGTATTCTAAACCAATTCGTTAGCAGATAATATCCTGAAAAGAAAAACGCCGGTTCACATATCATGTAACCATTCCAGCCAGAGATAATTATCATGGCGTCGCCTATTCCCAGCTTCATTCATATATACGATAAATTTCTTTCTGTATACATTTAGCTGGCGACTTTTTTCTCCCAGTACAATGTGCAACCCAAAGCAAATACGCATTTCGCGTCCCTTAGCATCAATTGAAATCCAAGCATAATCAATGCAAATGGGTATTCAATACGTACCCTTTCTAGCGATGGCATAAACACCATTTCCCAGTAACCTCGCTAAAACCAATTAGCACATTTTCACATCGGATCATCGTCTCTTTGTTTAGCCGCACGTGTTCCAACAAAGATTCCATTGGCATCCGACGATTTCGGTTTTATTTGCTTTACCGAAATCGTATCCTAGGAATGTACTTTATGTCTTTCTTTGTTCTAGGCACACATACCACCATGATCATGGTGATCGAGTGAGCTCTGAACGAGCAAAATATCGTTGAGTCGAATTTCATCCGCGGGCCGCCATGGTCATGCTAACTCCCGCGCTCGGGTGGACGTGCGTACATATCGGAATATACCTTGCAGTCAGTGTCGTATTATAAGAGTAGTTGTTCGGGAAATAATTAAAACCAACGTGTGTCGTGATTTCGGTGATGCTGCAACTATTATTATGTTTAAAAGGAACGAACGAACTAAATTAAATAAACAGTGCTTCTGAACGTTAGAAATAACATACCTGTGTGTCGGTGTTTTATTTCTCGCGGCCGGCATCTGCGTGTCTTGATGCATTTCGTACTTAATCCTGGACAATTCGGTTGGGCGGAACATTGTTGGACAGTGGAATGCATTTTGGAGGAGGAAGTGAATCAAGTACCCATGCTGGTACATACTTCCTCCCCACAACCTCACAATGGCTTCAAATGAATATAAGACCTGTTTACACCTTAAAGTGGTTTGCGCTACCTCCGCCAAGTTCCACTATTATGGTGGTCACTGTGGGTATATAGCGTTTGGGATGATAGTGAAGAACGTGTGATTCGAACTGACGCTATGACAGTTAGAATCACCAAAAATTGAACCAATGCGTAACACATCAGGCTATTGGCCGTGTTTAGAATTCGATTTTTAAACTCAAATATATTCAACTGATGTGAATTGTTATGTTATCGCTATGGTGTACGGCTCTGATGCATTTTCTTATTCGATTTCCGTTCGGTGTTCTTTACTATTTGCTTGTATATTGTGTGTGTATCTGTTAGAAACGCCACAGGTATATTTTCCCCTCACCACCAAATTACTTGTTCCTTTGAGTCGGTTACAGATGAGCGGTTACAGATGGTCTCTTGAGTCGGTTACATATGGTCTCTTTGACCCGCCTCGGTAGCCCATGCATTAATGTCACTGGCTATGACAATGGATTTTCAGCCTCTCGAATTTACCACGAGGTTGTGTAGCTTAGTCTGGCATTCGTTTGTGATCCAACTTGACCGCCCATAATGAATGTACAAAGTTGACTCCATTATCCATTAACGGCACTTCCATCGACGAAGCCAAGGAACTATCAATCCTCGGCACTCAAATTAATTCGACTCTTAATTGGAGCGACCACATTTTTGAAGCTGCGAAAAATGCGGGCAAATGCATGGGGATCCTTAAAAGATGCAAAAACTACTTCACTCCATCCAACCTGGCCACTACTTACAAGACGTATATTCGTCCCAAAATGGAACTCAACTCCAATATTTGGTCAGGCCCATCCAAAACTGTACTACATGTGCTCGATAGGAAGCAAAAACGAGCAGTGAAACTTATTGGGGACTCAGCTGTGAGTGGATCAATTCCGTCGTTAGAACATAGGCGCAAGGTATCGTGTCTATCTCTTTTCTATAAATAGTATCACGTTCGTTGCTCAATTGAACTTGCTGGATGTGTTCCGCTTCCTCAGAAATTTTCCCGCGATACCCGTCAATCTGAGAATGCGCATCAATTCACATTGAAAGTCAACTTCAGGTGCACAAATAAATATAGTCATTCTACCTGATCATGTGTTTCCTCGTCGTTGCAATGTACATCGATGCCTCTTTTCCTTATCCACTTCCTCTCCGTCCGCTCGCACTGTGCTCAGATATTTAAGGGTACTCCAAAATCCCCTTTTGTGCGCGGTTGTGTAAAAAAAAAATCGCCTTCTTAACGCAGTTCTTTGCTATATCACCAGGTAGTGCGCACTCCCCAGAGACTTGAGAGCGGTCTTCATTTTTGCAGTGCTTGGCCCAATGCCCGAATTCTAAGCATTTTAACCATTTGCTCAGTGACGTTCGTCTTCAGATACGGCAGACAACTCCTTCGATTTTAATTCTGCCCACTTTCTGATACTACTGTAGAGAGGTTGATAATAGCAAGATGGGCACCCCCGTATGCTTAGGGCAGCGATACGATGTCTGTCGGTGACAGGTCGTGGATTTCAAACTGGAAGCTGTAGCCTCATATATTTTCTTCATCACCTTAAGGTTATCTGGGTAATCTGCGAAAACTGTTTGCTCCTGCCAAGTGACAACGTCCTTGCGTCAAAAGGAATTGCGGGTGACAGCGGCACACAATATGGTGTAACACTGATAGTATGTTCCTTACGGGTGTTAATTTATAAAGCTTGTTGTAGAGGAAATGCTTATTGCCATCCTGTTTAATCCGGTGCGGATGCCAATTGGCTGTAGATATAACTTCGCACAATGTCCTTTACGATGGTGGAAATCGGTATACATGTAGGCTCTAGAAGTGTATAGACTCGCAGTTTCTGTAAATGACTTGTGAACGCACTTAAGAAGTTGTATTTTGAGATTCAAAATGCCGGGGGTTGAATTTTTATGACAAGATATTAAATGAAAAATTGTATCGATTCTACAGAAGAAAGTACATTGCAATTAAGAGGGAAATTAATTGCAAATAAATGATTGAGTGGATGATCTCACTTGGAATTAGTCATTTTTTTAGTTCTTTATTCTTCATCAAAGTCTGGACGCATCGCCCCTTATCATAGATCCTTTTTGAAGTTTGTTTACGTTATCGATCCGGCTATTGCAAACAAGAGTTTGCATGCACTTCAGATGGGGTCAAAATCCATGGGAATTGGATGAGAATATGGATGGGAATCTGGGTCTATTTGCATATCATAAAACATCTGGTTACAATGCATATAGAGATATGCATTGTGAGGTTTAGATTTCCTGAATTTTGTGTGTGCATGATAAACGAATATTTGGCTCGTTTATGGCGTATTTATTTTAGAATTTGGGTTTCGTGAATTGATAATTGAACATACAATGCATATAAAGATATGTGTTGTGATATTTGAATTTTAAGGAATTGAATTCGATGTTCGACAATTGAACGTTTGGTACAATTTCCTTAACATTGAAGTCAACGTTGATTTGGGGATATGAATGGATGACATTGGCTGAGAATTTGATTAGTGGTAATATGTATGTGGGAGGGAAATGGTAGGGCTTCTTGGACCACTACAGCCTCGTTTAAACTTTTAAACCCAATACCTCTCTGTTGTTAACGAAGGTCCAGACTCCTCCAAAGTAGGATCTACCTCGGCTTTGGTGATGGTTACACTAAATCCTCTCAAATGAAAGTATTAAATCACATCGATGGCCAATTTTTCTTCGTTTACAAATTCACCGACTGCGTTCACTATTGATGGCTGTCAAAAAATTAATAAACAAACCAGCGTCATCAAACCTGAAACTTAATCTTTCTAGCGTTGGTACTATCTACCACAGTCATTATATTTTAATAAATATGGCCATCTATGTGCCAGGACAATCAATTCTGACTGCCCTCGTATTAGGATATATCCGGTTTCACATGTTTGTGCCGGTTCTGACTCTTTTCCATCCATCCCAGTCTCAGCAGTGGGTTTGTTTTTGTTCCAGTACAGACAGTAGCCCAACTGTCCATTGTCCGCCATCTGTTTGCTGAACTTTAGCATCTTTAGCATCTCTTCTTTGCTCTCCTGCTGTTAGTCCTTCACTTTTTACTTCGTCCGTGCGTATTTTTATTGACTTTTCAGTTTGGTACTACTATCCTGGACAGCACCAGCGTCCGTCGTAACCTTGGAACTCCGTACCTGCATTTGTAGACGCATATGTTATACTGAGGCCAACTGATGTGCCTGCCTACATTCACTATTTACTCCATTAAAAGCTTGTACGCTACAGGACTCAGAACTATTTTCAGGAAGATTTTTGGATTTACACGAACGATAAGTTTCAATCTGTTACTCTGAAGGTGTAGACCTTCCATGACGCAAATGTGGGTAGAGTTGATGTTGGAGCGGCTTAAAATCTTGAAGGGACGTTTGTAGCATAACAATTTACTGAATGATCCACACCGTGAGGTCGGGAAGTGGTGAGAAGATTTAGTTTACATTGGGTTCATCCAAACGTTATATTCGTTTGAGGCTCGGTTGTATATTGCTGTCATCTGTCTCTATGTATCTATATATTGTTCCTAGGGTGCTACTTTTTGGTTAGAAATATTATTTAGCGTCTTTAATAACTTTGAGATAACGTAAAATACTTGATAAGGTGTCGCATAATTGCTTCGTATGACTTGAATCTTTCAAAAACCAAATCTATTAGAACAGTAATTTGTTTGGTGGGTATCGATTTGATTGTGAACATTGAAATCTGAACCAAATCGCCAAAGTTATCAACGAATCTCAGGATATTTTCTAACTTCAAAAACTTAAGGTCGATATTATTTCTGAATACATTTTTGGTATAAGTCATTGGAGGTAATGGGGTATTTTATAGAAAAACAAAGTTTGGGAGAGAGATTTTTCTGCGCTAACAAATGACTCATTCGTTGTTATGAATTCTGGAATGAATTTTTTTTCGAATTTTAAGGTCCTAGGAAAATTCTCACTATTTATTGCATTCTATTCCTATACCTGAAGAAGCTTCCGATGCGAATTATTCACACAGACATGATAGTCGTTGCCTGTGCAACCAAAGATGCAATAAGAATCATGTGGGATTTTCAGAAATGTGCATGCTTTTTTTAGGAACAATTTTCTGAAATACGATCCATGGAAACTTCTATTCGTTCATATTGTTAATTTTATTTCTCTTATTGAGATTTTCCGAAGCGTTAATTAATGGTAAAGATACTTCATCAGCGTAATTAACTGTCCGAAAATGCTTCGCTTGGTTTCGCTCTGGAAATTGCGGAAGAAACCGATTAACTATCATTATCATTTTAACGAATTTTACTAACAATTTGGAATTATTAATTAAGTAGTAGCCTATAAAGTCGCCTCATTAAAAACTAATTGCACAATTAAATTAAAGTATTTTTTTCCTAAATGTAAATAGAAATAAGTTAAACAAAAAACTCAGGATGTAAAAAAAAAGTAGATGCTCCAATCACTACGCGTAAAAAGCCTTATGCTACTCGAACGGATGACGAAGACGCCCAACTGTCATGTGAATTTCAACTCGACTCCCATAACACTTTAAGTTGAATTTAATTAGGGCACCCTTCGGCAACAATTTCATTTTACACAGTTCGCTCCATCAACACGTCCGCAAGTTGTAACGTGTACTCTAACGAGGCACGTCCCAATAAACTTGTATTTTGGAGACGTGGTGCTAAGAACAATGAGTTCTGCCACGCTTTGGAATTATTTTCCTTTTTATATGAAACAATCAACGGAAATTCACACAAAATAAGCCCTGCAAAGCAAGATGCCACGTTGATTGCCTCATAACCACAAAACATTCTTGAATTTTTGTTGCTTGGAACGACTAAGTATAATATACACGTATGTTGGCGGATCCCTATCGTTCCTTATTCAACTCCAGCTATTGTTTGGTGCTGTTTTTTGCCCATATGACTGATATCGCCTTCTATGTAGGGCATCTGGACACCCGTGCCGTTTACCGACTGCTTTTTTGTGTTTTCGGGAATAAAAAAGGTGATGAGATATGTGCTCGAGGTGACGAACGCAAAAGGATACATGAGTAAGTAGTTTTTCAGTACAGTCCAATTCCAATTTCCCCCAGGGACACGTTTGAATCTAATACCAATGTGCTCGTTGACTTGGGGAGGCCACTTTCATTGCTGTCCAGCCACAACACAAAAACGGAAGACAACAGGCAAGATGATGAAAAGACGTCTTTCCTGTCTGAGGCTGACATAATTCATTCATTTATATTTCTTTCTTTTTTCTGGCTTGTCTGTGACTTTGGTTTTTTTTTCTGTGTTATTGTTAATATTTTCACAGGCCGTTTTTCCTCTTGGGCATATTTCACGTGGCTAGCGTCGGATACTCTCATCGCCCGCCGTCGGTTTCTTTGATCTTAAATTAGTCGGTCAAGATATACAGAGTCCAGAGGCTGACGGATATTTAAAAATGGAATCCGTCTTATCTTCCCCAGGCTCTTGGCGAGCGCGATAAGTTTTAATTAGGACTGCAAAAAAAAAAAAAAAAAAAAAAAAATGGTAACGCTATGGCTGCAAAACATTGTCAGGTTTCATTGTTCGCACGCAATGCGGGTGCGCCATTGTGGATTTGTCAAAACAACTGAAGTGAAGCCGGCAGACGTTTGCAGCTAAACGACCTCGTAAATTAAATTATCTCGTTCATTTAAGTGGACTTTGTTGATACGACACTTTATGGGTTGAGTCATCTCGTGAAAGGAAACCTGACGTATACCTTCGGTAGGCATAAGTTGTGCACACCACAAGTTCAAGTCGTTAACGACGTGAAAACACAATTCGTCCTGGTGCGAAATTTAGTTATAAAAGGTAATACTCCAAGGCCTCGAGATTGAACTGGTTCAGAAAGAGACCCGGCCCCCGAAACAAATTTGCAATTTCACGGAGTCTGAGCACAGAGGAAAACGTCTGCCCGCTTATATTGTGAGGCCGTATATTCACTTGGATGACATTACTAGTCGAATCGCCTCTTGTTTCTACGAATACTTGATTTGGTCGCACGGAGTTAGAAACATATTGTCGCAGTCGGTAACATGCGGGCTGTATAAGCTTTCGACGTGCTATATTGTATAAGTAAGATGAGACTATAACAATCAAGTGTGGTCTCGCAACTTGGTCGCCGCTTTTAGGCAGCTTAACAATGAAAACGACGAATGCGTTTCTGTAAAATATCGACCGATTGCGGATTTCTGAGTTTTTTCAAGAAGTAGTCCTCTATGGATTGTTCCAGCAATGTTTTTATTTTAACTCCGGTAAATCAGTAGTATGTGTGTGTATCTCACGAATTTAGTTGATCGATTGACCATAATCTGCTGATTACGACACAACTGGACAAATATGACAATTAAATTATACATTTAGATGAATATATGCCTTGCCAATTGGGTTTAAGGGTACATTCTCATCAGTAAGGCCGAAAAATAGTCTATATTCATGTTTTTTTTTTTTGAGGAAAGTAATAAATCTAGACACTCGTGATTTTTCAGGTATATTTATTGTACTTTTAAGTAGCTTTTAAAAAATGTTCAATAAATTTCATGATAACCCCGAGGTAGGGGCTCGTTGCGCCGTAGACCGCTGCGAAATAAAGGACCTCGATGGCGACTGTCCTACAGGTCATAAGATTTATCTGAAACAAAAAATCGAAAAAGTTTACTGGTTAATATGAGTGTGGCTATGGCATGATCTATCCAAAAATAACAAAATGGCAACGTTTTGAAATTTATGTGCGCTTTTAATGAATATTTTCGTTCTTTTTTTGATTATAAAAAAATCAATGTATCGGCATAATTATGGTTCATGCGATTGAATTACGCGTATTTAAAAAAAAAAAACATTAAGTTTCGTTGAAAATTGACTGAGTTATCACAGTCGCCAGATCGAAAAACGTTGTTTTCCAGAAAAAGCGTTTTAAAGTTTTAAGTGTAGCTCGCTACCTGCTTTGATTCAGTCGGCTCGGAGGCTAATAACTTTTTAACCGTTACGAATTTCGATTATTCATTTTAACATGATATTCTAGACAGTTATAGCTATCGAATTCCGCAAAAAAAAAAATGTTTGACCAAAATTTGACCCAACTGATGAGAATTGCTCCAAAACCTCCTACCCTTTCAATGTTTCTATTAAAATAATTATTCATAAATCATTCGGAGAAATAATTATTCAACACGAGGTTAATATCGTACAAAAATTGTTTCTCCAACTCCTTCCCGCTTTGCTTCCTTTATAAGAAAAATTGTGACCTCCATATGTTAACAGAAAAAAATACTATCCGTGCGTCGCCGATCCAAAGGAAAATGGGTGAACTTGATGGGTAAATGCAGCAGGTGTGTGCTAAAAATGTACATAGACCTACATTCGTGGACTGCTCACTATTTTTGCTTCTTTCATAAACAATTCACATTTCTTAATAGAAAAATACTTCGCGAGCTATGTTTCCGAGAGTGTTCCTTCTTCTCCCGCACTGGATCACTCACAATAATAAAGGAAACAAGTCAATAATGGTTACCTTCTTTATTTATTTCACTAATCTTTCTACAGCCTTTTATTTTTGTCTTCATTTATTAACTCTATTTTTACAACTTATCTTTTCTTTATTTTATTTAGTCTTACACTTTATCTTAATTCGTTATTGTTATATACAACTATCTGGACACTTCTTTTCGTTCGTTTATTGTAATTAAATATAGCTCTTTCAAGGTTCTTGACTTTTAAATATATTTATTTACTGTCTTATTTTTTTTAAACTCATTCACTTTTGATGATTGCCTTTACAATAAACTTAGATTATCTTTTCTTAATTGCTTACCAACATTAATTACGGTTCATCGAGTTCCTTGACAATTTCATAGGTTTATGGCTCGACTTACATTCAGTATATTGTCTAACTTTGTCTATCACTTAACAAGCATACATTTATGGTTTATTTTATGTTAATACATGGTTCACTTATGATCAACACTTTATAATTATTTAGACACTTATTTCAAATTGTTTATTGTCATTAGTTATATTTCATCCAGGTTTGTGACAACTCCTTACATTTATGGTTAGATTTACATATATATATATATATATATATATATATATATATATATATATATATATATATATATATATATATATATATATATATATATATATTGTCCACTTCTGATCATCACTTTTTTTAATGATCTCTTACTTTGTCTATCACTTAACAAGCATACATTTATGGTTTATTTTATGTTAATACATGGTTCACTGGCGCAAGACTAATGACCTTGCCCGGAAAAAACAAACAAATCATTATGGAAAATTTAACAAGCCCCCGGACTTGCTAAATAAGGCCAAGACCGGCTCCCGGTTGTAGTGCCGATGATGATGATGGTTCACTTTTGATCAACACTTTATAATTATTTAGACACTTATTTCAAATTGTTTATTGTCATTAATTATATTTCATCCAGGTTTGTGACAACTCCTTACATTTATGGTTAGATTTATATGTATATATATATATATTGTCCACTTCTGATCATCACTTTTTTTTAAGGATCTCTATACTTCCTTTTTATCACTTAGCAAAAAGAAACCCGTTACTTTAACATGAACTCTTTTTAATAGCTTCTCCCACTAACGATACTAAACACTTCGCTCTATCAATTTTCGACCAGACTCCCAAAAAATCAAACTGCCTCCTCACTTGCTTTCAACTTTACTCGATACCTTCGGGGTCAACACCTCCCGATTACGACAATGCAATTACCATTTCAATCGACCCAATTTCCGATTTTTGACTTTAATTCGCGATTGCTTTGTACTGCTGTGTTAGCCAATATTCCTTCATTGACTTGTACCACAATTCACCATTCGCAATTGCGAATGGACCCAATTAATTTTTTTTACGTTTTGCGGCTCGTGTCGGAATATGCGGATAATTGCTTTTGCATTACCCGGTAATTGTTTCAGCCTATGCAATCAATTATGATTCGTTAATTGCTTCCGAAAATGAAACTAATCGTTTTTATTCGATTTGTCAATTGCTTTGAAATGTGCAATTGATTGCATTGTCGTTCTGGGGGTTATTCGAGTTTAGAATTGGATAGCGTTTTTTGATTTGAGTGCATTAATGACCTCATGTACCTCATCTTTGTCTATGACGTCACTGATGCACTTAACACGCGTAATATATATCACCAGCAACAATCATTGTAAGGAAATATTGTTAATTGTACAGTAAATAATGCAGGTGACAGGTGATTAAATAATTATATAACTGTGTATAATTGAATGCCTTGTATTTTCTTCGAAGTAAAATTAAAATGCAAATAAAGTTAAAAAACAAAAACAAAAAAGGACTTCGGCAAATAAAGAATTGTGCTGAGTTGAGATATTTATTGTGTTGACTGATCTGTTAAAAAAAGAAACTAACTAAACCAATCATATTTGTGATACCTGATGATGTAGAAATAACTGTATTCCTTTACCTTCATATGTCCAGTTCGTCTGTGTTTTCTTCACTCTGGGAGCGTGTGTGTGGATGTTGGAATCTCCTCAGTCAATTGGAAATATTTTTTATCGTTTTAATGTTTTTAAATCATAATTAATTCCCACAAGGTGTGTGATATACTGAAGTGAATTCGTGGTTACTGTGGGCCTTCACGACGGGCGTACAAATTTTATTTTGAAGGCTCAATGCCCAGTACAAACATTATCATGTCACTCGTAGTGAAGATTTGTTTGTTGCTTGAGAAAATTATTTCATATATATATCTATATATATATATATATATATATATATATATATATATATATATATATATATGGTGGCGCAAAATTAAACACCCTATCAGAAGATGTTATAATTTTTGCAAACGGCGTCGTACGTCAATCATATTTGACATTTCTGAACTAGACAGTAGCATTCATCACTTTACTTAACAGAAAAAAATTGTACATAAAGATTTCCATCACTCAAAATATTTTTTTTTTGACTTAGTAAAAAAAAATTCAAAAACAAAATGGATGATTAATTTTGCGCCATCCTATATTACTATATTAATATATAAATACTATAACAAAAGTACAATAACCTTAGTCCGAGTCTGTGTCTGGCTTTTGGGGAACGATGCAAAAATACAATAATAATGTATTATTATCTCAACGTGTTGCCATAGTAATAATAAAAGTATTTGATAACGGCGCTGAACAAATACAGGTAATGTCTGCCATTTTCCTTTTTCCCTTTGCCATCCTTATTTTATTTCATCATTATTACTATGAATTTCCGAGAAACTAATTAACTAATGACTATCTTAACAGAAATATAAAAAGAATAGAGAGATTTGGTATCTAACAGTTGAGTATGCCTAGAGTAGAAAATTAAATTCAACGGATGATGAGACCGGGATGATATTGTGGCGGTGCCGCCAAACCCCACGGTACATTTACCTAAAAACCCCCATAACCTTGTGGCAACTCTAACAACAGATACACACAATTCACAGGCAAAAATAGTAAAGAGCACGAACGAAAAAAATCGAATAAGAAAAATACATCAGAACCGTATACCAAGCGATAAATAATAAAAGTAATTCACATCAGTGGAATATAATCGAGTTTGGAAATCAAATTCAAAACTCGGTCAGTAGCCTGGTGTGTAACGCTTAGGTAAAATTTTTTTCGTGATTCGAGCTGTCATAGCGTCAGTTCGAATCACATGATCTTCTTCACTATTATTTCAAACGCTATAACCTCATTCCAAGTCGCATAAGGTTTTGTTAATGCAATCGCACTAAGCACCTGAAAATGCTTCACGCATTAATTAGATCAAAGCTATAATCGTAAAGTCCCTGTAAAGAAAACTTACCTTTTCATGCATCTCTTCGCATGCAATTTTCCGTAAGATTTCTTTCTTTGCTTATCTGGAATTCCAAACCAATTCGGCACCTTCGGTACCAGATAAATTCCTGTAAACAAAACGATTCCGTTTGCATACAATATAACCGTCATGACAGGGACCATAAATATTGCGCCGTCTATTTTCCAACTTCGCCATGTGTACGATAAATTTCTTTACGTACACATTGGCCGGCGACCTTTTGCTCCCAGCAATAAAATTCTCTAACTCGCACCATGTACAAACAGAAGAACGCCGTTTCTACATAGGTTTCCTGCGATACCATAAACAATTCATATCGTTTGTGGTATCCGAAAGACATTCTTTTCATTTAATGAGCGGCTCCTATTTATTTAGCTGGCCCTCGTTACCGAACGATGCATAAGCAAACCCATTAGCACCCGACGAGATTCGATTTGTTTACACACATCTCTTGGGTGCCCATTATGCTTCTTCTTTGTGTTCCACATTCGTTTTAATGGTTTTGATTCTTGAAAGAACCGACGTACACCCATACATGTGTGCCATGACGATCTCCTCTAATCAGATCCGGCTATCACTACAAGTAAAGTAAATGCATCCAAAAATTCTTTTAAAAGCGACTTAATATCGCGGAGTCTCATCCCAACCACCGCTCGCGACGGTAGGTTTTTCTCCCGCACTCCGCAAGCTGCGGAGGAGCGTGTAACCCCAGAGAGTGTGTTTGCGGATTCAGTTGTTGTCGTTCGAGTTTATTGTTTCCGCGTTTACGTGCTGTGTACTTTTCTTAATGACAGCGTCATTTGCCTTGGACGGCTGACCAATAATAACATTAACGATATTCATAAGTCATTTTGTTCAAATGAATTTTAACCCGTAAGTGCAATGACCAACAATATTAAATAGAGAAACCTTTTTAACATAAACCGGCAATCAGTGAGTTTCATTTGACTCTTCTCATGTGCTGCAGTTTCTGGGCGTATTCATCCTTTTCTTTCGGGTAACCAGTGTGTTTATTTTCCATCTGTGTGTGACGTGTGTTGTGTCCGCTCCGCGCTTTAACATTTGGTTAGCGGTGAACATTTAAAGAGCTGTGGGGGTTTCTCTATTCTACATAAGAAACAACCCACAATCTCAACCTCAATTTCCACCTAATTTTGACCGCTTTCAGCGCGTCATACATACCCATTTCCTTTATATTCTATTCACCTGAAATAACATGTTTTTCCCAAGGACGCATAGCTGAACTCATTATCCTATGCAGATAATGCATAATTGAGTTTAGCTACTATCTTCGCCAAACGGCAACACTATTGCTCTAACCATGGGATTTCCACCGGAAATTCCGTTCGTATTGGTTAGCAACAACCAAGTCAAACCAAGCGACGCGGTTGTAGCATCATCCATTGGCTTGGGTATTTACCAACATTCCATAGTGTTTTTCCTATGGTATTAATTCCCTAGCCGATTAGGCGTCCTATTGACTTTTCCCAGATCACCCATTCGCTTGGGATCAACGATCTCTTTTCGCAGGTGAATAACATCAGCTAGGTTCTCCTCCCCTTCGCAATTCTGTCTTTCTATAGTGCGATGACCTATGAGATCATCACTAGGTCAGTAGACCAGTCGCATACGTGGCACTGGTGCACACACACTAAGCCAGATCAACCCTGGGTTATTGTGCTTTCCCTTTTGATTTCTCCATCCTTGCTACGCCCATCGACGTCGAACGAATACACAAGTACGTTTCTACTTCGATGAGTGTGGTGAGTTGAGGAATGCACACGAGAGCATGCAGTGCGTTTTATTTATCGTGCCTTTTTGCGTGCTGGAGTTACAACATTTTCGTCGGAACAACATCGTTGGGGAGTTAGTGAAACTGTGCCCATCACCGGCACTCCAACTTTTACCCCCACAGAGCCCTCGTGTATGATGGGGAGGAAGTGAATCAGCGCCGTACGCCGGTGCAACCTACTTCCCCACAATATTATTAAACAACACCAACAGTTTTAGTGGTTGAACGGCAAATAAAGACCTGCGTACCAAAATCGCTAGAATAACTCCAACATCAGCCATCTTACACAGATTTTGCTTTTCTACGATGAGGTTAGAATAAAATTTAAGTATGTTAAATTAAGGTTATAAAGCAATTACAAAAAAAAAAAAACAGCAATATTGGCACATTGTTCTTTTATTTTTTTATTAGAAATGATATTATTTTCACTGCACATTGCCCTTGTGGTGTGACCACGAATATTTTTGATAATGAAATTATTTGTCCTGTTGCGTTCTGATTTGTCATGCGGGCATTTATTGTGATATTCCGAGGCAAGAACACAAATCCTGCCGCGCGAATACCCAAAACGTGTCCATGTAGATTGAGGATATGTTATACCATACCGGGCAGCCATACACCAACACTGTCCGGATGAATGCCGAGTATGAAATTATTTCGATTTTGGGGTCCAAAGACTATTACGGACTAGATTCCTTAACATGCCATATGCGGTTTTAGCCGCGGCTATATGCTTATTAAAGTAGAGATACTGACCAAGGCAGATACCAATGTATCTGACTAGTTTATACTTGTAGGGGAAGGTTTTTACTTCCTATAATGGAACAATTCGGTTTTCTATCCCTCGATGCCCTGGACAATGGCGTTCTGAATAGGATAGTTTCTGTTTTCTGAAAATTGATGTTTAATTTCCAGTAGTCGCAAAACCGTTTGATTCTATTGAAGTCGTCTTGCAGAACTCTGTTGATGACACCAGTATTTTCTCCAGACCTATACAACAATATCGTAGGTGTATACAATTGCATGGTTGGGAGAACCTACTAGATCATATGTTAAATAGGATGGGAAAATTCACTGCTTCCTACTGCAAATCGTTTTTGATGTGAAAGTTCTTGTTGGGGATTATATCTCTACATTTCACCACAAGCTGTTCACCCATTATCATATCGAAGACAACGTATAACAAATATTTGGGAATACCCATATTTGATAACTTATAGACAAGTCCTTCTAACCATACGGTGTCTAATGCCTTTTCAAAGTCACCCAATCAGGCTAATGTGCATTATCGCTCGAATACCTCACTGGTATTTGGAAGCAAGCTAACCGAACGAAAATTGACTGGATTGCTTCTGTCCTTACACTTTATGGCGATGGGGTGGACTACTGCAGCGGTTTGGATAATATACATTATTTAGACCATTGTTGAACAAAATAGTGGAAACTACCACTATTTCAAGAGTGCTATCTACTCCAAAAGGTTTCTTGTTTTCAATGGATCTAAGGACATTCGTAAGTTCATCATTGTCTATTAAAATACTAGCGTTTATATTTCTAAGTGACGAAAGACACTCTACTGTTTTCATTAAGTCTAGTGAAACTTCCGTGTTCGATATTTTTGTTATTGAAGGCATCAGTTAAGTTCATTTCATAATATTCATTTTTCGTTAGAGGTGATGTGTTCCAGGATAAGTTCCCGCATTCAGCAATGTTTGACAGTTCTCGGGAATCTACGGTACTCGCAGGCATGGAATCTTTCCTTCTAAGTATTGTATGTATTTGTGGGAACACATTCGGTCCACTAGCTGTACTGACTTAAATTTTGTTGTTCCAGATTTCATTTATTATTATTTTTTTACACTAACGCGCGCACAAAACGGGCTTTTGAAGTACCCTTAAATGTAAAAGCACAGTGCGAGCGTGTTCCTACAAGTCAATAAATAATAATACTAATATTTGGGCCCCTGGATAGCTATTTTGGCACCGCCACGTAGTGAACCAATGCATGCAACGACATCCTGAGAAAGGTTGGCGCAAGGCTAATGACCTTGCCCCAAAAAAAAAAAAAAAACAAATTATTATGGACAATTTAACAACTCTAGGCTAAGTACCGGATACCGGTGGAGAGACTTGCTAAATAAGGCCAAGACCGGATCCCGGTTGTAGTGCCGATGATAATAATAATAATAATAATGTTTAGGCAGCTGAACTATCAATAAAGCAGTTTCAGCTTGGAGAGCAGGATGATTTTTGCCTGTACAGAGCGACAACCGTTGAGTTTGTGTATGGGTTTGTTTGGGATGGGACGGCTCATTGTGTATTAAAAGCCCTTGTGCGCCACCGTGTTTCCGCTTCTCCGGCAAGAGCGTAGCGGTTCCGCCAAACCCTACGGTCCACTTACCTAAAAACCCCCATAATTACTACCCAACGTCCTTAAGTTCGCTAATGCAACGGTATTAGTACCTGTAAATGCTTCACGCATTATATAGATCACCATCTGTAATCATAAAATCCCTATAAAGAAAACTTACCTTCATGCATCCCTTCGCATACAATTTTCCGTAAGATTTCTTACTTTGCTTATTTGGTATTCTAAACCACTTCGGTACCAGACAAATTCCTGAAAAGAAAAACCCTCGGTTCACATATCATGTAACCATTCCAGCCAGGGATAATTATCATTGCGTCGCCTATTCCCAGCTTCATTCATGTATACGATAAATTTCTTTATGTATACACTTAGCTGGCGACGTTTTTCTCCCAGCAATAAAATTCCCTAACTCGCACAATGTGCAACCCAAAGCAAATACGCATTCCGCGTCCCTTAGCATCAATTGAAATCCAAGCATAAACAATGCAAATAGATATTCAATACGTACCCTTACTAGCGATGCCATAAACACCATTTCCCAGTAACCTAGCTAAAACCAATTAGCACATTTTCACATCGGATCATCGTCTCTTTCTTTAGCCGCACATGTTCCAACAAAGATTCCATTGGCATCCAACGATTTCGGTTTTATTTGCTTTACCGAAATCGTATCCTAGGAATGCACTTTATGTCTTTCTTTGTTCTAGGCACGCATACCACCATGATCATGGTGATCGAGTGAGCTCTGAACGAGCAAGATATCGGGAAATCGTAATTGAATCTCCGTGGCGGTCGGATCGCCTGCCGTCCACCGTACCGGCGCGGTACGGTGGGTTCTCTAGAAGTCTTTTCTTCCTTCGCTCCCCGGTGTAGTGTGTACGTTGGAACGTTTCAACGAGGTATATTAAAAAGCGCGAATTTATATTCCAAACAAAATTGTACAATCAGTTTAAGTACTTTGAACAACTTGAATTAGTATTTTTGACAATTGTTTTAGTCTTAGTGTTAATTAATAAAAAAACATCATCATTATAAATTACACTCAGCGTGTTTAATTAATTCCTCCTGTGTGTGGCGTTTTTCTCTTGGCGAACATTTTACTGCGCTGTTCAGTGTGTTATCCTTTTTTTACGTACCCTGTGTTGGTCTTTGGTGTTTCCTTTTGTGTCGGCGGAACAACGGACGAACCTTCGCGCGTGAACAATTTATGATGGAGGAGGAAGTGAACCAAGTACCCATGCCGGTACATACCCTCCCCACAAGAGTGGGCTAACGTTGTCGTCCTTAAGTTAAAATTAAAACGTCCTTTGATTTTATCAATTTTTCGTTTTTATTTAATATTTTTACTATACATAAGTAAAAGTTACACAACTGAAACCTTTTGAATTATCAAATAACAACTTTTAATATTCTCTCGATATCGCGATACGTCTTGCCTCGCACGGCACCCCATCACGACTCGTCTTTTGTATTCACTTGCTTAACGCCAACATCTTGACTACCTCAATTGTCACCCGCCATTCATTTGTTTTGTTTATCATTTGGAATCGGGATCAAAAATAGGAAAAGAAAAGAACAGAGGACATAAATGCTGTTAAAGATATTTTAACAATTATTTTATATTGGGTATCCACCAAACTTACGCCTAACTGACTTGATTGTTGGATATTCTTCTAAAGGAATTCACTATTTTATTTATTTCAGGCTTTGTAAATTAATTATTTATTTACATAAGTTATTATTTATTTTAATAAGTTCAACACGTACATTTCACTATGATATTTGCGATTATTAAGAGGTCACACGCTCAGTTCCGAGTTTTTATAGCTTGCACACACACTTTCTAACGAAGAACTTCCAGAATAAACTATGTAAATCGGAAGTCCGTACACGATTAAATTACCTTTGCGATTGAGTGCAGTGTATGGGTTATCCCTTTTTACGAAAATTCTAGAATAAAGCCTGCCAGTCTAGCAAAGGAAATTTTGAAGGATACTTCTAAAATGAATAAAATATACAGAGAAGATGCACGAATTCCAATTTATTGAACTATTTTCTACGAAACTCGAGTGCTACACAATACAAATTAATTTATTTTAGATTTACTATCTCACTCGTACTGTTTTCATAAATTTTCTGACAACTACACAACCGCACGCGTCGAATGCTTAAATCACAAGGCGGAAATCTCGTGTCGTTCCATTTAATATCCTTTTTTGTTCCGCTTCCACGATTGTTATTTTGAGGAAACGGAATTAGGAAGACTATAGCTAATAGGGAGACTATGGCTAATAAGGAGACTATGGCTAATAGGGGGACTATGGCTATGTGCAGTATGATTATGGTTTTGAAATAGGGGTACGGGTTTTAATTTATTTTAATTATTTAACTATTGGATATGGGAATATTCTATTGTAATGGGAAAGTGATGTTTTGGGTATTGGGGAAGGGAAGGATATACATGTGCAGACACGAGATGCTAATTATTAGAGGAGGTAATAATTAAACGAATTTAATTACATAACAATGCACTTCGGCAGGAAACAATAGATAAAAGATCTTGCGGATGCGCATTTGTGATCCTAGATGTTGATACGCAATAAAATTAACATGTGGTTTATTTTGTAGCGCCAGTTTTTTGAATTTGAAAGGGGTAAATAGATACTGAGTTTTGTAGGACTAAATTTGTGCAAATAAATTTGTAGAGGATCATAAAATTGCCGACCCACGTTTTATGATCCTTAATAATATTTGTGCGAAGATGGGGCATCTGGTTCGCACATTTAGTTTAGGGATTTTGGAAATCTATAATTGATCATACAATGCATATAAAGATATGCGTTGTGATGTTTGGAATTTTAAGGATTTCTGGCAATTGAATCAATGCGACAATTGATGGTTTGATTCAATTTACATTGGATTCAATCTTGATTTGCAACATGTATGGGGGGACGGAAATGGTAGGGCTTCGTGGAACACTACAATTAGATTAGTAACAATGTTGTGCATCATTAAACGATCGTGATTAATTCATTGTTATGAAGATTTCTGTCAATTAAAATAATGTGTCTGGTCATACTGCTCAAGTAGTGGGTGTTGGTTTGCAACATGAATTACGGCTCCTAGTCCATAGTAATCGTTATCGAGTTCGATTGTGCCAAAACAATTTCGAGTAGTTAGATCCGTATCTAGTAACTGTATTCGTTCGTCCCACATAAGTAAATCCAAGAAGTTGTTTCCTCTCAGATTGGACGACGTACTCGTAGCATACAATTCTAATTTATGTTAATTCATAATTTATATAACAGTTTTTTTTTATTAATTTACAATCTCTCTTAAGACTTAAGGTTTTTTAAATTTGTATCTTACCAACAACACCTCCGTTCTCGTGAATCTATCTTTAAACTAAATTACATTTAATCACTAACTTACCTTATAACTTAAGCTCGCTTACCTAGCTAAAACAGAATATTTACACAACTATAAAAAATAAATCAGAAAGACTAACATAATAAAAATGGGGAAGTAACTCAGTGAAACATGATTCGAGCATTTGATGCCGGTGCGCGAACAAGCGCACAAGTCGCTGGAGGCACGTTGGGTGATCGGCAAAATGCTGATATTGGAGCTCCAGCGTCGTCGCATAAACGCAGCAACGATACGTGGAATCGATGGGCCTCCGGTCATGTCGCACAGCGTCACAGTGTGGTAGGAAAAATAATTTCAACTGAATTAGTATAGGGAATGAAATGTTATTTTCTCTACAATAATGTACAACGATATCAATGATGCAGTGGGGTGGCTTGTTATCATAACTTCTAAGTTGAGACTTCGGAAAAGTGCATCAAGTTCATCGATAACTTGTACACTGTGGAGCTTCAGGATAATAAACGGATGCCATATATAGTAGATTCCCTCATATAACGTCCCTATTTAAAAAAAAAAAAAAAAAAAAAAAAACGACAGATCTGAATGGGAAAACTATAGAGGAATATCATTGCTCCCAACCACATACAAAATACTAACAAATGTCCTACTGGCGAGAATCACACCTTACGCCGCAGAAATACTAGGAGACTACCAATGCGGATTCCGTATGAACCTGTCAACAAGAGTCCAAATATTCACAATAAGGCAACTGCTGGAAAAGGAGTGGGAATAGGGGGAGACGGTTAATTGTTCGTTGACTCCAAAAAAGCGCACGACTCAGTCGCTAGGCAAAGACTTTACCATATTGTAGTGGATCTGGGAATCCCGAAAAAAAAACGCCGCCCTCATTCAAATTTCCATCAACGAAACCAAAGGGCGAGTTAGAATAGAAAACCACCTCTCAGAACCATTTGAAATCCGCAACTTACTAAAACAGGGGGATGACCTCTCACCACGTCTTTTTAAACTTGTGCTCGAGTATGTTATCAGAAAGGTACAAGACGACAACGTGGCAGGATCATCCCAGGACGGGGTCACACAGATGTTCGCATATGCGGATGAGATCGCCCTTCTGGGCGATAATCTACAAACTGTAAGTAAAAACTGTGAAATCATCATATAAGCGGCAGAAGAAGTGGGCCTAGAAATAAATGAAGATAAAACAAAATACATGATTACGGCGAGAGCAGGTGGACCCCGGGGAACACATATAAACGTCAGAGGCAAGATATTTGAAAAAGTTAAAGAATTTAAATATCTGGGACCGATACTGATGATCAGTCACGAAATGTCGAAGGAAATTAAGAAAAGACTCCATTCCGGCAACGCTAGTTGGCGCGGATTCAGTAAATTGCTGAAATCCAAACTGGTAACACGTAATATAAAGCACCGTGTGTATAGAACCATTATCATACCGATCGTTCTATATGGATGCGAAACATGAGCTCTCTTCAAAGCGGGAAGGAAACAAATTCCGCGTATTTGAGAATAACGTTGTAAGGGGTATCTTTGGAGGTAAATATGACGAGGAGGCTAAACAATGGAGGAAACTCCACAACCACGAATTGAAAGAGCTATACCGCAAACCTACAATATAATAAAAGAGTAATCAGGTCGCGAAGCTCGAGATGGACCGGACATGTGGCGCGGATGTGCAACGACAGAACCGTGCGTAGAATTCTTGACGGAAGACCAACGGGAAAGAGGCCGGCAGGACGAGCGCGACGGAGATGGGACGACAATGTTAGGTTTGACCTTGAGGAGATTGGATCGGATGGTCAAGCGTGGAAGGAGAGTGCACAGGATAGGGAACGATGGCGGAGTTGAGTCGGTGAGCTCATGAACTTCCGGGTTCCTACAGGCCAATAAATAGTATACTATAGTAATTCGGACTTCTTTATTTTCTCCCAACTTAATGTTTGATGATTAATATATTTAAAATGCCTAACTCCATAAATTTTACTATTGAGACTAAGGTACCTGTTTCGAGCTTTTTTGTTCCTCGAACACTGCGTCGTGAGCAAAGCATCATCACCTTTGAGGGACATGGTGTGGGGAGCGAGGCATTGTGCACCGGCGTACGGCGCTGATTCTCTTCGCATTCCCATCATTCTGTCACTAATTGTTCCGACACGTATCAAAGGAAACACAAACACAGGACAAGTAAAAATAGAAAACACACTATTTCTTTTGTTTATTTTTATTTATTTTACGTTACGTTTATACTTTCCCTTAGATTTATTCTTTAGTTTTGAATGGATATCAAAATCGAACAACACATAAAATGACAAAATTTGTATTAATACTTTCAACAACTTTGACACGATCGACAACACGTCTGCGGTTCGTTACGTTTACAACTTTACGAAAATACTCTACAACTATTACCCACAGGACTCCGGGTACGTATTTACGCGTCTCCGCTGCCGCTGAAGAGCGGGAGTGACGCGTGACCGTGGCGGTCGGCGGGTGGAAATCGACTCAGCGAGGATAGAACTCTGGCATGAATTTCATCCTAGGTTAGGGTTAAGAACAAAAGAAGAGAGAGAAAACCTGTTCTCTTAAGGGTGCGGCCGCCAAGGAGATGCACTGTTTCAGTGTAATGGTATGCGTGTGTGGCCGTACAGATCGATGGTATTTACACGTGCTCGAAAGCAGTGGAACAACGAAACAGGCAAGCGGCAAGGACAAAAGAGATTTATGTTCCGTGTCTATGCTGTGCATTGCAGCTATCATAGACGGCAGTTCATCGGAGAAATGTGGCAAAAGCAAATATGGGCATCATACAGACATGGATGAGTGGTGCGGATACGTAAGTAAACGTATCGCCATTAGGAAGAAGTGCTAATGGTTTTTCTATTTACACAATGGGAAATGTGTATCGCTGGTGATGCTAAAGGGGTCGAATTGTATACATGATTATGCGAAGAAATTCGTCTTATGACTCTAGGGTAATATGGGAGTATTTGCTTTTGTCCGGTGGTCAAAGAGCTGCCGCGGGCGTGGAAATGCCAGTGACATGTGGTATGCACATGTACGGCGCAATTGCATTGGTGGAACAAGGGTGCCTAATAGTCGGGAATCTATGGTGCATGTGCACGTTAAAGAATTGTTTTTAGGAACTTCAGATAATGCGTTGTATGCATCAAATGTCCTTGGAGAAGGAAATGTTTTCAGGTGCCAATGCAAATGCATTGGCGGGAAACAATGGGAGTTGTGGAATTCCCAAAAAGGCAATGAAGAATTCTTACAGAGAATTGTATGCGAAGAGATGCATGATGGTAAGTTTTCTTTTACTAAAGCTTTGAAATAAATAAATTCGGTAAGGTAGATGCGTGTAGCATTTACAGGTGCTAATGCAATTGCATTAGCGAAGTTAAGACATTGAATGGGAGTAATGGTTTTTTTTTAGGGAAGCTAACACTGGGGTTTGGGGGAACCGCCACAATGGTACAGCTTTCTCTGATTTTTTTTTTTTTTTTTTGATATAATTTTATTTAAAAAACTTAACTTAACTTAACTTCAATCTTATACTACCTTAATTCCAGAAAAGCTAAGTCTATGTAAGCTGGCTGATAATACTGTTATTCTTTACCGACTTTGGTATCCAGGTCTTTATATGCCATTCAACCACCAGAACTGTTGACGCTGTCTAATACTATCGTCCCGGTATCTGTGGGAGATAGCCCTACTGAAGCGCAGGAGCTCTTCTTCGGTGCGCCTTACTTCCCGGTCGTAGCACAATCGCCCGTCTACGGCTGATCTACTTACATGATAGATCAGCGGAATTCCGGATCTATCCTGTATAAGCCCTTTCATGTCCAAGTCAAGGAACGCCTCTGGTGGAACAAAGCCGTTGCGACGCACGCTCTCATAGTACAGAGTGTTTGGATAATAGGCCCCGCAAATTAGGTCATTGGACCAGCTTATTGCTCTGGCAATATGTCCTCTGATTAATTTAATCATAAAATTATCCACCCTATTTATGTACGCTTCATTATATAAAGTCTCATTTGAATAATACTTTTCATAGTCCGATTCCGGTGTCCGATATAATCTGAGACAACTTCTGAGACACTTTCTTTCGAACACCCGAATCTTTTCCATCAAATTTGGACCTATGTTAAACCATACTGGACAATCATATATGAGCATTGGCCTGATTAGCGTCATGTAGCATATGACTTTTACCCTGCTGTCAAGTTGGCTACTGTGAAATAGCCTCCTTGTCATAGCAAACGTTTTTCTAGCCTTGACCAAAGCCGCCTCTACATGTCTGTTGAAATACAGATATTGGTCTAGCCAGATGCCCAGGTATTTAACTAAACTCTTGGTTTCCAGTTTATCTCCATGCGATCCCACGATAACTAGCTTTCGCCAGTTTTTCCTTGTGTCGTTCGTGGCTTTATATAATGGAGTTCTAAATAGGATGGCTTCACATTTCTGGAAGTTGATCTTAAGTTTCCAGTCATTGCAGTAGCGCTGCACGTTGTTGAAGTCTCGCTGTATTAAACTATTTATGATCTCAACTTTCGGAGCTGTTCTGTAAATTATGAGATCGTCTGCGTACGCAATAGCCTGCGGAAGTGCATCTAATATGTCGCTAATGGAAATGTTAAAAAGAATCGGAGAGAGTACCGCGCCCTGTTGCAAGCCATTCTTCATATTGTACGTTTTATTAGAGCTCACATTACCATTTTTGACCACGAACCTCCTGTCCTTTAACATATCGTAAAGTACATATAGTAAAGGCTTATGTATGCCATGTCTGACCAGTTTGTAATATAACCCTTCGATCCAGACGGTATCAAAGGCTTTTTCCAAGTCGATTAGACAGGCCCCTGTGCATTGGTTCCTACATTTATTCCATTGTATGTCAGAGACCAGTTTAGCTGCGGCATGTGTGGTTTCATGACCCGCCTTAAAGCCAAACTGGTTGTTTGGAATAATGTTGTTGTCGTCTACCCATTTTACCAGAGCTTTGTTAATGGTTTTTTCAAATACTTTGCTGATGCTTGGGATTAAACTTATCGAACGCATGTTCATTGGATTTGTACAGTCTTTGCCCTTTTTTGGAATGGGCTGAAATTTGGCCGTTTTCCAACGCGCGGGGTAATATGCATTATTCAACGCGTTGTTAAACAGGACCGTGTAAATATCTATTGCCTTCGGGGGCAGGTTCTTGAGTACGATGTTAGGTACCCCATCTATTCCCACTGACTTTTTGCTTCTTAATGAGTCGAAGATACTCTGGATTCCTTCCCTTGTGATTAAAAGGCTATTAACCTCACCATTGGCATTAATGTTAGTTGACAGATTATCGTCACTGAATTCGGTAAAACCCGGATTCTCCGATAGCCAAAGTGAAATTTCATTTCGGAGGTGCAGGAGATTCAGTAGAATTCTGTCCTCCAGTTCGTGATTTCGGTGAATGCTTTCATTCACCTTGGAGCTTTCTCTGATTTAGGGGTGTACAAGATATAATTTTGCGATAACCTTCGTTTTAAAATGTTAACAAGTCAATTCACCCAATTTTATGAGAATCTTGGTCTCCGTGTAGCTAATAACAATAGAAGATACCTTCTCGCTTTTGTTGATCGGCTGCTGTTGATGCGGTTCTTGCTGATGAGTTCCTTCTATGTGCTGTGTTTTGTTGATCTTCAAATATTGCTGTTGCCCTTGTTGCCTTTGTTCTTGTCGTTGTTGTTATTCCTTGTCGGTTGCTGCCCGTTCTGGCACAACACCCTTTTCAATTCCAGAATCTCTGCCATTTGTTTCTCTAGGTCTTCTCTCTTCATCTCTATTGAGCAGCACTGCAGCACCGCTAGCCTATGTTAATTTGTTCGGTTGAATGCCGCCCAATTCTTTGAATTGGTTTCCAGCACCTGAATATTGAACACAATTGGCAGTGATTCACCGTCACTGTTGTCACTCATAGTGTCTATGGCCTTAATCTTGTTGGATTTGGGCGCCTGACTTGGAGATTCGGGTGGAGATTATGCCTTCTCCGTGGCACCACTTTGTAATCAGTTTTTTTTGTCTAACATATATATATATATATATATATATATATATATATATATATATATATATATATATATATGGAAATCCTCATTACACTGTGTTACAATTACACACGCCAGGTAATGACACATTAAACGCGGACGTATGGAAAAAATCCATGTATCCGTGTACGTTTGAGAAAACGGACTGCACTGTTTTCTCACTCACGTACACCGACGCATCGTATTTTTTTTACGTCCGTTCTTGTCGATGATTACACTGGCTTCATATGGAAAAACAAAAAAAATTATTTTAAGGAACCCAGGAACATACTTTAAGCCACCATCGGTTAAGTGCAAAATAGTTTCTCGAGGCCAAGCGCGGAGCCAAATGAGAAAATAAGGAGTCCAGTGGGTACAGGCGAGGCAACGTCAAATGAACCTCATAGAAATCCAGACCAAAACAGAAACCCCAATCAAATTTAACCCCGAGATAATTACCCGATGGGGTCTTAACCATATTAAGACATCACCGCGGTGTTCTTTTCGTAAGGCACCTGGAAATTAGCAGCACACTCAACCACATTCGCAAGAAATATTGGTGGTGGTGCATGCTTAGGTACATGTTAAAAGGTACTTTAAGGAGATGAGCATCATTGACACCTTGTGCACATTTTCGACACGCTTCGTCATTGTTGACCATTTCCTAAACGATAGAAGTACAACGGGTACAAGCAAATTAGGATCAAGGAATTCTTACCCTAATTGCTCACAATTTTTAATATGAAAAAATATAAACGACAATAAATTATAACTTTCCGCATTTGGCGAATAATTTAAATGAGCGCGAGTTGGATAAAATTTATGTTGCAGATACTTTTTCTATTTTTCAATATTTCTTTAATGGCCCAAATAAGTGAACTTTTATTTTATGAAGGGATAGGTTAAATCTTCGGATGGATTGACAATTTTTTTAAGGACTGTTTTAATAAATAAGCATTACAATATATAAAAAACAATGAAAGACCGCGCTTTTTTTTCACTAAATTCCGGTCAATGTTCTTCCGTGACATGCCGAGGAATTACAGCATTGAAAATAGTTGGAAGCCACGAAAAACTGATTGTGCGAACCAATAAGTGAAACCTACGATAGTGGTTATAGTCGTACTTTATGTTCACATTCTTAAGGTTTTGTTGGTGATTAAATTTAAATTAACATCGATCTCATAAAATCATTTAATGAAAGCCAAAGTACAATATTCATGTAAGTGTAGTAAAAACCCATCACAATAAGTTGATCTTGTTGTCCATTTCCACACCGAAAGCTGTAATAATGCACCCCCTAGCTAAATCTACTTTAATAAGTAGTCATTGTCCCTAAGAAGGAATTAGAGAGATTATAGTATGGATTTGAGTACACCAAACATAGTCATTCTACTTTTAGCTATGTAGAATCCACTTAAAAATCCATAATAGGCAATTGGCTTTTTAAATGAAATCACTATCTGGCATTTACATTATAGTTGAACGCGTATTGCCTATCTTTATCCTACTTTCATAAGGATCTTTTAAATGTCCGCCTCATTCTCCATAACCTTAGAATATGGCTTATCTACGTCAAAGTTTAAAACTTCAATTGGGCTAAACTGTCCGGCAATAACATTTCTCGAAGGAATCACCTTAAATCGACCGGAAATAAAATCTCAAAATACTCGTACACACAGACACATACTTGTACGTATGGTGTATTGTAGAGATTTAGGGAACATTCCAAGGAATATCCTCTAGTAAGGAGCTGTTCTGAGTTTACGCCAACGTAATGCGATTATTTTTGCACACAATAAACTTCTGGTTAAATTGTTTAGAATTAGTGTGTAGGAAAAGGTCTTCGGATATGGGGACGACACACCCTTTTTTCACCTTGCATCACATATGCTCCGGTTTATATGGGATAGATGCAGGTGATATTTGGTGGAGATTGCTGGGATATTATCTTAAAACCTTCCTTGGCAACTGACCGGAAGGGACACACAACTAAAAGTTTACATAAATGACAAACCACTCGGTGCCCCTCTTTAAGTTCTACCGTTTTATGTCCGTAACAACAGGAGAACCCTTAACTTTCCCATTAATAACAATGAAATTATCATGTTGGTTAATAAAAGAAGGTTGGGCAGTAAAAGGATTTAACAGAAAAGCTATACGGTGTACTGCATGGATAGTGAAAACTTTATTTTAGGTTAAAAATCTTCATATCATTAGCTCGAATGGTGTCTTCCTTATTTCCGAAAACCCAAAGAACGACAGGCCCTAAAAAAAGGAGTACAATGTATACTTTGAATGATATTACTTTGGTATTTATTACGCCCTTGATAACGAAAGGCGAAAAACTTAAATAATGGATTTCTTAATATTATGAGATCTTAAATTTAACGTTTCCGTGCTTGAAATGAATTGAGGTGGCAAAGACGGACAGTTTAAATTAGCCTTCAGTCCTCTGGGAAGTTTCCAAGATAGAAATCTTTTGGGTGACAAAACGGGGACAACATTTTTTGGATTAGATAACTTAAACTAAAGGTGGTACGTAAATGGAATTGGCCTACAGGACAACATGCATTACTCCTAATATCATGTGCTAGGAACATCTTTGATTTTAAATGGGAATGAATAACTTTATATAGAGATGTGGCGGTGTCAATTAACGCCACTGCTCACCTTTTCCAGGCGCGACACAAACTCCCAATCAGAGCATCCGTAGACATTTCGAAGCAAGTATTATGGCAGTTCCATTAGAGCGTCATGACTTACCGTGCGGATAAACATGCCCAACCGTCCACTGCAGCGGCCTGCAGGTTTTCTCCCTTTGCAGATCTTCTCAACATAATATGCATTTGATGCACCTGTAAAACCTACCTGAAAGAAAAACCCTAGTTGAGCACTTACGGCATCATAGCGAGGCACACCAGGTTCCTAAAACAATTCGGTTTCACCCATAAGAAATCGACATAACACGAACCATCTCAGGGCGCCATTCACATTTCCTATGAGAAAATAGCACCCGTGTATCGTCGCAGCAGTGAATTTCTTCGTAAGAAATATCCAGTGTGCACATACACAAGAGACACCAGTTGCTTCAAGCAAACATGTTTGCCATGCCGCGCAAACGTGCGACGTATGCTAACACCAGCAAGGCACCAGGGAACAGACCGAAACTTAAGACTTGCGCGCCTGTCGAGTGCCCGTGTATCGATAGGCAAAGTAGGAAAAGCATAACACACATCATGAGTGTGGAATGCCCATCAGCGTTGTTGCGACGCACAGCCATCGTTGTGCTAGCATCATAATCGCTGACATAATATGCCGCCCTATAATCGGACACAAATCACTGCAGCTGCGGATGTTTTTTTGTTTTGTTTTATATCCACATTTATTCAACAATTCAATTACATATTTCACTTAAGACTAAATGTTAACATCTATTTTACAAATAACATTCTTACATTAACTTACTGGCTCTTCGCTGCAGCTGCGGATGTTCACGCACAGGATGACCATGTTTTTGGATTTCCTCCTTCTCATTTGCGTCGTTCTTGTGTGCCATGACGAAACGTTGTGTGTGTGCGGTCACGATCAACCGGAGATCTTCTCGCCACGGCTGCCGCACAGGCGACGTTGTGTGTGGTGGTCGAGATTGGAAATCAACCCTTAGTGGATAGTGCACATCCACTGGGGGAAAATTTCAGGAGTCTTGTTTGAGCCATCAGAGAGTCGAGTTGAATTTCATGATACCCGCGCTTGAATTAAATTGAATTAAATCAAATGTGTGTAATACGCGTTAAATGACTATTTAACAAATTTTTATGAATTGTAACACCAGCTTTTATGAATTGGAACGTACTAGTTTTTGTGAATAGTAACGACATTAAATTGAATTAAATCAAATGTGTGTAATACGCGTTAAATGACTATTTAACAAATTTTTATGGATTGTAACACCGGCTTTTATGAATTGGAACGTACTAGTTTTTGTGAATAGTAACGACATTAAATTGAATTAAGTTAAATGTACATAATATGTGTAATCAACATCTAGTTAAGTAACGTCCTTGTTTTTTCTTTTTTTTTTTTTATGAATTGTACGACAAGAATTGTAAGTCAGAAGAATATAATAAGTGTTAAACAACCCTAAACAGGATTAAATGGAAAATAAAGTAAGAGAACTGAAGCGGGTGTTTCATTGACTATTTGTTTCATTGACTGTTTGGTGAAAATAATACTCCGTATCCATAACACTGATTTGGGGCAGTAGGAGCGTCGAGAATTAATGCGAACATGTGCCCGTGTAGGCATCCCAGCATTAAAACAACAAGGTTAAACCCCATAATTGGCAAAAAAAGCTATAGAGATTTAAACAATGAACATCGATATATGTTGTTTTATAGGCACTAGTATGATTTAAAAACTTCTTTATGCTTCGCACTAACATTGCATAATCAAATCGAAGAGATTATCGCTACGAAGTATATTTCCTCAATGGTTGTTGTAATCATTATTATTATGAACTATTAGCCATGGTATTTAAATTACTGAGGGCTTGCAAAATGAAATTACAGTCGAGCCTGTGATCCGATGGTACGTTCTTCGCATGTGTAACTCGGCAAAAGAACGATATCCTGCATTTACCTATACGCCTTAAATCAATCTAAAACACACCCGTTCGAATTGAAAATTGATAGTAAATTCACTTGAATAATAGTTATTGTACTCCTAAGAGTGCAGGATACATTTCCTTGTGTTTCAGTGTGTTGGGTGGTGAGTACTAGACAAGGATTCATTTTTAAAAATGAGGATTATGGAAGATGACAATATGCAACTTTAGGGAACCCCAAAATTAAGCATTTGCATTCGGTTGTCCACTCTAAGGGTACAAGGTAAGTGTAGCATATCATTCAGTTGTGTTCTCTGAGGGGACATGTCAGCTCTTAGCGAATGCGGAGAATGAACTTATAACACCACAATACTTTTAGAAAAACATGTTTTCCAGTAGTTTTTCATTAAAATGACCTAACGGCAAACTAATGGACCACTACAAGTTTGTAAAAAAAAAAAAAAAAACTTGTTAATCAGTTGAGAGGGGTTTTTCAAGTGTTTCGACCAAGTTTATTCACATCTTTGGCGGACAATATATTGTATAATAAGCTACATATTCCAAATATGAGGGAAAGAAATCGGGACTGTATTGTTTGTTCTAAGAGGAAATCAACAGATGGAAAGCGTCAAACAACGTAATATTGTAAAACAAACAGAAATATACCTGCTAGTGGAGTTGCTTCAAAATTCATCATATTGGAGAAAATCATAAGAAATAAATTTTGATTCTTCTTTTGTAAATATGTGATCCCCAAAACCAAACAGAAAAAATCATATAACCAAATTTCATGACAGTGCCACACTTGGTTCCAAAGTTGTACTCTACAATATCACGAATCCACGGTGTACGAATGCGTCACAAAGTGACGTCGTATTCCCGGTAGGTGACGTCCGAAATTGTATCTAGTGCAAGTCAGATCTCAACCACCATCGCGCATAGTCACGCTGCAGCTCAGGCCAAAAAGTAATTCCGTAAATTTTAAAGTGTCGAGTGTAATCTGTTGTATATGCAGTTTCGGTGTAAAATTGTCGAGAAAGTTTTCACGATTTTTAATAAATTCTCACTGTGCCTGATCGTTCAAATTGAGCCATTACTTAGTTGCCGCCAACACGTTTTGCATCGAAGTACAAGTATTCTAATTTTTGTCTTAGTGTCGTAATTATTTTGGAAATAAGTGCAAATTAGCACGCAATACACTTTTGTCGTAGTGTAAATAAAGAACAAATAAAAAACTAATCTGAACACAGAAACAATCAGTGCGTTTTGTTCATCGTGTCATTTTGAGGGAGCAACATCGTTGGGGAGTTAGTGAAACTGTACCCATGACCGGCATCATAACATTACCCCCACAATTCTACCCATTATATCAATGTATAACACATCTTTAAAAAAACGAATACGTCATCCTACATTCTTCTCCTGCATGGAGTTTTACCACGTTTCCATAGGAACGCGTCAGTAGTAGAACTAATAAACTATACGAGCAATATAAAAGTAGTCACAATAGCAAAACACCTACAAGAATTCTGTGAGAAATTTAATCAAGAAGCAAGACTGATCCGAGACTAGATCACAAATTGGAACTAACGGAGAGGAAAATAGAAGTCTACTGAGGGCCTCCCACAAAAAACCAACGAATCAGCCTGCATAATCGAGTTCCATTCCACTATAAAAACCATATGTGTTTTAAGCACCACATGCGCTAAGCAGTGACAGAACATGCCATTCTGGAAAGAAAAACGTTAATTGTGGACGAGCGCAAGAGATGCCTCATAATACTCATAGCCTCTGTGTAGGTCCTATATGGGCTAGACAAATATTTACGGCTCATACACCAAGGTGTCGAAAGAACAGGAATCCTGAGAATCTGTAGGCCCTAAAAAACGGTTCCCACGATGCAAACAGCGGTGGTAGTTGTCAGTTGTGTGCCCATAGAAATAGGAGCAGGATCGGCGGCTGAGCTTTACAAGGTACGCTGACTTAAGGCACGAAACTCCAGCGATACAAAGTCTAACTCACGACTATCCGAGAGCGGAGCCTTAGCCAATGGTAACAAAAATACTATTATTTCTTTTTTTGCTATTATATATTGGCTTCTAGGAACTCGACAATTCATACCTCACTGGCTCGAGTCTTGTTGCCGAGTCGGTATTTTCTTGATGAATTCTTACTTGTTAGTGTCGGCTTGTCACACCTACTATGTAAACCAATATCCCTTCACCTGGGACACCTGGATACTATACGCAATGTTTGTGTATAACACTACACCCCACAGTAATATAGGCTACACGCCACACGAATTATTATATGGTTTCCCGACCAAAATACCCAGTTCTCTCAGACCGAAGGCACTTATAACTACGACCATTTCGCAAACGAATTAAAAATGCGACTGCAACATATTTATCGCACAGCAAGGGGAATACTGATAGAGAAGAAACATAAATCTAAAGCATACTACGACCAGAGAGTGTCCCGAAAAAATTTAACGTTGGCGACAAAGTTTTATTAAGAAACCACTCAAGACCTAACAAATTAAACTCTCTGTGGAAAGGCCCCTATGAAATTGTAAAGATCCTATCCGGGGAAAACACAATCCTAAAAATAAGAAAAGGAACCCGTCTAGTCCACAACAATAATATAAAACCATTTGTGGCTAAGCAATCACGAACAAGAAACTCGAAGGTGCGAAGTAAAAGGAAAGTAAATGTTTATATGTTACGAATAAAATAATTTTGTAAATATTATACAACATTTTAATCAACTACCATTAATTTAAATCGTAAATAAACGAATGAAAATGTTTTAACAATAAATGATCTCTATTTGAAAAGAAAAAATATTATGAAAGGCTCCTAATTAATAAAAAAAAATATATAAAATAAAAAAAAATTAAATATACAAAACGAAACTTACGATACGAAATATGATTAATATAACAATCTCGGATATCTATGTAATTATAAAATATTCTTCAATTAATATATCCTAAAAAGATAACGGATTACATTTTGTTAATTTAATTCAAAATGAAAAAAAAAATGTAGAATTAAAATTTTTTTCTAATACAAAAAAAATTATAATTAATAAATACACGACAAATAAGAACAATGAAAAGTCCTCAAAAGAAAACAGAAATACACCTTGTAAATGTTATAAATTTGTATGTAATACACAGGCTGTAATACAACACATTGTTACGACTTACCTAATACATATGTGTATCACAAATTGAACTTAAAAGAATGGAATACTTTATTTAAAACAATTTTATAAATAATCCACAATTATCATAAATACCATGTCAAAAAACTTAAAAATTACTCGTATAAGACAAACAATTAGCCTATTTGTAATTATAAAATGGCACTTCCAAAAACCATAACTTTATTATAAAACACATAAAAAGATACATTTTTCAATCTACTAATATTAGGGGAAAATAAAAACTACATCAATTATATACATTAATAATTGTATACAAATGTTCTTAAGCAACTTGTACAGAACTCCTATGTGTTGTATTCCAGAATACTACCCTTATTCGCTTTAACACTAACTCATGTCCTTTCAAACACAACCCTTAAAACTACATCCTCACATATCTTACATTCTCAGTTAATACAATTCATAAATAAACAGACACAATATTCTATATCCAGTCACTTAGAGCACATTTCATAAATAAACAGACACAATATTCTATATCCAGTCACTTAGAGCACATTTCATAAATATGCCCCTTTTCATAACAAGCACATTTTTCATTTCAAAACATGGCCACTTTGATTTTCGTTCAAAGTTTATTCAAAATTCTAAGTCACAGAGACTTCTAGATTGTTTTGTTCAGTTTATACGCCACAGTCAGTTAGAACAAAATGTTCTATATAAACAAGTAAATTTATATGAAAAAAGTAGAAAGAAGAGAGCTCAGCTTGAGATAGCTGAGTTCGATAAAATGAAAATAAAACAAAATATTTAAATAAAGAAAAGTTTAATTATTTAATAACCCCTTAATTAATAATAATTATAATAAAATCCACGCTCTTTCCTCGAAAGAGGAAGCACGGCGTTGGAGCCGTAACACTGGTGGCAGCGGTGGGATCCACGAAGACTGGTGGACTCCCCGAAGGACGACTCTATCCTCGAAGGAAGACCAATCCTCGAAGGAAGCCCGATCCACGAAGACTGGTGGGCTCCCCGAAGGACGACTCTATCCTCGAAGGAAGACCAATCCTCGAAGGAAGACCGATCCCCGAAGGACGACTTAATCCTCGAAGGAGGACTCGGTCCCAGAGGAAGATTAGTGCAAGATAAAACCCTAAAAAGGGAAGCAAGGTCCTCATTTTCGACTTGGATGGCGGAACATTCGATGTATCGAGTGCAAATAACTTCGTAATTTCCTTTGCCGATGAGTTCCAGAGGAAATCTAAATTAACCTCAGTTGAAAAAAAAAACAAGAAGACAACACCTCAAAAAAAAAAAGAACAAAACATTAATCAAAAAAAAAAAAAAAAAAGGAGAACAAAACTTCAATCAACATATATTAGTACTAAGAATCGTTAGCGAAATATCAATTTTTCTGTTCATTTTTCCGTAGGAATATTTTTACCTTGGAACTTTTAACTTTTCCTTTTTACTAACAATTTTGTCCGATAGAAATTATTTCGAATATTCTCTTTCCAGTATTTCGACGACATTTTCGTTTTGTCTTTTTCGCCGAATTTTCTTTCTCTACAGCTTTGGGACCAAATTAACTTTCTTTTTCATATATATATTGAATAACTAAAAGAGAGGCCATTTTTATATACCGTAATTGATTTTGCCATACATTGATTTCAGAGTTTTCAAGATTACGAGTCCGTATTACACGAGACAGGCGGCTAGGCAGGGGGAAGAAAAAATCCACTCTCTACAAATACACCATAACCCCCCTGAAATGGCTCTTTCTGTCGGAATTTCTGATGTTTTCAGAATCGTCCCTACCTTTGACGGAAAACCCTGCGACCTAGATAAATTTATTTCCGGGGGAGACGTTCTATTTAGATCTATAAAAAGGGCAGACCCGGAGATATATGAAACATTTTTGGAGCTAGTCAAAAATAGACTAGAGGGTCCTGCCTATGATCTAATTAGGTATAGCACAATTGCTAAATGGGATTTAAAGGATAAACTTGAATCAGAATATAAAGAGGAGCAATCTCGGTCAACGGCACACAATGAGTTGATATCCCTGAAACAAAACTTCAGAGAAACCGTTCGGGAATACGGAGATAGAGTTGCGAATGTTCTGAGGACGCTGAACTCTGCTACGTGTGAAATAAAAGCAGACGCGGTGGTTAGAGAATTCTTGATAGAAGAAAACTCAAAATTGGCCGTGCAAATATTTGAGGATGGTCTCAAGAATGAGCAACTGAAAATCCTAGCCAAAGTCCATGGGGGAAGTAGTTTAAAACAGTCAATTGCACATGTAGTATCACATGCTGCTCGAATGGACAACTCTCCCATTCCATATAACTATAATGACAGATTTAATCGAATAGTCTGCCAAACCTGCGGTAAGCCAGGTCATTCTCAGGACACATGTTATCGGAACATGCAGTCCAACAATTTTCCGAATAGACAACCCATAAAAAGAGAATATAACATTATATGCAATTCCTGTGGACGGAATAATCACACAGAGAACGAGTGTAGATACAAGATATCTAGGAATGGACTATCCTTAACAAATTACCAACAAGGTACAACAACGCGTAATCCATTCCGAAATAATCCTGCAAACACCGAAAATCGTTTTAGTGAAAATCCTAGAATCACCAATAGACAAAACGATAGGCAAAATGTTCACCTTTCTCGGGTGCAAGAGTCGGAAAACGAGGCCTGACGCCAACCCAAGTTTATGGAAGACAGACAAAATTTTTCTATTTATAACATTAGATCTTTGGCAATAGATAACGACAATTTTAATGAAGCTCCTAACCAAATAACTAAAGCGATACAGATAAACGAAGAGAAAACAAGCACTAATATAAATATTCCGATTCATACTCCAATTGTGGAAAATAAGTCAGCAACAAAGACTGAAAATTCGAAATTTTCAGCAGTAGTAAAGACTGAAATCCCTAATATTTCGGATATCCCTATTGACAACACAGACACTTCAGCAACCAAGACTGAAAACTCAGCAATATTAAAGACTGAAAATTCAGAACTTGCAGAAAATACACTAACAAAAATCCCTCACATTTCGGCTATCCCTATAGACAACCCCGACACTTCAGCAACAAAGCCTGAAAATTCAGCAGTGGTAAAGACTGAAGATCCAAAAGGTGCAATAAAAATCGAAACCCAGGTCAGTTCAGTAGTTAACACTGAAGAACACCATGTTTCAGCAGCAAAGTCTGACGGATTGAAGGTTTCTACAGCAGATATGACTGAAGAAATAGTTCAAACAGCAAATAAGACTGGGAACCAAGATGTTCTAACAGCAAATAGGTCTGAAGAACTATACGAATCAGTAAATGAGACTGAGAAACTAAACGATCCATCAGCAATGAGTAAGACTGAAAAGGTAAACGTTCCGACAGAAGTTAAAGCTATAGCAAATGATGACATTGAGCCGAAAACACTAAACATTTTAAATAACGATACTGAACAGCAACACGAAGTAATGAAAATTGAAAATAATAATTCAATTAAAGAAGTTAAAGCTATAGAAAATGATGACAATGACCCGAAAACACTAAACATTTTAAATAACGATACTAAACACCAGCACGAAGTTATAAAAATTGAAAATAATAATTCAATTATAATAGGTATTGAAAAGAAAAACCTTATAAATACATTACAAATTAAATTTTACAACAATAAACATGTATTCGAACACAAAATAAAAAAAAATAAAAAGGTACACAGTCATTTAGGACAACTGAGATCATTTCTTAAGAAAATGTTTGGTATTATGCAATTCTATGCAGTCATCATAATAATAGGCCCAAAAACGTTTTGGAAAATTTTCCATAAATTTAAGGAAAAGATAGACACTTAACAAATGGCCTTTGTTTTTATTTAGTATATAAAACAATTGTAAGAAATGACGGAAACGAAAGAAAAAAAAAAAAAAAAAAGTTAAAAAAGGGGAAGAAAGAAAGAAAATTTTAGAAAAAAAAATGTATTATATATTGGGATATAATACATTTTAAAATATATATTGGGATATAATATATTGGAAATTCGAACGAAAAAGAGAATTTTGAGAAATAATATTAATTATATATATAGAAAAAAAAAAGGTTGTTGGATAATAAAAGAAAAGGTTCCAAGTGGAAATATTAAGTTAGTTAGAAATATTTAAAGTTAGTTAAAAGATAATGTAAGTAGACTATAAGTAAACTTTTGGATTACTGTAACCTATTTTTCTAGTATTACGAACTTTTGGATTTTTGTAACTTTTGATATAAGATTAACTTCTTTGAACGCCATTGTAATTGAACGAAAATCCAAGTCTGTAATTAATCCTAATCTAAGCAATAGTTAACAGAAAATTATTCTCATCAAGGATAATTTTCTTTCTCGAAGAAGGGTGGGATGTCCAGAATACTACCCTTATTCGCTTTAACACTAACTCATGTCCTTTCAAACACAACCCTTAAAACTACATCCTCACATATCTTACATTCTCAGTTAATACAATTCATAAATAAACAGACACAATATTCTATATCCAGTCACTTAGAGCACATTTCATAAATATGCCCCTTTTCATAACAAGCACATTTTTCATTTCAAAACATGGCCACTTTGATTTTCGTTCAAAGTTTATTCAAAATTCTAAGTCACAGAGACTTCTAGATTGTTTTGTTCAGTTTATACGCCACAGTCAGTTAGAACAAAATGTTCTATATAAACAAGTAAATTTATATGAAAAAAGTAGAAAGAAGAGAGCTCAGCTTGAGATAGCTGAGTTCGATAAAATGAAAATAAAACAAAATATTTAAATAAAGAAAAGTTTAATTATTTAATAACCCCTTAATTATTAATAATTATAATAACCTCCACGCTCTTCCCTCGAAAGAGGAAGCACGGCGTTGGAGCCGTAACATATGTAACGAAATCGCAATGACATCACCCCTAGCTCTCGATCACACCACTTTCCAGAAAATTAATCTCGTAAAGATTAATTTTCTTTTTCGAAGGAGGGGAAGATGTAGTGCTCTGAAAAGCCCCACCATCCTTTTGCCCCATACATTCAAAAGTCCATTATCCCGATCCAGCAAAATTCGCGATAAAGGAATCAAATGTTCGTTTATCGCCCTTGTACCCAACTCCCCATAACCCTAACTCAAGTCCACAAATACATTCTCTCAATAAAGCAAAATTCCTCGTAAACGAATCAAATATTCGTTTATCATCCATACACCCAATTTCCAACAATCCGCAAATTAAAAGAAACACATGGTATGTTGAATCAGATGTTCAATTATCATACTGATATCCCAGACTTCCGAGAATTCGCCTATCCGAAATCTTATCACAAAATCCTAACACTTGACTCCAGCTGAAGTATTTTTTTCTAAATTTTGCTTATATTTCGAACCCTTCGCAATGTAAGATCTCGATTTGGTTTTATTCATAAAGGGGATGCATAGTGATCTCGCGCGTTGAGTATCTGAAGAGCCACCATGCGTAGTCTGAACCAATAAAAGTAGTGAGTTTTTCTTAAATTACAACATCGGAGCTCAAAACACTGTATGAGGTAGTAAAACTTGCTGAGGATGTAAACACAACCTCTGAATTCTGTGCCAACTTGCTTAAAACCGACCGAGAATCAAGTTAGATCCAACTGCGAATTTTTAAAAGCCTACGTAAACGATCGCATTACCAACCGGTTTCGTGATCTTAGAGCAGATCTGCGTACGCAACTCAAGAAAGCGATTGATCCAGGAACATAATCGAAAGTGTCAATTCCGTAAAAACTAATATCGATATTTTTGTCCAAAGCTCTTCCCCCAAGTCTCCACCCCGCCCCTGACAATTGAACCCTTACTCTCCGAACTTGTAGATAAAATGATGGATATGTGGAACGATCCTGCTCTAATGAGGGTTCTTATTAGTCACCAAACTTACCACATCAAAACTATGGTATATGAAACCATAGAGCCGAAGTTCCAGGAAAGGTCAGCCTTGAGCTTGACAACGTCCCCGTACTAGCCGAAATAGAATCAGTGCGATGGTCTAATACCAATGAATTGACACCCAACGTTCCTCTCCCGAATGTGGAACAAACCACCTTAGCTGATAAGGGACCAGACATTGTTATGTCCCTGACCACGCATACCCCTATAATACTTCGGTTCATCACAACATGGACCCTTGACGAGTGGAACAAGAGGCTCCGTACATCGGACAATAATAACCTGTCCACCTTTAGTATTGTCAGCATTCCCAAAGCCGCCAAGGCTTCTTGGGTGTCCACATTCTTCCTCGATAATTTCGCCATTCATATCAAAAACGTCCAACTCATTCCGTGTCCACATTCCATCACCCCATGAATGATCTTAATCAGTCTAGATGGAGCCGCACTAAAAACGGGCAACTATGCCATTACTAAAGACGATATCAATGTCACAATACATCATCATCATCGGCACTAGAACCGGGAACCGGTTTTGGCCTTATTTAGCAAGTCCTGAGGCTTGTTAAATTTTCCATAATGATTTATTTTTTCTGAGCAAGGTCATTAGTCTTGCGCCAGACGCTCCCCGACGGGGAATCGAACCCCGGTCTCCCGAATGACAGGCGGGTATACTAACCACTATACTATCGAGGAGCAACAATACAATCAATCATAATTACAATACCACTACTAACCCTTCCAAGACGCGTTTCTCATATTCCCCACCAAACCGTCACCAAGACAATGCCTTATTCCCGGCCGCAGCCGCTCATCTAATCCACCTAGTCTGGTAGTTTTTACTCACCCCACAAAATCTCCCAACCGACCCAAGCTTTGAAACGGACTCACTTCTATACTCACCGATCCGTCTGATCGGGGACAGTGCGCTGACGTCGGGACTACAGGCGCGTAGCTGACCCTTGTCTGTCTTACAGATATTATCACGGGTAGTATTCTTCAGAGATTCGTGGTATTGTTCCGCGTAATTCGAATTTTATGCTCTCTACGAAACAACCCGACGGATTTCACCAGTTTACGTTTCATTTCTCGACAGCGCGAACGTTCCTGCATCAGAACTCGTTCCGTTACAGAACGGGGAAACTATGAAATTGTCTCCCTGCACAGGTGTTCCCGGAGCGTTACAAGCTGCAACTGTTCAAACAGAACTGCAACAGTTACTTGGTGGTATCTCGGGGCGCCATGTTGGCGCTATAGGTTCGCCTCTCCCGAGAGAAGTATATTTAAAAAAAAAAACCGTAAATGGGTCTTCCTTCTGCAATCCCAAACAAAATCCCCGAATATATGCACAATGCCCCCCCCCCCCCCCCCCTGCCGCGGGTTTAACTGTCTCCCTCACAGGACAAACCAAAACCATCGTTAAGGTCGCAATTCAACAAGGGTCGCTTATCGCAATAATGTGACTGTTGTCACCAGCCTCCCTAAACTTTTCCTCAAATTTCATGTAAATATCAACTTGTCACCACATAAAGAGTCTAAGGACCTCCAGGTTTTCGGTCAATACGTTCGGTCCATGAGCTTGAATCTTCGACGCAATAAAGCTGATCGTAGTAAATTTTTTCGACCGCTAACGGTCGCCATATCTTTCTCTCATCATAACCCCTCATAATCTCCTTCTTACCCTCTATTAGAAGAATGTGAGAGGTCTTCGTTCTAAGAACCGACAAATCTTGCGGATGATTCAGTCCTCCCTTTCGGAATATACGCCCTAACTGAAACCAACCTTATCCCTAGTATTAACAATCACGAGTTATTTCCTCCCTCCTTTACTGAATACCGCGATGGCATTGCTCATAGCCATTCAAAGTAACCTTGACTCAACCCTCGTCATTATAACCTCCTCACCCAAACTCGATCATGTCTCTGTCATAATAAAATTACCTCGCAAATCAATATACGTCGTCTGCTTCCACATTTTGCCATCCCAGCCCACTGAATTGTACGAACTAGCAATTAAAGCTATCGACCACACTGTTGAGATAAGCGACCCTCGGGACGATGCAGTTGATTTCGCCGAATTTAATTTACCACATCTACAATGGACTCTGTCAGATGACCATTTCTGCTAATCAACGAGGTCGACATTGTTAATACATGTTTTAGTAATGCCTTCGATAAAGTTTCGCACAGACAGAATTTTTTCAAACTATCTACGCTTCGAACCCGTATTAACAAAGTGGATTTCGTCATAACTGAGTAATCGGCTGAACAGAGTACGTTTCAGATCTGTTCTCTCAATTCCTTTTCGTGCCACTCTGGAGTACCTCAGGGCAGTGATTTTGATCCCCTTTTATTCATATTAACAATAAACGGCATTGACATGATTATTAAGGATTCCTGTATTTCTCTTTACGTCGACGATACCAAATTCTTCCAATAATTTCTTCCTTGCTTGATTCCTTCCTTCTCCAGATAGACCTCGACAACTTTTCGTTATGGTGCCAGAAGAATTGGCTGTAGCTTAATGTCGACAAATGCCAATCTCATGGTAGCTGACGACATTACTGAAGTTTTTTTACAAAACAATTTGCTCTTGTTCCCCATTTCACTTTAAGTATAGTAGCACATTTATGATTAATGACTATTTATGGAATACTCGTTTTTTAATCGCTATTGAAAATGTCTATGTGGAGTAACGATATTATAGTCATTAACATATTGTGACGCATATGACAATCAGTACTAGATATTCGAGAAAGTCCGAAACAATGTACTAGAATATTGTAGGTAGTACTGGAAAACTGGAGACTAGGAACAGTAGAACATTCAAGGCTATGGAACGGACGGAAACGAAACGCCGAATCAGAATGAGGAAATACGTCGCACACAGATCATGGAGACAAGTTATAAGTAATAAAGTGAAGCAAGCGATAAGTAAAAGTAAAAGACGCGATAAGTACGGAAGCGATAAGTGAAGAATTCGTTAAGTGTACGGTATAAGTAACGGTTGTTATTAACGGACTAACAAAGTGTTATATTAATTCAAAATCGATTTAACGGCTCTTATTTATTAAAAATAATTAATCTAGCGAACCCTAAGCTCGCTACAATATAATTTTTCTTACATATGAACTCTAATATTAGCATCTTCCGGCAAGATTCATTGATGTATTATATATTATATATATTTCATTTACAGTAGATTCAGTACATCGGGTTTTCACTATGATGCCAAGAAAATCTATAACGTCACTTTTTTTCGTTTGGAAAAGTTTGTGAGTTGTCCTCTCATGTGTGAATTGTTCTTATGGAACGAATTCCGAAAACTTTTATTAAAGATTAAGTTATACACGCGCATGCTGCCTTCACTTGTTCCTTCTTAGTTATTCGTCGTATTCGTCCTTAAACTATTTTACTAAATTTTGATCATGTCAAATATCCTTAGACACAAAAAACCTAAATAAAGTGTCTTCAGTTAACACAACAAGAAGAAAATAGTACGAAATAAAAGTAACTTAATTTGCTAGATAGTTTGAAGCCGACCAATACATGAAGCTGAAGTGGAAAAACATCATGAGGACATGAAATGCATAAGAAAAGACAAAAAAGTAAAGGATAGAAAAAAGACGAAACTAGGACACCAATTTATTCAAAGAGAGATAAAAAACGGAAGTTGCTTCATAGACAATGTCGCCAACGACAACGAGCGCTGGAACGAGGACGAGAACTACGTGCATCTGACTAAAGTGACGTGCTCTGGGAAACTCCTGGCAAAAGACAATAATAACAACAACAACCAAGATATCATACAGCCGAACAAGATCTGAATCCTATGTCTCCTCGGACGAACAATCAAATTGTAATTCAGGATAAAACTTTGAATATCTCTTTCTCGATTGTGTGCCCCTTTTGCAATTGCCACAAGACCACTGCCCATACTTGCCAACCGGTTCAATGGAATGGTTTCAATTATTCCTAGCACGCTTCTAGTATACACTCTTCCAACCCACCGAAACAAACGCTCCACATAACTGAATCTCTTGTCTAGAGTCAATAGATTCGTAAATTGTCTGAGTTTCTCACTGACGTGTGGGTCTTGGTTTTAAGATAAAATTTAAAAGAGCCTCCTGTGGGTGGTGAAATTGCATTTGTATAACGTTCTGAGGAATGTGATATACAGACCTAGAAATTGCTTAGTGGTTGATGGCCATATTGCACTTTCTATAAATCTGAAACGACTCACGTTCTTGTAACATGAAGGCTACGTGCTAAATTTACGCAAATGATTGGTATCTGTCGAACAAGGCTTCATTGAGTACAACTTGGGTTCACTCTAGGGGGTGATTACCACTGTCACACAAATAGAGAGTTCGTTTATCACTCATCCGGGAAGCTTTATTATCCATCGGTACACTAGAAATGAATTGTACAAAACCAAAGCCTAAACAAGAACGTTGCTGTATTGATTTATTAATGAATTAACAATGAATGCTTCATTAATTTTTAAATAATGCCACCGTTTTTAAGACTTGGGCATTTTTCATCCATTCTTTCTAACTTTATTTCGATATGAGTCACAGTCGAAACAATCGTAAGGTTAAGTCTCAAAATGTTTGCATACATGCCTTATTTTTAATATAAGTGGTGACTACACAGTTAATTTGTCTACGATTCCTGAAATATAACTTCCTCTAATTACAATAACATTCTGAGGACATTAAATAAGATTGAAAACTCAAAAATTCTCCAAAAGCCAAAGAAAAGAGCGCCCGATCGGAGAGTGTTATTATTTTAGAAGTAGTTTACGTCTGAGCTACGAAAATTAACCGATTACAAAACTTAAGTACCTGTTACCTATTATAACACTCCAATAACAATTTTCATTTACTGAGTGCGTTCACATCTAATTGTGCATGGCCACCTGATGCATACGTTCATGATCAGGCACCCCTACCGCGTTCTTTGAAGCTATTGACTTCTTTTAGGTTGGCGAATTCCTCAGTCTACTGGAATTTGCAGTTTGAATTACTGGCCTTGGCAAAAAATTGTGTTCAGAAAAAGTACCTCGTCGCCTACACGTAGTCATGGTCTAATGTGTTGAGGCTTTGGTTCTAGATTTTCCTATGGTTCAATTCATTCATCTCGTCGAAAAAAAGCGCTATAAACTGCTTTTCATGTGTAAGAATTTATAGCTTTCCAAATAGCGAAATAAAGTATTGCAAGAACCAGTCTCACCCCCACTTGGTAGAAACCTTATCGTGGTGCGGGGGCTTAATCCCTCAGACAATGCTGACTTCCGCACATGCTCCCAGTAGGGTCACCCATGTCAGACAGGCTAGCGAGGAGTCACACACAAACATCTGCCACCCGCAATCTAGGGTGTAACGCGTCACCGAGCCCATTGGATCGTTTGCAACCAAGCATATACCGACTGTATTATAATATCGCCTCTGGGATACCGGGTCGAATAAGAGCAGTAACCAGACCATACTATATCCCAGCGGGGCTCTGATATGGCGAACTATTTGAAACCTCAAGCCCTGTGGGTACAAAAATGAATACTCAATATACAAAAAAAAAACCGACGAAAAACTCGGAAGGTGTAAATGTGATGTGCCGACATTACCATAAGGGAACAAATCATCAAGAAAACACCGACTCGACAAAAAGAAGACGTACGGAAAAACAGAAAAGAAGGGATAAACGCGTCGGCACGTGGAATGTTCAAACATTATATAAATCAGGCCCAATACAGACGGTCGTGGAAAACGCGAAACAATATAAAATGGGCATCGTCACGCTTCAGGAAGTCCGGCTCCCACATCAAGTAATCGAAACCAATGGATTAACACTGGCGCCTAGAAGCACCGAACACATAACCTCGGAACCAGCTTCATCATAAGCAATAACATGACATCCTATGTAGAAGATGTGAGATTTATTAGTCACCAAATGTCGGTGCTAAAAATACGGGGCGTATGGTACAATTATGTACTTATATACGTACACACCCCAACAGAATCTACCGACCATGAAACGAAGGACACGTCGAGTCGGCTCGCAACAAACCCACATGGGTAGTCTCGGGATACGAGGAAAAAGTTCGACATTGATGAACTAAAAGACCTGCGCGAAAGGGCAGAATATCAAGACGAACTAACGAATAGATTTAGAAGCGTAGAGAATGCAGTGAGGAAGAGGAAACAAATAAGGTGGACACTAAATGGGGATCGATCAGAGACACTGTGGGGGTTCTCTGTACTATATGGAGAACCAACCCACAATTTCAACCACAATTCCATGTCTCATTTCGACCGCTTTCAGCGCGTCATTTCTACCCATTCCCCTTATATGCTATTCATCTGAAATAGCATGTATTCCCCAAGGACGCATAGCTAAACTCATTATTATATTGTAACGTATTCCGCCACAGAATTTTGAATATATATAAAGGATTACCTGTCGTTAAGGTGATTATTTCAGCAACTTTCTTAGCTCCCTGGTCCCGGACTGATTGGGAAATGAAGAAAATTTCCTTTGTTCCTCGTTTATCCTGTGTAGCGATCCTAAATCGCTACCCCTATCCAAATCCCCAATATTATCAAATAATCTAATCCAAATCCTAAATTCCCTACAACCTAACATTAAAATCCATGTTGAGTCACATGAACAACGAATTTCACCAAAAGTTAGTTCGTCATACATTGATTCAATTCCCAAAATCCTGACAATCATGAAATGCTTAATTCAAAACGCATTTCATGATTCCCATTCCCAAAACCCATCCAACCAAACTTCTAACAAATTCCCAGAACACAACTCAAATTGAAACAAGCAAAGTCTTATGTGTGCTTCTGGGAATTTTGACCATAAAATAGTTGACAATTCTCAACTACAAAAATTATAAAAGGGCAGTGAATTGCAATTTCGTCATCAGTAGATCACCAGAGGTCGAACCGCTGACCGACCAGATAATTAGTAACATTCCAGGGCCGCGCACAATATAATTATAAAACCGAGTTCCCAAAAATAAAATAAGCACCTCTTAGCAAAACAAAGTTGCCTTTTCGTTTTCGGTGTCTTCCACATTCCATCGCAGTTTCTGAGGATAGCTTGGTTTCGGGATTTTAATAGTTTTTACAAAGATGTATTTGTGTAATTAATCAACCAAGTATCAGTGACATCGAATGATATAAACTCATGCGACGCACCAAGTAAATCGGAACGTTGCGCAGCTCCACTAAGAAAGGAACGAAATACACAACCAGCGTAGGCAAATTAACTATCCAAAAGGAAACTAACTGGATGTATGAGTCGTTGGAAAACGCATTGGTCAACGGAAAGAATTGATTAAATTTCACAAACACGAGGATTCGCCTATTCTCATACACTTACAAAATCTTCAATGTTGACTACGAAAAGGAATTTCCTATCACGGGGCAAACCACGTTAACGATGCCGCCGTATCAGGACCCAACACCTGTATAATGTTCAGGGGCACATGGGAGAGAGCACAAGACGACGGTGCACACCCAATGACGAGAAAAACCACCGTGCATGCGTTTTATGAGCCGGAAGCCTCTTTATGTCTCCTTTCTTTGTCCAGACTCCATTACAATATGCTCCCGCACAATGGTGTTGCGGTCGTTTACACTTGTTCCTCTGACGCTTTCACGATCAGAACTTTCACCGTCGACCGAATATGTGTTGAGTGAGTTCAGGGGGAGATCCTTTTACGAACGTAAAGTCCCAATTGGCAGCATGTATTAAATCCTCATTGATTTAGTCCCATTGAATGCTCCATATTGAAGTGTAAACTTCGGGTGCGAAGAAAAAATGTTCATTGAATGATGCAAGTGCAGTGATTAACGGTGTGGACACAGCTATTTGTTCTGTCGCAGAAGCCACAAAAAACATCGAATCACTTTCACAGCATGACAAAAACGTTGTAACTCGTTCACTGTGTCTCACAACAATTATGTCTTTATTTTCAAACAATTTCTTAAACAATACTCGGACTCTCTTTCCGTACTTCCTTTTTTACAGAACAAACAAAACTGTCTTTTATTTCACTGTTTTCGAATCAATTGCTTTTTTTCTTAATTTAATTTTTAAAATCAATAACCAGGACATTCGACTCTGCTTTTCCCTCCAACTGTTTTTTCACGAACCACTACTCATCATCTCATTTTACCTTTTTGATTCACAAACGGAATAAAATGGCTGTTCTTTGCTCAGCTATGCACACTTAACCTTTCTCTCCTCTCAATCTCCACCCACTCCGAAAAGGAATCCAGTTTCCACACGATCCACAATCGAACAAGCTATGTTCGTACATTCAACATGTGGATCGTGTGTTTTTTCACTCCCTTACCATCTGATATTATATTATATTTCAAAACAAAACAACGATGGGCATGGCGGAAGCCTTACGTAACACTATGCAGATAATGCATAATTGAGTTTAGCTACCATTTTCGCCATATGGCAATGCCATTTCGCTAGCGTTTAGCAACAGCATAGTCTGATCGAACTGCGGTTGCTTAATCTTGCGACCGCTGGGGAAATTATTAAAGCATTTAAGTTAGTTCCCATGATCAGATTTCCCTACCCAAGTCAGCGTCCTTTCCATTTTCTCCAGACACTTCATTCGCTGGGGATCAATGCTCTCTTTTCGCAGGTGAATAGCATCAGCTTAATTTTCCCCTCCTTCACAGTTCTGTCTTCGTACAGGTCAATGTACTCTGAGTTCACCATATTACCGAATTAGGTCAATGGGTTTCGCTCAGAACTACATTGATTCATGCACATACAACCAAATCCACCCGAAGATAATCATACATCGTGTTTCTGTTCTCTCATTCTTCCGCTTTCTTCGGTCATCAATTTACCGATGTAATCCACCACACATCGACGAACGTGGCCATGAGAGAGCAGAAGTATGTTCTCTTTTGGTTGTCAAGTGCAAAAATTAAAAATCCAATTTCATCCCTAATTGGGATCAGTCTTTACTCACCTATCATCGTGGATGGTCACACCGCCACGAATCGTCTTTCCACCACCGCCGTGTCCGCACGCGAGTGCGTCCGTGATCTTGCATTGTATTCTTTTAATCACTAAACACTTCTAGTAATACATTTTATTCACCAAATTATGACCGGACGCGGAAAAGGAGTGTTAGAATGAATTAAAACTAGTTCGATTTTAAATTACATCAATTCCAATTCCATTCGGTCAGCAAGTCTTCATTGTTCGATGTTATAATGCACACTGTTTTAATCGTGGAAAAGCCACCGTGGCGTACTCACTTAGTATGTTGGCGTGCCTTACATTCTGCTGCTTCATATCAACAGTATTCTTGGATTATATAAATAAAAACAAAATATTAATTAGTGAAATAAAAAAAAGGATTAACCTAAAAATAACTTTCAGTGCGTTTATTTATTCCATCTTCTCGGATGAACAATTTTCTTTCTGCGGATCATCGTTGGGGAAGTTAAAGGAATACTTGCCGTACGTCGGCATCCATACTTCGACCCCCACAACACAATCAAACAAACAGCCCAAAAGGTATTAGGATTTATTATATATTATATATTAGATATTCTCTTATCCATTGGATCAGGTAACTGTCCACTTAATAGAAACGCAATTTTGAAAAAGGGGTGGACGCCAAACTCTGTCGAAGGCTTTCGAGATATCCAGTGCAACATCCTTGCTTTCTCCGAGTTAGGGGATGGAATAGCTCCACTTTTCAGTAAGGTACGCCATCAAATCTCCTGTCGAACTGTTGCTACGAAAGCCATTTTGGCGGTCAGTGAGGAGGTCATTTCTTTCTAGATATTTCGAAAGTTGACGGTTGATAAGTGATTCCATTACGTTGGATAAAATAGAAGTTAGTGCTATTGGTCGAAAGAAGAGAGGGACGATTTGTCACCCTTTTTGGAAATTGACTGAATGTTCGCTGACTTCCATGTATTTTGGAAACGGCCAGTAGAATAAGACAAATAGAAGAGTTTTCGCAGTGGTTTAGCGACTGAAGACGAACATCTCTTCAAGAGGAGTGGGGGAATGCCATCCGGACCAGAGAATTTGTTTGCGTTTAGCTCTTTGAGTGCGCGGGCAACAGTACGCGTTCGGAAGTGAATCTGGCTCATGGTGTGCCGCTTATGCTCAAGTTGAGGCGGAACTGATGTGGTATCAGACAGCGTCTTCGCTATTGCACTGATGACTGGTCTGTCATCGACTATAAGCGATGGAATGGATGAAGAGACTGCGTTTCGAATATTTTTCACGAATGCCCATCTCTACTACCTGTGGGAGAGTGTAGTATTTTTGGTCTCACTCTCCGGTCATGCAAGAACTTTGCACGTTGAATATGTGCATTTCTGTAATTTCTAGCACTCTTAAATCTTTTTCGGTTTTCCTCAGCATTGTTTGATTTATACAACCGGAAGCTCAACTATTTAGCCTTAATACCTTCTCTGCACCCGAAATCGAACCACATATTTCTCTTGGGTTTGATACTCTTTACTCTGTTGAATGTTCGCATGCCCAGTAGAATCGTGTCTGTCAATGTGTCCGCTATAGTGTCAGCATCGTTATTGAGGAAAAATAACGACCAATTTAAGCTTCCAAAAAGTCGTTCAGACCTTCCCAGTTGTCTTTCTCGTAGAACCATACTGTTCTTTTGAGAACCTTCTCATTAACGTTACGCTACTTTTAGTTAGAGTAAATTTAGCTGACATGACACAGTGGTCTGAAGTGTCCAAGGGCGAAGAAACTTCGATTGTGTATTTGTTTGGGTGGGAGCTGAGGAACAGGTCCCGTGTGTTGGCGAAATAACCATATATGTCTGGTACCCGTGTTGGCTAATTGACAAGTTGAGTTAAACTATTTAAATCAGCAAAGAGCTGGATATATTGACCTTCAGGTGCTGTGTGTCCAGAGTGACGAAGCCACTCAGAGTTATGCACATTAAAATCACCCCCAATAACGATTTCAGTGTGCGGGAATAGGGTCAAGATCTTATCTATAGAATCAGACATGGCATCAAATTCGTTAAAGGATGTGTTTCTATCCAAGTTTGGGCTTCTGTAAAGAAAGCAGTAATGTATGATATGCTTACCAACGTAAAGTTTTAGCCACGAGAAATTAAATTATGGGTTGCCGCAGAGCCCATATTGTGGCAGAAGCTGATAAGCAATATCATTTCGTATGTATGTGGCTATACCACGATGTGGAAAGAGGAGAGGATCTAACGTATATCCAGGTAGATTAAAATCGGAAATATCTGTATTAGTTATTATCTGGGTTTCGAAAAGCGCAAGGATAGTTGATTTCTGGTTAGGAACGTGAACAGACATAAGATAAATTGCGTCTCAAGCCGCGAATGTTACACAAATCAATGCGAAATACCTCAAATGGCTTGACACAGAAAACGAATACGCCCTCGGGAAATGATGCAAGTCGGTACCAGCGATAGATAAACGAAAGCAACTACTGCAGGTGTTATGCCCTTGTAGTAGATGTCCCACTAGATCCGTGCCGAAATCCACGTCACATCCCTTCCATGACGAACATTATGCCACACAGACACCAAAAACTCTCCAAAGATTATAAACCAATCGAGAATATTAATGCCTGACGGACGCAAACAGAGGTGCGAAAAAAAGGAAAACAGACACAAGGAATGTTATGAGTAGAGGGGTTTCCCGCACTGCACATCATTCGCGTGTATATCCGAACAACAACAACTAAAAATGATATCGAGAAAATTCTGTGAATTATAATAAGAAATATTACTCCTAGGATCGAGTTAGTGACTAAACTGAGACTGTTACACAAAATGTTTCTACGGGATGTATTTTCAAGGAGGGTGAGTTAGTAGGTGCTGCTAAAATAGCACGAAGGGATTTTATAGATTCGTAATTTTCTCTTAATTAATTTAGAGGTGGCCCCAAAGGTAAGTATTGGGTGTGGCAAATTTTGCGTGTAGGCGGTATTCTGGATCATGGGTGTTTTAATTAACGGTAACAACGTTTATGTCATTGCTGGGATTTAAAGATGAGCTTGTGGGTGTTCTCTACATCACACGGAGAACCAACCCACAATCCTAACTTGTAAACATGCAAACAACCCACAATAGCATACATCTCCCAACCTGCAATTCCAAACTCCCAACAGAATATAATCCAACCAATTTTCCCAAAATTGCTTCGGTCAATTCTCTATATTTCCTCATTGCGACCAAGCAATCTTAAATTCCCCGAAATTCATATGCTGTAACGAAACGCATATTCAATCCATAACGGAACATTAACTATCGTCACCAACTATACCAAACCGCATGCATTTCCCCGAAATTACTTCGGTTAACATTTTACCCAAACGATATTCCATGCCTGCACAAAAGCATTTTCAATTCCCCGGAATACACAACGAACGAATCCAACCCAGCTTGTACGGCCAGAATTCGCTGGAACTGAGTTCTTATGCGAGCGTAGCAGCTCTTCTCAAAATTCCCCGGAAGTGGCGGCAAGTTTATTCCTGCCATGACCTAATCACCGGACGCGACGAATAGATATTTTTCCCATTCCAGTAGTCAGTCGCTAGCCAACCGCCACCGGGTCCGGCCATGAAAAAATCAAATTTAATCTGCGAGGTGGTCAGTGGTTGTCGCCCGAGTGCATCGGTTGCCTTTACGAAGATTAAAAGGACTACGCGCGTTAGGCTGATTAAAGTAATCACTAAAACCGATCCATTTGTGTTAAGTTAAGTTAACAAACCGATAAGAACTACACGTGTAAGCGAAATAAAAGAAAACTCATATCCGATTACCCGGCTTGTTTTATTCTTTCTTCCCTTCGTCGGTGGTGACCCGCCGTAGTCCATTGTTCGTGGACGGCGCATCTGCGCTCATTGTTCCCTTTCACTCGTATTAACATTGGAAAGACAAGGAAAAACGTTATTTGCAGAGACGCACTTTTCTACGATTCTAGAAATAGTTAATCTTATTCGGTTCCGAAGAACGCGGTGACGCAGACTATTCCGGCGGCGCGGAAAATAAGAAGTGGGAAGGAAGTGAACTAGTGCCCGTGATTGGTGCCCATACCTCCTCACCCTCACAAGCTCTACGGATGTGAATAATCCTTAGCGTACCTTCTGGATATGATTACTCATAGTAATATTACTTATGAGTTTCCGGAGATTATTTTGGAATATTTTGTTGGTCAATCATAATTTCCATTTGAGTTGCTTGTTTAGGAATAATACAAGAACAAGAACATATAGTGATTTTTTGACATACGGTTAGAGATGTAACACATAATCTTAAATAACATAAGTCAAAGTTGAGTCAGAAAGGCGTAATGGTTTTGATGTTATGAGACTTGATGTGATCCAAATTCAATTTCATTCTATCTCCCAAGTCATCAATTTTTATATAACCACATCATTCTACATTTCAAATTAAGTCAGTATATGCCCGTAATTTGTGCTTTGTTATGCCCAAAGAATTAGGTACCATTGGTTTGAACAATGAGGGGTGTTGCAGTATAATCAATGAAACTGTAATAAGCTTGGTAAACCAGATAATAATGTATGCGCATGAACGACGACTTTGCATTCGCCACGTTTTGTATGATTCACTTTCCTGGCTTGGAGTGTACATATTTAGGGCGCGCATATTCTTACCACGCAAAAATATTTATAATCCCTAGACTAGACGGACAAAAATGTTATGAAAAATCGCTTGTTATGAAAGCCTCAGTTTAAAAAAAAGCTTAGTATGGGGGAATGACTTTGTAATTGATTAAAGAAAATACAATATATTCAATTTATATATCATTTATTTTTGTTTAATTTTTTATATCATTGACATACACAATTGCATGTTTCCATATTTACCATGTGAGTAAGGTATGGAGAAGAACTTGTTCACCCAATTAATCATGTTGGATCTTATTCATTATTTTGGATTCGATTTCCCACTTCACTAATTCCTTACATTCATTAAATTAAGGGATGTATACCACGTTCTTTGTCCCCAAATGTAAACGTAAAATGAACTAGAATAAAACACCTTTTATGGTGAATAGTCCTTAATCTTCTGTCCAAAGAAATATTTAAACCTACTAGTATTTCTAAGAATATTTTTACTTACCTTCATTAAACCAGTTCGGTTTATGTACGTTGTGTGATGCATTCACCTTCCAGTGTCTACTGATAATACAGGAAGGAAAAGGAATAGGTTTAAGGTTATGGCGTTTTTGGGTTTTCTGTTATTTTAAACCTGGTAATGACGAGCCGTTGCTAATTAAGTTACAATATTCAAGTTACTGTACAAATGTAATTTATGTAAACAGTGATTGTGGATACCACGGAGTGTTCCTAATTCTTCTAAATCAAATAATTACAATCGTTGACTTGTCCTGTCACAACATATTTACAAGATATACGATCTTCTTTATTGATTTGAAAGGAAGTAGAACTTTAACAAAGACAGAACACCACTAGAAGTTATAAGATTTGGAGAGGATGGCCGTCGAAAACTTCATGTGAACTGAAGAATGACAACAAAAAAAAAAAAAAAAACATCGGTGTGGCGTGTTTGGCATGGTGATTGGAAATGAGTTTTTATAAGAGAAAGTTCCTGAAGTATAGGGTGGGCCATAAATGTTTGCACATTTGAAACATGAATAGTAATAAAAGTACAAACGTAATTTTCTTGATCATTTGTTTAACGTAGTAAACGTTTATTGAAATGACATCGTCGAGATGTGCCCCGTCTCGTCGTTGGCACTTCTGCTATCGACTACGCAAACTTTGCAAAACTCGCTATCACATGATGATTTTGTATCGTTCCTTACGGAAATTTCAACCTACCGAATGTTCTCATCGCTTCTTCTTGAACGCTTGTTTAATATTCGTTGTCGATCCCTTTTGCTCGGACTTCTTTACCCAATTCTTGATTAAATTAACACTTGGACACTCATTTAAACAGCGTAATCCGTATTCAATTCTAAATAGACAGTAAAGTAGGATTCGTTAATTTTGTAAAATTGTTTTACCCAAAAAGCCCGCTGTTTGTCCCGTGAAGTGCTCCATCGTTACTAAAATTGCATGAACCGACGCACAATTCCTCGCCACTCGCGCGCCCCTCGCTCCAACGGTTTTCAAGAAATCAAGTGTTGCCATTTGCAAATATTTATGACCCACCCTATATTTCCGACAATTAAAATAAAATAACCTTAAAGCACATTGTTGTATATAGTAGGTATGGGGCTTTCAAAGTCACATCAGTTGGTTTGTCTTAAATTATATAGACAGGAAACCCGTGACAGCCTTATATATTTTATAACGTGTTTGCTTTTTTTTCTACAATTTGGTCTTATGACTTGCGAGTGTAGTTCAACTAAAGTGATTGCTTGGTAAGTTTGGTTACTCCCTTAGTCGTGCATCATTACTCATTTTCCCTACTATGCTTGACTTTAGCGGCCGATAAGTTGATAAGCTACTATCCTTACGACTCTGACAAGTTTATACCACTGTGGAAATTGGACAAAAACAGATTTCCGAAAGATATTGGTAAGAGAAGATGGATTTAATTTATAGAGAGTCTAGCCCCTCTTGGTATAATGAAGCCTTTAATCCCAATAAACGTTGTTCATCGTAAATAAAATGTTCTATCTTTCTTATCTGCGATATCCCTTTCCAACTGTTATGATTGCCCTATATATTTTTTAATACCGCACGAGTATTAATAATCCTTTTAGGGTGCGCATATTATAAAAAACAACGGCTCATCTAGTTGGAGACTATCCGCTTAAGGAAGGCAGATAGTAAAAATCGTTTTAGCGGGTGAGAAAAAACATCTCTCATCTATGCGAGACGGATTGAAGTCGTGGTTTTGGATGTTCTTCGCTAATGCCCAGTAATTTCTAATACTGACGCATCGCTTTATTATTTTTCATATTACTGTCTACTCATGGAAGAACTTTATACCTTTGAAAAATGTGTGGGCTTGATTTCTGGTTTCAGTTGCTGTTTCATAACATATTTTAACGTTTAGAATCGAATTACATGTTCGGCTTGCATTTCATACCCTTCACTTTGGAGTGAATTGCTACATTCCATAACGGAGGAATGGAGTTTTGGAAAATCGAATGTTAATGTTCACCTAACTTACACGCCGCAAGATAGAAATTAAGATTAATTGCATATAATCAACTTGTATGGTTTTCAAGCCAGTTTATTTTAATTTGCATATATAAATGCTACTTAAATTTAAACTTTTATTTATATTCTGTTTTAAAGACAGTACATAATAGATCCAAATTTATAGATTGTTAATTTACTCAAGTTACGAAGGGAAAATATCAGCTATTTATTTTTGTTTAGATGGTGGAAAGAAGGAGAAGCGTCCCAAGTGTGAAAACGCAAGAAGAAAAACAGAACAGAAGAACAATTGCAGTGCAATGCAACGTACAATAGGCTTTATTTAAATAACGGTGGCAACGATTGAAAAGGGGAAAATATCTGTGGGAAGAAAAAAAAACCGTGGATTAATAAAAATTATGACGTTGGTCCTTCAACATCCTTGGTCGATGAAGAAGAGACGAGAGAGTGACGCTCATCCTGACGTTATATCTGGGGAAGCTGGTATAAAAGGGCGCGAATGGGCATAGAACCTGTTGTTCGTCTGGTGGAATCGGTTTCCGTAGGTGTGTTCAAATTGGTAAAATTGATGTGAAGTAAAAACAAAACATAAAATAGATTAAAATAGAAGCAACCGTTGAACACTTTACCAATAATAGTCGTTAATATATTTAATAAGTTCAGTTAATTAATCAAATTAGTAAAAATGATGTGAAGTAAAAAGAAACCAAAAAATACGTTAAAACAGAAGCAAGTGTTGTACACTTTACCAACAATACTCATGTAATTAATTTAATAAGTTCATTGTACTTGAACAGGAGAGGATTGGCATTATAATTGGTTTGGCATTAAAATAAAAAGAAAAACAGTGCTTCAAATCTATTTCTGAACTCTTTTTATTCGTCAATTGGAATCACGAAAAGTACAACAAAAAGAAAAACGTCGTTCTACAAACAGCCAGGTGAGTACCATTTTATTGTATGCAAAATATACCAAAAACGGTGCTAAGCAAATAGTCGTGGCAAACATCGGCACGCATGCGACCTCCTAATTTTGTTTGTCATAAACATATTTACTGTCACTAAAGTGTTACAATCTAAATGTATCCTAGCACTTCTGTTTTACGCTCCACCACAAACATCAATCCAAAGTGACAGTCCACAATATTCAAAGAATTACTTTGTTTTTCCCGCCTGATTGAAGATATCTGAGCACGGTGTGTGAACTTTATATCTGCGGCTTAGGGAGACCCACTTCTTCCCCGACATATGTAACATTAGAATTAAAAATACCCTTATAAACGCATCTTTGTTTCGCTATCAAGGCGTTTGATAGTCCTTGACTTTATAAAGAATGAGTAAGCGGATGCAACTGAAACTAGGTTATATTTCTGCCGCCTCTAAGGCTTAGTTGATAAGGGGGTTGTATCACGTGTTTGATTGGGCTTAGGTGGGTTCAAGTAACGACTCTTTCTACGGTGGCAATACGGAAATTTGACTGAGTGGTAAGTTGGATCCCAATGCCCACCCACCCGGTTTGACAAACTTCTTTACCATAAGCAGCTAAGCTGATCTGGAATGATATACGCTTTACATGGTTTTGCACACTTTCGGCTCAAATAGAAAGGCTTTGAGGATTCGAAAGAATACTATTCAGGAGATGAATCAACTGCCGTAAGAAGGCTAATAATCACCATTAACCCAAGTCCGGCCCATATTTTTTAATAAATATAAAACGTAAATAAAGAAGTAATGTATATATATATATATATATATATATATATTCTGCAGGGTTAAAACATTTTGTAATAATAGCTTTTACATGAAATTGAATTTCACAATGGACGGGTTACTTGATTAATTGAATGGATGTTCAGTAGTAAAACGATTCTATTTTCTCTTTAAACAAATTCCAACGTTGATCTTCTCAATTACAAGCGAAATAAAAATCCTGGAAATTAGACATTTTCATTAAACAGTACTTTATTTAATAGATATTTGATATATGGCTTACAATCCCTAGATATATACTGATTTTACATACACATTCCATAATTAATTTTTTTACTACTCTCGTTTCCTTTTTTAGTTATGTTTAACTAAATTTACAGTAATCAATTCGTTTAGCATGAGCCTCTCTATTCTGTTTCGGATACAGCTATTACTATGAGATGCAATTTTATGTACAATAGAATAATAATATTTATGCTTACATATCTACGCATTTCGTCTGATTATAGTTTGATTCAATACAATGTACTAAAAAAATGTAATCCTTTAGTTCGGTATTATTTTCATTTGGTTTTACTTTTACAATACCATGTGTTTCTTCTTTACAATTAACAAAATAATTCGATCTTGCATTTTATATATTTGTCTTTCTTATTTTACACAAATATATATACAAAAAAAAAATTAAATTAAAATATATTTAACAAGATTTATACATATTGTTAAAAAAAATAATTATTTTGTGTTGAGTTTTAATAGTTTTTCACTAGGTTTTTTTGTATGTTTAATGTGATATACATTTACAAGATGTTTATGTGCTGTGAATTTGAAATTATTATATTTACTATATTTTCGATACACATTTTAAATGCACTGCGTTTATTTGCTCTTATATAATAAATCCGATTAATAACGAAATATGTCAGTTACTAGGAAAACTTATGTAGATAAAAATATTGACCTAATTATCAGTCCACATACAATTAAAAATTAAAAGTCAACGTTGCACTTTACGTTATATTTGGCGATCGTCATGTTTGACTGATGTGTTCAAAACGAGTATATATTTCATATTTTTGAATTTTTCTAAACAGTTTTTTCATATATGTTTTAAATTCGAAATACCTTGTAATATCTATATACGTTTGAATTAGTATCCGTTATCATCTGGTCTTTTAAACTACATTCAAATTGTGTGTGGTGCATATTTTATAAGAAATACGTGAACCTTGACATTGACACATATCTTTTGATGGCACTGTAGATGGCCACCAGGGCGAAAGATCTTTCCACAGATCAATAAAGAAGTGGAAATTCCAATATACGAATTCTTAATTAGGAGACAAACAAAAACAGTATTTTCAAAGCAGATGCAAAGGATGGCTGGTGAATCTGAAGTGACTTCGAAATTCTAGGTTTTGATGACATAGTTACTTGGGAAATCAGCAGGGGTGTTTCAAATCACTTCCATTACTCACGAACTCAGTAATGTTGACACGGTGTATTGGTATATTAGTTATTAGTTTTGGAAAGTATTCTATAACTCCTCTTTATTTAGTACTTTATATTCAAGGAGAATGAAATACACAGCCTTAAATGTTGAACCTGTTTTGCTTCTGTCGTTTGCCGATGGCACTTGATAAAGAATTATGAATTTCTCAAGAAATATATTTCTATCGTGTAATAACCAGTATTGTTAGAGGAAACAAAACAATAATAAAAAAAAAACAAAAACGGAACGAATTGCAATTCTAAGAAGTCCAGATTCTACATCAGAATAAGCTAACCGAATTACTGCACCTAAGAATCCGGAACTCCTATGCAAAAACTCTGCGGAAAGTACAATTGGAAATTGTTCATTAAAAAATATATGCCCCATACATATACATGGACCTCGAGGAGATCGGATCAGATGGTCGAACGTAGAAGAGCGCACAGGACAGGGAACAATGGCGGAGCCGAGTCGGTGAGGTGATGAACTTCCGGGTTCCTACAAGACAATAAATAAATGACAAAAAAAAAATTAAAAAAATATAAAATACATATACATGGTTATCCAATTTCAGCTTCGGAAACTAAAGTAAAAATAATATTAATATAATAATAATAATAAATAGAAGAACACTCGTGTAAAGAATTAATACTTGAATGAAATTCTTATTTTGCTATTTTATTGCCTGCCATTAAATCATTTAAATGTCCACGAAGTGGTCGTTTGTACTACTAAGTCCTCTTGATGTAATTTTTGATAGTGTTAGACGATTGTCCGCGTAATCCTCCAAAAAAGAGTTCAACGATGTTAAATCGTATGATCCCAGTACTCAATTGACATTACAAAAAAGTTAAACTTACCAAATCACAAAATTAAAAATTGGTGGTGCTGTGCGGCTTTACCACTCAAAATGAAATGTTGAAGAAAATTCGGAGAACATATTCGGTCATAGTGGTGGGAATTGGCAGTTAAAGTTTTTCCCTATTTCTTCGAAAAAGTATGGGGCAATAACACCACCAACTCACAATGGAGACCAGTCACTTTAAGCGGATGCAATAATTCCTGTCTGATCAGTTGTGCGGTTTCAGACAACCAAAAAAGACAATTTTGCTAATTGATGTATACCGTCGATCTTCAATTTTTGAATAAGTTGACCTCTATAAGAATGAAGATGCAAGTCCAACTGAAAAATACTACCTAATGTGAAGTAAGACAACGCGGAAAAATACGCGATGATTCGGAAAGAAACAACGAGACTTTTCAAACGGAAAAACACGCGAATGGGTGAAGAATGTAATCGAAAAAATCCAAGAAAATGCCAGAGCAAAGAACATCCAAAGAATGCTGGCATAAATTTGATTAGAAACGGGTGCCGAGGGAGAGCCAAATTAATTCGAGACGCAGATGGGTGCCTGGCCATAAAAACAAAAATATCGTGACAAGGTGGACGTAGTACTTTGAAAGCCTGCAGAGGTTATCAAACACGGAGGAGAAACAATCGCTCGGATGGTTCACCAATTAATCAAAACAATATGTGACACAGTAGTCACTCCGAAAGAATGGAAAACCTCAATAGTCATCCCTATTTTAAAAAATGGCGATAGATTTGATTGCGAGAACCACAGAGGCATATCATTGCTCCCAACCACATACCAAATGCTAACAAATGTCATACTGAAGCGAATCACATCATATCCGGAAGAATTACTGAAAGACTATTCGAGAGGATTCCGTAGGAACCGGTCAAAAAGCGACCAAATGTTCACAGTAAGGCTGTTGTTGGGGTGGGGGTGGGAGCGGACATACAGGGCAAAATCTCTGCTTTCAACCCGGCATCGGCCAGGACGATCCTTGTCCCTGTTAAATTTACATGCAGTCTCCACGTGACACCCCGAATAGCTACTTTGGCACCCGCCAAGCAGTGAACGAATCCATGCAGCGACATCCTGAGAAAGGTTGGCGCAAGGCCAATAACCTTGCCCGGAAAAACAAATTATTATGAACAATTTGACAAGTCTCGGATAAGAACCGTATATCGGTGGAGAGACTTGCTAAATAGGGCCAAGACCGTATCCCAGGTGTAGTGCCGATGATGATGATGAAGGCAATTGTTGGAAACGAATTAGGAATACGGAGAGAGTGTTCACTAACTTTTCATTGAATACAGTAAGACACAGTATCTCAGATACATAAGAAATCTGCGATGGATTAGAACAGGGGGATGGCCTCTCACCATGTCTTATTAATCTTGTGCTCGAGTATGTCGTCAGAGAGGTCTAAGATGATAACGTATTCGGATTATGAACGGGGTCACACAAGTGCTCACATATGCGGGTGACATCGCTGTTTTGGACGATCATCTAAAAACTGTTAATAAAAAAAGTGAAATCATCATCCAAGCGGCAAAGAAGGTGAGTCTAGAAATAAATGAAGACAAAACAACGTGTATGATTAGGGTGAGGGCAGCTGAACCTCAGGGAACACACATAAACGTTAGGGGCAAGCTATTTGAAAAATTTAAGGAGTATAAGTATCTGTGAAGAATACTGACGGCCAGTAACTAAATTTTAAAAGAAATTGACAAAAGACTACATTCCGGTAACAGTAGTGGTATGGCGTCAGCAAACTGCTAAAATCGAAATTGCTGTCACGTAACATAAATCTCCGTATTTATAGAACCATAATCATGCCGATTGCGAGACATGTGTACTTTTAAAAAGACGATAACATATTACACGTATTCGAGAATAAAGTTTTAAGGAGTACATTCGTTAGTAGATATGATAAAGAGATAGGACAATGTAGGGAAATCCACAATAACGATTTGCAATATCTGTACTCCAAACCTACAATAGAGAGAGTAATCAGGTTGCGAAGATTAAGATGGGCCGGGTGTCTAGCGAATATGGACAATGACAGAACTGTATGTAAAATTCTTGACGGAAGACCGGGACCAATATGGGAGGACAATGTAAGGCGAGACCTTGACGAGATCGGATCAGAAAGGCAAAGCGTATAAAGAGAATGCACAGGACAAGAAACTATGGTGTAACCGAGTCACTGACGTCATGAACTTCCGTGCTCCTATATGCCAATAAATACTAATAGTTATAATAAATAATAATGTGCAGCAAGAAAAGCCACATTTGCACTGAGAGCAGCGACATTTCCTATCACACATATTTTACCATAGCGATAACAAACTAAGTCCCTTGGAATTGTTTAGCCGTGTTGGATATTGTCGTCTATCTGCTTGTAAAGCGCGGAACGTGTCTATGGTTATGTTCGGTATTTTTGTGGGGGGTTTAAGTTAGATGCCTTACATGGGCACTAGATTCACTAATCCCCCGACACTTAATCCAAAAATTGTCACCAAGAGAAGTCGAAGCACGAAAGGAAAGACATGAACAAAATGCACTGTTGTGTAGTTTAATTGTTTTCTTTATTATTTAATTTTCGTTAAATACTAGGTTTTATTTATTTCTTATTATACACTCGTAACTTGTAGTTCAGCAACAATACGATTATTCAGCCGAGAATATTTTTCTCATTGTTTTATAAGCAACGAATTCAAATAGCAAATTTCGCGTTTCGTTTCAGCTAGTGCTGGTAATTTCTTGATTATTAATTAACGATATATTACACGAATCGCGGTTGCGATTCGATGTAGCGTCCACACGCAATGGTGAATGAATACCGACTGATTTGGTTAGGGGATGAAACATGGGCAATTGGATTTGCATGACAAACAACCAATCGAGATCATCCTTACATCTGTGCTCTCTCATTCTCTCTGCCTATCGATGGAGATAAACGCTTCAGTTAATTCGATAGTCGATGGACAATAGAGAATGAGAGAACCAGAACACAAAGTGCAATGATCTCGAGGTGGAATTAGCTTTAGCACGTATGTCGCAATGCTATTCTGAGACTGACCTAGTGACACAATTAGAATATTATGGTGATCTCAGAGAGCGTTGGACTCTGGTAAGGGGAAATTAGATGACTATGGAAGTTGGTTTGTATCTATTCACCTGTTAAAAGAGATAATTGATCCCAAGCGAATAGAGTGGCTGGGGGAAGTCATAAGTAACCCTTAATCGGCTAGGGAAATATTATCGTGTGAACCAAATTCAAAGAATTTGGAAGTTCCCCAGCCGATGCTTGATTATGTAACCGCGTCGTTTGGTCTGGTCTTAGTTGTTGCTAACCAAAATGACTTTGAAATTTCCGGTGGAAATCGTATGGGTTAATGCAATAGTGTTGCCGTATGGCAAAAAAACACTGAATGCAATTGTGCATTAACCGAATAGATTAATGACTTCCGGCCAGTCTTCTTTTAGGGATTTATCTATTGCGGGTGAAATAGCCGACGGTAGGAATTGGGATTGGGTTAACGCGCTGTTAGCAGTCGAATTTAGGTTAGGATTGTGGGCTGGTTCTCCATGTGATATAGAGAACCCCCACAATTTAACCATCGGTCCAAGCCTTAGACAGAACACATCACAAGATGAATACCATTCAAGTTTTACAGTTATCACAATTACAAACGTTCCAATAACAAGCAAATATGTTAAATGTAAATGGATACTAAACGTCAAACGATTTATGATATTGAGTTTTTACTTTAGACAATTTCAACTCTAGAACAAATCGGATTAAAAATTCGAGAACGGGTTACGGTAATTGAAATCTACTGTGAAAATGGTTGTAAAAATGACAACTGAGAGTGCATTACAATAATTTTTGCTAAATTAAGAAGAAAAGTAAAAGTTTGCATGTCCGCGGACGTCGATCTAACGAAATTGTTGCGAGTGCCCGATTCGTGTGCAGAAATGCCCATCGAATTTTGAAAAATGTTGTGTCTCTGTGCGCTTACAACGTTTAATTAGCACAAAAATTGAAGTCAACAACTTGATGTTTTTCACAAAATATCATTAGTGAAGAAGCCCCATTTTAATCTTAGTGGCTTTGGGAACAAACATTTGGGCTGATAAAAGTCCAAGAATGATTCTTAAAAACTGTTTGGTGTGTATTTTTTGCTGAAGAAATCATTGGAGGTTATTTTTGAAAAATGATGCGGAAAATTCTGTTTCGGTGAATAGTGCCAATATTCGAAATCTAGTATGTCTAAATGTCGTTATCACCCAAATTATCACCTGTATGAAGACGTTTTTATTCACCCCACCAATAAATTGTTATAATAGCGAAAGTCGTCAACGTAATCAACATAGATTTGTTCACAAACAAAATAGAGGGAAGGCACACGCTCGTGCAATAGTAAAAAGTTAATATAAGATTCATATTTCTCTGTATTGTTTCCAACATAGGTACATGTGTCTACGTTGAAATTGCCACAATGAGCTGTGCATTTTTTTCGTCCTTTATAATTCACAATTAGTTCACATAAGATGTTGTTTATACCGGTGAAATGTACAAATACGTTGGGGTTCCAGCGTACACACGCCGCGGTAGTTGAATAACGACTGACTGAAAAAGGGATGAAGATGGGTAATTTAATTTTTGCACACAGGAGAACCAATAGAGAACATACATCTGCTCTCTTCTTGTCACGCCCGTCGACGTGTGATGAATACATCGGTTAATTCGATAGTCGACGAACATGGGAAAATGAGAGAACAGAAACACCAAGTACTATGATCTCGGGGTGGGTTTGGTTGTGTGTGCATGAATCAATGCAACTTTGAGGGTAACCCACTGACACAATTCGGTGAACGTGGTGACCTCAGCGGGCATTGAACGGTAGGAAGACACAACTGAGAAGGAAGGGGAAATTAAGCTGGTGCTATTCACCTGCAAAAAGGGAGCATTGATCCCCAACGAATGGAGTGTCTGGAGAAAGTTAATAGGGCGTCGAATCGGCTAAGGAAATCTGATCATGGGAGCTAAATTAAATGCTTTGATAATTTCCCCAGTGGCTGCATGATTATGCAACCGCGTCGTTTGATCATGACGGTGGAAATCTCGTGGGTTAGCGAAATGGGGTTGCCGTATGGCGAATGATTGACAGGTGGAATAGCTTATAAGGGGAATAAGGGCAGAAATGACGCGCTGAAAGCAGTTGAAATAATGTATGAAATTGTGGGTTGGTTCTCCATGTGATATAGAGAACCCCCACATAACTATTATTTACAAATTACAGCACGAAAAAACCTGTGTAAAAGGGGAGTTCCAGAAAATACCCACTCGGTAGCAAAAATTTTCGGTGTAGAGATGTACACATCGTTAAAATATACATTGCTAAATGACGTGATTCATCGGATTGCCTTGCGATCGTATATAAACACAATCCATTGAACCATACCAAGGATATTTAACTAGCAGTTTCTGTGGTTGAATCGGTAGAAGATGCAGAGGTTCGTCTCGCGAGTTTGATGGGGCAACACAGCTCCAACCATGTTTAACCACAGGTTTAATTTCAATTTGGTTCAATTCAATTTAAGCACAGGTTTAATTTAAATTTGTACAGGATAGTTGCTAACATACGACTTTTCTGTGCTAATTTCGAATCAGCTTTCGAACAACGAGTGAATTCTGAAGAAGCAGCAGCAACAGTCGGTTTTTGTCAAGTTTTCTGGCAGACTGCAAGCGTGCTTCGAATGCTTAATAAGGTACGTCTCATCCGTCGTGTTACGTAGAACTTATCGAACATTTGTTAAAAAAAAACTGTTCGACAGTGAGTGTAAGGATTCCGAATTTGTTAGGAATAAGATTTCTTTAAATCGGGATCAAAAAATACAAAAGCTCGTTCAGCAAACTTTTCTTCTAACTTCATGTGCCATTTTTCTTACTGTTCTCACTATATCTCTTCATATCGTATATCATTTAGTTCGTCGTAGCGATAAAATCTGTGAACTTACACAAAAATTCAGGCAAAGTTAAAGTAGTTGTTTTAGATCCAACGCTTTATGTTCTGGTGTTCAGTCAGAAATTTTGATTAAAATAACAAGCAAAAGATTATGAGTTACTGGGGCCACCCGGCTTACACAACTGAACAAGAAGAATAATATACTGCACCAGTTAGAACCTGCTATGATCAGTGTAGTGGGATACCAAAATTCGAGTCTGTATATTTAAAAAAAAAAAAAAAAAACGCAACAGAGAACTACGTTTAATTAAAGGGACCTAGGTTTTGGACAGCCCATCATTGAATATGGTACATGTTGAATGAAGATGGAAGGTATCGGTTATATAAGGTAGGGTAACATTTGATTGTGTGTTCATTTTGGTAAACGGCGTTTACATAGAGACAGATAGAGAATTATTATTAGATAAAGAATTATTGTTAGTTACACTTAGAAATACACTTCCCACGAGAACAGCGTCCACTTTAAATTGTACAATGGCATTACTTTTGCCCCACTACGTAACATTGATTATGACTAGTATGAGTAAGAAGAACGAAACAATGCCATCCGAGTAGCTTTTTTTTTTCTTATCCCAAGGGGTTACATTCCATATGGCCAGCAGCTTATATTGTCACAGATATGGCTTCCCAAAAAAGGGCAAAAACTATGATTGTCAAAATGTGATTTTATGGTTGTTAAACTTTGTTTTGCCTTCAAATTATTCCTTTTGCTAATCAAATCATAATGGCCATAGCAGAATTCTCTGTAGTTTATCTATTGATACTATGCGCCAATGGTAATCTTTGTTCCTTTTACTTTTCCTTGAAAAAAAGGTCCAAAGTACTCGCTTCCGGAAAAAAGAACACAAGGGATAGCTTCACCTTAAGGCAGATACCGAAAATAAACTCACATAAAAAGATACTACAAAGATATCTCTCTTTTTTCGCAAACCATCACATGATAAGTACTTCTAAGGCAATAAATGAGGAATAACAAAACACGTTGCACTGCGAAGCACTACCTTGCATGGTACCGCTCGAATGATAAAGCATATTGAATTTCAATATGTCCAGCTGTACAACATAAGACAAAAGGGACCAGAAAAACGTATATAATGTGATTATAAAACCCTCTCTAAGGATCAATATTATATTGTCCAAAAAGGTAAATTGAAACCTTTTGACGTAGATTCACGTTCAGGAGAATACATTCGATTTGTGAATACTATAAAGGTACACACAGAGATATTCGGCATATATTCGGTCGAATATTTTATGGCAAACGAAGGACCATCCCAAGGCATACACAACGAAAAGAAACAAGAGTTTATTAGTAAATCTATCATAAATCGTTTCATAAGCATGAGTTGTTTTTCAAGTGAGTTAACAAAGTATTTCAACACGTCGTTGGAAACATGTGCGATTGTGTCTTTTTATTACGAGATTGGATCAATAAGTGGGTGAATTTTTGAAATTCTCGTATTGTTATCTATAAAAACAATAGCACCGTCGACTGTTCACTTTAAATTTTTTTATATGGGCCTTTGGTAATTCGTAAATAATCAGGCAGCGGTTTTTATTTTGTTTACTAAGGTTCTTTACCAATTCGTCTTCATTATATTATTGACAGGACTGAATCGTAGGTTGCACAATTCTGAGGATGTAAAGAGCTGTGTTACTTTTCGCACGCAAAAACAGCGAAAAGGACACAAAGATTAAACATATTCAACATAGCGTAATGAGTGTAACATGGCACTCTTTTTATGTATTCATTAAAAAATCCCTTACTATGAGGTTATGAACAAAACACCGCTTATTCCAAAGAGCATGTTTAATTAATTCGGCGTAAATGGGGTTTGCGTATTAATGGAACTATGAACAAAGCTTTGCAAATGGGCACAAGTGAAATAGTACGAAACAAGAACGGCCGATGTTCTGCGTATTGCTATCTAAAACTCAGACTACTAAATAGCGAAACAAAATTCTTTAGAGATGGACATCATTGAAGGGTGGAATGAATTATGAAATTATGACCGCGAATTTTCGAATTTGGTTGGAGTGGCATAACAGATTTGATAAAGATGTCTCCTTTTTTGAATACTGAAGAAAGCATTTGGTGTCCTTTTCTAGCTAGAGATTTCAGAATCTCTATGAAACGATCTTTATAGAAGTTTATGAGATTCCTAGACCAAAAACAAAAAAAAAAAAAAAAAAAAAAAAGGGCGGGGACGAAACATGGAAGTGTGCCGGTTCCGCCAAACCCGGCGGTTCACTTACCTAAAAAAAACCCATAACTTCCATGCAGTCTGTATCAACTTTCTGCTAATGCAAGGGCATTAAGCACCTGTAAAAGCTTCACGCAATAAAATTCACCAAATGTAATTACCTAAAAGTCCCTGGAAGGGAATTCTTACCTGCATTCATTTATTTGAATTCAAAATTCCTCTTAAGAATTCTGTTCCAAACAGCATATACCTGGAAAAGACAACTTATCGGTTCACCTATCATGTAATCATCTCAGCCAGGGATAATTATCATTGCGTCGCCTATTCCCAGCCTCATTCATACAACAAATCCCCTTTCATACACGTTGGCTGGCGATCTACACCCAAGGGACCAAAGCAAATATACGCATCTCGCGTCTTACACCATAAATTAAATCATACAGCATGGGCAAATGCAAATAGGTATGGTATGCTTACCCTTGGCAGCGATGCTATGAACACCAATTCCCCGTGAATACGCTAAAACCAATTAGCACCATGTGCATGGGCATTGCGGCTATCGTTACAGCTGCAATGCATAGCTCAGACAATGATCTACCCGATCCCTTTGTCTTCTTATATTTCGGGATCTGCTTTTCATCAACAACGGCAAGAGCAAACAGAAAACCAATTATCATACAAGGAGATTCGGTTTGTTTGCTTTACCGAATTAGTATCCCATGAATACACCCTATGCCCTTTTCTTCGTTTAGATTCTTTCCCATTGCTTTGATCCATAAAATAACCAGTGTACAGACATACATGTGTACTGTGGTGATTATCTGTATGAAATCTGTTGGTTACCCCAAAGAGAGACTTTACGTCTCTCTCGGAACAGGAAATGCACACTAATTTAAGAGAGTCAATTTCACTGGCTGAATTTCTTTCGGTAACGATTGAATATCGTTGAGTCGTATTACAACCACCAAAGTGCGCACACGTCACAGGGGTCGCCTAGTAACCACGCCGCGTATCGCGGGGGTGTGTACACCCCGAGTCGAAAGTCCGAGTTAAGTCGAGAAAGCGCGTATCAGATAGAGAAGTTTCTATTGAACCTGACACTTTCCGCGATCACCGTTCGCTGAACAAACTGTTCGAACCCCTCATTCACATATCTTTCTCGGTTGCCTAAATAGTTTGTCTTTTATTTACCTTTATTTGAGTATGTAGTATTCCAAAATACTACTGTCCTTATAACTATTAAGTTTAATACTGAATCTCATTATTTATCTAACACATCCTTAAAACAGTCTCCTAACATATCTAACATTCTCATTTAATACATATCATAAATAAACATCCACAATATTCCATATAAGACTTCTATCAACAACAAAAAAAAACGCAACAAGACTTCTATCAAAAAAAAAAAGTGAGCAAAACTCAAGACAAACAAGACTTCTATCAACAGTACGACAGCAATCAACATTTAGTAGAGTAAGAATTTTTTTTTTCAAAATAGCGACTTTTCTCTCTTCTTTAATAGCGACTTTTCTCTCTTCTTTTTTTGGATATTCTCTACTTGGAAATTTTTTTTTTTTTTAAAAAAATTTCCAATACACAATTTTTTTTTGAAAGTTCTCTTTTCAGTTTTTCTGAAGACATTTACTTTTTTGCTTTCTCTTCGAAGATTTTCTTTCTTTGCAGCTTTTGGGACAGCAATTTTTCTTTTCCACGCTATCTATATTGAATAATAAAATAAAGGCCTTTTATACCAATATTATTAAGAAGTGATTTCTGCCATACATTCTTCTCAAATTTTCACAATTTCGAGTCCTTATTACACGAGACAGGCGGCTAGGCAGGGGGAAGAACAAATCCACTCTCAACCGATACATAATAACCGCCCTGAAATGACTCTCTCTGTTGGTATTTCTGATGTTTTCAGGATCGTCCCTACCTTTGACGGGAAACCCTGCGACCTAGACAAATTTATTTCCGGGGGAGATGTTTTATTTAGATCCATTAAAAAGGCAGACCCTGATATTTATAACACATTTTTAGAGCTAGTCAAAAATAGACTAGAGGGTCCTGCGTATGATCTTATTAGGTATAGCAAAATCGCTAATTGGGAAGATATAAAGGAAAAGCTGGAATCGGAATATAAAGAAGAGCAATCTCGGTCGACGGCACACAATGAGTTGATTTCGCTGAAACAACTCTTCAGAGAAACCGTTCGGGAATATGGAGATAGAGTTGCAAATGCGCTGAGGACTCTGAACTCTGCCACCTGCGAAATAACAGCAGACGCGGTAGTGAGGGATTTCTTGATTGAGGAAAACACAAAATTGGCCGTACAAATATTTGAGGATGGACTAAAGAACGAACAACTAAAAATAAATAAAGCTAAAGTCCATGGGGGAAACAATTTAAAGCAGTCGATTGCCCATGTAGTAGCGCATGCTGCTCGAATGGATAACTCTCCCAGGTCGTACCATTATAATGAAAATCCCCACAGATTTAATCGAATAGTCTGCCAAACCTGTGGTAAGCCAGGGCATTCACAGGACACATGTTATCGGAACATGCAGTCCAACACTTTTCCGAATAGACAACCCATAAAAAGGGAATACAACATTACATGCAATTTCTGTGGACGAAATAATCACTCAGATAACGAGTGTAGATACAGGTTATCTAGGAATGGGTCGTCTTTACCAAATTACCAACAAGGTACAACACGTAACCCATTCCATGGTGAAATTACTAGGACCACTAATAGACAAAATGATAGGCAAAATGTTCACTTTTCTCGGGTGCAAGAGTCGGAAAACGAGGCCTGACGCCAACCAAAATTTTTAGAAGACAAACAGCATTTTTTAATTTATAGCATTAGATCTTTGGCAATAGATAACGACAATTTTAATTTATATAACTCTAGGAATGAAGCTCCTAGCTAAATTTACCTTGAGCCAGCATATGATTATCCTAACCATATGACTAATTCCGATAAAGCTACAGATATAAATATAAAAGAAGATAAACCAAACCCTAATATAATGATTCCGATTCAGACTACAATTCTGTAAAATAATTCAGCAACAAAGACTGAAAATTCGGAATTTTCAGCAAAAATACAAACAGAAATCCCTAATATTTCGGCTATCCCAATTGACAACCCAGACACTTCAGCAACAAAGACTGAAAACTCAGCAGTATCAAAGACTGAAAATCCAAAAGTTGCAGCAATTAAAATCGAAACCCAAGCAGTTAACACTGAAGAACAAATCTTTTCAGCAGCAAAGACTGAAGGACTGAATGTTTCTACAGCAGATAAATAAGTGAAGAAATAGTTCAAACAGCAAATAAGACTGGGAACCAAGATGTTCTAACAGCTAATAAGTCTGAAGAACTATACGAAACAGTAAATAAGACTGAGAAAAAACAAATGGTCCATCAGCAGTGAGTAAGACTGAAAATGTAAACGTTCTGAGGCTATGGAAAATGAAGACATTAAGCCAAAAATATTAAATATTTTAAACAACGATAATGACCACAAACACTTACTCAAACACGAAATAATAAAAACTGAAAATAATAATTCAACTAAAAGAAGTATTGAAAAGAAAAACCATATAAATACATTACAAATTTTTTTTTCAACAATAAACTTTTATTCAAACACAAAATACAAAAAAATAAAAAGTTAGACAATCAGTTAAGATATTTGAGATCGTTTCATCGTAGTAATAGGCCCAAAACGGTTTTGGAAGATTTTGCATAAATTTAAAGAAAAGGTACACACCTAACAAATGGCCTTTGTTTTTTTTATTCAATATATATGGAAAAATCAAACAATTGTAGGAAATGGTAAAAAAAAAAAAAAAAAAAAAAAAAAAGTTAAAGAGGGGGAAAAGAAAGAAAATTGTTTGAGTTAATATATATATACTGACATTTTTAACAAGTTATATATATATTTGAAGTTTGAAATATATATACTCGAATGCAAAAGAAAATTTTGAAAGTTACATGAAACATATTTTTTAATAATAAAAAAAAAAAAATTTTTTTTGATGAGAAGAGAAAAGGTTCCAAGGAGAAATATTGTAAATAGATATTGTTAAGTAATATATATATATTGTAAATAGACAAATTTTATAGTGTTAAAACCTTTTTGAAATTACTGTAGCAACGTATAAACCTTTGATAGTAAATCAATTTTGAAAACCTATTATTTTGAAAACCAATTGTAATTGAACGAAAACCCAGTTCCTTAATTAATCTATAGTTACAAGAAAATTATTCTTCAAGGATAATTTTCTTTCTCGAAGAAGGGTGGGATGTAGTATTCCAGAATACTACTGTCCTTATAACTATTAAGTTTAATACTGAATCTCATTATTTATCTAACACATCCTTAAAACATTCTCCTAACATATCTAACATTCTCATTTAATACATATCATAAATAAACATCCACAATATTCTATATCAAATCAGTTGCAGTACATTTCAAAATATGCCTCTTTTTTCATAACATGCCCCTTTTTTCATTTGAAACATGGCTCTTTGATTTTGGTTCAAAGTTTCTTCAAAATTAAAAGTCACAGTAGAGTAAGTAATACTTTGATAAAATTGATTTTGTTCAAATTATAATTTACAGTAGATTAGAACTCAAAGTTATATAAGAAGATGGAAAATTTTATTGTAAAGTCAGTTTGAGAAATACAGAGTTGAGATTGAAAGTTGAAATACAGACGAGTTAGTTGAGAAATACAGTTCAGGAAGTACAGACGAGTTGAGATTAAGATAAGATTAAGTAAAGTTCGGAAGTTCAGAGAAGTGAAGTTAAGTTCGGAAAAGTTAAGAAAAAGAATAAGTTAGAAATAAAGAAGAGAATTAAAATTCGCAATCCTGAGTTTTAATTAATATTAATAAAATAAAAATAAAAGGTCCACGCTCTTCCCTCAACCGAGGAAGCACGGCGTCCCGGACTACAGCAAGTCCAATGTATATTAAACGTATGCTACATCAGCATCAGTTTTTATGACATTGTAAAATCGAAAGTGAACCCTAAATAACAATAAAAAAAAGGAGCAACTTATAATAAACAAATCAGTGTGTTTCATTTCAACTATTTCCTCTGGTGCAATCTGTGTATTGTCCTTCACCGGCGTTGAGTAAACAGTGTCCGAATGAACAAATCGACGATGGGGATAGGAGAGAATCAGCCCCGTACGCCAGCACATTGCTCCTACCCCACAGAAGCACTACTTCAGAGACAAAAATAGAATCTATCTAAACACTGGGTTTTTGAATGAACAGTCTTCGGAGAAGTCGAAGATAGTGAACTTAGCCAGCCAGGTGACGGCAACGGTATTTTCAGATCCAGACAGAAACATCTGAATGGATTACTTGAAAATAAATAAAAAGAAAACATAATAACTACACAGTATTATACACGTGGCGCAGGGCTAATAACCTTATGCGGAAAAACGAATTATTATGGATAATTTAACAAGTCTCGGATATGGACCGGATACCGGGGGAGAGACTTGCTAAATAAGGCCAAGACCAGATCCCGGTTGTATTGCCGATGACGATGATGATGATTTTACGCGGTCATTGCCGCGGTTGAAGGTAGATAAGAAAAAAATCATTTTCCAAGGAGTTTTTGAATGACCCGCCTATCTAACCCATTCACGTTTTTGTTTAAAATATACACACACTAGATTGATTACTAGTGATCTTAAGGAACGCGTAGACTACATCGGTAGTAAAGAGAAGAAGGCAACGCGACAAAAGAAAACACAAAAAATGGGAAAATGGGAAGACACAAAATTGCCAAAATATTTGGCAAATGGTTGCTTTGTTTCGATTTTGCATGTGCATGTCCGCAGCTAACACGTAGCTTATAATTTTTTATTTTTTTAATAAAATACTTTTTGATCCACTATACTTATACTATTTAACTATAGACAAACCAATAGTCGATACAAAAATACTTAAGACTGCCTTACATTATGTTTTTTACATTTACATTGATTACTCTAATTCACCAAATGCTCAACAATGTGCAATTTGTTGACGTAACGAGCTCTTTCGGGAGCCTTCTCGATTTTTTTGTTTTCACATTTTACCATCTCTCCTAGACACATACTTTCGGACAAAGGAACACAATTCTCTTTCTTGGCACGAACCTGTTGATGTTTTCTGTACTTACTGTTTTGAAGTTCGTTCATTAAAGTTCGAATATTTGATACGAAACTTTGTAGGAGGTGTCCTTCAGTGCCGCCGCAGTGTCGTAAGTAGTAGATATACCTTGTATTTGACGACAAGGTACTTTATTTCAAAGGTATTTAATTTTACGTTGTAAGATCTTACCAATCTTGTTCAGCTAAGGGGACACCCCCAACCACGGGGCGTTCTTAAACTGACGAATTTTGTATTACCCATTCCATTTCCAAAAGGTACAAAAAGTGTGTTTAACTAACTGCGAATTACAGATATTGTCAACGATATGTGAAAAAAATCATCTCTTATCCTAGATGATAAGATTTCCATCCATCAAAACGAAACGTATGAGGTGGCGCAAAATTAATCACCCTGTTGGAATATTTTATAATTTTTGCAAATGGCGTCATACCTCAATCATATTTGACATTCGTGAACTGGAAAACATTATAAAGGTGCAAATAAAGATTTCCATCACTCATCATCAATCAAATATTTTTTTTTTTATTTAGTAAAAAAGTAATTCAAAAACAAGATTGGATAATTAGTTTTGCACCACCTTGTACTAGGAAACTACTAACTCACCCACTGAGTATGTAGCGCACAGTGAAACGAGTTTCTAGAAAGAATATTTATCATTTTATCTCCAATATCTAGTAAGGCAAAAGCATACATGATGCTTTAGCATCAACATTATTGGCCGGATCCTCAAGAAGGATACCCTTTAAGCAGCTTAAATTGCAACGACATTTATTTTCTTTACTCTACAGACAAGACTCTATTTAAATTTGTGAAACTATATGCCAATCAACAGTGTTAACATCGAAACTATTGTGGACTTTCCCGATTTGAAAAAAGAAAGTTCTTAATACGAGATGGGCTGATTATATTTTGAGCCTTGCCAACACTTAGTGTCTTTCAGTGCGATTACATTGACAGGTTAATTTTGACCATAATCGTGTTCAGAGCTTTTTTTTTACACTAACGCGCGCACATAGGGGGGTTTTATTATTAAAAGTCAGAGCACAGTGCGAGCGGATGGAGGGGAAGCGGAAAAGGAAAGGAGGCGTCGATGTATATTGGTCTTGAATGCCTGGACATCACTAGGACGAGGGAAAAAATGACCAGGTAGCCCATTCAATATTTGTGTGGTTCGACTGAAGAATGACTCGCTATGTTTATTTGTGCGCCTGAAGTTCACTTTCAAGTTGAACTGATGCACATTCACAACGGCGGAACACATTCAGCAAGGTTAGTTGAGCAACGACCGTGGTAACACCTATAGAAAAGAGACATACATGATACTTAGCGCCTATGTTCTAATGACGGAATAAAACGGATTACAGCTGGGTCCCCAATAAGTTTCACTGCTCGTTTTGGCATCCTTTGGATGGGTTTGAGTTGAACTCCATTTTGGGACGAATATACGCTTTGTAAATATTGGTCAGGTTGGATGGAGTGAAGTATTTTGTGCATCTCTTAAGGAACGCCAAACATTTGGCCACATTTTTTGCAGCTCCAAATATGTGGTCATTCCAGTTAAGAGTCGAATTAATTCGAGTGCCGGGGATTGATAGTTCCTTGGCTTCGTCGAAGCATGTGCCGTTCATCGCTAATATATTTACTTTGGGGTTCGCCATTGACGACAAGATGCAGGACTGGGTTTTTAAGGCATTGAATTCTACTCGGTTAGATAATTCCCATTGATATATTTCGCTGAGGTCGGAATTCAATGTATGAACCATAAACTGTTGGTTGGTAATGACGTTCGAAGAGTTTGGTCGGGAGTGTTCATATGAGTATGAGAATTTCGACGTGCTATCATCAGCAAACGAGCCAATTGGGTTGGGGTAACTGGCAAGAGATCATTTATAAAGATGAGGAAGAGAGTATGTGAGAGTACCGAACTCTGGGGAACACCTGCATTAACACTATTCCTACCGACACTACACGTATACCTATTCCTACCGCGGCTGGTCAAATGACCGGTCTTTCACAACTTATATTTTTCAATATTGAATGCAGACCAATAGCCAGCTTACCAGTATAAAAATATATTTTCTTTTATTCAAGAGTACATAATCTACATTTTATTCGTTTTCGTCGCATTTTTTACAAATGGGCTTCTCAACTGTACATTTTGCGCATACGTACTTTTTACATTTTAGACAGATTTTGTTCGTCTTATTATCTTTACAATACCTTATCTGACATGTTTTCCGTTCACGAGAACCTGTACTTGTACTTGCGATGGGTATTGGTTGATTTTTTTTGCCGAGCTCTTGTTGGTATTCGATGGCAAGTTCTTCTGCCAATTGAAATAGAAATTCCTGTCTTGTAATTTCTCCTCCCGTAGTTTCTTTATATAACACCCATGCATTTATCCCGGCTAAATCCAAGATATTAAAAAATACTTGCAAAGGCCATCTCCGAGATTTAGATTTTACCGAATAATTTCTGGCCATTTGGTCGGTCACATCTACGCCAAACTTGGTGCTATTATATAGTTGAATTGTCTCCGGTGTTCGGGTGTCATTTTTTTCAATTTGTACGGAATTGCGCATTGAACTGAGAATTAGAACTTTCTTTCTTGGTTTGGCTTTGTAAACTGTCAACATACAATTATTTGAGCGATAGAGTTTGGTTGAAAAAAGTTCCATGTCGTCATTTTTCAGTTTTGCCAGACTTGGTAGCTCTTTTCTATTTGCTCTAATTGTCCAAACAATCGTAGTTTTTTTTGCTAAAAGTTTTGTTGCTAAAGGTAGGCTTGTAAAAAAGTTGTCCGTGGTTATATTTCTTCCACATCCTACATACGGTTTTGCTAATTTCATAGTGACGAACTCTCCAAGAGGAACTGAGGGTTCTCTACTTTCATCTTTTCCCAAATATGGAAAGCCGTTTATTATATATTTGCTACGCACATCGGATGCTAACCAGAATTTTATACCAAATTTGTCCGGTTTATTGGGCATGTATTGAGTAAATCTACACCTTGCTTTCGTTGGAAACAATTGTTCGTCAATAGTAATATATGGTCCTGGTTTATAACAATTTTGACTGTTGTCAATAAACTTGTACCAAACTTCGGAAATCATAGCAAATTTATCGGTTTGTAACCGTTGGCTTCGTTGATTTCTGTCGTCAAATCGAATAAATCTCATAATCTCCGTAAAGTCAGTCTACTCATAGTATTTGAGAAAAAAGGCGGGCCCCACTTTTTATTCCATAGAAGTGCTATATCTATATTCTTAGCCTCATATGCGCCGCGTGCATACAGAATTGCAAAGAATGCATATAACTTTGCAGTAGACAGTTCCCATTTATATCCCAACACTCTAAATGCCTCTGCCTCTGTGCACTTTCTTATAAGTTCGATTATATTCTTATCAATTATCACAGAAAATGCCGTCCTAACTTCGCCTGCTCTTTGTGACTTTCACGTTCGATGCACTCTGTTCGTGTCGCAAGACTATACTGATTTGAATTCGTGAGAAGACGTCTATACATTTCCTTCAGTTACAAGTTTATTTATTTTACGTCATAGTAGATGAGATGGCGTAGAACATTCGAGGATCTTGACCGTATCGGATATCAATCAAGCAAATAAACGCCGCTAGCCCGATAGTCGAGCGAGAACTGTAAACACTTGGAAGTGCCGTAAACCATTTCCTGGAAGGCACTTATCGGATAAAATCGTGTCATAACTACATTACCTTTCGTTTGTAACGACTTTATAGTTTTGGCATTGAGTCTTAGAGAGAAACTCTTACAAAAATGTATAAATCGTGCTACCGGTCAAATGACCGGTCATGGTAGGTAAGACAGACTACAAATTTTTCTCGGAAAATAAACAATAGAAAAATAAGTGAATATTGAAAAATATATCATACATATATATGAGGAAAAGTGGTAAAGTTTAAAGGCGATTCACATACGTTGAATGTAGGAAATTCCAAATGAAAATTTAAAAACGGTCATTTGACCGGTCCTGGTAGGAATAGTGTTAACTTGATGGGAGACAGATTTGACACCATCAAAAACCACTTGCATTGAGCGGCCAGAAAGATATTCTCTTATCCATTGGATCAGGAATTGTCCACTCCACCGAGGTAGTGGATGGAATGGCTCCACTTTTCGGAAAGGTACGCCATCAGATCTCCTGTGGACAGGTTGCTACGAAAGCCATATTGGTGGTCATTTGATTCCAGATATTTCGAAAGTTGACGGTTGTTGCGGCTCCTCGATAGTATAGTGGTTAGTATACCCGCCTGTCACATGGGTGACCGGGGTTCGATTCCCCGTCGGCGAGGCTCTGGAGACTAATGACCTTGTCCGGAAAAAACAAATTATTATGGAAAATTTAAGAAGCCTCAGGACTTGCTAAATAAGGCCAAGACCAGTTCCCGGTTGTAGTGCCGATGATGAAGATGATGACGGTTGTTGCAGCACAGCAATACACATAAAACCAAACAGTTCAGACGTTGTAAAAATACAATATCCAACGAACAAATTTGCGATCTGAACAATCGCAGACTTCGAAAACAAACGCTTCATGGATTAAGCGCCTCAGAGTATGCAACTATAATGTTGTTTCAGATACTCTGTTATCCCACTGAATGTTTTTCGAAGTGCTCTCAGGCCATGAAGAAGATTCAGCTGGCTGATAGCAGGTCCCGTTTGTTAATCGCTGAAGTCAGGTGAGAGGAGAAAACCAGTACCAGGGAAGGAGAATTGTGATTGTTCATGGACAGTTGTGTTGACAAAAAGATCGGTTTTTGGAAGAGTCAGTTAGTTACTGTTTTGGAAAAAGTAAGAGACAGGTTTAATGTTAATTTTTTGTACATTCAGGTTTAACTATATAACAAGAAGGTGAAGTTCAGTTCCGACAAAATAAAAGTTGAATTCCATTTAATTCCACCCTTTTTCTATTTCTTGCTTTTGCTGACAACGGTTGATAAGTGATTCAATTACCTTCGAGAGAATAGAAGTAGGTGCTATGGGTCGATAAGAAGAGAGGAACGATTTGTCACCCTCTTTGGGAATTGGCTGAATGTTCGCTGACTTCCTTCTATTTGGGAAACGGCCGGTAGAATAAAACAAATGGAACAGCTTCCGCAGTGGTTTAGCGAGTGAAGAGGAACATTTCTCCAAGAGAATTGGTGGAATTCCACCAGGACAGCGGATTTGTTTGCGTTAAGTTCCTTAAATGCACAGGCAACAGTACGCGTTCGGAAGTGAATCTGGCGGAACTGATGTGGTATCAGGCAGCGTTGAGTTGGTTGCAAAATCTGCAGCAAGTATATTAGCCTTCTCTATTGCACTGGTGTGTGATCTGCCATCGATCATAAGCGATGGAATGGATGAAGAGACTGAGTTTTGAATGTTTTTCACGCATGTTCAGAAGTTTCTAGTACCTGTGGGAGAGTGTAGTATTTTTGGTTTCACTCGATGGTCATGCAAGAACTTTGCGCGTTGAATATGGGCCTTACTGTCATTTCGAGCTCTTTTAAATCTCTTCCGGTTTTCCCCAGTATTGTTTGATTTATACAACCGGAAACTCAACTCTTTAGCTTTAATAGCTTCTCTGCACCCGGACTCGAACCACATATTTCTCTTAGGTTTGATACTCTTTACCCTGTGTGGAATAAAGTTTCGCATGCCAAGTCGAATCGTGTCTGTCAATGTATCCGCTACAGATTCAACATCGTTATGGAGGAAAAATAACAAGCAATTTAACCTCCCAAAAAATTCGGTCAGACCTTTCCAGTTGGCTTTCTGGTACAACCTGTTCTTTTGGGAATTTTCTCGTTAGCGCTGCTTGGTTAGTGTAAATTTAGCTGACACGACACAGTGGTCTGAAGTGCCCAAGGATGAAGAAACTTCAATTGTGTATTTGTTGGGGTCTGTCTATGCCTGGTATCCGTGTTGGCTCATTGAAGAGTTGAGTTAAACTATTTGAATCAGCAAAGAGCTGGCCATATTGACCTTCAGGTGTTGTTTGTACGGAATGACGAAGCCACTAAGAGTTATGTACATTAAAATCACCCGCAATAACGATTTCAATATGCGGATATAGAGTCAAGATCCTATCTATAGAATCAGAGAGAGTATCAAATTCGTGAAGAGATACGTTTCTAGCCAAGTTTGAGATTTTGTAAAGAAAATTGTAATGTATGATATGTTTACGAACGTGAAGTTTTAGCCACGAGAAATTAAATTCTGGATTGAAGCAGAATTTATAGGTTTAGTGGAGCTACCTCTCCATTTTTTTGGCTTAATTCCAGCAACGTAATTATCTACATCTAAAGTATATATAAGTTACACACTATAGAGCTTAAGAACTATCGTTGCTAGGCTTTACCTAAGGTAACCAGGACAAATTAAGAAGGTTTGAGACGGGGTGAGGGGTGGGAGCAAGTTATAGTAAAGTGTAGAAGCGGCGCTTACGATTGGTGGTGAGAATGGTTTAGGATGTGGTGGTTGAGAGTATGGGTAGAGAGGTCTAAGTCAAACAAGGTGAAATATGAGTTGACATTTCTCAGCATCCGCGAAAGGGGTTTGAAATGGATGTGTTTCAACCCAGCAGAAAATGAAAAAACAAGAAGATTAGCGGAATTCAATTTTTATTGTACAAAAGAAACGAGTCACCTTCTTTTCTTAATGTGCAGCACTAACTCCTTTTTAAAAACAAAAACTGTCCTCTCCCTTTTCCGTTCAAAAGGCAGTACCGAATAATTTAATTTTCAGACATTTTAAAACGTGATTAACTGCTACTTAATTACCGGTCACCTTCTGTTTTTTCCGCCCAGAACCAGCTGTTGAGCAACAAAAAAATCTCCTCCGTTGCACAGTTGCGTTGATCTCTTTTCAAGACTTCAGCGATTCCAGCAACGGGGTCTGCTATCAGCTAGCTGAATTGTCTCCGTAGTCAGTGAGCACTTCGAAAAGCATTCAGCAGCATGATAGAGTTTCTGGCACAACTTATAGTTGCATACTCTCCCGCGCTGTAAGTGGATATTTCGCCGAGTCAATTGAATTGTTTGACTCAATTACTTGATGCAAATTGTTTTGCAAATTTTATGCTGTTGCTTCTGCAACAGGGTTCGTTGAGACCATTACCGGTCACATGGTGGAAATGTAAGGAAGGCGGGAATTAGGCGTATTTCGATTTCGATTTTGTTTAGAGGAATTAAGTTAAGGAGGTAGGCGCACTCAACCGAGCCGGAGAGGACCTATGGCGTGTTTCCTATCATGGCATCGGCAAGGATGCAAGGTTAATAAAAAAACTCCACCGATGTTATCTGGAAATTGTTAAAACGACCGATAGGGACCAGGAAAATAAAAACTCGCCGGGATATCTTGTTGTTTAAAGTTCGCTTTATTTAATTAAACTTTCACACAGTTTTCTTTTTGTTTTGATTTTACATATATCTTTTACAATACACGATATGGGTGACGTATGTATATCGTCTTTGAACACGAACAGCTAACGATAGGTTATTAGACACTTGAATCACAAACAAAACGTACTTCTCCAACACAACATGAATGTTCCTTCAGAATTCCTGCCCAATGGGCTGCATATTAGACATTAGTATATTTCGCGCACACGACTCTTAAGAAACGGACAAAAGGAAACTCAACTGCAATTTCAAATCTTAAAACTGACAACAGAACTGAACTTCCGACTCGACCACAAACGTGTGTGTAGCTCTTAAAATGGGACTCCGTGGCACATGCGTAGTCTCAAAATGCAGCTTCGATAGCCAGCGTGAGAATCGTGGCTACTCGTTGCTTAAGTAAATATTTCTGGTCATGACCGATGCTGGTGATCGTTCCCAGATACGGCAACGGATCATAAAATCGGTCATGCGGATAACCAAACAAATATGCGCGCCTGTAAGGCCAATGTTTAATTTGATCTTCTCTTCCTTTGGAAAGATAGATCATAGAACATGCCGTTGAAAATCGGTTGATGCTGGATTGATGTCATGGCAAGATGATAATCTTGTCATGAATTATGTTTCCAGGTATGACCGCTCGAAAAGGTCTTGGAACAGCCTTTAAAAAGGTAAGCTGCCTATGGGGTATTTATGTCGGTTAACCGAATTGATTCCAGCAAATTGGTTGGCAGTTAATGCCATAGCAAGGTTGTGTAATCTTGCCCAAAATTCAACTTTAAGGTAAGTTGTATTTGCTGATAATGGTGGGGATCGAGCGATGCGTGGCTCTTCGGGCCCTGAAAAGCCCCACAGCCCCGATGAATGAATATTATGTCAACCACAACCCTGAGCTCCTCGAAGGTTCTGGGGTTGATTAATTTGAGGCGGTTAATATACGGGGGGAGGATTAAGGGGTTTTCCCATCCTATCCCTCGGAGAGCGAACGGAAGGAAGCGATGTTGAATACTTCAGATTGTACATATATGATTCTTGTGATAAGGAGACCATACCTGGCTAGCATATTCAAGCAGTGGAAGGGCGAGAGTAAGGTAAAGGAATCGAGTAACGTAAGGGTCCGAGAATTCCTTAGACCATCGTTTAACGAATCCGAGTGCAGAATTGCTTTCCGGATCGTGTCATCAATGTGAGAGAGGAAGTTAAGCTCCTTGTCGCAAAGTTCCTAAGATTTCGAATACATTAGACAATGGTCAGGGGTTGGTTATGAAGGGTATAGGAACATGAGGAAGAGTGAATACGCTTACGGGAAAAGGTTTTAGATTGGCGTTTCGCGATGTTAAGTACAAAGCAATTTTTGTCACACCAAGCAATATAATTTCGTATTAAAATGGATAGACCACGATGTGGAAGGAACAGAGGCACTAAGTTATATCCAGATAGATTTAAATCGGAAATATCTGTATTAGTTGTTACCTGGGTTTCGCTAAGGGAAATGATAGTTAGTTTCTGTGTAGAAATGTGGGCAAACATAAAAGAAATTGCATCACAGGCTGCGAATGTTACAAAAAACGACGCGAAATTCCCATTCCAGTGAAATAGCCCTGCACAGAAAACCAATACCGCCTCGGGAAAGGATGCAAGTCGGGACCAGCGATAGATAAACGAAAGCAACCACTACAGGTGTTATGACTTGTACTAGGTGCCCCACTAGATTCGTGCCGAAATCCAGATCACATCCCTTCCATGACGAACATTATGCCACTCAGACACCAAAAACTCTTCAAAGATTATAAATCAATCAAGAGTATCTATGCCTGACGGACGCAAACAGAGATGCGAAAAGGAGGAAAACAGACACACGGAATGGACAAGGTAGAAGGTTTTCCCGGACTGCACGTCTCTTGCGTGTATATCCACGCACGTTTCACAGCACTAAGGCGCATGCGTGGAGATCTGTGTATTTGCCTCGGATCGCACAGTTAACTTTGCACTGTCTTAGGACGCGTGTGTGTAGATCCGTTTGTTTGCATTACTGTTGTCCCACCGTAAGATTTGTCGTGCAAACCAATAGTGCAATCGGGTATCTAGTGTATATTTGAGATTCCTAAAACCGATTGCACAACTGATCCGATGGTAGACATCACGAAACAGAAGCGCATGTGCTGTCTTGTCGGTGGTAAGAACTCGACTTTGAACTTTTGTTATTTGAGTGCGGATTTTTACAGCGACTTGAAAATTAAGTCTCAGTGAAAAAAAAAGGAAATTAACTTGCGATTAGTTTTGGCGACGATTTTTTATAACTTTTGACGTGTATTATCAAGAGAAGAGTACATCGAACCGAAATCCATTTTTGGCAATAAGGCGCCACATGTGGTCACTGTATACCACCGGATCACCAAATTTGTCGTTTGCTCACCGACGAAAGTCAAAAAAGTCCTTCAAAATCAGTCGTTGCATTACAAAAGATTGATGGTGTTCAAAAACTAAAACTGCAACATCTTCATGTGACATAGCGTAAGTTTGGAGCTACCTTCGGCAATAGTTCCACCTGCATATATAAATAACGCAGATCCATTAGGCGGAAAAACGGTTTATTCTCGTTAGATCTCACATAATTTATCAAAATTCCAACCACCGAAAAGCAAATGGTTTGAGACCATACAAAAGTAAAGGGGAATATTTTAAAAATCAATAAAACCAATAACAAATGTAGTGCTCTGAAGAGCCCTACCATCTCCTTCCCCCACACCTACATCCAAATCCCAGCAGTAATACACTAAAACCTAAAATTCAATCAAAACCCGAAAAAACCCAAACTAGACCCAAAATTCGCAATAAACGAATCAAATATCCGTTTATCGCTTAACATTTACCTCCACGGCATAATTTAATCTAAAAAACCAAATTAAAATCAAAATTCACAATAAACGAATCATATATTCGTTTATCGTTTTGCATTTGCCCCACGGCATCATCCAAACTCAAAATCCAGAGATCATTATCTCTATTTGGGAAAATTCTTAATAAATTGAACAAACAAAAACCCAAAACCAGATACATATCGACATCTGCACAATAGTTTCATAGGAATTCAGGAAACTGAATCCTTATCTTAAATAAACACTGAGCATCTCACTCAGGATTCCAAAATCGGGATTTCTGTAGGAAATTGTGTATTTTCGAGATACAAATTTCGATTTGTTTCTCTTTATAAGGGTGATGAATTTCAGATTCGAAGATCAGTCTCAATTGGCGTTCTAGATGTAAGGACGCCAGAAAGTAAATTAATAAAATAAATTTAAAATAAAATAAAAAGTATTTTATTGGGCCAGGCCGATTCTTCCTACTCGACGACCGGTAGCTGCTCTTCCCTCGAGGTTCGAGGAAGCACGGCGGCACCGCAACGGGTCCCCTCAGGAGCTTTCTTAAAGAGATCCCTCGTCCTTTTCAGGACCAGACAAGCTCCCTGAGAGAAGGACCACTACAAAAATGGTGGCAGCGGTGGGATTCGTATCTTGTCCCTGGAGGAGATACCCCAGTGGGAGAAGAAATAAAATCTGAAAACTAAAACACCCGGTTTTTCATTTCACCTGGCCTGGAAGACCAAAAGAAGAAAAGGCGACCCATATCTAAGGACGTTGCTCTTCCCTTTGGATCAAAGGAAGCACGGCAAACGAACCCTGTTGTGCGACAGGTTTTCGGGAACTTTTATAAGAGATCTCTTAGTCCTTTTAAGGATTAAGACACACGCTCCCCGAAACCAGAAGTACAACACAAAGATAAATTACCCTCTTTTTATTGTAAGGCCCAAGATATAAATACTGCCCTTCATGTGTCATAAATTCGCTCTTTGGTAGATTCATGTTTAACCTTAAAAAAAATCTAAATTTATATAGCAGAGTACGCAAGCTTTACATAGAATGATGTATATTTATCGTATTATTGTGAAACTCGTTTAGTTGGGCAGGGTTACGCTGGGAAATCTTGGAAGTTCCAAAAGTGGGACGCGATGTTATCAACAGTTTGGATATAAAATCAGGATTACAAAAGGTGAATTCCTCAATATCAAACTGAAAAAATGTGTGCACAAGTGATGCAATAGTTCGGAATTTTGTGCAACTAGTCTTGCCTTGATGTTATTGAACTGCATACATCAACAGTGAGGAAAGATCTACCGCGAATGAATGGGACCGAAGTAGCAGAACACAACTAATACAACAAGAAAAGTATCATCTACTACAGAAATACAATTAATATTATTCTAAATTCACTTAAAATAATTTTTAAATGCCTTTTAAATTGCCAGGATTTTCTTTTTTTTTCTCGACGCATTCTTTTGCTGTCTTTTGACTTTGAGAACTTACAATATTTCAGTCTATATTGGAATGTAACGATGTCCTGAGCACATTAAATGCTACAAAAGATTAAATAATTTGTCTAGGCACTGGAGAAAACTTAAGCACACTTAAACAAAAAAAAAAAACAAAAAAAAAAAGAAGCTAAAAAAGGCTTTCGATTTGATTTCTGTTGAACATCATAATAAGTAAACATTTTCTTGAAATTTCATGCCACAAACAAATGGAATCGAGAATTAACATCCATACATTTAAGAACCCCATGAAATATTGTAGTTCGAATTCATCCTGTTTGGTGCAGTTTCGTTTTTATCCAAATGAGCCATTGTTCATATTTGTTGATTTCTAACAATTTCCTAATTGTAACGAAATGAGTGTACTTATTACATCCTATAAACTGGAAGTTATTTGATCTGATCTAAGTAATTTTTTTTAAAATGCATGCGGGTGATCGCTGTAAAAAGCGGCTAATAGAGCAGCATTTGCCTACGAAATGCATCGCATGCTCTTCCTTTTTTTCCCTGGAAATGACTGTCTACATTGTCGTCCGATTCTTCAAAGTCTGTAGAATTTGGATAATGACAACCGAAGTCTGATTTGGTATCGTTTTATTTCTAAGTGCATTTAGTTACAATAATTTATGTATTTAATTACATTAATTTATCGGATTGTGATACAACTACTTATTTTTTTTTATGAAACACTTACAAGACAAATATTCAATTTATACATTTATACAAAAAAGTCACCTTAATTTTATTTCGATCGAATGAGCTTCACATTGAAAACGGTCTACATAAAAGACAACCTTGTGTAATTGTAAGTGTCTGTGACTTCAAAATAAACGTTTACAGCTTAACTTACTTAAAGGAATTTGAAATACTTATAAACTATGATTATTTTAATTTTTACGACTACCTTCAAGAAGTATTTTTCTTAAATCTAACAACATTTTTGGTATGTTTTGTTTAGCATTGCTTTTTGTTCTATAATTTAATGTTTGTGCTAGCTTTTGGCCATTTACAATTTACAAGACCAAATACTAAAAAAAAAAAGATATATATAATACGGATAATAATTTACATGTACATATTACTTCTAAGGATCGAGTGGTAACAATAAGGAATAAAGCGTTAGATTGAAAGTGTTGTGTGCACGCACTTGAATGTGATCTAATGGAGCTATCTGAGAGTTAACGATGTGATAGGGGATAAATGAATTCGCTGGTAGGGTGTTAAGCTAAGCGCACATGTTACTAAGGTAAGTACAAGTGCTACATTTGGCAAGCATTTGTTGTCCGTTCTACTGGCTGCATTTGGTTGAATGAAAAATGTTAACAGTTTTGTTACAAATAATTCCCGGAATGACATACCTTGCACGGGATCGGCACGTGAGTTGCTGGCGTAAACTGTTTCACGGGACTCGAGTACTGGTGCTTTCTGTGGTCTATCTCCCTCGACAGACTCCTCATTGCTACGCCAATAAATTGTTAAAAGTCTGGCAACACACTAAAGGAAAGAGAAAGTTTATATTGTTAAATAGTCTGAAAAGATATGTATAAATGTACTAAGGAAACAATAAATCTAATTTCGATTTATTTAATTGCAAGTATACATGTAAAAACTATTGTGAATTATATTTAATGTAATTATTTTAACGGATAAGGATCTTACAATTTTTTTATTTTTTATTTTCCATGACATGATTATAAAAAACCATTAAAAATTTAATAGATGTGCCTTTCGTTAGCAGGAAATTTACAGTGTACTTAACGTACAGAAGCAGAACCTCATTAACGAAGTCAAAACCAACAAGATCTGTATTCCTTTCAGAAAATGACTAAAGCAGTATGTGCGTGGCGTTGAAAAAGAGAAATTTTTTTAATTACCAATTGGCAAGTGATGGTTACATTCACAACATAAATAATAATAGGTTTCTCAATCTTATCTGTTCTATCCCTTAAACACCACTAAGCTTTTTACTATGATTAAAGTTCTGCTGTGAGAATGACATAAAATTCCCTCAAACTCCAATTATCATTTTCAGTCCATAACAATTAATTTTACTTCATAACAGCATTGATCATATGTTTAAAGCTGCCAAGCTTCCGGTGAAATTTTTGGGCTTTCTTAAGCGGGGCAACAGGTACTGCATATCATCTGAGAAGACTACAGTTGAGAAAGCATATATTTGTCTTAAATTGAAATTCAAATCCTGTATCCGATCAGGAATACGTATACACCATCACTAGAATAGAGACCCTGTTATTTCCACTAGTTACCATTAGTTGACTTTAAAAACTAACTTGCCATCGAATAAACACAGGGAATCACTGGGCAGAGCATCTTCTCTGATCACATATTTTCAGGTCGGAATATGGTGCCAAAGTATATTGACGTACGTTGGGCTTCTCTCTTTCTCTCTCTGTCTCTATCTATCTATCTATCTTACGACGTCTCTCCCTGAAATTCCTTGCTCGATGAAAAATCCATAGATGGGTAGATTCGTCACTTCGATCTTAAATCGTCGCTGAACATTTTTAAGTTTGTTGGTAGGTCGAATCCCACATTTTGTACACGCGGCAGTGGTCTGATGGGTTGGGACTTTGCTTATATTTTTTAGTGATTCGAACGATCAAAGCTTTGGTTCGAATCGCACGCTCTTCACTAGCGTCACAAACGCTATAGTCATCTGCTTGAGGGATTTGTGGGGGTTCTCTATATTACATGGAGAACCAACCCACAATTCCAACCACAACTTCAGCCTTGTTTCGACCGCTTTCAGCGTGTCATATTATCCCCTATTCCACCGTTCATGCTTTTCACCTGAAATATCATGTTTTCCCAAAGGACGCATAGCTAAACTCATTATCCTATACAGATAATACATAATTGAGTTTAGCTACCCTTTTTGCCATACGGCAACGCCATTCCTCTAACCATGAGATTTCCACCGGAAATTCCATTCATATTGGTTAGCAACAACCAAGTCGAATCAAACGATGCGGTTGCATCATCATCCAATGGCTTGGGTAATTACCGCATTCCTTAGCGTTTTTCCCATGGTAATATTTCCCTAGCCGATGTAGCGTCCTATCGATTTTCCGCAGATCATCCATCCGCTTGGGATCAATGATCTTTTTTCGCAGGTGGATAGCACCCGATACATTTTCCTCTCCTTCACAGTTCTGTCTTCCTACAGTTCAATGTACTCTGGGATCACCATATTCACCCAATTGGGTCAATGGGTTATCCTCAAAGTACATTGAATCATGCACACACAACCAAACCCACCCCGAGATCATCGTACATCGTGTTTCTGTTCTCTCATTCTCCCATATTCGTCGATTATCAATTAACCGATTATCCACCACATTTCCACGGGCGTGACAATGAGAGAGCAGAGGCGTGATCTCTTTTGGTTGTCCTGTGTGCAAAAATAGAATACAGAATTTCACCCCTAATTATGGTAGTCGCATCTCAACCGTCGCAGTGATCAGTCACACCGCCGCCCTAAATTTTAATTTTAATTCGTCAAATTACAGTCAAGCTTCAATCACAGGAAATTTCATCTACGAGTATAGTTTTATATTTGCGAAAAGTCGTTTTAATTGTCCTCCAGAAAACGGTTACATTTTACCACTTTATTTGTGTACGTGGAATCCTTGAATGATAAATACAGAACAAATTCAAATGTGTTATAATTCTAAATCAAGTGAGAACAATAAAAAAATAAAAGTACAGCGGAACAACGTCTGAGTGTTTTCTTTAATTGCATTTTCCTGGATTTTTGTGGATATTCGTCGAGTAACATCGTGGGGAAGAAAGTGAACCGCGCGTCCGTGTCTGGCGCAAATACTTCTTCTACCCCCACAGATTCACTAGACACCGAGCCGCAAATATATAATAATCTATGCCCCGTGTGCGATCACCTATCATCCAGACAGTTGGCGCAATCCGCCTTCACATGTCCTGTAAAACATTCCCCTTTTATGTTTGACAGCCATTAAAAGCACACAACCTCGTGAATTTTGAGTGTTTAAGCAGTGGTCGTGTACCAACATTACATAATTACTTCCATCAATGCAAAATATTTTACTAATAAATCAACGATTTAAAAAAAAAAGAGGGGGGCAGAATAACCAAACAGGCTACAACACTGGTAGCCACAAATAATCCGACACATTCTGAAACGATATCACAGGCAGACGTGTTCACAATCTTGCTCAATCTACAGAGACAGATGACACGGCTGCAACCTCAAATAAACGACATCTACTCGCAATTGCCCAGTCTAAGTAAAAAGTCGATATAAACCCTCTGACCAAAACATCAATCAAGACTCCTGTCGCGGATGTAAATTCACTTATAAGAACTGAGAGAAGAGCCACTCTTTTAACCTGTTGCAAGATAAAAACCCTGATGTACTTCTGGCGGTGGAAACCAAGTTAAACCAGAGGCATAAGATATTATATTGTTTATACATATTCAATGGATTTGGAACCTATTGTCAAAAAAAAAGCAATTGGGAAAACACCTTTTTTGGTTTTTTAAATTGTAATTGTTATGCACCATTGACAGATCATCATCATCATCGGCACTACAACCGGGAACCGGTCTTGGCCTTATTTAGCAAGTCCTGAGGCTTGTTAAATTTTCCATAACGATTTGTTTTTTTTCGGACAAGGTCATTAGTCTTGCGCCAGAGGCTCCCCTACGGGGAATCGAACCCTGGTCCCCGCTTGACAGGCGGGTATACTAACCACTATACTATCGAAGAGCCCACCATTGACGGATACAAAGAGAAAATTAGCCAATTCGTTCCCGTACCTCTATACGTCTACTGCATTAAGACCTTGAAATCTTATTCTAATGATTCAAACTTACGTGGTGTGAGGGCTCGATTACTGTTATCCATTATGTACTCCAACACTCGGAGATTTTATTGTTCTTCTATCCTAATTTGTTATGGCGAAAGAGCTTCGCATTAAAAAGTGCAACTTTCGTCGTTTAAAAGGCAACGTCATCGATTTTTCTGCTTATCTGTCTCATTATTGTACACTATTGTACATTATATCACTGGGTGCATCTAGATTGTTTCTCTTAAGCATTTTATAGGACTTCAACGTGTCTAGATATATTCATTTTTCCTAGTTCGTGGAATGGACATCACAGCCAAATCAATTCCATCCCAATAATCTCCCTCCTACATAATACCCTTATGCCACTGGGAAGGGGCACAAAGAACACAGAGATTCGGCTTTTATCTCCTCAATCGTTTCGAGGCGAAATGGTATTTTGAATTTGGGGCTAATCATAAGTCAAATTATGTTAAATCGGGTAAATATTGAATTGAATGACATTGGTCGAATTTTTGGCGAAAAACTCTCAAATAACAGATTTCTTTGGAAAAAAAATTCGATGTTTTTGGAACTGACCAAAAAATAAAACAGTGGAACTCCTTTCAACTGCGAGTTTTCCCGGAGTGTTATAATCTGCCACTGATCAAAAATAACTCGGCATATGTAATATGTTCGAAATTAATCTCGGCCTTGCAAAAAATATATGGTACAATCGATTTCATTTTCTACTTACCTTTAGTTTCATGTCGCCGTTGCGAAAGTGATGCTGCTCCACTCGGAATTGCAGACCCAAAATTGTAGTTTCAAGTGCCTCATGACCCGAAATGATCTTTTCATAGCTTCTAATCATCATAGGTTCAGCCTGCTCTCCATTCACAAACCAGGTGAGTTCCACAGCTGGTTTTGAGCGACCTGAAGTGCAATTAACTCGTACCCAATCACCAATTTGATATCGTGGTCGTCCACCCGTCATTACAGGTCCCTTGTCAGGCAGGTCTAAAAATTATTAAAAAAAAACTGTATCAAAGAAGTTACTGCCAATAAAGAAAGCAAACTGAAGATATAACCATTCCTAGCATGCAAGCCTATAAATAAATATATATTTTAAAATATATGTTCGTGTGCTTTGAAAGTTGTTTTTCAAAGGAACAGAAACAAATAAGGCAAAACAAAACTAAACAAAGAGGGATATTTTTGCTAGAAATAACTTAAGCTAAGGAACCGGAAAAACGCACCAATTAGTTCTTGTAGTTTGGGACCGTTCAGTATTTCATTTGTGACCTTTTCTGCCTATGACCGTTTGAGATTGTGCCCCACTATGATATCCTGACTGGTAAACCAACAGAGTTAAAGAAAATAAAATATCCCACAAATGCATCGGCGTAGAGCTATTACACAATTCTAAAATGCATGAGATGTATGGGCGGAGTGTCGTGATATAGAGACGTAAGGGGAACAGTAGAAAGGAATAACATCCTGCAGCGGAAGTCGAACAGCAAATCCGAAGTTAAAATGGAACAAATTGTTAAGGTCCAGTGGCATAATACAAAGAGCACACAGAGTCCTGCAAAATCTAGAAATTGGCTAAACTGAAGGGCGCATACAAATGTTATGCGCCTTTCTACTCGGATGGCAATTTTTTGTTATATGTGCTTTGTTTGTACGGAACCACAAAGTCGACTTTTTTCTCGTTACACCCACCCAAGGGAAATAGTCCTGATAAATACAGCAGCGTTTATTGTTCGATTCTACAGAGACTATGACCATGTGCCTTTAAATGGAATGCATCACTTGAGAACCCTTTAAAATAGTAATCGAGCGCCATATGTGCAAGTTAGAATGCCAGCTGACCCAGGAAATAATTCTCCGGGGTCATGCATTAACACTTGGATGAGTGGGTATAAAGGTTTTCTGGTGTGAATGAAGAACAGCTATAAAAGGGCGATAAAACAAATTAGCTTATAGTCTGTTTCCATGATTGTTCTTTGTCCGGTAAAAGAGCATACGAAGTCAATAAATTTTGTTCTTATTTTGAAGTACCTCACGGTTAAGGGGTAAATATGATGGTGACATATTCAATAACCATTCGTATGTGCGAAAATCATGTATGACAATGATATTGATGCGAGCGTTTGAAGGGTTATTAAAATCGAATATGCAAAGATACCACGCGGACAAGAAATTGATAAATATAAGTAAAAAGGATTAGAAGAATGGAAAAGGGGCCAACTGATTTTAATTTTTCACCTGTAAGTCAGTGCTTCGAGTAAAGAAATTTGTTATAAAATGAATGTCATATACTTAGCACCTACCCACCGGGCACCACACCATACCAATTAATACTTACACAAAACTATAGTGTAGTAGTAAAGAAAATGATTAAAATTGAATGTTACCTACCTTAACCAAATTGTCGCACGTGTTACACTGTTACAACAATGTGCATTTTCAAACTAAATAAAGTACAACATATTTGAGATAAACGCAAGACAACGTTTGACAATTATATTTTGAAAACATATCATTCAATTGCCTTCCGCAGGTTCGTTTGCAGGAATGGATTCGATGAACTCAGTTATTGACGACATTTAGCAATATATCGGGCGTAATTTTATTTTTATAGCGTTCCGGGTTGAATTTCAAAACATATCTAGTTCGAGGTTTGTTGGCATAGATCAATCACTTCGAAAACTCCCACGAAAAGAAGAAAAAAAAAACAAAACAAAAGGTGTTAAATTGTAACTTCTTCGAATCCAATTACAGTTCCATTTCTAGAGATTACAGGCTCACCAAATGTTTTTACCAATAACTCTACAGTGACATTTTAAGATGTGCTCTTTCACCATCTTGTTGGAAAAAAGTCTTGTAAACAAATTTCATATAATTTTGGCCACAAAACATTAATCGATAACGTCTACCGTTCACTGTTAATGCGTCTTGATTTACATTTTCAGGAAAAAGGAGATCCCATGGATGCCATAAACCACACCAAACAGTGATTTTTTTATGAATCTGTCTTTGATTATTTTCACACCAAAAACGGCAATGGCCTGCTATTCTCTACTATTATTCATTGCTGCGGGATGTTATTATAATTACCATGGTATATGGTTCTTCTTCACAATGGTTTTGCCTGTTCGTGTGGTTGTCCAGTGTCGTGTTTGTTTAATTTATAGTGGCAACCATTAGGCTTATTAGCAGATATGCATCTCTTGAAGAGCTTTCCCTTGCTTTTTGATGATGTGGGTCACATGCTTGATAAAAATTAATTAGAAAAGTAGCTCCTACTTTTTTCAAAGATTCTATGAATATCGCGAAATATTAGGTGTACAACTTTGATTCCGCCGTTTTGCAATAGATGGCTGTAGCGGTAAGTGGTAGTTGAAATAAATAGATCATAGATGTCATACAATAAGCTTAGGTATTTGTAAACATAACGCCATCGAAATATTAGTCGATTTGTGTCTGCATCATAAAGTTATTCTCGATTAAACATGTCAGCTTACGAGCCAAATTCTGGTCATTTGCGGGAGGTTTTACTTTTCTGCTTTAATATGAAGAAATCTGCGGCTGAGGCTCGTCGAATGCTCTCAAATACCTATAGTAAGGCCGCTATTAGTGAAAGAACGTGCCGAGAGTGGTTTCAACGCTTCAAGAACGGCGATTTTTTTAAAATAAAGCCTCGAATTTCGGAAAAAACCGCGGAAACAAAGTTGTACACCTAATAGTTGTTCGATTATTTTCTTCTTTATTTGTTAATATAATGGCTTCTTTTATTTTACATTAAAATGAATTATCACTAGATTTAAATGGAAGGACTTGTATTAGTATTTACAATAAAGCCTCGAATTTCGAAAAAAAAAAAAAAACGTCGGAAGCAAAGTTGTACACCTAATAAGTTGGGAGTGTTATTATTTATTGGCCTGTAGGAACCCGGAAGTTCATGACCTCACCGACTCGACTCCGCCATCGTTCCCTGTCCTGCGCACTCCCATTCCATGCGTCACCAGCCGATCCGATCTCCTCAAGGTCAAACCTTACATTGTCCTCCCATCTCCGTCGCGGTCATCCTGCCGGCCTTTTTCCCGTTAGTCTACCGTAAAGAGTTCTACGCACGGTTCTATCGTTGCCCATTCGCGCCACATGTCCGGCCCATCTTAAACTTCGCGACTTGATTACTCTGACTATTGTAGATTTGCGGTATAGCTCTTCCGAATCGTGGTTATGGAGTTTCCTCCATTTCCTGCCTCCTGGTCATATTTATCGCCAAAGATACCCCTTTAAACTTTATTCCCGAAAACGCGGAATTTGTATTCTTCCCGTTTTGTGAGAACCCATGTTTCGCATCGGTATAGAACAATCGGCATGATTATGGTTCTATAAACACGGAGCTTTATGTTACGTGATAGCAGTTTGGATTTCAGCAGTTTATTGACTGTGTACCAACTAGCGTTGCCGAAATGCAATCTTTTGTTAATTTCCTTCGCCATTTCGTTACTCGCCGTCAGTATCGTTCCCAGATATTTAAATTCTTTAACTTTTTCAAATATCTTGCCTCTGAAGTTAATATGTGTTCTCTGAGATCCACCTGCCCTCGCCGTAATCATGTATTTTGTTTTGTCTTCATTTATTTAGAGGCCCACCTCTTCTGCTGCTTGCATGATGACTTCACTGTTTTTATTTACAGTTTCCAGATTATCGCCAAGAATGGCGATGTCATCCGCATATGCGAGCACTTGTGTGATGCCGTTCAGGGATGATCCTGTCATGTTGTCGTCTTGTACCTTTCTGATTACATACTCGAGCAGAAGGTTTAAAAGACAGGGTGAGAGGCCATCCCTCTGTCTTAGTCGGTCCTGGATTTCAAATGGTTCTGAGATGTAGTTTTCTATTCTCACTCGCCCTTTGTTTTCGTTCATGCAAATTTGAAAGAGGGCGGTATATTTTTTCGGGATTCGCAGCTCAACTGCAATATGGTAGAGTCTTTGCCTTGCGACTGAGTCGTAGGCTGGGAGTGTTTACGACTTAAAATTTTAGCGACAGATTTATATGGCTCAAGCCGGATTTTCTACCAAGTTTACTAATATAGATCGTCCAGGTGTCGGTTGGGATTACTTGTTGATGTGACATTTTTCGAACATCTTTCACGTACCGTCGACTGGATACAGATCAACCACCCAGTTTCTGACATTGTGGTCTTTGGCGATTTTAATGTGCACAATTCCGCCTGGTTGGTATATTCCAACAGAACCGACGATGCCGGGGGGGTTGGCGAAGATGTTCGCTATTAGCCTCAATTTGACTCAACTCGTAGAGGAACCTACGCGAATGCTGGATACACGAGGTGATTATGCGAACACCCTGGATATGTTTTTTACACCCGAGCCGGGCATTTATACCGTGAAGATTGCGGACCATTACTTGGTATCCGCCGCACAAGGACTTTCATTTCAAGCGAATAACCGGCCTAGGCAGCTTCGCCATATATGGAAGTGTGAAGCTGCTAACTGGGACGATTTGAGAGATTTCTTGGCATCCTTTCCATGGCCGGAGGTGCACTCTGGAGACTCCGATGTTAACGCTTGCGCGGACTCGGTCACAGGGATTGTTCTTCTCGGAACGGAGATCTACATTCCGCATTCCATCAAAGAAAGTTCATCTGATAAACCTTAGGTTTAGAGCTTTTAAGCAATGGCGCACTCATCCCATCGAGGTTAACAGACTAATAGACTCCTTGAGTGCCCGACTGGTTCGTGTCCCTTCTGATCAATGGCAAGAGCTGTCAGCAACTAACTTCGCGTCCTCCTCCTTTCCCCCGCTGCTGACAGGTAGCGGAACGGTAGTCACAAATTTAAAAGATAAGGTAAATATGTTCGCGAATTTATTTTCCGCGAATTCAAACCTCGATGTTGGTCTTTTGATCCACCTGTGATCGCGCTGGTACCGTCTTCGATGCGGGATATCAAGTTCCACCAGCGTACTATCCAACGCATTCTACATGGACTGGACTGTAGGAAGGCAACCCACCCGGACCGAATACGAGCAATAGTCCCTAACAACTGTGCTTTGCGACCGGACGAAGGGCTTCCTCGCAATTCGATCGATCCGGGTCGTTGTAGACGGCGAGAGCTCGGATCTGTATCCTGTTAATTCCGGGGTGCCTCAAAGTTCTATTTTGACTCCAACCTTGTTTTTGAATCCCATAAATGATATGTTGGAGTTGAAGAATAACAGGGTGTAGCCAGATCGACTTTCTGAATCGGGATCTGGAAAAAATCCTGCAGTGGGGAAAGGCCAATCTCGTCGACGTCAATGCAACGAAAACACAATATACAATATTCACAAAAGAAAGTGGATCATCGGGCCCACAGCTGATGTTGAATGGCCAGGCCCTCGTATGTGGGCAACACATGAAATTGCCCGGCGTCATGGTCTATGGGAATGTATCGTGGCATAAACACGTATCGAACATCACCAGATCCGCCTCAGGAAATCTGAGCTATCTTTTTAGAGCCAAGAAATATTTTACTACGGCCCAACTTCTTCTCCTGTGTAAATACCAAATTAGACCCGCGCTCGAACATTGCTCTCATATTTAGAGCTCTGGTCCTAAACATAGCCTCGTCCTACTTCAGAGCATACAGAGACGAACGATCCACCTGATCGGGGATATGGCGCTGACGTCGAGACTACAGTCGCTTTCACATCGAAAGGGCGTAGCTGATCTCTATCTGTTTTCCAGATATTATCACGGGTAGTGTTCTTCGGAGATTCGTGGCATTGTTCCGCGTAATTCGGTTTTTATGCGCTCTACGAGACAATCCGACGGATCGCACCAGTTCATGGTTCAACTCCTGACGGCGCGAACGTCGCTGCATCAGAACTCATTCCGGTACAGAGGGAGGAGGCTGGGGATTTCCCTCCTTGCGCAAGTATTCCCGGAGCGTTATAACCTGCAACTGTTTAAAAATAACTGCAACAACTACTTGGTGACATCTCGGGGCGCCATATCGGCGCTAGAGGTTCGCGTCTCCCGAGAGAAGTATATTTAAAAAAAATACATAGCAATTGTATTTTCAATATAATCCAATAAAAACTCTATTTTAAATTAATTTAAACACACAATATCTTAAGGATTTTTTTATGATATTTCTTTTCCTTGCTGTTAAATATGCAATAATTATCCCAACACTCATATCTGCTCAACCCATTTTATGACTCTAATCAACAACTACTTCAGGTAGTTTTTTGATTACATTTTTTTGCTCTACATTGGCGAAGTTATCATTATGGATGCTACTTACAATATAGACTTGTGGGGTTTTAACGGTCAGGGCGCCGGCATGGATGCGGATTCTACCATAAACCCACTCGTTGCTAAATGAAAATTCTTAAAAATGTTCCGCCAAACATTCCGTGAGAGCACACGCGAAAACTGTTCACCAAAAGGCAGGAGAAAATAAACAGAAACGCTCAGTAGGAAAAAATCCATAAATAAAACACACTAGTTATAAGTTGTCAAGTACTTTTATTTTATCACTCGGCTATTGCTTTTGAATTTATTTAATGGAGTTATTACTTATGGTAGGTTGAATCTCTATATTTAGGTCGCGAGGCACATAACATATCGCGAGGTGGTGGGGGCTTTATTACACAAAACACAATCAATTCACATGGACGACTCGTTGCAACTCGCGGGGTGTTAATTGCGACTCAGGAATTTACTCGTCTCCGCAGCCGGCGGAGAGGGGGAGATATCGCGACCAGCGCGGTCGGAAGATGTAATTAGACTCAGCGATAAACGGCTCGTGCAGAGCCGACTCGCTAATGGGGTGCGTTTCTGGTGTGGTGGCAGATATCCTCTCCACTAAGGATATGTATTTGCTTAACACCAGCGAAACGTAAAGTCTCTCTCTTGTAATAAAGATCATGGTGGTACACATGTATGTGTGTACATTAGTTCATTCATGGGACAAAGCCATGAGAACGAAACTGAGGCAAAGAAAGGACATAATGTGCATCCATGAGATGTGAGTTCGGCTAAGCAAACAAGCCGAATCTCATTGGATGGTAATCGGGTTTGTGTTTGCTTATACCGCTGCTGATGAGAAGCAGATCCCGAAATATGAGAAGACAAAGGGAACATTTGGGTCTTTGTCCGAGATATGCATTGCGGCTAAATAAGTAGGCGGCAATGCAACGTGGAAATGTTTTAATGGGTTTAAGCTAGATTACCGGGAAATTGTGGTAATGGCATCGCTGATAAGGGTAGGTATTGAACTCCTATTTGCCTTTGCCTATGCTGCAGGATTTAATTGGTACCAAGAGACGCCAGATGCGTACATTTTTTTGGTCCTTTGGGTGTAGGTCGCCAGCCAATGTGTATGTATGGTGATTTATGATACACTTGGTGAGGACGAGAAATAGACGATGTAATGTTTATAGTCCCTGTTATGTTGGTTACATTGTATGTAAACCAAATAATTTGGTTTTCAGGAATTCGTCTAGGGGGATCTGCTAGGCACCGAAGGTGCCGAATTGGCTTTGGAATTCCTGATAAGTTAGGAAAGATTTCTTACAGGGAATTTTTATGCGAAGGGATGCATGAAAGGTAAGGATTCTTTACAGGGACTTTTAGCTAAATAAATTTGATCTATTTGATGCGTGAAGCATTTCAGGTGCTAATGTGATTGCATTAGCGAACTTAAAGAAGTTGGGTAGCAGTTATGGGGGTTTTTCAGGTAAGTGGACCGTGGGGTTTGGCGGACCTGCCACAGACTTCGCCTTTATCTTCCCATTTCATCAACAGAATTATATTTTCAATTCTATCAACATATTCTCGTTTTTCAGTACGCGTTTCTTGTATTCCCTTATAAATGTCAATTCGATTTTTTATTTTTTTTTATTTATGCCAACAAAATCCGTCTTATGTGCACACAGGTTTTCTACAAGTAGAATACTGGTGAACCAATTTACGAAATAATGTCTATATCCACAATCTAAAAGATGACCAGAAATGTTGAAAATCGAATAGTGCATCATAATGGGTTTCTTTTCTTCGATGTACAGAAAGATTTTTATATATAATCCGATTCACTCTCACATATAAGGCAAACCAATTTATTCCGTACCGCTTTTTTTGACGGTATACAATGTTTCCATGATAACCGCTCTTTCCACATAAGCAACAATTCCTCAATGCAAATAGCAAAGTATTGCTCATCTAAAGCTATGACATTTCACCATCTTTCAGGCAATTTATGAGTTCCCGATAAAAAAAAATGTCCATCCTTTGAGGCCAAGAACGAATCAGATCAATTTTTGATACCGTCGACTAAAGTGAATCGTATTCCGGTAAGGTCATTCTGCTTTGATCGAAACAAGTGGTAGGCAGAAGGGGCGATGTCTGATGATTAGTGTGGGTGAAATAAAACTTTTCATCCTTTCCTTTTCAAATATGGTATAATAGATTTTAACCGATCTGGAAACATGAGGCCCAGTCTTGTCAGTATGCAGAAATACGGATTCATGTCTGGTGGTATATTCTGGTCATTTTTATTTTATGCTCTCTTCAAATGTATCAATTGTTGTCTGTACAGCTTCGTTATAATTTTACCGGACTTTAGCAACTCCGATTTTATGTAACACCCATCTGATACAAAAACAGAGCATGGATATTTGACCTTGGCTTTGATGTTATTAGTTGGGCGGGCTTCACATACGATTTCTTGCCCGTCAGGTGGTCCTATGTCTCCATTTTTTGTCGTCAATAACAGTTCAATACAAACAAGAATTAATTTTATGCGGCTCAAGCAATATTTCAGAAATGTAAATTGTCTTTAGAAGTCTCTCGGCTTCAAATCGTATGGCACCAAATTTCTTTGATTTTGCATTTTAGGCATTTGGGTGTTGGTTACATGAACCTATGTCAAATTAATTACATGTAAAAAATGGTTCTATTGAGAAACGGTGTTTCAGTCAGGCAAAAAACAAAACAAAAAAAAATTATTTTACTTTGTTTTGTTTTCCGCATATTTAGCCAGATATCGCCAACTCGATGGGCAATCGGAGAATCCCGGTTTTACCGAATTCAGTGACGATAATCTGTCAATTGACATTAATGCCAATGGTGAGGCCAATTGCCTTTTAATCACAAGGGAAGGAATACAGAGTATCTTCGACTCATTAAGAAGCAAAAAGTCAGTGGGAATAGGTGGAGTACCTATCATCGTACTCAAGAACCTGCCGCCAATGGCAATAGATATATACACGGTACTGTTTAACAATGCGTTGAATAATGCATATTATCCCGCGCGTTGGAAAACGGCAAATTTCAGCCCACTCCAAAAAAGGGCAAAGACTGTACAAACCCAATGAACATGCGTTCGATAAGTTTACCCCCAAGCATCAGTAAAGTATTTGAAAAGACTATTAACAAGGTTCTGCTAAAATGGGTAGACGACACAAACATTATTCCAAATAACCAGTTTGGCTTTAAGGTGGGTCATGAAACCACACATGCCGCAGCTAAACTGGTCTCCGACATACAATGGAATAAATATAGGAATCAATGCACAGGTGCCTGTCTGATCGACTTGGAAAAAGCCTTTGATACCATCTGGATCGAAGGGTTATATTACAAGCCTTACTATATGTACTTTACGATATGTTAAAGGATAGGAGGTTCGTGGTCAAAAATGGTAATGTGTACTGTAATAAGACGTATAATATCAAGAATGGCTCCGAAAGTTGAGATCATAAATAGTTTAATACAGCGAGACTTCAACAACGTGCAGCGCTACTGCGATGACTGGAAACTTAAGATATAATATCTGTATCTCAACAAACATTTAAAGGCTGCTTTGCTCAAAACGAGGAAAACTTTTGCTATGACATGGAGGCTATTTCACAGTAGCCAACTTGCCAGCAGGGTAAAAGTCATATGCTACATGACGCTAATCAGGCCAATGCTCATATATGGTTGTCCAGTATGGTTTAACATAGGTCCAAATTTTGATGGAAAAGATTCGGGTGTTCGAAAGGAAGTGTCTCAGAAGTTGTCTCAGATTATATCGGACACCGGAATCGGACTATAAAAAGTATTATTCAAATGAGACTTTATATAGTGAAGCGTACATAAATAGGGTGGATAATTTTATGATTAAATTAATCAGAGGACATATTGCGAGAGTAATAAGCTCGTCCAATGACCTAATTTTCGGGGCCTATTATCCAAACACTCTGTACTATAAGAGCGTGTGCCGCAACGGCTTTGTTCCACCAGAGGCGTTCCTTGATTTGGACATGAAAGGGCTTATACGGGATAGATCCGGAATTCCGCTGATCTATCATGTAAGTAGATCAGCCGTAGACGGGCGATTGTGCTACGACCGGGAAGTAACGCGCACCGAAGAAGAGCTCTTGCGCTTCAAATTTTTCTTTGTCTTTCAAATAACTCTAAGTACTGACACAAAGTTTTGTCGGCGAAAGGCAAATTATACAACTGTTAAGTAATATTTAGCTTAGAGCGACTGCGAAGGACCAGTAAATTATAATATAAGATAATTAAGCTAGAATTTAAGCATTTTCTGTCTAGCATATAAATTAGAAAATAAGAATATAAAACGAAATAAAAAATGTTGTAAAAATGAAAATGAATCGCCAACTCGACTCCCCCTGTTGGCTCTAATACGATATCTTGTAGTTCAAGCTGTTGTACTTCTGGTTTCGGGGAGTGTGTGTCTTAATCCTTAAAAGGACTAAGAGATCTCTTATAAAAGTTCCCGAAAACCTGTCGCACAACAGGGTTCGTTTGCCGTGCTTCCTTTGAGTCCAAAGGGAAGAGCAACGTCCTTGGATATGGGTCGAATGTCCTTTTCTTCTTTTGGTCTTCCATGAGGGGCAGGTGATACTTAGATATCCGTCGTCCATAAAAAATGAAGACACGTCTTGTTTCCTTTATGAATATGATTTTATTATATTACTCAGGATTTTCCTCGGGTACTTCCTCCAGGGACTGTGTATTTAGACTGCGGCCCGGAGATCACGAAACCATTCCTTTATAAAGGAAAAGGAATCGAAAATTGTATCTCAAAGATACACATTTTCGTGCAACAATCTCGATCTTTTGGATATTTCGAGCGAGATGTTGTGTTTACACAAGATAAGAAATCAATTTCTTGAATTCTTACGAAACCATTACGCAGATGTGTGAATGTATCTGCTTTTGAGTTTTTGTTTGTTCAACTCAATGGAATTTTTAGGATAGAGATAACAATCTCTGAATTTTGGATTTGGGTGATGCTGTGGAGCAAATATAGAACAATAAACGAATATTGGATTCGTTTATTGTGAATTTTAATTTTAATTTTGATTTTGGATTTAATTATGCCGTGGGGGCAAATGTTATGCGATAAACGAATGTTTGATTCGTTTATTGCGAATTTTGGATAATGTTTGGGTTTTTCCAGGTTTTGATAGGATTTTGGATTAGGAATGGGAGAAAAAGATGGTAGGGCTTTTTGGAGCACTACATCCTCCCCTCCTTGAAAAAAAGAAAATTGATCTTTATGAGATTAATTTTCTGGAAAATGGTGTGATTGGGAATAAGGATGATGGTATCGTGATTCCGTTACATGTGCCTGATATTTTCTAACATTGTAGCTTTATGTATACAATATTTATTATAAGTGTGTAATTTTTGTTCTTTGTTTTTTTTCTTAATATTTATGTATTCATATTTATGGTCGTGTATCCAAGTTTCCACAATGGTTATTTATATAATAAAAATATTTTCTTTTGAAATTTTGTACAAATATAATTTTGTTTTTAAGTTTTGAATTTTCTTAGTATAGGTGTGTTTAACAGTAATTGTTGGTTATCCAAAATAAAGTTTTCTTATATAAAGTATTTTATTTTGAGTTAAGGGTATATTCATTTAGTTTGGTTTTGGTTATATGTACAATAGACATTTGGTTTTAAAATTTCATATAATTTGTTTTTTTTTCATGTTGGTTAAACATTGTATTAGAAGGAAACATTTGATTCTAAAAATTTTCGTTTTGATTTAAAGTAAATATTTTCTTATTTTCTGCGTGTAAGGTTAATTGTAGAATGTTTTATAATTACATAAGTATTTGAATTCATTATATTAAATTTAACTTTGGGTTTTGTTTTTCTTGTTTTGGTGTATTACAATAAATTTTTATTATTTACATATTTTATCTCTTTTTTTTTTTGAGGACTTTTCATTGTCCTTATTTGTCGTGCGTTTATTTATATATATAATTTTTTTCTCATGTATTTGGACGTACAATTTAATTCTACAACTTTTTTCTTTTCTTTGTTTTGAGTTATACAAAAATGTTCTTACTTTCGTAGTATATCTTAGTTGAAAACTGTTTTGTACTTATATAAATATTAGAAATTCTTATTTTAACATTGTTTCGTGAGTTTCGTTTTTGTATTTTGGTTTTTTTTTCTTCGTATATATATATATTGCGTTTTTCCTTTTATAACTTAAGATTATTTATTATTACAAACATTTTTTTTTTTCAATTAAGTCAGTCATATTGTCTGATATTTATAAACTTATTTTATTAAGTGAGTTACTATTTGTCTTCATATATACATTCTTTTTTTGTTTTGTTTGTTTATTTTGGTTATTTAAAATGTTTGTATTTACAAAGTTATTTGTTATTTGTTTACAAGTATTTGAAAAGGAAAATGTTGAGGCAAATTTTAAATTCATTATCGTGGTATTTTGGTAGTGTTACTTTATGATTTTTTTTTTGGGTTTACTACACGTATATGCATTTATTTATTTCTTTTTTTTTTTTGTAAGGTTGTCTATACATATATACATTTGCCTTCCCTCAACTTTTATTTTTTTCTTTTGGGAGTTTCTCATTCGTGATTGCCTAATCCACAAATGGTTTTATATTGTTGTTGTGGACTATTCGGGTACCTTTTCCTATTTTGAGGATTGAATTTTCTTCGGATAGGATCTTTACAATTTCGTAGGGGCCTTTCCACAGGGAGGTTAGTTTGTTAGGTCTTGAGTGATTCTTTAATAGAACCTTGTCGCCAACATTAAATTTCTTACGGCCTACTTTTTGGTCGTAGTATGCCTTAGATTTTTGTTTTTTCTCTATCAGTATTCCCTTAGCTGTACGATAACCATGTTGTAATCGCATTTTTAATTCATTTGCGTAATGGTCGTAGTTATAAGTGCTTTCGGGGTTTTGTCTGAGAGAACTGGGTATTTCGGCTGGGAAACCATATAGTAATTCATGCGGCGTGTAGCCTGTATTACTGTGGGGTGTAGTATTGTACACAAACATTGCGTAAGGTATCCAGGTGTCCCAAGTGAGAGGATCCTGGTTTACATAGTGGCGGAGGTATTCCACCAGAGTTCTATGGCTCCGTTCTAGTGCTCCGTTTGTTTGTGGATGATAGGGTGCTGTATTGAGTTTTTTGACCTTGAGTAAGGAACAGATGTCCTTAAAAAGTGCGCTGAGAAAATTTGCACCTCGGTCAGTTAATAGAGAAGATGGTATGCCGTGCTGGCAGACGATATTTTCAACGAAAATTCTGGCCACGTCCTTGGTTTCGGCGCTGGCCAGTGCGTAAGCTCCTGAAAATTTAGTCAAATCGTCTTGAAACGTTAGTAGGTATTTATTTCCATTATAGCTGACTGGTAATGGTCCTACTATATCTAAAGCAATTCTTTCGAAAGGTTTTGAGCTTGTTGTGGTTATCTTCATAGGAATTCTAGGATTCCTTCCACTTTTGTTTATCTGGCAGGAAGCACATTTTCGAATATACGCCGCGACGTCAGCGGTCATTGTGCGCCAGTAATATTTTTGCTTCAATCTATTGATTGTTCGGGTGGCTCCTTGGTGTCCTCCGAAAGGTGAGTTGTGGTATTCCGCGAGTAACTTTTGTATTTCGTTAGGATCTGTTAGAAGCTTCTTTTTATTTGAGAAAACGTACATTGTCACGTTGAGGTGAGCAAAAGTTTCTTTTAGCAAGTTATTAAGTGCTACTTTTGATTCGTTTTCTATCAAGGGCACTAAAATTCCAATGGAATTGAAATTCCGGTCTTCGCAAATCTTCTTCAGATCAATAAGGGAACTCTTAGCGGTTTCCTGGTCGCTTAGGTTTCTGAAAGGCAATGGCAATGTGATGGCGCATAACCCATCTTGCTCATGAAACGTAATTTTACCTACGTCTGGCTTGGTGAAGTTTGGGATTCTTCCTGCCAGGTTTTCTTCCTCAGCAGAGTTTATCAATGGGAGGATTATAATACGTAGTCCAAGTTTCTTCTTGGTATAGATGGACCCTGTTTGTTCTTGCCATACAAGATTGGTAGTATCTTTGTATGATTGTGCAGCCACATCTTCTTCGAGTTTGGCTTTACTTCGTGTGGTGACGAGGATATTATTTTTGATGGAATCGACTGGGGTAGTCATTGTTATACGGCTGAGAGCATCAGCATTTGCATTTTGCTTTCCTTTTTTATGGACGATTGTGTACTCATACTCTTCGAGTAGAATTCTCCATCGCATAAGTCTGGATGTAGGATCCTTTCGTCCTATAAGCCACTGTAGAGAGCTATGGTCAGTGACTATAGTAAATTTTCGTCCGTAAACGTATGGTCGGAACTGGGCTAGTGCAAAAACGATTGCCAATAATTCCTTTTCGGATGTTGTATATCGAGTCTCTGCGTCGTTTAAAGTTCGGCTAGCGAAAGCAATAGGTTTATCTTGTCCTATTGTACCTTGAGATAGCACTGCTCCTAACGCAACATTGCTAGCATCCGTAGTTATTATAAACTCCCGGTTAAAGTCTGGATAAGCCAGTATTGGTGGGGTAATAACCTTTCTTTTTAGAGTTGTGAATGCCTCGTCACAAAAGGCATCCCAATAAAATGGAACATTCTTCCTGAGCAATCTGCTTAAAGGTTTTGCCAGTTCGGCGAAATTAGGGATAAATTTTCTATAGTAGCCTACAAAACCGAGAAAAGATTTTACATCTTTTTGTTTCTTGGGCGTTGGAAACGTTTTCACCGCTTTAGTTTTTTCTGGATCTGGTTTTATACCTTCCTTTGAAATAACATGCCCTAAGTAGGTGAGCTCCTTCCTTATGAAGTGACACTTTTCTGGTTGTATTTTCAGATTGTGCCTTTGTAATCGCTCGAAAATTCTGGTAAGTCGGGAATTGTGATCGTTCAGATCGTATCCGTAAATTACAATATCATCTACATAGACGAAACATTCTATTCCTTGGAGACCCATGAGTACATTATTCATAAGCCTTTGGAATGTGGCGGGTGCGTTTTTAAGTCCGAAGGGCATTCGATTATATTCGTAATGTCCGAAGGGTGTGCTAAACGCTGTTTTTGCCTTGTCTCTATTGTCCATGCATATTTGGTGGAAACTATTTGCTAGATCTAAAGTGCTAAAATATTTAGCTTTTCCTAGCTGGTCCAAAATATCTGTAATATTGGGCAATGGATATGCATCTCCGACTGTTATTTTATTTAAGGCTCTAAAGTCGACAACCACTCTCCACCGTTTTGTCCCATCAGGTCCTGCCTTTTTGGGTACTAGTAAGAGAGGGGAATTCCAAGGACTGAAACTTGGTTGTACCACGCCATCCTGAAGCATTTCATTCACTTGTTTGTGGATTTCTTGCTTCGAGCTATCTGGGAGGCGATATGGTCTTATGTAAAGTGGGGGCTTTCCTTCTTCAGTGATGATCTGATGCTCTATGGCGTCAGTGTGTGTGAGATGGTCGCCCTCTAAGTAAAAGAGATCGTTAAATCTGCGGCAGATGTCTAGGATAGATATCCTTTCCTCCTGGTTACAATGACGCAACTCTAGGAGTGATTCTAGCCGTTCAAGCCTATTTTTTAGAAAGTTCTTAGTTTCATCCGCCTGTAACACATTGTAGTCATCCAGATCTTCCCATTCGACTTCTATGTCGTTGGTGCGTACTTCTTGATCGGTGTCTAATGTGTTCATTAGTAATACCTTTATTTTGTTGTCCTGTGGTGTTGTCAAACTATTACCCAGATATATCCCTGGCATGATCTCGGATTTTTTTATTATCAGTTCTTGACTGAGTTTTCCTTTAAATGGAATCTCCATTATTTGTTGAGATCGTGAATGCAATTTTATGAAATCGATTTTGGCATTTCGTTTTAAATTTTCTGGGGATATTAGAGTTTCAGGTTCATGTTTTCCTGAACTCAGTTTTTCAGCAGTTTCCTTAACTTTTTCGTTACCACAAACTTTACTTAAATGGGGAGAGGAAGATTCAAGGGTGGTTGGTTTCGTTGTGTTTGTCACAGCATCAGATCCGGCCCGTAGACAAACGGATTCGGATGTTGACTCACGAACGGTGTTATCCAATTTTTCAAGAATGCCTGTATTATCCGTGGAAGACACCTCGTAAGGCGTGACATTCTGAATATTTTCCTTGACCTCATTTTTGTTCCCTAAAGGCTGCTCGAGTTCTACCATAGTTCTCTTCTTTACAGCGAATTTAAGGAATCCCTTTTCAAAGTTAATGTGGCACTGGTGCTTCGTAAGGAAATCGCTTCCCAGTATGCCATCGTGTTGGAAGTCTACGTTGCTTCCCACTACAAATAGATTATGCTTAAAGGGTATGGAGTGCCTATCAGTTCTGAATTCGAACTCCACCAATACCTTTCCGCATGTGCTGACCGTTTTTCCAGCAATGGTGGATATAGTCACTGGGTCTGAATTTTCTACAGATTGTTCAATATAAAGATTATCTAATTTGATCAGGCTGATGTCGGCGCCTGTATCGATAAGGAAAGTCGAGTATTGTTTATCCGATGGATTAAATTTTACACGTATTACTGGCTCCTTAAATTCAGGGCAGAAAAATACGCGCATTTGAAAATTTACATCGGGATGGGGTGTATATCGACTATTGTCTGAACTCGAGAAGGATTGCCGTTGCTCGCTGCCCGAGTGAGTTCGTTTCCCTGTTGTTGATTGGATACCCTGTTAATATTTTGATTTTGTCGGGTATTACGATTTTCAATGCGGGGCGAGTTTGTTATTGTCCTATTTTGAGATTGATTGGATTGGTTAAGATGAGTTTTAAAGGGATTACGACTCGTCGAATGTTGGTCCTGGTTTCGCATATGAGCTAACCTGGTTCTGCACTCTGCCTGAGTGTGATTATACTTTCGACAGTATGTGCATTGGAGACGTTCAACCTCTGTCTTAATGCGTTGGGGGACGAAATTAGGAAAATTAGTGTTGCGATAGCAAGTCGCAGAAGTATGTCCCCTCTTGTTGCATGTTTGGCAAACAATTTGTTGGTTATTTCTCCTAAAATTGTTATTGGAAGTAAGCATTGAGTTATCGTTACCTAATCTTCGAGATTGTTCTAAAGCGTAGCTGATGGCCGCTTTTAAATTTGGGGCGTTGTGAGACTTTACCAAGATTCTGAGGCTGGAATTTCGTATCCCATCCTCAAACGTATTCAACGCGAGTCTCTGATTCTCAGCCAGAAGATAACTTCTGACTGCAGGCTCAGGTGAACTAGCGTATGTGGCGCTGTCCAATTCATGCAGGTGATGTGTGAGTCTATTTGAAAATTCTTTCACACCCTCCTTGCTATCCTGTTTTGTTGCCACTAAGTTATTTTGGGCAGCAGACCTGGAGATGAGAGCTTTAAATTCTCCCTCTAATTCTGAAACAAGATCTTCCCAAGTAGAAATAATTTTATGTCTGATAGAATCACGCGCCGGTCCCTGCAATCTGGTTTTGACCACCCTTAGAATAAAGGACTTCTGATTGTCATCTTGTGCTTGTGAGAACAAAATGTCTCCACAAGAGACGAAACCCTCTAATTCGTCAGGATTACCGTTAAATATCGGCACGAGTCCCAGTATGTCACTTAATCCTATTGGTAAGTTCATTCTAGAACTCTGTTCGCGTGTTTCCATACGTACGGTTTCGGATATTTCGTCCTCGCGATTTTGTATGAGCTCGGGCTCAGGTCTCTGCGAACGTGTACCCGGTTTATTTTTGTCGCTCACTACATATTTGTGAAACAGACCTTCCCAAATGATGGTGAAAAGGGGTAGAGAACCAAGAGATGAGATCTTCATTATTGTTGGGTAATATGGCCAAGAGAAAAGACAAGACCAACGACAAGAGAAGTGTCTTCAAACTCAGTTAGTTTTGATTCTATTAGAAAGCCTTTGTTCTACTTAAGGTGAGAGAATCCACCCTTTCGCCCTATGGAAAAAGTGTCTAAACCTAAAATGGATTTTCGAAGAGCCACAGATGAGTCAAAGGAAAAGATTCAACCCAAAGAAAATGTTCCAAACAAGACGCTAAGGACAAGGACCAAGAATTTTGATTTGTTCGTTATTGTTTTAGCTTGTCACGTAAGAAAAATCTTCCCAAAAGAAAATGTATGTATATATGTTTATGTGTATAATTAATTAAAATATATATCAAAAAATAAATAGTAAAACCAAATTTGTAGTTAATTTTTGTGTGGGGTCTTTTATATTGTCCCCTTTTGAAGAATAAAATGTTGATATTTTGGGAAAAAGTTTTTGGAAAAAATGTGTATATGTATATATTCGTGAAGAAAGTTTTGAAAATTGTCAAAAATATGTGTTTTTTAAAAATGCGTTTAAGAAAGATACGTTTATTAAGAAAAATGTATTTAAAATGTTTGCCTCTACTAGCCGAAAAGTAAGTGCGTACTTGTATATTGTATATGCTTGTGTGAGAGAAAAATTTCTTTTATTAATTATATTTATCACTTTGGGCTTTTTTATGCGTATACTCTTCTTGGAAAAATGAGAACAACTTTGCTTATTATTCTTAGAAAAACAAGTTAAATTTAAATGCACTTGCACAAATTATTAATAAGCTTTATCCCAGTGTAAAAGAACAATTAAAATAAATATTCAATTTATTCTTGGCGTCCCCTTTTTGTTAACAATTCAAACATTTAAAAATTTACTTATTTGGGAGCCAATTTCCAAGACAAAATGACAAAAATGACAAAACTGAATTTAATTTTAGTTCACTTTTTGTTTCAACTAAGTTACCTTTATATCACTTTTCACTTAACAAATAAATAAAAATTTAATACCTGTGTTTTCTAGCTGCAGGTTTGTTGGGTGTCCTGTTGTTTGTCGTCACTAGCTGCTTGGTCCTGGTGTTGCCGCTGCATCAGGAATCCCGGTCTATCCTTGGCTGCTCGTTGTTATTTTTCACACTGTTACCTCTCCTCGGTGTATGCCCCAGAGGAACGCTTTTACCACTTTAGAATATTTAAAATTTACTATTTTGTAACTATTGCCGGTGTTTAGCCCCGGGCACGCTGTTTTTATCGGAATTAATTTTCCTGTTGGTAGCGGGATCTATAGATATCCCACTCGTGTATTCTCCCTCTGGTAGGGGATGTTTGGACCAGTCTAATCCACTGCCTAGTTCGTATTTTATTGGTAGGGGATGTTGGGATCCCAAACCGCTGCCACCATAATTTTTTGTTGTGTTCTGTAGGGGTTAGTTTCAGGACGCGAGTCTCCTGATCCTTAAAAGGACAAGGCGATCTCTTAAAACAGACCGCTCCTGAAATCTTGTCCTACAAGGGGTCGTTAACCGTGCTTCCTCTGATCCAGAGGGAAGAGTAACGTCCTTTTGGTTTGGCCTTCGTCCTTAGTCTTCACTTGGTCTTCCGTGGGGGGGCAGGTGATACTTAGCTATCCATTGTTGGGTAAAAATGAAAGCACGTCTTGTTTCCTTTGGAATGTGTTTTTTTATTATTTTCTCAAAGATTATCCTGGGGTACTTCCTCCAGGGACTGTACACGAATTTAGACTGCGGCCCGGAGATCACGAAACCATTCCTTTATAAAGGAAAAGGAATCGAAAATTGTATCTCAAAGATACACATTTTCGTGCAACAATCTCGATCTTTTGGATATTTCGAGCGAGATGTTGTGTTTACACAAGATAAGAAATCAATTTCTTGAATTCTTACGAAACCATTACGCAGATGTGTGAATGTATCTGCTTTTGAGTTTTTGTTTGTTCAACTCAATGGAATTTTTAGGATAGAGATAACAATCTCTGAATTTTGGATTTGGGTGATGCTGTGGAGCAAATATAGAACAATAAACGAATATTGGATTCGTTTATTGTGAATTTTAATTTTAATTTTGATTTTGGATTTAATTATGCCGTGGGGGCAAATGTTATGCGATAAACGAATGTTTGATTCGTTTATTGCGAATTTTGGATAATGTTTGGGTTTTTCCAGGTTTTGATAGGATTTTGGATTAGGAATGGGAGAAAAAGATGGTAGGGCTTTTTGGAGCACTACAAAGCATCCGAAATTTGAGTCAGATGTTATTTGAGTGAGAGGTTTTCGAGAATCACCCTTTACCCAGGCGCCTGATAAGATTACTTCGCAGGAGTGAACATTGAGAGCACATTTTTGATCATGTATGTCCGTAAATACGTATCCACCTGCATTTTTCTCAAAATGGGTCACAACAATTTAATTCGACAAGTTCTTATTGCTTTACCATTATCGCCATCATTCTTACCACAGTCAGGAACTACCGACATTACGACAATATAAACTGACATCAGCGTCTTTTCCTCTAATGATTAATGACAGGAAGTACGTAACACAATTGATGGAGGAGAAAATAAAAATTGCGAAATGGTGAATAATAATAATAAAAAAAAACCAGAACTCGACTACTATGTTCATGGTGTTCTCTATCCATTGAAATACTTACATACAACCATAAGGTCTCCGTGCTCTGTGACTGTTTGAAAAGAAGGCGCCTCCCCAGAAACTTCACATCGAAAACGACCTGTCGTCGATAAGTTCACGTTCTTCAACGTTACCACCACATCCGTTGAATTAGGCTGCTGAACAGAGAAAATAACAACAAGATATAAATAAATCACTGACACATGACCAATGCTTAACACTCACTACAATCCATGCATAGCGATAATAATTTTAAATCATGATTGAGTGTATGTAATCAATATCATTAAGCGTTTAACGAAGGAATCGTAATCAATCACAGTTATAAACTAGACCCGGATATACCTAGATACAGATACATGACTATACTACTGCATGGGGATACAGAATACCCTGCGGGCGTTCGAAAACACCGACAGGATAAACAACTACAATTTATTGTATGGAACCGTTTCCAGCCTACAGGGACGTTAAATCCATTACAACTCAGTGCTGCCACACAGTTCATACCAATACAATAACATACAGTTCTTCACTCTAATGGGATACGAATAAGGTACTTACATCGACCATTACCCCTGGAAGTAGGAAAGTCTGTGACGGTGGTATATCCCTAGGCACGTATCGATAGAACTCATTGCCATCCTTGTACCATTTCACCGAGTACAACGCATCACCATCCAAGTCGTAAAGGCATTCCAGTTGTGCATCAGATCCTCGAACCACGTAATTTGGTATCCGAACTTCATTCAGACGTAAACTGTAGGTGTAATCTGTAACAACAAAAATCGAATCATCATACAAGCGAAATGTGATTAGAAAAAAAAAAGTATCTCAATAGAGACCTCGCAAACCAAACTAAAAAAGGGAATAGGTGGAAAATGACGTCGAAGATTAACCTTGTATGATGAATTTAAAGTCAGAAATCCTCACAAATAGTCAGGATGTTCTTTGATTTTACTTTAGATATATAAAAATGAAAGCCAACCCTTTATATCAGATCTTTGAATGCAGCAATACGTTTGTTTCTTCTATAAAAATTGTTCTAGGGCCTGTAAACACCATTTAAACCAAATGCCAATATAATGAACATGGCCAGAAATATCGAAGAATAAATATCCAACATGAATGGATCATGGTTCTCGAATTTCGCGACGCTCAAAAATGTATGCGATGCTGTTTCTCCATCCCATTTAATTGACATCAAATCAATCAATTTTTTTTCCATTTTCGAATTGGAATTTGAAATTGTGGCCACCTCAAATGATATAAGGAACCACTATGGAGTTGGCTGCAAACGGAAATAGAAGACACAATTATGAACAATTAATAATGTCCGCTTTGGCTTGATTACCTGGGAATCACATGGGGGAAATATTTTGCCAATTTATGGCGAGCTTTTGATATAATTGAATTCATTGCAATTTCCGCGCCACAGGTCAACCAACAGTGTCAGACGTTGGCAATGTGTGCTTATCTTTTGTGAGAAAGATATGATTCCGATGTTTATATTAATTGGATTCACACCCCATATGCCCTCTTCCTCAATTAACTTGTTGTTCACATAATTTTAAATCAATTAAGAAGGAAAGAGACAAGTAATTCCTAAGCAAAACCACCCCTGAGACACTACCCTCCTCGCACTTTGCATATCTATCAAGAACCTAGCGATGGGGTGTTACAGTTAACACATTTAAGGATTTCACAACTAATCTCTAGTCATATGTACTCTGAGTATCGGATGATAATTATGAGGGTGTAACACCGTGCAACAGTGTTTTATCACTTTATGTCAGGTGTTGCGCACTAATAAATGTCATTCGATCTTCCAGAACGAATTGAATAGTAGGATGCCGACACCCCCGTATTTATTGAAAATGAGTTCATTGTTCAGACCAGCTAACGAACATGATTAAGGGAATCGCCAATTATTTTTCCTTTAGGAAACATTTGGGTTAGTCTGACGGATGACAATCCGACTAATAGAAATATGTAATTTGCCTTTTAAAATGCCTAGTACATTTTGCTCATTTATTACAAAATCTCAGGTAGTGGTGTAAATGGAAGGAGCCGTTTTAATATGTGAAATATGATATATATACAGTGCGGTGAAAAATTATAGACTCAAATGTAAATTTTCACTTTTCCTGGAATAAGTATTGAACTTTTATGACTAGTTTTGTGACAAAATATTCTCAACACAAACTCAGGGAAAACCCTTCAATGGCTTAATTGCTTTCTTAACAGGAATGGTAATTAATTTTCTGAAAAAAAAAACCTAATTTGCCCAGTGAAAAAGTATAAACTCGAGATATTTATATTTTAATTTCTTGTATAATAATTTATTTAATATGGAGTACTTTGTCCATTATTTCTTATAATAGTTAACAATCTTTGGGGTAGACTGGAAATAAGATTGTTTAAAAGGTTGTCGGGTATATTATTCCATGCTTCAACAGTTATTTCTTTGAGTTGTTCCACGTTCTGAATTGTTAGCTTTTCCTGATCTTAAACTGCCCTTGCGAGGATCCCCCGCAGGTTATTAAGGGGGTTTATGACTGGACTTAAACCTGGCAATGCCAAACGTTTAATTCCAAGCTCTTGAAACCATGCCGTTTTTGTTCGTGCTCTATGGATAGGAGCGTTGTCCTGTTGAAATATGACATCTCCGTCCTGTGTTAGGGTTATTAAAGAAAGAAGATGGTCTTCCAACACTTCTTTGTGCTTTTTGGGGTCCATTCTGCCAAAAATAAAAACATTTTCTGTTTTAAGATTTCCAATGAAAGCATAATCTCACAACGACAGGGTGATCAGTAAGCTCCTTCGGTACCCAGCTGGTTCGCGCTCCTTCTGATCAATGGCAAAGGCTGTCAGCGGTAACTTCGGATCCTCCCTTTTCCGTCCGTTGGTGACAGACAGCGGGACGTTAGTCACGATTTCAAAGGATAAAGCTAATATGTTCGCGAATTTATTTTCCGCGAATTCAAACCTCGATCCCGGTCTATTGGAGCCACCTGTGATCTGGCCGGTACGGTCTTCGACGCGGGATGTGAGATTTCATCCGCGCACTATTCAACGCATTCTACGTGAACTGGATTTTTAGGAAGGCAACCGGCCCGGACGGAATACCAGCAATAGTCCTTAAGAACTGTGCTCCAGAACTATCGCCGGTTCTTGGCAGACTCTTCCGCTTATCTTATGCACGGAGGACCTTTCCTGCCTGCTGGAAAATCGCTCGAGTTCAGCCAATCCCAAAGACGAGAAAAAAGTGTCTCCCACAAAATTACCGTCCGATAGCATTACTGTCTATTTTATGTAAAGAAATGGAAAAAGTCATCAATACAGAGTTAGTTAAGTTTTTGGAGTGCAACGGACTTCTGAATGATCGTCAATACGGATTCCGTGGCAGGCGGTCCAGAGGAGACCTTTTGACAGTTATAACCGATATATGGACATCTGCGATTGAACGGCATGGTGAGTCAAGGGCGGTCCGATTGGATATATCCAAGTCCGTGTCTGGCACGGGGCAGTGCTGAGCAAACTTCGTTCATATGGGCTTTCCCAACAGCTTTGTGACTGGACAAGGAGCTTCCTCGAGAATCGATCGATCCGGGTTGTTGTGGATGGTGAGTGTTCGGATCTGTATCCTGTTAATTCGGTGGTGCCCCAAAGTTCTATTTTGGCCCTGTTCGCCCGTCTTTTGGTTTTCGTCTGCGCCCAGGAGTTTTATTCAGTTGAATCGTCCCAGAATCTTCCTAGAGGTGGAGATCCTGATGATGGACCACAGTTGTTGTTTGTCCTAATCAACATTACGAACATTAGCGACCGAAGTTAAATAAAAACACCAAAGAATAAAACCGAAATTTATTTATTTATTTAAATTGTATTCACGAGGTTTAAATTCAAAAATGATTATTTGTGGTTCGACAAAAACTGAAATTAATTTGTTCGTGACGATTGAACATTACAGCTAACCAAAAAACTAAATCCTAACTGCGCCTTTATATATGCCGCATGCACAGTCTCGAAACGGGTTTTCTTTTCTTCCATCGGAACAGCAGATTTCGTCGACCAAAAGCATCGTATTACAGCACAGAAAATTACGGTGGGCAAAATAAGCTGTTCTTCAAAACCAATGCTTTGTCAATTGCCACTTCTCCAGAGATCACCTCATGTGGAGTCTATTGGACTAGTAGTGCAAATAACTTAGCACAAACGGCAACCTGTGCGAGCGATCCCTGGAGCATACCCTGAGGCGGCAGTAACGTGGCGAGTTTCGCCTATTCTGATGGCTGGTGAATTCATTTTTGAATTTTTATGACGAATCGATTCTCTTTTGTTGTAACGTTGAGAAATCGGTTGTTGCTCCTTTTGTATTTTGGAGACTAGAGAGGATCCCCGCCATCACTTATGCTGTTCATCAGCGCGAGCATTGTGGATGGGCAGGAGGGTGGCAATTCTTGAGTGCTAGCGCTGTAGCTAATGTTGACTAAATGTGTGATGGCTGTTAAATCATCAACATAATTGGCATACGCTGTAGTTCGAGCTATGCCGTTGTTGTTGTTGTTGAGGGCATCACTTTGATAAACTATTGATACAGCTACAGTAGGAGGAGTTGGTTTCCTCTTCCCTTCACGCTGTTGAGGATTCCGCAATCTAACCTCGTGTATTGGGGTCTCGTATGTCGTTGTTTGCGATTGTGGAACACATTCGCTGGTTTGCCATTGCTGGTGTATTGTGAACTTGGCTTCACATTTCGTAGACCAACTGGCGTAGCAATTCTAACCGGTTCAGAGTTTACTGACTGAACCGTTTGGGGTTGCAGGGAGCCTGCTGACGAGGCCATGCCAGACAGCTGGATAGTCTGGGCTGGCATAACAGCTGAGGTTATCGACCGTTGTACATCTCCGGCATCTTGTGGAGGAGGTGCCTGTAAGGCTTTATCTGCCGCATCAGCCGCGACAGGTCTTTGATGAATATTAGTCCTGTTCCAATGGTTAACATTAAACGTCTGCTTGATTAGGTTGATGTCTGTTAAGCTCTGTTGTAATTGCGTTGGTAGCTGCGAAGTGATCGGATCATTGAAACTATTTGACCTTTGTTTTCGAGCGATGTGGTTGCCGTTAAGTTGAAAACCTTGTAGTTGTGCAGCCACACCTTGCCTTGGAATGTTGCCGTTTATAAATAGCTGAGATCGAGATGCCCCAGATGAGGCTGCTGATTCGGCATGACGTCCACTTAATTGGATTACAGCCAGGCGTGTCATGTTGTTCTTGAACGTTTGCACGTTCCCCATCTGCTGCGTACGGTTAGCCTGTGTTGAAGCTACAAACGTCGAAGTAGTCGCCAACTGTGTAGCACCGTCTGCATTCAGAATCCAAAGTGATTCCTGTGGCTGATGTCGTTGCAGTTTAGGATCTTATTCTTGCTTCACATAAATGATTTGTTGGAGACAACGGATAACAAAGTGTTCAGTTTTGCGGATGATAGTACGATTGTTTCCTCCTTTTCGAGTATTCGGCCGATTGGTGCATCTGCGTCGCATCAGCTGAGATGTAGACAGATTGACTCTCTGAATCAGGATCTAGATAGGGTCCTGTACTGGGGAAGGGCCAATCTCATCGACTTCAATGCAGCGAAGACACAATATACAACATTCACAAAGAAAAGTGGATCATCGGTTCCACAGCTGATGATGAATGGCCGGACCCTCGAGGCTGGGGAAAGTTTGAAATTACTCGGCGTCACGGTCTGTGGGAATGTATCATGGCATAAACACGTGTCGAGTATCGCAAGGTCAGCCTCAGGAAAACTAAGCTATCTTTTTAGAGCCAAGAAATATTTTACTCCGGCCCAACTTCTTCTCCTATATAAATTCCAAATTAGACCCGTGCTCGAATATTGCTCTCATGTTTGGAGCTCGGCTCCTAAACATACCCTCGACCTACTTGAGAGCATACAGAGACGAGCGATCGGCCTGATCGGGGACTCGGCGTTGACGTCGGGACTACAGTCGCTATCACATCGAAGGGGCGTAGCCAACCTCTCTCTGTTTTACAGATATTATCACGAGTACTGTTCTTCGGAGATTCTTGGTATTGCTCCACGCAATTCGGCTTATATGCGCTCCACAAGACAATCCGACGGATCGGACCCGTTTGTGGTTCATCATCCGACGGCGCGAACATCCCTGCATCAGAACTCGTTTCGTTACAGAGCGGGGAAGCTGTGGGATTCACTTCCCACGCGAGTGTTCCCGGAGCGTTACAACCTGCAACTGTTCAAAAAGAACTGCAGCAGTTATTTGATGGTATCCCGGGGCGCCCACTCAGCGCTATGGGTTCGCCTCTCCTGAGAGAAGTCTAATAAAAAAAAAATTAAAAAAACCGTAACTACTCCTCCTCCTAAAGGCCTGTGTCATAGGATTTTCCTTTCTTTCCTGTGATCATGCCAATAGTACTTGGAGCCGTCGGGGTTGTCCAAATTAAATTTTTTCTCATCAATGAAGATCACATGAGACCACATTTCACTGTGTTGGATGGGTGTTTCAGCGAATTGAATGCATGCTTCCTTATGTCGCTGTTTGAGTAGTGGTTTGCACAAGCACTTTCGATACTTCAAGTTGCTTGAGGCTATTGCCACTTTTCTAATGAGGCTAGAATCGCAGGACAGATTAAAATGTCGAACCATTTGGGACGACGAAACTCCAGTTTTGGACATTTCACATAGAACAGCTCGTTTTACTGTCGGCGAAAATGTTGTTGGTCTGCCATATCGCTTATTTCTTCCATAATTTTAAATATCGGTTGGTAGAAAATTCTTCGCTACACCTTGAGAGCAATTTATTTCATTGGCAATTTGTCTTCGTGTCATTCCATTATTTTGTAAATCTTTGTTTTTCAATATTCGTTAATTGTTTTCCATGTGGCATATGTAAGTTAGAACTTTAAAAAAATTCACTGCTTAAAACAAAAATCTGTTTATTATCACTACAGAATTTCTGCTCTGTTTTTTTAATAACTTTTGATATTCCAAGCTATGCGCTACAACTAAGCCTAAGAGATCGAAAAAAAAACCCTTACTTTTTCACATGCGAAATTTGTTTTTTTTTTTTTTCAGAAACATGATTACCATGCCCGGTAAAAAAGCAATTAGGAGTAGACGTGATGAGCCAACACTACCACAAGGGAACAAATCATCAAGAAAATACCGATCCGGCAAAACGAAGACGTAGGGAAAACGGAAAAACCGTAGAGAATGTGTAACAATACAAAATGGACATCGTCGCGCTTCAGGAAGTCCGACTCACACATCAAGTAATGGAAAGCAACGGGTTTAAACTGGTGTGTGGGGGTACGGATACACATAACCTCGGAAAAGGCTTCATCATAAGCAATAAGATTACGCACTGTGTAAAAGATGTGAGATGTCCGCCCGGATGTCGGTGATGGAATCTGATCATTCGATGTCAAATTCCTCCTCGGGGACCTCAACGCGCAAATTGGAAAGGAAGATATCTTCGAACGAACTATAGGTAAAGGAGCCCACATGGCGTTTCAAACGATACTGGAATTCGAATTATCACGTCCACAGCGTCAAAAGATCTGGTAGTGAAGAGTACGATGTTCAAGCACAAGCAAATTCATTAAGTCACAATTGTATCACCCGACGGCATAATGCTTAACCAAATAGCCTACTTCATCATAGACAAAAGACAACATTCGAACATCCTTGGCGTAAGATCATATAGAGGATCAGATTGCGGCTCCTATCATCTTCTAGTGCTGGCCAAATTAGGAGTCAGTTCGCGGCAAACCTACGTGGGCAGTCACGGGAGATGTGCAAAATGTCTAAATGTCAGGACAATATCCGATGAAGCAGCATTCCTTACAGCTGCATTACTCCCCAGAGATATCACAGATGAGGAACTTCTTTTAATTTATAGAAGAAGAGCCGCGAGCGATGAAGTGACTGACCGAGTGCCAATAATAAGGCTTGAAGAACTTTATGAAGCTATATCGTAACACATGGAACAAGATCTTATCCTGGTGTAGCGGGTTTAAGAAATCGATTTTGTTGTCTTGATTGTAAAATATTCTCTCAAAGCCCCAAGTATGAATTTGTATTTTATCGTGACACTGTACAGTGTTCGGAAACGTTATATGAATTTTTCCCAAAACCATGTTTTTGAAAGACGTGTGCAAGATAACTCTTACTATAATTTTACAGATGAATTCATATGATTTTTTTTAAATGAACGATTAATTAATTTGACACTTGATGAATGTATGTTTAGAAGTTAAAATTTTGTTTATAAAAAGTTCTCGCAAAACAAAATAACTTCTTTTAATCACGTATATTTATTAAAAAAAAAAATTTTTATATGAAATACCTCAAATACTCACCAATTGGCTATACTCATGAACTAAACAAAAACATTTTTCTTTTTTTTACAGATCATCCAACATTACACACCACAAAACACTTTTTTTTTTTGGGCTGATGACTCTTAGCTTGTCTATCCATTAAATTTAATGAACAAATTAATTTTAACACTTCTATATATCCACAATAAATAGCGAAATTTCCAAAAATGCATATTAAATGGTTTAAAAAAAATTGACAAAATTTTTTGCTTTCTACAGCAGGATACCCCCTTAAAAAGATAAGGGAGATACAAGGTTGTGTTTTGTTAAATAGCCACAGTAAACATGCATGCTAGAGTCTCGACCCCATTGTAGATTATATATTTTTGGGCGCAATCATACAGGGAGAAGGCGTCCACTAGAGGTCACCTTTAGAAGTGAGTTTGTCTATCACGTATGTCGCCAATTAGGTTCGTAAATAAATCAACTATTCCCCCAAAACACTGTGTTATCTTTTTCTATCTTATTACACAATCATGTTTTCTTCACTCCCGTGTACGTCGGACCGCAGTATTACGTTGGCTCAATTCGCGATAGCCAACACAGTGTTTACTAAGAATCTAGAAAAAAAAAGCCATCTTGAAAGGAACTACCAAAACATATTTACTTAGTTCACCACAAAATAATGAATTGATTATATTGTCCTTGAACACACATCTCCAACAAGCCCTAATGACAGATGGAGAACATCGGTGGCCGATGTGGCATTCTAATTAATGTTTTTCTTCTCCCTTATTTGAAGTACAGTTTAAGAATACTCCGTATTTTCACAACATTACAAACATTTCATCACTATAGATAGTTCATTAAAGTCCGCTAAAATTCAAGAGTGATTACCGTACCTGGATGATTTATTGGTGAGCTAACAATGAATCTAAATTCACTGTTCTACAATATTTATCGCAAGTTGTGGGGGTAAAGCTCTTGTTGGGAGACATGAAATCCGAAATCGTCTTTGGTTATGTGTTGTGGTACATCTAACGCTTCCATTTTCAGAATCAACCTGAAAACTTCTACTAGTGTGAATACCGATGCAATAAAATAGGAGCAGGGGTGATGATTTGATTTCCAGCGAAGGTACTCTTAAATACAACAAGTCTCTTAAACGTCAAGTCTTTAAGAAACTCTGGATTCGAATACAATCTATGGATGCCCGAGTACAATAAAAACAGAATATAGACCCGAACGTCCCGTGCGTCCTTCCAACCTCAAGGGCTCTCCCTGCCCTGATCCTGTATACCTTTCCTTTTTTCCATGTTTCCACTACCCGTATCTCCTGCACCTTTGCCAATTTCTAGGTCTTCATTTGCAAGTCAGGTACCCTATCCGGTTCGTCCTAACGCATATATGTTGTTATGAGTATAGACACGACGTGATTTAGTTGAAAACCACAAGACGCTTTATTACATCCTGAAAGGATAGATGGCTCAATAACAACATCCCAATTCGTGTTAGCGTAACGTCAAGGAAACGTCCTCGCTTCTTCACCCCCACGAACATAACGTCCGAATACATGTGAATACTGCCAATAAATTTCCGATTGTTTGCACAAAGTGTTATTTCTATCTGAAACGACGGCGGTCGGGCGTTCCAGAGGTGCTAAAGCTATGGAGACCAATCATTCGGACCGCAACGACTGACACATGTAAATAAATGGATGTCGTTATTGCCGCAACCGTATACTGAACCGCAGTCATAGGAAATGAAGCCTTAAGTGAACACTTCTTGGGCTAACAGCAATTGGAGGAGATTAATTTTGTAGACAGCTTTAGTGGGATGCAATGATGTGTATCTGTGCGGTTGTAGTTTTGGAAGGATGCCTTAGGTAAGGTACAAAATATAAGTTGGCGCTCATTAATCGTTCCCACCCACTAACAGGATGGGGTTGATATAACTAAAGAAGCGAGAAGCTAACGCAAGGATAACTGGGTCAATCAGGCATCTATATTGTGAGTACAAATTACCATCCTGCATAAAACATACATTCGGAGTGATAGTTAATTTATGGCCAACAGCCGACCCACACTGCCAGGAGCAAAAGTTTCATTGAACACTCAGACATGAAAGGGTATCAGTGCGTGCTAGTTGCTACAAATTATGGAGACATGTACATAAAAATACCGCGACACGATGGTGTGCTGGAATCCTTGGATAACATCAGCCACGGGTATGCGTGTAATTGGAACGATAGCATGGTCATGCGAAACTTTAAACGGCACACAAACGGTTGTTCGCGTAGAAGGGCTCTTTTAGAACGGGCGAAATAAGAGCTAAAAAGGTGTAAATAGGTTGAGTAAAGGCAATAAGTGGCAGTTGAGGTAAACCGAGGAATGTGGTTACTTAAACATCTAACGATATGCGTCGTTGAGATAAGGAATAGCACCGTAGGATGAGAAAGTTAACGAGGCGGCTTTGTGGAACAAACATAGATTGAAAATATATAACGTTGGCAAAGTTTTGTCGGTACCGTTGAGTTATTACAAGAAATATACAAGAAGGAAATATGTGGCTCAATTGCAGGTGATGTAGTGCTAGAGACATCCATACCAAATGTTGACTTCTCATTCCTGCATCATTAGGACCCAGTTCTGACTTCTAGTCTAGCTATGCTTTTAAAACAGTTAGTTATGATGGAAGATAATTTGTATTTACAATCAATTGTACAACCCGATGATCATAGTTGAATGTAGTCGTCATGTGGGGTTTCTCTATTATACATGGAGAACCAACCCACAATTCCAACCACAATTTCCACATTATTTCGACCGCTTTCAGCGCGTCATACCTGCCCATTTCCCTTATATGCTATTCACCTGAAATAACATGTTTTACCCAAGGACGCATAGCTAAACTCATTATCCTATGCAGATAATGCATAATTGAGTTTAGCTACTATCTTCGCCATACGGCAATATTATCTTGCTAACCCATGAGATTCCCATCGGAAATCTCATTATGTCGGTTAGCAACAACAAGTCTAAACAAACGACGCTGTTGCATCATAGCAAAATCGCTGGGGTTATTTCAGCGTCTTAGAGTCTGGTTCTCACGCTGATTATTTCCCAAGCATCAGCGGCGTCCTATTGACTTTCCTTCAGATCATCCATTCGCTTGGGATCAATGATCTCTTTTCGCAGGTGAATAGCTGTTGCGGATTCGCACTGGACAGAACCAGCGAATTCGCAACTGAATGTTACCCGTGGCAGCCGAATGACAAATGTCAGCAACGAGCTGAAATAATCGAATTTGGTTGTCAAGCAACCAATAACAAAATAACAACCCGAAGTACAGCTAAATTGACGCCGTTAGGCTTACGGCGTAACAACGAGTATGCCGCGATTGACGGTGGTCGCCAGTTCAGAGCGCAACATGAGCTGCCCGCATGGGAGCCATAATACTGCCGTCAGATTAGTGGCGCAGTAACCAACTACAGCTACAAGATACCGGTGCCCAATTCGCAGCCCCAAGGTCCAGCCTAAGGACCTCTAGCCGCCAGATTAGTGGTGCATGAAGAAGCTGCCCCCAGCGCAGCTACATTACAACACCACCGCGACCAAGTTCGCGGCGCAATCACCGGATACATATAAAAATCAACCGACCAGTTTGCGGCACGGCCTGCCGGAACCAACATGTAAGAATTTTCAATTTGTCAATTAAATTACCGCCACCGAATTTGTGGCAAACAGAAGCTGACTCCAGCAGCTACCACTACATCGCTCCCAGTTCGCGACACAATGACTGCCAGATCTGTGGATCAGCTACCACCAGTTCGCTGTGGAGCCCGGGATCCAGATCTGTATCGGCTACCGCCGCCAAGTTCGCGGCATACTAAAGGGCCCAGCTCAAGGGCCGACCAACGTCAAGGTCGCGGGACACAAAGTCCAGACGCAAAGACCCACCGTTGTCAACAACTAGAGAGCGCCTCAATGTCAGAGAAGTCTATAATGACAAAGTCCACATTGGATGAACGGCTCATCAGCGCCCAGTTCGCCTCTCAGGAGCGGATGTCCGGTGCTTTCATCAACCTCGAGCAGAGAGGGCCACCAACAATATTCACGGTGGACATACGCCAGCACAACCTTCTTAGAACGCCTGGCCACTCCAGAGATGACCAGCGGCCACCGCTACTTCGTGGACCTATTCATAGATCAAGCTGAAAAGATCTATCTGGAAGAGTTCACAAAGTTTGTTGAGGCAATGAGCGCCCTCACAGCCGAACGTCCGGCCGCATACAAGACTGATACGGACACCTTGTATCCACCCAACAGTCGGTTGCTGCCATTGATGTCACAACCACCTTGGTGGCCAGGAACTCCATCAAAAATAGGCATGCACATGCCACATGGGATTTGCAAATTGCCATCACAGATGATGCAACCGGAGAAAACCTCCCCTACGGAAAACAAAGGTGTGACGACAGACACCGAAAAGCCAGCCAAGGCAGGTGCTGCCAAACGCAAGACAGCCAAGGGAGGAACGCTCGAGAAGAAAACTGCTCCAAACCTGGCAACTAACGCAGCCAAGCACATCAAAAAGGTTCCAGAGGCAGCGAAAGAAGTGAAAACTGCAGCAACACCCGCCGCTGACACTGCAATCCAAAGGAATGCTGCGTTCAGCACGAAGGCACCAGCCGCCGCCAGTGCACCAGCCCCAGACCAGAAAGATAAATTCGATGCGTCCCAAGAAGGAATGAAGCCTGCTGCAGAGAAACTCGCCGAAAAAGGCAAGGATATCAAATCAACGAGACTGCTCGAGGCTTCGTTCGCGCTCGACCCAGTGTCCCCCACTAAGGCAAGCGATGCCGACCAAGGCAAAGATGCCCAACTCCCGAGACTGCTCGAGGCTTCGTTCGCGCTCGACCCAGTCTCCCCCATTAAGGTAAGCGATGCCGACCAAGGCAAAGATGCCCAACGACAGTCCCCTGTGACATTAGCGGTCCTCAGTCCAACAGCCTGTAGACGAGAACCGCACACACTCCCAGTGAGTGTGGACCAGCAGGCCGCCGACCAGAGTGCCGCCTGCCCACAAATCAAATCAGCCCATATCCCGATGTTCGGACCACCGCAGAACCACATGGCCGTTCCTCGTGGGTTGCGAATTTACAACTCCAACCCAGAGGAACTGGTCCACCCTGAACCAAGGCATTTCATGAAGACACCATCAACTGTCCAAGAAACAGTAACCAGCAATCTAATCAGTGTCCGTGACAAATCACAGAGTCCGGTTAATCGCCAATCGCATCAACAACATCAATTGCAACAGCAACGACTACAGCAGCAGAAACATTTAGCAGGAACTGGCTTAGGAGCAGGCCAAACGCATTCGTCATTCACCAACGTATCGGTGATGTCGATCGACCCGGCCAATTATAATTCGCTGCACAACTCGGATGGGTGGCTTCCATCAAGCGGTAGTCTCCTAGCAACTGCCAGTAGTGGCATCCTAACTGAGACACCGGATGGCCAAACTACGGCCAATGGCCGAAATCATCATATACGACCGCTACCACATGTAGCCACCCCAATAGGGATAGAAGAGCGCAATTCCCCGCTAGGCGGGCGGCGCTCCCCAGCATCAAGGGATCAACCGCATCCGTGCCAACAAGCACGCCTTATAATCCAGAAGAGGCGGTACCTCACTCAGCCCAACAGGCACTGGGTCCGCACCCGTCATTGGAACCGCGGACGGTGCCATGGAAGAAGCCGCATCAGGCTCACCATTCCGGCCAACGGCCGCATCCCACCGGTAGATACCTTCCAGAGACGGAGCACTCGTCGGCACCAATCCAGGGCGGACGGCTCTTTCCCGATCCCCGCCTCACCGGACGACCACGGCCCTGTGCCTCCGTCCCCGGGAACCAACGGGTTCGCCAATGATTGGCGAAGGCTCCTTCGAAATTCTGTCTTTCTATAGTGCGATGACCTATGAGATCATCACTAGGTCACTAGACCAGTCGCATACGCGGCACTGATACACACATACTAAGCCAGATCAACCCTGGGTTATTGTGCTTTCCTTTTGATTTCTCCACCCTTGCTACGCCCATCGACGTCGAACGAATACACAAGTACGTTTCTACCTCGATGAGCGTGGGGAATTGAGTAGTGTACAAGAGGGGATGATTACCATTAGCGGATCGATGTGTAAAAGCAGAAATCACAATTTCCACCCTAATTCCGATCAGTCACTATTGAATCATCACAGCGGAAGGTCGGGCCGCCCCTCGTCACCATCAATTTCGCGGATTTTATTAAGTCACATCTGAACCATCACAGCGTTCGGGCATGCCGCTTAATAACTCAAGACTTTCGAGTAGGACAAGTTGGAAATAAAGTTTTGGCTGGGGAATATTGCTCTGAGGTGGATATTTCGAGTGTTAACTAAATAATTGTTATTTCACTATATAAACAGTAGTTATTTTCTTGAAGAAAGCTTAGATTTAATCTTCTTGGTTCATATTTAATGTTGAAAGTACTTTCGTAAAGTTGTGAATGTATAACAACTACCAACTGTTAGTAATCGCGATAATGTAAAACAAATCAAATAAAAATAATTCACCAATAAAATAAAAAGAACTTCTAAACCAAAAAGAACCACCAGTGCATTTTAATTATTTATTTTTTTTCTTGGATTCACGGTGACAGTTTTGGATCAAGTGTCGGGGATTAAAGTGAACTGCGCGCCCGTGTCTGGCGCAACTACTTCGAACCCCATAGTCACACTCAGGATAAAACAAAAAAAAAAAAACGAAAAAAGAAAAAAACAGCCATGATTTGATCTTAGATCCAATTCAAATTCCCGTGACTACAATTTCACGCTTGTGAGCATATCGTTTAGTTTTGCTCCATATTTAGAAGGCAGTGCTTGGATAGAAATACAACTTTAAATGCTTAATCAAACTCTATTGACAGGAGCTTTATCCTATACCTTCCAACTGATATTGATATCACACTATTCTCAGTAACTTCAATTCAGTTCATAAATGAGCCAACACAGACACCAGACGTAGAGATAAGGGATTGTATAGCTAAGACAAGAATATAATGCTCATCTCTTATCCTAATAAATCGACGTTTTCTCGGCGTTGGGCATTTCTCACCACAATTTTCGGTTTCATTTTCTCCATCAGCGGTCTTAATCAAAATCTTCTAAGACAACAGTATAAATATACGAGAAATCTAATTGTAACGGTCTAATCACCCATTTTTGAAACCTACATTTTACAATACCCAGTATGAAGACCTTTATTTGAATTAGAGTAAAAATTATTAAATTCAAGTGGAATACCTACTTCGAGTTCGGTAAGTCACTAGAACAAAAAACCCCGATAGTGATAGAAGGGGATGAGGGATTACTATATAACATGTCATCAACGTAAGAGACAAAGTCGATATACTTGCTCCACATCTCGCTCTCAGTTTAATGCTCCCTGATAGCTCTGCATTACAAACGGGCAGACTTATTTTCAAATTCGCACTATATCGCGAGCACGCAAAGAGTAGAACACTACCAAATCCACTGGGGCAGCTGGCATTATAAACGTTTTTTTTTTTTCACAAACACAATCGTTGCGAAAGCTCTTCCTTCTGCGCTATTCAACTGATTAAATTCCAAGTAATCGCACCCACCATTTCCCTCTTCCCAGAGATCCTTAACACTAGATAACGAACGAGACTTCGATAATCATGAATTCAGTCAACTATACACCTTATTATCCAACCACGATATCCGTAGAGTTGCTTCTTGATAGCCAAAATGTACGGGCGTGTTATTGTTCGGTTCGGAACTGTTTTTCAACAGATATTTTAGAAACCCGTCGTAAACAAGTAGAGATCGGTATTTAATCGGATCTAGTGTAATCAAATGATGAGCCACTAATATCTAAAAACAAAAAAAAAAAACATTCTTCAGTGGTAATATGCGTGTCTTATATTTCTATGGAATTTTCTTTCACTCGAAAATATATAATGAGGATCAAAAACAATTAGCATATGCTAATATGCTTAATAATAAAAATGGTTAAAGGAAAAATGGAATATATAAACAGTAGACATAAGAATTCATAATAATAAAGAGAAAAATGAAACAAAAGAAGTTTATCAATTTGCCTTTAATCCCTCTAAAGGGTGCGTGCGAATGGAGCCGAAAGAGCCATTACCAACCGAACGCAAACCTAATTTCTTTCCCCTGGAGTTACTAAGGCATGGAAGGGGGAAACCATTCTTCCGGAAAAGACAGTGTGGAGGATTGTAGGTTGACATCGCGTGCCAGTACTCGGATCATGGTCCGCAGCAACACGGCTGAAACCAAGCCTCAAAAGCGAGCAGCGGGGCGCCAAAAATGTAAGCGCGGAGGAAAGAACTCAGAAACCCCTAATCGAAAAGCAAACCCCCAGCACAATTGGCACCAAAGCAAAGTTGCTTAGGGAATCCGAGCCCGAATAAACGCCCCGCAACAAACTCTCAGCTCTCTATAGCAGTAGAATTATTAATAAACGAAAACACAACCAGTACGGACGCGTGGATTACCATCAGTCCGTCACGTCATCAGCCAACGTGAATTGCCCAAGAGTTTACGAATAATAGGCCACCGAGCAGCAACAGCAGCGGTAACAACAGGTTCCATATCCTTGGAGACCCCTCCATCACAATCTGGACGGGCAAACAAGCACCAAGGAAAGATCAGGAACACGTCAGTGAACCAAAACATACAGGTAAGGCCCTTGCTCACAAAACAATTATATTTTGCTATCTATAACGCGGATGTGAAAAAATGTCCTTCCCTTAATTTCAAAGTGATGTACGCCTCGCGTTTGAAAAGCAAACTTTATGTAGATGACCCCATAATGCATGCGGAACTCATCAAAATCCTCAGGGTCAATCCCGAGGTAGAGGCCCATTCTTTAACACCCAAACACAACCGATCAGTCAACCTCGTCCTTAGAGGTCTTACTTCTGATTTCGAGCTCGAGGAAGTCTTGTCTGAATTGGAATTAATATGTCCAAACATAGCCGAGAAACTCATAAGAGCGCAAACACTAAAATCTAAGTGAATGAATATCCTCTACGATCTATTTTTAGATAGATTACTCTCTGGGGAACTACCAGAACCTATAATGAAAATTAAAAGCTTTTATCACATGCCTGTCTCTTGCGAAAGACCAAAGAGAAACTGCAGCACAATCCGATCCCGACGATGTCAATCCTTCGGATACGCAGCTGAAAACTGCACCAGACGCTATAAATGCGTGATATGCGAGAATCCGCATGGACCAGGAGAATATCAGCTCGTGAAAGACGAAGCTACTACAGCTTATTGCTACGAGGGTTGCCTTTTATATTTCGGGATTAGAGAACAAAAACAAATATTGATCATCGAAAATCACTTTATTGTTTTTCAAAATATTCCCCATGAAGATCTATACACTTTTGCATGCGTTTGAACCAATTGTCGAAGCACTTTTGCCACTCTGTATGAGGTATCTCCAACACATGCATTCTGAATGCAACAACCGCTTTTTCAGGTGTCGAAAAACGTTGACCTCTCAGTTTGTTTTTTTACGTACGGGAATAAAAAGAAGTCATTCGGTGCCAAGTCAGGACTATACGGCGGATGAACCAACAAACCGATGTTTTGGGCGCTCAAAAATGCAGTTGTCGCAGCCGATGTGTGAGAGCTCGCATTGTCATGGTGAAGAGTGATCCGTCTTCGGCGGTTGGTTTTCCTGATGTCTTGGGAGATTGACTGTTCTGCGTTGTTCTAGTGGTACGGTTGCGACATGTCCAGTTTTTCCGAAAAAACAGGCGACCATTTGCTTGGAAGTGCTTCGTGCGCGAACAACTTTTGTTGGATTTGGCTCATCTTGAAACACCCAGACAGTCGACTGCTGTTTACTTTCGGGCTCATACGCATAAATCCACGATTCATCACCTGTCACGATGTCATACACGTGTTTCGAAGCACCGCGACCGTATTTTTTGAGCATTTCTTTCGACCAATTGACACGAGCTCTTTTTTGGGCGATTGACAAATTGTGTGGGATCCAACGCGAACAAATTTTTTTGACAGTCAAATGTTTACGCAATATTGAATGTATGCTGGTCCCACTAACGCCTAAGGTTGTCTCAATCTCACGATAGGTCACATGACGATCTTCCAATATCAGTTCGCGCACAACATCAATGGTTTTCGGAACAACAACTGATTTTGGACGACCTTCACGAAATTCATCATGGAGTGAACTACGACGACGATTGAATTCACCATACGATCGATAAACACTAATCCTTGATGGAGCTTCATCGCCAAAAATTGAATTAAGTTCATCCATGCACTGTTGCTGAGTTAATCCACGCCGAAAGTTGTAAAAAATAATCGCACGAAAATATTGACGATTTAATTCAATTTTTGGGCCGAGATGAATCTTTTAAGTTACTGTAAACAACACAAATAGCGCTCGTATGTCAAAACGTTCTGAGTGCGTATAACCTCAAAAATGTCCAACTTTACGACAGAGCTGTCAATTGCCGGATTGCAACACCAGGGTTGCCAAATCCCGAAACATAAGAGGCAACCCTCGTACAACTGTAGACAAATCGCAAATTATTTAGAGTTTAGCAAAAAAAAAAAAAACGGAACTCACCACACAGATTAAAGAAAAAACGTTCGCTCGAAAAGAGCAAGTTAACCTAGTGCCCACACGACCAGGTGTCAGCTACACAGACCTCTATCACAAAGAGCAAATCTGAAGCAGCGAAACGCCCAATAGGCAAAATGTGCGAACACAGAACGGACCACTGTACGCAATAGGCGAGTTCATGAACTTGTCTAAAGAAATATTCGGTATGTACGTGTCTACACTATTATCAAAGATAAAATCATTTACGGCGGTCATCCATAAGGGTGGTGTGATAACACTTAGCTCAAAACTGCAGTAATTGGAACGTCTGGACCAAGTAATCGCCTAATCCGAAATCTAAAATGGCGGTATTTTTAAAGTTTAACCTTAACGTTTTGTCTCTTGTGGATCACTCGAGGAGAATAGATCTCTTCGAGCTCCTCCGAAAACAAAATATACTGGTAGCTTTCATACAAGAGACACACCTGGAAGACCGCCACCAAGTGACCATAGACGAATACCATCTCCTCAGGAACGGCACCAATCACTGGGTAGCTCTGGCTATAACGAGCAAACTCAGATTTCAAATAATCCAAAAAAATCTATCTATCCCAAACGTTTTTATTAAAATGACAATGACCGCTGACGCCTCTCCTAAAACTGTGTTGGTAGGGTCGATATACGAACAAACTAATACTAACACTCTGTCCCTTAGGGAATACCTCCATAAATTGCACAACTTACTCTCCAATTCGACAGCGTCATAATAGGCGGTGATTTAAACGCAATACACATCTCTTGGAGTGACTCCTTAATAAATTCCAACAAAAGATTGCTCTCATCCTGGTTGGAGGAGCAGCACAACGATATCTGCCGACTATATGGAATCGACCCATCTTACCTCAACGGTTTGTCGTACGTGGATCATTTTCTCGTTTCGCCCAACTCCCCAGCCAAGAGGGAACTGTAAAATCCATTGCTTCATTCTCTGACCACCAGGCTATGCATAAAAATAAATTTACAACAGGCCAATCTAGAGGTCAATGAAGCTAGAAAATATATATCCTACAGGAAAACAGACTGGGTACGGTTCCGGAGCAACGTATATAGGAACATAAATAGTTTGCAACCTCCCACAAACCGGAACATTACTAATGTCGAAATAGAAGAACATATTCTCACCTTCAAATCGGCTACACAGAGTGCAATAGAAACTAATTCCGCGCAAGTCTCACACCATAAAAGAAGATCGCCCAGAACACATAAAAACACTCTTTAGACAGAAAAACGAACGGCAAAAAGAACTAAAAAGAGTTTTTCATTATTATCGTACAGAGTTTCGCACACTTATGAGAATCTTTCGGCGAAGATAGTGTTACTTAAAATCATAATTAGAAACCAGAGTGCAACTTGGATAAACAAGTGCCTACAAAAACGGCTCTCACTTATCAAACCGTCCGCAAAAGCTTTCAAGGAGGTAAACATATTCTTGGGAATCCGAAAAAATTCACCAATAAATGAACTTCAAATGGAAAATTCCACACGTACTGATCTTGACCAGGTAGCGACGACTCCGGGCCAACACGCGATCTACCGGTCTCAGTTTCCAGATTTTGATTCAAATCTAAGAAATCGAGTTAAAGCGAAAGTCAGTGAGTTGGTCCAGCATAAAAACAAACATCTTGTAGTGTTTAACAGAGAAAACTCTGCCCTAAACCCAGACTATCCTGAAGGTTACACCAGTAAAGAGGAAATTACAGCTATTATTAGAGGGCTAAAACCCAAGAAATCTGCCGGCCCAGATGATTTGACAAATTATATAATAAAATAGCTCCCTGCATCAGCAATTGAATTATTGAACTATATTATTCAATCACTGCCTCAACAATGGGTATTTCTCCAAAACCGGAAACAAGCAAAAATAACCCATGTAGCCAAAAAAATAAAGGTGTTAGGAGATGCTAACCTTCGGCCTATTTCACTTCTATCTATCCTGGGGAAAATACTGGAAAAGATTATTGTTACAGAAAGAGATCGACACATCCTAAATGGGATTGAAGTTTTATCGGACTCGCAGTTTGGTTGCCGGAAAGGTCACTCTACGACTCATGCTCTCGTTAAACTACACGCTGACATTAGCGCAAACGTAGAGAGGAAAGGATGTACAACTGCATCTACCCTCGACGTGGAAAAAGCGTTCGACAGTGTCTGGACAGAAGGACTGATATATAAGGTCAAACAAAAAAATGTCCCCCTTAATATAACATATATGTGATCCATAGCTTCTTAAACGGACGCACAGGCTACATTGAGTGCAACCATAATAAATCGCACACATTCCATATAGAACGGGGAGTACCGCAGGGATCAATACCGGGCCCAAAGTTGTACAATATCTACATGTGTGAGTTTGGCCATGAGTCACATGAAATCAGCACAGTCGAAAATTCGGAAGCCTTGCTATATGCCGCCGATACCTTAATCTATGGTCATAGTAGGACGTCAAGAACAGCTCTCAAAATCGTTTCTGATCACCTTAAGAAAATAGATACATTCTACCGACGATGGGGTATAGGAATCAACGTATCTAAGACGAAAGAGATCTGCTTTCGAAATCCTAGCGGGAAATGTCCTAGGAGAATAGTCAAGTAGGGTCACAATTACGAGCTCGTAATCAGTCGTTCTGAAAACTAAACTTCTACTATATAAGACAATTATTAGACCAATTCTAACTTACGGATTCCGTATATGGTTCACAATTTCGCACACGGTGGCTAGGAACCTAGAGGTCCTTGGAAGAAGTGTACACAAATGCTGCGTTGGATGCACTACCAATCGCATCACAAAAGATACTCTAACAGAGAAATCTACATGAGGGCTAAAGTTACCCCACTAATGGACTATCTCGGTAGGGCGATGGTAACAGGAATCGGAAGGATGCCCGATAGTGAAAACGAGGTGATCAGAAACTTACTTGACAAACATGTCAGTAACGGCTGGGAAATATCCCGTTACTCCATTTCAATAGGAGCAACCAACACGAGGCGCAACGAGAAATTTCATACTGAAGAACCTTACTACACAAAAGTAATTCCCGGCCAAAACAGATGCTAAGATGCACCCCCAGTCAGCATTTCACAAAGTAGGTGTTTATTATAAAAAAAAAAAAATTAATAATAATAATAATAATAATAATAATAATAATAATAATAAATAAATAAATAAATTGGGAAAAAGCCATCTTGGCAAATACAATAAAGTAAGCTAAGTTGTGCATCAGGGCCATACATTACTGCCCTTAGTGTTAAGGGGGTATTCTGGTCTAGAAATTTGAAAAAAATCATTTTTTTTTTCATATTTTCAAAGCTTAACCCTCTAAGAATATGTCTTTAAGAGGATTTTAGAAAATTCAAATTATTTTCGGAGGTATGGCTGTTTTGCTGACACGCCGTTTAAACCGGCTCGGGCGGAACGAATCGAACAAAAGACATTAGGGACTTTCTGTCAACCTGCGACCTTGTTTCCTCCTAAAACCTTTATATATATATGGGCTCCTCGATAGTATAGTGGTTAGTATACCCGCCTGTCACCCGGGAGACCGGGGTTCGATTCCCCGTCGGGGAGCCCCTGGCGCAAGACTAATGACCTTGCCCAGACAAAATAAATCATTATGGAAAATTTAACAAGCCTCAGGACTTGCTAAATAAGGCCAAGACCGGTTCCCGATTGTAGTGCCGATGATGATGATGATACATATATATATATATATATATATATATATATATATATATATATATATATATATATATATATATATATATATATACATATATATATATATATTGAAATACAATAACCGAAGGTAACCTTTAGGTATTTTTAAATTATCTTTTATATTTAGTGTGAGCTTACATCCAGTTGCGAACAGTTGAATTCTAACCTTCAAGCCAAGTGAACGCATATGCTGTGAATAAAATAAAAATATTTCAAGTGATTTCAATTGAAATGGATTACGCGTCCAGATCGAAGTAAAAAAAGGCGATTTCACGGTAATAGATTCACGGTAGAGGAAGACACCAGTTTTACGAGTGTATCGGCAGCAAAATTGAGCAAATCAAATGATGAAGAAGTGATTATTGACAATAATTACGGCTACTGTATTTTGGAGTTTTTACAGCGATTTCTTCCATAGTTTTGTGTAATACCTGCAAGAAAGAGATTAAATTTTCACGACCGTCTCATCGCGGACTAGGTTTTAAAATTGCATTACAATGCAGTTGCGATAGTATACAATATGTACAATCATGTCAATTCGTCGATAAATCCTTCGAAGTAAATCGAAGAATGATATTAACTATGCTGCTTTTGGGAGTTGGAAGGGAAGGAATAAATATCTTCTCTCTTACAGGAGTTTGACCACGAAAATCCTCCTCTATGTGCGAAGGTATTGGATATTATGAAGCCGATTTACGAGAGTTTATCGTCGGAGGAGTTTTTACTCGATGTTTAGGCTCAGAAACTCAAAACAATAATGAGTCTCTAAACTCTTTGATTTGGACTTTCGCGCCGAAACATATTCATTCCGGAACTGACGTCTTTGAAATTGCTACATTTATTGCTGTTTGCATATTCAATGAAGGCTACATTCCTCTTTTAAAAATAATGATGCTTATGGGAGTCAAAATTGCATTACGAGCGTCTAATGCATCAGGAGGCCAGAACCGCTCGGTTGGAAGAGAGAAGCGCGAAAGATGCTTATTTCGAAGTCGAGGAGGGTCCAATGTATGCAGCAGGAATGACAGATTGAATATACGTAAGCCTTTTTTCGCGTTTTTCTCGAAACTGTCTTTTTTAAAACAATACCCACGATTTTTCAAGTTCTACTGAACCGATTTACTTTAAGTTTAGTATATGTCTTCTTTATAGGCTTTTCTATTGCATGAACTATCCTTATCCCCAAATTTCAATGTTAACTATTTTTTAAAAATTCGAAAAACTAAAAAAAAGTGGTACAAAAATAATTTTTTTTTCAAGCAGTCATTTTGTTAAAAAAAAATTTGTTTCAACTTTTTTTAGTTCCAACGATAGAGGCATTTCTGTGAATTAATAATCTTTTTTTTTTTAGATTGCTAGGAGGGTTGAATCGTGGGTATGGTCGCGTGCCAACTTTTTGAGGTCCCCCACTTCATCAGCTGCTAACTTTTTAAATTTTGAATTTTTTAGTTTCAATTTTGTTTACTGTATTTTTGAAATATTAATAAACATCCTATAAATAAATGAAAAGTAAAAATATTGATTGCTTTTTTTTACAGCACTTCGAAAATTGCGTTAAATTCGTGCGTCTAGACCAGAATACCCCCTTAAGATAAAATATAATTTTTCTTTATTTTTTCAGTATTATAAGAATTTGTATAAAAAGAAGACTCAGTAAACTTACTGTTACTGTTACGTTTTCCGTGGTGCCCTGGATAAACGAATTCTCCATGATGGTGATATAGGCGCAGCGCTTTCCTTCCCCACCCCCCATTCCTAATTTTTTTTTATGTTTATCTATTTATTATTTATGTTTATACGTTTTGTTTCATTCTTTCTTATTTGTGTCAGCCGATTAAAAAACCAAAAATTATAAGAGAAAAATAAAAAATGTATGTATCCCAAAGAGGAATACCTCCTACATATAGGCAAATAAATTATTATCAATCGTTAAAAAGCAACAAGTAATTGTACGCCTAATGACATGGAAAAGAAAAAAAAAGACATTGTATAACTTAGAGTGGTGCGAAGAGCCAGTAAGTTAATGTAAGAATGATACGTATAAAATATAATTTAACTTTGTCTTATGTACAATCTCTAATTGTATTGAAAATAAATGTGGATTTAAAACCAAAAAAAAAAAAAAAAAAAAAAAAAACCTTTTGTTACCCGTTAATGCCAAAAAATCTTTAATGTGAAATAGATAAAAGAGTGTTGCTGGTATGTAATATCTTTGTGCACTCTGGAATCAAAATAACAGAAAATCCGAAGACGCGTCCTCTATACCAAGAGTATTATTAGATATTAGGTGAACTATTCGTTGGGGTTATTGCTGACGTCAAAAAACGTTCGATAGGAGCTGATCTATCGAATTAGAATTACTACTTGTAAATTTAGCGCATAACAGATTACTGGGCCCGCAAGTGTTAGTCCCCAATCTAGTATATTCAAAGGCTCGAGAACCTTGCACATTGTCTAGCACTATTGCTCACGGTCCGTTCGGTGGCATTTTGAGAGAGTGGAGATTCGGATTCCTTTTAAAAAATCTAAACGTGCCAAGACCGGGGTTTATCATCATATTGAGACACAGGTCCTCCGATAAGCCCGAATCTGCATCGTATAATTCCAGAGAAACTGTGTGAAGCTCGAGCGGAATTTGACTACATGCTTGAATATGGATTACATGCTTGAACATGGAATAATGGAGAGTGGTCGAACATGTGGCGACTACAGGATGCTGAATGCAGTTACTATACCCGATCGTTACATGACTTTTCATACCAGTTGCACGGTTTCTCTATATTTAGCAGGCTACACCGCACAAAGGCTTATCATCACGTTCCAATACCTCCCGAAGATATTCCTAAAACACGTGTCACTATGCAGCATAGACTTTGTAGAGGTACGCTGATGGAATGAAAAGTTTCCGACCTAATAAAAATACAAGACATTTTTTCTTAAAATGTATTTTCATTTTTCTACATAGTTTCCTTGTAACTCTGCACACTTTTTCCAGCAAAGCTCCCATCTCTCTAACTCGTCCAAATAGTACTTGGCGTTTTTCTATGCAAAATAACTGCTCACGAAGGTGATTGCTTCCTCATTTTACGAAAATCTCAGTCCTCCGACCGCAATTTTTAGATTAAGGAACAAAAAGAAGTCCCTTGAGGTAGATCTGGCGAGTAAGGCGGATGGTCAAGCAGTTCAAACCGTAATTCGTAGATTTTCGCCATGGCAAACGCTGATATGTGAGACGGCGCGATGTTTTGGTGAAACTGGATTTTCTTTTGCTGCAAATGTGTCCGTTTTTCCGCAGTTTCTGCCTTCAGTTGGTCAAGTAATGATGCGTAGTATGCTCCTGTAATAGTTTTCCCTCTTGGAAAATAATCGATTAAGATGACTCCATGACTATCCAAAAAAAAACAGTCGCCATCATTTTCCCTGCCGAAAAAAATCTTTGATTTGTTTGGAGCCGATTCCCCCTTTGCAGTCCAGTGTTTTGACTGCATTTTTGTTTCGGGCGTATAGTGGTGTATCCAAGTTTCATCGACAGTAATTAATCGGTACTAAAACTCGGATTTATAGCGCCTAAACTGTGCCAACAGAGCATTGGAAATGTTCATTCGAACACGTTTTTGGTCTAACGTGAGGAAACGCGGCACACAACGCGCAGACAGCTTCCTCATGCCTAAATCTTGATTTAATATGTGACAAACACGTTCTTTAGACATTTTCATAGTCTCTATCTCTCTCAGTTTAATTCGGCGGTCGACTAGCACCATTTGGTGAACTTTAGCGATGTTATTGTCAGTTGTTGCAGTTTTTTTATGTCCCAAACGTTCATCGTCTCCCGAGCTCTCACGTACACGTTTCAATTCAACTGCCCAAAATTTCACTGTGGTAAATGATGGTGCAGAGTCCCCATACACAGAGTCCAATACATCTTCGATTTGCGTAGGCGTATTGCCTTTCAAAAACAAAAATTTAATGACAGCTCGATGGTCAATGTTGTCCATTTTTACAAAAACACTTGTGCGGGTTCTTCTAACCTACCCAAAGAACCACCCATCTATCTTAATCAACTCCCCATCCCTCACCTAGAGATTATTAGCTCACCTAATCCGCAGCGATAAGCTACCTTTCAATCGCCAGAGTGTTGTATTCCAGAATACTACCCTTATTAAATTTAACACTGAATCTCCTTACACATCCTTAAAAACTTCCTTTAACATATATTACATTCTCACTTAATACATACCATTCATAAACATTCACAATATTGCCAGTTACAGCACATTTAATAACATGCCCCTTTTTATTTCAAAACAGAGCACTTTGATTTTCGTTCAAATTTTATTCAATTTAAAAGTCACAGAAACTAAAGGAATACTTAGAGAAAATTTGTTTTGTTCATATTATAATTTACAGTAAATTAGAACACAATGTTCCATAAGTAGAGAGAAATTCTAATTGTAAAATCAGTTTGAGTTAAGCTATTGAAATAGGAGTTTGAGATTAGAGTTTTAATAAGTTGAGTTTCAGTTAAGTTTTTGAGAGTTAAGTATTGAGGAAGTATTGTGAATTTGCGAGTTTAAAATAAATATATCGAAGAGACGGAATAATTTCTTTCTTTGATAATGGATTATCAATGGCCATAAATTGCTCAAACAAACGGAGCGAATAAACATTGCAACGCGAATTGATGAAAGAATATTACATAAAGAAATAATAAAAGGTCCCTGCTCTTCTCTCATCCGAGGAAGCACGGCGCCGGACTCGCAACAAGAGCATCCAGAAACATTGCCGCATGTTACCAGCGTAATCGGTTCCGTTGGGCGGCAACATGTTCATCAAACACACAGCACTTCCCCTGTCTTTACTTGTTCCAACAATCCGTTGGTCCAAAAAGACAAGTCGGGCAACTTGCTTGTTTGCACATTTGCAACCCAAATTTCCGATGATCGATCGCCTAAGCCGATGGTCCTTAGCCACCCGCGGTAAGTTTTACGCTTGCACATCTGCAAGTCAAATCTCCTATGATCGGCCGCCTAATCGACAACCGATCATCAAATTGGACACGATCATGATTGTTATTCAAACAAGCATGCCAATGTTCAGTTCCCACGGTATATTTCCCTAAAACAAACATGCACCCATCCATCCTGGTCCATTGCCATCGTGGGCGAAGAAAAATCTATCACCTATCGTTTACGATGGCAATACAGCCAAACTCCGTACGCGATCATCTATTTGATCACCTCCGTATTTGGATTTTCTTTTGTGCACCCCTCGCTTTTTCGTTTGTCCTGGCTTCCAGCGAATGGGCATTCAACCAGACCTGTACGGTCACAATGGAAATACTTCCATCAAAACCCAAACCGATCGTACAATGGTCGTCACCAAAGAACATGACCCGATTTGCTCCTCTCATATCGGAGGAAATCCACCACCGTTGCAGCTAGTGGGATGTTTAACGCAACAGCCACAGGAAAGTCAGATCGTAACCACCGAACCACGCAACCGTACTGGGGACGTTGCGTTTTCGAGTACTACAATCATCCTTCGCCGAGTACACTCACGACGAAGAGTCAGATTTTAACCGTACAACCACGCCCACGTGTCAGGGACGCTGTCGGAGTCACTAGAGTGGATTATGTTGTGTTCGATCCTCGTGTAGATACACCCGTTCCAGAAGTCCGTATTTTGAAACTCGTTTTCCTTCCAAAATTAGGGTCCCCGTTGCTATTGTTGCCACGTTGCTTGACGCAATAAACAATTAAATGTAAATAATGTAAAACTAAATTGTAATCCCCGCCAAGTGTTAATTTGGTATTGATATTTCGCTTTGTATTGTGACCAGAAGCATTGTGATCTTATCTCATAAATAACATAAGAAAAACTTGACTCTGTGGATTATGGAATTTAATGACTTCGTGTTTAACTAGTAAAGGTCCAAGGCAAAAGTGTATACGAAACTTGTTCCTTCAATTAACTTTTTAACTTGTAAACAATCCAATGTGCAATAGAAACCAATTACAACAAGTTCAAATCAATAAAACAATTTGCAACAACATCAATCGTGTGTTTTATTTCTTATTCTTCCTGTTTGCTTCCTTTATTCTGTGAACAATCGTTGGGTGTTTTATACTGAACCAGTGTCGTACGCCGGCACACCCATATTAAGTCCACACACTCACATCGACTCACTCAAACGACTGTCAAATAAAAACTATGCGTCTAAGATGGCTGAAATTTCGGTGAGTAACTGTCAAAAGATGCACAACTACATTCACTTTCATTGACGAGTGCTGCTATCTTCATGTTGAGGTCGGAAACTTTTCATATCTCTACCCTCGTATATAGGCTCAGCTGTAAGAGGTCTTGATTAGATTATTATCATCCTTACATCGACGATATTCTCAAAGCGTCGAACACCAAAGAAGAATATCACACTTTAAGAAAGGTTTTCGAGTACCTCCGAGAGTTTGACCTAGTCATCAACACTAGTAAGTGCAGGTCAAGTACTTTAGCTGACTCTTTGGCGAAGTAGGAACTCGAACATTACCACACAAGGTTGACAGCACGATGCAAACCGTAAAATTGTTATCGCCTAACTCTCTCCAGGAACAGCAGGCTAATTTATTAAGACACCCTATAAACTCTATTATTAATTCAATGTGATACGTCAGATAGAGCAATGGCTGCAGATGGAAAGTTAGAACTAGTTGGATTCATTATGAAGAATCGCAGCTGAACTCAGAGGCGTTCCAGCGCCAATTTATAGTTGCCATTTATAGTGCTATGGGCTCCTCGATAGTATAGTGGTTAGTATACCCGCCTGTCACGCGGGAGACCTGGGTTCGATTCCCCGTCGGGGAGCCTCTGGCGCAAGACTAATGACCTTGCCCGGAAAAAACAAATCATTATGGAAAATTTAACAATCCGCAGGACTTGCTAAATAAGGCCAAGACCGGTTCCCGGTTGTAGCGCCGATAATGATGATGATGATGATTTATAGTGCTATAAAGTATATCCATCTGATGATTGAAGGACGACACCTTATAATTAGGGCAGACCACAAACCGCTGGTCTACGCCTTTCAGAAGAATGTGGGAAGTGCATCTTCGCGTGAACAACGACATTTTGATTTCATTGGGCAGTTCTGTTTCAGAAAAACTTCGGAAAACGTTTTTACCAAGTATGGTAGTAGTGTCTCATAGCTCATTACAGTGTGTTGCTAATTTATGCAAACTCATGCATAAGGTCAGGTCAACTCGGGTTTCTAGACATGATAACAAGCTATTTGTTCACTGTTGTTAGAAGAGTTGTTGCCACGTTTTATTATTTTTTATTTGTATACTACTTAATTTATTAATGCTTTTTTTTTAAACTTATGTACTACTTACGTACTGATAATTCATAATTCGGCCGTAACATCACCAAATAGAAAAAATACAGCTTAATGTACATCAATGTAGTTTCAAGGAATGCGTCTGTGTGCCCATCCTCCTTATAACACATATTTTATTTGGAATGGGGTTATTTGAATTCTGGATCGAGTCCTACGACATTCTATGGTCAATCGGAAATTAGCATCTTAGGTTCACTTGCATGTGTGCACTATACTATACATACTATATAAGTAACAGAGAGAGAAATAAAGATAATCAACGTATAATATAGAAAAAACCTCACTAAGGTGCACATGTACTCGCAGATAGGCTCATTCGTCTACTTTAAACCCAAAGAAAAAGGTAAAACATTTCTCTAAGTACCCATGAAAAAAGAAACCACAGTACATTTGAATTTTGGTCCTATAATAGAGCGACCAACTCAACTGCTTAGTTGGTGTGAATGTACAACTCAATTCAAAAATAAATATATACCAATACTTATAGAAAGAAAAAACCAATACTGCACAGGGATAGTAGATAGTAGAATAAGACGTGGAGTTCCATCTCACTAAAAGCGAAAGGATTACACAATTTGCACAAAGTGGATTGTCTCGTTATTCATGGAAATTGTTTAATTTATCTACCATCCCATAGTGTAGCGAGGATCTGCCTATTCCTGATGCAGCATCCTTGTAAGTCTGGGAATTCTCAAGATTTATATGCGACGCTGTCTTGCTCTTTTCGCTGAAGTACACTTCCTTGTAGTCAACATCCAAGAGAAAGATCCAAAAAGGACAATAGGTACAAAAGCAGAAAAGGAAAACGAAACAGGAAAATCCAGCTAAAGGGAATCTGTGGCACAAGAGCTCAACCACACAACAATGGGCGACAAGTTCCTTTGGGGGGATTATTGTGTACTTGACATCATCTCTGCACTCGTGAAAACTACCACGAACGGATGCCACTGCCAGTTGAAGCCTAAGATTCTTCCCATTGTGCAACCGTTGTTTTTTTTTTCTCATGTTGCTGTGCTTGTCACCTTGCAGACCTTTTATGTTTATTTGTTACCCTAATGATTCCCCAGAGAATAAGGAAGCGAAAACGGGTGGACGGGTTGGAAGCCTTAGAGTGAGGTTCTACTATTCATAAGATTCATATCTAGCGCAAGGAGCTGCAGAGACTTCGTAAAATATGTTCGTCTCTCACCTGAATAGGGAGACTATTGCGAGGACAACACAGTCACTTTTAATCGAGCGTCACTAAATTGACTGTATGCTTTAAGGATATTGACTGAATTAATTTCACATCCTAAACTGACATCATCACCGTTGACGACTGTAGTAAGGATGTGTTTACAACTTTACTTTGAGATAACAGCGAAGGTTGGCACAAGTCCCTGTTGTACTCTTCAAATCTGCGTGGTGTCAAAACTTGAATAGACGCACTCTCTTCAAGGTGCGATAAGAGGGGATGTTATGCTGGCAGGCTGGGTGCTCTTTATCCCCAGGATTCAATCAGAATGAAATTGTTTTGGATGTGAAAACGATACACCTTAGAAGTACGAACAAAGATTGTACAGGAAATTGAAAATCGTATGCTGTAGATGATTGACGATTGATTGAGGGATGACAGCCTTACGTTTCAAGAATTATATTTCTAAAAAGACACATAACGTTATTTCGGTTATGAATCGCCTCTTAACGATGTGAAGATGTCTGGCATACTTGAACTATTTAAGAGTACAAGATAAAAGATATTTCATCTGAAGATGCCGGCATGTTCTCGAGGAGTATAGAATATAAAGGTACTTATATAAAGCCCTTCTCAAGTCTAAGTTAAATACCGCAACCAGTAAAATGAGTCAGTTCGTTTCCGGAAACGGTGAGTGTGTGTCGAGGCAATATGCAGTCAATTGCAAACAAAGGTTATTAATCATATCAGATCATATGATTAAAGGGTACAAATTTACTAACGATTATTCAATCAAAAAAAAAGACACATTGCAAAATAAATTATTGAGAAGCCCACGATTTTTAGATGCATATTAGCTTACGGCTTTGTCAAAACTCGGATGGGCTAAATATCCTCTCATAAAACATGTGAATTATATATAAAGTTTCAGTGGCATATACAGTCCACCATTACTTTTTTATATCACTATATTTATGAAATCAAAATAGGTTAGGTAGTTTGCAAACCAGAGGAAGGGATAGAGAAGGAGGGAATGGAGAGAATTTAATATGAATTCCTACAAACCAATACTTCAAGGAAATATATCTCGGGTCTTTCAATGTACACGATTGCCAATTACTTCAAAAACTGTGTCCGTTTTGGACACACAACACTTGAAGGTTGGTATGTCCAGCTCTACAGTTTAATCCAAATCGTCAAGTAGCCAACACAAGCACATCAAATAAGCGATTATTTCGTTATTATACTGGAACTGTTCCTCACCTCCCACCCCAATAAATACAAAATTTTTTTAACCCTTATGCACTTCAAAACTCTGTGTTGAGTCAGCTGTTTCCTCTAATTAACAGCCGTGTCAACGCGATAGTTAATTGGAAAACGCTTAAAACTTGTTGGGAAATTAAATTTACCTTTATGTCACACAGTATAAAGAGTATCAAACCCAAGATGAATATGCGGTTCGATTCCGGGTATAGGGAGGCTATTAATGACGAAGAATTAAGCAAAGAATACAGAGGAAAACCGAGAAGGTCGAAGAGGGCTCCAAACGACTGGAATGTGCGCATTCAACGTATATGGTTTTTTAAATGACCAGAAGTTGAAACAAACGATACTACACTCCCTCACAGTTAGTAGAAAATTCTACACATTTGTAAAGAACTTCAAAAACCCTATCTCATCATCCGTCCTTTCCCCCTCTCGTTGATGACAGACCATTTACCTACTGTACGTTCGCAACCGTGATGCCGTTTCAGCTCTGCGTCAGCTGGAGTACAAGAAGCACACTATAACACAAATTTATATTCAATTTCGCCTTGTTACCCGAGCACTAACAGAGCTAAATATGTAAATTAAATTAATATTAGTTTATTTATAAAGCAAGTTAAAAGTGACAGATAACAACTGCCAAACAGAAAATATCATAACATTGGCAGAAACCATTCAAGAATAAAAGGCTAATGCCATTTATATGTAAAATTGACAACCATTAGATGGAGGTCAGCAGAATCCAACTGGTTCCCAAAAATTGTGACAAATGTTCTCCCTCTTCCTATCGAAAAAGTGCGTTACCTTCCATTCTCTCGAAGTTTATGGAGAAATTCATTAACAATTAACTTTAGACATATCTTGTATAAAAGGCTAGGTCTACAGGAGATATGTTGCCGAAAAGTGGAAGCACCCCACTTTTTCGGACAAAGGAAGCATTTATGATATTAGTCGGCCTCATTCTCTGCGTTATTGATATCAACTCGAAAATGAAAACGTTCGTCGTATCTGTCATGAGCCCCCGGTTGGTAGAAACCTTGACGTGGTGCGGGGGCTTAAACTACGATGAATCACTCAGGCGATGCTGACGGAAGCATACGCTTCCAGTAGGCCCACCCATGTCAGACAGGCTAGCGAGGAGTAACACACAAAGATCTACCACCCCTAATCCAGGGTGTTACGCGTCACCGTGCCCATTGGATGGTTTGCAGCCAGGGGTATACCGGCTGTATTATAACGGCGCCTCTCTGACACCGGATCGAATCAAAGCAGTAAGCAGACCTTACCATATCAAAGAAGGGCTCTGGTGTGGCGGACTATTTGAAACCGCAAGACTCGTGGGAATGTTCGAACGTTATATAAACTAGGCGCGATACAGACGGTCGTAGAAAACGCGAAACAATATACAATGGACATCGTCGCGCTCCAGGAAGTCCGACCCCCACATCAAGTAATCGAAGCCAACGAGTTTGCACTGGTGTGCGGAGGTACCGATACACACAATCTCGGGACTGGCTTCATCATAAGCAAGAAGATTACGCACCATGCGAAAGATGAGCAATTTATTAATGACCGAATGTCGGTGCTAAAAATATAGGGACCATGGTATAATTATGTATTTATAAACGTACACGCCGCTACAGAATCAACGGACGAAGAAACGAAGGACACGTTCTACGAAACCCTAGAGAAAGTATTCGATGGGATCTCATCATTCGATGTTAAAATCCTCCTCGGGGACCTCAATGCGAAAATTGGAAATGAAGGCATATTCCAACCAACTACAGGTAAAGAGAGCGTACACGACGTTTCAAATGATAATGGAATTCGAATTATCACGTTCGCATGGTCCAAAGATCTGGTAGTGAAAAGCACGATGTTCAAGCACAAGCAAATCCATAAAGCCACATGGATATCACCTGACGGCGTAACGCGTAACCAAATAGACCACTTCCTCATAGACAAAAGACACCACTCGAATATCCTTGACGTAAGATTATATAGAGGAGCAGATTGCGACTCGGATCACCTTCTAGTGATAGGGAAAGTTAGAAGACGGCTCGCAGCAAACCCTCATGGGCAATCACGGGAGACGAGCAAAGAGCTAGACATTGATAAACTGAAAGACCTACGCAAAAGGGCTGAATATCAAGACGAACTAACGAATACATTTAGCATTCTAGAGAATGTGAGCAGTGAGGAAGAGGAAGCTAATAGTGTGGACACTAAATGGACATCGATCAGAGACACAATCAAACTAACAGCCCAAAAGGTATTAGGATTTAAGAAAACAATTAAGTCCAAACCTTGGTTTGACGATGAGTGCAGGGCGAAGATCAAAGAACGTAAACGCCTCATAGTGATCCATTTAGAAAGATATGATGAATCGACGCAGAAAGATACGCCACCATACGGAAAGAGATCGAAAGACCCACCAACTGAATAAAACAATATGGGATAAATAAGTCACTCCGGAAGAATGAAAACCCTCAATAGTCGTCCCCATTGTCAAAAAAGGTGACAGATCTGACTGCGAAAATTACAGAGGTATTGCATTGCTCCCAACTGCATACAAAATACTAACAAATTTCATACTGGCGAGAATCACACCGTACGCAGAAGACATATTGGGAGACTACCAATGAGGATTCCGTAGGAATCGGTCAACGAGCGACCAAATGTTCACAATAAGGAAACTGCTGGAAAAGAAGTGGGAATACGGAGACACGGTTCACCAACTGATCGCTGACTTCAAAAAAGCCTACGATTCAGTTGGAAGGCAAAGACTCTACCATATTGTAGTTGAGCTGGGAATCCCGAAAAAATATGCCGTTCTCATTCAAATTTGCATGACCGAAAACAAAGGGCGAGTTAGAATAGAAAACCAACTCTCAGAACCATTTGAAATCCGGGACGGACTAAAACAGGGCGATGGCCTCTTACCATGTCTCTTTAACCTTGTGCTCGAGTATGTCATCAGAAAGGTACAAGACGACAACATGGCCGGGTCATCCCTGAACGGGATCACACAAGTGCATGCATATGCGGATGACATTGCCGTTTTGGGCGATAATCTAGAAACTGTAAGTAAAAACAGTGAAATTATCATGCAAGCGGCAGAAGAGGTGGGCCTAGAAATAAATGAAGACAAAACGAAATACATGATTACGACGAGAGCAGGTGGACCCCAGAGAACACACATAAATATCGAGGGCAAGATATTTGAAAATGTCAAAGAATTTAAATACCTGGGAACAATACTGACGACCAGTAACAAACGTCGTAGGAAGTTAACAAAAGACTGCACTCCGGCAACGTTAGTTGGCATGCAGTCAGTAAACTGCTGAAATCCATACTGCTATCATGCTATATAAAGCTCCGTGTCTATAGAACCATAATCATTCCGATTGTTCTATACGGATCCGAAACATGGGCTCTCACAAAACGGGAAGAATACAGATTCCGCGTATTCGAAAATAAAGTCCTAAGGGGTATCTTTGGCGGAAGATATGACGAGGAGGCAGGACAATGGAGGAAACTCCACAACCACGAATTGGAAGAGCTATACCGCAAACCCTCAATAGTGAGAGTAATCAAGTCGGGAAGATTAAGATGGGCCGGACACGTGGCGCGAACGGCCAACGATAGGACCGAGCATAGAATTCTTGACGGTAAGCCAACAGGAAAGAGACCGACAGGGCGCCCGCGACTGAGATGGGAGGACAATGTAAGGTTGGACCTCGAGGAGATCGGATCGGATGGTCGAACGTGGAAGGAGAGCGCACGGGACAGGGAATCATGGCGGAGTCGAGTCGGTGAGGTCATGAACTTTGGGGTTCCTAGAGGCCAATAAATAGTAATAGTAATAGTATCTGTCATGAGAACAAATTCGGTGTAAGGATAAACACAGGAGTACATAATAATTTATGTTTCTTATTATATTTTAAAAGAATGTAATTGTTGATTATACAGAATTTGAATCAGAAGCTAAAATAGGTGAACAAATATATAATAACGAAGCTTTTTTCTATATATACTACTTTCGTCCGTATCCATCAGCCAATTTCGTCAAAAATGATACCCCACCATTTCTCGGAGGCTATAGTTCGATGATTGAAATTTCACTAGGCTTTTGGGCATTGCAACTCAACTTACCAAGTGAAACTAAATCTTGTACTTGGTGCGTAAATTCGTATTAAAAAAAATACTAATAATAATAACAATAATATGGCGCTCATCAGTTTGTTCTAAATAAATGGTTGTATTGACAGTTTCTAATTTACAGAAGAGAGAGACAAGGCCTTCTTTCTTGAACGAATAAAGTGCCTAAGAATAATTATTTGCGTTCTTCATTTATACAGAGTATTTACATTACCCGCACCGACGCCACTTGAAGAACGTACCCGACGCCTTCCGCATACTCAATCGAACGTCATCAAGCCAATTGTTCTAATGGAATTTCAACATGCAACATTAGCGATGCCATAAGAAGGAACCTAAGCGAACTAAATGGACCCACAGAACCTCTAGTCAGGAAATGACATGAACATAATTTTGCAATTTATCAATTGGAATGACCCTTCTAGGAACGTTTACCCCTCACCTTACGTCATTCTTAACTGCAGACCAGATGCCACTCTGAAACCAAGAAATCCTCCGGACGTGATGAAGATTTATTTCACAACTCTGTTCTTCATGAACAAATGTGTCCCTTTCTACCAACGAGTACTTACTGCAGCATTCGTAGCTGGTCTTAAGAACATCTACAGATTACGGGCATATGCATCAGTCTCTTTATTTTATTACGCACCATAAATTCCTCATATTGGAGAATAGAAGAAATGCCCCATCTTACTTTATTGTATCTTATCGCCAAGAACCGTATGCCACATGTTATTGCAAATATAATATTAACACCATCGTTGGATAGACAGTCGGGAAGTGATTCATATATAGAGGAATAGTGACTAGCCACATTGTCCTAGTGAGTCGCACCCAAGTTGTTATTCACACAAATTAGTGTTCCTTGTGTAATACATTTTTGTCAGCCATAAGCCAATTAAGTGCCTCCGGACAACCTACCAACGGCGAATGCCCTAAGAATTCCTTTCGAGACAAAGCCCATACCAAAGAATATAACATTGAAGCCAAAAGCAGCAGAGGGAAAAACTACCGAGCTATCACATTAATTCACTCGAGACGAATGAAAGGTTACCCTGAAATTCTACCCACACTACGTCCTCTCAAAATACCACAAATGGGAGGACAGCACATTCCGCGTATCTTGTAACCACATCAAAAAAGAGGAGGGTCACTGTTCAAATGTTCACATTTCATAATTTGGTAATAAAATATTCAAAAATGGAAGACGGAGTAAAACACGGTAGCATTCCCATCACTTACCGTAACTTTGGATCGACACCGAAGCCAGACAGCGGCCCCTGGCCCTGTGAATATCCTGGGGACATTAATTAAGTGCACTTCTTCTTGAATGCCTCTATGACCAATGGGTGGGACTAAACCGCCTACCTTCGTTTCAAAAGACGTTGTTGCTTCTTGAAGGTGGGAAAAGACGAGTAGTTCGCGTACAACTTATTATTTTGATTCCGTCATTGGTAGGAATATCTGTGTATCCGTAATTGTGAAACGACAAGGAGCTGCTTCAAATATAGCTTTCGCTACATAATTCATCACCTTTATTTGCTTGAGCCAGATATCGAATGAATTATTGAAATACTAATGCAAAAATCTGAATACAGCGCTATTGATTAATTGCATTAAATAGGTACTCATTTTCTTCGAATTCGAATTTACTTAAAGAGTTATTAATAAAACTATTAGATCAAACGTCAATTAAACAGCGAATATGTAAGGCAGGAAGAACAAATGTAAAATTTCAGTACACGATCCAGAAATAAAACTACACGAACTAATGTCATAAGTACTTCGTTACATTTACTTGCAAACAAAAAATACATGGGTGGACTGAAAACTTTCCGACCTAACAGAGATACAAGACATTTTGTCTTAAAATTTATTTTTATTATTGTACACAGTTTCCTTGTAACTTTACACACTTCTCCCAGCGATGCTCCCATCTCTCTAACCCGGCCAAATAGTTCTCGGCGTTTTCCTCTGCAAAATAACTGTTCACAAAGGTGATTGCCTCCTCATTTGACGAAAATCTCAGTCCTCCGAGCGCAATTTTTAGATTAGTGAACCAAAAGAAGTCTCTTGGGCCTAGATCGGGTGAGTAAGGCGGCTCGTCAAGCAGTTCAAACCGTAATTCGTGGATTTTCGCCATGGGAACTGCTGAGGTGTGCGACGTTGTCGCATCACAGTCGCCATCACTTTCAGAGCCGAAAAAAAGCGCTTTTTAACTTTTTTTGCCGATTCCCCCTTTGCAGTCCACTGTTTTGAGTGTATTTTTGTTTCGGGCGTATAATGGTGTATCTAAGTTTCATCGACAGTAATTAATCGGTTCCAAAACTCCGATTTATTGCGCCTAAACATCGCCAACAGAGCGTTGGGAATGTTCATTCGAACACGTTTTTGATCTAACGTGAGCAATCGCGGCGCCCAACGCGCGCACAGCTTTCCCATGCCTAAATCTTGATTTAATATGTGACAAACACGTTATTTGGACATTTTCATAGCCTCCCCTATCTCATCACTATCATCATCGGCAATACAACAGGGATCTGGTCTTGGCCTTATATAACAAATCTCTCCACCGGTCACGATTTCGAACTGACGTCATCCAGTTTGGCACTCCCAGGCTCTGGGCGTCCTGGTCTACGTCATCCCTCCATCGCAGACAAGGTCTGCCACGCTCTCTTCTTCTATACATCCTGCCACAAAGGTCTTTCCGGCATTGTTGTTGATATATACAAGATATTTTCGACGATATACACGACTATTTTCAATGTACAGCGTCACCATTTTGGGGCGTTGTTTCCGTGTAAGGCGATTCATGATTCAAATTGTACTGAATTGACGTTTCAAAAGCATGTCTTATAATGTCAATCGGTTGATAAATGTCAAAATTATTCAATGTTTACATACCGACATATTTTATGGCGCAACCATTATATATATATTCATATATGTATAACAATATATATATATATATATATACATGTATATATATATATATATATATATATATATATATATGTATATATATATATATACACATATATATATATTGTGAAGAGCTGGAAAGACTCCAAAACAAAGTACTAGAATATTCTGGAAAGTACTGGTAAACTGGAGACTATGAGCAAAAAGAAGCGAGAGGGAAAAACGATGTCTCCAGACACAAGTGTCACTTTTGACAGGAGAGCAAAAAGTGAAAGAACAGTTGTCAAGAGTATAAAAATAAAGATTTAAGAGAAAATTGATTTCACGGTTAATTTTGTGTGAATAATTAATCCAGCGAACCCTAAGCTCGCTACAATTGGTGCCAGAAGTGGGATTAATTGAGAAATAAGTCTGTGAAAGTGTATTGTGACGTTGTCAGATCGACATTTGGAGGATCTTCGCGTTCCTGAGTTGAAGAAGGAACTTGAGGACCGGAATCTGGATAGCAGAGGACAGAAGCAAATTCTTCCACAGCGTCGGCAAGCAGCAATGGAGGAAGAGGGTATTGATGGCGACACATATGTTTTTACGATTGGGCCAGCCTGTCCCGATGGAGAAGAAACAGCGAGTCAAGATGGTGGCAATGTAACGGAGAAATGTTCGCCACTGTTCGACATTTCGGAGATGTTCAGGATGATGTTGACAAAATTCGACGCGCAAGCAGCAGATGGTAATGCAAAGTTGGATGCCCAAAATTCAACATTTGATACACAAGCTGTAGATCTGAATGCAAAATTGGAAGCCGAAACGCAATAGGTGAAATGTAATTTTCAACATTTTAAGGAAGAAATGGGTCTAAAAAACGAAGCTGAATTTAAGAAAGTCACCGATAAAATAACTCGAATCGATAAGAGACTTGAGTGTGTTGAGAGAAATAAGACATCGCCTAGCAATCAACATGACTACAAAGATACAAGGATGCAACCGCCAACCTTCGATGGAACGGGACCCTTCTCAGTATTTATACGACAGTTTGACGCTGCGGCCAACTATAATAAGTGGTCGGATGAGCAGAAGTCAAAATCACGGGCGGCTGCAGAATTGCTACAAACCATACCAGCAGAGTTCCTCGATAGTATAGCGGTTAGTATCCCCGCCTGTCACGCGGGAGACCGGGGTTCGATTCCCCGTCGGGGAGCCTCTGTCGCAAGACTAACGACTTTGCCCGGAAAAACCAATTATCATGGAAAATCTAACAAGTCTCAGGACTTGCTAAATAAGGCCAAGACCGTTTCCCGGTTGTAGTGCCGATGATGATGATGATACCAGCAGAGAAGCAAACAGATTTCCAAGGGGTGAGAGACGGTCTTGAAGCTAGGTATGGAGACAACCACATGCAGCAGGTCTACCGCATGCAACTGCGGAGCAGAACGCAGAAACCTGGAGAAAATCTTCAACAGTTGCAGGCAGACATTGAGCGATTGGCAAACTTGTCTTATTCAAATATGACTAAGGAATTTCTGAACGAGGTAGCAATGGATGCATTTATAAACGCACTTCAAGATCTGGATTTGCAACAGGACGTTCGTTTAGCGGGCAAGAAGACGACTAATGAAATACTGGCGTTCGCATTGGCATATGAATCTGCTAAACTGGCTACCAGGAGTACATATAGACTCCGTGAAACGTCCGTCCAGGAATGTTCCTGCCAAAGAATCGGGTATGTACAACGGCGAACCCCGAGACCTGATATGAAGTGTTGTACATCGCTGTTGACTGTAGGAAACGTCGACGAATGAATGAGACATCAAGTGAGAATTGTTGTTCATGCGCTAATCATAAGAGGCTACTATCAACGGACCAACCTGGGGCCAATAGCTCGGGAAACTTGTAAGGGCAGACTTTACGGGCGAAACTCGCCTGGTGGAATGTGCAGCCCCAGCATTGTAACTGTATCACAACTCCAACGAGCTTGGTTATAACTACGATTGTTAATGCAAGGACAACAACAGTGACAATCACACTCGAGCAACGTGATCCATAATTTGCCCGGATGTCGTGGGCAATAGCCCTTAATAAAAATAAAAGATACGCTTTGGGGACTGCCACAGGAGAATTGTGGGTAGTATTTGCTATGCGTAAACAAGGACGCGGGTTCAGTCAAATACCCCACAACACTAAATGGCGCACAAAATTGTTCCGCGAAGAAAACAAAGAAAAAAACAAGCACACAAGTTGATCCTCGAAGGTGGTAAAGGAAAACAAAATGAAACACTTTATTGTCATCTATCGGCAACTAAACATTCACTTAATTACATCGAGACAGTTTAGGAATTGTTTTGACGCGAGCGCTAATCGTTAGTCTATATTAATATTTAAAATCCGCGGAACACATCATTAAAATTATACATCCACAGGACTCGCGAACGACAACTCTGGCGCACTAAAAGAAACTCGGCTCCTGGGCACGTGTGTGCGGTTGGGTGGTAGCAATCTGACTCAAAATGTAATGTACATTTTTCAGTTCGATGCCCGCGAATTTCATCGATAGGGGAGGATTGTGTCTGTGTGCGTATAGCTCAAGTACGTTGCCCTTCAGCCTGGATATCGGCGACGACGAAAGTGCACCTAAATAAACATGGGCTGCTGCAATGAATTGGTATTATGGAGATATGCGATGGCAAAAAATCGCCGAAGGGAGAAATAGGTTTCTGTGTCTTAAATAAACAGAAACGCTATTTCGAGGGCCATAAATCTTTGATGACCTGCGCCTGAGAACGAAATAGGTTTTTGCTTCAAGATACACAAAAACGCTATTTCAAGGGTCACGATGATATGCACATCGTGTTTACGTAGGCGTTCATGCTAATGCGATTGTAGGCTATAGAGTTTTCGTGGCGATAAGCAAACCGATGGTTTGCTCGCCTATGACCTAGGCTATGGTAGCTATTGTTTGTTTTACAGGCCGGAGCATCGTTAGCATGATTTGGGTTATGATTGTCTAACGTCAATCATATTAGTGCCCAAATCCCATGATCGGTAGATAACCGACAAAGGAAATTGGTCGCAAGTGTTGCGAACCTTGGGACTGGGGCAATAAATGGATATGAACCGTAGCAAGAAACCATCGGCTTCAGCTATGTCAACAATTACGCTGGCCAGCTAGTATTTGTCTATTATAATTGCTGACACGCCGAGCCGATGGAGATATGGTACGGATCATAAACGGAATGATTCAATGTGATGCATGCCCGAGGGTGAAATTTTTGATGCCACGGCTAGGTGATAATCCTTGCCGTGGACTTAATGTTTTCAAGTATGGTAGTGGAGAAAAGGGGTTTGGAGAAAACCCCCAAAGAAAGGTAAGCTGCCTAAAAGGTATTTATGTCAGTTATCCTTTGGGGTAACTGAATTAATTCCAGCAATCTGGCTGGCGGTTAATGCCGTAGCAAGGTTACGTAACCTTGCTGAAGGTTCGACTTCGAGGTAAGTCGCATCGCTTGGAATAGTGGGGATCGAGCGATGTATGGCTCTTCGGGCCCTGAAAAGTCCCACAGAATGTTCTACAGTCTACGGAGAAGTCGAGAGCATAATAGTGCTGGGCAGTATTTCCATCTCACACACATTTTTGGTTGCCGATATTACGGACGAATGCATTCTTGGAATGGATTTCATGAAGGAGCATCAAGTTGTTCTAGATATCGGTCAAAGAACACTGCGAAGGACGAACAATTGCGAAGACTAAAATGTTATGTGCGTGAGGAGGATGAGATCCCAGCTCGTTCAGACTCGGTAATCTGGACCAGTCTCGAGAGTGATCCCGGTGACAATCGATTTTACATCACCGAAGCTGTACAAAATCAGCGTAAGGGGAACATCCTTGTTGGGAAAGCCCTTATCGACGCGAAGAAGCACATCGTACCAAGAAAAGGAGAGGTAATAGCAGAATGTTCACCCGTATCAATGATAAGCTCAATTCAGACAAGGGGACAGGACCATTCAATTCAACAGCCCGCTGGTGCATCCTTTATGGTTAATAAGTTGATGTCCCAGAAAATCGGATTAACAGACAGAGAAAAGGCAATCGTAAAATCACTCCTAAACGATTTTTCTGATATTTTTGTGACAGGAAATGATAAATTCGGACGAACCGGTATAGTTAAACATCGCATTGACACGGGTGAGTCAAGACCTATAAGACAGCCACCTCGTCGACTACCGTTTGCTAAACAATCAGAAGTAGGCAACATGATTCGAGAGATGGAAGAGCAAGGAGTCATCGAAAAATCATCGAGTCCATGGGCTTCGCCGGTAGTGCTCGTCAAGAAGAAGGATTGGCCAACTAGATTGTGTGTCGTCTACCGCCGGTTAAATGACCTTACGAAGAAAAACAGTTACCCACTTCCTCGAATCGACGACACACTAGATACCCTTTCTAGAGCTCAGTGGTTTTGAACATTCGACCTAAAAAGCGGTTACTGGCAAGTGGAAGTGAAGGAGGAGGACAAGGCGAAGACAGCGTTTACTACCGGAAACGGACTTTATCAATTCAACGTGATGCCTTTTGGAATGTGTAATGCTCCAGGAACGTTTGAACGATTAATGGAAAGTGTTCTACGGGACTTACATGGAAGACGTGTCTTGTGTACTTCGACGATATCATCGTTGTTGGAAGGAATTTACCAGAACACATCAGTAATCTGCGCTCCGTCCTCGAACGACTAAGACAGGCCAACTTGAAGCTCAATTCGAAGAAATGTGAACTCTTCCAGAGGAGGGTAAAATTCCTGGGACACATCGTTTCATCTGCAGGAGTTCAAACGGATCCTGATAAGATAACAGCCGTCCGAGAGTGACCTACTCCAGAAGACAAGCAACAGTTGAGAAGCTTTATGGGATTAGCCACATATTACCGACGGTTTGTTAAAGGTTTCGTCAATGTGGTTAAACCCTACACGAACTAACGGGTAAAGACAAGAAATTCAATTGGACAGAAAAGTGTGAGGCAGCATTCCCAAGTTCGGATCGTCCATTTATTGGATACTGATGGAAGTAACACAGGAATCGGAGCAGTGTTGTCACAGGAAGTCGATGGTAAAGAGAGAGTTGTCGCATATTATAGTCGAGTTCTGTCTAAGCCACAGAGAAACTACTGCGCAACAAGAAAGGAACTGCTGGCTGTCGTAGAAGCCGTTAAGAATTTCCACAAGTACCTCTACCGACGTCGATTCCAACTTCGAACGGATCATGCCGCCCTGAAATGGTTGCTAAATTTTAAGAATCCGGAAGGACAGATAGCTCGATGGACCGAACGACTTCAAACGTACGATTTCCAAATTTCCCACCGTCAAGGGAAGATGCATAATAACGCTGATGCTGTATCAAGAAGACCCTGTAAGCCAAATTGTAAACATTGTCATAGAGCGGAAGAGAAAGAAGAGGCGTACGACCTGCGAAATGTACAAGTAGAAGTACTAGATGGGTGGACAAGTGATGCTATACCCGCAGCTCAACTTCAGGATGAAGATATGTCGCTAATCCTGGAACACAAAGAAAAGAACGAGCGGCCAACTTGGAACAATATTTCCGACAAGAGTGGAATATTTAAGGTATATTGGGCACAATGGAATTCCTTGCTGGTGGCAGATGGAATTCTAAAGCGTAAGTGGGAAGCCGCGGACGGAAAATCCCATCGAATGCAGATTCTAGTCCCACCATCAAAAGTGAAGGATGTACGAGTACTAACAGAAATGCACGACGGGGCCTCCGGTGGACATCTGGGAGTTAGTAAGACACTTTCAAAATTACTATATCGATTCTACTGGCTTCACATGAGAGATGACGTTGAGTCTTGGTGCAGGAAGTGCACAACTTGTACTGCGACCAAAGGACCAACAGCAAAACCAAGGAGCGCTATGAAGCAGTACAACGTGGGCGCTCCTTTCAATCGAATTGCGATTGATATCTCAGGATCATTTCCAAAAGCCAACGATAACAACAAATACACGTTGGTCATCATGGATCACTTCAGCAAGTGGGTGGAAGTCCTTCCAATTCCAAACCAAGAAGCAACAACCGTCATTGAGCAGCTTATCAATAATTGGATCAGCAGATATGGAGTTCCCTGTGAACTTCGAATCACAGATATTTCAAGGCATCTGTGCGGCACTGGGCGTAAGGAAAACCAGGACCATACCCTTACATCCGCAGTCAGACGGAATGGTCGAAAGGTTCAACCGAACAATGAAAGAGTATTTATCGAAGGTCGTTAGTGATCACCAACGAGATTGGGACAAATATGTACAAACCTTTCTCATGAGCTATAGATCGGCTAATCACGATACGATGGGCCATTCTCCAGCAGGAATTATATTTGGACGAGAGATACGATTACCTGCCGATCTGCGATTCGGAATATCCCCAGACGCCATAGATAAGACCGAAGACTACGTATCCGAATGGTTAAATCGCCTCGATGAGATTCATCATTTGGTTCGAATGCAAAACAAGGTATCCAGTGACAGGATGAAAACAAGGTACGACGTTCGAGCCAACGCATCCGGATTTAATGCAGGCGATAACGTGTGGCTCTATAACCCTCATCGGACCGTATAAGATTCTCACAAGAATTAACGACGTTGTCTATAGGATTCAGCGAAGACCGAACGCCAAGATGAAAGTGGTACATCGTGACCGACTGGCGACTTTTGTTAACCCAGGAGACCAGTGAACTTAGTTCGGGACGAACTAATCTAGGCGGAGGGTAGTGTGACGAGCTGGCAAGACTCCAAAACAAAGTATTGGAATATTCTGGAAAGTACTGGAAAACTGGAGACTATGAGCAAAAAGAAGCGAGAGGGAAAAACGGCGTCTCCAGTGACAGAAGTGTCACTTTTGACAGGAGAGCAAAAAGTGAAAGAACTGTTGTCAAGGGCAGAAAAATAAAGATTTAATAGAAAATTGATTTCGCGGCTTATTTTGTGTGAATAATTAATCCAGCGAACCCTAAGGTCGCTACAATATATTTATTTATATATATATATATATATATATATATATATATATATATATATATATATATATATATATATATATATATGGAGTATATATATATATATATATATATATATATATATATATATATATATATATATATATATATATATATATATATATATATATGGAGTATATATATATATATATATATATATATATATATATATATATATATATATATATATATAACAAAAAACAATAAAAAGCTCAAAAGTTATAATCCTGTAACTGATTCAAGTTTTCCTCTTTTTGGTTTGATATAATTTGTAAAGTTGGTTTAAGGTAAAAACAAAAAATAAAATTATTGTACACCGAAAGGTAAGATATTTATATAAAAAACAAAATAAATAAAATAGAAATTGAATAATAAGAGTATTATAAGAAATAAGAGTATCCATCCAGAGACAGTAAATTGAATAAAAATGTAATATGTGAAATACGCTTAGCATTTAGTCTAACATTATACATTTGATACATATTATATTTTTGACCATATCACGACATATCACTGACCCGTCCACAAGATAAAAAAGCGAAAGCTTGAGCTCCTTTGCGTTCATCTAGGTAAGCTTCTGCTCTTCGAATCCCAAACACCTAATTTTTCTTGACGGTTTTAACTCGACTTCTCATAATGACTGAACTAGGTGGACAATTGGGTGCCAACGAGTGTTATTGACCAGGTTATGTACTACCGGTCGAGTTTTTTGCAGCTTGTACAGCATGTGAGAATTCATATTGGATAACTGCGCTTATGCGGGCGCATGTCCCCCGGAAGCAGATGTTTAGGTGTGGGAGGTTTGAGAGGTAACAGTTCTATTCACACGTCTCAGGTGCAACTAGTACATAGCTTTATCAAGGCAGTTTTAAAGGAGGGGGACTAAGATCAATAATGGGAGTTTTTGAAAAACTCCATAAAAATTACATTCTCCCTGTATGCATTTTAAACTTATTTAATAAACTTCAGCATTTTATCAGGTTTTTCAGATTTTTTTCTTAATTCTTAAGGTTTACTTTATGCCAAAAGCTGTTTTAAGTTGATACCATGTGTAAAAAGTGCCGACGTTGCCAGAATAACACCTAGAAATGAACAAAGCAAACGTAAATTAAATATAGTTATCATCTTCATCAAGAAAATAAGTCCCTTATATTTAAAAAAATGCTCACCGGTTGACGGTGTAAAGCCACTTTTAAAGAACAGTAAAGTTGTTTTCAGAAATGGGAGGCTCATGAAATATATGATACCTTTTTTACTTTGGAAAGAAATGACAGGCTTTCTTGACTGAATCCAATATCATCTATAGATTGCGTAAATATATTTCATGCAAATTGTCCAGAGAAATTGCGGAGTCGTTTACATGGAAAACGAAGTAAACAATATGTATGTACGACGCATGTATGCATCAGACTAAACAATTTGATCGTCCTTCGATGGCCTCATAGCCACCACCAGGTCGTTACCTACTACTGCATACTATTAAATTGTTTAGTACTCCTTAAACTGCATTCCTTTCAGACTGAGATATTCTCATAAAAATGAATTTAATATCGACACTTTCGTGTAAAGCATGCCGTTCGTACACGAGCGATTCTGAACAGCTGCGCAATAAAAAACCACACACGCGGCGCAAGCCTCCGAATGCCTATCGTAAAGATTTAATGTGTTTTGGGCTCCCCAAACGTTTGCCACATGGGCAACCAAGAGGTTCAGGCAATATAAATCGGGAAACAACTAACAGAAATGCATTGGCTTAGCTTGACTTATAGATAATTTTATGAGTCAGTGGTGTCCATCAGACACGTCGTGAATTGGCGTTGTCTGAAAGGCCGTTCAAAAAAAAAACTACTTGTGAAGATAATTATTGCTAGAGTTAAGGCAACTTCCGCAATTCATTGAGGCGTTGAATTTTATGCTGTTATTGGCAGATTATTTAATAACCAAGATTATTGTAGGCGTTTTGTTCATTTTGGATATTTTTAATATTTTGCCCGTTCATACCAGAAAGTAATTGTTTTGCAGTCCTCTTAGGCCTTACTTATGCCCAAATTAACATATTTCTGCACACGCATTGGTAAACAGAAATGTTATGATTGCTATCTACTTGATACCGTCTTTCTCAATGACTTAGATGTTCGGTGAAATCGAACCACTACACATCTCGAAACTAATCCAAATAACATGGCATATGAAATGGATTTAAATTAGATATTCTAAAAATCTATTCCTGGAGGAAAAACATTAATGCACTTGGTAAGAATGTTGAATCACATCGGCCCTTACATACCTTACTAACCATACCAAACCCGGTCCAATGACGGGTTTCCAAATTAAATTTGAAATTACAAATACTACATGTTAGTTTTTCTGTTCATCTGACTGTATATAATTTCTTATATTATTGAATTAAAATGAAAATATATGATTTCATCATTTTACTGTATTTTATAAGTTTTCACTATTTAGTGCAATAAATAGATAGTTTAAAAAAAAAAAAAAAATTAATTATATCCTCTCCGGTCAAATGACCGGTTACGGTAAGAATAGATATACGTGATATGTCGGAACAATTAGTATTAATGGCCCCTTAACTAGTTTCAATTGTTGACAGTAAAAGTTCGACTTTAGTATTTATCCATACGGCTGTAGCTCGTAGACAAAAAAAATCCCTTCCAGTCTTACTGATCCTTTGTCCTGATTTGGCCATGATTCTAATTATTTCACCGTGCTCTGACAATCATCGTGTTCCCACAATATTGTCGTATGTGACTCAACTCCGGTCACTATACATGTACGTTCAAGATATTGGCTAATTTCGTTCCGTGTGTTCAAGGCCTGGCAAATGCAAATTCGATTCTTAATTATTGTTTTCTATTTGTATTAATTCGTGAGGCATCCACACATCGACCGACTTTTCGAATTCCACATAATGCAAATGATTTTAATTGTTTTGCGACTGGTCTTTAGCTTCTGAGCAATGCTAGGATCGCTGTGAGTACCTAAGCGCATTCTCGTTTAACTACGATAGCTCGTCTGTAGACGGTTCTGTTCCACTTTTTTTTACAGAGGAATTTACATTATTCTTGGCGTTGACTGCATCAGCTCTCAGGTACAATTATAAGCTTCGTTCGTTACTCAATAAAAGGAACAGAATGTGGCCGACTTTCTTCCGACTAATCTAATTTTCTGGGATGTTATCTTCAGTTTGCCGAACTTCACAATACGCTGTACCAAAAGTAGTTAATCTATACATAAACCAACTAAATAAAAAGCCCAGAAAGCCTTTTTCTTCAATTCGTCAATTACCTCAACTGACCCATTTATTTACTGACATATACATGTCCCTAATCTCTATGCCACTTATTTCAAAATATCCTTCAGCAATAACTCCTGTTCCCGACTCTTCTTCTTGCGAGTGTCTCCCTCACTTCTTTGTTGCCATAATCTTACCCTATTGAACCGCAATCAATTGAAAGCAAATTATTCCAAATAAATTACTAATTTACACCGGGCCCTGGATGGTTTTGTGGGGGTACGAAGTCGCGACGCCAGCATGGGCGAGAGTTCTACCTCGTCCGCACAACTTCCTCTAAATGTTCCGAGCAGTACAACACCGAGGGAAAAGCACAAACACCGGACAAGTAAAAATATAACACGCTTTTCTTTTATTATTAAGGGTTCTTTTATTGTAGTTCTATTTTCTTATTGAATACTAGCATTTGACGTTACGTTTATACTTTCACTTAGATTTATTCTTTAGTTTTGAATGTATATCAAAATCGAACAACACATAAAAATGACAAAATTTTAATTAATACTTTCACCAACTTTGACACGATCGCCGACACGTCTGCGGTTCGTTACGTTTACAACTTTATGAAAATACTTTAAAACTAATACCCACAGGACTCCGGGTACGTATTTACGCGTCTCCGCTGCCGGCAGGATGGACGCGTGACCGTGGCAGATGGAATCAGACTCACCGAGGATAGAACTCTGACCTGAATTCCATCCTAGTTTAAGGTTAAGAAAAAGGAAGAGAGAGAAAAACTTTTCTGTTAAGGGTGTGGCCGCCACAGAAATGCACTCTTTCAGTGCAGTGGTGTGTGTGCGCGATCGAACAGATCGATGTTATTTACACGGGTCAATAGGGAAATGCTGAGAATACGATTATGGTTTGCCGTATCGCCAGAAGCCTGACAAAGGACAGCGTTCCATTGTTTGCACTTAGTGCATTGCTAACGCATTAGTCTCAACGTGGAGGGTGCTAATTACATGCATCTGCGTTGGACTATTTAACGCTGGCTAAAGGAGTCGCCAGCCGATGTGTGCGTAAATAGTTTTTGTACACATACTGAGGCTGAGATTACCCAACTCATGGTAAGATTCTCTGATATGCGAACCGATGAGTTTCATTACAGGGAATTTAGGATAAGATAAGAAACAACTCTTATAGGGGATTTTAAATGCGAAGATAATATACATATGCATGCAGGTAAGAATTCTTTTGCAGAAGCTTGAAAATAAATAACTTCGGTAAGCTTAACGCGTGCAGCATTTACAGGTACTAATGCTGTTGCATTAGCGGAAACTTTTGTAACTTGAAAGGAAGTTATGGGGGGTTTTTAGGTAAGTGTACCGTGGGGTTTGGCGGAACCACCACAGTTTCCCTGCCAATTTTGTTAAAAAATGTTCATCTATTCTTTTATTTCCCGTTTCGAAAAGTTTCTATTTATACCTCTTTCAATGTGTTTTCCTCAACATTTGGAAAACCTCCTCCATCACCCCTATACACAAATAAGGACCAAAATGTGCTATCAAAAGCTATCACCTTATTGGTAAACCATATAATCAAGCTTTTTGAAAACTTTCTGTACGGAAATTTAGGCTTTCACCACAAATCCCTTCTTTATTCTAGACAACAGGCAGATCGCCAACAACCAATTTCGTAAAAATTACCCATTAACTGTCTCATAGGGGTCTATAAGCCCCTATGATTTTCAAACTTGGCGCCATCTGTTGTCAGTTTGAGATCTTAAATGTCGGTAAGACTGATGGGTATAATTTTATTTGCCTTAGTCAGCTGTAGTAAACATGTAATAATGAAAGTAAACATTTCTGAAATTACGAATTTTTCTGGTGGGTTGCTTAGTTTTGTTTTCTTTTCTTTTTTTAAGTGAAGACGGCGTACAATTCGCGCACCAGTAACAGGGTCTGTGAGATCTGTCAAAAGAAGACGCAGAGGAGCTTGGATTTGGTGGAGAGGCAATTGATACTGATGACGATGACGATAATTATGAAGTGAAGGAAAACCCGGATGAAGCTCCCATTGACGCATCTTTGGATCGATCCAGAAGATTTGCAGCAAGGAGTGAGGTACGAACGAACAGCATCCTCGAGAGAACGTGCTCGACCAATGTCCAAATCGCGCGGAATAAACAATTACATTTGGTCAACGAATTCTTCAGTTCGCTCTTCAAATATTTGTTATTTTCACAATCGTTATTTTGATGTCTACTATGGACGTATGATAAACATTAATTATTACTTTGAATCTATTTCGTTATTTTAAATTGGTTACTTGCGGAATAAAAATGAAATAAATTCTACTTATTTATTGTCTAAATCTTTAATTTTGTATACACAAACATTGCGTAATTTTATGAAAACGTTCATGCCAAAATAAATTCATTTACTCACACGAAATTCAATGGTTTTCATTACAACTAAAAACACAATTTTTTCACCAATCAAACCTTAAAGAAATATACTTTTTAAATAGCACAACTAAAAATTATTTTACGTTTAATATGTATATAGTTTTATATTTGGGAGCATATCTCCCGAGTATAAAACTGTTTTTCTTTTAATAAAAATTTATTAATATGAATATTTGAATAAATAAGTTATTTTCAGACTTTATTTTCTTCAAGATTTTTTTTTAATTAAAAAAAAGTATCGACAGGTATTTTTTTTTATTCAAATATCTTCATTAAGTAAGAAGTGATAAAAATCTTTTCGATGTGTGGTCAGACAGATCCTATAGGAAATGTTATGTTTTTCCCAGATGGTGAGAGAGCTAAAGGTTACATATCTCATGGTGTCATCCCTTCGAAGGTCGACATGGTTACAAATGATCTCAGCAAGGTTTTCGATAAGATTTTCAATAAACTTATACATTTCAAATTATCTGCCCTCGACTTTGAAGCCATTCTTTTAAAATGGATTTCTTCCTACCTCAAATATAGATTCAACAATACTCGTTTCAGATCCGCGGTATCCTGTTCCCCCTGGGTACCTTTAGGGCACTCAAGGTAGTCACTTAGGTCCCCTACGTTTTATACTAACCGCAAACGACATTAATAGGGTCATCAAACATTTCTGTGCGCCTCACCACGCTATGTGACTATCGTTCTATATGACTATCATGTCACCAGATCTTGACAACTTATCGGTTTGGTGTTGTAAAAACTGGTTAGAGTTGCATACCTTTATAGCGTTTGAAATAATAGTGAAGAAGATCGTGTGATTCGAACTGACGCTATGACAGCTTGAATCCCGAAAAAAATTGAACCTTAGCGTTACCCACCAGCCTACTGACCGTGTTTAGAATTTGATTTCCAGACTCGACTATACTCCACTGATGTGAATTATTTTTGTTATCGGTTGGTATACGGTTCTGATGTATTTTCCTTATTCGATTTTTCGTTCGTGTTCTTCACTATTTTGCTTGTGAATTGTGTGTATCTGTTAGAGTCGCCACACCTTCTCACCCCCCCCCCCCCCCCCCCCCCTTTCAAACTCATCTTTTTATTTTATGTTATAGGGAATTTAATTTCCTCTTACGCATTGAACAGGTGATCCTTAAGGCCATCTTAACTCTCGGGTTTGTAAAACGTTGTCTCTAAAGCATTCTCCAACCCCTATGTCACCCGATCCGCCCACATTTGCGCCCACTGCTTGCGGAATCAAGACAATTCCACTGCGTTTCTTACATTTCGCTCTCCGTATATTGAGAACTACTTGATCTTGTCCCCTGTTGCAGCACAAATAAGGGATGAATCGATTCCTCAAGATACAACAAAAGGGGAATCGATTCATCATAAATTCAAATAACCAATTCACCTGTCATCGGAGCAACAGAAATTCATCACATCAAATTTCATCACGAAAGTATGCAACAGAATTTGCTAAACTGTTGCATCGATATTACAACTGTTACGTACGTCGGCCACCACCATCATTTAATAATTTGCATTTAATTTTGTTTTAACATAGTATGATGGTAAGGTGGTGGAAGAATTGCACGATCCTGAAGTGAGTTTCTGAACCCACCCGGATTCGGGTATGGACCGTGCGGTTCTTCGAGTTCGAATTTGTTTTTCGAAGTGGACGTGAGTGGAGAGCGAGAGAGATGGAGGGTTGACCCTTTTTGAAAGATACGGTTTTGAGTTCCGTGGAGGGAGTTGTAAAAGCAAGTGGAAGAAAAGCAAGAAGAAAAAGGTGTTCCCGTTTTTTTTGTTCTTTGTTCTTTTTTGGAGACGTAAAATTAATAATAATAATAATTGTAAAAGGAAAAAGGAGAAAAAAAAAGTTGGAATCGAAATAAAAATTATAAAACACTAAAAGTGTTCGTGGAAATAAAGTTTTTCTTATTTAATACAAAAGTCAAAACGCAAGTGTTTAAAGATCGGACTGGCCAGTCGCAGCCATATCGAAGGCTCCAAAAATCCAACGATTGGTAACCCCAATTGTCTTTCAAAGGAAACGAAGACGTCTTGCATTGAGGAAGAAGCGTCAAGTGACATCCAAGGAAGCTGCGGCTGAATGTGCTAAATTGTTGGCCCAAGGAAACGAAGACGTCTTGCATTGAGGAAGAGGCGTCAAGTGACATCCAAGGAAGCTGCGGCTGAATGTGCTAAATTGTTGGCCCAAGGGAAGAAGAACCAGGACTGAGTCGGATGGAAGCTGCTACTCCGACCTCCAACTCTCCCCGGCAAAGTAGTTGAAAACGGCGGTAAAACCCAGGTAACCAAATTATTACTTCATTAATCAAATTTTGTGTGGCTGTATATGCTACACAACTGAAAAGGCACTAAGTTCGATAGAACAGTTTTCATGGTAATTTCCTGGTCCATGACACGGTGCTTTTTGCTCGGATGACACTAACGCAAACGATGGTACGAGGTATATTAACGGGCGCATAGAAAGAATTTTTGCTTCTTCTCCGTTTATCGCTTGTGCTGTCCAATTCGGTATCCTCGTTTAGTGATCTAGACTTTAAATTATTTCAAGTGGCCGTTAAAGTGGCAATTTTTAAGTAATAGTTAAAATAAAGTAACTTATTGTTAAAATGAACTAAGAGTTTTCTTTTGACACAATCATTGTGGGAACGTGTAAAAGGCTGTCCCCAGTATCAACTATTGGAGTTGGCTTTGGCCGTCACCAGAGCGTGAACCAACTAATGGAGTTGGATAGATTGTTGTTCCCAAACCAACTAGTGGAGTTGGCTTTTGTTGTCAGCAGAGCGTGATTCACCGCCTTAACACTAACCGACTCAAATTAATTAACGTGAAAACCCTGGGAAAACGCAAAATTGTGTCCTATATTTTCTTCATGCATCGACTTCTCTCTGACTCGGTCGACCCAGCCATTCACAGCATATGTAATCATCGCCTGCTCAACATTTTACAAGATTTAACATCACGTCCAATACTCAGCAGGCTAAAATCATTACTTAACTCATTTATCATATATACAGCAGTTCTCACTCTCAATCACTTTATCAAATGCACTTCCTTATAATAATATTAAACGAAACATCTCCCCCCACGTAGGTAATGCTTAACCTAACTGCTAATATATTTCCAACTCTTGTACATTCCGATGCTTCGGTCCAAATATTTGATGTTGCAATGGTTGAGCTGACCTCGGATAGTCCAGGCATATTTCTAGCACAAACCATTTTTCAATGTAGTCTGGTTTTGTGAACATTACTCTTTCAGAAGCAGATGAAATCCTCACCTTATATCTAACTTTTGATGCCCTAGTGAGCTATAGTTGTCCCAAATAAATTATTTCAAAAACACAGTACATATTTTCTGGCGCTTAAAACTTTATTTCTCAGTTGCGAAGGGTAGTCCTTTCGTTTTGATTCCTCTACTTCCACATTCAGCCCAATGTCAAAAACAAATATTTATTCGCAAACAGCTTGCAGGGCAGAATTCCCAAATGAACAACTTTTAAACTCAAACAAGCCACATTCATGTGAAATCCTAACATAATAGCTTAATTTATATTGTAGAAGACTCCGCAATTTGTCGAAATATTTCTCAGTAACCGCAATCTACACAGAACTCCTTTACCGCGGGGCCAACTGCGTGACAAAAAGGTGGATTCGTTAAGTTGGAAACCCTTCAACCTCAAAGTGTACACAAACTGAAGATATTGACACTTACGGTAAACGCCTTCCATAATTACTCCACTGCTAATGGACGGATCTGGAATGTTGGTGGAAAATTCACCGAATCCCCACTGAAATATAATTGTATGAGTTAGTCGGCATCGACACAACAGAGGCGTTAGTTCCATTTCAATATAAAACCACAAGTTTGTTAATTATGCACCCGCATCGTGGGTTGAGCGACTCTTACAAGCTACCGCCGGAAAACAGGATTGGCTATCTATATAAAGTGATTAATTTTTGTACCCAATTTGACCAGCAGCAACGCATCCGTCGACACTCTCCAGCTGTGAGATATCAGCAGTATTTTGTCATAACAACAACAGAACCCAGACTACCTGGTGGCAAGTAGATGGGGTCTACGGCTGCCAAGACAATAGAGAAAACGAATGACATGAATACAAAAGGATAAGAAATGGAAGCCCCGAAAACAGATGTTCGAAGTTGGTGCGTGCTGCTGGTACATTGTTATACATCATTCCATTCATTCAGTCGTTCCATCTGCTGTACCAGTACGTATACATAATCACATAAGAAAGCGCCTCTGAATGACTTCCTTATGTCCCTTCCACAAATTCACTTTAGTACCGTCGTTTCAAGACCAAAATGCTAGTCATTATGTCACTCGGCCATTTGACATCTTGGAAAACCGACATATGGAGTAATTAATTTGGATACAGTGCCAACCAGCACCTCCGGATGGCATACCGGAGGCAGCATGCAAGACTTGAGAAAGTTAATATACAATAAGTCAAAGTTGAGACATATGACTACAATAAATTCATGATCGTCGGCAGTTGGGTTGGAATACTGGACAAAGAAGTTGCTCGTTCGAAATTCTACCTCTTGAATCGCGTGATGGTATTGTACTGTAGTGACATATATTAGTTTCTTCATTCTAGAAACAGGTAAAGTTTGCCATTCTCTGAATTGTTGGGGTTAATTGTTTCAAACCGGACGTAATGAAATTGGCATTACGATTTAAATATTATACGTACTCAATGTCGGCAATGTCAGTTCAGTCATCGGATCAACTAAGTCCTTAGATTTATAATACGCATAATTGTTTTATCCAGTTAAATCTGTACCTGGGGAATGACGGCTATTTAATCACCAATATTTATAAAATTGTGGAGGCATAATTTGGATTGGGTACAATAATTGAATCAACAATCGGCATCAGGGAGTGTATACACTTATGCGTAACAGGGTAACGCGATTAGGGCTGCCGCAGTATTTTTAAATAAAAGGTGAAAGCTTAACAAAATGCTCATACTTAGCTTAATAAAAGGAATGGATATCATGACTACATGCGCACCACCTCAATATTAATAAATATACATCCATCAATATTTTGTTTGAGTTTTTGTTTCTTGTTTAAGAGGAGATTCCATTATGGACTTAGAGCCGTAATTCTTGTTGCTAATCGTGAGTTTTTTAAAGCATATTCTTTCAAAAGAAAATCGCAGACTCTTAGTATTATTTCAGCAAACTCGCTACAAACGTTGTGCTTAAGCAACGAGGTTGTTCAAGAACGGTCTAATAAGGGGGTTGCGGGGGCTATTCGATGGCACCACTTTCCGACGTTATTCACGAATTTGCATCGTAACAGAAACTGTATTTTCTGTGGCACCGTCCTGTTTTGAATAAAACAAATTAATCCAGACGGATTTCGAAAATGTTTCTATAGCGGCCATCGGTACTGTCACAGCCCTGCCTTTAGCAGTTAGGTTAGGACCAAGTAGCGCACCATGCACTCTCCAGTAATGTAGCTTTTGTTATATAACTGCGGGTTTTGATTCCCCAACAGTGGTTACGCTATTTTTTAGACGGTTTAAATCCACCGTTAGTGAAGTATAATGATGAATATTGCGATGGAAACACTATATTTTTGTTTGTCAATGTGTTTAACATCTGTCAACAATAAGTAGTGCATATGGTCAGTAATTTCACACAACAACATACATTTAGCGACAATTTTTAGCATATGGGAAGAGCTCAGTGTTCTGTTTCAATTTCGATTGGTTTCGTCGAGTTAAGGACAGCAACTTTAACTTGAGCGACAAGAAGCCTGAAAATCGACATAGAATGGTAGAGGACTATCAATTGTAGACTCTTTGGGACGAAAACGATAACCAGTCAAAACAGAACAACCACGCAATTAGGTGATATTGAGTCAGCCAGTTAGATGCGCTTGCGTGTCATGGTAAATATTCAAAAGATCTGAAAACGGGAGCCGCATGAATTAAACAAAAGGCGGATGGAGCAACACCGAAACACGTACAAAATCTTGCTCGCTACTTATAAAAGAAAGTTAGTCCTGCATCGGATTTTGAAAATATATGAGCTGAATGCATTTCGAGATTTCTAAACCCAAGAAATCATCTCCCTACAGAAGACGTTGACATGCTTTTGGTGGGATCATCAAGGCATCGTTTGTTAAATCAGTCAGTGCCTGCTACCAATAACTGAAAACATTGCAGCGTGCTCTGTATGAAAACAGACCGGAATAGCAATGAACATACCACGAGCTTAATTTCCTCCACGGCAACGTACCATGGCACACGTAGATAATGGTAAAATACTATTTGGATGCACTCAACGGGGACATGCTAGCTCACGCCGCATATTAATCAAATCTGCACCCTTCTGGCCACAACTTATTTTTAGTAAGCGTTCTTAGTACTACTCCAATTTTGTCTAAAATATCCGAATATATTTTGACTTGTGATTTGCCTCAAAAGGTAAGGCTTTTTTTATGTGGTGTACACAAATTGCGCCAAAAATACGAACAATATGTAGTAAGCAAGGCCCAATAATTGTCTGGCTAAAAACACAGCGAATTTTAGTCAGTCAAGTCTAAATGTCTCTCAATTATTTAAACAACGACAACAAATAATAATTTAAATAAAATGTTAAAATAACTTCAGCATGTTGTCTGCGACCTGAGCTGATTTAAAATGAATTCTTATCGACCATTCTCTACAGCCATTAAACGCGAACTGAGAAATATCATCTAAACCGAAAGAGCGGCCAAACAAAACCAATCCGGAATTTTAAAGAATTAGTACAACTCAAAAGAAATTAGACAACCTTAACAAAGCTGTAACCGACGGTGTTGAGCTCTCACAAGAGTCCCAGTACCAAATTGACCACCAGCCGGTGCAGACAACTGATAATTGCCGAACCGTTCATCGGAACGGATGTTATAAGCGAAGTGAGTCTTGTTACGGCCATAACCACCCATCCCATAAAACTTACCTCTGTGGAGCCAGCCTCCACCACTAACGGCGATACACGCCAAGAACATCCACTTAAAGGATGTGACAATATTTAAATCAAAAACATTAGCCCATACAACAAATGGTCCCACATAAATTGATGGCAAGCAAATCAAACTAAACGTTCGATTTGCGCTAATCAATTAAACCCCAAGTAAATTGAACTGAACGTCCAATTTGCTCACATAAAAAACTGCAATATAATCATTGAACCAAGGGTTCACCACAAAAACCCCTAAGAGCCAAATGTGCAGGCCAGATGCTGTCGTCCAAACAAAATCGATGAGAATAAGAAAAATGCGCGCCAGCAATTTTATGACTCCTTAGAAAAATGGTTACCTAAAACTATTAAAACAATCAGCGCCAGTTTTCGTTTTAACCAAATTAAGTTAAAAGAAACAAAAGGCAATAAACCACAATGCACATTCGCCTCGGTGTTATTGATCTTTCGTTCATTCGATTCCCACGGAAAAAATCTTTGCCCATTCGGTTAAAGATAACAACAGGCGCAATAAACGCACTATTGATTTTTCTTTGTGTTTAATACCGAAAAAAGGTTCAGGCGGGACAAAGGAAATATCCTTTGATCTGGCGGAAGGAACCAGATTTCGAAAAAAAAAGAAAAATGAGAAAACCACTACCGAAAGTTGGAACTTGAGTTTTTTTTTGACCGAGACAAAGAGACGAGAGTCGAGTTGGTTTTGGAATTTCGACCGAGACGGTGAGATAAGAGAGTTGGTTTTGAGGACTTGACCGAGGCGGTTATCTGAGTTAGTGGTTGTTAGCGCTTCGTGTTGAGAAGAATAAATGGAACAATGTTCGCACTGTTGTTAGTAGTACGGACTTGATATTAGAAAGTTAAAGTTACTTTCCGTGTTTATTTATATATTAAATAAGTGTAGAACCTGTTGTTAGTGGTACGGATTCGATGTTAAGAAGTTAAAATTACTTTCCGTGTTTACTTATATACCAAATAAGTGAAGAACCTGTTGTTAGTGAAACGTTAAGAACAATACTAAAAGTAAATTTAAAATAATAAAACTAAAACAATTCATATGTATGTTATTGTGGTTATCAAACATCCAAAATTGTAACGTCCACTCACTAAAAGGCGGTAGAAAGCTTTGAAAAAGTGTAATGCTTTATAAAGTGAAGCATATGGAAAATCTTTAAGTAAAAGTAAATAAAACACACACAAAATAAAACCAAAACTTGGTGCCTCAATTTAATATGAGTGAAATTGATAATTGATGATACTTAACATAGACGATTGACGGACTGAATAACAAAATAAAAAAAAAAGGTCAAATCTACTTCTAAACTCTTTTTATTCACCAATTGGAATCACGAAGGTATCAACAGTGTTAATATATAACAATAAACTGTGTTTTATGTTATAAATGGGTACAGGTACGCAACCGACTTCTCTGAACTCTAAGTAATTAAAAAACAATTGGTGCTGATATCCGACATACGAAGTGTTTCTCATCATCATCGGCACTATAGCCGGGTTCCGGTCTTGGCTTATTTAGCAAGTCCCAAGACTTGTTAAATTTCCCATAATAATTCGTTTTTTCGGGCAAGGTTGTTAGCTTTGCGCCAATCGAAGTGTTTCTGTGTACTGTATATATAAATGCAATATATGCACACTGTAAATGCAGTAAAAACGTAAAAACTTATAAAGATTTAAAGGAATAAATGAAGTTACTAAGTGTACTGCCTACCATGGTCGGCAGTCAGACTGAATTTAAAATGGTTCGACGGAGAAGGCCCATCCGCAACCGAATATTCAGTCCAAGCAGCTGAAATCCGATGCGAGGACGAGGAATTACTTATTCCCAATAATACTCATTATGCTGGGGCAGCGAACAAATTTAAAGAACTGCCGACTGAAGAATTGAACATTTCCAATCAAGGACATCGAGCGAGACAAATGGATTGCCGAGCCCTGAAAGAAAAATAATGGATTGCAAAAGCAAATAGAGGAAGCTTTACAAGCGAAGAAACAACGGCACCAACAGAAACAACCGCACTAACAAGTGGATGAACAACATCAGCTACAACCACCAGCCAACAGGAAAGTAATGATGTCTCCCATTATCATTAGCCTCATGGAAGCTAACAATATTAAACTTGGTATGATAACCTGGAATAGATGTAAGATAAAACGATTAGAAAACAATAAGATAAGTTTATTCTTCAATCGTTTGAAAGAATATCACACCATTAAAGATGCATAAGGAAAAACATGCAGCGAGTACTACGCGTACACCCCAAAGCTGTATGTAGTTGATCCGTCCTTTTCGCCCGAGTAATTGCTCGACGAATTAAAAACTATAAACTGCTTATTTGAAATGTACAAGTGTTAACACATTTTCCACCGCCCTCTCCGGAAATCCTTACCCCAAATGGCCATTATTCTTTTTCTCCCTCAGTCCCAACAGTAATGAAACAATAAGTTGGGAGAAAATAAAGAAGTCCGGCACCGTATTTCAATGCATGGGTGGTAACTCTTCGGCCATTCGCATCGAATTGCAACATGAAATTTAAATGCGTGAAGTGCCTCAACATTCATTCTAATGGTTGTGTGAGGGTTCTCTTCATTACACGGGGAACCAACCCACAAATTCAGCCCGATTTCGCCCGCTAACAACGCACCACCTCAACCCCAATTCCTTCCACCAGCTATTTCACCTAACAAAAAAGATATATCCCAAACGGACGCATTACTGAATTCATTATTTATACAAATGATGTATAATTGAATTCAGTACCACTTGCCATACGGCAACTCCATTGCGTTAACCCCATGAGATTTCCACCGGAAATCTCTAAGTCATATTGGTTAGCAACAACCAAGTCTAACCAAACGACGCGGTTGCATCATCGTAAAACCGCTGGTGTAATTTTCAAATTCTTCGAGTTTGGTTCCCACGCTCATGATTCCTAAGCTATTGCAGCCTCCCTTCGACTTCCCCCAGACACGCTATTCGCTGGGGATCAATGCCCTCTTTATTCAGGTGAATGGCACAAACCACTTTCGATTCCATTTCATTTTCCCCTTTGCTGAGTGCATGCAGTCCGAGATCAAACCGATGTCCTAACTAGGTCACTCGGTCATCACCAGATGTGGCGTTTGTGCATGCACGCTAAGACCAAAGCAACCCCGAGCTCATCGTGCTCTCCTTTTGGTTTCCTCATTCACCCTATGTCCATCGACTATCGAATGAATGCACAAGTGTTTATTCGCCTCGATGGGCTGGGAAGTGAAAGAATGCAGAAGAGAGCACGATTATGATTGGTCGATCATTGTCGAAATCCCAAATGACAATTTTCATCCCTGATTAGGATCAGTCGAATTTCAACCACCACCGGGGCCGGTCACGCCACAAGAGTCGATTATTAAACACTGAAGTGTGTACACGTCGCGTGTTATTTTTCTCTTAACGCAGTCGAGTCAAGGAGTACGGGGTCCACGATTAACTTACATCTCGATGTCCAGAAAATAATAATTTTTTTAGATTACATTGTTCTGTTAAAAGGAGAAGTTTGTGTAAATTCTTAATGCATAAATTGTAACAAACTTACACATCAGTGTCTTACATCCATTTGTGTAAAAAGTGTAATATCTACATTTAAACAGTAATCTGATTTAACAAATTGTAAATTAGGTTTCTTAATATTATTAACGAATAAAATTTTAACGTTGAAACTCTAACCCAAAGTTGTGTTTTATTCTGTGAACAATCGTTGGGGATATAAGTGAATCTGTGCTCGTGATTGGCATCATAACTTAAGCCCCCACAGTTACCCTAAATACCAACAACTAGAAGCTAGAAAGAAACAAGTTGAAGAAGAGAAATTAATGCAAACTCGTTCTTACAACAACTTCGTGGCACATAGTGTGTGTTATACGCGCAAATGGCAGGTGATGTAATGAAATTATCAATCATGGAACAACTACGCAACAACGTAAAAACGTGTGCACCAGAGGTACAAACAGGCATAATCGCAATTATACGATTTATACAATCAGTTTGCTGCGTTAAAAAAAAAATCGGAAAAAACAAATTAATAGAACATGCGATCCCAGCCGATATTATCATTCGGTTCCTTTTGCTTCGATCATTTTTTTTTACACTAACGAGCGCACAAAAGGAAATTTTGAAGTATCCTTAAATCTCAGAGCATACTGCGAGCGGATGGAGAGGAAGAGGATAACGAAAGGGGATATCGATCTATGTTCCATTACAACGACGAGGAAACACATGATCAGGTAGAGCATTCCACATTCGTGTGGTTCGGCTAAAGAACGACTCTCTATGTTTATTTGTGTGTCAGAAGTTGACTTTTAGCGTGAATTGATGCGCAGTCACAGATAGGTGGGTATCGCATGAAAATGTTTGAAAGGCCGGAACACATTCAGGAAGATTAGTTGAGCAATGGCCGTGGTAATACCTATAGAAAAGAAATAGACATGATACGTTGCGCCTATGTTCTAACGCCGGAATTGACGACTTATGGCAGGGTCTCCAATAAGTTTCACTGCTCGTTTTGGATGCGCTCGACCAAATATGGAAGTTGAACTCCATTTTAAGACGAATGTACGCCTTGTAAATACTGGCCAAGTTGGATGGAGTAAAGTATCTTTTGTATCTTTTAAGGAGCCCTATACATTTGGCTACACGTTTCGCAGCTTCAGATATGTGGTCATTACAATTAAGAGTCGAATTTATTCGAATGCTGAGTATTGATAGTTCTTTGGCTTCGTCGATGCAAGCACCGTTCACCGACAACATATTTACTTTGGGATTCGCCTTTGACGACAAGAGACAACACGAAGTTTTTAAGGCATTGAATTCTACTCGGTTAGACACTCCCCATTGATATATCTTGCTGAGGTCTGAATTCAATCTATCAAGCATAAACTGTTGATTGGTAACGACATTCGAAGAGTTTGGTCGGGAATGTTCATATGAGTATGTAAACGCAAAGTGCTATCATCACCAACGCAGTGAATTGGGTTTTGGATAATTGACAACAGATCATATATAAAGATCAGAACGAGAGTAGGTGAGAGCACAGAACCCCGGGAAGTCGTGGTGCACCTGGAGCAAAACACGTTTTCGAAGTGAATCTGGATCGTGGTGTGTTGCTTATGATCAAGTTGGGGTGGAATTGATGTTGTATCAGGTAGCGTCGAGTTCGCTTCTTAGCAAGTATATTCGCCTTCTCTATTGCAGTGCTGATTGGTCTGTCACCGACTACAAGCGATGGAATGGGTGAGGACAGACCGAGACAGTTTTTCACTAATGCCCAGAAATTTCTACTACCTGCGGAAGAGTTTAGTATTTTTTGTCGCACCCTCTGGTCAGGCAAAAACTTTGCTTGCATTTTTTGCTCTCCTAAATTTTTTGCGGTTTTCCCCAGTATGGTTTGATTAATACAACCAGAAACTCAACTCTTTAGCCTTAATGGCTTCTCTACACCCAGAATTGAATCACATATTTCTCTTGGGTTCCAACTCTTTACCCTGTGCAGAATAAAGATTCGCATGCCAACTAGAATCGTGTCTGTCAATGTGTCCGCTATAGAGTCACCGCTAACGAAAAAAAAAAACGACCAGTTTACCCCCCCCTCCAAAAAAGTCGTTCAGACCCTCCCAGTTCGCTTTCTCGTGGAACCATATTGTCCTTTTAAGAGTTTCCTCGTTAACGTTGCTGTTGGTTAGACCAAACACGACACGGTGGTCTGAAATGCTCAAGGGCGAAGGAACTTCAATAGTGTATTTGTTCGGATGGGAGGTGAAGAACAGGTCCAGTGTGTTGGCGGAATGACCACCTATGTGGGGATTTGAATTAAACTATTTGAATCAGCAAAGAGCTGGACATATTGACCTTCAGGTGTTGTGTGACCGGAGTGGCGAACCACTGAGAGTAAGCAAGCACATTAAAATCACCCCCAATAACGATTTCAGTGTGCGGACATAGGGTCAAGATCTTATCTATAGAATCAGACAGCGTATCAAAACCGTTAAAGGATGCGTTTTTATCCAAGTTTGGGCTTCTGTAAGGAAAGCAGAAATGTATGATATGCTTACGAACGTGACGTTTTACCCACGAGAAATTAAATTCTGGATTAGAGAAAAGTTCATATTGTGTGTCAGAAGCTGATAAACAATATCATTTCGTATGCATGTAGCTAGACCACCATGTGTAACTAAGTTATATCCAAGTAGATTAAAATCGGATATATATGTTTTAGTTATTACCTGGATCTCGCTAAATGCAAGGAGAGCAGGTTTTTGTTTAGAAACGTGGACAGACACCGGAGAAATTGCATCTAAGCCCGCGAATGTTACAAATATCATTGTAACATTCCAGTTCCATTTAAATGGTCCCACACAGAAAACCAATACCTCCTTGGGAATGGATGTAAGTCAGGGCCAGCAATAGATAAGCGACAGCAACCACTACAGGTGTTATGCCCCTGTATTAGGTGCCCCACTAGATCCGTGTTTAAATCCAGGTTGCATCCCTCCCATGACGAACATTATGCCATTAAGACACCAAAAACACCCCAAATATTAGAAGCCAATCGACAGTATAGATCCATGAGTGACACAAACAGAGGTGTGACAAAGAGGAAAACAGACACAAGGAATGAAAAGGGTAGAGAGTTTTCCGCGCTGCACATCACTCGCGTGTATATCTTCGCACTTTCCACAGCTCTCAGACGCGTGTGTGGATTTTCGTTTGTTTGCTTGGGATCGGAAAGTAAGACTTGTCGCGCGAACCGATAATGCAATTGGGTTTCTTATGTTTATTTATGATTCCCAAAACGGATTGCACAACTAGTCCGGTGGTACAGATCACGAGGCAGAAGCGCACGTCCTCTCTTGTGAGCGCTCAGAACTCGACCCTGTTGCCAGATAATTCCACACAATAATTCTTCAAATTATTGTTGTGAATATTAATTCATTAATCCCCGTGGAAAGAATGGATACCTGGGCAATCTGATAGTAGCTAAACTCTCCAATGCGCTTTTGGCTAACCAAACTAAGCTAAACCAAAGGCACAAATAGAGCTAAAAAAAATATACAGTAATCAAACGAGATCCTCCAAACTCCACTCAAGGGAGTGGATGTTGTGCTCTTGGTTTCAGGAAGCGTGTTTCTTAATCCTTAAAAGGACTAAGAGATCTCTTATAAAAGTTCCCGAAAACCTGTCGCACAACAGGGTTCGTTGCCGTGCTTCCTTTGAGTCCAAAGGAAAGAGCAACGTCCTTAGATATGGGTCGAATGTCCTTGTTCTTCTTTTGGTCTTCCAGGCCAGGTGAAATGAAAAACCGGTTTGTCTTCGTTTTCAAATTTTATTTCTTCTCCCACTGGGGTATCTCCTCCAGGGACAAGATACGAATTTAAACTGCGGCCCGGAGATCACGAAACCATTCCTTTATAAAGGAAAAGGAATCGAAAATTGTATCTCAAAGATACACATTTTCGTGCAACAATCTCGATCTTTTGGATATTTCGAGCGAGATGTTGTGTTTACACAAGATAAGAAACCATTACGCAGATGTGTGAATGTATCTGCTTTTGAGTTTTTGTTTGTTTAACTCAATGGAATTTTTAGGATAGAGATAACAATCTCTGAATTTTGGATTTGGGTGATGCTGTGGAGCATATATAGAACAATAAACGAATATTGGATTCGCTTAATGTGAATTTTAATTTTAATTTTGATTCTGGATTTAATTATGCCGTGGGGGCAAATGTTAGGCAATAAACGAATGTTTGATTCGTTTATTGCGAATTTTGGATAATGTTTGGTTTTTTTCAGGTTTTGATAGGATTTTGGGTTTTAGGGTAATATTGCTGGGATTTTGGATTAGGAATGGGAGAAAAAGATGGTAGGGCTTTTTGGAGCACTACATGGAGTTGTTACTTTGAAAAGTCAAAGGCATCTATATGCGGTCCCTGTTTATGCTCCCGAAGCTCCCTAATGTACACAGTTTATCAATGAACTTGATACTCTTTTCCAAATTCTAAAATTACATACGGAAACAATTAATTCAATTATTTCCTTATGGCAGGAGATTTTAATCCCAAACACAGTGCTTGGGGTAATTTTATCTCGAACACAAGAGGCCATACATTATTCGACTGGTGGAAAACAAATGCTACCGAACAGAAACTAGAATTGTGTGCAACAAGTACGCCGTTATATCCAAAAGGAAACTGCTTCTTGGATTTACTTTTGCTGGACGAGCTAATACAGTTATTAATTACAGATACAACTACCCGAAATTGTTTTGTACGAGTACGATAGCGAACTTATGGTCTCGGCGCAGTGATTCATGTTCCAAGCGAATACTCACTATTTGACCAATATGACCAGATCCAATGTTTCGATTTCCGAAAAGCACATTGGTCGCGCTTTGGTCGGCTATTAAAAAGAGAACTACGCTCCAATGGTCTACATGTTACGAAGTAACTCCCCCACTGTATTTATTTAACTGAGAAATCAGCCAAAATAAATAAGTACACAAAACATATTTTTATTCATAACAAAACAAATACGCAAACCGTACACATGATCAATTCAAACCATGAAACAAACATATACATTTTGTCAGTTACATTCATTCATACATTAATTCTATACATTCATTCATTCATTCGTTTCACATGATTAACTGATAAACACAAATCGGCAATCAAAACAGAAGTCTAAAGAGAAAATGATCATATCTCATTTAAGATCACAACATACGATCAACGATCACCGTTCGCAAAATCTCCCCATATTACTGTAGAAAAACTAAAACGGTTTAATAGTGTGACCTGGTTTTTCGGGAGCACAAACTCAATGCAGTAAAAAGACCGGTTGATTCACATCGAGCAATTGTCAGTGGAGAGAGTTGCATTCTGCAAAGTACGAGGAAAATTCGCTAGTTGGAATTCTAAAACGGTTATTATTGTTTTGCTTTGCATAACACATTGCCAAAATAAAGTAGAAATAGTGTACTGAAGTGAGATAAAACACATAAAGCCTTTTGTTAACATTAAAATATTCACATCCGTTAATATATGCATCAATCAGAATTAAAAAAAAAAAAAAGAACCAAACCCGCTGGAACCGCCCACGGGTTACATTAATTAAAATGAATAACAACTGGATTTAGTAATGACATAAAAAGGAATAAGGCAAAACTCGCCGAGCAAAAGAACCAGAGAAACGGAAGTTAACACCATGGGAACTTTTGCAAACACCAGTTACGATAACAGAGGCAACAACAACAATCGCCACAAATCCGAGACAAACCGTGAGTATCCTTTTATACTGTGATATTATTTGTGCAACAAACATTGTGCAACATACATCCACAGACCAATGGAAAACCTTTCTAATGATAAAATCGATCATTATCATTTAACGATGAAAAACTTTGTCACTAATACAATGAATCAGTCTGCCTTAAAAGTAGCTCCCACGGAAGGCGATACAAACCGGTACAGAAACTCAACGATTGACGCTCTGTATAGGAAAAAAAGCATTCTATACTCCAAACTGAAACTGTTTATAGACAGTTAAGCGACCCAAATAGCCAGGAAGTAAACACGATCAAATCACTAATCAAAAAGCTTCAAAAAATAATAAGAGAATTATAGAGCACTAATTAATGCAGATTGAAACAACTAAATACAAGCCGTTAAAGCCAGTGGATCGAATTTGTTCCCACAAATAAACAAAGTATTTAGAAGAAAGATTCCGCGAACGTCCGGGAATTGTAAAACACTGGTGAACGCAGGGGATGCCTTGGAACACATCAACTCCATCGATTTGGTCGTCGATCCGCTAAAGAAAACGAACGCAATTGGTGCCTGTTTCCAGGCAGAGTGAACGAATCTGTTTATTCTAACCACGACCTCGAAAAAAGAGCTCAACAAACTTAACCATACTTCGATACGCAATGAACTTAACAATTGGCGTCGCGAAATTCCAAGTTTCACTACATTGACTGAAAACAACAGAGCAGATTCCCCTCGTAGAAATCCAAACACGAGCATGTTTGTGCACAAGTATGAACTTACGGACATCCTTAGATCCATTAAGAACAAGAAATCTTCTGGAATAGATTGCATTCCAATCATTGTTTTAACCCTTGCCGCTTGAAGCTGGTTCAACAACGCTCTAAATAATGTATATTATCCCAACCATTGGAAAACTGCAGTCGTCCATCCCATCCCCAAGAAGGGCAAGGACAGGAGCAATCTAGGTTGATTTGCGAGTTGATTTTTTTGGGTTCCTTTTTTTTTGCCATTAAAGTAGAGTCGCATTCTGGCATTGTTTTATTATTTTCTGCAGGTGTAAGGCAAGAGTTTTTATTTTCGGATATCTTTTATTAGTCAGCAGATACAATGTTTGATCCTTCGGTTCATTTTATTCTACCTTCTATTGACAATTACCATAAAATCATTGAACTTTACTGATTGCCAGCAATGTTCACGATTGGTGTAATCCTGCGTTTGATAATTGGAGTTTAAAAGGGCAACCGTGCCAAAGACATATCTTAATTGTATTATAGCATTTACCAAGGAGAGTGAAGAAGGCGATTTCAACGCTCGATGAAACGCGTAAGAAACGAAGCTTTGAAGTATCAGATTAACGACCGCGTTTTCGAATTGAATCGTTATTCTCAAGTACATTCAACTGATGTGGAATTGTTATGTTATCGCTATGGTATACGGCTTTGATGCTTTTGCTTATTCGATACACTTTCGGTGTGTCACTATTTCTTCACACTTTACTTTGTACTGTGTGTGTATCTGTTAAAAATTCCACACTATTATTGTCCATCTTACTTATTTATATGCACCATACACATATACCACAGCCTTTGACAATTTCTATTTTTGCACGTCGATGGAATTTAACTAACAGTCAAGTGTTTATAATACGTTACCACACAGTCTACTGGCTTTCTATTTTGACTAATATTAGAAATATTAAAACATTGGTAAAAAAAAAAAATTGGATATATTTCTGCATGCATTTGAAATTCAGCAACAATAAAAGGAAAGATTAACAACCTGTGATGAAATATAATAGGTACACCGTTTGATTTTACCGCGAAGTTTAATCAATCATTATATTTTATGGGGCACCGTGTCTATGAGGAAGATAACGTGCCGCAGATATGAGAATAAGTGTTCCCGATGTACTGTTGGGCATGAGAGTCTGAGGTAATGCCTGAGTCAATGGCAGTGTGTTTGATCTATTAAATTTCAGTAAAGTGCATTGTGACACCCTCTTTCAACACACGCAATAACATCTGCTATATGGCATGTACTCCCTGCAGACTCCAGACCTTACAATATGAGTCCCTGATAAAACAGTGGTGTCAGTTTACTCACTTTACCCAAGGTTTCGGGTAAAATGTCGTTTGGTCTTACATCTTAGAGTAATTTCTTAGGTGGTGGAATATTTGCCTCTGGCTGCTCACATATATTTCTTCGGTTTTTTTTTTTTTTTTTTTTGGCGCCAGATGATGATAAAGTGATACTGATGAAAGTTGATACATCGTCAAGTATTTGGGTATATCCTCTTTCTGTTGGGGTGGTTTTATTTTTTCCTTCTTTTCTTTTATAGGTAAGTGGAGATGAATAGGAGGAAAGTGTTGAAAAATAAATGTTATGAACCCTGATGATTGATGCAGATGCCTAGCAAATAGGATGATAGTGTTTTTCACTTAACACTAATATTCTCCTTTAAAATGATATCAGTTTTAGTGTTGCATGCTTAGGGTCTTGACAGCGTTGCTGAAAGTCATATCGGGATGTTCAATTTTCCTATGTTTACGTTATTGACGACATAGAAACGAATAAATAATCGTAAAAGAATTTCTCCATTGCCTAACGAGATAATTTAGACGTTATCATAAAAATATATCCTAAGGAAATGTTTTACGTTAAATTCCTGTATTTTTACTTATAAAATGTTCTAAGGGCCAATTTGAATATGTAAGCATATGTGGAGTGTCACATGATGTCAGTTTAAAAATGTCACGTTTTCTTATTGTTTTGCTAGTTCAATCAATTAATAACTTATGTAATATGTACAACTGTTATGTGCTCATGGAAATTATCGAAGGAGTTAAGTGGCGCTACTGCCCAATTTATTAGCTTACTGCAAGCTTGCAACCTAGCTTACGAATTAACTTAACTAAACTTAGCTGCAAGTAGAAAACTCAACTATAAACGAACGACGAGGGGCGACAGATGGAGGCAGTGAAGTTAATATCAAATATGGTGAAGTTAGTGTTGACATTTCTAAGCGTCCGGGATATCGGATCATTAAAGCCGAATGTAAGGAGGCGGCCGGGGAAGTGGTAAGTGCGGGGGGGGGGGGGGGTTAGAGAAGACGGGAATTTCGTACGTTCCAAGGGTTTGTATTGAGAAGAATTGTATTGAGGAGGCAGGCGCAGCCAACCGAGCCGGAGAGGAGCCGGAGAGAAGCCGGAGAGGAGCCGTTAAATAAACAAAATACCGGCCAGGACTCTATACACCTCAAGGGCTATTCGGTTGATTGTTATAACTCCCCCACCGCCCTTGTATCAGCGAGAACACATTAAAACTCGAACAAGATTACATAACATATAAAACTTTTAAACAATAAAAATTACACTCAAACAATTCACATTCCTGAATTAAAACATTCATGTACATTTTACAATTAAACATTTATCTTACAATAACGTTCATTTACAACATAAAATAAATACATTCATCTATACAATGTACAATTACACATAATTAAACACACAATACACAAAACAGTAAATTACATTTAACATTGCAAATATAAAACATAGAACTTAAATTGAAACCAAATGTATATATATATAGCTGGTACTTGAACCCAGTTCTTTCCCCCGCAATGATATCTTGAATGGTTTCGAAATTGATCTTAGCCGAGATTCTTGGTTGGGACAATGGAAAATAAGAACAAAGAAAGAACCGATAAATGAAAAATAATCGTGGTGACAGGTGTGTAGAGAGTGTATAAAAAACAAGAGCCATGCAGACAGCTTCTTAACTGTGTGGTGACGGTTGATTTTTAAAAAAGAAAAAAAAAGTAGAAAAAAAGTTGAGAGCAAGGTCAACTCACACTTGCCATCACTTGTTAAAAAATTAATTTAGTAATACATTCGTTTGTTTAAAATTAAGTTGTGAATAAATCAAGCTTAACCGTTTATCGATTCTGTTTTTCTTTCTCGTTGTAAAACCGAGCGGAAGAAGTCGGCGGAGACAGACCAGAGCGCTGAAAAGGTAGGTCAATTGAATGAATCCTTTTTCTCGGGTGCGCGAGAAAACCAAGGATAAGACACCAGCAAAAAGGCAGATAAGGAAAATTTTGTGATACCTATAACATACATCGGTCCAGTTTCAGCACCAAGCCAGGAGGGCAGATAAGGGAAAGGCTTTTGAACACTGCTAGTATTCATATCCCGCTTGTGGGGAATCGGTCAAGAAAAACTAACCGCGGGCCAGGCAGATAAAGAAAACTGTGAGTCCCTTTTTTATTTATACCTTTTGAAAAGTGGAGATCAAACTGCGAGGAGTAAAGCAGTATTGTGTACAGTAAATTATAACAATTGATAAAGCATATCCAATTTGTCGTCTTGTAATTCTATTTATAATAATTGGGGGCAGGATCAAATGACTTCCAATTCCAGACTACGAAAATTGAATCGTAAAACACAAAGTTCCATACATTCGATTCTGCGGATATAGATAAAAAGAGGACCATATCTGGCTTGCATATTCTAGTACGGGATGTGCGAAGTAAAGGTAAATCGATTGAGTCACGTAGGGGTGAGAAAATTCCTGCAATCAGCGTTTCTCAAACCTGAGCGCTGAGTTGGCTTTCAGGATAATCTCTTCATTATGTGAGAGGAAGCTAAGCTCCCTATAGCGTAGAAGCCCAAGGTCAAGGTTGGTTATGGAAGGAGGGGGGAGGGGTTAACCGGCTTACGGCAAGCGATTAGAGGTTGAAATTTCGTGATGATAAGCAGTTTATACTACACCAAGCCGAGAAATTGTCAAGGTCAGTTTGCAGCAGTGCAGAATCCAGTAGTGACTTAGTGTCAACAGCCTATAGGGGCGACATGCGCGGTAATGCTTGATGAACTTATCATTGTCATTAGTGGTTAATAAAAATAAGATAGGGGACAGGTGGGCAGCCTGGAAAGGGTTAGATATCGCGGATTTGAACCAAACGAAATAAAGTCAATCCTTAACATAGGTAGAAATTCATTTCAGTAGTCCAGGGTCGAAGCCGAAGTCAGATAGTTTGAAGAGGATGAAATTCGGTGAAATTTTGTCAAAGGATTTACCGAGATTAGTTGAAGCCATGTCGACCTCTTTGCCATGCTATAATGAAGTGAATTCGACAAGGTTGGGTGTGTTCGATCTGCCAGTGAAAAAACGATATTGCCTTGCCTTGGAGCGAAAGGCTAACATTTCGTACACAATGTCCATGTTATTAAAACCCAGGATGTTGGGTAAGCGGGAATATTTGGCATTGGATCGATAGTTCGTGATATCGTTTTCGGGTGTCTTCTTGTGGATGGACGTGATGAAGAAAGTGTTTCAAATTTGACGGAATACCCATTGAGAGAGAGAGAAAGAGAGAGAGAGAGAGAGAAGGCTTGCAGATTATAGAGAGGGGAGCAAACACAATGGATGAACATTTTTTGACGGAAAAGCTAGGATACCATCTGCGCCTGGGGTGAACTCGTCTATGGGTTCGAGTAATTTACATTCAATTAAGGTCGGATTAATGGATTGGAGGAGGAGGAGCCTAAGAGTACAGAATGACATATCACCCAGGAGCTACGGATCGGCCAAGAAACTAATTTTAATCACCTGAAATAAACTGAATTTAGTTTGAAGCTAGTGATTCACCACACCTGACCTGAATTTGCGAACAGGACAGGCATTGTATTCCACCAGTAGAACGCCGGACCACACATCTAGATAATGATTCGCCTGAAACTCTGAATGGTTGATTAGGCAGTGTTGATCATTAGGCATACAGTTCGGAGTCAACACCATCCCATTACCATCTTTTTTTATCATTGCAAAATTTCCTTAATGATAAAAAATAGGTATCAAGAAAATATTATGAGCATGGTTTCGCCGGGTTTTTTTTTTGCAATATAGATCCAGGGCTTCTTTCGGAAAGGGATTGTGAAGTTACTTTTAAATGCTTGGTTATTTAATTCGTATTCATGATGTCTGAGAGCGTTCTGTTATTTCACTTTGGTAAATTATTTGCATGCGTTTTCCGAAAACGTGTTTTCCTTGAAAACGTGTTTTCATGCTGTGAAATTCTTATGTTAATTTCTATAGTAAATGGCTTCGATAATCTCATTTTTTGATTTATGTATCTTTCGGTGTTAAGTTCTTGACTACAGTTGGTATCTTCGTTTGAGATATCGTGCGTCATATAGCAATCTATTATTATTAATGATCTGTAAACGGTTTATGTTTACTCCACCTTACTTTATAATTAAATAATATTAGAAAAACAAGAGAAGTTGGCACGTCCTTTATAGAGTGTTTTGATATCGTATTACTTAGAAAATACTTCTAAAAGTTGTGGTTGAAAAATAAGTTTTCTTTTTCTTCGTTTGTGTAAAAAAATAAATATTTTATGGGTACGAATCTGAAAAATTTCCCAAATATGTTATAATGTTTTTTATTGCGATTAAGTAAAAAACCAGAAATATTAATAACTATCTACTCTCTCGGCCTCCGTGGGTCATGCTATGATGTGTGAACAGACGGCATCGTTCACTTCACCGGGAATTGGTAATCCAAAAATACACCGGCTTAATACATCGCCAGTACCAATTTCTCGTATGCCGACGCAAAATCTCTGTTCAGTATGAGAATATATACGTGGAGAGAGATTGTATTTTTCAATTGCCCTTTCATTGAAATTGTTCAGAATGGTTAAGTTTGTTGAGTCGGATATATAGTCAGTTGCTTCAAAATATAAGTATGCTTCGGGTGATGTATGTATATCTTGATATTATTTTGAAGATATCAAAGCTAGGTCAAAATAAGAAAATTTGTTCTCCCTACTGTTAGCTGACCGTGATGAGGTTTTTGGAGTCACATCAACGATTGTGGAAGCACTACAAGCATCCAGTATTCTTTAATTAAACACATAATGCAGAAAAGTGAATTTGTTATATTTGTCTACGTGCTGAAATATATTTTATTTATTAGTTTTAATATATTTTATTTTATTTTAGTAAATTAATTAATTAATTTATTTCCCTCTTTTCTTATTGTAAATTATGTTCCACCACATTGGGCTCGCATAAATCAGCATTCGAGGGGACGAGGAAATTGTCAAAACTTTAGCGTTTAGCAATGGTAGCGAACCCAAGAAAACCAATATGTATCGGTCATATTCAAGCAAACATTGGCGTTCAGAAACTAAATTATTTTTCGCCATCGAAGTTCACTTAGGAAGTCATATTTTCAGTTGAGTCAGTCCGGAAAATTTACATTGAAAACTTCGATGGGAACATTTAAAAGTAGTTCTTAAAAACCGTCGCCTGCTGAAAATAGAGTTTCAAAAAAATAAATATATCGGGTTTTCCAATAGGGACTTGACAACTTTGAATTTAATTTATGAACGCACCCTTTCACTAATCATCAAACTGTCACTGTCAGTTTATTTAGTAAACTCAACATTTTCATCATGGCTAAGTACACGAACAAACAACGTCTGAAAATTATAAAAAATTACTACCGAAAAAAAGTGGTCAAGTCCCTATCGGAAGACCCAGATATTAATGAATACTAATAAGTATTGAACCAAAAAACACTACAAATAAGTACTGAAAAAATAAAATAACAAACAAAGATAGTTGGATATATTAAAAATAGAATAAATTATAACGCTTTTTAGAAAGAAAAAAGGGATTTATACTTTTTGGAGGCATATTTCAACCTAACGGAATGGAATTATTCAAAAAAAAAAAAAAAAAAAAACATACGCATCAGGCCGCGGCCACAAGCGCACGCGGGTATATTTATTTGCTACTTAACCCACGGATTACTGCAATTAGTTGCTCTGGTATACAGCTACTATGATTTTTTTTTTTCGATTCTCTTTTGTGTTGTATTCTCCACTATAAATGGCGTGTTCGTGTGTGTTTGTTGGAAACTTCATAATACATTTGTTTCGACCTTTAACCAATTTGAGTGCAAACATATTTCGAGCTAATTAATATATAATGAGTTTTACTGGATCGAAAAATGTGCCCACCGTTCGTGTAATTATTCCGGTCTGCTTATAAGCCATCATTAAAAATCACTAAAATTTAATGTAAACCCACAATCTAAAATGATGAAAATAAATTACGTTCTCTACAGAGATGAGGAAAAATATATAAAAACAGTTTCTTTCCTGCAAATACTAATATAACCATACAAATAAGAAAAACATTTGGTACAGTGATTCGGTGTTAAAACGAATGAGTACTGTACGTAGGTCAAGTTGCCTTTCCACAACTTTAACCCTACATTCTGTGGCGGTTCTTTAATACAGCAGTGTAAGCATTCTTACAAATAATTTTCACCAGAAAGTTAAACCTCATCAAGGCATGCATCACATTGAATTATTATATGAACCGTACCATATCTCCGTCGGCTCGGCTTGTCAGCAATTATAATAGATAAATACTCGTTGGCCAGCGTAATTGTTGACACAGTTGTAGCCGATGGGTTTTGCTACGGTTCATAACCATTTATTGCCCCAGTCCCGAGGTTCGCAACACTTGCGACCAAGTTCCTTTATCGGCTATCAAGCGATCATGAATTTGGGCATGGATATGAACATTGTTTAGGTAACCTTACCCATGCCATGCCTATGATGACCTGCCTGAAAACCTAAAGCAAACATACAGTATCTCGCTGTGTGCGTTTTACTTACCCGCATAGTAATCAAACATACAGCCATCCAGCCTGCCCCTTTGCTGCCGTCGACGAGGTTTCTGCTGACTTATGTCAACAACATAATTGCTTCCTTGTGCACCGGAGCCATACGGCTAGATTGGATATTGCATACATCGGTGTTTCCAAGGAATCTTAGGCAGATACCATGACGACCCCTTGTATCATATGCACATCATTTACATCATGTGTGCCACCACTTGATCTGTGAAATAGAGTTTTTGTTTACTTTGAAACAAGAATCTATTTCGATACCTGGCATACATCATCAACGATGTATGGTTGCATCGCTGCAGCCCCCGATCATCGTACGTCTGTTTAATCAGGTGTCCACCGATCATCGTTTTCATCCTATACGGACACATATACAATCCCCACCTATCGATGCAATTCGCGGCCATCGAATCTGATGGATGTGAATTGCATCGTAGAGTCAGATTGCATCCCCTGTCGCGAGCACTTGTGCTAGGAGTCAAAATTAATCCCCCGTGGAGTGCGCATACCGATCCGATAAAGTCTCTGCTCGTGTACGATCGATCCTCAGTGCTAGTAAAATCCTCCCTTTTCATTGCTTGCTCTGTTCATCGTACGGCGAATTGAACTATCAATTAAAAATATAAAGTGTCTTCATTCGCAAATTAACTTACAAAGTGACTTTATTCTCAATCAACAATATAGAGTGTCTTTATTTGCAAATTAACTTACAAAGTGACTTTATTCTCAATTAACAATATAAAGTGTTTTTATTCGCAAGTAACATTTTAACTGTAAAACTGAAAGGAAAATATTAACAATAGAAAGCAGTGAGCACCACCAACTCTAAGTGTTTATTCTTTGTTTCTTCTCGGCGAAAAGCTGCTGCTGGCAGTAGCACGACTGCGCGCATCTTGAAGGATTATCTAATGTGTCGGTAGTGGAGTATCACCAATAAAAGAACTTAATAACGTGTTCCACTCCTACTATCTTCTCTGGTGCAATTAGTGTTTTGCCTTCTCAGTAGGTGGGGTTTTTGTTGAACCCGCATCCTTGTTGATGCCAAATAGAAACCACCCACAGTTCCCTCCGTTAGAATTAGGTATGATATAAACTGGCTATAGCTTGTTTTGTATCGAAAATAAGCAAAGTGATAGCATTGAAAGAAGTTTTCATTTTATATTCAAATTACTGAGGCGCACACAAAACCAATTTTATATATGGTAAAATGCACCAAGATAAGGAAACTTCTATTATATGGTAACCTTTGATGATTATGATTCTACGAATATTTTTCGTTGAAAATCATTGTTTATAAATAATTTAGAAGTTTTCGACCATGTGATGTATTTTAAAAAGACTTCTTGGAGGAGCTCGTCATTCAAACCAAGCAACTTGTTGAAACTAGGTGTACTAAGTATTACCGACACTGATTTATTCATGCATATAATTATTTACATTATCATGTACATTGTTTATTCATTTATAGATGCATATTTCACCATATTCGCATGGGGTGGTGTTTCTGATTCAACTCATTTAAATTCTACGGCGTTATTAAAGTTATTCGATTAATTCGTCATTTTAAACTCGAACATCCTAAGTTTGATTACTTTTACCCGTACCGAACTGCAAAAGAAACATAACACAAATCGGGTAAACTTGTTTCAATTGGATGTTGTGAGTTTTTCTACAGGTGAGTAGGATCTTTACGTGCATATTTCTTTGCAATTTATAGTCACTTTGCAAACAAATCGCTCTGAAGTAATAAAGCAATATATGCCCATGGAGATGATTATACAATGAAGTAACTTCATCACGCATTTTATATCGCACATATTTATTCAAACGTACAGATCCAAGAAAACTTCGATCAACTTAGACCTAATATGATTACGAAACATAAGCCCTACAATCCACTGCATTCAAAAGAAAGATTCCCCCAAAAAGTAAAGCCAAAAAGTTGGTTCTTGTTTTTCTATACCTAAACTTTCACTTGCGACAAATTAAGATATAAATTTGTTTGGGCACTTCATTTCACATAAAAATGTCAATAAAGTTAACTCACAGGGGATTTGCTCGAAATGGACCCCAAACCGTCACCCCAAGTTACAGTCCAAGAAAATGAAATGCTAATCTTTTGGCTTGTATAGCAACAGTGGCAAGCCTCTGTTGATCGGTCCAATAATATAGCAGTCCGAGTAACAAGGATACCCTTGGGAATGTCTCATACATTTATCATGTACATTTTTATGGGCGCTTTTAAGAATATCTGCATATTCTTGGCATGGCATAAACCTGCCTTCAAGGGAAAATTGAAATACATATCCAACATTGGTTCTCTGGCCTTGTCATGTACTTTTTCGAATGTATAATTGGATTGTTGTGAGAAGTGATTTTATTCCGCCGTGGGTCACCACACTTTGATTGTAGGTAAGCTGAAACGTTCTGTCATCCTTTCTTTGTGTTGTAGACATTGTTCGTTTCATATATAGCAAGATTAAAATAAAGGTGATATTCATCAAAATATTGATGATTTTGTATTTAATGGGAAGGTTAGTGCTGTATCAAAGCTGAGATAAATTTGGATAACCGAGTTCTCGACTTACACGCCCCAATACACTTTCACACCTATTTAGTATCATATATGAAAACAAAAAACGATAAAGTTTACCAAAATTACCATACATAATACGTGCGTGACCGGATTTAAAATGTAGAATAGAAAAAAGAACTCACGAGTGACATTAAGAGTGGGGAAATAAAGATTCGAAATATTATACCACGTGAAATACGGTCAATAAATAAGCGATGTGAGGTACACGCTATTGTAATAACTTAAAAATGTTTGGATATGATTTTATATAAAACGTTTTGAAACTAGGCGCAATGCTGCTGAAAGATTTGAATTTGCATGAATAAAATTTTCTTGTACATTCTTTGTTGTTTGTTTTATTTATATACAAACGCAAAGATAAGGAAATAGTTCACGGTTTCCAATATAGCTACCCACGAACACAAAATGTTGCACTCTTGGAGAGACTATGATGATCCATGAGGTTCATGTAAAGATACATGACGAACAACTGAACGGAGATAGTGGTATAGATCAGTGAGGAGCAAAACGCAGCCCGGTAAACATGTTTATGCGGCCCGCTAAGCATTTCTAAAATTGAATTTATTTTATCGACTTTCTCTCATCAATATATTATTATAAAATTAATTATAATAAAATGGTAGTACATGCTAAACAGAAGCAATTTTTTGTGACGAGTTACTTACTTGTCAGCAACTTGTTCAAACATGCAATACGAACGCGCCGCGTCTGTGCTTGTTTGTGTTTGCTTCTGTCACACAACCAGTCAGACTGATAAGCTGTTAACTAGCCATTTTAGCAATTCTTGTGATTCTTGAAAGGCGTGAGTGCAATATTATAGCCAAAAAGGTAATATTAGAGTTTTTTCATTAAAAATTAAGTTTTACTACATTTTTTTAACTTTTAAATTTTTAACCCAGACTAGCATGTCGGAAAATCAAACAAAAAAACTAAAGGTTGCGGCTGAGCACAGGCATTTCCAAGAAAAGTGGAAATTTGAATATTTTTTCACTTTCTTTAGGGATAAAGATGTATGCTTAATATGCTCAGAGACTGTGTCGACATTAAAAGAATATAACATAAAAAGGCATTACGATACAAAACATGAACAACAATATAAGAACTTAACAGGACAACTAAGGATAGATAAGTTTAATCAAATGGAGAAAACCGTGGGAAAACAATGGGCTATTTTTAAAAATCAAGCTGTTTTATCAAATACGGCAGTACAGGCTAGTTTTGTTGTCAGTCAAATACTAGCAAAAAAAATGAAACCCTTTGCGGATGGAGAGATGATAAAAGAATGTCTGACTGATATTGCAGAAATTGCGTTTCCTGATAAAATAAATATTATTTCAAACATTTGTTTATCAAGATGCACCATTGCAAGAAGAATTGAAGACTTGTCCTAGAGCATAGCAACAAAGCTTCGTGAACGCATTGCGAAATTCGAACTGTTCTTTGGCACTTGATGAGTGTTGTGATATTAGTGATACAGCACAACTGGCTATATTTTTACGTGGTATTGACACTAAATTTAATATCACCGAAGAATTGTGTTCACTAATTCCAAAGCAAGGGACAACAAGCGGCAAAGACCTGTACGATGAACTAAAGTCTGTGTTGGAAAAATTTTCAATTTTATTAGAAAAGATTAATGGTATATCGACAGATGGAGCACGAGCAATGTCGAGCATGGAGGCAGGAGTATCGGGAAGGCTATTTCAAGACATTAAGAAGGTCACAGGAAGGGAAATATTCGTTAACCACTGCATAATTCACCAGAAAAATGTGTGTGCGAAAATATTGAGTTTGTCAAATGTCACAGTACCAATAATTAAACGAATCAATTTTATAAAGTCGCGCGCGTTAAATCACCGTGAATTTAAAGAGTTTCTGAAAGATTTAGAAATTGGATCTGGAGACGTGATTTTTAATACCGAAGTACGTTGGCTTAGTAGAGGTGCAATGCTAAAAAGAGTATACAACTTAATAAGCGAAATACAATTGTTCCTGGATATGAAGGGATATGCATTTCCTCATTTTGGTAATAAAGAATGGATGAGTGATTTTGGGTTTCTTAGCGACATGACTCAGCATCTCAATGACCTTAATGTGGAACTGCAAGGCAAAGGATAGTTTATTAACAATTTGTATGATAAAATTCAGGGCTTTGAGCGCAAATTAAAATTGTGGAAATAACATTTTTTGCAGAATAATGTGTCTTGTGGGGGTTCTCTACATCACACGGAGAACCAACCCACAACCCTAACCGGCAAACATGCCAAAACCCAATCCGCAATAGCATACATCGCCCCGTCTGCAATAAAACATTTTCCAAAACTCCAACAGAATATAATTCAACCGAATATATTCTAATCATCCCCGCATTCATTTTCCCAAAATTGCTTCGGTCAATTCTCTATATTTCCTCATTGCAACCAAGCAATCCTAATTTCCCCGAAACCCATATGCCATAACAAAACGCATATCTAAATCCTCAACGGAACATTAGCAACTAACCAAGTCGCATACATTTCCCCGAAATGACTTCGGCCAACATTCTGTCCAAACGATATTCCTTGCCTGCACCGAAGAAATTCCAATTTCCCCCGAAAATTCATGTCCATACTTGCTCGCGTCCCCAAAGCCAATTTCCAAGTACACCCAACCAAGGAATTCAACCCAGCCTGTACGGCCAGAGTTCGCTGGTACTGAGTTCTTATGCGAGCATAGCAACTCCTCCAAAATTCTTCATAATTAGCAGCGAATCTAATTTCGCTATGACGCACCGCCACGACGCATTGAATGAATCATTCTCATTCATAAGTCAGTCGCAATTTATCCACCGTGGGATCCGCAGCAAAAATCGTTATCCAACCGCCACCCGGGGCAGATGTATATAGTCGCTAACCATCCAGCACGGCGCACACCAAGGAGTCACAACCACCACGGCGGTCGGTCAAGCCCTCCATTAAAGTCTCGTGTACTAATCGCGCAAACGTATACATGTGCCGCGAGTATCTTTAACCCATTACCCCGGCAGAGTCAAGGAGTACGGTGTCGACGATCAAGGGTATTTTTTGTCCAGAACAATTTCAACAATTTTGTAAATCTTTAACGTTCAAATCACAGCAACTTATATATCAGTGTCCAGAACAATAGTAACAATTCTGTAAGTACTTCATGTTTGAATTTCCGTAACTTGTACATCAGTGCGCAGAACAGTTTCAACAATTTTGTAAATCCTTAACATTTGAATCACGACAACTTGTATATTTAAACCTTAAAACAACTTGTATTGTAAACCTTTAACGTTCAAATCACAGCAACGCGTATATCAGTGTCCAGGACAACAGTAACGATTTTGCAAATACTTCATGTTTGAATTACAATCACCTGCACGTGAGTGCGCAGAACAATTTTAACAGTTTTGTAAATACCGGTGCCGAGAACAATAGTAACAATTTTGTAAATCCTCAATGTTTGCACTACAGCAACTTGTATATCAGTGTCCCGGACAATTTTAACAATTCTGTAAGTCCTGACTACGTTTGAATCACAACAACTTGTATATCGGTGTCCTGAACAATCAGAGACGGCATTGAATGTTAGTTACGAATTAAAGTTAAACGTTAAAACTCTAATCCTGAATCGTGTTTTTATTCCGCGAACAATCGTCGGGGGTAAAAGGTAATTAGTGCCCGTGTTTCGGCACAATCACCTCGTACCCCACACTGGTGACCCCTTGCGCAAACATACTCGCAACCTTCGGCCAAATTTCGAACAATTAAAAACCGCGGCTCTTAAAACCTTTTAAAGAAAATAAAAAATCCTCAATAAGAACCAAGTAAAGACAGTGACCAGTTCCCAAAAAGAGAGAATCCCGACAAAACCTAAGCAACAGTGACTTTACGGTAAAATTCGTGACTGTGCGACCACGCAAAAGACAATAAAAGGGTGCAACAACTCCAACTCACTTTTACCTAACATCACCGGGCCAGGAACAGAGCCCCAACTCAACATTAACAACTATACCAAGCCGCACACATTTCCCCGAAATTACTTCGGTCAATATTCTATCTAAATGAAATTCCTTGCTTGCACCCAAGCAATCCCAATTTCCCCCGAAAATGCATGCCCGTACTCGCTCGCGTTCTCAAAGCAATTTCCCGGTATACACAACCAACGAATCCAACTAGGCTTATACGGCCAGGATTCGCTGTAACTGAATTCCTATGCAAGCATAGCAATTCTATTCGAAAGTAGAATAAATTTTTTCCTTCATCAGTCAGTCGCAATTCATCTACCGTGGCGTCTGCAACAATAAATCATCATTCTACCATCGGCGCGCGCACACCAGCCCCGCGTAACGTGCACTCGGGGGGTGCAAACCCCCGAGTATATAATCAAGTCTATCGCGTTCCCTAATTTCTATTCAAAACGGGAATTCAGTACAATTGTGTCGGTTGAGTGCTTGTCGGCGGGGAAAACGAGAGAAAAACACAATAGAACGACTGTAATCCTGGATATTAATTTTAGTGACAATAAAGCCAGTCATTCCCACTCTGATCGCCTTAGTGTGTAGACGTGTTTTGCCACTGCCACTGCTTGACATAAAGAAAAGAAAAACAAACAAAAGAAAAACCAAACAAAAAAACACGTGTGCGCGTGTGAACCATAAATGTGGTACCGTCATTAAGAACGGTCTGTGACAGAACATTGTTCTTTGTGTAAAGTGATAGTGTAAATTACTTAAATCTCGGTGATGCCTTATTAAAACTATTACAAAATTGGTAAACCGAAACAAAAAATAAACGACCGTATCCAGATTTTGCGTTCGCAGATGCCGGGCAACGGTCCCAGTGCTGCCCAACGATTAACTATAAAACGGAAAAAAAAAACCATCCACAGTAGCTTAAACGCCCCGAAGAAAATCGCTATAATGACTACACAACCAACCATCGACTACCAGAAGAAGTACAATGACGCCATGGAACAAATAAGGCTGCTTACAGCCCAAATGAACCAACTGCACGACAAAATACGCTCTCTTCAATCACCGACCAAAACCTATGACGATGTCTGCATGAAGGAAGTACATCCCCAAAGATCAGACATCTCCTTAACAACCAACATCAAACCATCGTCATCACATAAACCGTCAACGTCTCAATATACCAACAAAATGGATGACCAGTGGCAAACAATTGGACACAAAATTACAAATAAGGTGAGGCCACCACCAATTTACATCAAAAATGCAACTAGCATCAAAGAAGTAATCAAGATGCTCGAGAATGCCCTAGGACATCGAAACTTTACCACAAATTCCAAAGGCTCCTCGATCTCGATCATGACAACAACTTTGATGGACCACGTCACGGCAGTAAAAAAACTCACAGAGAAAAAACATGAGTTCTTCACTTTTCAACATGCCCAGAGTAAACCAAAGACATTCATCATAAGGCACATTGACCCAGCATGGACGAATGAGGAACTCCTACTCGAAATATCGAGGATCTGCCCGGAACTGAGTAACACAGATTGGACTACTTCCAAACTCCTCATATGAGGGAAAACAATATTCGGAGTTTACGAATCGTACAGATTCCACCGAACGAAGATGTTAGCCGGCTTAAACAAATAAAATATTTGTTTACGCATAAAATTGCGATTGAGGAACCACACAAACAGGACGTTCTCCATTGCAAAAGATGTCAAGGTTCAGGTCACTTAGCAGCTGCGTGCCATTTAAGTGCACGATGCGGGAAATGTGCCGAACAGCATACACCTGGAGAAAGCAAGGTAAACCCGCCTGGTACTGAACCAACAACAATTCAAAAAACAAACGCTGATGGATCAACAAGCACAAATAAAATCACAGTAACGTGCTGTAACTGCGGAGGCCCACATCCAGCGAACTTTTCCCAATGTCCGGAAAAGCTGCGAATCCTCGAGAGACGATCGGCACACACGACAACAAATAAATCAGCACCAACCAAAGGAACTGCAACTAAACCCTCATCACCTCAATCATCTCATCTCGCGGGATCAGAAATATCCTATGCAGAAGTTACGAAAGATTCCCGAAACTGGACTAAACCTCATCAACCCAATTCCAACGTTCTCAACCTGGACATCATGGGTTATATTACAAGCCTGAATACGCTGCTACCCACCCTGAAACACAGCTCGGAAATAGAAAAAAAAGGTCAGATCTTAATAACTTCCCACATTCTTTCCCTTAATGAATAGTTTAACCCTAGTCTCCCTCAACACAGAATCCATATATTCCCACACTCGTAGACAACACCTCCGTTTGTTTGTTGAAAAGTTCTCCCCAGATGTTCTTCTTCTCTCAGAAGCTTGGCTTAAATTAAACTCTCGAGTATACATTCCTAATTACACATTTGTGTCTAACCCGCGAACCACTGGCCCTCATGGTGGTACTGGAATTCGAATACACAAGAAATTCCAATTTACTGAAATCAGGTTCACTAACATAACTAAAGTCGAATAGACGGCAGTTAAACTCTTCTGCAGAAGTAATAAAGTACTGGTTTTGTCGTCTATATACATTCACCCTCCTCGTGAACCTAACTTCCCTAGTGCAGACATTTCTCAAATAATCCAGCAGTCTCTGCCGGCATCTTTCATCATAGGGGGAGACTGGAATGCTCGACATACATCATTTAATGACATCAAGTGCAACAAATATGGCTGCCAACTCCTAGATCTCCTCCCACTTCACCCATATGTTTACGCAGACTGTCCATTGCAACCTACTCGAATTTGTAGTACAACCAAATTAACAATCGATTTCTTCCTAAAATCCGCAGATATCTATTCATCTAATCCCCCTACAGTGTCCTTTACATTCCCATCTGATCATGGATCCGTTCACTCCACGGTTCAAATCCCTTCGCTCGAACCACTCTAGACAGTGAATCCTATTCCAAATTTTTCCAAAACAAACTGGAAAAAAGTCAATAACGATATTCCTGCCAGTTTTTCAAATTACCGGAATCTTCAAACCTATTCCCTACTGAAATTGACCAGGCAGCTGTAAAAATAGAGCAAATACTGGGAAATGCTCTCTTCAGCCATACCCCTACGATCGTCCCTCATAACCACTTAGGAAAACCATTACCCAACCTCCTCACAAAATTATTGCGCATAAAAAAACAACTCCGACGTAAATTGCAAATTAGCTACTCACCCTTTATTAAACAACAGATACAGATTTTGACCACTCTGATAAATGGACAACTTAAAAATTTCACCGATCAGACCTACACGTCTACTCTAAACAGTATCAAACCAAACCGTGACCTATTCAAAAATATAAATCGACTAACTGGTCGTAAATTCAAGCCTCGAATAGACTATCTCATCCAACCAACTAACAGTAACATCGCCCAATCGGACACTGATATAGCAAACTGTCTCGCTGAACACTTCTGTAAAGCTCATAAACAAAACGATTCCCTCCCAGTCACTAATTTCCACGACACCGTGAATGAATTCATCTCAGGCACACTGGAGCCATCCTTCCCACCATTCATTACCGAATTCAACGAAACCAATAAAGCGTCACATCCCATGGGAACCGACACATTCCTAAGCTTTACAGAATTATCTGAATTGATTACTTCGCGTAACAATAAAAAATCTACAGGCTTGGATAGAATCCCTAACCTTCTATTTAAAAGGCTTCACCCAGAAAACTTACTCCCCATTCTCGTTCTTCTCAACCACATAATAAACGCTTCACATTTCCCAAAATGTTGGAAAACAGCGGTGATAGTCCCTATTAGTAAATCCGGTTCTTCCAACAAGCCGGCTAACTTCCGTCCCATATCACAGCTAAATTCGCTTAGTAAGGTTTTGGAATGTAAGATATACAAAAATCTTCTCTCATTTGCTAGAGACAACTCCCTTATCCCGAATTCTCAATTTGGCTTTCGTCCACAACACTCAACTTGTCATGCTCTGCTAAAACTGACACATGATGTGACAATGAATCTCCAAAACCCTACAATATGCGTCTCTCTCGGCATAGCAAAAGCATTCGATTGCGTTTGGATTGCAGGACTGCTCTATAAGCTACATTCAATGTTCGGATTAAACACCCACACCATAAAACTTCTCGCTTCCTACCTTTCTGATAGAAAGTTCATGGTGAAAATAAATTCAACTCTTTCGACACCATACAGTATAACCGCGGGTGTTCCTCAAGGTTCCATTCTCGGACCATTATTATACCTCCTTTATACTTCAGACACCCCGCAGCCACTGTCACCTAATACAGTAATGCTGAATTATGCCGATGACACTTTAATTTATTCAAGCAACAAGTTTGTCAAGGAGGCAAGAAACTGTAATAACAGCTATCTCCCGAATCTCTCTGCATATTTTACTAAGTGGAAAATCCGACTCAACCCAGCCAAAACTCAACTCATAGTGTTTAAAGGAAGAAATGCGAATTGTACTAACAACACCATACGCTGCCATAACAAAATCAGAATCAAGTTAAATAACAATATAATTAAACCCTCCAAAACCTTAAAGTACCTGGGAATAACCTTCACCAACAATCTGTCCTTCCCCGCCCACACCAAAAACTCGATTCGCAAAGCCGCAATTCAACTGAATCTCTGCAGAAAAGTGATGTACAAGCCGAATGGTCTCTCTACCAAAGTTAAATCACTTATCTACAAACAGATAATCAGACCCACTCTCACATATGCATGCCCGATATGGTACCATATCACACCCACCCAAATGGAGAAGCTACGCATCTTCGAAAGGAAATGCTTCAGACTGATCACTGGCCTCAACCGACATCCCAACTCCCACAAATATTACAACAGTAGTTCGCTCTACTATGCCACTAATATTGAACGTATAGATCGATGCTTCCTCGAACTGTCTGTGGGGCCTTTCAGGGCCCGAAGAGCCATGCATCGCTCGATCCCCACTATTCCAGGCGAACGACTTACCTCTCGGTCGAACTTCAGCAAGGTTGCGTAACCTTGCTACGGCATTTACCCCCAGCCAAATCGCTGGAATTAATACGGTTACCAATCGGATAACTGTTTTGAATTTCTGTTAGGCAGCTTACCTATTCTGTAGGGGTTTTCCTTCCAAACCCCTTTTTCTCCAGCACCACCCCTGAAAACATTAAATCCACGGCAAAGCTTATCACCTTGCCGTGGCATCGAAAATTCACCCCCGAGACGTACATCATTCCCTAAGAAACATTAAGCCCACGGCAAAGCTTATCACCTTACCGTGGCATCGAAAATTCACCCCCGAGGCGTACATCATTTCCTAAAAAAAAGCATAAGTCCACGGCAAAATCGTCACATTGCCATGGCATCTGAAATCCTATCTTTAGGCATACGTTCTGCCAGGGCAGCTTGTTTCCATAGCCTTATGCTATGGAAACAACATCAACAAAGAGTTCCTTGTTGACTCGTTTATTTGTTTGCCCATGGCACTTCTCGCATGCGGCCTTTTGGTCCCATTGATTTGCTATCGCCGACAAGGTTTCTGCTGACGCAAACCAAACATGTCCCTGATTACCAGCAATCGCTGGCTTCCAATTATCGGTCCCCACGTTCAGAGACCGCAATCAAGCAGCGATCAAGATGCAGCCAGAAAATGTTTACTTTCAACATCTGGCAATGGCTGCACCCTATGTTCGTTGCAATGTTTAATCATCGGCAACCGAAATGATGATTTATGGCCTCCCATTAGGATGACCAAATCATCGGTTTGGGTCTTTCACACCCCAGATGCTAGTATTTACATTCTTGGAAAATGCACTAGCGATGTTGCCCTCCATCCACGGTCGCCGAACGATCGTATGCATGGCATACGCACACATGCGTAATGTATGCCTATTCCGTCCGGTCCAATCACGATTAACTACTTCAAGTTAATCGTGTAACTCCGCCTCCTTTCCAGTTTCTTTCGGGGTTCCTTGCCTTTTGATGACTTCCTATGGAGTGAGTCAGATTTCATTACCCGTGGTGTGCGCTCATACCTTAATCAATTCAATGCCGTGTTGTCTGGAGGATACGTTGGAATGTCGAGCATTTAATAAGAATTAATTTAATCAATTCAATACCGTGTTGTCCGTGTAAACTATGTTAATGTTTATTGGAACTGTACATAAGCAAATTTGAAAGGCAGTGGTTACTTTAATTTAATCAAATCAATATCGTGTTGTCTGTGTAAACTATCTTAATGTTTATTGGAACTGTACACAAGCAAATTTGAAACACAGTGGTTACTTTAATTTAATCAAATCAATACCGTGTTGTCTGTGTAAACTATTTTAACGTTTAATTGAACTGGATATAAGCAAACTTGAAACACGGTGCTTACCTGAATTTAATCGAATGAACACTGTGTCTACTTTATAAGCCATGTTATATATAATAAAACTGAGAAAAATAAATGACGTGTTTTGCTAACTGGGAAGTGATTTTCGAGACACCCTTCAGGCGAAATTCAGTGGAATGTTTAGTGGACCCGTACCCGTGTTGGCGCAACAACTAACATACCACCACATTGGTGACCTAAGGGTGAAGAACACGCCACCTTTCAAACCACCCCGGGAATTAGTAAAATCTCGGTGACGCGACAACCTTGCTCTATTGAGTTTTGTTTTTTAAAAGTGAACACACAGAACTACTGCGCAGCAAATTGTGCAAGTGCATTAAACTAAAGACAGTCTACCGGAACCGTGTGCCAGTGCAAAAACCAAACCAACTAAAGGGTACGCCCCAACGCCAGCCCAACAACAGCACCTGGCATAACATCACTACCCAACTCAATTTAATAAATCAAGTGGACAATACAATCATCGTCACACCAATTAAAGTTGAAGTACCTGATCCAGTAGAACCATCTCTGTTAGTACAGTGCGAGTGCAGTAACCCCAACGCTGCTGTGTTTCTCAACGGCACGTGAAGATCAACAGCATTCAGGATTCCCAGCAAAGGCCCCTTAACCATCAGGACACTCAGTCAGCCGCCAATACCCAGGATTAAACGCAAGTTGTAGTAAAAAAACAGTTGTTTTCCTTTCTTTATTTTTTTTTTTTTTTTTCCTTTCATTACTATAGTTTTTTATATATCAGATTTTGTATTTTACTTTATATTAAGCTGAAATTACGCATATACCCCACTGATAGTAAGAGATATACATACCCATTTTCTTTTCTCTCTTGTGTGAGCTCCTTCTGAGCTTAAAAGTGTAAAGTTATTGGCTTCTCCTTCTGAGCAAGCATTAAGTGCTAAACTTTGACGCAGTTGCCTTAAACCCTTACGCGCACGTAACTTTTGTATTAAAAAAAGAACAAAAAATGAACTTAAGAGCATATTTACAAGGCGTGTAATTGCGCAATAATCGAACCTGGTTCGAAAGTTAGTTGACGTGGAATTTTATTTATTTCAAGTAAATCAAATTAAGAAATAATAACCACCCTGATTGTCGAATCACTTTAAATAACCATAACAACACGAAAACGACCTGTTCTCTTTTTGTAACTCTATATGTGAAGCGGAACCAATCAAGCTAAAAATTTACATAGAAATAGGCATTTCAAAATTCAACTCTAGGTTAATTAAATATCCATATATATATACATATATATATAAGTATAAATTATTCAACTTTCGAATCAGCGAGACTTACACACACAAATACACTACCTAGTAATTTAACATCTTAATACATTTGTAAACCCCTTCAGGGTACTAACGACAATTTTTAACTCTCTTTTTATAATTACACATACACCCGTAGTAGCAATATCTATATTTTATTTATTTATTTTTTTTTTTCCTTTCGCTGTGGTTTTTGAAACCTTTTTCCTTTTTTTTGGTTTTTATTTTAAAGTAAAACGGAGTACACAATAACACGAAAGCACACTTACATTCGCGACTTCAAAGAACTCCACTCGACTTGGCACAATTCTCCTTTAACTCCACACCTTCGATCGCTTCTTTTCATCCCAATTTGGCCCCGTAACCCCATTTTATTCAATTCTTTTGACTCTTTTACTTGGCCTCCTTTCACCTTTCTTCGCGTCCTCTTACGCAGTTAGCTCCAGTTTCGCGTCATATAACCTACAATGGTCAGCACCCGAAACACCATGGCCAGAAAGGCTCAGGAACAATCCGAGCCCCTTGAATTCCACGACGCCTCCAGCGTCGATTTCCCCACTGAGCAAGTCGGTGATGACCTAGACTTGCCCGTACAATCTACTCCCCTGGCACCCCCGGTTGCCCCCAGCGTCGTGAACCGACCCCAATCTTCTAACGCTCTCCCAACCTCTTCCAACGCCCCTGGTATCGGCCCTTTGGCAAATGCCGGCATTTTAATGCCCACAACTGGTGCCAGCACCTCACAACAACCCCAAAGACCTTCAGAGTCCCAAGAATTCCACGATGCTTCCAGCCTCGGGAATGGGACTCGTCACCCTAATATAGGACTTCCCCCCTTCGATGAGGAGGACCCAGACCTTTGGTTTGCAGTGGCAGACCGCATCTTCCAGGCCTCAGCCTTGCACGACGAACAACTTCGTGCAGTTGAGCTGTTGAAAGTGCTTGACCGCACTCAACGACCGCATGTTGCACACATAATAAGGTCGGCCGGCCGCAACCCATATAGCAACATGCGTGAAGCTCTGCTCGACGCATTGGATGAGCCTGGAAGCGCGCGGCAACAACGTTTAGCCGCCGTAACCAACCTTTCTGGGATGAGACCATCTCTTTTCCTGACCCATTTACGCTCTATAGCGGGGACCAGGATTGGGGACGACCTAATAAAGCCTCACTTTTTGAGGTGTCTTCCCCAGCATGCCCGTTCGGCACTTATAGCCCAACCCAATCAGAATTTGGGCTATTTATCCAAAATTGCGGACGCAATTATGGAAAGCTCAGATCAGTATTCTGAGCTTCCTGCGTACCAGGTAGCGGCGGTTTCTCAACACGCCGCCCAGCCTACACGGCACCCTCGTCTACCATTTACAGCCCCTCAATTGGCTCCAGTTCCCCTTCCTCCTCAAACCCAATTGCCTCTTAGAGGGCCCGCCTCAACCAATTTCCCTCAGGGGAATCCAGAGGCAGGCCCCAACGTATTTAACCAGAGAGGTCCGCCACCACAATTAACCCCTGCTGACCTTCGGGCGCTCCAAACCTCACTCCTCCGCGAGATAACTCAATTGCGTGCGGAGGTGAGGAACAATCCTCGAAGCGCCCAGAATCGAGCCATGCCGAGCCGTCCTATTAATCGGCAAAATTTCTCCCAAAATGCCCCTCAGAGGGCCTATATCCCTCAAAATGCCCCACAGAGGGCCAATCCCACCCAAAATGGCCCTTACCGGGCCAATTCCCAGCGAGCTCCGGCCCGACCTCCCCGTAACGGCAACGCCAATAGGCAGAATATACCAGATAATGCCGTTACTCTACCTTGGTGCGCCAATCGCCAACGATATGGTGATCGCGCATTTAACTGCAAAGCGCCTTGTGGTTGGACACAACCTTCCACCAACCAAAGGCGCTCTTTAAACTAATTTTGCCGACCGACACCCTCGCGCAATCGGCCGGCACACATACGATAAGTCGCCTAACCATCCGGGATTCAAAACTGAATATCGCTTTTACTGTCGATACCGGCGCCGATATTTCAGTCCTCCCGCGATCGTTTGCTCCGCGTAACCGCGTGCCAGCCGCACTTAAACTGTCAGCTGCAAATAATACGCCGATACTTACGTACGGACGTAAAAAGCTGACACTCCAATTGGGTCTTTGTCGTCCGATCACTTGGCGTTTCGTCATTGCGGACGTAAATGAACCCCTGATAGGTTCCGACCTATTAGGTGCACATAATCTGTTGGTCGATTCGACCCATAACAGACTTGTGGCTCCAACCGCACCCCCCTTGCCCATGACGGCATCTCCAGCGGCAACTTCAGGGGCCACAGAGTGCATAGACCCATTCCAGGTTATGGTACAGGAATTTGTGAGTACAACAATTCCTCTACCTAACCAACGCCGACATAAAGCCACGGTGTTTCATCATATAGAAACACGTGGTCCCCCGGTGAGCCAGCGTCCACGTCGACTGGCTCCGGAAAAATTACGTGCGGCGCGCGCGGAGTTCGAGCATATGATCGAACTAGGTATCTGCCAACCGTCGGACAGTCCCTGGGCAAGCCCACTCCACTTAGTGAAGAAACGTTCTGGTGAGTGGCGCCCATGTGGCGATTACAGGCTGTTGAACGCAGCAACTGTCCCGGACAGATACCCAATTGCACACCTCTACGATTTTTCGTACAAGTTACGAGGGTGCAATGTCTTCACCACCCTGGATCTCACCAGGGCATACCACCAAATTCCGGTGGCACCTGAAGACATCCCCAAGACCGCAGTCATTACACCTTTCGGACTCTTCGAGTTCAAAGTGATGACTTTCGGCCTCAGGAATGCCGCACAGACATTCCAACGCTATATCGACACGGCTTCACGTGGTCTTAATTGCTGCCATGCTTATCTTGATGATATTCTCATCGCCTCCAAAGACCACGCCGAACATAAGCGCCACTTACGTCAGGTCCTAGAGCGCCTCCGTGAATTCGGTCTTGTCATCAACCCAGATAAGTGTCAATACGCCAAGGAGCAAATCACCTATCTGGGTTATGTCGTTGACAACCAGGGCATTCGCCCACTACCAGACCGTGTGGAGGCCCTCATGAAGTATCCTCGGCCTACTAACGTGAGTGAGCTTCGTCGATTTTTGGGCATGCTGAACTTCTACCGTCCTACCCTGAAGAATGCTGCCCAGATTCAAGCTCCCTTAAATGAATTTTTGAAAGGAGCTAAGCGCAATGATAAGCGCCCCATTAATTGGACAGAAGTCTCAGATCGAGCATTCCAACTGTCCAAAGAACAATTGGCAAATGCCACCTTACTCCGATACCCTCTCGAGGGAGCGGCACTTTCTATCCAATGCGACGCATCGGATACCGCAATCGGAGCCGTCCTTGAACAGGACATTGAAGGCCGCCCGGAACCACTTGGTTTCTTTTCAAGGAAGCTGAGTCCCACTGAGCGACGTTACAGCGCCTACGACCGTGAATTGCTCGCGATCTACAGCGCTGTTAAGTACTTCCGTCATATGATAGACGGACGTTCGCTCTCAATTTTAACAGACCACAAGCCATTGGTCTATGCGTTCCGGAAGAAGTCGGGAAATGCCTCCCCCAAACAAGAGCGTCAATTAGACCTCATTGGGCAATATTCTACGGAGATAAGGCATATCTCCGGTAAACAGAATGTCACGGCGGACGCCCTTTCTCGAATCGATACGATTCACTTGCGTTCCGCCTTGAATAACGCTGATCTTGCCCTGGCTCAAGAGGAGGACGAACAGCTCAAGTCCCTCCTAACTGCCGATACGGCACTAGAGCTCAAGAAAATTACCCTTCGCGACCCTTTGGGCGAAATCTGGTGTGATGTCTCCACTGGAACCGCTAGACCTTACATTCCCGAGAAACTTCGTAAGGGCGTGTTCCAGGTTTACCACAACCCTGCCCACCCCAGCGGCCGAGCAACAGCCGCTGCAAGGTAGCGCGACATAATGTACTGGAGCCAGCGCAATTCAAGCTTCCCACGGCACGCTTCGCCCATGTCCACATAGACATAGTGGGACCGCTTACTCCATCAAGAGGATTTTCTTATATCCTCACTATGATGGATCGCTGCACGCGATGGCCAGAGGCGACACCTCTCCGGGCAGTTACTGCCGAATCAGTCGCCAAGGCCTTTTACTCAACTTGGGTCACACGTTTCGGTGTACCAACCACCATAACTTCGGACCGAGGTCCACAATTCGAGGCGACAATTTTCAGGCAGCTAACAAATCTTCTCGGCTGCCAAAGAAGTCGTACCACCGCCTACCACCCGCAATCAAATGGGATGATAGAGCGCTGGCACAGATCTCTTAAAGCCTCACTCATGTGTCATAATGACACACAATGGTTTGACGCCCTTCCAACTGTCCTCCTCGGCCTGAGGACAAGCATTAAGGAGGACCTGGGTGCTTCGGCAGCAGAGCTTACCTATGGTACCAACCTCCTTCTTCCAGGAGAACTTTTCCTGAATGGCGAAACACCGCGTGACCAACTTCGTGAATTGGGACATCTCCGTGACCTGCTACGTAAGGTTAGGGCAACCCCTGTAACCAGGCACGGCTCCAAGAAACTTTTCGTCCACCCTGAACTGCACAGCTGCACGCACGTCTTTGTCAGGGTGGATAACGTCAAAAAACCCCTCGACCCCCCTTATGATGGCCCATTCAAAGTCTTCCGCCGCATCAGTGACCGCGTCTTCGAGATCGACATTAGAGGCAAGCGATCCACGGTCAGCGTCGAAAGGCTTAAGCCCTGTTTTCTGGAAGCTTCCGCTCCAGAATCACCTCCATCTACTGACACCGCTCCTACTCCACCAGCACAACCTCCCCGTACTCGCGCTCATACGCGCGCCCATAACCAACTTACCACCCCCTAAACTGCCTTACCTGTTTCGTGACTACGTCACTGGGGAGGGAGTGATGTGGGGCCTTTCAGGGCCCGAAGAGCCATGCATCGCTCGATCCCCACTATTCCAGGCGAACGACTTACCTCTCGGTCGAACTTCAGCAAGGTTGCGTAACCTTGCTACGGCATTTACCCCCAGCCAAATCGCTGGAATTAATACGGTTACCAATCGGATAACTGTTTTGAATTTCTGTTAGGCAGCTTACCTATTCTGTAGGGGTTTTCCTTCCAAACCCCTTTTTCTCCAGCACCACCCCTGAAAACATTAAATCCACGGCAAAGCTTATCACCTTGCCGTGGCATCGAAAATTCACCCCCGAGACGTACATCATTCCCTAAGAAACATTAAGCCCACGGCAAAGCTTATCACCTTACCGTGGCATCGAAAATTCACCCCCGAGGCGTACATCATTTCCTAAAAAAAAGCATAAGTCCACGGCAAAATCGTCACATTGCCATGGCATCTGAAATCCTATCTTTAGGCATACGTTCTGCCAGGGCAGCTTGTTTCCATAGCCTTATGCTATGGAAACAACATCAACAAAGAGTTCCTTGTTGACTCGTTTATTTGTTTGCCCATGGCACTTCTCGCATGCGGCCTTTTGGTCCCATTGATTTGCTATCGCCGACAAGGTTTCTGCTGACGCAAACCAAACATGTCCCTGATTACCAGCAATCGCTGGCTTCCAATTATCGGTCCCCACGTTCAGAGACCGCAATCAAGCAGCGATCAAGATGCAGCCAGAAAATGTTTACTTTCAACATCTGGCAATGGCTGCACCCTATGTTCGTTGCAATGTTTAATCATCGGCAACCGAAATGATGATTTATGGCCTCCCATTAGGATGACCAAATCATCGGTTTGGGTCTTTCACACCCCAGATGCTAGTATTTACATTCTTGGAAAATGCACTAGCGATGTTGCCCTCCATCCACGGTCGCCGAACGATCGTATGCATGGCATACGCACACATGCGTAATGTATGCCTATTCCGTCCGGTCCAATCACGATTAACTACTTCAAGTTAATCGTGTAACTCCGCCTCCTTTCCAGTTTCTTTCGGGGTTCCTTGCCTTTTGATGACTTCCTATGGAGTGAGTCAGATTTCATTACCCGTGGTGTGCGCTCATACCTTAATCAATTCAATGCCGTGTTGTCTGGAGGATACGTTGGAATGTCGAGCATTTAATAAGAATTAATTTAATCAATTCAATACCGTGTTGTCCGTGTAAACTATGTTAATGTTTATTGGAACTGTACATAAGCAAATTTGAAACGCAGTGGTTACTTTAATTTAATCAAATCAATATCGTGTTGTCTGTGTAAACTATCTTAATGTTTATTGGAACTGTACACAAGCAAATTTGAAACACAGTGGTTACTTTAATTTAATCAAATCAATACCGTGTTGTCTGTGTAAACTATTTTAACGTTTAATTGAACTGGATATAAGCAAACTTGAAACACGGTGCTTACCTGAATTTAATCGAATGAACACTGTGTCTACTTTATAAGCCATGTTATATATAATAAAACTGAGAAAAATAAATGACGTGTTTTGCTAACTGGGAAGTGATTTTCGAGACACCCTTCAGGCGAAATTCAGTGGAATGTTTAGTGGACCCGTACCCGTGTTGGCGCAACAACGAACATACTACCACATGTCCATCAAATTTATCGAAAATCTTCCCAATAATCCCAACCCGATAATAAATGCGCTCACATCGACTCCGTCAGATAACCGAACTGCCTACCCGAACTGTCTCCACATTAGAACGTTCTTCACCTCTGGCAGATTGGTTAATAACTCTAATGAGATTGTATACCACAATACAGAGGTTTCACCTCACCAATTTAAATATAGTAATATTCAACCCTTCTCCAATATTTTGCGTTTCAACGAACAAACGGAAACTAGTTCCCCAACCCACATCCCTGACTGACAATATCCACACTAACCCATTGATGACCTATGCTACCCCCTTCCACACCACACTAACTTATTTCAATAATAATTAGGTAACTAGACTAAGTTAAGATAAGTTAAGTTAAGTTAAGTTAAGCAATTTAGCATAGGTTAAGTAAATAACTATATCCTGGTTTTCTGACCTTTTCCAGGAAGCTCTACCCACTGAAATCTTAATCCATAACCAATATATAACTTTTATCATATTGTTTGAAAAATGTACTAGTAAGTATATGTAAACAATTATAGCTAAGGTATCAAAAGTTATCTGTATTGCTTATTGTAAAAATTATTTATGGTCAATAAATACAGAAATGTAAAAAAAAAAAATAAATGAAGCCAAATAATTCGTGAATGACTGTGTGTTTTATCTAGATGTCTGCCCCCCCCCCCCCATTTTATTCTAACGTTTATTGTAAATAGAGTTTTGCAAATTATTAATAAGTTTTATTTTATGTGCGGCCCCCAACAAAATTTACAATTTAAATTGGCTCGTTGATTAAAAAGGTTGATCACCCTTGGTATAGATGTTTATTGAGTCGAGTTGGATGGCTTTGGAGTCCCCTACGCGAGTACAGTAAAATGAAATCCTGGCGAATATAGAAAGGTTGGAAATTGCAACTTTTTTATTTCGCAATACTTCAAAGAGCATATATTTTCAGGCAAACTAGCGCTTGGATAGGACTACAGTCCACTTTGAAAGAAGACTATCTTCTCATGTACTAAAATGATTTGACCATAGATAACTCGCAAAAAAACGTACTGAATTAAGTCCAACAGATCCATTGAAAAAAAAAGTATATAAAATTAATTATTAAACGAATTTTGATTTGGCATTTGTACTGCTAATGGATTTTAATGGTGTAATACACAAACCGGTTGGGGTATACTTATTATTGGAACGTTCTGTAGATGAACCTGGGTATTACACGACAAACTAAATACTTGTTGCTTAGCACACTAATACATATATAATGCATAACAAAAATAATTCGAAATTCTGAGAAGTTATGAATATAGTTAAATACAGAAATATGCAATTACTTGGGCCATTAAAATTCAACAAACCGAATTGCTTACCATAAATGTTTCGAAAATAACGTCCAATATAATTCTCGTTTATTTTGATAATATCATTATCAGTTGAATAAGTGACTCACGGGTCAATGCGCCAATCGACTACCTTCGGTGATTAGTTTTTATTGCAACTGTACCATTTTTTTACCATAAATCTGGAACGTGCATATATAGTATAATTCATGATGTATAAAAAAGATATCAGTTGCCGGGCCCAAGAGAGTTTTCGAATAATTACTGAAAAGAATCCGGAATATGTATCCATTTACCTCAGCACCCCCTCAATTCTAAACCAAGTATTTATTGGAAGATGTATTTTTAAATTTTTTATGACTTTTCATATATCACGTAAACGTGTGTCTCGTTGCTGTAAATTTGACATTTAATTAGTGAGTTGGTTGTTTATGACCCGTTTCCTGGTAGAGCCGGTGTGGGAGACATAGTGTGACAATGCAACGCGGCTGAGTGCCCTCTTCGGCAGTCGCCATGACGAATGAATGATTAACTCAGAACTTATATACTATCATAATTCAGACTACTTATGAATACCAGACAAGACCTTCAAGTCGATGATGATGATATGACAGACTACTTAAGAGTGGTTCTCGAAACAAGATGACTGAAAACAGAAGTTTAATATCTTGATTGCAAAATAGGGCGCTAATAATAACAACAGCTAATCGTAAAAAATGGAATTTGTGTAAAACTTCATCGTTTGGTGTTCGGTTGTATACTTGCATAATATCCGATAGATGTCACTGGAAATCTTTTCATTTTCATGACATCTGACAGAGTACTACATAAGCTATCAACAAAGGATGAGGCATTTTCCAAAATACTGTTTAATGAACCATAAGTTGGACAACTGGCAGGTGTAATATTTTTAAAACTATTCTTCAAAAAAATGTTAAGACAGATGACTGTAAGTGGTAGCGCATATTTACTGACTTACAATAACCTTATTACCAGTATTACATCTAGATTACAGTAATTACCTGTCAAAGGGAAATCGAAATTTTTTAGAATTGTTTTTCATGATAAGAGAGATATAATCCGTAAGGGTCAATTATTGTATCGAATCGTTTGATTTAATCAACATTCGGAAGACCGATGATAGTGGAACAAATGTGTTGTTCTGAAGTAATAGGAATGCAGGTTAAGAAACTAAGAATTGTGGACAGTTAATAGTTGATATCTGGTACATAAGCGCAGCATCGTCTCTCGATCAGTTATAGGAATGAACGTTAAGAGACCTGTGGGGAGGAAGTATAGTGTGCGGGCGTACTGCACCGGGTTACCTTCATTAATTAATGTTTAAAAAAAAGCAAGTCAACGACAAAACCGCTGAAATAACACACCCGGATTCCACAAGCGGCAAACACTCTCAGGAACAGCAACACGGCAAATTGAAACATCGGTTTTTTGTTTATTTTTATTTACTTTGCGGTTACAAACATTATTTGGATTGTTACTTATTTTATTAAATCAAAAGTTTACACACACGGATTGAACATGAACGTTTTAACCCGCCGTACCGACTCCGGTACGGTGAAGGACGAGCGACCCGACCGCACTGGAGATTGAATTGCGACTAAACTATCGTCATCTCATGCAGAGACGATTTCGTTAAGGAAAAAAGGAAGAGAGAGAAAAACTGCAGTAGAAACCGGGTTCATATTTGCATTAGGAAATGCTGGAGAATTTGGTTTCGGCGTCTATTGCGCTAATTATATGCAGCTGCTTGGGTTGTTTATTGATAAGACAAACCAAAAAGTTTGCCAGGCAATGTGTATGAAAAGGTATATGACGCGGCTGAGAAAATAGACGGCGCGATATTTATGGTCCCTGTCATGACGGTTACATTGAATGCAATCCGAATTATTTTGTTTACAGGAATTCATCTAAGGGAATTTGACTGGCGACATAGATGCCGAAATTGATTGGAAATTCCCGGTAAGTTAATAAAGAAATCTTAAGGAGCAATGGTATGCGAAGAGAATGCATGAAGGTAAGTTTTCTTTACAGGGACTTAAAGATCATAGATTTGATCTCTTAAATGCGTGCAGCATTTTTAGGTGCCGAATGCGAATGCATTGGCGAGGACTTGAACGTCTTGGGTGATGATTATGGGGGTTTTTTAGGAAGGAAAACCATGGGAATTGGCGGAACCGTCACAGACCTACCTGTAGTATTGTAGAGAGTCAATAGTTGATACCGAATATATAAGCGCAGCATCGCCTGTCAATCAACAATACCATACTTTCATATGATGGAAGTATTATTCATACGTTCTAAGCGAGCCCGCGCCGATTAAGGTGCATAAACTTTCGTTTTCGCGACTTGCACGTTTACGACGTGTTACCTCGTAACAATCGGCGAACTTTTTAGACCGATGATTAATTTACGATTATATTCATCATCAGCTGTAGAACCGACGCTTCATTTATTCTTGCAAACGGCAGCATGATTGGCCTTTTCCCCATGTAGGTTAGAGGGTCAATCAGGTTAATATAAGATGGTGAGGCGATGATGGCTTAATCGAGCGATTATTCGAAATTGAGGAAATAAGTGCACTGTCAGTGCAAAACGGAATATTTTATAACCCGATGATGCTAATAAGTTCTTAATATGGAGAAAAAATAGGCTTGGAGCCAAAATAGGACGTTGAGGCACACCCAAATTAATAGAATAGATATTGAAAATCACACCGTCTACAACGACCCGAATCGATCGATTTTCGAGGAAACTCTTCATCCCGTCGGAAAGTTGTTCGGAAAGTCCGTACGAATAGGACTTACTTACCAACGCTCCGCGTCAGACGCGGCCAGATGCCTTGGAGATATCTTAATTCACATTTTGTTCACAACGTTTTTCAATTGCAGATATCCAGATGTAAATTGCACCTTCCTTGTAGCCAAGCCCGGTTTTGGCACTTTATATGGAACCATACATTTTTTACGAGCAAAACCGCTTCATACAATATTATTGTATGCGATCCAATTTTCTTTGTGTTTTATTGTATATTTAAAGCATTGTTTAATTTTGCCCCGTTACAACACCGAGTGGCAGATGAAAGTTTCGTCTATCATTTTTCTGTTCTCATTCAGTTCAAGAAGCATATTTTTGAATTCATCTTTATGCAAATAGACCAAAACCACTTTCTAGTAAATTCTCAGTCCCTTTGCAATGTCCTAACTGCTCACATATTGGACTTCATGATACTTATTCATAATTACATCGACTTTTCCAGTGTCCACAGCGAGCAGCATCTTTCATATGCAAATTTCCATAACAAAAGCTAGTAAATCAAAATCTTTTCATATGCCTATGCCATGAGCTGCCTTTTATCATGGTAAAATTGTATATTACCAGGGTTGCCTTTTATATTTCGGGATTAGAGAACAAAAACAAATATTGATCATCGAAAATCACTTTATTGTTTTTCAAAATATTCCCCATGAAGATCTATACACTTTTGCATGCGTTTGAACCAATTGTCGAAGCACTTTTGCCACTCTGATTGAGGTATCTCCAACACATGCATTCTGATTGCAGCAACCGCTTCTTCAGGTGTCTAAAAACGTTGACCTCTCAGTTTGTTTTTTACGTACGGGAATAAGAAGAAGTCATTCGGTGCCAAGTCAGGACTATACGGCGGATGACCCATCAAATCGATGTTTTGGGTGCTCAAAAATGCAGTTGTCGCAGCCGATGTGTGAGACCTCGCATTGTCGTGGTGAAGAATGATCCGTCTTCGGCGGTTGGTTTTCCTGATTTCTTGGAAGACAACTGGCAAACAAATGGTTGTGTACCACTCAGAATTGACTGTTCTGCGTTGTTCTAGTGGTACGGTTGCGACATGTCCAGTTTTTCCGAAAAAACAGGCGACCATTTGCTTGGAAGTGCTTCGTGCGCGAACAACTTTTGTTGGATTTGGCTCATCTTGAAACACCCAGAGAGTCGACTGCTGTTTACTTTCGGGCTCATACGCGTAAATCCACGATTCATCACCTGTCACGATGTCATAGACGTATTTCGAAGCACCGCGACCGTATTTTTTGAGCATTTCTTTCGACCAATTGACACGAGCCTTTTTTTGGGCGATTGACAAATTGTGTGGGATCCAACGCGAACAAATTTTTTGACAGTCAAATGTTTATGCAATATTGAATATATGCTGGTCCCACTAACGCCTAAGGTTGTCTCAATCTCACGATAGGTCACATGACGATCTTCCAATATCAGTTCGCGCACAGCATCAATGGTTTTCGGAACAACAACTGATTTTTGACGACCTTCACGAAATTCATCTTGGAGTGAACTACGACCACGATTGAATTCCCCATACCATCGATAAACACTGGTCCTTGATGGAGCTTCATCGCCAAAAATTGAATTAAGTTCATCCATGCACTGTTGCTGAGTTAATCCACGCCGAAAGTTGTAAAAAATAATCGCACGAACATGTTGACGATTTAATTCCATTTTTGGGGCGAGATGAATCTTTTAAGTTACTGTAAACAACACAAATAGCGCTCGTATGTCAAAACGTTCTGAGTGCGTATAACCTCAAAAATGTCCAACTTTACGACAGAGCTGTCAATTGCCGGATTGCAACACTAGGGTTGCCAAATCCCGAAACATAAGAGGCAACCCTCGTATAGTAAATTGTTCCTGAATTACTTTTGTTCGCTTTGCAATAAGTTTTCGCATAACGTACAAGTGCCATTAGAACTGTCACTAATAACCACGTGATCAGTTTTCTATCAGAAGAAAATAAAAGAAAAATGTCCACATACAGCTAATTGTTGCAAAGTAATAACCCATTGAAATCAAACAAACAGGTAAATGTCGAATTGTTTTGTTCCAATCCAGATGAAAGAACCTCATCGGCTTCCAAGGGGCGACCCGGATTAGCGCACAAAAAATAAGGTACAGGATCATACTTGAAACAGATGGGTTTCTTCTAATCCACCATATGAAATGCAGCGAGAAATCTGTAGCTGGTATAAGAGATTGTCACAGATTTTATCGAAACCTTTAGAGTATTCCGTGGTGATGAGTGATCTGATAATAGCAAAGTGCTAAAGTTCTGCTGCCAAAAATAAGTACTTTAATTGGCTCTTACTGGATGACTTTATTTCAATTAATTTGACGCCTGGAAATTAAAAATCAGCTTTCAAAACATGGAAACTATCCTATTCAATAGCACAAATAGTATTGGCGAAGTACCTGCTTTTGGGAGTAAAAACTGTGTTGAGATTTCTTTAAGCTTGGGCCCGACCTATGTGTGTATTTTTTGACAATGACATAACGAGCAAACTTAAGCCTACTACTTTATAATTAACCTGTTTCATGATAATAATTTCATCAACTATCCAGAATAAAGAGGTAAGCTTAAAAAATGAAAGAAAGTAAGAAATAATTCACCATTTGACATTCGAGAGAGCTAACGCCTGCTGTCATTTAATAATTATCACCACCTTTGCTTTTCTCTCGCCAACTAGAGCAGAAAAGTGAAATAAATCTGGGATTTAAAAAAAAAAAGTGATGCTCTTTATGTGCCCCATTCAGTTTGTGTTTTGCCTAATCCACGCGTTCTTGTATGTGGCTATCCTTAAAAAGTTGTGGGAGGCAGCACGTGTGTATTATATCAAAAGTCCTATAATAAGAGGAATATTTATCATGGAGCCGTTGGGTGTATTGTGGGGATAAATGGAGAAAGTCCTATAATTTTCCCATTGGTGGTACCCTCTACCTTTTTTATAACGCATATAACTTGCTACAGCTACAATCCTGTAACAACATCTACAAAGGATTTAGTCTATCAATGAACTAAAACAACAAGGGTTGTATGTTACATGTATACAACCGTATTTTTGTCGGTATTAAAATGAATTCGGCAACCATGTCCTTAATCTTGCTTTCAATCCTCTGTGCCAAATTTCCAACGTTACGCTTACTCGTACCACCTAACAGTCCCATATGTGCCTAAGCTCCTTAAGCTTACGAAACATTTTCTGATTATTACACAATTCATAAGGACAATTTCCAAATTAAATGATTTAATTCCCAAGCGTTGTAGGGAGTCTCACGGTCGGGTGTTATAAAACCCTAAGCTCTTCATATCTGGCTGCAACCCGTTACTCTTGTTTTTGTTGTAGTCGTATGCAAATGAATCATTTGGTATATCCTTCGTTCTGACTTCCAGTTCTGCTCCCACTGTTAGACTTTCCTTTCGCATTTCATTAAAATTTTCGTCAAACGTAATTATATGCCGCGAAGAGATGTAAGATACATTGGGGATTTTACTCGAATATGGCGCAAGGATACCGCGACTCAGTAGCGTGACACACAAACAATTGAAGGTATAAATCTTTTTTATTTCAGCATTATGTAGCCCCATGTGGGATACAAAGCTGAAACGAGAACCGGAATTTGTTCCCTCCCAAAACTGGCAAGACCGGACTACAGATCCTTATTTTTCTGTCTTGCGCTTTTTTCAAATATTTTTTTTTTCAATCCACAATAAAAAGAAAATTATGGAAGCGAATGAACGAGAAAACTAATAAAACGAATACTCACGGACGCGTAAAAAATGCGCTATACTCGCTAGTATTTATATGGATTATTTAAAGCCACGCATATTTATTGTTGTGATTTATTCGGCGTGTGGAGACTATAATTTAATATCTTGTGAGCCTGTGGACTCTGAACTTGAACGTATGCCATAGATTCATAAACCTCTGGGCTTTCCAACACATTATATAAATAAAGAATAACATGAATGCTTAGTGAGAAGATTGGTTTCAGATGAGAGTACGTTGGACATTGTTAGTACCTGCGGTTGCGCATAAATGATGACAGTAAATTCTGATTTTTTACCAAAAATGTTATAATATTTTTCCTTATAATTCCTTGTTAAGAGGTGATTTGAAAAAAAAATCAGTACGGATAAGATCGGCTTGAATTACTTTTAAGTCTTAAAATCTTCGACATTTTTAGAGAAATATATAATTAGTTTGTCGTCCCTGTGAGTAGGGCGTTAGAATATACTCACAGCTAGGCCAGCTTGTCGTAAGAGGCGACTAAAGGCCGAGTGGTAGCCGGGGTCCCAACGACCTGTGCGCCCGGTGAAATACCACCCCATCAAGCTATAGGCTCCGTGAAATGCTCGGGAGAAATCCCTGGGCATCTTTCGGGGCTTGGCTGATGGACGGGTTCGAGAAAAGGTTGGTTAGGTGGTAGTCGGTCTCAAGGTGAGATACCACCCCGTCAAGCTGTACATTCCGCGATATCGCCCAGAGAAATCTTCGACGGTGTTTCGGATGTGTGGGTGATGGCCCGGACTGATACGGAGATAAGTCATGATGGTACCTTCTGATATAAAGAATTCCGGAGGTAAACTAGTCTCCCATTCGGATCTCCGGGGGGACTATGGCGGGGGGGAACATCATGCAGATATCATGATAAATAATGAAACTTTAAGAGGTTCGTCATCACATAACCGGGCTTGCTCTCGAGGCTCTGCCCACGCTCGACTGGTCACGGCATTTTGTAACATCAGGGGCATCGGTGTCACCAATACGAATGTAAACGCCGTCCACCAATATTTGCAAACAACGAAACCGGATATCCTTGCCCTAACTGAGGCCCAGGTCGATTCGTCAACTGATTCGACATATCTTCGTTGCTCAGGATACGACTTATATTCGAGATTCCGTTTTAAGGGCGGAGTCTGCGTCTTCGCGCGGTGCGATCTGGCTTGCCAGGGCAGGAGGCGTTGGAACCCAATAATATGGACATCATATGGTTGAGGGTCGTGCTGAGGATTTCCGTTAAATGTCTTTGTTGGCTTTACCGCTCCCCGAATGACGATCGACCGGCGACATTTTTCAAACATCTTTCACATACCATCGACTGGATACAGATCAACCACCCAGCTTCTGAAATTTGTCCTTGGCGATTTTAATGTGCACAGTTCCGGCTGGTTGTTACATTCTAACAGAACCGACGAGGCTGGGAGGCTGGCGGAGATGTTTGCTGTAACCCACAACTTGACTCAACTCGTGGGGGCGCCAACGCGTGTGCCGATGCCCGAGGCGATTATACGAACACCCTGGTGTGGTGTATAAAGCCACAAAAATTTGGATATTCAATATAAAATTACAGAGGTTACCTGATTCCTCCTTCGTGGTGACTAGCTCAGGTATCTTGTTGTGTTCGGCTCAGGTCAGTGCAGCAGCCCTCTCATTCTTCAATCTCCAAGTCCTTGGATTGTACAGTGGTTGGGCCGTCGTTCCTGTGCTTTGTTGCGTACTTCTTCTTAGTTAAGTACCCGGACACAATCCTGTCTGTGGTGTTCTTGTCTGCCGGTATGCCGTTTGGCGCCAGTTCAATTCGGACAAGGAAGAACTTGTTCAGTCGGAACTGTTAATGGAGAATTCCCGTGCTCCAAGAATATTATTTGTTTTCCCCAGATTGAGAAATTATTCCCTGGTGCAGCACTGTATTCGAATAACACCATACGAACACGACGGACAAAAGAATCGAACCATTAGAAACACATTTCTCCTCTTTGAAAAATTTACTTTTTACTCCTTTCAATTTTTAAAATCCTTTTCTTTTACAATCATTCTTTTGTTTTTTGACAAAACCAAAAAAAACACGGGACAAAAATTCCTTTCTTCTGTTCTTCCTTCTGCCGTTAACGAACTCTGCTCAACTGTATCCCAAAAAAAAAACCGTCAACAACGGAATCAAAACAAACTGAATTCAAATATCTTGCCGCCTCTCTCTCTCTCCCTCAACGTCCACTCTGAAAACCGAATTCGAACTTGCCCACGATCCACACTCGAACTGGGGCGTGTTCGCACACTCACATGTGGATCGTGCGCCTTTTCCACCACCTTACCATCAAACTATATTAAAATCAAATTATATTAAAAACAATTAAATGATGGGGGTGGCGGAAGCCGCACGTAACACTGGATCTGTTTTTGACATCCGAATCGAGTATTTGTACCCTAGAGGTTTCTGCGCCACTTGGAAACTCAGATCACTGCTTAGTATCTGCCGCGCAAGCACTTGCATATCAAGTGAATAACCGGCATAGGCAGCTTCGCCATGTATGGAAGTATGGGACTGGTAACTGGGACGATTTGCGAGATTTCTTCGCATCCACTCGATGGTCCGAGGTTTGCTTCGGAGACTCCGATGTTAACCCTTGCGCGGAGTCGGTAGCAGAGATTATTCTTCTGGGGATGGAGATGTATATTCCACATTCCATCAAACGAAGTTCGTCTGATAAACCTTGGTTTGATAAAAAATGCGAGCTGATTACAGCGACAAAAAATAGAGCTTTTAGCAATTGCGCTCCAATCCCACCCATGTTAACAGAACGAATTTTGTTAGAATCAGAAACGCGTGCAACCAGGCGATTGATACCGCGAAGAAAGCCCACAACGACAGGATGATCAGTAAGCTCCTTCCGTGCCCAACTGTTTCGGGCTCCTTCTGGTCAATGGTGAAAGCTGTCAGCGGTAAGTTCACAACCTCCTCTTTCCCTCCGTTGGTGACAGACAGCGGGGCGTTAGTCACGAATTCAAAGGATAAAGCTAATGTGTTCGCGAATTTATTTTCCGCGAATTCAAACCTCGATCCCGGCCTTTTGGAGCCACCTGTGATATCGCCGGTACGGTGTTCGATGCTGGATGTGAGATTTCGTCCGCGCACTATTCAACGCATTTTACGTGAACTGGATTGTAGGAGGGCAACCGGCCCGGTCGGAATACCAGCAATAGTCCTTAAGAACTGTGCTCCAGAACTATCGCCGGTTCTTGGCAGACTCTTCCGCTTATCTTATGCACAGATTCCTGCCTGCTGGAAAATCGAGTTCAGCGAATCCCAAAGACGGGAAAAAAGTGTCTCCCACAAAATTACCGTCCGATAGCATTACTGTCTATTTTATCTAAGGTAATGAAAAAAGTCATCAATACAGAGTTAGTTAAGTATTTGGAGTGCAACGGACTTCTGAATGGCCGTCAATACGGATTCCGTGGCGGGCGGTCCACGAGAGACCCTTTGACACTTATAACCGATATATGGACATCTGCGATTGAACGGCATGGTGAGTCAAACGTGGTCCCATTGGATATCGCCAAGGCTTTTGACCGCGTCTGGCACGGGGCATTGCTGAGCAAACTTCGTTCATATGGACTTTCCCAACAGCTTTGCGACTGGACGAGGAGCTTCCTCGAGAATCGATCGATCCGGGTTGTTGTGGACGGCGAGTGTTCGGATCTGTATCCTGTTAATTCGGGGGTGCCACAGGGTTCTATTTTGGCTCCAACCTTGTTCTTGCTTCACATAAACACAAACACTCTCTGAATCGGGATCTAGATAGGGTCCTGCAGTGGGGAAGGACCAATCTCGTCGACTTCAATGCAGCGAAGACACAATTTACAACATTCACAAAGAAAAGTGGATCATCAGTTCCACAGCTGATGATGAATGGCCGGGCCCTCGAGGCTGGGGAAAGTTTTAAATTGCTCGGCTTCATGGTCTGTGGGAATGTATCATGGCATAAACACGTGTCGAGTATCGCAAGGTCAGCCTCAGGAAAACTGAGCTATCTTTTTAGAGCCAAGAAATATTTTACCCCGGCACAACTTCTTCTCCTATATAAATCCCAAATTAGACCCGCGCTCGAATATTGCTCTCATGTTTGGAGCTCGGCTCCTAAATATACCCTCGACCTACTTGAGATCATACAGAGACGAGCGATCCGCCTGATCGGGGAGTCGGAGCTGACGTCGGGACTACAGTGGCTATCACATCAAAGGCGCGTAGCCGACCTCTGTCTGTTTTACAGATATTATCACGGGTACTGTTCTTCGGAGATTCTTGGTATTGTTCCGCGCAATTCGGTTTATATGCGCTCCACAAGACAATCCGACGGATCGCACCCGTTTGCGGTTCATCTCCCGACGGCGCGAACATCCCTGCATCAGAACTCGTTCCGTTACAGAGCGGGGAAGCTGTGGAACTCCCTTCCCACGCGAGTGTTCCTGGAGCGTTACAACCTGCAACTGTTCAAAAAGAACTGCAACAGTTATATGATGGCATCTCGGGGCGCCCACTCGCCGCTATAGGTTCGCCTCTCCCGAGAAACCGGGAGAGGCGAACCTATAGGTAAGGAAATTGTGCTCATAACAGTGTTAGAGTAAGGAACGGATCCAAGGTTTTGGCACTAGTGTTGAACAAGTATTACGATCTTTGTGAAGTTGTTGAAATATCATAATTGCCTGTTTGGATCTTCTTAACTACGCTTCAGCCCAGAGACCATCTTGAGATAAATGAAAAAGTAAAGTCCAAAGATAGAATTATCGATAAATTCGTCCCATGCTTAGTAGTTATTATCGTACAACACATATCACTTACAGAAGGAAATGTTCCATGTTAGTAGTCATGGATTGTTCTTACTATCCGAAATTGTAATTGCTACATTCGATTTCGTTTCGTTCTTTTTTTTTTTTTCCTGGCATCACTGTGCCCACAGCTCCACCCAGTACGGAGAATTCTATTAACGGCTTTTGAACAAACTCACGATCTATGTTGCTAAGGGAGTCTTAACTAGAGAACCATAACTTATCTAACGCAACTGCTAGATCCAATAAGGAACACTCTCAAGGTAAAAGATAAGAGATTTAACTTAGTAATTAGAATTTAATTCTAGGACACGAATATGTGTGCTATGTGAAATTCTAATTAACTGTGGAGAGAGTACTTACGTGATTTCCTGTTTGCGTGTTAATGATACAGAAAGTATTATTAACTATTACGTTCCAAATTTTGGCAGTATGTATAAATAAGCAACCATGGATGTAAAAACATGTATAGCCCCAACTAACCTCATTCTTTTATGAAGTTAGGGTCATCAAAACTGTAATTTTAGAATACTGTCTACGGTTTCAACATTTAAAGTATTATACCTACAATGGTTTGCTTTACCTTGGATATTTGGGAATATATCTAGTGTATATCGAAGGCGACGAAATTTATTTGGAACAATAAATAAAGAGTTGAATGGCCCACTGAGATAATATAACTTCTTAGACGCGTTCAACAGGAACGTCTTTCAGAGAATTCATAGGTCTTTGTTGTCAAACAATTTTAGATGCCTTACAAGGAAGCGAACTATAAGCACATTAATGTGGGATTTGTGGGACCCCTAAAACGTTTCAGTAAAAGGAAAAGTTTATACTGCAGAATACTAAGTACATGGCAGTAAGAAAGACCACAACTACGGCGGAATAATATTGGTACATGAAGAGAGATCAGCATCTGTAGAGACCATTATAAAATAACGACGTATGTGCGGTAAAGAACTCTTTACTTTTGCGTCCCCCTTGAGAGCATATTAACACTTGTACGAGGGCAGTCCCAGAATAAATAGGCCTAACACATAGATGGCAGTATTTATTAACATATAAGACTGTGGTAGATAGTACCAACCTTAGAAAGATTAGGTTTCAGGTTTGAAGACGCTACGTTTTATATTGCTTGTTTGACAGCCATCAATAGTGAACGTTGTCAGTGAATTTGTGAACGTGAAAAAATTGGTCTTCATTATGTGATTCAATACTTTCACTGGAAAAGACTTAGTGCAACCAATATAAAAGCCGAGGTATATCCTACTTTGGCGGAGTCTGGACCTTCCTTTTCAACGGAGAAGTGTTGGGTGACAACGTTTAAACGCGGCCGTATGAGCTGCGAAGGCGACCATTGCAGTGGCCGATGATATGAGGTGACTGTTCCAGAAATGGTAAAAAATTCCACGAAATGGTATTGGATGATAGTCGACTAAAACTGCGCGAGTTAGCAGAAATGGTAGGTATTTCAAAATGTACTGTATATCGCATATTGACTGAACATTTGGACATGAGAAAGCGATATGCAAGGTCGATCACAATCATCGATCACATGTGTGCTCACAATCGATCAAAAACATCGTCAAGAGTGGTTGGCCATATTTTCCGCAACAATGCTGAGTTTTTGCGTCGATTAATAACTGTAGATAAAACATGGGTCCAACAGTACACACCCGAGACGAAGGAACAGTCAAAACAATGGCTCCAAAGAAAGCAGAGACGGTTCCATCTGTTTTGATACAGGCCAAAACACCTTAACAGTATGTAGCGTCGCGGCAGAAGGTTCCATCTGCAGGCAAGGTTATGGCTTCAGTTTTTTTGGGCTGCGGGTTACATAATGTTCATTGATTATCTTAAAAAAAAGCAAAAACCATAATTTTTTCATTTTTCATTTTTAAAACATTTTTTATTTTCTTTTTATGTTCTTAGTTTCTAAATTATATGCTAGACGAAAAATGCTTAAATTCTAGCTTAATTATCTTATATAATAACTTACTGGTCCTTCGCAGACGCTCTAAGCTAATCATTACTTAACAATTGTATAATCTGCCTTTCGGCGACAGAACTTTGTGGTAGTACTTATAATTATTTGAAAGACAGAGAAAAATTTTAAAAACTTTGTCAATTTTTTTTTTGGTTTTTTTTTCTTAAAATTTAACTTACTTAACTTAACTAATTTTTTTTTTTTTTTTATTTTAATTTTATGTAAAAGCACTAGCAAAAACCGTCAACCGCGAGTATTATGCGAACTTATTGTAGCGTTTGAGTGCTGAAATGAGGGAAAAATCCCGCATTTAGCGAAAAAGACGGTGTTGTTCCATTATATTTGAAATATTAATTACTTCCCCATACACCCTATTCGCCAGACTTAGCACCCTCGGACTAGTTTCTCTTTCAAAACTTGAGGAAATAGCTTGGTGGTTAAATATTTTCCAACAATGAAGAAGCGGTATCTGCAGTAGATGGGTACTTTGAGGAGCTCGACGTTTGCTACTATAAACAAGGTATCGAAGTTATTGAAAATCGCTGAGAAAAGTGTATCGAGCTAAAAGGAGACTATGTTGAGAAATAAATAAAGCTTTTGCAAAGTATTGGGTTGTCTTTGTCAGGTTGATTATTTCTGTGACTTTCCTCATGGCATAGGTTAATTGTGAGATTGAAAAAGATGCAATACACTTTATATATGTATGTATTATAAACTACATACCATAAAGGAATTGTGTGAATAGTATTTTCATCGAATTTATAATGAGGTGCTTCTCTTGAAAAAGTGACTATCAAATTTAATGGAAACAAATTAGAAAAATACGAAAGCAATCCGACACTAGAGACAAAATAGAGGAATGATCGTAACTCTGCTGCAACCTCTATTATTTAGCTTAGGCGTTGCAATGTTTAGGGCCAGTTTATTAAAAATGGATTAGGACTCGATTTTTGAAAAAAAAGACATTAGATCAATGGGTTTTAGTGGAGCATAGCGACATATCAAGCAGACGTTTCCTTTCTTCAAACCGAACTTACCCCTCAATTCATTTGTATTGAGCGATGTTTCTCCTTACCTTCTCCGATCCGATCTCTAACAACTTGTGACTTAATAGATCCATCGTTCGAAAACGCGAACCACACGACAAACAGACAAACAGTTGTAAAAATTGCAGTATATTACAGTCTGATTATCATGGAATTTTGAAAGTCATAAAGATTTTTCATAACACGTGCCATCTCTGAGATAGTCTCGGGACTTGATGAACGTTGTCTTAGATCAAGCAAGTGACATTTTGCGGGTATAAGTATGGTGTCCACGTATGACACAGGTTCACTTGTCAACCACCAACGATTGCGTCGCCGAAATGAACGCCCAGAAAAGATAAGAAATAAAAAAACACTGGAATGTTGTTTTGATGTCAATCCGTTTTTATTGATTTTTTATATTATTTTTAGTTTACACAAGTCTTTGTATTTTTTTTTTTTTTTTACTTAATGGTGTTCATAAATGCAACACAAGCACTGTCTACTTTAATGTGTCATTTGTCTTTAAATGTTAATGGATTGTTATTCCTTTTGTTTCTCTGGCACAATGTTGATTTCATATGAGAAACTAGTATATTTTCACGCAGAGGTTTGTGGGGTTTCTCTATATCACACGAAGAACCAGGCCACAATCCTAACCTAATTTCGACCGCTAACAGCGCGTCACATTATCCCCTATCCCCCCGTTCGGCTATTTTACGTGTAAAAGAAAGCATAGCTGAATTCATTATTCTATGCAGATAATGCTGAATTGAATTCAGCTACCTTTTGCCATACGGCAACTCCATTTTTGCTAACCCATGAGATTTCCATCGGAAATCAAATCATGTCGGTTAGCAAGAACAAGTCAAAGCAAACGACGCAGTCGCATCATAGCGAAATCGCTGGGGAATTTATCAAAATATTTAATTAGTTCTCATGATACATTACCCTAGCCAATTTGGCGTCACTTCGGCTTTTCTTCAGATCGCCCATTCGCTTGGGATCAACGATCTGATTTTACAGGTGAATAGCGCAAACAACATTTTCCTCCCCTCCACAATTCTGTCTCTCCATAGTTCGATGCCCTCTGAGATCACCACAATCACCGCACTAGATCAGTGGACCAGTCTCAGACGCGGCATTAATACACACACACTAAGCCAGATCAACCCTGGGTTATTGTGCTTTCCGTTTTGATTTCCTCATCCTTTCTACGCCCATCAACGTGAAACGAATACACAAGTACTTTTCCACCTCGATGAGCGTGGGGAATTGAAGGACGCACAAGAGAGCGCAATTACCATTGGCTGGCCAATGTGCAAAATCGAAAAAGGCGAATTTCCATCCCTAATTCCAATCAATCGCTATCCAATCTCCATCGCGGTCAGTCACGCCGCCGCTCGGGCTCAAATTTAATTTCGTAAATTTTAATAAGTCGCTATTCGTTCACCATCGCGTGCGGACGGTACATTGAGCGTTCAAGCATAAGTAGTTTACAATCACGTGGGCAATCTAGCCGCAAGAAAGTCGATAATCGAAAACAAATCGGAAGAGTCAACTTTTGAGTTACCCGGTCACAGTGTCGAGAAAGAAAAGTTTCGCCACTAATATAAAATTTATAAAATTCGATTTAATTACATTAATCATAAGTTAATGGATTCCTTTCCGTTCATTCGAAAGGTGGCTAATATTTTGTCATTAATTTCACTTGGTGACTATCGACTTTACTGACTCTTGAAACAGACGAAAAACTAAACTCCCGACTCGTAATCCAAAAGAAACGTGTGTGCACGCACCAGAGGTTGAATATCGACTCACTAAAATTCGGAGAAATTAAATTTAGCTCTGAGCGGCGCCGTGACCGACCGCGGTTGTGGTTGAGTAATGACTGGCGGGATTAGGGATGAAGATTGGGATTTTTGATTTGCAGCACAATCAATCAATCGAGATCATCTTTACATTTGCTCTCTCTCATGTTCCCCGCCCTTCGAGGTAGATAAACGCTTCGGTTAATTCGATAGTCGACGGACAAGGGAGAATGAGAGAACCGGAACACAATGTGCAATGATCCCGGGGTGGATTTGGTTTTTGTGTGCATGTATCAATGCAGCTCTGAGGATAGCTCACTGACCTAATTCGGTGAATGTGGAGCTCTCAGAATGCATTGAACCGTAGGAAGATAAAATTGAGAAGGAGAGGAAAATGTTTTGTAGCTATTCACCTGCAAGAAGAGATCATTGATCCCCACCGAATGGAGTGTCTGGAGAAAGTGAATAGGACGCCGAATTGTGTAGGGAAATCTGATCGTGGGAACTAAATTAAATACTTTGATAATTTCCCCAGCGATTGCATGAATATGCAACCGCGTCGTTTGATCAGACTATGCCGTTGCTAACCGACATGAAATGCGATTTCCGCTGGAAATCTTATGGTTTAGCGAAATGGAGTTGCCGTATGGCGAAAAGGTATCTAAACTCAATTATGCATTGTCTGCATAGAATAATGAGTTTAGCTATGCATCCTTTTGAAAAACATGATTTTTAGGTGTATTAACTGAACGGTGGGATAGGGGTTGATATGACGTGCTGAAAGCGTTCGAAATAAGGTTGAAGTTTGGTCGAAATTGTGGGTTGGTTCTCCATGTAGTATAGAGAACCCCCACAACATCAAAAACTATTATGTATAAATTAGAAAATATCTTTGTGGATGCAAACCCTAGCGATTCTGGATGTGTCAAATGTGTCTCACATCATATTAATGCTGATGATCGCCACAATCTATTTAATGTTGTTATAAATGATCTCTTGTTAATTGCACACAACCCGATTCACACATTTGCAGTACATCAGTTTCTTATACTCATTCGGACATTCCCGATCAGCGTATTCAAACCTCATTATCAAACAACAGGATGTGCTGAACCTATTGAATTCCAATCTCTACACGATATCGAATGGAGATTACTTCGCCTAATAGAATTCAACGCCTTTAAAATCCAATGCTACTCTGACGGTTATTGAGTAAAGTTCTAGTCAAATTTCGTTTCTAAATATTATAACTATTAATTATAACACTTCAGAATCACCTTCCTCAAACATTTTAGTAACAAATCCCGCCGTTCGGTTTCTATATGCATTTCCGCCATTAAAGTCTGAGTGGCAGAATAAAAATTATAGTACAGAAGAAAAGCAGAGATAAGATATCAGAGCAAATAACAAAGCATTACCATCTCGGTAAAAAAAAGTAGTTGAGGAAAACAATTCACATCAAACATCCGGCTTTTACATTTTACGAACTCATCTGAATACCGAAAAGGTAAACTTGATAAATCAATTGCCATTTGAGTAATCTGTGGAAAATTTGAGACTGGGCACCAGGGAAGGGCTCACAAAATTGTTCCCTACTACCTTTTCTCGTCAAAGTAGAATTTCAATGTAACTACACACCGTTTCCATCATCAAAGTTATGAAATTATTAATTCTTGTCAATAGAAATAAATTTGAAACTGTGGAAAGGGCAACCAAACATATGGGAATTCTGAGAAGGTGTGAGAAACATTTCACTGCATACATACAGCTCGATGAGATGCCAAAACGAGCAATGAAAGGTATTGGTGACCTAGGTCTTTTAACTCCGCCATTAAAAAGGAAGCGCTACGTATCATGCTTACCTCTTGGCTGTAGGTGTTACCATGGTCGTTGCTCAACTGAATTTAGTGAGTATGTGCGGATGAGGTTTGGTATGTGTCGGGAATGGCCTCCAACTGTATTCTCTCGAAACTCATTCACAAGTATCCAATATACACGCATGTAGTTACCAGAAATAAAACGCTGGAGTTGTTGACTATTGTTGTAAGTGGTGCTTTATTGTTTATTTCCAATTCAATGGCTCTTTTGATAACTTGACAGGATCCACAGCGTTGCACAAGACGTTGTTGAATAACTGTCTATTATAAGTTACACGATTCCTTTGATAACCTGACAGGATCCTAAGCTTCACAAATTATTGGTCTTTAACGTATTAAATTGTTGCACAGCATGTTGTTGAATAACTGTCTATTATAAATTACACGCGAACTGGTAACAAACGAGATTTTTTCCAAACACGGTTATTTAAATATCGACATAGACTCACGACTCTGACGAAGCAATCCTTGGGCACGTGTGTACGGTTGTGTGGTAAAAATCTGACTGGTTAGACCTCTTCCTATGGTCTCTGCAAGACCCTTGTTCGAAAAGGGGATGAAAAATTAAGGAAATTTTTTTGATTTTGCGCACTAGCCAGCCGATGTGACTGCGCTCTCTTTTGTGCGCTCTTCATTTCCCCATGCCCCTCGGGGTGGATAAGCGCTGGCGTATTCGTTGCACGCCGATGTGCGCAGAGTGGATGAAAATCTCAAAGCGAGGAGCGCAATAACCCGGGGTTGATCTGGCTTAGTGTGCGTGTGGTGATGTGGCTTCCGAGGTGCTCCACACTGGGGTAGTATGGTATGATGGAATATCCCGGAGGCGTGTGGCTATAGAAAGGAAGAAATGCGGAGGAGAGGATAATGTAGTTTACTCTATTCACCTGAGAAAAGAGATGTTTGATCTCCAGCGGATGGAGGAACTGGGAAAAGACAAAGTGACGCTAGGGAAATATTATCACGTGATTCAATTGAATGTTTTGATAATTTCCCCAGCGGTTCTGTCATGGTGTGACAACTTCGTCCAGCTGGATTTGGTTGTCGCTAACCAACATGGACTAGAGTTGCCGTATGGCAAAAAAAAGAAAAAGCTGGCTAAAGCCATTTATACATTGTCTGCATGGAACAATGAATTTGGCTATGCGTCCTTTGTGGTAACATGATTTACAGGTGAACAGGTAAGTAGGGGGAATAGGGTTGGTTTGACACACTGTATGACGGCCGAAATTAGCTGGAATTAGCCGGAAATGGTGGGTGGTTCTGTGGGGCTTTTCAGGGCCCGAAGAGCCAGGCATCGCTCGATCCCCACTTTTCCAGGCGAACGACTTACCTCTCGGTCGAAATTCAGCAAGGTTGCGTAACCTTGCTACGGCATTTACCCCCAGCCAAATCGCCGGAATTATTACGGTTACCCAATCGGATAACTGTTTTGAAGTTCTGTTAGGCAGCTTACCTATTCTGTAGGGGATTTCCTTCCAAACCCCTTTTTCTCCATCACCACCACTGAAAACATTAAATCCACGGCAAAGCTTATCACCTTGCCGTGGCATCGAAAACTTACCCTCGGCCAGACCATATTCCCTAAGAAACATTAAGCCCACGGCAAAGCTTATCACCTTACCGTGGCATCGAAAATTCACCCCCGAGGCGCATATTATCTCCTAAATAAAAAGCATAAGTCCACGGCAAAATCATCACATTGCCATGGCATCTGAAATCCTATCTTTAGGCATACATTCTGCCAGGGCATCTCGTTTCCATAGCCTTAAGCTATGGAAACAACAATCAACAAGAGTTCCTTGTGACTCGTTGTATTTGTTTACCCTCGGCATAACATGCATGCGGCTATTTGCCCCTATTGATTTGCTACCGCCGACAAGGTTTCTGCTGATGCAAACCAAACATGTCCCGGATTACCAGCAATCGCTGGCTTCCAATTATCGATCCCCATGTTCAGAGGCCGTATTCAAGCAACGTTCAAGATGCAGCCAGAAAATGTTTACTTTCAACATCTGGCAATGGCTGCACCCTATGTTCGTTGCAATGTTTAATCATCGGCATCCGAAATGATGATTTATGGCCTTCCATTAGGATGACCAAATCATTGGTTTGGGTTTTCACACCCCACATGCTAGTGTTTGCATTCTTAGAAAATGCACTAGCGATGTGCCGCCATCCACACGGTCGCCGAACGATCGTATGCATGGCACACCCACACATGCATAATGTATGACTACCCCGTCCGGTCCAATCACGATTAACTACATCAAGTTAATCGTGTAACTCCGCCTCCTTTCCAGTTTCTTTCGGGATTCTTTCCCTTTAATGATGTCCAATGGGATTAATTAGTCAGATCTTAACACTTGGAGAGAGCATCGGTACCACGAGTACAAGTCGAAGTCAGTGAGTTTTGCGATACACGTTGTTTGGTGCGTTGTGTTATCGTTTTTATTTCGGTTTACATGCCCCTTGATATCAATAGTTATGTTTTAAATACTCGAAATAGACATGAATGTTTATTGATAAGAATTAATGAGACAATCAATGTTACCGCTGTAATCTAGATTTAAGTGTTGTGAACGAGTGCCGCGCAATAAAATGTTTCTGGACAAGAACTACCGAAGGTGTTTCATTTTAAAAAAATCAGCTGCCGTGAATTAAGTAGTGGAAATTAGTTAAACCCGCGTCCGTGTCGACGCACTGACTAATTAACACCACAGTTCTCCATTGGTATAGAGAACAACCCACAAGAGCGCCACACCTCCGCGATATCCGTCAATCAGAAAATTTGCAGCATTAACTTGCAAGTCAATTTCCGACGTACAAATAAAAACAGCCAATCGAACTTGGGATGATCTGCCTGATTATGTGTTTCGAATCGTAAATGTAATCCATACTTCCTTTCCTTATTCTTCTCACTACGCCATTATTCATAAAAAGGCAGTAAGAACAAACTGGGTGATTATCAATTTAGCTACCCGATGCAAGGAATTTGACAATATCGCGTTCATTACGCTCATCGAGCATCATTGTATCCATAAAATAAAGTCTAAAAAGTCTGACTGAATAGAGTCTGTAAAATAAAAAACTATAAGAGACTGGCGATGAATTAGACGTACTTGCCACAGTCTTGGGAAAAATTTCCCACAAAATTATGGTTTTCAAATTTGTGGTTTTCATAATATGGATTGAGTAGCACTTAGGAAACTGATTGTGGCAGATTTAGCGCTCACTTTTCTTGTCACTTTATGGCTCATCTGTAGTAACCCAGGCCCCTATCTGAGGTCCCAATTTCCGTATTATCCATTATTAACGTCCTTTACGTTTTGAAAGTCCGATTTATATACACCTGCATTTGACATGAAGTTATCGAAAAAATCATCAGATTACAAACTGATTTAAATAAGTTTTGAATTGGTTCCAAAAGAATTTAGTGGAACTCAATACTTTTAAATGTTAATCTCTTACATATTTTTGCAACATTCTCTTACATTCCCAAGGCTGTTTATTTATCATTGATTCCCTAAGTTCCCATATTTACCAAATTAGGTGTCACTTGTAATAGGCAGCCGAATTTGATTGTACTCTGTGGAGAAAATGAGAGTAGAATCCGAAACATTGGTGCTGAGATTCCTCCCTGCACCAGGTCCCTCGCCCTGATCTTCGTACTATATATATTTTTACTGCTGTCCTGATCCACAACAATATCATTTCCTCTATTAGAAACTTACTAATAATGATCGGTTGGTTATTTCGAAAGAGACAAGCTTTATTAATTTATAAAAACTGTTGAACAGATAATTTTTTTAATTCTACTATTCGTTTATCAATTACTGAACATTAAAGAACTATTGACTGTCTGGCATTACAATCCGATGGGACTTTAAATCTTACGTCTTAAGAATATAAGAGTAAAAATGTCATTCTGATTAGAAAGGCAGATCGCATTTATTAAAGCTATGCAAAACAAATTAACTCCATAATAAATGAGACCAATTTATCCTTAGTTGAGAAAAACCTTGTGGTTTGTATGGCCTGGGCAACAAACTTCTCATTATTATTATACTTGCAATTAATTTCACTAAGTGAGATCACATGATTTTTTTTTTTAATTAAAGATGAAAATGAAGAAATATAAACACAAACAAAAATAATGAGAATAACAAATAAATAATTAAGTAAATGTTTCAATAAGAAAGTAGATAAATAAATAAGTAATTGAATACAATAATTAAATGTGATAATTACAACTAACGGGCAAAATAATATTGATATATTACAGTATGTTCTTTTTAAACCATTCTCGTTTATTGTAAAATCCTGTTCGAGCCATGTTCATCCGAAAATTCCTTTAAATAATTTGAAAACACAGCATCAGACTATTGACTCGATACTTAACCTAATTAATAAATGATAGCTAGGCAAATGCGCACCCGAATTCAGTCACAACTTGAAGCAAGGCAATAAGTTAGACATAGGTTCGGGAGCATTTTTAAACTTAAATAATATTTATGGCCGCTCAAACAACATGTCATTAGAGACGAGGAATTTTAAGAAATATGTTCCCCCTCATGGCTAGCATAACATATGGGTCATTCGATATTTTTGTTTCAATGTGACGTGGTAGACGGTTACGTGGAATCCATAAGTATCACATAACGTCCTTCAACAAAAGTGATGTCATAGGTTTGCTACGTCTACTTAATATGTTGGCTGCCTTCTAGTAAGTTAAAAAATTCATTTTTAATACTTGTGAACGAAGCTTCATTCTCACATTTACAAACTATTTGTAGAAGGTTTTATAATTTTAGATATTTGAGAAAAATTGTTGGTTTATAGAGTGGCTAACAGAACTTCCGGTAATATATTTATTATCCACAATTCCTTTAGGTAACCGTCCGTATTAGAAGATTTACTGCGTTTGAATTGTACCAGATAGGTCAATCCGTTGTAGTGCTCTGAAAAGCCCTACCATCTCCTTCCCCCACACCTACATCCAAATCCCAGCAGTAATACACTAAAACCTAAAATTCAATCAAAACCCGAAAAAACCCAAACTAGACCCAAAATTCGCAATAAACGAATCAAATATCCGTTTATCGCTTAACATTTACCTCCACGGCATAATTTAATCTAAAAAACCAAATTAAAATCAAAATTCACAATAAACGAATCATATATTCGTTTATCGTTTTGCATTTGCCCCACGGCATCATCCAAACTCAAAATCCAGAGATCATTATCTCTATTTGGGAAAATTCTTAATAAATTGAACAAACAAAAACCCAAAACCAGATACATATCGACATCTGCACAATAGTTTCATAGGAATTCAGGAAACTGAATCCTTATCTTAAATAAACACTGAGCATCTCACTCAGGATTCCAAAATCGGGATTTTTGTAGGAAATTGTGTATTTTCGAGATACAAATTTCGATTTGTTTCTCTTTATAAGGGTGATGAATTTCAGATTCGAGGATCAGTCTCAATTGGCGTTCTAGGTGTAAGGACGCCAGAAAATGAATTTACTAATGAAATAAATTTTAAAGTATATAAAAAAGTATTTTTATTGGGCCTGGCCGATTCCCAGGACCCTATTCGATCGGTAGCTGCTCTTCCCTCAAGGTTTGAGGAAGCACGGCGGCACCGCAACGGGTCCCCTCAGGAGCTTTCTTAAAGAGATCCCTCGTCCTTTTCAGGACCAGACAAGCTCCCTGAGAGAAGGACCACAGCAAAAATGGTGGCAGCGGTTTGGGATCCCAACATCCCCTACCAATAAAATAAAAAATAAATGAGCAGTGGATCGGACAGATTCATTCATCCCCTACAAAGAAGACTGACGGCAGCGGTTTGGATCTGAGACAAATAATCCCCTACCAAGAAGAGTCTCAATTGGCGTCCAGGCAAAGCTCAACTGGGATTATACCATAATCCCTTACCAACAAAACGAGAACGACACCCCATAAACAAAAACATCACAGTTAATAGTGAAAAGAATATAATTTTTAAAACAACGTCCAGCGGCCAAAAGCAAACACACCAAACACAAACTATATCGACACATGCGAATGGAGACGGAAACTCTGGCAATCGATAGGCAGGAGCTCTAGTGGGACTGTGAAATGTGGAACTAGCAAAACCCGATAAAGGCCTCAGTCTGAACAGCTGGCTACTTGTCCAATCTACTATTCCCAGCAAGACACTAGCAAAAGGAACAACAAGGTGATCAGGGACAACTGCAACATACTCAACACCATAAACAACAAAAATTTCATGTCCATATAACAACACCGCACCAGTAGGAGCAATTAACACAGCCGAAGCTGTCAGCATCAGCAAGGAACTCAAATCCTTGAAATACATCAAACAGCGGCAACATATCATTGGCGGCACCAGCAGGCAAACATCTAAATAGTGTGTGTTGTAAATGAAGTGAACGACGGCCATGAGTCCCGCCAACATATTACAAGGTAGCAGGATAACCGATGACATCATCATCTCCTACCAGGATACCGAACACTTGGACTCAGTGGCAACACACTCAACAGAATGTCCAGCAACAACCACAGGTACTTATATCCATTTTTATATATATTAGTTGAATCTAAAATTTTCATATACAAAGGGGACAAATGAAACCCCAAATTTAATGAACGCAAAATTTGTATTAAACATATATACTTTAAGGGGAATGATAATAGAAACCCCAAACAAAATTTAAATATACAGAGGGAGAATAAGAAAAAACCTTTACACATATAAAAGCAATTTTCCTAAATTTTTACATATACATATATATATTTACATTCATTAAATAAGTTTCTTAAGGATTTAATTTACTTGATGAAGATTTTCCATACTTTCTAACAGGAAATTCTCGATTTTAACGCGCTCACCTTTATCTTTCGCTGGTCTCTTTCCTTTTATCTTTTTAGATAGAAATCCATTAGGATCTTTTTCTCTTATCCATCTATCAGGATCTTTCCGCTTGCAGGCTCGTTTCACTTTGGGCTCGATAAAAGTCTCTTCTCTTTTTACCATTGCCTTCTTTCACAGGATCTTTCGATATTAGGATTGTTTTTCTCGGTGTCAGTAAAAATCTTCTCTTACCTTTAGTATTTTCGAAATTTCCTTTAGATATATCGATGTGTTTGGGTTTGAAGGCATTTCTTCTCTTTTCTCTTTAGGATCGTTTCAGTTGAGTTAGAAAAATTCTCTTCTTACAATTCGCCCTTGTTACACTTGTGTTTGGGAAGATGAATTTACTCAAGAAATTTTTCCCCCAAAATAATACCCAAATCGAATATTTGAAGCGCGCGAATTTATTACGTAACCAATAATGAAGGTTATTATCGGATTGAAGGATATTTTGAATTTCGTACCGGTGTTTAACGGTAACCCGGACGACCTAGATGATTTCATTTCTCGCGGGGATATTATTTTCTCACAGGCACGGGACGACAGTCAGCATGCTTTTTATCTAAGCGTGGTAAAAACCAGACTGCAAGGGCCAGCATGCGACCACATCCGACATACGGTCATTTCAACCTGGAATGATCTTGCTTCGGAATTGAAGGAAGAATTTAAAATTCTCACCTCTTGGTCAGCGGCACAAAACAGTCTAGTGACAGCCAAGCAAGATAGCAAGGAAGATGTGAAGGAGTTTGGAAACAGACTCGCACACCTCCTGCATCTGCTGGACAAAGCCACGCTAGAAAGCACTGTCGAACCTGCCGTGCAGAAATATATCTTCGAGGAAAATAGCAAACTCGCCCTACACGCGTTTGAAGATGGTCTTAGGGATTCCCATTTAAAACTCTTAGTGAAAGCACGAGGTACCCCAAGTCTTAGAGCAGCAATAAATTACGCTCTCGAGCAGGCCCCACGACTAGGCGATGGAAACCCTCTTAATTTATGTAATAATTCCAAATATAGCCAGCCACAAATTTGCCAATCGTGCAATAAGACTGGACATACATCCTGGACTTGTTATCGAAATACAAATTCTCTAAATATTGGTCCCCAACAAATTAAAGCAGAGGTTGAACGCCTCCAATGCACATATTGCAACAAATTTAATCATTCCCAAGCAGAATGTAGGAGACTGTCCCATTTCAGAAGTCAAAACGACTCTCCATCAAATAAAAATGATTTGAGACCTCAGCCCACTTCTACCGCATACCTTTGGAGAAGTGGAGTAATTAACAAAACGAGTAGGGTACAGCAATCACAAATTTATATAGGAACATTAAACAGCCAAAGATCTAAACAATCGTTATTAGAAGCTAATGATATAAACAGGAAGGTAGAAAATGCCTCACCTTACAAGGTGTCGTCTACGGGTGAAATTGGCATTAGAGATAATAGGGACAAAAATCAGAGGCAGGACGATCTAGAGGCCCCCCAAATAGAGGAGGTATTGGCCAAAGATCGCATCCAACAGTCAACATTTGAATCCGTTTGTCTACGGGCCGGATCTGATGATTCGACAAAGACTTCTGACCATACTATCCTAAAACCCCCATCTAGTTTCATATTCTTAAATGTTCCGACTTCTAGCAACAACACGTCCAAGCTCATAGAGCACAAACTGAAAATGCCGGCAAAGTGTAAGCCTGAGGAGCAAGAACTCCCAGCAAACTGTAAGCCCGAGGAACAAAAACTTTCAGCTAAGTGTAAGCCTGCGGAACAAAGAGTCCCAGCAGAATGTAAGCTTAAAAAACCACAAAAACTCCCAGCATCCGATAAGCCTGAGGTACAAAGATTCCCAGCTAAGAGTAAGACTGTGGAACAAGAAGTCACAGTAGAATGTGAGCCTGTAAATAACAGCTATATCAAATTGCCCTCTTTAAATTACTTGTTTGTCCGCATCGTCTCTCTCGTTTCTCTAATTGTCCATACTTTAAAATGGATTCTAGTAATAAAACCTAAAGATAACCAGATAATCAACATTCTACTAACAAGTAGAATAAACGCCAACATCTCAAAATTACTCTCCGATATCTCATTCTTTAAAATGTTTGCCCTCGATTGTTTCATTGTTCAGAACTATGTTACACAGTCAAACCCGACGAGAGTATGGAAAATTTTTCACAAATTTAAAGAGAAACTTAAAGTGAAACAAATGGATTATTCCTTTTCAAATATATGTATACATGTATGAACATATAAATAATAAAATACCAATTCTCACATTATAAATCTAAAAATATATAAAAAACTATATGTAAATTTAATATATTCACATAAAATATATAATTAATAATATTGAATTCCCCTCTTAACAAATAATTGTACAAAAACAAAATAGATACATATACATAATAACGGAAATAAGTAAAATAAAACAACCAACTTTGTTTTGGGAAATTTATGTATCTAAAAGAAAATTGTCTATAATAAACATAGAACATTTGTAAATAATACAACAGTATTAACAACTCAGGGGATAATAAGCAAAATATAATACAAATAAATCTTTAAATTGCTTATATTATGAAGAAAATCTCCGCAAATTCATATCAAATGAAGTTTGTAAATATTATATAGCTAACGCTTATATATAAAAGCTTGACATAAAACACACAAATAAACTGTCTTGAATTATTCAAATAGGAAGCTGTAAATGACAGTTTGAATAACTTTAAGTAAGCAAAAATTAATAACAAAAAATCTATGAAATAAACAATATTATATACAAATATAATAATTTCAAATACCTATGTAACATTCTTCAATTAACCTAATCACATATATCCTAAGAAAAATAAGGAACTAACATTTTTCACTTTAAATCAAAATGAATTTTAAAAATTTAGAATTAAAACTTTCTTTATAATACAAAAAAAAAAAAAAACAAATAGTGTCCTCAAAATGAAACAGAAATATACTCTGTAGATAATGTAAATTCCTATATAATACACAAGTTGTAAGGCTTACCTAAAATTGATCTGTAGCACAAATTGAATTTAATATTTTATTTAAAATAATCCTATTTCATAAAAATAATTCACAATTATTATTAAATATATTGAAAAAACAAAAGAACACTGTAAATAACATTATTAATATATGTAACTTAAAAATGTACTTATATACACAATAAGAAAAATTGTGAATGTAATCCTATAGTTTAACACATAATCTTAGATTTGCTAAAAACATAACAAAAAACTGAAGAACACTCTACCGTAAGCTACAGAATTAACACAAAATATTGAATAATATGTAAAAACAAGAAGAAACATTTAAAAAAGTAGCAACCAATTGTAACTACAATGAAAATTTAAAGTAACCATTATAATTTGAAATCCAAATTATGTAACGAATCTTGATGACATCGCCCTTCACCTTTTATCGCGCCACTCCTAGAAAATTAATCTCTTACAGATTAATTTTTTTTTGAAGGAGGGGAGGATGTAGTGCTCTGAAAAGCCCTACCATCTCCTTCCCCCACACCTACATCCAAATCCCAGCAGTAATACACTAAAACCTAAAATTCAATCAAAACCCGAAAAAACCCAAACTAGACCCAAAATTCGCAATAAACGAATCAAATATCCGTTTATCGCTTAACATTTACCTCCACGGCATAATTTAATCTAAAAAACCAAATTAAAATCAAAATTCACAATAAACGAATCATATATTCGTTTATCGTTTTGCATTTGCCCCACGGCATCATCCAAACTCAAAATCCAGAGATCATTATCTCTATTTGGGAAAATTCTTAATAAATTGAACAAACAAAAACCCAAAACCAGATACATATCGACATCTGCACAATAGTTTCATAGGAATTCAGGAAACTGAATCCTTATCTTAAATAAACACTGAGCATCTCACTCAGGATTCCAAAATCGGGATTTTTGTAGGAAATTGTGTATTTTCGAGATACAAATTTCGATTTGTTTCTCTTTATAAGGGTGATGAATTTCAGATTCGAGGATCAGTCTCAATTGGCGTTCTAGGTGTAAGGACGCCAGAAAATGAATTTACTAATGAAATAAATTTTAAAGTATATAAAAAAGTATTTTTATTGGGCCTGGCCGATTCCCAGGACCCTATTCGATCGGTAGCTGCTCTTCCCTCAAGGTTTGAGGAAGCACGGCGGCACCGCAACGGGTCCCCTCAGGAGCTTTCTTAAAGAGATCCCTCGTCCTTTTCAGGACCAGACAAGCTCCCTGAGAGAAGGACCACAGCACCGTTGCTTCCAATCCACTGGTATTTACGCATTACGTTTTGAGAAACAAACGAAAACAACTGAGTACTTTCGAAAATTATAGTATTGTGTACTCTCCCAGTAAACAAATTTCTTTTTTTTTATAGTTATTATTAAATTACTATAAATCGTTGGAAAGTTAAAAGGACAATTCATTATTGACACTATGAGAAGATGTTAATGTCGCTATATAAACCCCAATGGTCAGCTTCTGTGAAAGAGCTTTTAACTTTGCAAAACAAGCAGGATTACCATGGGTACAGTTTTTATTTGAAATTAAGTGGATCACTACTGTTTTCCAATGCATTGGATATAATAGAGTGAAAAAATGTATAGAACATTCCTTGCGTCCTTCATTGGATTATTATTTTAATTGAGGAAATTAGTATTGATATAACATTAAGTGATAACTCCAAGGTGAGTATTTTTTCGGTCTATTTCCCTGGAGGAAATGGAAACATTGAGAAATCTACTTACTTTAAGCGGGATCTGCAAAAATTGTATAGAGTAAACACTCGAAACAAGGTAATTATTGGTGGTAATCTAAACTGCAGACATCAGTCGTGGAATTGTCTTAGGGCAAACTGCTAGGGTAACATTTTACTAGATGCTACTGAATCCAGACCAAGTTTTTCCATACTTTCCGCTTCTGCCCACCTATATCCCATCGAGTGCTAACAACAACCCCACAACTCTCGATCTATATATCACTAATATTCCAAATTACTGCACAGTACCATTAACTCTAAATGCGTTAAGTTCAGACCGCCCTCCGATCAGCCTTACAGCGAATCATACAGCAGCTGTAAATCGTAACAGTTTATACCACAACTATTCCGCCGCCAACTGGAATTGTTATAAATCATATATAAACACGAACTTGATTCTAGGTGATACCAGCCTAAATTCTATAACCTGCAGCGAGAACATTGATATCCTATCTAACAATTTTGTTTCTGTTATCAATAGAGCGGCCGATCTTGCGATACCTAAATGTTCCACTGCTCCAGTTGATAAGGCACCGCTTCCTGAAAATATCTTACACATGATAAGCCTACAAAACTCTGGCTTCGTTATAGAATCGATTGCTTTCTAGTTAATGTTAAAGTCTTAAATAATATCATTAAAAAAGAAATCTCAGCATATAGGAACAAGTGTTGGAATAAACACCTTTTCTCTCTTGACAAAGCAAGCAAACCGTTCTGGAAAATATCAAAAATTATGAAAAAAACTTTCATTTCAGTTCGGTTTCCGTAGTGGTCACAACACAATCCACCAAGTCTTGCTCATTAAAAACCACATAGCTGGTAAATTCATCGACAGGGAGTCAACGGGACTGGTTCCGAAAAAGCCTTTGATACGGTATGGCACGATGCCTTGATTTATAAGCTACTAAAACTTAAGCTGCCAATACCGCTTATCAAAATTATCCAGAGCTTTCTTCGTTCGAGAAAATATGTTGTGAGTTTAGGAACCGACATATCCTCTACTCACCAAATCCACCATGGTGTACCCCAAGGCTCGGTTCTTGGTCCCATATTATTTACATTGTTTGTCGCAGATTTACCATGTCTATGTGAAAACATTCAGGCAGCTATGTTTGCCGATGATACGGCCATTTTCTCTTCGGGTGCCTTATTCACTAATGTCTACAACTCCTTGCAAGCAGCTCTTGACAAGCTAGCAGTATATTACAGGAAATTCAAAATAAAAATAAATGATAATAAAACACAAGCTGTCTGGTTTTCGAGATGTAGGAAACACTGCTGCCTACCAAATGGCACTAAACTCAGTATGCGTGCAGTTGATATTGATTTGCCCGAATACTGTAGATATCTAGGTATTATTCTAGATAAAAAACGTATCTTTCAAAAACACATCACACCACAATCGACAAAATAAACAAAGTCGTAAGAGTTATGTATCCATTAGTGTGTAGAAAGTCAAAGCTTAGCAACGAAAATAGAATTATAATATTTAAAACCATTTTTCAAGCGATACTCCTGTACGGGGCCCCTGTATGGTGTAACTGTGCTCGCACACACAAAATAAAATTGCAAAGGTGTCAAAATAAAATATCGAAAATGTTGCTGAATTTGCCATGGCATTATTCGACACATGAACTACATGAAAACGCCAACGTTAAACCGGTAGAGTTCCTTATTGACAAAATCAATCCAAACTTCTTCGTCAATTGTTCTTTTTCTGACAATGTTCTCGTTTCCCGTCTTGCGTTATATTAAATCATTACATATGTACTCTGTCTATGAAAATTATATCGAGGTCATAATTACATAAAATAACCGGAACCCTGTGCAATATTAGTCTTAAGATTCAAATAAGGGTTTTTTTTTTTGTAGTTTTCCCTTAATTTAGTATTTGTTATTCATTAAAATTGTGCTATTGTCATTATATAGATTTAAGATTATAGTTGTAAAGGAATTGCTGTCCTAAACCTCTTAAATACTAGTTGTAAAATATACCATAAATGTAATTACCTACATAATAAAAATTGAATTGAATTGAATTGGATATAATAGAGTAAATATTAATTACTTCCATTGACAAATAATATAACACAATTAGTTGTTTAAAATGTCACAGATATTGACGCTAAATAGATATTGATACTAGATAGATGAGTTACATTGCAAAAACACTCGCTAATCCAAAATATATTTTTTTTTTTTTTGTAAATCGCAGCTAGGCTTCATTAAATGCATAGTTAAAGATGTAAGACGTGCATGTGTATGTACTTGTAAATTGGTTCATGTAAAAAAAAAAAATTGAATATAAAATAATTATCCTATGTAATCAGGGAAGATACTTCATAATATTGTCGTTTATATAAAAAGCATTCGGACTGGTACGAGACGTACAGTTTTTTCTTCGCAATGAAGCTCCCACTAACTAGGGTGAGATCGGCCTTGTAGTGATTTATTTTACGTTCTCGTAATGCAGTTTACCCCCGTTCTTCAACACAAGGGTTCGGAAAACACGTAAGGAACAATAAATATGTCAGTGTATCATTTCAATAGTTGTGACCTTGAACTGAAAGTCTTAACGTAGTATTTAATTTTATTATAACACTGTAGCCTAATCGAAAAAGGGACAGATACTTATCACAGAGAATTTATTTATGTCTAACGCGGGAGCAATTCACGTTCTCTGAAGAAGTAGTATTTGACAGGTTACAGGTAGTTGAAAACTTTTGTTTTTTAGATCCTTCTTTACACGCGCACATTCAAAGATTCACACCACTAGCCCAATTTTGAAGGCTAGAACGGACGACAACCTATGAATTAACATGTTAAAATGTAACATACTAAAATCCATATCGAAGCTGAACACTGGTCCAGTAAACCCTCACACGTTTTACTTAATTAAACTAAATTAAGTACAATTCAAACATAGTATTAAATTAAATTGTTAAGATTGTTCTATTCATATCCAATAACAAGGACATTATTTAACCAAAAAAAAAAAAAAAACCTCTCGCCCAGTACTGTTGACACAAAATAATGATTGGCAAAAACATTCTTTAAGCAGATAAGGTTGGTAAAGGTTGTTATGTCTATAGTAGCACTGTTTGGTATGTCTTTTGCTAAACGACTTTGAAGAAAAAATAAGATCGCATTATTCTTATTTCTGACCCTTCGTTAAAAAATGTGTTTCTTCGTCTTTCTTAAAATAATTCCACTCCCGCAAAACATTTTTTTTTTGTTGATAAATACTTCATTGCGAATAGCACTTGTAAGGAAATGGATTTGAATTCGAAACCTTCTGGTAACATGCGTTGTCATAAATCTTTTCTAGTCTCGGAACTCACGATGATCACTTTGTTGCGAATATCTCCGTTCCCTTTGTCCATAATTCAGTCCCAGCAATTCAGTCGACGAGCCTTTGTCGTCTGTTCATTCTCTAGCTTTGCGTTGGCTACAAGATATGCTGATTTATGAATCATTGGATTCAGAAGCTCATTCCTGGCATATATTTTTAGGCTTTCTGATCTACAAATAGGAGTGGAGCGCTTATACTTATATGATGATAATCATCAAGATCTAGTAGCAGCTTCATTGAAAGTCATTTGCCATATATCAACTTCTTTTCATTTATTTACCCGGTCTTGGAGATGAGGTGAGTGTTTGTGCCTTCTTTTGATGTATGCACACATCATAAAAACCGATGTGTTTCATTACCCGAAGAAGTCGTAATACTATGGTTAACGGAGGCTAATGAGTCAATGACTGATTTCTTATTTGGATTCATCCGTGGTGCGTGCATTTGTGGCGCTGAAAATTAGATGAGAAATAGGGGACTAATTGTGGATATGGCACATGACTGCATTTCCCGTTCTCATGGCCAGACGTTTTTATGAAAATGAAGATACATTTGCGGAGAAACAGAAATTCGGAAAACATCTGGGGAATCAGCCGTTCTTCAATCCTGACGTAGAAATTTGATTTCATTTATCCAGAACGATCCTATCATGACTTAACTGTATGCGCACGCATTAACTGTCGGCCTTGTATGTTAGTTTCGTGACAATTAAACTTATGTTTGTTTTGTATCTCTAGAAAGTTCCCGTAGATTAGCGCCTGGTAGATAAATCCGGTTGCTGACCTGTAACAATATTTCTGGGTCATTTTTAGCCTACGGACTGTGGCCTGAAATAAACAGCTTGATAAAAACTTTTTATTTTGCAGCTCCTAGAAACTAAAAAATAAAATTCTGTAAGGTAGATGCTGCGAATAATCAGACGTTTTCAGAGAATATTTCCCTGCACTTATGGACAATATTAATCATATTTTTACTCTAATAATATCATGTCGTTAAGCAAATATATAGTAAACATATAAAAAAAACGCTAAAAGTTGTATTAGGCTGTGAAGCATTTCATTTATTTGCTTCACAATTGGGAATTTCTGCTCACTGCTTATGTGGAATTCCTATTATCCAACCGAGAGCCCTGGAAAATAGTGGCATATATGTAACTGTTAATATACATAATAATGGTTCGTTATTATACTTAATATTGACCGAGTGAACCGATAGTGGATTTTCTGTTTATTCCCACTTTTTATTGTCTTGTAGGAAGCAAAAAGTTCATGACATGACTTACTCCGCTACGCCTTCGAACCTGTGCTGTGAACCTTCCTTTCACGGATCGCCGTCTGATCTGACCTCCTCAAGGGTCACGCGTTATATTGTCCTCCATTTCCGGTCGTGGCTCTCCTACTGGTCAGTTTCCCATTAATGCTCCGTCAAGAAAACTACGTACGGTTTGTCGTTGGCCACATTCGCTACATGCCCGGTCCATGTTAGGATTTCCTAAGGCACTCTCTAATTATGTCCTTTGTATCACTGTGTCTTTATAAAACATGTTTTTGCGAATTTTGCGGTAACATCAGCTTGTGCTACGTCCCCCTTACACCAGGTATGCACGCTAGATTTTTGTCCCATCAATTAACTTTTTGATGTATAAAAAAGTTTAATAATCTCAAAATGATGACGTCAGGAAGCCTGCGACTGTGCATACGCTGATATAATTGATAAATATGTTTTGTGGCGGCTGAGCGACAACTTAAAATTGAATCCTATAAAATTCTACCAAGTGACAAATTCAAAAAATCTCAAGAAGTTTTTATGCCGCTAATTTTAGACCATCGATCAAGTTCATTTATGGATAAGTAATATTGAACACATAAAATTCATGCATGCGGTAAACGCGCTATTGGCCATAATCGCATGAAATGTACAACGATAGAGACAAATGTATGACATATAATTTGCTAAGGTATATTTACAGTATTATTATTGAATACCTTGATACATAATTCCTACGTAAAGAACCCTGGTATCGATTCCCACAGACACGAAATCTCACACGGACCCGCATCTGTAATTAAAGAACCCACCACCAAAAGAAAGAAGAGATTATCAAAGCTTTATACCGTGGAGTAGTGCTCCGGAAAGCCCTACAATTTCCTTACCCCATAGAAACAATCTTCTTCCCGCACATTCAAATCCCTACACCCAAATCAACATTGAATTCAATGTCAACCAAATCGAACTAAACGTTCAAACTCTCAAACATTGAATTCAATGCTATTCTAATTCCTAAAAGACCTAAAGCCCAAAACGCGCATGTGTCTAAACAAAGGCGTATCTATTTTCCGCCGACACACAATTCAAGTAATCATAAACATCCTAATGCATATCTTCACATGCCAGATGTTTTATGACATGTAAATGCATCAATTCAAAAACCAATACCTAATTCCCACGGATCTTGTGTTACCCATCCGAAGGTCAGGCAAACTCTTGTCTGCATAATCCAGACGGATAACAAAAACAAAAAACCCAAATTCCAATGCATATCCTAATTATGCATAATAGTTTTATGAGACCTCATAAAACCGAACCATTACCCCTTTTTTTTTCAAAACTGTATTTATTAACCATAATTAGAATTCGTACATTTAAGTAATACAGTGACTTAAAATTAATTTGTAACAATTGCTTACATGTAATTATTATAATAATATATACATTTTCCAAACAATATTTTATGAGATATAAGATAGATGCGTGTTTATAAATTTAGTGGTATTATCTTCCTGGAAAAGGTCAGAAAACCAGGAATTTGTTTTTTCAACTTTACTTAATCTAAACTTAATCCTAATTATATAAATAACTTAACCTAATTTAGTCTGATTACAGTATGATTTTCATAAAGCCATAAACAAAGTTTTATAATTAATGGGATATATGTTATGAATTAAAGGATGTGGAATGAGGTCAGTTATGGGTTAGAGGTAGAGTATTTCTCTCCGGTTGTTCGTTGGAAAAGCGTAGGATGTTGGAAAATGGTTGGACGTTACAGCATTTGAACTGGTTAGGGGTAACTTCGGTGTTGTGGTATATGATCTCATTTGAATCATTTACCAGTCTGCCTGAGGCGAAGATAGCTCTGGTGTGGAGACAGTTGGGGTAGTTAGTTCGGATATCTAGAGGGTTCTCTAAGAGCGAGGTTATTATGGGATTGGGATTATTTTGTAGGTTTTCGATAAATTTGATAGACAGTTCGAGGAATCGTGTATCGAGGCGCTCGATACCAGCGGTATTGTAGAGTTCGACGTTATTATAGTACTTATAGGAGTTAGGACGACGATGTAACCCAGAGACATACCTAAAGCATTTTCTTTCAAATACTCGTAATTTCTCCATTTGGGAGGGAGTGATATGGTACCACAATGGGCACGCGTACGTGAGTGTGGGCCTGATAATTTGTTTGTAAATGAGCAGTTTGACTTTGTGAGAGAGACTATTAGGTTTCCACATTACTCTTCTACAGAGATTAAGCTGAATTGTGGCTTTTTGAAGGGAATTTTGAATGTGGGAGGAAAAAGACCAGTTATTAGAAAAAGTGATTCCCAGATATTTTAGGGTTTTGGAGGGTTTTATCAGAGTGTTGTTCAGTTGAATCTTAATTTTGTTGTGGCAGCGTCTAGTGTTGTTTGTACAGTGCTCGTTTTTGCCCTTGAACACTATGAGCCGCGTTTTATTCGGATTAAGGTGAATATTCCACTTATTAAAGTATGTTGATAGGTTAGGGAGGAAGTTGTTAATGCGGTTTCTTGCAGCCTTAACAAATTTGCTGCTAGAGTAAATTAATGTATCATCAGCATAATTCAGCATCACAACATTAGGAGATACCGGTTGAGGAATATCTGAGGTATATAACAGATATAAAATTGGCCCTAAAATGGAGCCTTGGGGAACACCCGCGGTTATTGTGTGGGTTTCTGAGACAGAAGAATTTATTCTCACAACGAATTCTGGAATTCTCACAACGAATTCTGGCAGAAAGATATGAGGCTAAGAGCTTTGTTGTGTGAGAGTTTAGATTAAATATGGAGTGCAGTTTGTACAGAAGCCCTGAGATCCAGACGCAATCAAACGCCTTAGAAATATTGAGAGATATACACACAGTAGGGCTTTGGTTTTGGAGACCAGTTGTAACATCGTGTGTAAGTTTTAGTAGAGCATGACATGTGGATTGTCGCTTACGAAATCCGAACTGACAGTTAGGGATGCGGGCATTCTCATTGGCAAATGAGAGAAGATTTTGGTAGATCTTGCGTTCCAGTATCTTACTTAGTGTACTTAATAGGGATATTGGACGATAATTGCAAGGGCTATTACTACTACCGGGCTTCTTAATAGGAATTACTACTGCAGTTTTCCAGTTCTCTGGGAAGTGCGATGCATTAATTATATGATTAAGAAGAATGAGGATGGGAAGTAGATTCGGTGGGCGCAGCATTTTAAATAGAAGACGTGGGGTTCCATCTAATCCAGTTGACTTTTTGTTATTTCCTGATCTTACGATCTCGGATAATTCGTCCGTAGTTAGAAAATTTGTAGTGTCTAACCATTACCCCAATGAGCACAATGAACACCACACTCGAAATCGAGATTTTCCATCTGAAACGTTCGTTTCAACATACAAAATCTCGATTTGTTTTCACTTATAAGGGAAATGCATCGCGATCTCAGAGAGCAGTTGATAAATATACATAGTCTCTGGAGGAAGTGCTGCAGGAGACCAACAGGATAGTAAATCCTGAACAAAGCAGAACGAAAAGAATAAAGACGACCTGTACGCATTAGAAAAAAAAACCGGAGTTTTATTCTCGACTGGTGAGTAGAGCAGTGGCTCTCACCCCTTTCGTTTTTCTTCACAGATTGTCGCTGATGCTGAAGATCACTTGCCCCACGGAAGCCAGTAGAAGCCGCTGGCGGTTGCCCTCAGAAGTTTGCGGCACTAGAATCGACAACGATCGGTCGCTACTCTTCCCTCAGGTTTGAGGAAGCACGGCGGTGACCGCAACGGGTCCCCTCAGGAGTGGTAAATAGAGATCCCTCATCCTTTTCAGGACCAGGAGACACGCTACCTGGGAGCGAGGCCAATAACTAATAACAACAATGGCGATTACCTATATATATAAAGTACATCCTCGTCTGCACGCGGCCGCGGTTGGATGTATTAAGGCTTTGGTTTTAATATTTTGCTGTGATTATTACCATTTCATAGCGGGGGTTCGAAACATATTCCTCAATAGACTCCAAAGGCGTTATAATTGTTGTCTCCGACATGATTTATACACATAGGACACATCCTTCCATACTAAACCAAGACTTTATTGCATCGCATCCTTATGAAATAATTTAGTGAAGACACTATTGTCACGCAGGCTATATCTGAGGCATATGATGACTGTCTCATGATGACATTCAATCCTATTCTGAAATTGCTTTCCTACGTAATATTGTAACTGGACAAGAGCTCACTCTACTGGGCGTTCAATATAAATATAATATTTATTAATATAATTCGTATAAGATAAATTTGGTCGGTTACAAATAAGAGAAACTATTGGGGGAAAGGACTTGAGTTCCGATAGTTTAGGTCAAACCCTTAAAGGAGGTACATTTTGACGTCGGTCGTCTAGATGAGATGCCCGCCAACATTTTTTCTACTAAGTGAATTATATCCATTTGTGTATTACGATAATATATTTCAAATATATTTCAAAATTGATCTTTGTTTATTATAATCTTTATTTATTTTAGGTATTTCTGTATGATTATCAATAACATGTCTTCAATGCGCTTTGAAGAACTCGACCCAAATTTTAGTAGTCAATCTTGTCGGGCGTTTTTTAAATGTCAAAGTTCACTTGGGGAGAGAAAATTGTTCTTTAGCCTGAGTTCCAATTATAGAATACATTGAAAAATATAAAAAAAAATAAAAACTCGAATACAAATTAAAAAAAAAAGAAGAAATATTTAAAGGAAAAAGTAATTATCATCATCATCATCATCGGCACTACAACCGGGATCCGGCCTTGGCCTAATTCAGCAAGTCTCTCCACCGGTATCCGGTCCATATCCGAGACTTGTTAAATTGTCCAAATAATTTGTTTTTCTGGGAAAGGTTATTTAGCCTTAAACAAAATTTAAATAACACGTCACTTTCTTTGTAACTAAAGTAAATAAATATTTGTTTAGAACGTGTATGAAATCAGAGAGCTATATTGCATTTACGTTGTGCTGTGCTGGAAGCACATCCTTTAAATCTCACATAAGCTCGCCAACAGCACCTGCTATTGTATGTGTTTTCTCATCTCTTCGTATGCATTATTTTTGTTATAAGATGACGTTAATACAAAGGGCGGGTAATTCAAGGAGTCAATGCAAACATTCAACGCAATAAGTTCTTCCACGATCCGAAAAAGACAAAATATGATGCATGTCCTTAAGCAGTAATCATTATTGCTCATTTGTGAAAAGTATGAGACATGTGTCTCCGCAATGGAAAATGCGAAGCTATATATTGCAGGTTTCACAGCAAGTTCAACGATCCTTGGTACATCATCTTTATCTACAAAACAGCGATGTATGTGTGGGGGTTCTCTATATTACACGGAGAACCAACCCACTATTTCAATCCAATTTCGCCCACTAACCGCGCCCCACGTCAACCAATCCTTACCCGTGGGCTATTTCCCCTGCAAAAAGGTAGTTACCTAAAAGACGTATAACAGACTTGATTATTGTATGCAGATAATGCATAATTGAATTCAACTCCTTCTTGCCATACGGAAACATTAATCACAAAACCCCATGAGATTTCCGCCGGAAATCACAATTTCATTTTCGTTAGCAACAGCAAAGTCTAACCAAACGATGCTGTTGCATCATCGCACGACGGCTTGGGTTATCGAATTCTTTTAGTTTGTTCACACGCTAATATATTCCCAAGCCATTCCAGCGTCCCTTTGACTTCCCTCAGACACTCTGTTCACTGGGGATCAATAAACTCTTTGGTCGGGTGAATAGCACAAAATACTTTTCATCCCATTTCATTTCCCCTTCTCAGAGTACATTGCACTCTGAGATCAATCCAATAACCAAACTGGGTCATTCGGTCACCGTTGATTTGGCGTTCATTGCACGCTAGGGCAAAATAAACCCCGAGATCATCACGCTCTCCTATTTGGTTTCCACATCCACCCTATGTCCACCGACTGTCGAATGAACGCACAAGAGTTTATTCACCTCGATGGGCTGAGAAATGAAAGAATGCAGAAGAGAATGCGATTAAGATTGGTTGATCGTGTGAGCTTGTGGCGATTCCGCCAAACCCCACGGTTCGCCTTCCTAAAAAACACCCATAACTCTATCCAATCATATAATTTCCTTAATGCAATCGCATTAAGCACCTGAAAATGCTTCACGCATTAATTAGATCAAAGCTATAATCGTAAATTCCGTATAAAGAACACTTACCTTTTCATGCATCTCTTCGCATACAATTTTCTTTCTTTGCTTATCTGGAATTCCAAACCAATTTGGCATCTTCGGTCCCAGACAAATTCCTGTAAACAAAATGATTCGGTTTGCATACAATGCAACCGTCGTGACAGGGACCATAAATATTGCGCCGTCTATTTTCCAACTTCGCCATGTGTACGTTAAATTTCTTTACGTACACATTGGCCGGCGACCCTTTTCTCCCAGCAATAAAATTTCCTAACTCGCACCATGTGTAAACAAAAGCAAATACACGCATCTGGCGTCTAGTGCCATAAAACGAATTTCTTCGCATGTGATCATGTATACAATTCGATTCCTTTAGCCTCACCAGCGATACACATTTCCCATTATGTAAATAGAAAAACCATTAGCACTTCTTCCTAATGGCGATACATTTACTTACGCATACCATTGCACTGAAAGAGTGCATGTCCTTGGTGGTCGTACCCTTAAGAGAAAAGTTTTTTCTCTCTCTTCTCTTGTTTTCTTAACCCTAACCTAGGATGGAATTCATGTCAGAATTCTATCCTCGTTGAATCCTTTACCATCCGCTGGCCCCCACGGTCACGCGTCACTCCCGTTCTCCGTCACCGCAGAGACGCGTAATTACATACCCGAATATATCCGGAGTCGCGAGTTTAACACCCCCGAGAGTATCAATAGTTTTCTCGTGCTAAGTGCCATTTTTATTAGCTGGTCACCACAAGTGTCATCTTTATGTTCTTATGTGTTCGATTATATTAATGTGCGGATTAAATGTTAGTTAATGAACTTATTTCATCAAAGGTGAACAGTAAAATTTGAACAATAAAATAAAATCATGTCGACTGAAAACAGATTGTATCCCATCATGCAATCGCAAGTGTACACTTTACGTTTAATTAGTTTTAGTCACTTCATTTAAAAACAAAAAAAAATAGACAGATTAATAACATTAAAGCAGTCCATTTCATCTACCTTCCTTTCTGGTGTGTCTTGTGGCGGAGTTTTACTCCAGGTGTTGAGTACCATTGGTGAACAGATTTCTTTTAGTGAAGTGACGATTGGGTTTGGCGAAACCTTGATCGGACAATGAAGATTTATGGGAAAGAATTGAATCAGCGCCATACGCCGGTGCAACCTACTTCTCCTCCCCACAAGCTCACCATGTGTAGTGGTTTTCTTTTTCACTCACTTTAAATTCCCCACACTTTAAATAAAACACTCATTTGTTTGTTAAATCAATTTAAACTAATTTTTATTCTTAATTCCCATCTATGGCTGCAACTTGAACCTATTAATGTTGTTTATTGTAGCCGAATGGGCAAGGATCTTTTCCGTGGGGAATCGATACAAAGGCGAATATTTTCCTTTTGTTTGTTTTAACTTAATTTTGTTAAAACGAAAACTGGCGTTGGTTGTTTTAATTGTTTTAGATAACCATTTTTTTTTTGAGGTCTCGTAAAATTGCTGGCGCGCAATTTTTTATGATACTCAATGGTTTTGTTTGAAGGACGGCATCTGGTCTGCACATTTGGCTCTTCGGGGTTTTTGTTGGGTGAACCCTTGGTTCACTGATTATATTTTCAAGTTTTTTTTATGTGAGCAAATTGAACGTTTAGTTCAATTTGCTTGGAGTTTCATTGATTAGTGCAAATTAAACGTTTAGTTCGATTTGCTTGCTATGAATTTATGCGGGACGAGGTGTATGGGGTAATGCTTTAATTTAGCATTATGTCACATCCTTTAAGTGGATGTTTTTGGCGTGTATCGCTGTTAGTGGTGGAGACTAGCTCCAAAAGGGTAATTTTTATGGGATGGGTGGTTGTGGTCGTAACACATGAATCAAGTTTCATCCCTCGCGGAGTAGAGTCAAAAATCATCCCTCGTCGTGTACACACACGTTACCAAAGTCGAGTTTTAACTTTCGAGTCAAAAGATAAAAGTCCCTGCGCGAGTACAAATTTCTCTCGTAGTCGGTTTAATCAAGTAATTCAATTTCAATTCCGTGATTAAGTAGATAATTTATAAATGGTTAGTGAAACATTATCACAAAAGAAAAGATATCTGGTGTAATAAATATTATTAAGAATCTCCAGTGTAATAAGTGTTTATGCGGACATCAAACATTCAGGCTTTATTGGTTGAATACGCCATGAGTATTTTTAATGTACAGGGATTTTCCCTAATATTGTGATCAACAAACCTAATAACATTTGCATCTTACTCACGGCAATTTGTGAAATTAAAAATTATAGTAAAAAATTAAGAAACAATAAAACAAGGAAATTATTCAACAAAAACAACCCCACAGTGTGTTTGTCATTCTTCTCTTTCCTTGGTGCTTGGATTTTTGTGTATGTGTATTCCCCGGAGTAATTGTTGCGGATTTAAGTGAAACAGTGCCCGTGACCGGCACAACATACTTTTAAACCCCCATATATGTATTGAACGCTGTTCCGAAAATAATCCAATATGAATTACAAGAGTACAAATCAAAACGCTTTGCTGACTTATTTTATAAAAAAAAAACTGAAATATTGTATTCATCATCATCATTAGCACTACAACCGGGAACCGGTCTTGTATTAACCAAGTACATTAAAAAAAACGTCCGGGTTCCTACAGGCCAGTAAATAAATTAAAAAAAAAAAAAAAAAAAAAAAAATATATATATATATATATATATATATATATATAAAACATATTTTATATGAGTGAGATAAGCTAAAAGCCTCTCTCTTCTTACCACTCGATCTAATTCAACTCTTGGTTGGAATGAGCATTTATTCCGGCTGCAAAGTACTTCTGAAAAGGTACAAGAATTACTTAATCCCATTTGATTCAACCGCAGTTTTAAAAAGCACGATTTCATCCAAAGCTGAAACATCATTCTCATATTTCATCTGGAGCTCTGGAGCTATGGTTCTGTATGTGGATGAAGCAATCTAAAATTCATATAAGATATAAGAATTGTCCCCATCTACAAGTAGTAGCATAAGCCGTAGTCAGACGAACCCAGGGTATCATCATTATCATAGGCACTACAACCGGGGGCCGGTCTTGGCCTTATTTAGCAAGTCCTGAGGCTTGTTAAACTTTCCATGATAATTTGTTTTTCCGGGCAAGGTCATTAGTCTTGCGCCAGAGGCTCCCCGCCGGGCAATCGAACCCGGTGTCCCGCGTGACAGGCGGGGATACTAACCACTATACTATCGAGGAGCGCGAACCCAGGGTATGCGCTTCTTTTATTGAAGTAATTGCTTGAAAGCAGTCAAATACAGAATAGGCTAAGCAGTTTAAAATTGTTTATGGTAATATGAACACAAGCAATTTTTTCTTCACTCGAACTACACGAATGTTGAATATTCGACTCTCTCGTCTTTTTTTATGAAATCGATGTAGTAAAAGAAAAAACCACAGTAACTAACGAAAGTTTCCTACAGTTTTTTGACACAAAAGTACTTGTTAATCTTCCCTCTACGAATAACGTTGGGGGCCATACACCAACGTTTATATGGTTTCTCAGTTTCACCTTTAAGTTGCACATATATATAAAATTTTACGGATCGTCAATGGTTTCTTTGAACGTGACAAATTGGAAAAGAAAGCTATGACGTTGCTTCAATGGTACAGTCGTCGGCGCGTGTGAGACAATCAAACGTACTGACTGCTTTGTGGTATTTGTCGTCTTACTCAAGATGTAATATACTACCGCACGTTTCATCTGATATATGACTGATCAGATTAATTATTGGAAGGCGACTCCAATATCTCGATCTATAAACGATCTATGTGTACAATGCAGCTCAAAAGGAATTCAAAAGAAAGAAAAGTCAACTCCATTTGCCTTCTCAGGCCATAGCCGTCAGCCTTGCCCATATATCACCCCTCCCAACGATAAGGCCCCACACTAAATCATAACTAATCTGGAATTATCTTTACAACATAAATAACCAGCAACTATTTTATCTAAAAATTAACATATCTACGATCGTTCCTCAATCGACGGACCGACCTCAAATGAATTCCCTCCATGATTCCAGATGCTAGCCTCTGAAATGCCACCCAATAAATCATCTGCCATTGGAGCGTGTGCGTGTCGTATACTTGTGACGATTCCTTTCTGGTCCCAGTGGCACTTTTCAGCATCGTTCCCTGTTCCCTGCATGAAAACGAAATAATAGAAAAAAATGTTTTCTTAATTTATGGGCGATCCCTTCTTCGATGTTCTGCATTTCTGGAGATGAATCTTGAGACTGTTACTCATCTGATGAAATGAGGTTTTGAGGACGAACGTCGAAAGAAATCTGTGCAATGAACTGCACTTGATTGCCTTAATTAGGACTGCAATTAATTTTCTCTTGCATTGCGGATTAGCTATGCAAGGGCTGACGCTTACCCTTACCAAAAGAATGCGTTGCCATTAATCATATCAATAAAACTGATTAAATCGCTACAAAAGTTAATGATCAGCTCGTGTTGAACTAGGCAAAAACGTATACCATGTCGTTAGTTTTATTCGAACGGTTTGGATGTTTAACGCCATCCCAATGGCCACCCTCTCAAAAGCTACATGTATAGAACTTAACGGAGCTAAGGAAATAGTTCCAGGAGCCCAGACGGCTGGGTTTTTCAATACTTTTACAAATCAGATCTCGGTCAGGTAATAGGAATGAAAATCTTATTAGTGTCAGGTATACTCCCTGTGTAGCATCATCATCATCATCATCATCGGCCCTACAACTGGGATCCGGTCTTGGCCTTGTTAAGCAAGTCTCGAGACTTGTTAAATTTTCCATAATAATTTATTTTTACGGGCAAGGCTATTACCCTTGCGCAGACCCCTGGGTAGCATGCTCCTTAAAATTTTTGCTGAATATTAATTTTGAGTTCTCTGAGAAATCGAACATATGACTCAACTGTTCTCCATGCCGTGTGGTGGATTTCGCCTTACTATACCTCAAGTTTTATAATAAAGTCATTAGAAATGATTTTGGTAGGATGTGTTTTTTTAATGTTAAAATTACAAAATGCTTATTTCAGATACAAACAGAATCACCTAGTATTGCAAGCTGCTACTAAATAAATCCAATCCTTCAATAGTAATATATTCAAACACCAAAATGAAAACACTGAGATATAGGTTGGACATCCACAGGGAATTCGTCATAACTTCATACGAAAAATTAATGTGCACTTAGATAGGATATGAACTTATACATAATGTTGAGACTACTACAACAGATAGATAACACACGATGACTTCAGTTTTTAATATTCCAAATGGGCTCCCTTAAGGTAAACTCTGGCTTTCTGAACCGCTGAACTGTTACTCGGAATTGAACGAATCGGGACCACTTTAATGGAATGGTGTTATGGTATTGTCAAATGATAGTAATCATCATCATCGGCACTACAACCGGGATCCGGTCTTGGCCTTATTTAGCAAGTCTCTCCTCCGGTATCCGGGCCATATCCGAGACTTGTTAAATTGTCCATAATAATTTGTTTTTCCGGGCAATGTTATCAGCCTTGCGCCAACTGTCGAATACTATGCTATGGTTAAAAAATTATCGATGCACGGATAGAATTTCAGTATACTACTGTCTACAAATATGATCCAGCAATTTAATTTAAATTGCGTCAATATATCAAACTTTTTAGTAACTAATTTAGAAACACAATGACAGAGAATTGGTTCAAATTTAATACGATGATTTTTTGTGGAATACCAACGCTTGTGTTTTGTGAGCAACAAAAGTAAAATTGGCGATATTTACATTTCTGTTATGAAATTTCTGTTACAGAAACAATAAAAATATTGCAGAAGGACTTTGGCAACCAGAAAACAGAACCATATGTCTGGCATAAAAATAAAATAAAATAAAATAATAAAACACAAATAAGGATTCTGAATGTTGTGAACGTGTAGTCACAGTGCTGTTGCACAATATTTTAAAATATAAATTAAATTTGTTTGTACTCAGGTGGTGACGAATAAGGTTCGGTTTTAAACTTTGTATGTGTGTTTGTGGATTTTATTTTTATTTTTTTTATATCACTTCATCATCATCATCCGCACTACAACCGGGATCCGGTCTTGGCCTTATTAAGCAAATCTCTCCACTGGTCCCGATTTCGAGCCGATGTTATCCAGTTTGGCACTCCCACGCTCTGGGTGCCCTGGTCTACACCATCCCTCCATCGCAGACAAGGTCTGCCGCGCTGTCTCCTTCCATACATCCTACCACAAAGGAGTTTCCGGGCAGGCTCCTCTTCGCTCATTCGAGCTAGGTGTCCCACGCACCGGAGTCTACCGAGCTTGATTTTTCTTACAACATTAGCTGCAAGGTAGATTGTGTACAAGTCATGGTTGTAGCATCTCCGGTTTCGTCCTTCCTCACATACGGGGCCAACAACTCTCCTTAAGACCTTCTCCCGAACGCGAATAAGAGTTCAGAGTGCATTTTATTGAGCACCCAGGTCTCGGATCCATACATGAGTACCGGTAATACCATGGTCTTGTACAGTAGTAGCTTGTATGTTCTAGATAAATTTCGGGATTTAAAGAGCCTTCATAGACCATAGTAGGCTTTGTTGGATTTAATCAGCCGTTCGCGTATTTCTTTTTCCATATTGTTATCGGCTGATACTATTGACCCAAGGTAGTTAAAGGATTGCACTACTTCAAATTATTGATCCACTACCCTGATAGAAGTTGCCACCATGTACTTAGTTTTTCTCTCATTAATGTGCAGTCCCAGTTTTTGTGCCGCCTGCTCGATCTGGGTGAAGGATTCCTGTACAGCCGAATCAGATCTAGCGATGATGTCGATGTGATCTGTGTAGGCGAGTATCTGGCTGGACTTGGTGACAACAGTCCCTCTGTTGTAACGCCAGAGTCACGGATTGCTTTCTCCAACGCCAGGTTAAAGAGGAGGCAGGCCAGACCGTCCCCTTGTCGTAGTCCATTATAGATGTTTATTGGTTTGGACAGCAATCCCACTATTTTTACTTGACTAGTTACGTTGGTCATGCTCAACCTATAAAGTCGTATCAATTTGTTCGGAATGCCGAAGTCTCTCATGGCATTATATAGTTGTACCCTGGCTATGCTGTCGTAGGCGGCCTTAAAGTCTATAAACTGGTGATATAATGGAATCTTAAATTCCTGACATTTCTCCATCGCCTGCCTAAGGGTGAATATCTGATCAAATGCTGATTTGCCTGGGATGAAGCCACACTGATATTGACCAGTGATGACTTTAGCGTATGGGGCTATCCGATCTTGTAGGATAGAGGAGAGTATCTTTGATCTGAGCTGTCTTATGACTTTTAATGTTTCCTCAGTGCTTGCTGACGGCTGGATTTGGTCTGGATCTTGCATTGTGTGGAACCTCCAATTCTTCTGTGAGCTGACCATTTAGCAGTTCATTGAAGTGCACTTCCCATCGCTCCAGAATGCCTTCAGGATCGGTGATCAGATTACCCTCTTTGTCCTTGCAGTAAGTTCAGCGTGGTATGTACCGCGTCATACTGCGGGTTATTTGGTAGAACTTCCGCGCCTGGTCCGGACCTAGCTCTCTACTTTTCTCTATTTCACAGACAAGGTTTTTTTCTCATGCACTTTTCTTTTGTCTGTGAAGTCTTTTTCAGATCTTCTGAGCTCTTTGTATTTCTCCTCGCGCACCCGCGTCCTCTGAGACTGCTGCATTGCCCGGTATGCAGCATTCTTACGTTCAGTCGCTAGTTTGCACTCATCATCAAACCAGTCGCTCCGATCTCTACGACTACTGCCTAAGATGGAGTTGGCAGTACTAATGACAGTATTCTTAAGGCGTGTTCATGTCTCCTCTACGCCCGGAATTCTGGCCCCAGGACTTACTCTCCCTCCGTCGAGTTCTTGGAGGGCGAGCCTTAACGCATGACCAAATGTGGTACTGGTATTCTCATTGCGTAAGGCAGCCGTGATGATGCGAACCTGATCCACGGATGCAATACGTCTATGTAAGGCAATCCGCGCTCGGAAAACTGTACCAACAAGATAGTGATCCGAGTCGACGTTGGCACCCCGGTACGTTCGTACCGTCATCAGGTTCGAGGAGTGGCGGCGATGGTTGCGACTGACTCCACCAGGCGATACCCAGGTGGCTTTGGGGATATCTTTACGCGGAAACCTGGTACTCGCAACGACCAAGTTTTTCGATGCTGCCAGTTCGATGACTGGTAGTCCATTGTCATTAGTGTTCTCATGCAAACTATGGGAACCGGCGTAGTGCCTGAAAACCGGCTATTTTTGCATTCAAATCATCAAGAACGATTTTCACATCGTATCTTGGGGAGGCATTGAGGGCCCGTTCGACGTTTTCATAGCATTTTTCTTTTTCGTCGTCAGGGGAATCCTCTGTAGGTCCGTGAACGTTTATGAGCCTTATGTTCTTAAACTTGCCTCGTACGCGAAGAATGCATAGCCTTTCATTTATTGCATTAAAGCCGATGATGGCAGGCTTCAGGTTTTGGCTGACTAGAAAGCCTACCCCGAGCACATGGTGTTTTGCATGACAGCTGTAATAAATGTCATAATCGTTTCTTTGAATAACACCACTCCCCGTCCATCTCACTTCTTGTAATGCTGTTATGTCAGTCTTTTATTCGGACAGGGCATCGGCTAGCTGCTGTGCAGCTCGAGCTCTGTATAGTGAGCAGAGGTTTCATGAGACAATTCTCAAATCGTTTAGCCATTTTCGTTTCCGTGGTCGTTGTCGTGTATCCGGTCCATATCCGAGCCTTGTTAAATTTGCCATAATAATTCGTTTTTACGGACAAGGTTATTAGCCTTGCGCCAATCTTTCTCAGGATGTCGCTGCATGCATTGGTTCACTACTTGGTGGGTGCGAAAGCGGCTATCCAGGGGTGTCACGTGGAGACTGCATGCCAACTTGGATTGAACAGGGATAAGGATCGTCCTGGCCTTCGTCGGGTTGAAAGCAATCAGGGTTTTATAGGCAGTAGAAAAATTGGTACAAAGTAATTTGCACATTGTTTGTATATATTAACAATTAACTCTCGAAACCGAAAAAATCGTGTATGAATTAAGTTGTTAACTTAGAGCGTGAGTAAATTGAGTCCGTCAATTCTCCTTACTACGTAACTATCTCCGCGTGCAGTTCTCCTTTTTATCAACTCTCGACAACAAATCTGAATCTCGACTCTTGTCACCCACTGATGCGAAACAACACGGTTGTTTTTATTTCTTCTCTTGTCCACCGTTAACCCAACGAGAAAACTAGGTAACCTTCTGACCCAATCGAGGGCGATGATCGATCCTATCGCCGATGTAATAACTGGGCATTTGTATGTTCTAATTTATGTTCTGTTTTATATTTGGAATGTTAAATGTAATGTGTGTCTTATGTGTGTTTAAAATGTGAAATGTGGATAAATGTTTTCTACGTAATTTAATGTTTGTGTATTATACGTTTAACATGAAATGTGAATTGTTTGTAATGTCAAAATACAATATATACTGTATGTTTAATGTTTAAATTGTTTAGTAGTTTTTACATGTAGTTTAAAAATGTGAAAATGCATGTTTTGTGTATTATGTATTTTTATTGTGTGTAAAATGAAAAATGTATTAATGTTTTTATAGGTTATATGTTTAAGTTTATTATTTTATGTTTTCTCGGTGGGATAAAGGTGGTGGGGGAGTTACTACGTAACAGTCAAAAGACAATCATTTTGTTTTAAAAGAGAGGACGGTATAATAGCCAATATAAAAAGGACGACTTAATGTGCAACTAGAGTCCCCTAACATATACGCATTTTATTAGCAATATCTTACAGATATGTAAATGGAGTATGCTAGGGCACTACTTATGTTCCATGGGCGCATTTTAATTATATCAAATCACATGTTCACTCCCTATGTTTAAAATTTTATTTTTAAAAAGAAATCGCACACCAATTTTTCAAGATTCAATATTACGTCTGGGTTGGTGGAATTATTATTATTTTTTCTGAAGTACCTACACAGTAGTCCCCTGACGGCGAAAAAGAAGAATACTCGTACTACGAGAACGCCGAACCATCCTGAAGGCATTCTGGAGCGGTGGGAAATGCACTTCAATGAATTGCTAAATGGTCAGCTCACAGAAGAATTGGAGGCACCACCAATGCAAGATCAAGACCAAATGCTGCCGCCACCAAGCATTGAGGAAACATTAAAAGCCATAAGACACCTCAAATCAAATAAACCCCCGGAGCTGATGACATAACAGCTGAGCTGATCAAACAAGGAGGGACAGCGTTACATCACGCAATTCATGAGATCGTGGTGCACGTATGGGAGCAAGAGGAGATGGCGGAAGATTGGCGTCGTGGTATAATTTGCCCCATACACAAGAAGGGAGGTATCACAGCATGCAGCATCTATAGGGGTATAACATTGCTGAGTACCGCCTATAAGATACTACACAATAATCAAATAATGTTTAGCTTAGAGCGTCTGCGTGGGCCCGGTAAGTTATAATATAAGATAATTAAGTCAGAATTTAGGCATTTTTTGACTAGCATATAATTTAGAATCTAAGAAAAAAAAATCAGAAATAAAAAATGGGAAAAATGAAAAACTAATTGTGTGAGTACCATTCTTGTAAGTGTACTTCCGACTCTCTCGCGACATCTGCACGTTCATTACAATTAAAATTAACACACTCCTGTGCCTTCGTTCAATTCCACATAGGGCCAACGTCGTATTTCATACTAATCCATTGTTTTTTCCTTACCACAAATATTTTTTTTTTTTTTTTTTTTTAACTGTATTTATTAACCATAATTAGAATTTGTACATTTAAGTAATACAGTGACTTAAAATTAAATTCGTGACAATTGCTTACATGTAATTATTATTATAATACATTTTCCAAACAATGTTTTAAGAGTTACAGGCTAGATGTGTGTTTATACATTTAGTAGGGTTTCGTCTTCCTGGAAAAGGTCAGAAAACCAGGAAACAGATATTTTCTCTTCCTCAATTAAATAAGTTTGCTTCTCTTTCTCTCCATCATCTCAACGTCATTCAATACCAATACAATAAAAATAGTAATAGCATATAGATCTCAAACGCTATCACAAAGTGCTATAAAGTCAGCTGTTTTTTATTTCGCAACGCTTCGACTCCTATATCACGTAATTAGAAAAGTAATCCGTATTTTTCAAGATTAACGTTGAAACTATGAGCTAGCACTGAATTCCAGTGCAGAAAATTAACTCTTTGGCTTCGGTGCATTTAAAAAAAGAAAAGAATGGAAAAAATAGTTTTCCGTCGAAAAATTACTTCTAAGACATATGCTTTATTTTAGAGATTTGAAAACGTCCCAACTCATAAGAAACATTCTAACAAAAAGAAGACTAAGACTTGGAGCAATCGAGTACATAGAACGATGGTTTCCGTATGTTTGAAAAATGATGTTTTTATTAAAGTTTTAAATGTATATATTTTTTAGATATAGGTATATATTTAAGAATCGGTTCAAAACTGAATACGGTCTGAAATTTGAATACGGTATTACAGAATTTTGGCGCAAGGCTAATAACCTTGCCCGGAAAAACAAATTATTATGGAAAATTTAACAAGCCTTGGGAGTAGCTAAAAAAAAGCAAGACCGGATCCCAGTTGTAGTGCCGATGATGATTATAGAATTTTATGCAATAAAACAATTGATTTTCCAAAAAAAGAAATTTGGGAGAGATTAATTAAATAACCCTTTATGAAAACGAAATCTCAAGCTGATGTTCTACTTTTCAATATTATGTTACGATTATTGGTGTACAGCAATCAATCAATACAAATTTGTAATAGGTAGAAAACAGGATCTGTTATAAACATAGCCATTAACTTAACTTCCGAAAAGTTACCTTAACGTCTAATTTTTTATTACACATCAACCAAATTAAACAGCACGATCGATTATCATATAGCATCTTCGGTCGGTGATGGACGACTGTAATTCCCTTTTATTTTTAAAAACCCATACAAACCCTCTTAGATTTATTCGGCAAAGCACTCTCCGCCATATATTAATCTATAACAGTAACGTGTATTCTATCGAAGGTTAAGAAGTCACTGATTAAGCGTCACGTGTCGAAATATTTAGAATCGAAAGACCTTTTAATAACCCCAAAAATGAATTTCTTAACAACAGATCCGCAGGAGGTCTGAAGTCATACTTTACTGAAGATCAAGTAAATGCAAGATTCTTTCACTGATTTTTCTAATGCGTTGGAGCGAGTTTGGCACCCACCTTTAATATTTAAGTGTATTCCTTATGGTTTTGACGTTAAACTGATTCAATGAATAAGATGCTATCTTTCTAGTCGCGAAATCCAAGAAGTTCTGCATATTGTCAATTCTACATCCTATCAAGTTAATTCGAATGGCCCTCAGGGATTCGTACCCTCACCCATTCCAGTTCAGTCTTTTGTTGATGACAGCATCTTAGCTGGTACTAATTCGTCAGTTTCCTCAAGATTCTGCAATCAGCATTATTAAACAACACGAAATGCCCAACTCCGCCATGTGTAACCTCAACAAGGTGCGCCATCATAGATTACGTAACCAAGTGGAAATCAATACCTCTAACGCACAGTACTGAACCCTGTCAATGACCAACGAAACTTGCTCCTAACAACCATTGAATTATTTGAAAGACCTCGGGATTCCAAAAGAATTAGGCGATAACACTATTATCAATTTTACAGATTCGTATCGCAGGTACGGTTTCACGCGCCGAATAGATATTCAAATATAACGAAGAAACAAAAGGCGGTGGCGTTGTCCTAATAGGTCTATAGCGTTTGCGACGATAGTGAAGAGCGTGTGCTTCGAACCGACTCTATCACGGTTAGATTCACTACAAGATAGAACCAAAGCTCAACGATCAGGTCACTGCCGCGTGTACGCATTCGATTTCTAAACTCAAATACACTCAACTGATGTGGAATTCTTATGTTATCGCTATGGTATACGACTCTAATGCTTTGCTTATTCGAATTTCCTTTCGGTGTTCTTCACTATTTGCTTGTATATTGTGTGAGCATCTGTTAGAAACGTCACAGGTCACCTTGGCTCAAGTTTAAAATTAGGTCATTTTCTTAAACGGGCTGCTGAAATATCTTAGTGCAGAGACTCACCAACCGTCTTCAGCGATTATCAGGGAACTAACCAAGAATCGGTCCTCCTTGCTAAAATCAAACATATCGACATACGGCACAATTAATTCGTGATGGAATAAACATAAACATCTTGACTGAGGAAATGGCTGTAAATGTTCTGAGAAAAAAATATCTAAGGATCAAACATGATAAGTGCCGGGATTTGACTGGTCTCGAAATCCAAAATAATTTTCAGGATTAGAAGAGGTGTTGTGAATTGCCTTTCTATTGTGAATTTTCTTCCGTCCTGCTCTTTTGATAGCTGCAGATGGCGCTCCCATTGTCCACATGCTGGCTTACCTACTATTGCTCGCCGCTAAACGAAAAAACTAATGTCCTAATTTATTTCTTTTCTTTTACTCTTAATTTCCGATCATTGAATTATGTTATTGAAATACCAGTATTGAGTTTATTTGTAAAGCTATTTATAAAACTATCTAGTTTTTACTTATTTAAGTATATTACTTTTGAATTCCTTTATGACACGTAACAAATAAAGACAGTTTATTTTAAAGCTTAAAATTAAAACAGAAAATTATGTTATGCTTTCGAACAAGCATAGTTTAAGTACTATACGTTTTATGTTCGATAATGCGCTTTGTTAGCAAGTATCGTTAAGTTGACTGTGAAAGGCGTGACGCCAGCTATGCAATTTGAGTAATCCAAACTGGAATATCGTACGCCTTGCCCATGCGGTCGTGCATATCTTCGGCCCAAATAGAAAGATTTCGAGTTTTCGAAAGGAAATTCCTCAGAAGATGCACCAACCACTCCAGAAGGCCTGACGGTCGAAATTACCCCAACTTTCACCTATACGAAGTCGCCTCCATTACCCCTATCGACGAGTACTTGCTAAAATTAGCGAAAATTAGAGCCTTGCGTCCTGGACCCTTCTCTCTCGATGTCTTCGGATCCGGCCACCACAATTTCTTCTTCAGTACAAAACTGAAGAAAGCACCCCTTCCGACAGCATTCCCCTCTATAATAGACGATTACTGGACAAATCCGAGGGCAAGCCCGATCGAAGGGAAGGTTGTTCCGCTCCATGTACTGACTCGATGATTCCACTCTTACGTTATGGATAGACCGACTCGTCACTCTAAGGTTTTCCTCGGGGGGTGACCCCAATCGAAGGGAAAACAATCAACTCCTATCCTTTTCTATTTTTCCCCGTTCCTATGTATTTCGCGGTTATGGGTGGTCTACTCGTCACTCTAAAGTTTTCCTAGGATGGCGAACCCAGCCACCGTTGCTGCGCTATACTGGGGAATTAGCTGGCCTAGCACTGGAGTTGATCGACCTGCCACTCTAATGTGCACCTCGCAGGACAGGTGCGGTTAGCTTAGGTGTTATCGGTTGACTTTGGAAGCAGGTCTTGGACGCCCCACAGGCTTGTCCCGGGAATAACCCTTTCACTCTATGATCTCCAACCCACTCTCCCTTGACCTCACACAAACCGCTAGGTTGAACGAAAGACACTCTATACGACCTGTTTCTTTTCACCATTTCTTCCAGGAACTTTAAGTGACTCACGGTTCTGAGCCACCTCCATACTCAGTTTCCATTTGGGTCTAAACCCTTGGGCCAAACATATTACGATTGGCATCACCCAACGTGTGGCCTACAATTGGCGCCCAACGTGGAGCTCATATTACAACTGCCGCTTGCCGTGGGGCCTCATATTACATAATATTTTATTATCCAAATTTGTGTGTAGTTATTCCCCTCCGATTGCACCTCAACATCGAAAAACATATAATCTTATAACGTGGTCCAGGGTCGGGTACATTCTTAACCAAGTTGCATGACGTAGATCACTCTTCCCGTTTGAGTCGTCATTTCAACAGTTTTTCACATCAAATAAAGTACCAAATGTAAATGAATATAAAAATTGTATGCTAACAATTAAAATAATTCTTTTTGTATATTTTGGATAGATTCCATAGCATGCATACCACAAGGTACCTGAAGTGTAGGGCAAAGTCGTGCTTTTGGTTTTCAAATTGGTCTAGCTCCTCCGATTCGCATGACACGAAATTAATACCTCGATGTATTGTACGGCTACAGTTTGTTAGAAGTAATACAAAACCATACGACCCGAATGTGTAAAAACGTCGGTAACACTAACATACGAGTGCCTAAATCCTTATCTAATTTGAAATTCCATGGGGACCCATTTGAGTTCGTAAACTAGTGATTACCATTGAGGACACCTGCGGACTGAGTGTTGTAATTTGTCAGACCACTATTCCATGTGCACATCGGTAATTCGATCCACGCTCCCGTCGAGGAACCGAAATTACAAATCCTGGAATACTCGAGCGTCTAAAAGTTACCATCCAATTTCCACAGTCATTTGGAGGAGAATTTATTTGCGGTGAAAAATTAAATTCCGTTGCAAGTGTATCACCCGCACCCTGCATTGTTCTTTGTCCTACAAATCCTCTGACTTTTCTAACAGATTTGCTCCTCCGGGAAATTAGTGTATAGAACTTTTCAGGCATTTTCACTTACAGCCGACGTTGCGACACTATGCGAAGCAGTGTAAGTGCGCCCAAATAATGTCGGCAGATACCAGGCGCAGTCAGTAGTCAGTGTATATGAGTCAGTAGAATCATTAGGAGTTTTTATACATTTTAGGTCAAGGGAAGGACTCTCGGGGTTTAGTTTGTTTTAATGCTTTACTCGTAATGTTAATTTGAAATGTGTACCAAGAGGATGCACCCAAAGGAGCCCTTAATATGTTTTATGTGTATGATTTGCTTTAAAGTGCAGTTATTTAACCGAGACAGACACTGCAGTGTAAATACAAGGAAACAAGGATAAAGTGAGACATTCGAAACCCACACTGATTGTTTAATGAGCAACTTCAAGCTATGACGGTTGTTTAAACTGAATACAAATGAAGCTTAAAAATTTTTAAATGTATCTTCATTTGTATGGTAACACAATTTATTATTGATTCTAGAAGGACGAAATGAGAGACAGGTTAAAAAAACGATAACTGACTTTTTCCACCTAAAATGCTTTGTCCTTTTTTCACAAATAAAACAAAATGTAATAAATACACAAAACAAAAAAAGAACGTCGAAGGAAATTCATATATAAAAAATGGAAAATGTCTCCTTTGAAAGGACATTTGTCGGAAATCTGTTGCCATCTGAAGTTCTTTTTACCTTCTCTGCCATTTTGATGATTCATTTTATATCTCCTTTTGTAAATGTCCCTTTTTAGGGAGTCCATGACGGCGTTTTGCATAATTTACTTGGAAATAAGCGCTTTTTCATAACCTACGGGATGTAATTTCCTTCTGCATTTCATCCTATAACTGTAACTGTGAGACTTTCCACTTGGTATATTCAGCAATATTACAGGGTTACCGAGGCCATGGGTTAAAGGCTTAATAGAGGGATAAAGAGAAATTGCCACCCTGCAAGGTTCTGTGCATATCTAGATAATGATCGTTGGAAGATTATCGCCTGCTTTCGTAGGACCCTCGGTGATGTATTTGTGGATTTCTTGGGTTTATTTGGCTTTTTTTTGTTGAATATTCATAACAACTTTGAATCCTTTCGAAGATTATGGGTGTTCTCAGTTAACATGGTAGAAAGGAAGATTAGCACATTTACTTGGGTCAAATGATTTTATCACATGTCATTGTTTGTTAGTTGTTCCCTTGTTCATTTAAAGATTTGATACGCTGCGGGCTATGCTAGGCAATAGACAGAAGGATAGAGTAAATTTGTGACATTCTACGAACGATTTAGAAACAAGATGGCTAAAACTCTCAATCAATTTAGTATGAAGACGCGAATAATTTGGAAATTTTCTGTCTTAGACAAATACTTTTAAATAGATATAATATAATTTGGAATCCATTATAATTCTTCGTAGTTGTTACTCTTTGTAGCTTATTGGATCACCGCGGAAGAATGTACAATTCACATCTTCCTGTAATCGTTGCTTAGTTGGTAGAAGTAGAATTTTGGAAAATATATTTGTGTACACGCATATAATTTATTGTCAAGGTTAAACGTTATTCAAGGGATGTAAAGATCTACGTATTTTTTTATAAATTTACGTTGCAGTCTGACAAATATTCCTACGAGTGATAAACAAAATATTACACTGATGGACAACAATATATTGAAATCTATTGCGAGTTCGATGACGACAAAAAAAAACTAATTAGGCGGAGGTTCATCACGCTCAATATAGTCTTTTATAAATTATTTACACTTGCATACTTGAAAATTTTCAATCAATCAAAATGGTTTCAAAAGTTACTACTAAAATTCAAACGATGTGCATCACTTTCATTAAATGATGTCAAGATCTCTGAACAATCTCGGATAAGCATCTCTTATCTGATTTGGAGTACCTTTGAAAGGATACACGATTAATCTGATATGATGGATCTGATCTCTCATTCTAAAATGTTGCACCCCTTTCGTGTCTTTCCCAAAGATAAACTTCCAAGGGGGTATAACAAAGTGGAAGACAAACTGTTCATGTACCCCCTTCGTAAGTGCTACAAAATCCATTGACTGAGTTGGTAGTCATTTCCGCTCCTTTAGAAGTCACCAACGGAATATAATGTAGTAATAATATCAAAGTGCGGAAAATCACAAGGGTTAAATGCCACTTGTATCAGATATGCTTATGACGACACTGACGCCAAGTGTTGGTGGCAAAATAGAATAAAAAGGAACGAAAACGCCACAGATGAAGTAAATTGCTCGGATCAAAGGACTTTCGTTTCTTTTTTCTCTCTCTTTTACGGTGCACTTTTACAAGACCTGGTCTATGAAGAAGCGTGCCTTTACCAGTTTAATGGAGGAGGAAATTTTTACCCACGGCATCATTTTTCGTACACTGTGCCTCTTAGCCTTTTGATGCTCCTTTAGAGGAGGATACTCTTTCGTGCTTAAATGCAATTTATGGATGCATTTTGCAGAGAGGTTGGGTAGCTTAATAGCGGAAGGAGAGTGGAAAACGAATATTTCCAAGTAGGGTGTTTGAAAAGTGCTCTCCTAATACAAAGGTATCAGGTGAAAATGATGGACTTGACAGAGTTAACGTTTGAATGATATATGAGCTAATTGCTTTTTTACAAATATGTTCTTGTTTAAATTCATATATCCATTGATATAAAATTATTTTATCTAGACTATGTATAAGCTGATACTTATCAGCTACATCTATTCAAAAACAGCTTTCTTGTTTTTTAATTGCTTTTTAATGAGCTTTACTTTAATACATTGGTGTTGGTAGGACCTAAGTTTCCATTTATAGACTTATGTCTATATATATATAATATTATAAGTAATTGCACATTGATCAAAAAGTTCCTGGAATTTTTTTGGAAAATACGAAATACAAGTTTATTTATAAAAATTGATACTGTTCCCCTCAAACTACTGTTCATCGACTACAATCCATTTATGCCTGCGCTTGATCTAATTCTTTGTTATACTCAGTGTTCGGTGATGATTCGGTTTTGATGGTTATATAACTGTCTTCGATTTTTCCAAAACCTGCTCTCGGCTGCTAAGCCTCGTTCTCCATAGTAGCCTTTTGATTCTGTTTAAGAGAAGGTGGATGCCAAAGCAGATGAATCCCTGGTGCAAAATCCACGAGTTAGTTGGACACAAATTCGGTCTTTTTTATATAACATTTTAACGTAACCGCTTCATAATGCCCAAATAATATTCCGTATTCACTGTATGACCACTTTACACAAATTTGTGATGAATACCGTCGTATTCTGTGGTAAGGAATCATCGGCAATGTACGGTCCCTAGGATATAAACAGAATTGGGTTGCCAAAGGGGGGTTGATTTAATCAGTAGGCACTGTCGGATAAATAACCACGTAGTAAATTGAGCCAACTACAAGTAAAAAATAAGAAAGGTCAAACACTAAATTTAAACCTCTACTGTCGACAATTGCATTTTGTGAACCCGGTGCTTAATCAGCCATAATTAGTTGACAGGAGAAGTGCTGTGTTCCATTAGGATTTATGTACAATTACTCGCCCGAAACTCCGCGAGTTTGATTAGAAAGTTGTTGGGGTTTGTATGTATAATACGCTTCTACACATAACATACCCAGTCGTTAATGAAACACTCTCACACATTTTGTTATACAAGAGACACACTTTCTTTTCTTCTTATTTTAAACTTCAACCTCATGCATCATGCGTACAACATGAGTTTCAACGTTTTTTAATATGCATACAACTTGAACTTCAACTTTATTTAACAGGCGTATAACTGGAACTGGGGGGATGGGTGCGAACATACAGGGCAAAGTCACTGATTGCTTTCAACCCGCGACGGCCAGGATGATCCTTGCCCCTGTTCAATCCAAGTTGACATGCAGTCTCCACGTGACACTCCTGGATAGCTACTTTGACACCCGCCAAGTAGTGAACCAACGCATGCAGAGACATCCTGAAAAAGGTTGGCGCAAGGCTAATAACCAGGCCCGTAAAAACGAATTATTATGGCAAATTTTTACATGGAACGTACGCTCACTATACAGAGCTCGAGCTGCACAGCAGCTAGCCGATGCCCTGTCCGAATATAAGGCTGACATAACAGTATTGCACGAAATAAGATGGACGGGGAGTGGTGTTATTCAAAGAAAAGAGTATGACATTTATTACAGCTGTCACGCAAAACACCACGTGCTCGGGGTAGGCTTTCTAGTCAGCTAAAAACTGAAGCCAGCCATCATCGGCTTTAATGCAATAAACGAAAGGCTATGCACACTTCGCGTGCGAGGTAAGTTTAAGAACATAAGCCTCATAAACGTTCACGGTCCTACAGAGGAGTCCCCTGACTACGAAAAAGACGAATACTACGAGGACGTCGAACGGGTCCTCAATGCCTGCCCAAGATACGATGTGAAAATCGTTCTTGGTGATTTGAATGCAAAAATAGGCCGGGAGCCGGTTTTCAGGCACTACACAGGTTCCTATTGTTTGCATGAGAACACTAATGACAATGGACTACGAGTCATCGAATTGGCAGCATCGAAAAACTTGGTCGTTGCGAGTGCCAGGTTTCCGCGTAAAGATATCCCCAAAGCCACTTGGGTATCGCCTGGTGGAGTCAGTCGCAACCAAATTTACCACGTGCTTATAAATCGCCGCCACTCCTCGAGCCTGATGACGGTACGAACGTACCAAGGTGCCAACGTCGACTCGGATCACTATCGTGTTGGTACAGTTTTCCGAGCGCGGATTGCCTTACGGAGACGTATTGTATCCGCGGATCAGGTTCGAATCAACACGACTGCCTTACGCAATGAAAATACCAGCAACGCCTTTGGTCATGCGTTAAGTCTCGCCCTCCAAGAACTCGACGGGGAGAGAGTAAGTCCTGGGGCCAGAATACCGGGCGTAGAAGAAAAATGGACACGCCTGAAGAATACTGTCATTAGTACTGCCAACTCCATCCTAAGCAGTAGTCGTAGAGTTCGGAACGACTGGTTTGATGATGAGTGCAAACTAGCGATTGAACGTAAGAATGCTGCATACCGGGCAATGCAGCAGTCTCATACGACGCGGGTGCGCGAGGAGAAATACAAAGAGCTCAGAAGATCTGAAAAAAGACTTCACAGACAAGAGAAAAGTGCCTGAAAAAAAAACCTTGTCTGTGAAATAGAGAAAAGTAGAGAGTGAGGTCCGCACCAAGCGCGGAAGTTCTACCAAATAATCCGCAGCATGACGCGGTACACACCACGCTGCACTTACTGCAAGGATCACCGATCCTGAAGGCATTCTGGAGCGATGGGAAGTGCACTTCAATGAATTGCTAAACGGTCTGCTCACAGAAGAATTGGAGGCACCATCAGTGCAAGAACAAGACCAAATGCTGCCGCCACCAAGCATTGAGGAAACACTAAAAGCCATAAGACAGCTCAAATCAAATAAAGCCCCCGGAGCTGATGGCATACCACCTGAGCTGATCAAACAAGGAGGGACAGCGTTACATCACACAATTCATGAGATCGTGGTGCACGTATGGGAGCAAGAGGAGATGGCGAAAGAGTGGCGTCGTGGTATAATTTGCCCCATACATAAGAAGGCGATATCACACTGTGCAGCAACTCTAGGGGTATAACATTGCTGAGTACCGCCTATAAGATACTCTCCTCTATCCTACAAGATCGGATAGCCCCATACGCTAAAGCCATCATTGGTCAATATCGATGTGGCGTCATTCCAGGCAAATCAGCAATTGATCAGATATTCACCCTTAGGCAGGCGATGGAAAAATGTCAGGAATTTAAGATTCCATTATATCACCAGTTTATAGACTTTAAGGCCGCCTACGACAGCATAGCCAGGGTACAACTATATAATGCCATGAGAGACTTCGGCATTCCGAACAAATTGATACGACTTTGTAGGTTGACCATGACCAACGTAACTAGTCAAGTAAAAATAGCGAGATTGCTGTCCAAACCAATAAACATATATAATGGACTACGACAAGGGGACGGTCTGGCCTACCTCCTTTTTAACCTGGCGTTGGAGAAACCAATCCGTGACTCTGGCGTTACAACAGAGGGACTTTTGTCACCAAGTCCAGCCAGATACTTGCCTACACAGATCACATCGACATCATCGGTAGATCTGAATCGGCTGTTTAGGAATCCTTCACCCAGATCGAGCAGGCGGCACAAAAACTGGGACTGCACGTTAATGAGGGAAAAAATAAGTACATGGTGGCAACTTCTATCAGGGTAGTGGAGCACGAATTTGAAGTAGTGCAATCCTTTAACTACCTTGGATCAATAGTATCAGCCGATAACAATTTGGAAGAAGAAATACGCGAACGGCTGATTAAATCCAACAAAGCCTACTATGGTCTATCAAGGCTCTTTAAATCCCGAAATTTATCCAGAACATCCAAGCTACTACTGTACAAGACCATGGTCTTACCAGTACTCATATATGGATCCGAGACCTGGGCGATTAATAAAATGCACTCTGAACTCTTATTCGCGTTCGAGAGAAAGGTCTTAAGGAGAATTGTTGGTCCCGTATGTGAGGAAGGACGAAACCGGAGATGCTACAACCATGAGTTATACACAATCTACCTTGAAGCTAATGTTGTAAGAAAAATCAAGCTCGGTAGACTCCGGTACGTGGGACACCTAGGTCGAATGAGCGAAGAGGAGCCTGCCCGGAAAGTCCTTTGTGGCAGGATGTATGGAAGGAGACAGCGCGGCAGACCTTGTCTGCGATGAAGGGATGGCGTAGACCAGGACGCCCAGAGCCTGGGATTGCCAAACTGGATGACATCGGCTCGAAATCGGGACCAGTGGAGAGATTTGTTAAATAAGGCCAAGACCGGATCCCGGTTGTAGTGCCGATGATGATGATGATGATAACTGGAACCGGATATCTGCTACTCTCGCCACACACAATACATTTTTACCACTGGACATGTGGACTGTACGGTTTTATTAGCAGCAATATTGCCATCGAATTTTTACTTGGTGGATTGATTAATTTAATACAAACCAATCCAAAGGTAGTCTTCATTATGTGATACTAAATATAATGGCATTCAGCTCGAAATATGTGTATTTGGGTCGGTGGTTATAGTGTGTAACGAACTTTTGACTCCAAAGTCCGAACGCAGCATCACACGCTTACTATCTTTTTTCATCACTGCGAAACTTCCTTAGTGATAAGAAATTGGTATCCAGACAAGTTTTTTTTAATTCACTCGTCATGTCTTTTACCAAACGAATTCGGAGCTTCTAAAGGAGAGGCGTTATGAAGTTGTTTTAAAATGGTAACATTTTATACAATCGAATAAAACGATGCATATATAAATCAAATCGGACAATGCGAAGTATAATATGTTAAATCATATCTTTATGTCATCGTAAAAATAACAGATTTATTTTACAAACGTGTTTCCTTGGATCTATTAGTTGGTATAAGGCTATCCAATAGTGTGTTCCCCAAATGTTGCAAAGGAACATTCATTGTCATTCATCTTGCCGGCAAATGTAACCTACCTCAGAACTAAATCTCCTTTGAATATTCAGATTGGACATTGCAACTCTACCCGAAATTTGCATTTGCAGTGAAAGTAAATGCAGGTCATACATGTACAATAACGTGTTTTTGAAGGTATCTAGCATAAGCTCCATCGTATACGTACCGAGATAAACAATAAAAATTTGGATCAAGGCTCTTCGTAGAATATTTAACGGGAATCCTACTCTAATATATTTATGTAATGATAGAAGGATAGCAAATAATACTTAGATATCTTACATCATCAGGACCCATACTTATCATAATCTACTCAGTCCCGTGTACAAATGAAAAAGCCCTATGTTACTCTCCCAATGTTTCCCAAGTCATTAATCGCACCAAATTTCGATGACTCACACGTTCCCATAAATCCTCTGGTAATCCTTTGAGAATTCACGAAATCCCCGACCCATAAATACAATCCCCGAAGGAGCCTATAAAATCGTCTTAGTATATACCTTTGCCCTTCACCCACAGAATAATACATCCAAGTTTATTCGTCAAAAGTCATAAGCCTTGAGTAACATCAAAATCAATCGCAGCGACTTACCAGTCATCCGGGGATTACTTATTGAGATATTTATGAGCACGTACCTCAACTGAAGGCGAACTATCTGACGCTAATAGGAGAGCTCATGATGAAGCAGAGAACTTCGTGGAGCGCAAACTTGGGACCACAATTAAATTATATCAACGAACCTTTTACACGTTACGTGAAAAGTATATAAATGTACTATATCCATTAAATATGATGAACCGATAGCTCTTTACACATGTTTCAACTTTCCCTTAATGAATCGACTCTTTTTGGAAATTGCACTTCCATGCAATTGACAACTAGATTCGAGTACTTGTAACAGAATATTAGGTTCAACGATAGAGGCAACTGCTTTCGCCTGGCCTAATGTTTTGAAAACGTAAACATTGCGGCTCCACAGAAAGGAGCATCCATTAAATTAGCTGTAAAATTGAAGATTGCCAATAAAACATGCAAACATGGATTTAACGGTCACACTGACTGCCAGAACCACACAAGGTGTTCCAGCGGTGCCCCTAATTACAGCCCCAGTAAAGAGTGACTGGTAACTGGGCGTTGGGTGCCGGATGCGTAGGTGGGGAACACAATGGCTGCGGTGGGGTCGTAAAAATTTACAAATTGTGGAAATAAAATAAATTTCTAAACTTAATGTCTTGTGGTAGAAAGGGGTTTGGCCCTTGAAAAAACGGTTTCGGCTCGACAGACGTTTGGTATTGAGTTTTACGACTTGCAAGCAGCGGAACGACACGTTGAGATTGAGTACTAAAGACCTAGATGCTCGAGTTGCAACTAAGGGGTGACGCCTCTTAATGCTTCCCGGTGAACGAAGTCATAAAAGTTGATGTGTTTTCGTTTGGTGAAGGTGTTAAATTGGAAATTGAGAATCTACTGAAGGTTGTGGGGGTGTATACCTGAAAGACGTTGTTTCAATTTTGCTCAGATGGTTGTGAGAGATGTCAGTGTTTCCGGGTTATAGTTTAAGTACAGCGCACTGGTGGTTGGCATAGAAGGAAAAGGAAAAAATTCACACAGAGAGTGAATGATACCACCGCTTGGTAGTTTTTAAAACATATATTTTATGATCTATCCGCTGAATTTAAAGGTTTTTGAGTTTAAACTACATTCACTGAACGGACTCGATGATGCCAGCATAAATATATTTTATACTTTCGAGTTTTCCCATTATATAAGAGTGACATTAGTGAGTCTGAAAATAACGCACATGCTGTTGAAATTAATTTACGGATACTCAAATAATTATTATTAAATGCACCGTGTACGCATCGACGTTCGACTGATAATGGCATTTTGTAACATCAGGGGCATCAGTCTCACCAATACGAATGCAAACGCCGTCCACCAATATTTGCAAACACCGAATCCTGATATCCTTGCCATAACCGAGACCCAGGTAGATTCGACACACCTTCGTTGCTCAGGATACGACTTACATTCCAAATTCCGTTTAAAGGGTGGGGTCTGCTTCTTCTTGCGAGTTGACCTGGCCTACCAAAGGATGGAGGCGTAAGAACCCAAGTAATTGGACATCATGTGTTTGAAAGTCGTGCTGAAGAATTCTGTTAACTTTCTTTGTTGTTTTTATCGCTCCCCGATTGACGATCGGACCAGCGACACTTTTCGAACACCTTTCATGTATCGTCGACTGGATACAGATCAACTAACTGGCTTGTTGTCCTTGGCGCTTTTAACGTACACATCTCGCGCTGGTGGATACAGTATAACAGAACCGACGCGGCTGGGAAGCTAGCGGAGAGGTTTTCTGTTAGCCGCAATTTGACTCAACTCGTGGAGGAATTTCAAACGAATAAGCGACCCAAGCAGGTCCACCATGTATGGAGATATGGGACTGCTAACTGGGACAATTTGCGGGATTTCTTTGCATTCTTTCGTGGTCGAGGGGGGCCCCTGGAGACTCCGATGGTAACGCATGACCGGATTTGGTCACGGAGATTATTCTTCTCGGGATGGAAACTTACATTCCGCATTCCAACAAACAAAGTTCATCTGGCAATAACCTTGGTTTGATAAAAAATTCGAGTAGATTGCAGTGGCAAAAAGTAGAGCTCTTAAACAATGGCGCCCCAATCCCGATGTTAATAGAACAAATGTTGTTCGAATCAGAAACGTAAGCAACCATGCGGTTGTGACCGCGGAGAAGGCTTACAACGACAGAGTGACAAATAAACTTCTTGATGCCCAACAGGTTCACGTCCCTTCTAGTCAATGGCAAAGGGCTGTCAGCAATAACTTAGCTTCCTCCTCTTTTTCCTTGATAGTAACGGGCAGCGGGACACCAATAATAAATTCAAAAGATAAAGCTAATCTGTTCGCGAATGTATTTTCTGCGATTTCAAACCTCGATGCCGGTATTTTGGAGCCCCCTGTGTTCGCACCTGTGCAGCATTCGATTCAAGTTGTAGGGCTCCGCCCGCGCATTATTCAACGCATTCTACGTGGACTGGACTGTAAGAAGGCAACGCCCCCGGACAGAATACCAGCAGTAGTTCTTAAGAACTGTGCTCCATAATTTGGCATACTCGTCCCCTTATCTTATGCACGGTCGATATTTCCTGCCTGCTGGAAGTTAGCTCATGTTCAGCCAATCTCAAAGTGTTTCCCACAAGATTACCGGCCTATGACATTACTGTCTATGTTGTTTATGGTGAAGAAAAATATCATTAATCCCGAGTTAATTTAGTATTTGGAATGCATCGTCAACACGGATCGGGGCAGGCGGTCGACGGTAGACCTTTTGACCTTTGTGACATCTGCGATTGAGGGACATGGTGAGTCAAGGTTCTATTTTGGTTCCAAACTTCACATATATGATCAGTTGGAGTCAAGGGATTACAGAGTTTCCTCTTTTTTGAGTGATCGGGCGATTAGTATATCAACGTCACACCAGCCGAGATGTAGCCAAATCTGAATCGAGATCTGGATAACGTCCTACGTACACACGCGTCGAATATCGCTGGGGGCGTCTCTGGAAACTGAGTTATCTTTTTAGTGCCAAGAAATAGTTTTCTCCGGCCCAATTTTTTCTATTGTATATATCCCAAATTAGACCCGAACTCGAATATTGCTGTCAAGTTTGAAGCTCTGTTCCTAAACATTCTCCTCTCAACCTACTGGAGCGGATACAGAGACGAGCGATCCGCCTGATCTAGCACACGGCGCTGATTTTCGGACTACAGTCGCTATCACACCGGAGGCGGGTAGCTGACATCAGTCTGTTTTACAGATATTATCACGGACCGCACCACTTTGGGGTTCATCTCTCGATGGCGCGAACATGTCTGTATCAGAACTCGACCCTTTACAGAGCTGGAAAGCTGTGGAACTCCCTCCCCACGCGAGTGTTTTCGGAGCGTTACAACCTGCAAATGTTCAAAAGACTATTAATGTCAAGTCAGGTTACCTACAGGACAATTTATGTCACCTCGTCGAAATATCAATTTTGTGACAGAAAGACATTTGAGAAATGTGGGGCATTGTTTCATCTTGTCGGAGCCACAGGTTACGATTAAAATCAATAGAGTCATGAAAACTTAACTTGAAATGGTTGTTATCGTTCTGAATTCAGAGCAGCTTTCTCTTTCTTTGAAAAAATTCGGTTGTATTTTAACTCGCGTCAATACGGTACCCTAAACCATAACGTTTTGTTCCCTTCCTTACCTTTTGAACTCGTACACACATTTTTATGGGGTACACGATGTCAGGAACTTTTAGGATCATTTATCCTTTTGGAACGGAGAGATCATGAGGTTCGGTATCTCCCCGTTGCACGCTTCCCACGTTCTCTCATTTATTTATGGCCTAGAATGTCCTGTGGCCATATTTGGATAACTGGGGTATTCAGTGGTTCTCTAGTGTAACAAATTTGTTACAAACTGCACATTTTTCCCGCGCAGTACCAGCAGAATTTATGGTTTTGTAAAACTCCACACCAGGCGAATGCCTAAAGTAAGGACAGGTTGCTCTCCCAAACTCTGCATTCGTACAGGGATCACAACAAATTGAAAACGATTTTTGGGACACAATCTACTCTATTTTTAAATATCTACATGATAATTCTGTTGATTTAGCAGGTGCAGTTCTAGAGTGGAATGTGATAAGATCTACTGATTTCAGAATGCAGTAATACGGTAGCATCTTTTTAAACTTTGCCTGCCTAATAAACAATACGTCTATATTGTTTTGTGAAGTAGTGAATAATATGATTCGAATCCACGCTATGAAAAGCAGTAACGCGTTAGACCATGGTTTACTGTATGCAATAATCTTTCAATTCGTCACTTCGGGTACAGAATTCTATATTAATAATATGAAATATGGAAATCTCTTTTGGGGTGTATCCATTGGAATCGTGAAACAATTTTCCTATATTTTAATTTGAATTCTTGCTTTGACGTATGATTTCTTTCTAAGTTTCGCATCAAGAGTTATTGTAATGTACTTAGCTATATTTCTAATACGAAACTATTGAGTTGTTTTTTATATGATGACATTTCATCATTGAAAGTTTTACCGTTCAAGGAGTTTTGTAAAGATCGAAGTAAATGGTAATCCGGGGAAAGATCAGGGATAGAAGACCAATAATTTTTGATGAGTAGATAAAGATGTGTGCGGTCTAGTGTTGTTATGGCGGAATACAACACCTTGGCGATTCATCAGTTCTGATAACTTTACTTTAATCGCTGCGTTTAGTTTGTCCATCTGGCCACATATGGTATACATCGGAATTGATCGTTTTGTTCCTTGCAAGTAGCTTAAAATACGCAATACCTTTATAATCCCACCAAATTACCCGCTTTTGGTGTCATTCAACTTTCGATGTGGTTTGTGCTAGTTCATTACGCTTGGACCATGATCGTTTCTGTTAACAACCCAGTTTTCATCACCAGTAATGATTTGTTTTTAAAAAGGTTCGATCTGATTGCATTTGAGATGAAAATCGGAGATGTTGAGGTATTGTGTTAAATGAGTTTTGATGTGTAACCCAAATATCAAGCTTCTTAACGTTATCAAGAAAATGTAAATGATTTTCAATTCTTTCGTGAAATACATTTAACTTTTCTGCAATCTCAAGTACAGGTATATGACAATCCGATTCTATGATGGCTTTGTGTCAGTCATCACCGACTTCACTTGGCCGACCAGAGCGTTGGTAATTTGATGAAAAAATCACTAAAACGAAATTTATTGCACCGATTTTGGCACTCTCTTTCTTATAAGGCTTCATAACTATACACAATCCCTTGCACCGATTCTTCTAGAGGATGGTATTAGAGAATCTCTGCCTTGAGCATAGCTTCGTCAATACTATCCCCTAGAATAATCGGTGGAAAGGCGCATTGATTAAAATTGGTAACCCCAACGCTATTTACTCACATGCTTTTTTTTCTCTTCTTTGTTACGTTCACGGTTATCTGGGTTCACATACCAATGGAGCAATACAAGACAAAAGGGTCATTCGCATTCGATTATAAACTTCCTTACAGTGTGAGCTTGTGGGGATCAGGAGTATTATGCCGGACACGAGCACACGGTTCACTCCTATCCCCATTCGTTTGTCACTAACGAGGGCGGAAAACTGGAAAGGAAAGATGATTAATAGAGACCCCACCGTACCGGCGCCGGTACGATGGATGGTGGCGACCCGACCGCTTTGAAGATTGAAACACGACTTAACTATATGCGCGTCACCGTGCGCACCGGTGATCGGGAGTGGCACGCGTGTGTCCAGCGTAGTCGACGGATGAAATTCGACTCAACGATATTCAATCGTTGTCGAAAGAAATTCAGCCAGTGAAACTGGCTCTCTTAAATTCAGGATGCATTTCCTGTTCCAAGAGAGACGTAAAGTCTCTCTATGGTGTAACCAACAGATCTCATACAGAAGATAGCCACAGTACACATGTATGTGTGTACACTGGTTCTTTTATGGATCAAAGCCATGGGAAGAAATCTAAACAAAGAAAGAGAAGATGTGCATTCATGGGATGTGAATCTGGTAAAGCAAACAAAACCGAAACTCGTCGGATGCTAATTGGATCTTTGTTTGAGATGTAGGTCGCAGCTAAATAAATAGACGCGGCCCAACGAAGAAATGGTGTTAATAGGTTTTGGCTAGATTACCAGGAAATGGTGTTTATGGCATCACTGGATTTAATTGGTGCCAAGAGATGCGCGTATTTGTTTTGGTCCCATGGGTGTAGGTCGCCAACCAATGTGTTTGTCTGGTGATTTATGATACACATGATGAAGCTGGGATAAGCCAACTCAAGGGTAAGGTTTCCTGATATGCGGTCGTATGATATGCGAACCGATGAATTTTACTACAGGAAATATGATAAGGTAAGAAAGAACTCTTATAGGAATTGTATGCGAAGAGATGCAAGAAAAGGTAAGAAGTCTTTTACAGGGACTTTTTAGATTATACCTTAGATAATCCTAGATGCGTAAAGCATTTAAGGTGCTAATGCGATTGCATTAGTGAAATTATATGATTGGATGGAAGTTATGGGGGGTTTTTTAGGTAAGTGAACCGTGGGGTTTGGCGGAACCGCCAAAAGCTTATAGCGGTTGCGGCGGTAATAAAGAGCGTGTGATTCGAACCGACGCTAACACGTTTAAAATCACTAAAAGATAGAGCCAATGCTAATCACATCAAACCACTGCTGTGTGTACGAATTCAATCGTTATTCTTAAGTACATTCAACCGATGTGGGATTGCGAGGCTTTTGCTATGGTATACGGTTCTGATGAATATGCTTTGATTTTTCGACTCGTTTTTCGGTGGTGTTCTTCATTATGAGCTCTGTGTATATCTGTTAGAAATACTAAAAGCTCTCAAAGGCACAGCAGCACGGATGAGGGGTTGCAAAAGATGATTGACACTAGAAAGACAAATGGCGCTGAAAAGGCTTTATAATATTTCTTTGGTGCACCACAGTGCTTCCGGTCCCCGGAAAGAGTGGGCTACCGCTGTTGTCCTTTATGGATGTGCCGAACTCGTATTTATTTTTCTTTCCCCGCACTATTGAAGGAGTTGCTCCACGATTATACAGATTTCTAAGGACGCAAGTGCCCATACACACGCGAGAAATAAACTCTGTTGGCAAAAATCAATTGTGTTAACCGGGAGAGAAACAACCAAATCGCGATTCGAACAATGCTGCGACCAACGAACTTCTTTCTGAACACTAATTTAAAATTAAAACACAACTTGCTTCTTTTTAAAAGACTAATTTTATATTTGGATTTTTATAACTTTGGCGGAGCTCTTCTCCTTACGCACGCTACTTACTGACTCCTTTTAACTATCTACTACTTGTCGATTCCGACTCTCGATTCAGACTCTATCTGTATCTTCTGTTATCTTCTTCTTTTGAAATCTGGATGAATCGCCACTTATCAGCGCTCCTTTTTGGTGTTTGTTTGTGTTATCCATCTGGCTAATGGAAACAAGAGTTTGCATGTACTTCAGATGGGTAACACGAAGTCCGTGGAAATTTGGTGTGAAATTAGAATCTGGGTATCTGTGTCTATTTGCAAGTCATAAAATCCGGAATTGTGTGTCGGCGGATCAAATGGACATGTTTTTGTTTAGACATGTGTCCATTTTGGGTTTTGGGTTCAAGGATTTAAAAGTGTTAATTGCACATACCATACATGTGAAGATATGCATTGTCGTTTTTGGATTTTAAGGAATTGAATTCAATGTTTGAGAATTGAACGTTTGGTTCAATTTGCTTAACATTGAATTCAAAGTTGATTTGGTATATGGGAGGGAAATGCTTCTTGGAGCACTACAGCTTCACATGTCGTCACAACAAGAAAAAATGCGCGAAAAACTTGGACGAGCCTTCCCAGTGTGTGGAACGGTGCCACTAGGGCAAAGAACTAGAGAAACCCTCACCAAAGGGCTTCATATCTTCGAACGTATTTGGAGAGAGTTCAATGGAATTGACACCACCATCCGTGGGAGCTACGAGAATGTTCACATCCATAGTTTACAATGATCAAATATGGAAGTATGCAGAAGGCAGACGAGAAGGTCCATGAAAACATCACCACAAAACTCAACGATATGGAATCGATGGGTGTCATCCACGATGAAGAAGGGAGCCCAAGACATTCTGGCACAGTCATTAAACTGATACGGAAGCAAACAACTGTCGTGGAAACATTAAGGAAGGTCTGCGGACAGATAACTAGCCTAGAGACAAATGAAACAAAGCATTTTAGCAAATAAAAGAAAAGTGCATTGCGTGATATTCGGAACACATCGTAGTCATACAAGGTAAAATATGCGAAAAATCTTCTGTTTTCACTCGAGAATGTTAGAATATCACGAAGTGCTGCAATCTAGAGGAAGAGACATAAGGTTACCTAATTAAACAGCAGGAAATGATCTCAAGACATACCCAGGATACTTCAAGGCTGACCGAACTTAGGAGCAGTCGAGACTTAAGGTCCCGGAAATATCTTCGCCGAAATTTGACGGGGACTATATGAAAGTCGCCCAGTAATAATACCAGCTCAATCAAGGCGCTGCGTGATTGAGTGCCACAGAAATGAAATACAGAATTATCCACCACATGGAATTTATGAGAGGGTAATAGATGACGTTGCATCAGAAACAAGAAGTCGTTCAGACGAGTGAAGTGATTCATTCTATCGGCGAGAACAAAAGCAAAGTGCCCATTTAGCGCATCAACAAACGTCCTGAAGAGCCTAGAAGAAGACGAGACAACGTGGGAAAACACTGTGGGTCATGCAAGAAACGGAATTTGGGACAAATGAAGGAGATCATCACCGGGGAAGAGAGCCTGCCAAGAGTGACCGAAGTACAGACGGCCGGTAGTGTATTTCGGCGAGTTATTTATAGACCACTACCTATGGCCATCGACTCTAGGTCCAAGCACGTACACGACCCTCACGAAGATGGACCGGATGTGGTAGAAAACGGTAGATTCCTGAAGCGCACACGTAGGGAGTCCAGAGGTGATCAAATGCGAAAAACATAGAGCCGACAATTTTACTTTGAACTAACTCAGTTAGTTTAACGGCGCGCGAGGATGCTAAAAACGACGAGCATAAGTCTGTCAATAAAGGATTCAAGCCGTCATTCTTACCAGTAGTAGCACATGGTGCACGCCCAACGATCTAATGACTTCATGCAGTATGTAGGACTCATGCATTAACACTGACCAAGGTTGCATCCCATTATCTTAGTGAAAACCTACAGATATATATGATCATGTGTTGCCGGACTAAAGACTCATACTGTTACCCTTCTGTATGTAATGTTGCGGTTTTATTTAACTTGATACTCCATTTTTCTACCCAGCATTGAACTTGTTCTCTTGTTTAAATCAGAAGGATCATTCGAATATGTAAGACTGCAAGATTCTCGAATATCGGACGGGAAGAAAGTTTAGTCCCACACCCTTTATCGACAACCTGCGCAACATCCAAAACGACGAATACATTTTTTTCTTGTAATACTTTCTCAATGGTAAGGGTGAATATGAAAATATGATCAGTCATGGAATGTTGAATCCGGAAGCCAAACTGGTGATCTGATGAATACGATGTTTTCCTTCTATTATTGGTTTTAGTCTTCGACCACGTCGAAGTTTTTTCGAATAATTTCCTTTGGTTTCGAAAAGCTGTTCATATAAAAACTAGCAAATGTGAGAATAAATTTTTGATCTTTTCATTCATCACTGTTACTTGAACATCCTTTGGTCCAAATTTGTGTTCCTTATAATGAGAAATGTTTTCATTAACTTCCTGTATTATTTAAGTCCGTCCCTTTGACGTATTTCTAAAATGAATAGTACGATAAACTGTACGAGGGTCGCCTTTTATATTTCGGGATTAGAGAACAAAAACAAATATTGATCATTGAAAATCACTTTATTGTTTTTCAAAATATTCCCCATGAAGATCTATACACTTTTGCATGCGTTTGAACCAATTGTCGAAGCACTTTTGACTGGGGCAATAAATGGTTATGAACCGTAGCAAAACGCATCGGCTACAAGTGTGTCAACAATTACGCTGGCCAGCGAGTATTTATCTATTATAATTGCTGACAAGCCGAGCCGACGGAGATATGGTACGGTTCAAACAATAATTCAATGTGATGCATGCCTTGATGAGGTTTAACTTTCTGGTGAAAATTATTTGTAAGAATGCTTACACTGCTGTATTAAAGAACCGCCACAGAATGTAGGGTTAAAGTTGTGGAAAGCCAACTTGACCTACGTACAGTACTCATTCGTTTTAACGCCGAATCACTGTACCAAATGTTTTTCTTATTTGTATGGTTATACGAGGGTTGCCTTTTATATTTCGGGATTAGAGAATAAAAACAAATATTGATCATCGAAAATCACGTTATTGTTTTTCAAAATATTCCCCATGAAGATCTATACACTTTTGCATGCGTTTGAACCAATTGTCGAAGCACTTTTGCCACTCTGATTGAGGTATCTCCAACACATGCATTCTGAATGCAGCAACCGCTTCTTCAGGTGTCGAAAAACGTTGACCTCTCAGTTTGTTTTTTACGTACGGGAATAAAAAGAAGTCATTCGGTGCCAAGTCAGGACTATACGGCGGATGACCCAACAAATCGATGTTTTGGGTGCTCAAAAATGCAGTTGTCGCAGCCGATGTGTGAGAGCTCGCATTGTCATGGTGAAGAGTGATCCGTCTTCGGCGGTTGGTTTTCCTGATTTCTTGGAAGACAACTGGTTGTGTACTACTCAGAATTGACTGTTCTGCGTTGTTCTAGTGGTACGGTTGCGACATGTCCAGTTTTCCCGAAAAAACAGGCGACCATTTGCTTGGAAGTGCTTCGTGCGCGAACAACTTTTGTTGGATTTGGCTCATCTTGAAACACCCAGACAGTCGACTGCTGTTTACATTCGGGCTCATACGCGTAAATCCACGATTCGTCACCTGTCACGATGTCATAGACGTGTTTCGAAGCACCGCGACCGTATTTTTTGAGCATTTCTTTCGACCAATTGACACGAGCCTTTTTTTGGGCGATTGACAAATTGTGTGGGATCCAACGCGAACAAATTTTTTTGACAGTCAAATGTTTATGCAATATTGAATGTATGCCTCTAACGCCTAAGGTTGTCTCAATCTCACGATAGGTCACATGACGATCTTCCAATATCAGTTCGCGCACAGCATCAATGGTTTTCGGAACAACAACTGATTTTGGACGACCTTCACGAAATTCATCTTGGAGTGAACTACGACCACGATTGAATTCACCATACCATCGATAAACACTGGTCCTTGATGGAGCTTCATCGCCAAAAATTGAATTAAGTTCATCTATGCACTGTTGCTGAGTTAATCCACGCCGAAAGTTGTAAAAAGTAATCACACGAAAATGTTGACGATTTAATTCCATTTTTGGGCCGAGATGAATCTTTTAAGTTACTGTAAACAACACCAATAGCGCTCGTATGTCAAAACGTTCTGAGTGCGTATAACCTCAAAAATGTCCAACTTTACGACAGAGCTGTCAATTGCCGGATTGCAACACTAGGGTTGCCAAATCCCGAAACATAAGAGGCAACCCTCGTATACCGGCTTTTTGGTAAAATAAGTTTCTGATATCAAACATGTGTGTATTATATATGTCTAGGATTGTTTGAAACTCTATTAATGATTGAGCAATCCATTTGCAGTCCATGACTTTATCTTTATTGTACTCGTATTATCCATTTTATCCTCTTTTTGACTTTAAAGCTGCCTTGCAAAAAAATTGCATGTTATACCCATCAATCTAAACACAATATGTAATTATATCACTAAATACAGAAATCAAATTTTAGCTGGTATACTCTTCAACGGAGGTCATGAAACTGCGTTAGTCAGTTTAATGAAAACAGCAAAACCACATTCTAATTATTTTGGTCGCAATCTTTGTAAAGTACTGTCTTCTTTGTGCTTTCAAGTTATGAAGCCCACTTCAAAACATCTACACTATCATCAGGCAAGTTATGCTTAATCACCGCTTCCCGTAAAATGCAAAATAAACTGAGGAAAGTGTCGAAAGATTTCGTAAACCTTCTTCATCATCGTCACTGTGGTACGCAGCGCTCGTTAGTTTGGCTCATATTACCGCTCTCAAGATACCATATATAAGATATTTTGATAAATGACTGTGTCGATTGCAAGAAAGACAAAATTGATTGCATTTTCATAATTCCCCCCGCAACAGCTTCTGGGCGAACATCTAGCCAGATCATGGTTTCTATTTGCTAAATATACATCAAATCTATTGACTTGTACATTAGTCTACAGCACAGGAGATAGGAGACAACACCTTAGATATATTTTATCGACAATCTAACAATTTATCGCTTCAACAGCCGTAGGCCACAAGAGAAACACAGACTGTCGACAATCAAAGCAACAGGGATAAAATTTCCAAACAATCGATGAACGATGTAGTGGGGGATAAGGTACTGGGATGTTGTGACGACAAGAAACAACAAGAGGAAAGGAAAGCATTACTTTGTTGAGATTGGAAAATCAGAAAAGCAGATAAAAGACACAACTGAATTAATACTTTTCACCAGTTGCCAACAAATTTCCTGTGCAATTGTATCTCTGGGTTATTGAACGGTGCCTGATTGAAGGCAAAATGATCAATATCCATCAATTACCCACATATATTCCTCGTAGATACTCTCGATGAATATAAGTGGCAACTCTGCGGATCCAATAATTAACCGTTAATACTTGAGGCACCATATGCATTTAAGAGGTTCCAGAGTATATTGCAACCGGTGAAACGGTTCATTATTAGCCCGCAACTCCTCAATTACGATGATGATTGGCGGCATTCCTTAAGTCCAGAACCAGGGTATTAAATTGGCGGCACAGTCGCTACAAGACGGTAATATGCAAATAATACGCGGGGTGAGCGGAAGCTAAAAGAAAGTACAGGCAACCAGTCGGTGGCAAGTCTGCTGTTGGTCCGATGTACTTTTTTTTTTCTTTTACATAAAGACAAAGTTCATATATTTTTTTAAGCTGAATATGTACTTAATACATGTACCTCATTAAAAAAGCCGAGGTTGTTACATAATGCCACGCTAAATAGAGGGCAACAGTTTCATCTGGGAACAATTTGCGGTAAGCGACTGGTCGTCAGACTACATTGAACCACTATACGCTAAAGAGTGTCTTTTCTCTCTTTATATACTGATTAATTTTTGGAACACCAAGTCTCAGTCTCGAGCCTTGTTTGATAAAGACAAAAAAAAAACAACGCTCAAGAGCTCAGTTATTTCTTTAGAAGTGAAGATACAGGAACGTAAGCCCTCCCTCTAATGCCAACTCTGGGTCTGATATAACACAACACAGCATTTTCTATGAACCTATATACCCTATTATAGGAGGGCTACCTGCACCTCGTACCAAAATGAATTTTCTCTCTTACTGTGTCAGACCTGTAAACGTCGATATTCAGTTGAATTAAAAAAAAACTGCCTAATTTAGTTTCCGTAGATTGTCGCTGCTCCTATCAGAGTTTTTCTAAACTGTGTTGCTAATTAGTGGAAATCTAGCCGATACAATACAGAAAAATGCTTCAATAAGAAATTTGAACGACTTGCGTCTAGGTTCCCTATGAGTTTCACTACATGTTCCTGAAAATAAAAGAAAAACCGAACAACAGACGGCGCTTATTCCAGAGACGCCTGTCTCTCTTTTAAGTGGACTGTATTTTCCGGCACTGGCCGGCCAACGATGGTTTCTCAATTAGAGGGATTGCACCTCCAGAGCCGGACTCTTCTCTGGATTGGCGGGCGTTTTTGTCTTGCCCAGTGCGGATCCCTGATAAACGAAGGTGAAATACGCCGCGACCAACGAAGAAGACAAGCCAATTACACGAATATACTAGCCTTGCTTATTTTCCTATTTATTTATTCTATTGCTTAATAATTCTTTATTATTGTTTCTATTATTATTTCCTAACGTTTGTTTCTCAATTATGTTATTCTGCGTCTCTTGACCTGGTCTTGAACTAGACCTATTGGGGAGGATGTCCTTTGACGACTCCTCCCGTTCCACTTTTTTTATTTTTTTTTAATATACTGCATTTATTTGACCAAAAATTAATAGTTACAATAAGTAATACAGCTAACTTATAATAGATTGGTTACATAATAAGTGTTTACATGCTATTTGTTAACATTTTTCCAACAATTCTCTTAAGATGTGCTTAAGATTTAATGTGATTTATATACATTGTTAATTTTGTTTTTCCTGGAAAAGGTCAAAAGAAAAACCAGGAACTCTGTTTATTTTAACTTAGCCTACTTAAAATTACTTAACATAACTTAATCTAACTAAATCTAATCCTATTTATAATTTACAATATTTGATATTGCAATGATAGTGACAATTTGAAATTGACTTAAAAATAATACTTACAATTTTTAGTTATGGATGTGGGATTTCTCGTTGGGATTGAGGATAGTAAGGGATATGGTCAGGTGTGTTCTTGAAGGAGGGGGTTGTCACTCGACTCTGTGTTAAAAGTAAAAATCTTGGAGAATGGTTGGATGTTGCTATATTTGAAATGATTGGGTGCCAGTTCGGTGTTGTGGTACACGACCTCGTTTAGATCGGTAACCAGTCTGCCTGAGCTGAAGAGAGTCCTGATTTGGAGACAATTACGGTAGTGAGTTCCCGTATTGGAGGAGGGTGATGGTAGGTCTGTTATTATCGGGTTGGGATTGTTAGTAAGGTTTTCTATGAAATTTATCGACAGTTCTAGGATCCGTCTATCCAGTCGTTCGATGCCTGCGGTGTTGTAAAGGTCGTTGTTACAATGGTATCTATATGAGTTGGTTTTTCGGTGTAATTTCTCCATTTGGGATGGTGAGATGTGGTACCATAATGGGCAGGCGTATGTAAGAGTGGGTCTGATTATCTGATTGTAGATGAGCTGTTTGACCTTGAGAGAGAGGCCTTTAGGTTTCCACAACACTCGTCTGCACAGGTTAAGCTGCATTGAGGCTTTATGAAGGGAATTTTTGATGTGGGTTGAGAATGACCAGTTGTTGGAAAGGGTTACTCCCAAATATTTTAGGGTTTTGGAAGGTTTTATGAGGGTGTTATTAAGATTTAGTTTAATTTTGTTGTGGCAACGTTTAGTGTTGTTTGCGCAGTGAGCGTTTTTGCCCTTAAACACTGTTAGCTGGGTTTTGGTTGGGTTGAGGCGAATTTTCCATTTGTTAAAGTATGCTGAGATGAGCGGGAGGAAGTTGTTAACGCGGTTTCTTGCTTTGACAAATCGACTGCTAGAGTAGATTAAAGTATCGTCAGCATAATTTAGCATTACAACACTAGGTGGAGGTTGGGGAATATCGGAAGTATACAGAAGATATAAAAGTGGTCCGAGAATGGATCCTTGGGGAACTCCCGCGGTTATATTGTGAATTTGTGAGAGGGAAGAGTTTATTCTGACCATGAATTTCCTCCCAGAAAGATAAGATGCTATGAGCTTTGTGATGTTGGAATTCAGACCAAATAAGCAGTGCAGCTTATAAAGAAGTCCTGAGATCCAGACACAATCAAATGCTTTGGAAATATCGAGAGATCTGCATACGGTAGGGCATTGGTTTTCTAGACCAGTTGTGACATCGTGTGTAAGTTTTAGTAGCGCATGGCAACTGGAGTGTCGCTCACGAAAGCCAAACTGAGAATTAGGGATGAGAGCGTTATCACTGGCAAACGAGAGAAGGTTTTGGTAGATCTTACATTCCAATATTTTGCTTAGGGTGTTCAATAAAGATATCGGACGATAGTTGGAGGTGTTATTGGAACTGCCGGACTTTTTAACGCGGATTACTACCGCAATTTTCCAGTTCTCTGGGAAATGTGAAGCATTTATAATATGATTAGGAAGGACGAGAATGGGAAGTAGATTTGGCGGGCGAAGTCTTTTAAATAGAAGGTGTGGTATTCCATCTAGACCGGTAGATTTTTTGTTGCGTCGTGATTTTATGAACTTGATTAATTCATCTGTGGTTAGAAATACTGGTGTCTGAAGGATGTGACGCCTTGTTTGTGTCGTTAAATTCTCCAATGAAAGGAGTAAAAGATGCGGGTAATCTGTGTGAGATATATTCGTTGACAGTGTTTCGAAAATTAGGGACTGAGAGGGAATCATTTTGTTGATGGATTTTTGAGAAGTGATCAGCCAGGCAATTGGCTATGTCCGTGTCGGATTGGATAAGATTATTGTTGCATGGGTTGATGAGGTGATCAATTCGCGGTTTAAACTTCCGACCAGTTAGTCGGTTGATGTTTTTGAAGAGATCACGATTGGGTTTAATATTGTTAAGTGTAGAGGCATAGGTCTGATCCGCGAACTTTTTTAAATGTTCATTTATTAGGGTATTCAGGAGTTGGATCTGACTTTTAATTAAGGGGCAGAATCTTATATGAAGTTTGCGGCGGAGTTGTTTTTTGAGACGCAGCAATTTAGTTAGGATGCTGGGTAATGGTTTTCCTAACTGATTATGAGGGATGGTGGTGGGTGTATTGCTGGTGAGAGCATCCTTGAGGGTCTGCTCAATTTTTAGGGCTGCTCGATCGATATCAGCAGGGATTAGGTTAGAAGATTCGGGGATTTGCAAGTTAGAAAAACTTTCGGCGACGTCTCTATCGACCTTTTTCCAATTAGTCTTGGAGAAGTTCGGGACAGGACTGTGTGAGTAGAGCAGTTCGAAGGAGGGAACTTTGATCGAGGTTTGAACGGAACCATGGTCAGAGGGAAAGAGGAAGGATACAGTGGTGCGGGGGGGGGGGGGCGTTTCACCGGCGCGCGCCTTTTATCTCCTGCAGCTGTCTCCTCGTTCGCTTGGTTTCTTCTCAATCACTCGTTTCTTCCCGAGTGGCTTTCTGCAATCGGCGTACAGCTGATCGTTGTGCTGAGTGCTTTTCCCTATTGAGTAGTTTTACAGCCGATCCTTGTGCTGAGTGCTTGTGTGGGAAATCGCATCGCCAAAGCTGCACGACTTAATTAAGTTGATATAATCGGTCATATTTCGGCCCGAAGGCGTTTTTGTATCCTTTTTGGTTCGGTATGGGATTATTCCCAATGCAAACGTATTTATCAGAAAACCATACACTTCCGGACGATATAGTGGGAGTTATTTTCCTCGGTGCGTGGTGAAGGAAAAATAAAAAATAAGTTTTTTGTTTAAAGACTATGTCTTCGTTTTATTCTGAGTTTCTCTTACAAAACTGACTGTATTTACAAAATCTTACTCTATTTATACTGGTTTGGATTGATAAGGGTAGCCATGCGTTTATCTTATCGTTTCTGACTCATCCATCAATGAGATTTGACTATTTCTTTCCTATCATTATTTCTCTGGGAAATGTAATGACTCAAGACGAAATGAATTCTTGAGATTAAAATTATGTTTATGAGAAAGTGACTCATGACGAGATGTTAGAGTATTTGTGATATGTCTCATGAAGGGGTACGCCGTTAACTCGGGCTATAAAATTTTATCGTGGAAATGTCCGTAAATAATGTCGTTCTAGTATTGTAAATTTATATCTAGCATGCATTTGGTGAAATGCTTCTCTGAAAAAAGGAAATTCTTTTTCGTGCAGTTTAATATGAGACTTTCAAAGTTCCGGGACAAGTAAAAATACATGTTCCTTAACAACACCTTGTTTTGAAGAACCTGGACTTTCTCATTTTTAAAGATTTGTATGCTCGTACGTACGAGGGGTATTCAATTAAGACATTAACACCATCTTGTCATACAGACTTCAAAAAAGTAGGAATCTGGTGTAAACACACCTAGTTTGGCAATGACACGTGTAAAATTTCGCCTCTAAAGCCTTTACAATTTACACTCTTCGTATAAAATTCCCGTGATCTACGAACTTAAACCAAATGACAATTCATTGAATAGACATGTCACAGATTGAGCTTTAGATAAACATAAAACAGACCCATTATTTCATCACAAAATCATGTTTAGCGATGAAACTTACACTTGGTCAAATAACTTCTTAAGTTCTTTGGAGTAAAGAAAACGAGCATGCAATTTTAGACAAACTTCCACAAAAATTAACAGGTTGGTATAATGTATGGTCTGGAGATGTAAATGGATCGGGCTTTCTTAAAATGAGCACATGCCATACATCTCGTGGAACAATCAATTTATTGAGAGAAAAATTCAGTGACCGTCTGATCTCCAAGAAATGCAGATGTGAACTGGGTACAAAACAAAGTTCAAGCGATATAACTTTATTGGACTCTTTTCTCCGGAGTTGTGTTAAATCGTTGGTTTACTGTAATAACCTTAAAATCAACATTTTTGCTATCATTGGTACTACTTTATATAAAAAAGCTAAAAGAAAAACGTTCCAGAATCGAATTCTTAAAATAATCTGTAGGTGGCCATATTATGAAATCAGTTTTAAACAAACTTTTCAGGGAAGGTTCCCATCTGAGAGCCTCAAAAAACGACAATTTTCTCGATTTTTTTTCTCATAGAAGGAAACAATTAAAAAACTCAAACTCTTTGTCACTTGTTTAATATGTTCTAAAGTACAAATATTTGTTTTGTTTTTTTTAATTAAAAATGTGTTCACTTGACGTTCGAACGGAAAAGACGTTTTAAATCGCGGTCCTCTCCACACATTGAATACACACACAAAAAAAAACAAAAACAAAACAAAACTGAAAGTAAATAAACGGGAACGCGTAAGAAAGGTGTAAAATAATACATAATATTAATAATGGATACTACATCATTCAACCAACAAAATATCCAGCTAAGTAATACGAATAACGGCAACATTATGACGTATGAACAGCTAGCAGCTGCATACCTCATATAATTCTCAGAATTAATTAAAACTATATACCCAAAATTTAGTAAAATAATAGAAGTAAAAAAACATTCTATATACAAACAATGGCTGTGTACAATGGCAGCAAGTAGGTATGTTATGATGTACTTCAGTAATGGTACACCTACAACAAAATACTCAAAAAATAACTGATAATTATTTGTATATGCACAGGTATTAATACGAGGGTTGCCTTTTATATTTCGGGATTAGAGAACAAAAACAAATATTGATCATCGAAAATCACTTTATTGTTTTTCAAAATATTCGCCATGAAGATCTATACACTTTTGCATGCGTTTGAACCAATTGTCGAAGCACTTTTGCCACTCTGTATGAGGTATCTCCAACACATGCATTCTGAATGCAGCAACCGCTTTTTCAGGTGTCGAAAAACGTTGACCTCTCAGTTTGTTTTTTTACGTACGGGAATAAAAAGAAGTCATTCGGTGCCAAGTCAGGACTATATGGCGGATGACCCAACAAATCGATGTTTTGGGTGCTCAAAAATGCAATTGTCGCAGCCGATGTGTGAGAGCTCGCATTGTCGTGGTGAAGAGTGATCCGTCTTCGGCGGTTGGTTTTCCTGATTTCTTGGAAGACAACTGGTTGTGTACTACTCAGAATTGACTGTTCTGCGTTGTTCTAGTGGTACGGTTGCGACATGTCCAGTTTTTCCGAAAAAACAGGCGACCATTTGCTTGGAAGTGCTTCGTGCGCGAACAACTTTTGTTGGATTTGGTTCATCTTGAAACACCCAGACAGTCGACTGCTGTTTACTTTCGGGCTCATACGCGTAAATCCACGATTCATCACCTGTCACGACGTCATAGATGTGTTTCGAAGCACCGCGACCGTATTTTTTGAGCATTTCTTTCGACCAATTGACACCGAGCCTTTTTTTGGGCGATTGACAAATTGTGTGGGATCCAACGCGAACAAATTGTTTTTACAGTCAAATGTTTATGCAATATTGAATGTATGTTGTCCTGGTATGTCCCACTAACGCCTAAGGTTGTCTCAATCTCACGATAGGTCACATGACGATCTTCCAATATCAGTTCGCGCACAGCATCAATGGTTTTCGGAACAACAACTGATTTTGGACGACCTTCACGAAATTCATCTTGGAGTGAACTACGACCACGATTGAATTCACCATACCATCGACAAACATTGGTCCTTGATGGAGCTTCATCGCCAAAAATTGAATTAAGTTCATCCATGCACTGTTGCTGAGTTAATCCACGCCGAAAGTTGTAAAAAATAATCGCACGAAAATGTTGACGATTTAATTCCATTTTTGGACTGAGATGAATCTTTTAAGTTACTGTAAACAACACAAATAGCGCTCGTATGTCAACACGTTCTGAGTGCGTATAACCTCAAAAATGTCCAACTTTACGACAGAGCTGTCAGTTGCCGGATTGCAACGCTAGGGTTGCCAAATCCCGAAACATAAGAGGCAACCCTCGTAATGTAGTTTTTTGTCCAAGCCGTATTTGTGATCTCTGACTGAATGGATAAGGAACCCGCAATCAAATGAATTGAGAGGAATACGTTCCTAAATTAAACCAATCAACAGTGCGGATGTACAGTAAAATCATGAAATGAGTTTTTCCTTGCAACTCCGGTGAGGGCACTATTTTTAGCACATTTACAAAATATTAAGTTGCACAAAAAAAAGCGGCGCACGAACACTGCAGTCCCTCTAAAAGTACACAAGCACTGTCAGCTATAATCGGCGCATTATATTGCAGTTTTGGAAGAAGGTCCTCATACGCAGATTGGAAGAAATATAGATCGGTTATCACCAGAAGCAGATACAACTTTAGTAAACAAATAGCAGCAACTCATATAGCAACAGGAAAAGCAGCAGACCCAACAACAATCAAATTCTCAAAGTCGACAGCAGCAATTAAGTTTTGCTGTCGGATACACATACGTTTTTGCCTTCCCCTTGGATGTTAAGGACATTATAAATAATGCTAACTAACTTGTAAACATTATTGAATTAAAAGGCCTTCGTTTTCTTGCACGAGTGTTGAAGACTAACGCATGCTCAAGCTGCACAAACAAAACCCCAATAAAGAAAAGGAAAAGTAGGAAAGATAAATGACCAATTCTGCAGTTTGCCCATGAAATTTAGTAAAGCGTTGTCAAGCGCAAAAACGTAACGTTTACAAAAACATTTCTTTAAGCGGCATAAAACGCAACCGTCACAATCGTAAGAATTTGTACTCCATAGAATTTGCATTTTGGAGCAATACGAAATTTGGTATAGAGATATATCTGCAATTGGAGAATAACACGCTGGTCAATCTATCGGATTGCCTCATGCCTCAAAGATCTCCAACAGACAATATCTGTAAAAAAACAAATAACGGATCGCCACGCATCTTCTATGTGACAGCGACTGCAGCGTTGACATTTAGTACTGCGCTGTTAATGAACTGGTTTGCTACTGTTTGCGTCTATGTTTGCACTCGTGTATATCAGGGGCTAAGAAAGCAAACTCCACACGAGAAGAGAAGTTCACCAAAGTGGAGTATATTTAAGCACTGAAAGATAATTCGATTTCGATGAGGTGGACTTGAATATTCTCGACACATGTTCATGGCATATTCGCGTGAGACAAATCAAAATTCCCACCTATTTGTGCCTCAGTAGGAACTGGTCAATAGTAAAAAATCACATGTAGTTATAGTGCAAATTGCAGGACACCAACTTATTTGCGTCAGGATGAACAGATGAATATTCTGAAGGTTCTCGAATGAAAAATCTTTCAGAATTGATCTTAATTCTAATATTGCATTTAAACATTTGTCCTCAGAATCAGGCAAAATTACACTATACTATTCAAGAATGTACTGAACAATATATTTTATCCAACTGTATCAACCGTATCATAAAATATATTGGATCGCCACATGCGATTTCGTATGCAAAGGATGCGATATTAATAAAATCTCTGATGACCCTAATCTGTCCACACCTCGGTTCAAATCCCCTCGCTTGAACCACTCTACACTCTGAATCCTATTCCAAATTTCACCAAAACAAACTGGAAAAAAGTCAATAAGGATATTGCTGCTAGCTTTTCAAAATTTTCTTTACCGGAATCTTCTAACCTGCCCCCTATACAAATTGACCAAGCAGCGGCCCAAATAGAGCAAATACTGGGAAATGCTCTTTTCAGCCATACTCCCACTATCGTTCCTCATAATCACTTAGGAAAACCCCTACCCAACCTACTCACAAAATTATTACGTATAAAAAAACAAGTCCGACGAAAATTGCACACTAGCTACTCACCTTTTATTAAACAACAGATCCAGCTATTGACCTCCCTGATAAATGGAGAACTAAAAGTTTTCACTAATCAGACCTACACATCCACCTTAAACAGTATCAAACCAAATCGCGATCTATTTAAAAACATAAACAGACTAACGGGTCGCAAACTCAAGCCACGAACAGATTATCTTATTCACCCAACTAATAATAACATCGTCCAGTCGGACACTGATATAGCAAACTGTCTCGCTGAACATTTCTGCAAAGTCCATAAGCAAAACGATACCCTCCCAGTAACAAATTTCCACGATACCGTGAACGATTACATTCCACGCTCACTGGAGCCATCCCTCACACCATTTATTACTGAATTCACCGAAAGCAATAAAGCATCACACCCCGTAGGAATCGACACATTCCTAAGCCTTAAAGAACTATCCGAAGTCATTACTTCACGTAACAATAAAAAATCGACTGACCTAGATGGAATCCCTAACCTCCTATTCAAAAGACTCCACCCAGGCAACTTGCTCCCGATTCTCGTTCTTCTCAACCACATAATAAACGCTTCACATTTCCCTAAAAGTTGGAAAACAGCGGTGATCGTCCCAATTAGCAAATCTGGGCCCTCCAAGTACCCGGATAACTTCCGTCCGATATCGCAGCTAAACTCGCTTAGCAAGATTCTTGAATGTAAAATCTACAAAAATCTTCTCTCATTTGCCAGGGATAACTCCCTCATTCCGAACTCTCAATTTGGCTTCCGCTCACAACACTCCACTTGTCATGCTCTCTTAAAACTGACACATGATGTGACGACCCACCTCCAAAACCAATCCCCAACGGTATGTGTCTCCCTAGACATAGCTAAGGCATTCGAATGTGTCTGGATCGCAGGACTGTTATACAAACTTCATTCCATGTATGGATTAAACATCCACTCCACAAAACTTCTCGCTTCTTACCTCTCTGATAGAAAGTTCATGGTGAAAATAAACTCAACTCTCTCGACACCTTATAGCATAACCGCAGGAGTTCCTCAAGGATCCATCCTCGGCCCACTACTATACCTTCTTTATACATCAGACGCACCGCAGCCACTGTTACCCAATACAACAATGCTCAACTATGCCGACGACACCTTAATTTATTCAAGCAACAAGCTTGTCAAGGAGGCAAGAAACTATTAACAGATATCTCCCAATCCTGTCAGCCTACTTTACCAAGTGGAGAATTCAACTAAATCCAACCAAAACTCAGCTCATAGTTTTTAAAGGCAGAAACGCGAGTTGTACAAACAACACTATTCGCTGCCATAATAAAATCAGAATTAAAATAAATAACAATATAATTAAACCCTCCAAAACCTTAAAGTATCTAGGTATAACCTTTACCAACAATCTGTCATTCTCCGCCCACATTAAAAATACGATTCGTAAAGCCACAACCCAACTGAACCTCTGCAGAAAAGTCATGTACAAACCGAATGGTCTCTCTCCCAAAGTCAAATCACTTATCTACAAACAAATAATCAGACCCACTCTCACATATGCATGCCCGATATGGTACCATATCACACCCGCCCAAATGGAGAAGCTACGCATTTTCGAAAGGAAATGCTTCAGACTTATCACTGGCCTCAACCGCCATCCTAACTCCCACAAATATTACAACAGTAGTTCGCTCTACTATGCCGCTAATATTGAACGTATAGATCGACGCTTCCTCGAGCTGTCCATCAAATTTATCGAAAATCTTCCCAATAATCCCAATCCGATAATAAATGCGCTCACATCGACTCCGTCAGACAACCGAACTGCCTACCCGAACTGTCTCCACACCAGAACCCTCTTCACCTCTGGCAGGTTGGTCAACAACTCCAATGAGATCGTATACCACAATACTGAACTCTCACCTCACCAGTTTAAATATTGTTATATACAACCCTTCTCTAATATCTTGCATTTCAACGACCAATCGGAAAGTGTTCCCCCAACCCATATCCCCGACTCATAGTACCCACCCTAACCCAAATTCCACCCATCAACCACTATACCTCCCGCCCCACCCTATTCTAACTTATTGTAATAATAATAGATTTAATAATTAGATAAGCTAGGCTAAGCTAAGTTAAGTTAAGTTAAGCAAATTAGTTATAGGTTAAGTAAATAATTATATCCTGGTTTTCTGACCTTTTCCAGGAAGCCCCACCTACTCCTATCTTGTCCACCCATGAAATATATAACTTCATAATAATGTTTGAAAAATGTACTAGCAAGTATGTGTAAACGATTAAAGCTAAGATAATTATAAGTTATCTGTATTACTTATTGTAACAAATCATTTATGGTCAATAAATACAGAAATGTAAAAAAAAAAAAAAAAAAGATGACCCTAATAACAAATATCTAATAGAGTACACCTCGTTTTATAGAGCAAATCGATCCTACTATACGCAGCTTCTATATGAGCAAACTCTAGTTTTCAGTTCATACATGCACAGAAGAGGAAACCTGAGAATCTGTAAGACCAAGGGAACAGCTACAGTGATTGTTAGACGTTTGCCGGTGCAATTCGAATTTAGAACAACAGATGTACACTACAAATTGCTTCAAGAAAATGCTCTTGGCTCCAATGAATATACAGACCAACTTGATGCTATATGAGAAAGGAGCTTTAGCCAATGACAACCTTAATGGGCCATAGGAAGGTGGATCTAAGAATTGGCATCTAACGTGAGGGAATAGAGGAATGGACCACACATGGCATTAGAGTTCTATATGACCCAATATCTGATACGGAATGTATACTTTGGCCAATGGCTATACCACATTTTTAATTTAAAGTACAGCGGACCCTCCCGGCCCGCCTTACACGGTAAGTAGAGAAAATGCGCAACATAAGATGACGGAGCGTACCAGAATGCAGGAGAAGCATACAATCTTGGCAAACAAAATTGACTGAGTAATATAGGCAGCTAGCATAAGACCACCAATGTTGTATTTGAACATTGAAGGAGAAACCACTTGCTTTTTCTAATTTCCTTAACAAGAAACAATGGTTGACCATTTCGAACGATGCAGTACTGTCAATAAATAGGTCAACCGTAGTCTTTTCGATTAAGGCGTAACATGATCTGGGAGTAAAACTACAGGAGAACCTCCTCAGTGCATTTACCTATAAGAAAACCTAACTGTGGTAGATTCAAAAATACAGTTTTTTTTTCCAAAAAGTTTCATTATTCTGATATTCATAAGTTTTTCAACAAATGCTTCTAAAAACAAAAAGTGGTGAGATATGTCTGCAGTTGACGTGCTCTGCGGCAGGGCTTTTCTTGGAAAGGGGAATGGCGTCTATACATTTAAGTCTGTTATGAAAGATCCCATCCAACACACAACGTTTAAGACTATTTGATAAGACGTCCAGCAAGAAACAGTGTTCTCTTAACCATGCCACTATATTTGAGACCACTTCAGGTCCGCATTAATATGAATTTCGTAAAATAGCAATAACCTACAAAATTACAATAGGAGTAATGGCTTGAAAAGCAAAACCACTAGTCTACAACGGCTTAGATAGTGCATAAATGTTACAACAAGTACAAAAAGACGAATGGACAATACTCAGTTGAAGATCACAGCCAAATATTGTAATTTCATTCAATAATATATACGTTAAATAAGCAATTGAAAACTGTTGTGTGCAACTCTGAACTTCTGTAGATTATAAGGTTTCCATTGGGCCATATAAGCAGGACCAATTTCGAAAATCAACACCAATGCTCCTTCCTTCAACCGAACATCTGCGGGTCGTGAGCGACCGAATCGAATCAGCTGTTGTCGGGATTTCTTGCGCCTACGCTGCCAAATATGTTGCTTCAATGGTTGCGCGTGGCGCCAGTCGGATATACGATTAACTGGCGTACCTGCGAAGTCGAATTGCGGGAAAGAAGCTAAAGGGCTACTCACTAGGAAGTGGGCAGGAATGAAAGATTCAAGATTATTTGGTTAGGAGGAGGACATGTGGGATATTGAACGGAAATTTACTATCGCCTCAATTTCGATAATATACGTTACTAATTGCTCATAAATAAGCAAGTGAGGAGCTCTTGGCGGAATACGGTGCCAATCAATTCCTTGGCCAATAAGAAAACTAAATATGGCATTTTGATGCCTTTTACGTAAGTTAGTTCCATCATAACAATGGATCTCGACTGACCTTTTCCGTCCTGAAAAGAAGCGCTTTGGGCTTGCGATAAAATACTCGGTGGCGAATCCACCGACTAGTTCTAAATGAACCGTCTTCGTAAGGCTAACGTACTCCGTTGCGTAAACCTTCCACCGACCTTTGTTGCGATGTTGCCCTTCTTTAATATAGAAGGTTCGACACGAAATTATAGAACAGCTATCGTACCTGTTCTGGATAACAACCTTGTTGCGATAATCGAGTAATTGATCTCTGTAAACTACACGTTCCTCACCAAAAGATCCAATGAACGAGGTAAAGCCCTTTTGGAAATATTTTGCAATTCCAAGCAATCTTGAACAATCGTCCGTGCTGATGCACGTGCTGGAATAGGGGAAAGTACCTTCTGCTTTGATGTTCCAGGCTTGAAGCTAATTTCACACATGTCGTCTGAGGATGGCGATAAATTATCCGACTTCAACTTCAGTTCGACATCGTCATCATTGTTTTACGCCACAATTCCGATGGAATCTCCTGACTGGTATTCGTATGCAGGTATTCCCGATATGTCCATTGTGCTTTCCATCACCCATTTTATGATATTATTTCCTTCGTAGAGGACATTCGCTTTCACCAATGGAACCATAGACAGTTCCGATGCAGCCAACGGCATCTTTGGTGTAACACATTTGAATTGTAGATGCGAATCTTCTTTGTCTTTGTTATTTGTAGCTGCAATAACCGCACTTTCTCCACAATCCTTCTCAATAATTTTTGCTTTAACTATATTAGTATATACCGAAAAAGGTTCTTTTGCATGCTCGATTCGAAGTCTCGCAGCGATGCCATACGCCTGGAAAAATAGCTCCTCAAAGTCGGTTCTGTGTTCAAGAAGCCCCTCAGTTAGTTCTAATAAATCCTCCAGAGCTTCCTGAAAGAACAGGAGCTTTTCCCGAACCATTTCAATTTCAGAAGACCTTCATTCCAGGACAAAAAAATCAATCGCGGGATCAAAATTGTTTAAGAAGTTGACACAGCGGGTCAACGAGCATCTAGCAACGGCCGTTTTGTTGGTCAAGGACTTGATTTCTTCGTCCATTTTGATTTATTCAAACCCACGACAATATACAAAAACAAATTCAAAATAGAAAAATGAATATTACGAAAAACAATAATATTTATTATTGTAAGATGTGAAAGCGAACGCTGTGGGGATCGGAAAGGATGGATATGGACTTTGAAATGTGGAAGGGTAACCGATTAGAACTTCTTACCTACAAAAAAAACGACTCACCTGCAGTTTACCGTGTTCTCCGCTGGCTGCACTGACCTTAACCACTCTCTCCGTTGTGGAGCTGGTTATCATTACTAACAACTCTAGTGTGGGTCTCGGAATGAGTGTTAAATCCTTGATTCCTGATTTGTTTAAAGTTTTTAATCCATTCACGGATCGCAATTCACGAACAATCCGAATATTATTGGTTTTATTCCAGAATGGAATTGTGTTTTGTTTAAATGCTTTTCGAATGAACGCAAGATGGTATTGCCGAACACAATAATTCCCGAAAACGTGATTAGGTTCCTTTTAGTTCGAGTTGAATAAAATATGTTTTTCGGCTAAAGCCAGTTAAAATAAAACACTGATTTAAATGTTCGAAAAGTTACAAATTGTTTTTTAAGACCGATTAATCAAAAAAAAAAAAAAAAAAAAAAAACACTGATTCTTTGAATTAAAACCAATCCGGCTCGAAGGACCATGTTTTGAATCCCGATTCGTCTACCGGGACCGAAGGACGACGAGCAAATAAAACGCAATACAATGTTTCCTTTTATGAATTTCTTTAATTCAAATGGACACGACACAATATTAGTAACAATGAAAATAATCAAATTATTATTATAACGAACGAAAAAACGAATAATATCTATGTAAATGCTATGACAAACGAGAGCGATAACACATCGACAACGAAATCAAAACTAAAAACTGATTTTCATAATGCAAAATGACAACTAAAACTAAATAACAAAAATGGCAGTAACAAAAATAGAAAGTGCTGCCAAAGGCGGAGTTAATTACAAATTATAACAAATTTATAATAACAATTAATAATAGGAAAAACTCTAAACTATTATAATAATTAATAACAAAAGTTAATTATTCAAATGGCTTGAACTAATTAGTTCAAGCACGACGCGACAATTGGTGAAATAATTATTAAGTGTATGAAGATAAGTAATTTATGATACACTTCGGAGTTTTAAACATTTATAACAGCAGGTAAACTAGAATCTAAAGATTTATTTATTATACTATTCACTACATGCCACTCATTCCATAAATGACCCTGAGCGGATCTGACTTGGCATGGTAATAATAATCGCGGCAAATGGGAATCTCTTTTTTGAGGTCAACACATAGTTTTTATTCCTTCTTTTTAGTACCTTGCAAATTCTCCTGAGCTTGCTCTTAGCTAAAACTCTGTTAATCAGCGCTCTCGAAATCTAAGTCTTAAGTCTTTTGGACAACTCTTTAGATGGTAGGAATGAATAACAGAATGAGATATGCCTACCAAGAGTAGCGATGAAGATTGGGTAAGCCTAAACTGCGTCATAACATAATCTTCACTTAAGCCCGTCGAAGTCAATTGTCGGTCCGCCCAGAGGTAAATGCGATTAATCGCAACTTCCAGCCTTGGAAATGTGAACCAAAAGTCCCTACATATGGTATAGTGGTCAGAGATTTGCATATCAATGACGCATTTCACGCCCTCGTTAATACCAACATAAGTAAGGCACCCATAAATTATACATAATCAAGACAGCTTACTGTGGTTCAATAACAAAACATTCAAGACCGTGCGAAGCGAGTAATGTCAGGTGTCACCCAAGATGTTGATATTGAAATTCCCCACAACAATTACATTTTTAGATATATCTCTTGATAAGAGAACGAAAACTCATGGACAAATCTCCCAATATTCATGGTATTGTTACGTAGCAGGAACACCCGGCCGAACAAAGCGAGCCGGGCCCCATTATATTTCGGACCACATAAAGTAAATCCTTTTCGGATTGATTAATATTACATTAATCAATCAACTACCCAAAAATTCTTTAGCGGCATCGCTAAAGAATAAAACCATAGAGTCCAGACGCTTCTGAGAACAAAACTCCATGGCGGCACCGTTTCCTTTAATCCTATTTAAGGAAACATCTCGTAAACGGAACAACATAAGGCGCCAATGAGTAGATTCCCTGGACAACAATGAAGATATACAAAAATATCTCTGGCACCATTGTCTAGTAAAATATAATAACATAAGAAACTCACGGTCTAACATTACTCGAAATCCCATGTAGTGTTTAAGACTTTCAGGACATTTGTCGATCCCCGGTAAATTATCGAAGGATCAAACACAAGATACGCTGGCTCACAAAAGAGATCCGAATACAAAGGATTTTATGTAAGATCGGCGAAAAAAGAAAATACCACGTTGCCTCGCAAAAATGTGAAAAAGTTTCCTTCGGTCGAACGATCGAAAAGAAAGTTGGTGTTGAGCTGTAAGGGTTGACCGCGACGGTCATGTTTCGAAAGGAGTCTAAATCTGGTCGGCTGAGAGCTGTGTGTGGAAAGTTAGTTTTAATCGCAGAATCCGTTTAACCTGTAATTTAGAAGTTAAAAAAAAGTGCACAAATTGAAATAAACTTTTAATATATAGAAATACAGTGCCATGTAATTAATCTATTTTGAACTTTAACTCAACTAAGTTTGGCTAATGTTCTTATACTTAAACATATACAAATAAAAAATCCACAAACTGCAAAGAACGAAAAAACGCTTTATGGGATAATTTGTCTACGGCGATTCGATCAAGGACTTTGAATTAAGATACCAAGTAGGAACGCTAGAGGTAGCCAGGATGGATTGCCCCGTACCAGGGAATAAATGGGAGCCATTATGATTAAAAAGATAAAAAATATAACATTACGGTATGGGATCCGTATACTCGACTCTAGGTGAGTGATTAGAGGTGGGAAATTTGTTCTTATGCTTCTAGTATTCTGGTGTACAATAAAAAGCTAGAAAACTAACATGATCACTAAACTTAGAAGAAGAAAGTCATCTGTCAAATTTATCAAAATTCATTAATATATGTGTAAATTGCACTGCCCTAAATGTGTGAAAGATCAATTAAATGTTTTTATTGAAATGACTTTTCCCCCTTAACCATCCAAAATAAAATTTAATCGTTTGTGTGCCACACTGATTTACCGCTTTTTGTTTGACAATGTCCTTCGCCTGTTTTAACAGAGTATATATGCACCTTATCAGGGAGTGGTTGATATATCGGGTGGGCCATACATTTTTGCAAATGACAACATTTGATTTCTTAAAAACCGTTAGTGGGAAGTGCGCACGGGTAGAGGAAGATTTGTGCGTCGGTTCATGCAATTTTAGTTACGATGGAGCGGTTCACGGGACAACACAGTGCTTTTTGTGCAAAACAATTTTAAAAAACAACGATTCCTACGTTACTTTACGACGCCTATTTAGAATTGAGTACGGATTACGCTGTGTAAGTGAGTGCCCAAGTTCGAGCAAACAGGATCGACAACGAATATTAAACAAACAGAGGGGGCACGTTCAAGAAGAAGCGATGAGAGCATTCGGCAGCTTGAAATTTCCGTAAGGAACGATTCCAAATCAGCATGTGTCAGCGAGTTTTCCAAAGTTTGCGTAGTCGATTGAAGGAGTGCCAACGACGAGACGCAGCACATCTCGACAGTGTAATTAAAAAAACAAAATGTTCAATAAACGTTTATTACGTTAAATAAATGATCAACAAAATAACATTTGTAGTTTTATTTCTATTCATGTTTCAAATGTGCAAACATTTATGGCCCTTTATCTACCCGCACTCCGGCAGATGCTTACTTCGTTTCCATGTGGGATCTCGATCCCAGTCACCTGGTGTTGAGCTTATTTTTGTTTTTTCTCTTTGCGCTATTATTCGGTGCTTAATACCCCATTTGCTAAAGACTATGCAAATAATAGGCTTCTCGTGGGATGAAGTGGATTTGGATTTAGTCTTCCTCCCATGACAGCTGATATTGTCCCTACCGAGAACTTCGATGGACAAAACTTTAAAGATAATCTTCTGGGCCGTCTTCAAGGCGCCATTTACCTTAATGTTCGATAGTCCTGCAATTCTCGAGAGGGCTTTGTTATTGCCAGTGGATCTTGGTCTCCAAAAATTAAGGTGTTGAAGCATCACACAGTACATTAACGCTGAAAATTCTGGCGATAAAATATGTCCGCCCTATTCCCGGTCGAAATATTGAAAGACGACGCCTGGAGACACAAACAGGGATTTGTTCAAAATAGAAGGTTGTGGCTTTCCTGAAAAACCCCCATAAGTTCCCCCTAATCTCATAACTTCCCTAATGCAATCGCATTAGCACCTTAAATGCTTCACGCATTAATAAGATCAAATCCTTAATCTAAAAAGTCCCTGGAAAAGAAAACTTACCTTTCATGCATCCCTTCGCATACAAACTCCCTGTAAGAATTTCTTTTTACCTGTTCAGGAACCCCGGGCAAATTTCAACTTTCCCACACCCCCACCCAGCATACCTGAAACATTTCCTTTTACAAGGACATTTAATGCATACAACGCATTATCTAAAATTCCTAGAAATTATTCTTTAAAAGTGCATATAACATCATGAATCCCCAGCCAGTCGGCACCCTTTGTCTGTGTTAAAATCCTACGTCGGACAGCTTGTTTTTACAGCTGCAATAAACCGACCCGCGATTCGTTTGTACAATCGACAAACAATTCCCGCATCCCAATTATTATCATAGGAACTGGAATCTCTAGCATTTTCTTGTATAAACAAGAACTCGGTTCCTGTCCCAGTCGGAGATGCCATAAACCATATTTCTACGCATGTAAACATGCATAAGATCCAACTCGTCGTTTGTTTTCCCACTAACAAACAATCTTCTATTTTTTTCCCTGCCGCAACTAATTACCCGGCATATACAAAGGCATGCAAGGATTTGTTCGGCCACTATTGTAGCGACGATGCATCGCGTAAACAATGACCCACATTACCGCCTGTCTGCTTCGTTTACCCATTGCCTTCGAGCACGTGTAAACAACACAGATCTGAACGATCTCACACATACCACCACGATCTGCATTACGAGATCTGGTCTTTTGTTCCACCAAGAGAGACTTTATGTCCCTCTTGTGGTAGGTAAAAGATATCCTTAGTGAAGAGGATATCCAGCACCATCGAATCGGGGGTGAATCAAGAACCAGATTCTAACCCTCGATTGAGTCCATTTCCATCAGCAGACCAGAGCGGTCGCGTTCACTCCCGCTCTCCGTCGCGCGGCGGAGTCACGTAATTAAACCGGAGTCGAGTCGTCAAGTTAAATCCCCGAGTGATAACTAAATAATTGTTATGTTTCTCTATAAACAGTAGTTATTTTCTTGAAGAAAGCTAAGATTCAGCCTTCTTGGTTCACATTTAATGTTTGTAAGTACTTTCGTAAAGTGGTGAACGTATAACAACTAGCAGACGTGTTGGCAATCGTGTTAAAGTTAATGAAGATGAAATAAATTAAAAGCTAATTAAGAACCGCGAGTGTTTTATTTCGACGGTTTTGTCTCCTTGCTGTGTCGCAGTTTCCTGGTCGTTATCGTCATCCTTACGCGTCGGTGAACAATTAACTTTGTGGTTTTTGGTTGCTGTGATAAAAGGTGGAACAATCAGTGATTCACGGTGAACAGTTTGTGGGGACGGAGTAGAACTCTGTGCCGTACGTCGGCACCACGACATCGCCCCCCACAAGATGATTTTAGACCGAAAGCTCTGCCAGAAAGTAGAATAGGTTCCATCCACTCGATTGGATAACTTATATCATTTGAACATTACAAAGAAGAAAGATAGTCCCCCCTATACCCAAAAATCGGTAAAAGAAAAGGCACCCAGCTAATTTCTGAATATGACACAGCTTCGATAGGTTAATTGGTTCTAAGATATCGTTTTTTTTTTAGTTTTCTGCTCATATACTTCCGATATATAATGTATTTCTGATGAATTAGCTTCAATAAAATAATAACTATCACCTGTTATTGTTTCCATATGGAAAAAAATGGACTGGCAAAAAAATCTGATACTTAACAATGCTGTATAGAGCTAGACTACGAAGGGCTTGCAATACGCGCTAACGACTTCACCAAGGTCATAAACAAATACCATCGCCAGCCCTGTCAATTAAAAACTAATTTCCCTGAAATTATAAAATCACAATGCCTAAGTTCCAAGAAAGTGTCTTATATAGTAAAATTCCAATGGGGAACCTTCAACTCGTGTGTGGTAATTGAAAACACCAACGTTCATGTGATTAATTATCAGCCGGATAAGGATCAATCTAATCGGGCATTTTAAGCAAATAAAACGTAATGTTCATTATATACGTATTCGTGCATTATTCAGTGACAAGTAACTGATTAATGACGGTGGTGTGCGTTTTCGCATCTCATTGAGGGCGCGAACGATTGATCAAACAAAATACGTAGCAAATGCTTTTCTAGCCCATACGGTAGCTAATACCCTTATTAAGCGATTACCAAGGTTCAACCAATCTTGCGGTCGAACGCCACACTTATTTATTTGTGTTACGCGTTCCCTTATGCTTTATTTCTTTGTGCCCCATTGCTCCCCAGAGGCTCATTATTCTCGTATGAAAACAAAAATATACTCACATCACGCACAATACAAGGAGTACACGCGCCATTCCAACCCATAGCGCCACAAGTTCCTCCTGCGTTTCGTACGTCCCATTTTCATTTACGAGCTGCGGCTATGGTACAAATCCATTGGGATACACTCATCTTGCAGGGTCGAGCGCCTCAAGCGTTGAACTAGCAAAAGAGCAAGTGTACCAAGAGCAACAGACTTGTGCGAGCGGAATATAGTGAACACTGTAAGGGGTGATCAAGAGGATGAAACTGGAACAGGAAATTCATGTACATATCACACTTAGGCATTTGCAACATTTATTAGTTGGCTGACTGCAATTGACCGCTGTTAAGTTATCTCGTATGTCATATGTATCCCTAATGAACGAAGGATTCAGGGCCATAAATGTGGTGCAAGACGACATCGGAGTCAATGTCTTGTATGGTACACATAGGTATACCCTTAATTGCTTTGATTCTCCGCAGCTGTCGCTAATTGAATGTCATAAGAAACAAAGTACTTACCTTGAAGGAATATTAGGAACAACAGCAACGTATCTATCCACAGGAGGGTCATGATCAATTTTGTATCTTTTATGAGTATCTAAGGTGTAGAGACGTGTCCTTGGAAATTAAACGATGTCTTCGTTATAGCTTATAATTTATTGACCAGCAGACAATGGATAGCGTGACCAACCACTTGTCGGGAAACGTCAGTTGCTAGGTGTATGTCGTAAGCGTCCTCACGTCATGGTTGCGTTTTTGAACAAGTGAGATCTGTAATCAAAGAGAAATCCGGAAAAATTAGAACGAGATATCTTTAATATCAGTGCTAGTCGTAATTTGGGTTTTCACTTCATTTTCTGCAACATGATTAATTGGTCTGTTACGGGGTTAAATGTAACAATCGCGTGTTAGACTGAATAATAAATTGTATAATTTAGTCTAGTGTTTGAAAGTAAGGGCAGTTAATTGAGGTAAGTAAACGAAAAAATCATTGGATGATAAAATGGACGATTTTAGACATTATATTAAAACATTTTAGTTAATAGGATCCAAAATAAACGTTTTGCAAATTTCAGTGAACAAAGATAGATACTAAAACCGTTATTTGGGATTTCAACTTGCCCAGTTGTGACTTTAAACCTATATCCTTCCCAAAACATACCAAGGGATATTGCTCAATAGCTTCCGCCACTCTTTTCAGAATTTAACTTTTCATGGCTGTACCTTCACAATCGTAAAGTTATCATTTTTTAACGTGTCCTGTAGGCCAAACTTAGATAGACGCATATCCTCATATCGATTCGATACAATCGACTATTTTTTTTTTTATTAGACTTCTCTCGGGAGAGGCGAACCTATAGCGTCGAGTGGGCGCCCCGAGATGCCATCAAATAACTGTTGCAGTTCTTTTTGAACAGTTGCAGGTTGTAACGCTCCGGGAACACTCGCGTGGAAAGGGAGTTCCACAGCTTCCCCGCTCTGTAACGGAACGAGTTCTGATACAGGGATGTTCGCGCTGTCGGGAGATGAACCACAAACGGGTGCGGTCCGTCGGATTGTCTTGTGGAGCGCATATAGACCGAATTGCGTGGAACAATGCCAAGAATCTCCCAAGAACAGCACCCGTGATAATATCTGTAGAACAGACAGAGGTCGGCCACGCGCCTTCGATGTGATAGCGACTGTAGTCCCGACGTCATCGCCGAGTCCCCGATCAGGCGGATCGCTCGTCTTTGTACGCTCTCAAGTAGGTCGAGGGTATGTTTAGGAGCCGAGCTCCAAACATGAGAGTAATATTCGAGCGCGGGTCTAATTTGAGATTTATATAGGAGAAGAAGTTGGGTCGGAGTAAAATATTTCTTGGCTCTAAAAAGATAACTCAGCTTTCCTGAGGCTGATCTGGCGATACCCGATACGTGTTTATGCCATGATACATTCCCACAGACCGTGACGCCGAGCAATTTCAAACTTTCCCCAGCCTCGAGGGCCCGGCCATTCATCATCAGCTGTGGAACCGATGATCCGGTTTTCTTTGTGAATGTTGTATACTGGCTCTTCGTTGCGTTGAAGTCGACAAGATTGGCCTTTCCCCACTGCAGGACTTTATCTAGATCCTGGTTCAGAGAGTCAATCTGTCTACATCTCAGCTGGTGCGACGTTGATGCACCAATCGGCCGATCACTCGTGAAGGAGGAAACAAGCGTACTATCATCCGCAAAACTGAACACTTTGTTATCCGTTGTCTCCAACAAATCATTTATGTGAAGCAAGAACAAGGTTGGAGCCAAAATAGAACCCTGGGGCACCCCCTAATTAACAGGATACAGATCCGAACACTCGCCGTCCACAACAACCCGGATCGATCGATTCTCGAGGAAGCTCCTCGTCCAGTCGCAAAGCTGTTGGGAAAGTCCATATGAACGAAGTTTGCTCAGCAATGCCCCGTGCCAGACGCGGTCAAAAGCCTTGGAGATATCCAATGCGACCGCCCTTGACTCACCATGCCGTTCAATCCCAGATGTCCATATATCGGTTATAAGTGTCAAAAGGTCTCCTGTGGACCGTCTGCCACGGAATCCGTATTGACGATCATTCAGAAGACCGTTGCACTCCAAATACTTAACCAACTCTGTATTGATGACTTTTTCCATTACCTTAGATAAAATAGACAGTAATGCTATCGGAGGGTAATTTTGTGGGAGACACTTTTTTCCCGTCTTTGGGATTGGCTGAACTCGAGCGATTTTCCAGCAGGCAGGAGAGGTCCTTCGTGCATAAGATAAGTGGAAGAGTCTGCCAAGAACCGGCGATAGTTCTGGAGCACAGTTCTTAAGGACTATTGCTGGTATTCCGTCCGGGCCGGTTGCCTTCCTACAATCCAGTTCACGTAGAATGCGTTGAATAGTGCGCGGACGAAATCTCACATCCCGCATGGAAGACTGTACCGGCGAGATCACGGGTGGCTGCAAAAGGACGGGATCGAGGTTTGAATTCGCGGAAAATAAATTCGCGAACACATTAGCTTTATCCTTTGAATTCGTGACTAACGTCCCGCTTACTGTCACCAACGGAGGGAAAGAGGAGGAAGCAAAGTTACTGCTGACAGCCCTTGCCATTGACCAGAAGGAGCGCGAACCAGTTGGGCACCGAAGGAGCTTACTGATCACCCTGTCGTTATGAGCCTTCTTCGCGGTATCAATCGCCTGGTTGCACACGTTTCTGATTCTAACAAAATTCGTTCTGTTAACATCGGTGGGATTGGAGCGCCATTGCTTAAAAGCTCTATTTTTTGATCAAAAATTGATCTTATACCCGCACGCTGAAATTATTATTTCATGTGATTCCAATATGTGTAATTCTCCGTTGCTTCGTTATTGTTCAAGATACACGTTTAAAAGTCAGCCACTCTGATTCAGATAATTTTACTCAATAGGGGTACCAGATATATACATTCGTCCAGCCAATCCACTGAATCTGTTTCCACCCAGTTGTTTGTTGTTGTTGCTTTTGCGTGCTTCATACCACTGTGCTGTGTCAACTTATGGGGGTTTGGATGTTTGTTTAAGTGTTTAGTGTGCCAGGCAGGGGCACTGGTTCACCTACCTCTACTCCCCCAATACTCTTCACACTTCGTTGACTGTCCGCACCCGCAGTTGTTTCCTAAACCTTCAGTAGGGATTAGAAGAATTAAAAGAAAAGTCTGGTCGTGGCCCTTTTTAAAGCTTTATTTATCGTATAGATGATATTCACAATCGTAGGATATATTGATGCCGGATAAAAAGGCACTAAATACGTTATTCGTTATAATTGAATTAATAATCACTAGTGGTTGGTGTATAGAATTAAAGCTAACAAATCCAAACTTATTTAGTTGTCTTAAGGTAAGAGACAAACACAAAAATTCGGGTACATAGGGTTAAAATTAAAAGTCACAAAGTTCGTTACTCACTGTGGCAGAATTATTTATTACTGAATGAAGGCTTACTGAGCTCGAGTTGACATTTACAAAAATTCATTAGTGATCTTTTTATAATGGTCAAACACAAAATTCAGATAACATAGAATTGAAAATTAAAAGTCACTAAACACATTGTTCATCGGTGCAGAATCCGTAATCGCTAATCGATGATCACTAATGCTCGGCTATATAGAATTCAACTTAAACAGTCACTGGTTCTTGCTCGTTGTAATTGAATTAATAAAACAAGGTTAAGATATCTACAAAGGTATGACCAAATAAATGCAAAATTACACTTTGGTTAACTCGTGGAACCGTTTAGTTGGACTCGTTCGGACTCTATTGCGATGCGGACAATATATTGGCAAGTTCGGAGGCACTACTCTGATTATTTAACGTGGAGGCACGACTCGTCTCCACGGAATCCGTAAAACGATTGACTATTTACTCATCGAAGACGACAGCATAGCAAATTTGTACATTGCTCCAGTGCCCGACAAGGGATGATCTTCCTTGCATTGGTCCAGCAAAAAGGGGTGAAACACACACACTATGGTCGTTTGTGCAGCTCATGGCGTGTGTGTGTCCACAAGCATGCGGACCGTGGATCGACCAAATCCACAAGGGGAACATTAGCTGGCATGGTTGTAGCTGGTGCCATTATTTCGACATCGACTTCCTTGGGCGGTCAGCCGTATGCCTTAATGTATTTGTTGGTTGGATGACCGACCGATGTGGGCATGTATACAAAAGGAAAAGATGAAACATCTCCGGCTCGTGTGCGGCTGTAAGGGTATATCTCATTGATATGGTTCGGGCAATGTTGGTTGCTTGATGGTGCACCAAAATTGCTTATAGGGAACATGTATGTTTGGTGCTGATGGGTTTCGCATTAGCGAATATTGTGAATTTACAGCGTTTCAGGTCTTTATAGTACAACTATGTAAAGGTAAATACATGCTTTTATGTGTGTTGGTGCTCTAGAGAACAGTTACCTGGATGGTTAATTGGAAGGTAAGCAGTGGCGTTCAAAGGAACCGCCACAAACTAAATGTTCTTTCTTAACGCCACTGTAAGAAAGAAACACCCAAAATAATGGTATTTATCTCAAAAAAAAAAAGCAAGCTGGCACAAAACGCCTTTTGTAAGCTATGAAGCTCGTCATTTTTCTTTAACAGCTGTGGTAACGCTGTAGTGCTCTGAAAAGCCCTACCATCTCCTTCCCCCAACACCTACATCCAAATCCTAGCAGTAATAGACTAAAACCTGAAATTCAATCAAAACCCGAAAAAACCCAAACTAGACCCGAAATTCGCAATAAACGAATCAAATATCCGTTTATCGCTTAACATTTACCTCCACGGCATAATTTAATCTAAAAAACCAAATTAAAATCAAAATTCACAATAAACGAATCATATATTCGTTTATCGTTTTGCATTTGCCCCACGGCATCATCCAAACTCAAAATCCAGAGATCATTATCTCTATTTGGGAAAATTCTTAATAAATTGAACAAACAAAAACCCAAAACCAGATACATATCGACATCTGCACAATAGTTTCATAGGAATTCAGGAAACTGAATCCTTATCTTAAATAAACACTGAGCATCTCGCTCAGGATTCCAAAATCGGGATTTTTGTAGGAAATTGTGTATTTTCGAGATACAAATTTCGATTTGTTTCTCTTTATAAGGGTGATGAATTTCAGATTCGAAGATCAGTCTCAATCGGCGTTCTAGATGTAAGGACGCCAGAAAGTAAATTAATAAAATAAATTTAAAATAAAATAAAAAGTATTTTATTGGGCCAGGCCGATTCTTCCTACTCGACGACCGGTAGCTGCTCTTCCCTCGAGGTTCGAGGAAGCACGGCGGCACCGCAACGGGTCCCCTCAGGAGCTTTCTTAAAGAGATCCCTCGTCCTTTTCAGGACCAGACAAGCTCCCTGAGAGAAGGACCACTACAACGCTACGGCTGACATAACACCAGGCGTGATTCTACTAAGAATGCGTTTGTTCAATACAGAGTAAACTTCATCAGATACGTAGTTCTATATCAGTATATAAACTACATCAGATACGTAGGTTGATCTTAGGATATGTAGTTTGATTTCTTTTGTTTTTACATTAACGTGCGTACAAAACCGGGGTTTTAAAGTTTAGTTTAGTTTAGTGGGGCTACCACCCCATTTATTGGCTTAATTCAAGCAATATAAGTATTTGTTAGCTAAGGGATATATAACTTTATAAAGTATTTTAAATGTCAGAGCGCAGTTCGAATGGAGGAAAAGATAGTAAATAAGGAAAGGAGATATCGATGTGCATTGATTTTAAATATTTTGACATGACAACAACGAGGAATCACGTAATCAGGTAGAGCATTCCACAGTCGTGTGGTTCGACTAAAAATGATTCTCAATGTTTATTTGTGCGTTTAAGTTGACCTTCAACATGAACTGATACACAATCTCAAATTGACAGATATCGCAGGAAAATGTCTAGAGACGTATCAAGACATTGAGCAAGTTGAGTTGGCCAATGACTGTGATATTATCTATAGAAAAAAAAGGCATGATACGTTACGCGTATGTGTTAACCATGGAATTGAACGACTTACGGCTGGGTCCTTAATAAGCCTCATTTGGAATGAACGGGCAGAAAGATAGTCCATGGGATCAGGGAATTGTTATTTCCATAAGAGCGCAATTTTGTCAAAAAGTTGGATGTCTCACTCCGTCAAATAAAGCTCTTCGATAAGATGACCAGACTTTTGCCAACATATCCCTTTCAAGAAGCCTCGAGTGGAGAGTACCGGACATCTATATTAATTGCGACCATTTCGCAATAGTATTCCAAACAATAAGGAGGGTGAACCAGAATCACAGAAACACAAATGCGCTTCTTAGTGCATGGAGAACCACTATGTTGAAGGGGCCGTTATTGACTTCATGACAGAGAATCTAAAAATGCCACAAGGTTCACCCGTAGAGCAAGCACCGCAGCCGATGGGCAACCTGACGGATGTGTGATGTCGGTATGCGAAGAACGGCACAAGAGAAACACATACAGGACAATACTGGTGAAACGAGGTAATCTCCGAGCTCCGGGGCAAATGCTTCAAATTCCACGAAAAAAACAATGTTAGGGAGGAGAATTCGAGTACGAAACGCTCCACAACCAATTTAGGAAAGCTAGAAGGCAGCTGAAGAAAATCATAAACAGAAATAAAACTCTATATCTCAAGAAACTAACGAATGTAGTCCAATAACGTTTGGGACGGTGCCTACATCTTCATGTGTTTCCTTATGGCATTACAATACACCGCACAAAAGCACTGAACCGATTAAAACCATTGTGACCAGTCTATTCCCGAGTAACGGAAATCTCCGCGATTGAAATATGAGAGCAGATCACCAATCGGTGGTGGAGTCAGTAACCACAGAGGGAATAAAAAGAGCCGCCCGCAAAATCAACATCTGTGGGGTACGAAGTATGATGCCTAACATGGGCATGATTACCACTTTTACCCCAACACCTATCCGCAGAAAAATTGTTCACAGGAGGAAGGCAATAAATGAAACGCACTTGGTTTAGTTGTTTACGTTTTCCTTTTTTTTTTTTTATTTGTTAGTATTAGGGTTCCTTTTATTTTACTTAAAATAAACTTTCACTAGATTTATATGAAATAGATTATATTAGTATTTACACTTGAAGGGATCACGGCTCAATATAACTATAATAAAAGTAAGATTAGGCCAAGAATACACTAGGAACTAGCGGTGGGTATGTTGGATGGCGTTTAAGATAATTATGGATGCGTGTCTGCACGCGATGGCGATTGAATAATGACTGAATAAAATAAACACGTTGTGGTAAGTCTCGAGCGGCGTGACCAGTGGCAGTGGTTGAGATGCGACTGATTGGGTTAGGGGTGAAATTTTATGTTCTCGATTTTGCACACAGGACAACCAAAAGAGATCACGCCTCTGCTCTCTCATCGTCACCCTCGTCGAAGTGTGGTAACTTCGGTTAATTGATAATCGACGAACGTGGTAGAATGAGAGAACAGAAACACGATGTACTGTGATCTCGGGGTGGCTTGGTTGTGTGTGCTGGTATCAAATGCAGCTTCTGAGCATGACTTACTGCCCTAGTGTTACGGCTGTGGTGATCTCAGAGTGCATTGAACCGTATGGAAACAGAATTATGGAGGAGAAGAAATGTAGCCGGTGCTATTCACCTGCAAAAAGAGATCATTGATCCCAAGCGAATGGATGATCTGGAGAAAAGCGGAAGTGACGCCAAATTGGCTAGGGTAATTTATCATGAGAACTAATTAAATATTTTGATAAATCCCCCAGCGATTTCGCTATGATGCGACGGCGTCGTTTGCCTCGACTTGTTGTTGTTAACCGACATGATGTGATTTCCGATGCAAATCACATGGGCTAGCAAAAATGGAGTTGCCGTATGGCAAAAGGTAGTTGAATTCAATTCAGCATTATCTGTATATAATAATGAATTCAGCTATGCTTTCTTTTACAGGTAAAATAGCCGAACGGTGGGTGTTGGCGATGCGATCAACATTGGCGCACAAATACTCAACATCGGCGCACAACCACTCAAGAGGGAGGAGCATGACAGTCAGCTGTATACCAGCCGCGATAAATCACTCAACAGGAAACGAGTGATTTATAGAAAACAAGCAGACGAGGAGACAGCTGCTGGCAATAAAAGGCGAGCGCGGCGCTGAAACAGGGTGAGTCGTCGAAGGATCTCCCAAGGAAAAGGTCTTGTTAAAGACCAGATGAGAATAAAGAGGAACAGAAAAATAATCCAAATAAATTCGAATAATAGCAATTAATACAGCATTAAGCAACGATCAATAAATAATTAGGAAAAGTCTCGTTCTAAGCGTATTGGCGCGTGTTCTATATTGTCATCGTATTGTTTTCCGGCTTGTCTTCTTTCGTTGGCCGTTTCCACTTTTGGTAGATTAACGATTTGTACTGCGCAAGACTCAAACGCCCGCCAATCCAGAGAAGAGTCCGACTCTGGAGGTACAATCCCTCGAATTAAGAAAACATCGTTTGGCCGACCAGCGCCGGAATACAGTCTACTCGAAGAGAGACTGAAGCAGCGCTAGAGAAGCGCCGTTTGTTGGTTTCGGTTTCTCTTCGTTTCAGCAACAGTGACGCGCTGTTAGCGGTCGAAATTAGGTTAGGATTGTGGGCTGGTTCTCCATGTGATATAGAGAAACCCCACACATCATCGTCGATCTATCAAAAAAAAGAGCTGAGTTTTGCAGAGAAGTACAAGAACGAAATATCATTAAAACGCCTGAACCGGAGGCACAAACAAACATAAAGCCAATTTCACTGTCCATACAAGGACAGCTTGCTACGTTTGAGAAAAAAAAGAGAAAAAACAAAAACATCTGGGAGCACAGATGGGCCGAATAATAACTACTCGACCCAGTTTCCAGATTATTCAGGACAATAGTAACAATGTTCACACCGGTTCAGTTACCCCTTAAAATTATTACTGTGATTGTAAATCATGAATCCCCATGGAAAGAGGGGATAATCTGAGTAGTCTGCTGGAAGCCGAACGCCCAGATGTGCTTCTGGCTAACAATACTAAGGTAATCAAAGAAACAAGTTCGGCCACAAAAATTATAAAGTTATAAGACGAGACCGTCTAGAGTCGCTTTTCTGATCAAAAATGGTCTGCAACACAAGGTCGTGTACAGGACAAATGTACACTAGTTTCAGGCGCTGGAAGCATGCATTATAGATATTTCCTTTGAAAAGTCAAAGGGATTTATATATAGCCTCTGTTTACGCTCCTGAAGCTCCCCAGCTCCTGAAGCTCCCCCCTGAAGCTCCCCAGTTTTCTGAAGTCTCAAGTTGGACTCTGAAAACAATTATTTCTTTATGGCAGGAACCTTCAATGGCAAGGACAGAGTTTTGTATAATTTTATCTCCAACACAAGAGGCAATGCGTTGCTTGACTGATGGCAAACAAATGACATTAAACAGAAACTAGAATTGTACGCTACGAGTCGGCCATCTTATCCAAGAGAAAATTCCTTCTCGTATTTATTTTGGCGGGAGGAGCGAATATAATTATTAGATATGGATCTAAGCACTCGAAATTGTCTTCGTACAATCGAGTACGATAGTTATCATTATGGGCTTGGCGCCGTAATCCATGTTGCAAACGAACTCTCACTACTTGAGCAGTATGGCCAGAATCATTCTTTTACGATTTACGCTCCAATGGCGTGGGTCCACTGAATGACAGGAATCTTCATGGATGGACAACATTGTTACCAATGCAATGAATGGTTCTATCCCAAAAATAACTCACATGGAGGGACGTAGAAACCGATACAGAAACCCAATGATTAACGCTCTGAATAGGCAAAAGAACGCTCTGAATAGGCAGATTGGAACAGTAAAATCCAAGCCATTAAAGCTAGTGGACCAGACATGTTCCACAAATAAATGAGTATTTAGAAGGAAAGATTATAATAATATTTCATGTCCGCGAGGTCCGTGGACTCTGAAAAATCGTCAAACAATGCTAAACGCACGACTTATCCCGGTATACGTCAACTCCAACGAAGAGTTAACAATAATCGAGGATCCGCAAAAAGAGCGAACTCAATTTGTGCCTATTTCGAGGCAGCGTACAGAGCAAACGAATCTGTTCATTCTAAACACGACCTGCAAACTAGGGGTGTCCAAAACCATATTTCGATCCGCCATGAATGTTAGAATTGGCATTTTGAAAGTCGAAGTTTCACAACATTGAGTGTAAACAATAGAGCGGATTCGCCGATTAGAAATCTAGACGCGTATATTTGTGCACAAGGATAAACTTACGGACAGCCTGAGATCTATTAAGAACAAGAAATCTTTTGGAATAGAGAGTATTCCAAATATTGTTCTAAAGCACTTGCAGCTTTAAATAATGCATATTACACAACCCTTTGGAAAACTGCAGTAGTCCATCCCATCCTCACAAAGGGCAAAGACTGAAGCAACCCCGCCAATCTTCGCTCGATTAGTTTGCTTCCAAACATCAAGTATTGGAAAGGATTATCAATATAGCATTGATAAACTGGTGTGTTGAAAATGATGATATTCCGTACAACCAGTTCGGTTTCAGATCGAAACACGACACTGTTTATGCCGCGACGAAACTTGTTTCAGGTATACTCGTAGAGTGGAAAAAGCCAAAGCGACAATGCACAGGGGCCTGTTTGGTTGACTCTGAAAAGGCCTTCGATACCGTATGGTTAGAAGGACTTGTATATAAGTTATCAAATCTAGGTATGCCCGAATATTTGTTATACATTATCTCCGCTGTGATAATTGGTAAGGGCTCCTCGATAGTATAGTGGTTAGTATACCCGCCTGTCACCCGGGAGACCGGGGTTCGATTCCCCGTCGGGGAGCCCCTGGCGCAAGACTAATGACCTTGCCCAGACAAAATAAATCATTATGGAAAATTTAACAAGCCTCAGGACTTGCTAAATAAGGTCAAGACCGGTTCCCGGTTGTAGTGCCGATGATGATGATGATGATGATAATTGGTAAACAATTTGTGGTAAAATGTGGAGATATAACATCCAACAAGACTTTTCACACCGCAAACGGCTTACAGTACGGGTAAGTGAATTATATGTAACATTTTTACTAGTGATCTAGTGCGTCCTCTCAGCCATACCATTGGACACGACGACGACATTGTGGTGTATAGCTCTGGATAAAAGATTGATGTCATAAACAGACTTCTGCCAGAAGATTTCTATAGAATGAAACGTTTTTGTGACGACTGGAAATTAAAGAACAATTTCCAGAAACCAGAAACTTCTTTTCAGAATGCCCCTGTCCATGGCATTGAGGGATACAAAATAGGATTGGAAAAAATGTTCCATTGTAGGAAGTGATAATCTTCCCCTACAAGTAAAATCGGTAGTTAGATACCTTGGTATCTGGCTAAATCACCACCCTTACTTTGATAAGCGCATAACAGTAGCTCTTACCGCTGCTAAGACGCATATGCTATGACAAGAAGTCTCTTCTAGACTCCAAAGCCAAAATAATTTAATACTCGGCATTCATCCGACCAGTATTGGTGTATAACTGCCTAGTATGGGATAACATATCCCCCTTCTACATGGTGAAGTTTCGGGTGTTCAGGAGACAGTGTTTGCGTTCCCGCCTTGGTGTTATGTTTTTTGTAGGGGTTTGGTTTCAGGAAGCGTGTTTCTTAGTCCTTAAAAGGACTAAGTGATCTCTTAAAATAGCTTCTGAAAACTTGTCCCACAAAAAGGGTCGTTGCCGTGCTTCCTCTGATTTCAAAGAGAAGAGCAACGTCCTTGGATTCGGCATCTGTCCTCAGTCTTCACTTGGTCTTCCGTGGGGGCCAGGTGATACTCAGCTATCCGTTGTTGGGTAAAAATGAAAGCACGTCTTGTTTCCTTTGGAAAGTGTTTTTATTATATTCTCAAAGATTATCCCGGGGTACTTCCTCCAGGGACTATAAACGTATTTAGACTGCGGCCCGGAGATCACTTAACTATTCCTTTATAAAGGATAGCAAATCGAAAATTGCATCCCAAAGATACACATTTTCGTACAACAATCTCGATACTTCGAGTGAGATGTTGTGTTTGCTTTAGATAAGAATACAATTTCTTGAATTATTATGAAACTATTACGCAGATGTGGAAATGTATCTGCTTTTGAGTTTTTGTTTGTTTTCCTCAATGGAAATTTTCGGATAGAGATAATGATCTCTGAATTTTGGATTTGGGTGATGCTGTGGGCCAAATGTGAAACGTAAACGAATATTAGATTCGTTTATTGCGAATTTGATTTTAATTCAAGATTTTGGATTTAATTATGCCGTGGGGGTAAATGTTATGCGATAAACGAATGTTTGATTCGTTTAATGCGAATTTTGGTTCATGTTTGGGTTATTGTGGGTTTTGATAAGATTTTGGCGTTTTAGCGTGTTATAGCTAGGATTTGGATGTAGGCATGGGGGAAAAAGGTGGTAGGGCTTTTTAGAGCACTCCATTGGAATGTATATAACACGGGAGTCGCAACATAAGAAGTTCTATCCCATTAAAATCCTATATGATTATTACTGCAAAGAAAAGAAAACCTGAACGTGCTGATGGCATTAATTCTAGCGCCGCCTCAGTCACTCCTTCAGTGGAATGTATTTTCCCGGCGCCGGCCGGCCAATGACGATTTTTTCTTTAGAAGGATTGTAACTCCAGAGCCGGACTCTTCTCTGGATGAAATTGGCGTTTTAGTCTTGCCCAGTACAAATCCCTGATATTCGAAAGGTGAATACGACGCGACCAAGGAAGAAGAAAAGCCAACCGAGCAAGGAAAATTTCAACGACGAAGCGAACAACACGTTGCAATAACTTTGCTTTCTTTCTATTTATTTAATGATTAATGATTATTCAATATGTATTATTTTTCGATTATTCCTGATCTCTTTGCTGCTGGTCTTGAACAAGACCTTTTCGTTAGAAGTTCCTTCGACGACTCCTCCTGCTTCACCGATGTGCCCGCCTTATATAGGCCCGCAGCTGTCCCCTCCTTCGCTCGTTTCCTGGGGGCTGCTTTTCTTAGTGGCTTCCTGGAATCGGTGCGCCGCTGATCGTTGTTTCCCTGGAAATGGTGTGCTGGCGCTTGCCTTGCCTTTTCTGGGAATTCGTGACGCATCGCCAACAATGATAAATCCGGATTAAACAGGATAGAGAATTTCATTATCAAAAATATCCGTGGTCACACTGCAAGGACAATATGCTGTGAAAATAATCTTATTTCGGGAGCATTCTATCCCAATGATATGTATATGGAGCGTGATCTGTGGTGAGGAAGTAATGTGCCTAACACGGACACTCTGTTCACTTCCTCCTCCATCATAAAACTTCACTGTCCGATCAAGGTTTCGTCAAACCGAGTCCTCACTTCACTAGAAGGAATCTGTTCACCAATGGTTCTCAACCCCTAGATTAAAACTCCGCCACAAGACACACCAGAAAGGAAGGTAAATTAAATGCACTGTTTTAATATTACTAATCGGTCTATTTATTGGTTTTTAAACGAAGTGAATAAAATTTATTAAACATGAAGCGTACACTTGCGATTGCACGATGGGTTACAATCTGTTTTCCAGTTGACATGATTTTATTTTACTGTTCAAATTTTATTGTTCACCTTTGTTGAAATTAGTTCGACGACCAACGTTAAATCCGCACACCAAACAATCAAACACTCAAGAACACAAAGATAACACTTTAGGTGAAGAGCGAATAAATATGGCACTTAGCACGAGAAACTATTGATACGCGACTCCGGATATATTCGGGTATGGAAGTGTTACGCTTCTCCGCTGCCGGCGGAGAGCGGGAGTGAAACGTGACCATTCTGGTCCGCGGATGTAAAAGGACTCAGCGATCGTCATCTCAAGCAGAGATGATTTCGCTAAGAAAAAAGGAAGAGAGAGAAAAACTCTTCTCTTAAGGGCGTGAATATATCCTTGCCAAGGATATGTTTTATCTCCCACAAGTGTAACGTAGAGTCTCTCTTGTGGGAACAAGAAAACCAGATCTCGTAATAAAGGTCATGGTGGTATGTGCGGGATCGTTCGGATAGATGCGATTCACACGTGCAGTGGAACAACGAAACAGGCAGGCGGCAAAGACAATAGGGAAAAATGACCACATGCGCCGTTGGTAATGCGGGTCATTGTTTACACGATGCCTCGTCGCTATTTTCGACGTTAGGAGAAAAAGGTGCTAAAAGCAAATTGGATTTTTATGGCATCTCTGGCTGCAGTAGAAACCGGGTTCATATTTGCATTAGGAATTGCTGGAGAATTTGGTTTCGGCGTCTATTGCGCTAATTATATGCAGCGGCTTGGGTTGTTTATTGATAAAACAAACAAAAAAGGTTGCCAGGCATGTGTATGAAAAGGTATATGACGCGGCTGAGAAAATAGACGGCGCGATATTTATGGTCCCTGTCATGACGGTTACATTGAATGCAATCCGAATTATTTTGTTTACGGGAATTCATCTGAGGGAATTTGACTGGCGACGTAGATGCCGAAATTGATTGGAAATTCCTGGTAAGTTAATAAAGAAATCTTAAGGAGCAATGGTATGCGAAGAGAATGCATGAAGGTAAGTTTTCTTTACAGGGACTTAAAGATCATAGATTTGATCTCTTAAATGCGTGCAGCATTTTTAGGTACTAATACTGTTGCATTAGCAAATTTAAAGGAGTTGGGTAGTAGTTATCGGGGTTTTTCAGGTAAGTAGACCGTAGGGTTTGGCGGAACCTCTACAGATCTCTAGAATGGGCCCATTCCCCCAGAAGCGTTCCCCTTCTTGGATAGAAAGGGTCTTATCCAAAAGAAGCATGGAGTCCCCATTATTTACCACGCTTTCCGTGGTGCCAGGGATAGCGATATCTCTACTGTTCTAAATCGCTTACGTTTCAGTTTGATGATCAGTGGAAGATATAAATATAAAAGAGCTCGATCTTTTACCAACTGGTGGTAGGTGTGTGACGAAGAAATGAATTTTACGTCCCCAAATATAATATGCTTCTCAGGCTCAACAATATCATTTCCCTTCTTAGTGTACATTTAGTTTTAGTATTATTTCCATCCATTCAGTTCTATTTTAATAACTAATGATGCTTCATTTGGTTCTAAAATTCTTGTCTGTTCGGACAAAAAAACGAATAAAATTAAAAGGTGTAAAAGAAGAAGACATTATGGAAAATTTAACAAGCCTCAGTACTTGCTAAATAAGGCCAACACCAGTTCCCGGTTGTAGTGCCGATGATAATGATGATGATGATGATGAAAAGAAGAAGGCCACTTATATATAATTACGGTGTTTGATTTGAAGGTGATGCCACATATCTTGTTTAGGTGCCACCGATTTTTAATTGCCAATTCGCCGGTTGTTTCAAGGGCGAATCCGCAACATACGGTAATTACTCGTCGAGTGGCCATACAGATAGAAGCGAGATCAATAGCCGAGATATACATGCTGCACCAACACAAAGTCAAGTTCTGACCGCCGATGAGACAACACGTGCGCTTCTGCCCGGTGATCCGTACCATCAGAACAGTTGTGCAATCCGTTTTGGGAATAGTAAATAAACACAAGATTCCCGATTACACCTTCGATTCGCCCGACAAATCTTATTGTGGGATCCTAAGCATATAAACGGATGTCCACACACGCGGCTTAGTGCTGTGAAAAGTGCGAAGCCATACACGGGAGTGATGTGCAGTACGGAAAACTCTCTACATTTTCCATTCTTGTGTCTGTTTCCTCCTTTTCACACCTCTCTTTGTGTCACTCGGGCATCGATACTCTCTATCTATTTATAATCTTTGGGAATTTTTTGATGTAGGACAAGTGTAGTGTTCGGTATAGAAGAGATGTGACCTGGATATCGGCACAGATCTAATGGGGCACCTACTACAATGGGATAACAGCTGTAGTGGTTGCTTTCGCTTATATATCGCTGGTCCTGACTTGCATCCTTTCCCGATGCGGTATTGGTTTTCTGTGTGGGGCCATTTTAATGGAACGGGCATTTAGCGTTGATCTTTGTAACATTCGTGGCCTGAGATGCAATTTTCCGTCTGCGTCTGCCCACGGTTCTAACCAGAAACCAACTATCCTTGCACTTAGCCACACCCCGATAGCAACTAATAATGTTGTAATCTACCTGGATATAACTTACTCCTCTGTTCTTTCCAGGTCGTGGTTCGACATACTGGACCTGCTTCTCACCTCCCTCCCGAACAAATACACAATTGAAGTTTCTTCGCCATTGGGGACTTCAGTCCACTTCAGTTGTGTCGTGTCAGCTAAGTTTGCCCTAACCAAACAGCGTTAACGAAAAAATTCCCAAAAGAGCAGGTTCTGCGAGAATCCAACTGTAATGATCTGAACGACTTTTTTGGTAGGTTAAATAGGTCGTTATTTCCCCCCCGTAACGATGTTGACTCTATAGCGGACATATTGACAGACACGATTCTAGTTGGCATGCAAACCTTTATTCGACACAGGGTAAACAGTATCAAACAAAAGAGAAATATGTGGTTCGATCCCGGGTGTAGAGGAGCCATTAACGCTAAAGAGTTGAGTTTCCGTTTGTATAAATCAAACTATACTTAAGAAAACCGGAAAAAATGTGAAATAGCTATAAATGACTGCAATGGGCATATTCAACGCGCAAAGTTGTGGCATGACCAGAGAGTGAGACACAAGTGCTACACTCTCCCACAGGTAGCAGAAACTTTCGGGGAATTCGTGAAAAATATTCAAAACTCAGTCGCGTCATCCATTCCATCGCTCATAGTCGATGACATACAAGTCACCAGTATAATAGAAAAAGCGAACCTACTTCATGCATATTTTGCAGCCAACTCAACGCTGCCTAATACCAGATCAGTTCAGCCTCAACTTAAGCATAAGCAGCACACCGTGAGCCAGATTCACTTCGGAACGCGTACTGTTGCCCATGCACTCGAGGAGGTAAACGGAAACAAATCCGTTGGTACTGATGGTATTCGCTCAATTCTCTTGAAGAAGTGTTCTGTGGGGGTTCTTTTAGGCATTCCCAAAGAACCACCCACTTTTAATTAACCGTCTCCCACTTACCAGACAAGTCATTATACTTACCTGCAAATGAGCATCGTAAGCTACTCTGCATCACCTTCCACCTGAAAACATTAGCCCACGGCAAGATTACCATCTTACCGTGGCATCAAACTTTCACCCCGGGGTATGCTTGCATCCAACGCATCATGTTTCCGAAATCGAATTCGGTTACCTCTTCATGTAACCGACATTAATTCCCGAACATGTCAACGCGCATTGCTGAGAAGCACTTTCTCACACACGTGCATGACATGTCCATACCCGCCTTATCGGCTGGACCATCGGTCGATCGTCCAAACAACAATCCGTTGGTCCAGAAGGCAGGTCGACAACTGCAGCCGATAGCTTCCCTACCTTTCTTTGGGTTCGCAATAGCTGCAACCAATTTCCCATTATCGGTTACCAACCGATCGTAGAACTAGATATAAACATGATTTCTATTTAAACAACCATACCCTGGTCATGTCTCAAGTATCGTTTCCTAAGTAAATAATCATAGTAATGGCCATGCCCTACGATACTTGCCCAAACTAAACGTTTAGCCATCCAGCCTGGTCCCTGGCCATCGTCGGCTAGGTTTCTGTTGACTTAATGTCAACAAAATATCTATCCTACATCAGGCACCAGAACAATACGGCTGAACCAAACAAAATGCGTCTAATATCCGACCCGCGAAATAGAGTTTCTGTTTACTTAGGACGCAGAAACATATTTCGTTCTCAGGCGTGCATCATCGATGATTTATGACAACAATGCCTGCAGCCCCTTATGCTCGTTCATTTATTTGAACAGGTGCACGACCGATCGTTGTCTGTATTGCAGGCGAAGGGGCATCGTACTTGTCCTATACGGGCATATGGGAAATCCTCCCGTTTAACTCCTTTTCGATCGCCCATTGGCCGTCGCCAAGTAGGTCCGATTCACAAATAAAAACCTGCCCACAATTCCTCTTCACTCGCCAAACCACTGCGGAAACTCTTCCATTTATCTTATTCTACTGGTTGTTTCCCAAAATAGATGGAAGGCAGCGACCATTCAGCCAACTCCCAAAAAGTGTGGCGCGTCGTCTCTCTTCTTATCGCCATATAGCACTAACTCCTATTCTCTCTTAGGTAATGGAAACATTGATTAACCACCAACTTTCGGAATATGTAGAATTAAATAATCTCCTCAATGACCGCCAATATGGCTCTCGTAGCAACAGGTCCACAGGAGATTTGATAGGGTATCTTACTGAAAGGTGAAGTGAATTGGATATTTCAAAACCGTTCGACAGGGTTTGGCATCCAGCCCTTTTGTCAAAATTACATTCCTATGGAGTTGACAATTCCCTGATCCAATAGATAAGAGACTATCTTTGTGGCCGTTGAATTCAAGTGGTTCTTGATGGTGTCAAATCCGTCTCCCATAAAATTAATGCAGGTGTTCCGCAGGGTTCGGTACTCTCACCCACTCTCTTCCTCATCTTTATAAATGATCTTTTGCCCCCAGCCCAATTCACTTATTTGCTGATGATAACACGTTAAGATTCTCATACTCATATTAACATTACCGACCACTCTTCGAATGTCATTACCAATCAGCAGTTTGAATTCAGACTTCAACAAGATATATTAATGGGGAGTATCTAACCGAGTAGAATTCAATTTCTTAAAAACTTCGTGTTTCCTCTTGTCGTCGAAGGCGAATCCCAAAGTATATATACTGTAGATGAACGGCACTCTCATCGACGAAGCCAAAGAACTATCACTCCTCGGCACTCGAATTAATTTTTAATTGGAATGACCACATATATGAAGCTGCGAAAGTGCAGCCAAATGTATGGAGTTCCTTAAGAGATACAAAAGATATATCACTCTATCCAACTTGACGACTATTTACAAGGCGTATATTCGTTCCAAAATGAAGTTCAACTCATATATTTGGTCAGGCGCACCCAAAACTATGCTACATGTGCTCGATAGGATGCAAAAACGACCGGGGCATCTTATTGGGGACCCAACTGTAAGCCGATTAACTCCGTCATTAGAACATATGCGCAATATATCATGTCTGTCTCTTTACTATAGGTATTAAGACGGTCATTGGTCAACTGAACTTGCTGGATGTGTTCCGTCGCTTCAGACATTTTCCCGGGAAACCCGTCAATCTGCGAATGGGCATCAGTTCACGTTGAAAGTCGACTTCAGGCGCATACATAAACATAGAGAGTCATTCTTTAGCCGAACCGCACGAATGTGGAATGCTCTACCTGATCATGTGCTTCCTCGTCGTTGTAATGTCCAGGCATTCAAGACCAACATACGACGATATCCCCTTTCTTTATCCACTTCCTCTCAATCTGCTCTGACATTTAAGGGTCCTTCAAATCCCCTCTGTGCGCGCGTTAATGTCGAAAAAAAAAAAAAAAAAAAAAAAACATGCTGAGTCCAATGCATACAAAGTGAAACTCGCGACTGTCCGAGAACGAAGCTTCCGCCACTGGCAACTGAATTGAAACACAGCCGTCACAGGAAGATGGAGTCACGAAATGATATCGAACATCAAAGAGAGGACAAAGAGACCACACGGTGAGGTGGACTCTTATGTGTCACAATGCCTAACAGGACTTCGGTGCTTTGGACAATACCTGTACAGATTCAAGCGTAGGGAATACCAACACTGCTCGTCTTGCAAGGTATGTGTGAAAACGCGGAACACATCCTAATCTAATGCAGTAGATTCCAGAAAGAACGCGGTATGCATGCTGAGTAAGTCAACGGTGGAGTAGACGTAACCCAATGCTAGTGTAGTGGTCCTTCTCTCAGGGAGCGTGTCTGGTCCTGAAAAGGACGAGGGATCTCTTTAAGATAGCTCCTGAGGGGACCCGTTGCGGTGCCGCCGTGCTTCCTCAAACCTTGAGGGAAGAGCAGCTACCGATCGAATATGGTCCCGGGAATCGGCCAGGATCAATTAAAAATACTTTTCATTTTATTAAATTTTAATTTTATTTGTAAATTCATTTTCTGGCGTCCTTACACCTAGAACGCCAATTGAGACAGATCTTCGAATCTGAAATTCATCACCCTTATAAAGAGAAACAAATCGAAATTTGTATCTCGAAAATACACAATTTCCTACAAAAATCCCGATTTTGGAATCCTGCGTGAGATGCTCAGTGTTTATTTAAGATAAGGATTCAGTTTCCTGAATTCCTATGAAACTATTGTGCAGATGTGGATATGTAAATGAATTCGGGTTTTTGTTTGTTCACTTTGATGGATTTTACCAAATTGAGATAACGTATCTCTGGTTTTTGAATTTAGATGATGCCGTGGGGCGAATATAGAACAATAAACGAATATTAGATTCGTTTATTGGGAATTTGATTTTAATTTAAGATTTTGGATTTAATTATGCCGTGGAAGCAGCTAATAAGCGATAAACGAATGTTTGATTCGTTTATTGCGAATTTTGGTTTATGTTTGGGTTTTTTCGGGTTTTGATCGGATTTTGAGTTTTGTAGTAAAATAGCTGGGATTTGGATGTGGAAATGGAGGAAAAAAGGTGGTAGGGCTTTTCAGAGCACTACACTAGGCTCGACAACATCATTCAAAAACTCCGCAGTCTACAGGAACGACAATAACTTTAGTGACACTATAGTTCGATATTGCCGCCAGAAGAAATGTCTAGAGACGATACACGGAAGAAAAAGCAGAAATGGGCTGCAAAGCGGGTGTGGATTTACTCCATAGACACTGTCGGACAACGGAGAACGATGTGAATCGGGCATGGATGTGATCTCGGGCACTCTGTATGTTTTGAATATTGCCACTGAAGGCCGCAAAGCAAAAAAAAAAAAAAAAAAACAATAATATTAATGCATACGTTTTGGGAAAAACCCCGGTTCTTAGGGAACGTGAGCTGGAAGACCCAGAAGGAAGAGCTCACAGCATTGGAGACTTTCTATTGGCGTATTATGGTGTATATAACATTTCAACATTTAAAAGCTGATGGTAATTTACGATTGGATCACTGTTCACAAATTGATGATTTTTCAAACACAATTTGGCATGGCATTGTGGTTAATTTTTCATTTAATGGCTATGTGATCAAAAAATGCTGTGGCGGTTCTAAAACATGCCACAACTTTTGCTCAATAATTTACGCCACCGTAAATTTCAGTTTTTTCTCTTTCAGCGAAAGTGAGGGAAGAGGGAAAACAACAATAACTCACACCAAAGAATCTCCAAAAACTATTATAAATAAGGTAGCAACGGCTACGGGGGGATTATAATGTGTTGGCAGATTTCCAACAGAAAACTCCATATTAAGGAGGAAACTCCAAATTAAGAGGCATGTTAGTATTATTATCCAAAATGTTTAACAATTAAAAAATATATCAAAAGGGACTGAGTAGCCTGGAATTGCGGAAAGTACATCGCTGTTGTATGTTATTTTATGAATTTATATGAAAGCTCTGCGTTTCCTCCTTCGATTGTTGTTTTTGTTGAACTCAAAATCATGGTCAGTAAGCAACCATTGTTTAACCTTGGTTATTCAGTTAATAATGGAAATCCATTTAGTACCAGAATATCTAATAAAATTCATATTCAGACATTACATAACCAATTTTGAAAAAGTACATTAAAGCAAATGTTTGTTTATTTATTATAGATATGTGCAATTAGACCCTCTTTTATTTCACGCTACATTCAAAATTAGGTACTTGGTATTCCCTAAAAATCGAACATACATTTTCAACTATCCCATCACAACTTTCTAAAGTTACAGTACCACGAAAAGCTGTCTGTTTGCGTTCATCTTTATGCTCTGCATAGTTTCATAGACTGACTCCGGACAGTCGATTATTTGAAGACTAAGTTACAGTTTATTCAGCAAGTGAAGCCCGAAACCACAACTAGGAAAACAAACACACCAGAGGCGCCCTTGAGTCTATATAAATATAAATATTCACAGACCACCGAGGTGCTGGGTCTGTTATAGTAGTTTTAACAGAGATCCTAATATTTTTATCGCCTCCACGATTTGATGAGGTAATTAAATGCGAGAAAATTTGAAACTACAGCAGGCTTCCTTAATTTCCATTGAATTAGAATTTATTTACATTGACAATGTGTTGTATAGTAAGTGATGTGGAAATCCAAAAAGACGACGTTGCCCTAGTCACGCATCGCACTGGCTAGTTACCAAGCGGAGGGTGTATCTTTGTGTTATGGCTATTGAACTCGGTCGGTCTACCAATCTCATTTGTGAGAGATTCAAAATTTTCAAAAACGCTCCATTAAGTCGGGTCCGGGTATCTGAAGCTCTTACTGAACATGACCGAGCACCCATGTTTCTGTCGAGATCTTATTTATCACCTTAAGGATACCATCAATAAGTCAACATGAAATATATTCTCATTGTATAATTCCCTTGGTTTTGCTTTCCTCGACTCCCTCTTTTGGCCTATTTTCTTAAGTTTTGTATCTTTTTGGCTCCCAAAAACACTTTGTATGTTCTTGTTGTTGTTCCTTTTTATTAGAAACTACATAAGGTGTCAGCCTGTGCGGACTATTAACACCTGCGTCTTGATGTCTTCGACAAAACGTTAATCAATTAATTGTTACTATAAATTGAATTTGAATGCAAATGTATTTACCATCATACTCATGTACCCTCAACTCATGTACCCTCAGCGCCCCAATAATACGATGAACGATACTGTTGGTCAATATATGATGACCGAATCTTTTTACGAGCGATTCCTGAAAATATGTTTGTTTTCGTATTGGGTAGAGCATTAGATGTAGATGTTTTAATTGGGTTAAGTGGACGCCACGTGCGGTTCATAAGATAAACGGAGTCGTCAATCATAATTTTGGGTTGCAGCTGATATACTGGTTAAATTAGTCTTGATTGGGTTTTAGATGATGGATCATAAAATCAAGATACTGTTTGATAAGCATCCCACTGAACTTTTTAAACAACCTGGAGAACTGTAGCATTATAAATTGGGAATTTAAAATATATTTATTTTCCATGAGGGTACAAAAGCATTAATAAGCTGTGGCGTATTTCATTAAAGACATGATCAGCTGATAAATTCTATCAAATTTGTTAACGTCGTAAGAATGTTAACTAAATATAGGTAAGCTTCCACTTTATATATGTATTGGGATGCAATTACTGTCCCAAGAATTACTTTATATTCAGTATGTTTAGAATTTAGGGTATACACTTTTGGTTACGCAAATGAGCACTTAAAATATAATTTTGATTTACCCTTAAATGATGGCACGCTATTGATGATACAGTTTATATATTACCCTTATTCGTTCATAACAGTAAATATGAATTAATTTTGTCATAACTTTCACGAAGAAATGTGCGCTTTAACATCATATGGTGAAACTGATTGTACATGTAAGTACAAAGAGCTCTTACCAATAGAATGGAGTATTTGAAGGCTTCCGCGTTTCCCTCGGGAGTTCGTGGTTATTCTAATAGTCAATAGTTCATTTTTAAATGTATTTTTGTATATATGTTTCACACATTTCTTAAAATAATGGGGTCAATTATTTACCGTTGAATCTTAATCCGAATTCTTTATAGAAAAACGCAAAAACAATCCTGGCAGCTATTTATATACCTGGAGTTAATATTATATTCCACAACTTTGCATGAATAAAAAATGCCCATCACAGAACTTCATCGGAACAGCGTTTAGTTGATCTTTCGCATCACGTCACGCGCTAATTTTTTTTTTCTAAATCATCATCATCATCATCATCATCGGCACTACAACCGGGAACCGGTCTTGGCCTTATTTAGGAAGTCCTGAGGCTTGTTAAATTTTCCATAATGATTTGTTTTTTTCCGGGCAAGGTCATTAGTCTTGCGCCAGAGGCTCCCCGACGGGGAATCGAACCCCGGTCTCCCACGTGACAGGCGGGTAAATGCGGCGTTGTAAATGGGAGTGATATTAAAACAAACCTGACGAACATATAAACTGTTTGGGCGATTTTCTTTTTAGCTGATAGATTCCGATGAAGGTCGGATGATCATCAAAAAAACCTTGCTTGGCCATCGAAGTGTAAATGATAAACCTAAGCAGATATTCACTGAAAACATTCTTAAAAATGTGTTTTATAGTATACGACGGGAACTCTTATAAATATTAATTCTAGACTTGTTAATTACCCTCGAGGCAAAATTTAATCTACTCGAACAGAGATTGAAATTCAATTTACCACAATCGATCAAGTATTATTGAAAGTAACTTTAAGACTTTCACATAGGTGCCACTCTCATCAGTATTGTTTCCTGCATTCTGGTAAGATATGTTCACCTCAACTTTCAGTTCATTCGCTTCAAAAACCTCTTGCCTAAAAGTGTATTAAAATCATCATCAATCAATGAATTCTTCTTAGTATAGCTTCACTCTGGAATTCTCATTGTATTCTTGGAGTTTGATTGAGGTTTTAATGTCATCGATTGAATTAGTTTCTCCTCAAAAGTACTTAGCCAAGGTAAGTCGGTAATTAAAACCAACGAAGCAGTCGTAAATCAGAGTTGTGTTACCGTATTTATCTCATTAAACATGCCCTTTAAAGTTCATTTGATGTCATTTCATGATTTTTACTTTAGACCCAATACAAGTTAGTTTTTGAGATACTAACTTCAATTCTTGGTAGTACTTAGGCTGAGATTCTACCATTGCAGCTTCCTGTGGGGCTCCAGCGTAGATAACGCACATAGAGATTACCTCTATTAAAATGAGCACACTTATCTTGTAAGAGTTAATAGTTACCTCAACTGTAAGACGCATTTAAGATAATTAACGAAAACGCATTCCTAAATAAACGTTCTTTCACAAATTTTTTTTATAATTTTATATAAACAACTTTTTAAATTTCCTTTGTCTTTAAGTGTGAATACATTTCATCGAAATGAGCTTAAGCTTACCACCAATAAAAGGTTACCATAATTGAAAACGGAAAATAAAATGAGAACTTTTTTTTTTGTTTTTAAAATGTTAGTTATCTGTTTTATTATTAAGATTATTATTTTTTGTATTTTACTTGTTTATTTAGATTTTTTTTTTATTTTCTTATGCCTATGGGAGTATGAAATTCATATCGACCATTTGGTGGAAATCTGACGGGAGACCATTGGGTTAATCTTCCCGTGGTGTGTATAAATCCGATATAACCGCTACAGATTCACGGCCAAGAAATAATTGAATTATGGAGGTTCGGCACTCAAAGTTCTTGCACAACGAGGAAGTAAGATTAAAAATACAAGTATTACTATGTTCCACAAAGTAAACAACATCCCCCCGTTAAACTATTTGAGAGAGTATAGTTCACAAAAATATTATTCCACATTCTCGATAATACGCTACGTCTTCCACAGCAGACGATCTACAACATTTGACTTAGTGGTGGGTCATCATGTGAGATTGTTCTAAAAATCCACGAAAAGCTGCCGGACACTCACTCGAAAAACATCAGGATCTGTAAGCCCCCACATAATTGTTTTACTTAGCCATTATAAATTTCAATTCCTTTTAAGATGTGTACATGGCGGGTTTATATTTATTTTAACGGACTGACAATAAAACCGCAAATAATCAATTAAATGTGATTGCCTAGTAGGTTGCCACACAGACATAGTATTTATAGCATTTTGTGCGTGCAAAGCTGTATGAGATCTTCACTTTCGTCTCTGTTTAGTGGTGTTGTGTGTTTATTATAACCTGCCATTTTTCCCAGTGTTTCTAGCCTCTATTAGTGAATATTAATTAAATTATCATGGAAAATTTAACAAGCCTCAGGACTTGCTAAATAAGGCCAAGACCGGTTCCCGGTTGTAGTGCCGATAATGATGATGACTTATTGGTCCCGTTATGGTATGCGTACTGTAAAAAATAAAGGTTGACATTTTTTGAAAAACGAGAAGCCAGTTGAAGTCGGGACTTCTCCAAGATTTTCAATTAAATCTCCTACAAGATAATTGCCTTAAAGCCCGAATCTGTGGTTTTCTCCCCGATTTTCATAAACTTAGAAAACGGTCTTATAACAATTTTCCCCTTTTCAATTTGTGATACAATCTAGGATGTCCCAAGGAAGCGACGTTGGGCCCCCAACCTCTACATTAAACTTTAAAATTATCATTCACTAATCTAAAAGAACCAGTCCCATCTATTTCCGAAAACGGTGTAAAGGTACCTTAAACTTGTTGATGTAAACCTTTTAGGAACTGAACTATCACATGTTTTTCGATTTGGCGACTACCGATATTTCTTGAGCTTAATAAATGTCTTCCGTAGCTGTCACCACACCGCCTCCAAACCCATTTAATTTACAATGAAATCTTTCTCTCTATTCCGTATTTTAGTGGTCACATGTGACAGACAGCTGAATTGTAGGTTACACTTAAAAGAAATAATAGAGGAAGCAAATCGACGTTTTGGTTTCACCGAACGTTGGTCTATATAGTTGATCTGATCTGATCGTTATCTTCGCAGTCAAGTATAGTCACCACAATATGCCCTACATAAGATCTATGCAATATTATGATGTGATTACTACACCTATATGAAAGAATACAACTGATGATCGGTATCCAAACTGTGATCAAGAGACATTTTATCCTGGTGTCAACTAGTGAATGGTAACACTGTCGGTCCGAAGCTGTCTGTCACATCTGTCGATATCTGATTAACTTGGATCACAATGAATCGTCCTCTCAAGCATCGTCTATATGCAAAGATTTAATAGGTGTATTTTACTTCCATCACTGATAACAGACGTCCTCTTCCCGATAACAACCTCTGAGCATCATCCTCTAGGCACCTGATAATATGTTGTAGCTGCCTCTGGAGCTATTTATTTTTTAACTACTTTTTTTTTTAATAAAACCCCTTTTTGGTGACCCCAAAATGTGTTGAGCCAACGTTAGTTTTCACAAATGCAAGACATGGTTTACGATAGGGTTGCGCTATCATCGGATTGCGAGATCTCGACCGTTTTCATTTCGCGTTTATTTAAGAACATTGTTTTCAAAACTTTGTATTCTCTCTTACTCTTTCTCACTTTTATGTCAGACATTCTCATAGTTGGCTTTCTCTTCATAAGCAATAAATTTGATAAGACTACATTTTTAGAGAAGCGTAACATAACTATAACAATTCAGTAATTAATTAATAAATTTATTACTTACTATGAACTTTATGCCGCCTTACTGACTACCATGATAAGAGGTGGCGACATGATTGCGATAGGGAGCATGGTAAACTGACAACTCTGTGCTATTATGACCATTGGGTAATCAACTCAATTTTCTTCTTGAAAAATATTACAAGTTTAGGAATTAGGAATTAATTTCGGAGATTTTGTTTCTGCTTGGGTTAATTAATTGTTGTAAAATATGTGGGAAACTCGGAGATCAATCGCTTTAAAAATATCGCAGCCGATAAAACACCCGATATTTCTTGTTTTATAATATTAGCACGTGAAAACTATTATTTTGATCATTGCAATGTCATAAAGTATAGAAAGAAATTAGCCAATGAGAATAAAGAAGCAAATACGTACTATGCAGTGCGAAGTAGTTTCGATGGCTATTATAAAATTTACGTTGACCAGAAAATCCAACGTCAGCAAGAAAAAGGCGAATAAAGCCCTGCATCATCACCTAATAAGGCGAAGGTGAAGGTGAATCCAATATAAAGGGTAATTTTACTTTTTTGCTTAGAAACAAGTTGCGAGCTAGATAATCTTGTGCGTGGCTGTTGTTTGGTTTATGGGGAATAAGGGAACCAACAAACAAAAATTGATCATAAACCGTCACTAGAGACTTAAAAAAAACGGTCGTGCTTTTAATAATTAGAAAGTCGTGGAACGTCGGCAAGCGGATATATATTAACACATAATTAAAAGCCTAATGCAGAAACCACTATCTATTCAAATCAGAATATTTTTGTTCAAATATAATGTCGCATTTTAAAGTCAAAAAGTCGTGCTTTGAAATGTGGCGTACAAATAGGGATGCTTAATTGAAAAATTATTTAAAATGCCTAATACATTTAAACGCGAGGCGAACTTTTAATAACCTGTTTTAAAAACGCGTTAGGTTGTGAAAATTAATTAAAAAATTTCCAAAGAGGACATGTTATTGATGAGTGTATGTGTTATATTTACGAAAGTGTGTTGAATAAAAATAATTTAATTTAAAAAAGTTTAGTTAAAATATAAAAGCAATTCATTTAACAAAACAAAGCGTTTTATTTAAAAAACATTAAGTATGTCTGGTAGTACATGCTTACTAGAGTAGATAGTACATAGAGTAATATAAAATAGCACACAGAATAATACAAAAGGAGTGTAATAATAAAATGTTAATCGAAGTGCATGTGTGGTGGTTTCTATTTGGCGTCAACAAGGATGCGGGTTCAACAAAAACCCCACTTACTGAAAAGTCAAAACACTAATTGCTCCAGAGAAGATAGTAGGAGTGAAACACGTCATGAAGTTGTTTTATTGGTTATACTCCACTACCGACACATTAGATAATCTTTCAAGATGCGCGAGTTATTCTTACTGTCGCTACAGAAAGGAAAACAATATTTTTTCTTTGCCAAGAAGAGGTTTAGTTCTTCCTTGACGGTAATTTTATTTTTTCCTTTTCTTATGTAACTATTTACAGAAAAACTTCAAAAAACAATGTCCGAACTATGCTCGTGGCTTAGAGTAATTGCCATTCTAGTTGTGAATGTTTCGTTTTTATACATTTTCAGTTGACAAGGATGCTAGTGAAGATAAAGAAATGCTAATGAGTATTCTATAGATAATAAATGTATCCGTAATGTAGATTGTATGTTGAGTCATCCGTAATGTAGATTTGAGTCATCCATCATGTAGATTGTAATGTATATTGTGGATTGACTCATTATAGATAATTAGGGTTTTGGGTGTTAACTCGCGCAGTCGTCCTACGGCTAGCAGCAGCTTTTTGCCGAGAAGAAACAAAGAATAAAACACTTAGAGTTGGTGGTGCTCCCTGCTTTTTATTGTTAATATGTTCCTTTCAGTTTTACAGTTAAAATGTTATTTGCGAATAAAGACACTTCGTATTGTTAATTGAGAATAAAGTCACTTAGTAAGTTAATTTGCGAATGAAGACACTTAATATTGTTAATTGATAGTTCAATTCGCCGTACGATGAACACAGCAAGAAATGAAAAGGGAGGATTTTACTAGCACTGAGGATCGATCGTACACGAGCAGAGACTTTATCGGATCGGAATGCGCACTCCACGGGGGATTAATTTTGACTCCAAGCACAAATGCTCGCGACAAGGGATGCAATCTGACTCAACGATGTTCGTCGAGATCAACTTCCACCAGCCGCCATAAAGATGGATTCTTCCTATATCCCTTCAGGTGATATAGGGAATTGGTATTAGGGGCTGCAGGCATCGTTGATATAAGCTATGGCGAAAAATCGCCGAAGGAAGAAATAGGTTTTGTGTGTTCTGTAAATAGAAACGCTATTTCGGAGGGTCATACGCTCTCTACTTTTCTCTATTTTACAGACTAGGTTTTTTCCCAGGCACTTTTCTTTTGTTTTTGAAGTATTTTTTCAGATCTTCTGAGCTCTTTGTATTTCTCCTCGCGCACCCGCGCCCTATGAGACTGCTGCATTGCCCGTTATGCAGCATTCTTACGTTCAATCGGTTGTTTGCACTCATCATCAAACCAGTCGTTCCGATCTCTACGACTACTGCCTAAGATGGAGTTGACAGTATTAATGGCAATATTTTTAAGGCGTGTCCATTTCTCTTCTACGCCCGGTATTCTGGCCCCAGGACTTACTTTCCCCCCGCGAGCTCCTCGAGGGCGAGTCTTACGCGCATGACCAAAGGTTTTACTGGTATTCTCGTTGCGTAAGGCAACCTCGTTGATTCGAACCTGATCCGCGGATGCAATACGTCTCCGTAAGGCAATCAGCGCTCGGAAAACTGTACCAACAAGATAGTGATCCGAGTCGACGTTGGCACCTCGGTACGTTCGTACCGTCATCAGTCTCCAGGAGTGGCGGCGAACTATCAACACGTAGTCAATTTGTGGATATCTTTACGCGGAAACCCGGTACTTGCAACGACCAAGTTTGTTGATGCTGTCAGGTCGATAACTCATATTCCATTGTCATTAGTGTTCTCATGCAAACTATAGGAACCTGCGTATTGCCTGAGAACTGGCTCCCGACCTCGTTCGATCGTTGTCCATTCTCGCCAAATGTCCGGTCCATCTTAAGCTTCGCGACCTGAGGCTTGCAGTGACGCTCTTCCATTTCGTGGTTATAGAGCTTCCTCCATTGTCCGGCCTCTTCGTCGTATTTATCGCCAAAGATATTCTCAAGCACATTTCTTTTCTTCCTTATTCTCAAACACATTTCTTTACTTCCCCTTTTGTGAGCGCCCATGTTTCGCATCCATATAGAACAATCGGCATGATTATGGTTCTATAAACACGGTGCTTTATATTACGTGATACCAGTTTGGATTTCAGCAGTTTACTGACTTCGCGCCAACAAGCGTAGCCGGAATGCATTTTTTTGTTGATTTCCTTCGACAGTTCGTTACTGGCCAACAGTATCGTTCCCAGATTTCCTTTGACATTTTCAAATATCTTGCCCCTGATGTTCATGTGTGTTCCCTGAGATCCACCTGCTCTCGCCGTAATAATGTATTTAGTTTTGTCTTCATTTATTTCTAGGCCCACCTCTTCTGCAGTTTGCATGATGATTTCACAGTTTTTACTTACAGGTTCTAGATAATTGCCAAGAACGGTGATGTCATCCACATATGCGAGCACTTGTGTGACCCCGTCCAGTGATGATCCGGCCATGTTGCTGTCTTGTACCTTTCTGATGACATATTCGGGCACAAGGTGAAAAACACATGCTGAGATGCCATCCCCTTGTTTTAGTCCGTCCCGGATTTCAAATGGTTCTGAGAGGTGGTTTTCTATTCTAACTCCACTTTGTTTTCGTTCATGCACATTTGAATGAGGGCGGCATATTTGTTCGGGATTCCCAGCTCAACTACAATATGGTAGAGTCTTTGCCTTGGGACTGAGTCGTGGGCTTTTTTGAAGTCAACGAACAGTTGGTGAACCGTGTCTCCGTATTCCCACTTCTTTTCCAGCAGTTTCCTTATTGTGAACATTTGGTCGCTTGTTGACAGGTTCCTTCGGAAGCCGAATTGGTAGTCTCTCAGTATTTTTTCTGCGTACGGCGTGATTCTCGCCACTATGGCATTTGTTAGTATTTTGTATGTGATTGGGAGCAATGATATTCCTCTTTAGTTCTCGCCGTCAGGTCTGTCTCTTTTTTTGAAAATGGGGACGTCTATTGAGGTTTTCCATTCTTCCGGAGTGACTTCATTATCGCATATTGTTTTGATGAGTTGGCGGATCTTTCGAGCGGTTGCCTCTCCTCGATGGTTCATAAGCTCTGTCGGTATGCAGTCAACTCCGAGAGCCTTGTTGTTTTTCAATTGATTTACTGCGTATACAACTTCGTTGAAAGAGGTCTCTGGGATCTGAAGCTCGGCTGTATGTACGTCTGGTGCGTTTATTTGTGGTTGATGGGTGCGCATATTAAGCAGGTTTTCAAAGTACTCCTTCCATCTTGTCACGATATTGTTTGTTTCTGTTACCAGACAGCCGTTTGCGTTTCGGATTGTTTTGTTTCTCCCGCGGTAGCCATTTCTAATTGAATTTATGGTGGCATACATAACTCTGATGTTCTTTGCTCTAGCATTTCCTAGGATTTTTCCGATCCGAGTCTCGTCCCATTTGCGTTTTTTGCATTTGACAAGTCTTATTATCTCTTTCCGAATGGTGGCGTATCTTTCTGCGTTGACTTCATCACATCTTTCTAAATGGATCACTCTGAGGCGGTTACGTTGTTCGATCTTTGCCCTGCACTCATCGTCAAACCAGGGTTTTGACTTAATTGTTTTCTTATATCCTAATACCTTTTGGGCTGTTTGTTTGATTGTGTCTCTGGTCGATGCTCATTTAGTGTCCACACTATTGGCATCCCCTTCCTCACTTCTCCCATTCTCTAGGATGCCAAATTTGCGTTAGTTCGCCTTGATATTCAGCCCTTTTGGGCAGGTCTTTTAGTTTGTCAATGTCGAGCTTTTTGCTCGTCTCCCGTGACTCCCATGTGGCTTTGCTGCAAGCCGACTCCTGATTTTGCGCATCACTAGAAGATGATCGGAGTCTCAATCTGCTCCTCTATATGATCTTACGTCAAGGATATTCGGGTGGTGTCTTTTGTCTATGAGAAAGTGGTCTATTTGGTTACGGGTTATGCCGTCGGGTGATATCCGTGTGGCTTTATGGATTTGCTTGTGCATGAACATCGTGCTTTTCACTACCAGATCTTTTGACGCTGCGAACGTAATAATTCGAATTCCATTATCATTTGAAACGTCGTGTAGGCTTTCTTTATCTATAGTTGGTTGGAAGATATGTTCCTTTCCAATTTTCGCATTGAGGTCCTCGAGGAGGATTTTAACATCGAATGATGAAATCCCATCAAATACTTCCTCTAGGGTCTCGTAGAACGTGTCCTTCGTTTCTTCGTCCGTAGAGTCTGTAGGGGAGTGTACGTTTATAAATACATAATTGTACCATTGGCCCTGTATTTTCAGCACCTACATTCGGTCTTTAATAAGTTTCACATCTTATACATAGGACGTAATCTTCTTCCTTATGATGAAGCCGGTTCCGAGGTAATATGTATCGGTAACTCCACACGCTAGTGTAAACCCGTTGGTTTCGATTACTTGATGTGAGAGTCGGACTTCCTGAAGTGCGACTATGTCCCTTTTACATTATTTCGCGTTTTCTACGGCCGTCTGTATAGCGCCTGGTTTATATAACGTTCGAACATTCCATGCGTCTTCTTTTTCCGAGTCGGTGTTTTCTTGATGATTTGTCCCCTTATGGTAGTGTCGGCACATCACACCTACCCCTACCGGGTTTTTCATAAGATTGTTTGTTGTATATTGATTATTCATTTTTGTTCCCAGAAGTCTTGGGGTTTCAGATAGTCCGCCATATCAGAGCCCCTCTTTAATGTGGTAAGGTCTGCTTACTGCTCTGATTCTTTTTTTTATATAAACATTTATAACATTCTTTACATCGTTTCCTTGTTTTTCTTGCAGTTCTCTTTTGTACAAAAGAAGAAAATGTGATCTGTGTTTTGATTGGATTTGGTTGTCAATTTCCATTTCTTCATTGCGATGGTTATTGATCAAAAGGTGTTCAATAATTTGTTCTCTCAATTTCAAAATATTGATTTGTTTACTGCCCCATTTTTTTATGTGCGTACCATGCATTTGTAAGGCAAGTTCCGCATATTAATTGTACACCAATATTTCTGTACCATTTAACGGTTTTCCGTAAACAATCATAATATGATGAAATTTGATCGGCTAAATCAATACCCATTTTTGCCTCTTTATAAAAAAAACAAAGTATTTTAATTATTATGTTTTTCTCGAATAATGGTACACGTGTGATTCCTGGAAGTTGTTAGCATATATACTGCTCAAAAATTTAACTCCGCTACGATTTTCAAAGGTCATAATGCCTCCCATTTTTTGTTTTTGTTTTGATAGTAGTGGTCGCATTTATTGTTCACTTTTATAGTACCACAAATTAATGTTCTTTTCCCAAAAAGTTCTTCGACCAAAGGGAAGCTCGTATAATAGCTATCTGTAAATAGTACGCGGCCCTCAAATAAAAATCTGCTTATTAATCTCATTACATCATGGAAATGCGATTTTGTTATTTTCGTTGCATTTTTTCCAGTATATATATCAATATTTTATGTATAACCTTCAGAAAGACCTAGTTTATATAATTTTGTGCTAAACTTATGCTGTTTGCCTGGAATATATTGGCGAAAGGTAAGACGTCCTATGCACGGAACCATAGTTACAGGGGTACAGTACACAGGGGTCTGCGCAAGGGTAATAACCTTGCCCGTAAAAATAAATTATTATGGACAATTTAACAAGCCTCGAGACTTGCTAATCAGAGCCAAGACCGGATCCAGGTTGTAGTGCCGATGATGATGATGCATAGCATATTTATTTATTTTTCTTTACCTATAATTTCTAGTACATTTTTCGTAAAAAATAAATTGTTTAAAGAAACAGGGTCATTGCAGTCAATATTATCAATTAATAATTTTTCATCTTCCAAATATTCTTTTATTTCTGTTCTCCTTTCGCTTATTTGTTGCCTTCTAAACCGTTATCCTCTTTTTCTAAGTCACACTTGAAGGTTTCTTGTTCCACTTCAATCAAACGATTCGGCTTCATTTCTTGTGTTCATAAAATCTTCATCGGAAGAGGTTGATAATATTTTGAATTTCCGCGACTTCAATTTATATGTTTATCGGACGAATTACTTCTTTCCGTATTCATATTATTATACAATATTATATAAATAAAAAAAAAAATAATACCGATCCTAATACCATAGTACACTAATTCGAAGAAAAAACAGTACAAGGTACACTTATAAAAGAATTGCACGCATTATATCCCTGAACAAAGATACACGCAATATGCAGCGATACTGCGCCGCCAGATGAACTGAAACATGAATTTAATCAAATAAATAATCAAATCAAAACATATATTAGCCAAAATGTTGGCTAACGGAAGCTATGACATTACTCCACCATTCAGTAATTTATGGGTTCCTTCCAAAAAAAAAAAAATTCAGCTGAAAAGCATATTCTGCATTGATCGAAATAAGTAGTAGTCGGAAGGGACGATGTCTGTTGAATACGCCGGATGAGGTAAAACTTCGTATTCACAATTTTTCAGAATGAGGCCAAGCATTGCCATGTTGGAAAACCCCATTTTGTTTGCTCTTTAAACGAATTAATTGTTATCTGTATATCTCTTCTGTTATAGTTTCACTGGATTTAACAGCTCGTAATAGATAAAATCCTTATAATGCTACCAACTATAGAACATTACCTTGACACAATGGGTAGCCGGCTTTGATGTGCCTTGTTCTTCGGTCATCACATACGACTTCTTGCGCTATAGATTGTCACGGTGCATACATTTTACGTGGCCAGCAACAATTCGATACCAAAACATTTTCATTTTATTGTGCTCAAACAGCATTGTAGACTTGCAAAATCGCCTTTCGACGTCGCTCAGGATAACTCATATGGCACGCAGTTTCCTTGCTTTTCGATGAATCCCAATGATTTTATACGCTGGGATATTGCTGGTTGTATCATGCGCTATGAATTCCGCGAGTTCCTTTTTAGTTCTGACACGAGTCTTCACTGAGTAAAGTCTCCAATTCTTCGTCTTCGAACTTTACTGGTTGGACGATTTTCATCTTCAATGTCAAAACTACCACTTTTTATAGGCACAAATTTCTTTTGACACATTCTAACATTTGGATGATATTCAGAGTATGCCTTTGAGACCAAAAGTTGAGTTTCTGGAGTATTTTCTTCATGAAGTAAACTTCCCGCAAATGCTGCTTGTAGTCGCTTTACTCGACTCTTTTAACACAATTAAAAACCTATGATGTGTGTTGATAGATCAAATTTGATTTTGTGACACTCTTTAAAATTAGCGAACTGTCATAGTGAAAAAAAAAACACTTATGATAGACATGAAGTTAGAAACGAATACGAACGTTTTAAAATATGCACCCAATAAAAATCGGTCCACAGAAAACATGTTGCCAAAGAACAGTGTACTAAAAATAGATATGGACTGCTGGCTTTTTTAGAATACCTTGCAAAATCAATATCGTGATAATACATCTGGTTTCATTATTATGTTAATTGTTGGATACCATTTTCCCATCATTGATCGCGGTTCGATACATGAATTTATCTCGAATTAATTTAAATTTTTTATTTCGTCTTGACCTCTAAATATATGAAAATTTACAATTTTTCGATGACGAATATATTCACAATTAACTATCTAATAAGTTTTCACTGTTAACTATTTAATAAGTGTTCACTGTTAACTGTTTAATGCCTTTTCTCACGATCCTCTCCAACTTCTTCCGTTGAAAGCCTAATTTGACATTTAAGGGTGGTTCAAAATCCCGACTATGCGCGCGAGTCGTTTAAATAAAAAGGAATTTATGTTGGCTCAAAGTTAAACTATTTAAAAATTATAATTAGTTACTTAGTGTAGAAACAAAAAAAGTATGCGAAGAAACAATAAAAAAATACAAATTTCTTTCACGAATTGATATCACGAATCTCTGAATAACGACATCCGAGGCAAAGCAATGCCACACCCTGTCGATGGTATGCTTAGGAGCAGGACTCCAAAATTATGAGCACTACTCGAATATGGGTCCAATTTGGGATTTGTATAGAAGTTGAGCTAAAGCCAAATATATTTTATATCTACAAAGATAATTCAAGTCCGTGGATGTGGACTTGATGATACTCGACACCACTTACATTCCCGATAACCTGACGCCAAACAAATTCACGTGTTCCTTAAATTACATGGTTATACGCACCCTTTCACTCGTCCATGTCCGTGCTGGACCTCATGGTATTAATAATGCCTATATCTCATTATTTAAGGAAAAACAAAAACCAACACCTAACATTTATGGCTTAAGGGATAATAGGTTCTGCTAAATGTGGTTAATTAAAAAATAGCTGCCAAAACCGATTTCGAGTTATTCCAAAATGACTTTTTTTTTTGGAAAGTAATTATTTATTTTTCATTTAATAAGGAAATGCTCCATTCGGTTTATGTGTACATTAACATTCTGAGCCAAAAAATGTACCACTCTTTATTATTGATATTGTAACATTAATCCATATTTTTTGCGTCATACTGTCGTACTGCTATATAATACAGTAGTTTGTTGGGAGTTCCGACAACTCAATGAATTTAACTGAACACTTTTTCTTATGTTTTTCGTATTTGGTTTTGAATTACATCGGTGATTTACCGATCACAGGTCGTGATTTACCTGATAAAAAAAAAACGACATTCCATTGAATTTATACGTTTCGTTTAAATAAGGTTCAGATTAAAATTACGTTTATACTGTTAAAAGAAAGCGTTAATTTGTTAAACCTTTTTTGTTTTTTTGTTTTTAACAACCGCTTGTAGAAAATTGGATGTGTATTTTTACGAGATGTGAAGGATAAGCGTCGTATGGATCGGCATTCTCACGGAAGATCAAGGTTAAATGAAGCGTTACTATCCAGAAAATGTCAAGGTAGCGAATAATAGTGGAGTACATTCGGCGCGACTTAATTTCTGAATAAAATAAAAGGTTCCACTGAATATATAATAAATAAAAGGTTCCACTGAATACTTGTATGTGTGGATGATGATAAATAAAATTCAAAAAAGGAAACTGAATCGTTATTTACAAATTAAGTTGTGAATGTGCGACACTATTAGGTTTTATAAGCTACTACATCATTTCACATTTCTCACTAATTGAGAATTGTACTCCATACGGTTGGTTTGATAAACTTGCACTAACGATTATAAACATTTACAAAGCCTAAAAAGGTAAGTTTCTGGTAATCTTGAATGTGAATTACTACCATTCTTGTTGCATTTTTAACTTTAAAAAAAAATTAAAATTGTAGCAAAACTTTCAGTGTCTTTTATCAACCATTGAATGCCGTATGTTACTCAGATCAATTGAGACATGCGCAATAGTTTATCACGCATGAGCCGTTGAAGTGTTAAATAACCAATTTTTGTTTTATTCCTATAAGATGGTACATTCGGAGGATCGTATTAATTTCATATACATAGACATTACTAACCCCAAAATCTTCAAAAACAGCTGAACATTTACCAACTTCCAAAAAGAGGGACTCTGCGCTTAGTTATGCACTGGTATATTATTAAATCATATCCCAACGACTGTTTCAAATTATTTTCAAGAACCCATAGTTAACAACACCCCACTGCACCCCAAATTAATAAACAAAAAATGTTTGACAGATCATTTTGTAACTAAACACCAAACAGATATCCAATCTGTCATCATCGACTGAAGAGGACCACCAACTGCTCATCGCTTTATCTATCACCGAGCACAACATCAACCAATAAATCAGATCGTGTAAATCAAGAATCGTAAAAATGTATCCAGCTAACTCACCATCAGAAAGACGGAAGTGCGTAATCCAAAAATAATGGTGTCTTCAAAAGTATTGAATTCGTATAAATCCCCTTGTTGTTCAGGTGGTTTTTATTGCCGCACATTTAACGCCGAAAATAGCAAATTCTAATTTTTCAACAACGCTTCTACAACGTTTCAATTACACTCCACTAAAGTGCAACACATCCAAAAAGCAGTTTGTTTTATTTTTTGATTTAGTTTAACTGCTGCCCGTGCCGAAGGGCCGCACGTCTGCTTTTAACTTATTTACGAAAGGAAAACACTGCACTGGATTCAGATCGGGCTACAAACATTAATCAATCGACGCCCAGCGTTAATTTCCAATTAGAAGCAGAGTCCGATATTTAATGGAGAAAAAAGGCTTCAGCTGCTGAAACTGCACCTCCTCAAAAGTGCTTCCAGCGATGTTTATTAAACGTGATCGATTGACATTCCCTTCTCTTCACTGAAAAACACCGTCGAGAGTACAATTAGTTTTTAAATGCCGGGGGTACTTAATTGATTCTATCTTCACTAGGATTGTAAACAGATCGAAAAATATTCTTCACCGGCACAGAAATTCTGCTAACAATCGAGACGGCTAATTCAGAAAGCCGAACGCTTCTCTGCCCGAGCACACAACCGTATACACTGTGATAACAGATAAGGAACCCCAGCGCAACAATGACCACTATGCCACCAAAAAAGCTGATGACAGTACAAGATACCCAATATTCCGTGTACGTATCGAAACGCGCCGATTAAACGACTGAATGAAAAGTTCTTCTGTAGCCACAACTGTCGGAGTCTACCAGTTGTACCATACCAGGCGAAATGTATTCGGCGAAGTCATGGCGCTGTGCCCTGCTGTTAACTCACTTCGACGAGTATAACAGAGCGGACAACAGCTGCAATATTTTGGAGTAACATATTTTTTCAAGCAGATAAAGTACAGTAACGGTAACAGTCGCCAGAGTGAATTACAGAATTCGAAACTGGCTACTGTAAGGACAACCATAGACATTGGCCGAACAGAGAGATAGTTAATAGAGTACATTGAAGAAGATTGTGCATTGAAATTATCGATCTCTTATTTAATGTTATCAAACATTTTCGGATGATTGTTTATTCGTGTGTTATGTGTGAATGCCAAATTCAGGCAACTGACAGATGTCTACCTTTTATATAGAACCACATTTTAGTGACTGGATTGTGAAACGACTACTGCTCAGATCGTCTGATTCACAAAGTTATATTAGAGTTTTAATTATACTTATTATGAAGATGAAACAATAAATTCTATAGTTCATAAAGGTTCATTGTCATCCTCTCACGATATCCGTAATCTCATGATCTATATCATACATGCACAACATCTCTCTCCACCGAGAAAACCGTCATATTATCATGTTTGCTTAAATGTGTTCGCAGTGGATATTTTCTGACGTTGTTTGTTAAAATTATAAGAACAACTAGAAGATAAGGAAAAAATAGAAAACTAAATAAAAAGTAACAAATGAAAAACAGAAATATCGCATCTAAATCCAGCATAATTTTTTGATGGGAAAAAGTTTTGAACAATCATTCCAATAGTTGCAGAAAAGTTATCCCACATCTGTTTCTCCGAAAAGAACAGTTTATCGCTGGATTACTGAATTTAAAAAGGGCCGTACAAGCACCGTAGACGCGCCTCGCACTGAAAGGCCAAAAAAGATTACGAATGCGGAAATCGTAAAGCAAGTCCATCGGATCGTTTTGAGTGATCGTAAAGTGAAGTTGCCCGAGTTAGCTGAGGCCCTGGGCATCTCAAAAGAATGGGCGGGATACATTTTAACCGATGTTTTGGAGCTGAAAAAGCTATCGGGGCAATGGATGCTGCGTTTGCTGACCGTTGACGAAAGACAGTATCGCGTTGATGAATCAACACCCGGTTTGGTGCTGCTGCAGCGTAATCGAACGGATTTTTTTTTCGACATTTTGTGACGATGAAACGTGGGTCCATTACCAAATGCCTGACTACAATAGCAATCTGTAGAGTGGCTGGAAAGTCACGAAAGCCGATCAAAGCGGCCAAAAGAACAGCACTCCGCCGGGAGGATTGTGGCCTCCGTTCGTTGGCATGCGCATGCCACAATATTTCATCGATTACACGCAGAAGCGAAGAACAGTCACCGGAGAGTATTATGTAGCATTATGGGTTAAAACGAACGACGAAATAAAAACAAACCGCACCCAATGGCGAAAAAAATATTTTTTTGTACCATCACCATAACACACCACGCACGTCCTTGAAAGCGATGGCTAAATTGGATCAATTACAATTTGAAATGGTTGTTCTCCCACCGACTATTGTGTGTTCCCAACGCCCAAGTGGTGGCTCCAGAGAAAGAGATTCAGATCGAATGAGGAAGTTGTAGCGGTTCGGCCAAACCCCACGGTCCACTTACCTGAAAAACCCCCATAACTACATCCCAATCCGCATACGTTTTCGCTATCTGTTATCAAATTTGTAATCTAAAAGTCCCTGTAAAAGAAAACTTATCTTTCATGCATCTCTTCGCATACAATTCCTGTAAGATTTCTTTCCTACCTTGTCAGGAATCCCAAAACCTATTCGGTACCTTCGGTTCCCAGGCAAATTTCAACTTTCTCAAACCTGCACCGCAATCTCCACCCAGCATACCTGAAACATTTCCTTTTACTAGGACATTTAATGCATACAACGCATTAGTTAAAATTCCTAAAAAATAATTCTTTAATGTGCATATGCACCATGAATACCAAATCATTCGGCACCCTTTGTTATCATTTAAAATGCTATGTCGGACAGCTTTTGTTTGCGATTTGTTTGTCCAATTGACAAACAATTCCCGCATCCCAATCATTATTATCGTAACCGAATCCTCTAGCATTTTCTAGTATAAACAAGAAATCGGTTCCCATACCAGTTGGGGATGCCATAAACCATATTCCTAGACATGTGAACATGCATAAGATCCAACTCATCGTTTGTTTTCCCACTAACAAACAATCTTCAATTTCTTTTTCAGCCGCAACTAATTACCCTGCATATACAAATGCAGGCAAGGGATTCGTTTCTGCCACCAATCGCACTAGCACCTTTTTCCCAACGTCTATTATAGCGACGATAGTTGTGTGTTTATAGGGCTTCCGGACCACTTTTTGTATGGAAAAAAAAGCCATGCCCATATATGGTAATTCCGGAAGTGGCCCCCCACGAAATGAGGTCATCGGAGGGAGAGCGGGTGATTCACGATCGTTGTCTTTGTGTGATCGATATTTTTTTTTAATTTTGGGTTGTGATTAATGGTTGTTATCAGTAGTTGGTGATCGATATTTTTTTTTAATTTTGGGTTGTAATTAATGGTTGTTATCAAAAGTTGGTGATCGATATTTTTTTTTTAATTTTGGGTTGTGATTAATGGTTGTTATCAGTAGTTGGTGATCGATGTTTTTTTTTAATTTTGGGTTGTGATTAATGGTTGTTATCAGTAGTTGGTGATCGATATTTTTTTTTAATTTTGGGTTGTGATTAATGGTTGTTATCAGTAGTTGGTGATCGATGTTTTTTTTTAATTTTGGGTTGTGATTAATGGTTGTTATCAGTTGTTGGTGATCGATATTTTTTTTTATTTTTGGGTTGTGATTAATGGTTGTTATCAGTAGTTGGTGATCGATTTTTTTTTTAATTTTGGCTTGTGATTATTGGTTGTTATCAGTAGTTGGTGTTCGATGTTTTTTTTCAATTTTGGGTTATGATTAATGGTTGTTATCAGTAGGTGGTTGGGATCGATATTTTTTTTTAATTTAGGGTTGTGATTAATGGTTGTTATCAGTAGTTGTTGATCGATATTTTTTTTTAATTTTGGGTTGTGATTAATAGTTGTTATCAGTAGTTGGTGATCGATGTTTTTTTTTAATTTTGGGTTGTGATTAATGGTTGTTATCAGTAGTTGGTGATCGATATTTTTTTTTAATTTTGGGGTGTGATTAATGGTTGTTATCAGTAGTTGGTGATCGATTTTTTTTTTAATTTTGGCTTGTGATTATTGGTTGTTATCAGTAGTTGGTGTTCGATGTTTTTTTTCAATTTTGGGTTATGATTAATGGTTGTTATCAGTAGTTGGTGATCGATATTTTTTTTTAATTTTGGGTTGTGATTAATAGTTGTTATCAGTAGTTGGTGATCGATGTTTTTTTTTAATTTTGGGTTGTGATTAATGGTTGTTATCAGTAGTTGGTGATCGATATTTTTTTTTAATTTTGGGTTGTGATTAATGGTTGTTATCAGTAGTTGGTGATCGATTTTTTTTTTAATTTTGGCTTGTGATTATTGGTTGTTATCAGTAGTTGGTGTTCGATGTTTTTTTTCAATTTTGGGTTATGATTAATGGTTGTTATCAGTAGGTGGTTGGGATCGATATTTTTTTTTAATTTTGGGTTGTGATTAATGGTTGTTATCAGTAGTTGGTGATCGATATTTTTTTTAAATTTTGGGTTGTGATTAATGGTTGTTATCAGTTGTTGGTGATCGATATTTTTTTTTAATTTTGGGTTGTGATTAATGGTTGTTATCAGTAGTTGGTGATCGATGTTTTTTTTTAATTTTGGGTTGTGATTAATGGTTGTTATCAGTTGTTGGTGATCGATATTTTTTTTTATTTTTGGGTTGTGATTAATGGTTGTTATCAGTAGTTGGTGATCGATATTTTTTTTAATTTTAGGTTCTGAGTAATGGTTGTTATCAGAAGTTGGTGATCGATACTTTTTTTAATTTTAGGTTGTGATTAATGGTTGTTATCAGTAGTTGGTGACCGATTTTTTTTTTTAATTTTGGGTTGTGATTAATGGTTGTTATCAGTAGTTGGTGATCGATATTTTTTTAGAATTTTGGGTTGTGATTAATGGTTGTTATTAGTAGTTAGTGATCGATTTTTTTTTAAATTTTGGGTTGTGATTAATGGTTGTTATCAGTAGTTGGTGATCGATATTTTTTTAAATTTTGGGGTGTGATTAATGGTTGTTATCAGTAGTTGGTGATCGATGTTTTTTTTTCAATCTTGGGTTATGATTAATGGTTGTTATCAGTAGGTGGTTGGGGCCGATATTTTTTTTTTAATTTTGGGTTGTGATTAATGGTTGTTATCAGTAGGTGGTTGGGGCCGATATTTTTTTTTAATTTTGGGTTGTGATTAATAGTTGTTATCAGTAGTTGATGATCGATATTTTTCTTTAATTTTGGGTTGTGATTAATGGTTGTTATCAGTAGTTGCCGATCGACATTTTTTTTTAATTTTGGGTTGTGATTAATGGTTGTTATCAGTAGTTGTTCAATTTTGGGGTGTGATTAATGGTTGTTTGAGTAGTAGTGTTGTTATCAGGTGTGTACTTGTTATCAGTATTTTTGTCAATTTGAGGTGTGTGATTCATTGTTGTTTTGGCTTGTTGTGTATTTGTTATCAGGTGTGTACATCTTCAGTGGGTCGTGGATTTGTACTTGTTATCAGTATTTTTTCAATTTGAGGTGTGATTCATGGTTGTTTTGGCTTGTTGTGTATTTGTTATCAGGTGTTTACATCTTCAGTGGGTTGTGGGTTTGTACTTGTTATCAGTATTTTTTCAATTTGAGGTGTGGGATTCATGGTTGTTTTGGCTTGTTGTGTATGTGTTATCAGGTGTATAAATCTTCAGTGGGTCGTGGATTTGTACTTGTTATCAGTATTTTTTCAATTTGAGGTGTGTGATTCATGGTTGTTTTGGCTTGCTGTGTATTTGTTATCAGGTTCAAATTTAAAGCCCGTATTTCTATATATATTTCAGCATAGATTTACTGTCAAGTGATATATACATAAAAAAGCCTTCAGCACCCCACACAACCTCAAAAAAGCATATATTCAATATAGCAAAAAAGTCCATTTCAACATAGATTTACTATCAAGTGGTACCATTTCAGTATAGAGCAAAAAGCCCGAACCTTACCTTGTTAACGCAGTTGCTGGGTACTGCCTTAGGTTTCGTCTTAGAGAATTTTTTTCATGGGCAAATGAACTGTTCTAAGAAAAAAAACATCCACCCATTTGTTGGAGACGGAGCAGCACGCGGCGGCCGACTCGCAGACTGAGCATCGCACATTTTATACTCTGGCTCCTTGTTCTTGTGACAACATGCGAACGAGGGAAAGGAGACAAAAAAGCGAATATAAGCAGCGGCAGTTGTGGAGTTGGTGGCAGTACAAGTCAAGCAGTCAAACGCCGCACACCAATACTTATAAAGAGATTAACAGATAGATTGGTTTATATTTAAATAAATTTGAATTTAGTAAAGCTAGGTTTACACATTTAAAAATAGAATCAGCTAAAACATACATCCATTTCAAGATAGAATCACCCAACGAAATTCCCATATATTAAGAAACAACTAAAACATACGTCCATTTCAACATAGAATCACCCAAAAAATTCCCATATATATTACTCAAACTCAATGACTAAATAATAATATATTCACTGCCATACAATCATGAATCACCTATCACCTATTCACACACCCAATTCAAAAATACCAACTGCTCATGTCACACAATTAACCTTGAACGCTAATCACCCAAACCTAATACTTAATTCACTTACCGAGATAACAAATCCACAACCCCCTGAAGATGTACACACCTGATAACAAATACACAACAAGCCAAAACAACCATGAATCACACACCTCAAATTGAAAAAATACTGATAACAAGTACAAATCCACGACCCACTGAAGATGTACACACCTGATAACAAATACACAACAAGCCAAAACAACCATGAATCACACACCTCAAATTGAAGAAAATACTGATAACAAGTACAAATCCACGACCCACTGAAGATGTACACGCCTGATAACAAATACACAACAAGCCAAAACAACCATGAATCACACACCTCAAATTGAAAAAATACTGATAACAAGTACAAATCCACGACCCACTGAATATGTACACACCTGATAACAAATACACAACAAGCCAAAACAACCATGAATCACACACCTCAAATTGAAGAAAATACTGATAACAAGTACAAATCCACGACCCACTGAAGATGTACACACCTGATAACAAATACACAACAAGCCGAAACAACCACGAATCACACACCTCAAATTGAAAAAATACTGATAACAAGTACACACCTGATAACAACACTACTACTCAAACAACCATTAATCATACCCCAAAATTGCACAACTACTGATAACAACCATTAATCACAATCCAAAATTTAAAAAAAATATCGATCACCAACTACTGATAACAACCATTAATCACAACCCGAAATAAAAAAAATATCGATCCCCAACTACTGATAACAACCATTAATCACAACCCAAAATTAAAAAAAAAATCGATCACCAACTACTGATAACAACCACTAATCACAACCCAAAATTAAAAAAAAAAGTCGATCACCAACTACTGATAACAACCATTAATCACAACCCAAAATTTAAAAAAAAATATCGATCACCAACTACTGATAACAACCATTAATCACAACCCAAAATTAAAAAAAATATATCGATCGCACAAAGACAACGATCATGAATCACCCGCTCTCCCTCCGATGACCTCATTTCCTGGGGGGCCACTTCTGGAATTACCATATATGGGCATGGCTTTTTTTCCATACAAAAAGTGGTCCGGAAGCCCTATAAACACACTACTGACGATGTACAGCGTAAACATGACCCTCATTACCGAACGAAGCATTTGGTCGCTTCTTCCTTTGTCTTTACCGCCTGCCTGCTTCGTTGTTCAATTGCCTTCGAGCACGTGTAAACAACATCGGATCTGAACAATTACACACACACCACCATGATCTCCATTACGAGATCTGGTTTTCTTGTTCCCACAAGACAGACTTTACGTTTCTCTGGTGGTAGGTAAATCTTTTCCCTAGTGGAGGGAAAATGCACCCAAAATTTCCTTCATTAGCGAATCAGATCTGCACGAGATGATTATCGCCAAGTCGTCTGCCACCATCCAACCGAGCATGGCTTCCGCTCTCCGCTCCGCTGCGGAACAGCGTTAACCTACCAAATCCAGTTTTACCTAAAGTTTTAAAGTTGATCGTACACAGTGGAGTGTTGCAACCACTAGCGTACACAAAAGAACTTTTAACTATAATTGGAATTACAAGGGTCGCGGATAAAGTGAACTACAAGAGGCTGGACAGAAGTGCTCGGAGTCGAAAAGTTTAAATATTTAATCAGTGCACATTAAGAATAATAAAACCAATAACCATATAACCCCGGATTTTAATCAATTTAAATAAATCAAAATCATTGCAGAACTATAACGAGCGTTTTAATTCTTATTTCTCCCTGTGAACGGTGTCGTCGTGGAGTTATGTTGTGTTCTTCCTTTGGTGTTCGTCGGAACCATTTCCGGCGAATTTCGGCTGAACACTTTGTTGGAACTTTAGGGGACTAGGGGGGTTGATGGTAGAATCCGCGTCCGTGCCGACGCACGGACCATTAATTACCCACAAATCATCGCGGAAACCGAGGCGTATTTCGACGGTTCGGACGTTTCGTACCACACATAGGGCGCCGAAATATTGGAAAATCCCTATACCAAGTGTATCGTCCTCGAAGGCAACTGTTTTGGGGAATAAATAGAACTTTTCCCAAAAAAGCTTGTTTTCATTAAAAATGCCGGGACTTTTCATCTTACGTAGTATATTCCTTATATGCAATAAACTGTCGCATACTTCCCAACTTATCATATACGTAGAAAACATTTCCCATGGTCCTGCATTAACTAATCCCAATGAAAGCAAAATGTTATCCTCCTCAACATACCATCCAACTAGACGAAAAAAGACATCAGTTATCACATAATTCAATATAAATGGAAGGTAACGGATTTTTAAACGATTTAAATGTACTGTGGAACTGGCATCCAGCATGAGCATTTTCAGAGCCCTACAATTTGGAACTGGTCAAAAACATCTCAAAACTACTAATATATTCAGGTATTTAGCCAGCGCTAAATGTTTACTTTTCCGGACAGCAATATATAATTAAATGGAATAAGTAAACATAATAAATGAATATTAATAAGGAGTGTAACCTTAATAGGGGGTCATATTTCTTCTTCTCTTATTATTCGAGGCTCTAGCATCCACGATTTCCCGAGTTGTGCACTATGAAACAACGCTGCACCAACATACTAAAACACACCCCTGCATCTCCTAGCACTCCTCCTTCAAAAGATGGCTCGGGCCGCGTGACAGTTTTCAATGATACCAACACACAAATCCCGTATAACCATTTTGTCAAAAAGCGGCTAAAAGTTCCTGAGGGTGTGAATTTTACTAGCTAATTAAAAATGCCGGAACTTACAGAAGTAAAAATCGAAATCTGAAAATGCTGTTCGCATCGTTCGCGAGCGATAGTGATTCTGAAGACACTATACCCGAGTTGGAAGATGCTTCAGGAGCAAGCACACAATTAGGACGCGGTGCAGCTGGCCTACCAATTGATCTGGTGTCAAAGGCAAAACAATCCCGGGGTGAAAAGAAGGGTCGCAAAATTATGCTTAAATTCGGTCTAAAACAAATTCAAGGTGTAAATCGTGTTACCATAAGGAAGTCCAAGAACATCTTACTTGTTATCAACAATCCTGATGTGTACAAGAATCCTCACAGTGATACGTATATTATTTTCGGAGAAGCCAAAATTGCAGATTTATCCCAACAAGCTCAAGTTGCGGCTGCTGAGAAATTCAAGTCGCCTGAATCTGCAACTGGCATATCTGATACTGTCGGCACAACAACATCTGTGGCACCGATTGCAGAAGAGGATGAAGAAGATATTGACGAAACGGGCGTTGATGAGAAGGACATTGAACTGGTTATTACGCTAGCAAACACCACAAAGAATATGGAATCTACAAAGAAAGAATCGCCTCGTTGTTTGTTTATTGCCATATTTAGATCCCTTCCTATGTTTTTAATGTTGTCAGGATACTGTGGAAGTCCGTTCTTACTCTAAATCGTTGCATACTACGACTGGGTCGTACGGATTATGCTCTAAGTTCTTTAATTTCGTCCATCCCTCAGTAACATGGCTTTCTTCCATTTTTAGGATTACTGCGTCATATGCTGTATTTACCATGGTAGACAATTTCCGCCGCGATTCCTTCGGTTGTTATGTTGTTTATTCTCATTAATACTTAGCCGAACGCTTTTTTTCCATTTAGGACATTTTCGGGGGTTGTGGTGGTTTTTGTGGCTTAATTCCACTATTACGGTTCAGTGATCATGGTGAGTGTATCCTTCATTATCCTGCCATTTATCCGCGTTTAGGAGTTGGTGGCAGCTGAGGGTGATCTCTTTTACTGATCGCCTTGTTGATGCCATTTATTTTATCTCTGATGAAGACAGGCTGCTGGTCCCCGGTACATTAAAAGACGTATCTTTCGCAGTTAGTCTGTTCCATATGTAATGGCACTTTATACGGTTCACCGATGTGAGTACCTAACTACCATGTTAACTTTCTCCGCCTTAGACATTTGTTGTAGCGTCGTCTCACAGAGGTGGACAGCTCTTAATGACAACCTCGTGTAGGGTTCGTTTTTTTTTTTTGTTTTTTTTTTTTTTTTCAAAACATGCGTGCTACCTCGTTGGTACAGTTATTTGTGATGTTGTCACCAGGAGTTCCGCACTGCCTTCAGACTAGGGAGCGGTCTTCATTTTCGCAGTAATTGGCCATATGTCGAATTTGTTCTTACCTTATCGCCCAATGTAGAACATTTGCCTTTAACGGCAGACTATGGCTGCACAATTCCTAAAATTAGTGGCATAACCTATATATTATATATATATATTATAGTATTGATTACCTTTTTTTTATCAGACTTCTCTCCGGCGAGGCGGAGGCAGTTGCAGGTTGTAACGCTCCGGGAACACTTGAGTGGGAAGGGAGTTCCACAGCTTCCCCGCTCTGTAACGGAACGAGTTATGATGCTGAGATGTTCGCGCCGTCGGGAGATGAATCACAAACGGGTGCGATCCGTCGGATTGTCTTGTGGAGCGCATATAAGCTGAATTGTGTGGAACAATACCAAGAAACTCCGAAGAACAGCACCCGTGATAATATCTGTAAAACAAACAGAGCTCGGCTACGCGCCTTCGATGTGATAGTGACTGTAATCCCGACGTCAGCGCCGAGTCCCCAATCAGGCGGATCGCTCGTCTCTGTATGCTCTCAAGTAAGTCAAGGGGATGTTTAGGAGCCGATTCGAGCACGGGTCTAATCTGGGATTTATATAGGAGAAGAAGTAGAACCGGAGTAAAATATTTCTTGGCTCTAAAAAGATAGCTTAGTTTTCCTGAGGCTGACCTGGCGATACTCGATACGTGTTTATGCCATGATACATTCCCACAGACCGTGACGCCGAGCAATTTCAAACTTTCCCCAGCCTCGAGGGCCCGGCCATTCATCATCAGCTGTGGAACCGATGATCCATTTTTCTTTGTGAATGTTGTATATTGTGTCTTGGCTGCATTGAAGTCGACGAGATTCGCCCTTCCCCACTGCAGGACCCTATCTAGATCCTGATTCAGAGAGTCAATCTGTCTACATCTCAGCTGATGCAACGCGGATGCACCAATCGGTCGAACACTCGAAAAGGAGGAAACAAGCGTACTATCATCCGCAAAACTGAACACTTTGTTATCTGTTGTCTCCAAAAAATCATTTGTGTGAAGATTGGAGCCAAAATAGAACCCTGGGGCATCCCCAAATTAACAGGATACCGATCCGAACACTCGCCGTCCACGACAACCTCGTTCAGTCGCAAAGCTGTTGGGAAAGTTCATATGAACGAAGTTTGCTCAGCAATGCCCCGTGCCAGACGCGGTCAGAAGCCTTGGAGAAATGCAATGCGACCGCCCTTGACTCACCATGCCGTTCAATCGCAGATGTCCATATATCGGTTATAAGTGTCAAAAGGTCTTTGGCGGATAAGTATGGTCGAAGTGTCACCGAACTGTTCCGCCGAACATTGTTCACGAATAGAGAAACAACCTGGAACACAGGGGCATTGTCACAAATAAAACGCTGAGAGATCTTTTCACTTTCTATTTTATTGTAAATGTTTTAGCATCTTTCGTCACACATAAACTTCAACGTATAAATCCGAATTACACGACAACCGACACACATTTCCTTTTTACGACACGAAAGGTTTACTATTACCTTTAATAGTTTCGCGGTGAGATACTCTAGCGCAAGGGCGAAACGACGGATACCTCCTCGTCGAGCTCTCTCTCGTTCTCGACCTCCTCGGATGCTCGAAAGTTCAATCTCGACCGTTCGATACAGACCTCTCGTCCCGGTGACGATCCCAATTAGAGTGTCTATCTGCCCTCAACAATATCCTGCTCACACAGATACCCAGATTCAAACTGGTATCTGTATCTATCCGGAAAATATTCCCTATTTGCTCTGCTAACAGAACTTCCGAATTTCGGTTAGCAGCATGTTATCACATCCCCCGGGATATTTTGTAGTTTCCTGAAAGGGGAAAATCATTCCTTGCATACATCATTATCATTGGTGATAGAATTTCATTTCCACGGCCTTCTGTTTGCACAGAACATCTGGCGCCCAGACCAGAGATATTCGGCGATTGTTTTGACGTACAGTCCGTGGGTCTTATTTGAATTTGGTACCCGGAATCGAAATCTATTAGATCTTTATAATGGTGTGAAATTCTAGCGTGGCCGTGGGACCGAAGTATTGCCTTTGTTGGCTTAACTCCTCATAAATCATCGCATATCTCGTTGAGATATTTTTGATTGCGATAGGTCGTGGCTGCCTTCTGTTGTTCAATGGATTTGGGTGGTCCTTGCATTAAATTACCCGCACGTGCATCCGTTGATCGGCTCATTCTTTGATGATAGCAATTCTTTTGTATCGAATTTCGGAATTGCCGGTTCGATGAGATGTTCCTTAGCGCAGGCAGCATCTATGGCATTTTGGGAATTGCTTTTTTTTTAGGAATAGAACGCATGGATGTTTATACCTTTGTTTCAGGCATGATGAATTATAATTATTGAGCTTGACCTTAAAAGCTTTGGGGACGTTCAGTTCCTTGCTTTTTGGTGTCAGTCTCAACGTTGACTGCGAGTTGCAGGCCCTATGGTGGGACTTTGGGACATGCGTCTGTGTGCGCGTGCAACGTTCTCAGGTAAGTAAGCTCTTTGAAGGTAGGAACCTTACCTGCGCGGAATTGTGCGTTCGTAGAACGCTACAGGTCTCCTGTGGACCGCCTGCCACGGAATCCGTATTGACGATCATTCAGAAGTCCGTTGCACTCCAAATACTTAACCAATTCTGTATTGATGACTTTTTCCATTACCTTAGATAAAATAGAGAATAATGCTATCGGACGGTAATTTTGTGGGAGACACTTTTTTCCCGTCTTTGGGATTGGCTGAACTCGAGCGATTTTCCAGCAGGCAGGAAAGGTCCTCTGTGCATAAGATAAGTGGAAGAGTCTGCCAAGAACCGGCGATAGTTCTGGAGCACAGTTCTTAAGGACTATTACTGGTATTCCGTCCGGGCTGGTTGCCTTCCTACAATCCAGTTCACGTAGAATGCGTTGAATAGTGCGCAGACGAAATCTCACATCCCGCATTGAAGACCGTTCCGGTGAGATCACAGGTGGCTCCAAAAGGGCGGGATCGAGGTTTGAATTCGCGGGAAATAAATTCGCAAACACATTAGCTTTATCCTCTAAATTCGTGACTTACGTCCCGCTGTCTGTCACCAACGCAGGTAAAGAGAAGGATGTGAAGTTACAGCTGACAGCTTTTGTCATTGACCAGAAGGAGTGCAAACCAGTTGGGCACGGAAGGAGCTTATTGATCATCCTGTCGTTGTGAGCTCTCTTCCCGGTATCAATCGCCTGGTTGCAGGCGTTTTAGATTCTAATAAAATTCGTTCTGTTAACATCGGTGGGATTGGAGCGCCATTGCTTAAAATCAGCTCGCATTTTTTATCAAACCAAGGTTTATCAGACGAACTTCGTTTGATGGGATGTGGAATATACATCTCCATCCCCAGAAGAATAATCTCTGATACCGACTCCGCGCAAGCGTTAACATCGGAGTTTCCAAAGCACACCTGTGACCATGGAAAGGATGCGAAGACATCTCGCAAATCGTCCCAGTTAGTAGCCCCATACTTCCATACATGGCGAAGCTGCCTAGGCCGGTTATTCGGTTGATATGCAAGTGCTTTCGCGACAGATACCAAGCAGTGATCTGAGTTGCCCAATGGCGCAGAAACCTCTACAGTATAGATACTCGGTTCGGATGTCAAAAACAGAACCAGGGTGCTCGCTAATCGCCTCGGGCAACCGCCACTCGCGTTGGCTCACCCACGAGTTGAGTCGAGTTGTGGCTTACAGCAAACATCTCCGCCAGCCTTTCAGCCTCGTCGGTTCTGTTAGAATGTATCAACCATCGGTCTATCGTCATTCGGGGAGCGGGGCGTTGGGACCCCGGCTACCACTCGGCATTTACTCGCCTCTTACGACAAGCCGGCCTAGCTGTGAGTATATTCGAACGTCCTACTCACAGGGCCTAGTACATTTATGAGAGTATATGTACATATTGGCGCAATGCTAATAACCTTGCCCGGAAAAACAAATTGTTATGGAAAATTTAACAACTTTCATACTTGTTAAATAAGGCCAAGACCGGATCCCGGTTGTAGTGCCGATGACGATGATGATATGTACATATGGCTTGATAGGATTGAAACATGCATTATAAAGACGATTGTTCAGCGATCCATAAAAATTCTCCCTTACGTTACCTACAAATTACATTAATATTTTGATATAATAATAAATAATATAATAATAAATATAATACATTTTATTGCTCTAAATTAAAATAGATATTCAAAACTTTCCTTGTTAATCGTACCACAAGAAAAGGGCCAAACTTTATTGAACTTAACCGCACTAAATGAAGATAAGATTGAATAAAATATTGAATAAAAATCTCCCCGTGTTTTCTAAAAGATGAATTCGTTGTTATTGACTTTTGTTTTCTTTTCCGAGTTTGAAGTAAACGCTTTGACTTGATATATCGTTATTCCTTGTTGAGATTACTTCATTAGACTTTGAAACCGCCGGCTCCCAAGAATCCAGATAAAATGCAAAAAAAAAACCATACCAATTTAAAATACGACCTTGTATTCCAAGTAGATTTACAGCACGTAATTCGACCACTATTAAGCGCCTTTAAGCTGGCGGTTGGGCAGCGATCTGATTTGTATTGGAAGTAATTATCGCATTATTACAAAGAGGCGCTTCACAGTTTAGACAGAACTTCCTGCCTTATTATATTTTAAATGAAAGAATAAGCCGAAAATACTAAATACATACAATTGTCGTTATAAATATTTCACAACTGTATCAATAAATGAAATCCCCGTCCACGAATTTCAATGGTTGAATGAAGAAATATGTACCTGCTGGATGTTAAAATGTATTTCACATTTGAATTTGAAAAGCGCCATCTACAAATATATGAGAGCAACACTTGAGAAATGAAGGAGTATTTCAAAACATTCCACTCGAGTGTGAATCCAATAACATCACTCAACTAAGGCGAATTTGCCGCAACCCCTTACAAGTATACAGAACCCCAAGCTGAGTAACACGTTTCAAAGAGTGAATTTCAGAGAGACTCTAGTAGTCGTCGCAAGAGACGAATTGAATTCGCCCAATTGTTGAAATGAGGCATTTCTGTATTACTCGTATTTATACTCCAATTGCTGGGATTCAGTCGTATGTGCCATTGTTTGAGGTATTTTGTTTGTCGAGTAATTTACGCGTTCGTTATGAACGTAAATAGATTCATGCAGTTTCGAAGCAGACTTAGCGGCATGCGAGCTTTATTTTACATTGCGTTCTTCTAGCTTTACCTTCTAAAGGTATACACTTCTGCATCTCAGGACACTAGAGTTTGCCAATTAACACTTTGAAAGATGTCGTATCAAGCGAAGAAGCAGCTGATTTCGAATGAGCTGCGCCGGAGAAAGGTGATAGGGAATGTAGGTAGATACATAACGAACGTAATGTGATAATATCCTTACCATCTGCTTCAGTATTTATCCTGAAACGATATCAGTTGGGTCGATATGCGAAAAAAGACGATTGTAACTTGTTGGATTGGATCTTTAGTATCGCACTTATTTTTCACCTATGAATGCGATTTAACAAGATTTTCGTAGGAAAAAATGAATTACTAGAACACAAGTTTTTAATCTAGACTGCAAATCTGCCCGAGCACAATTAAAAAACGGAATAGATTTACGGAAAGAACTCATTACACTGTAAGGAAACGTTATGAGAAATGCTTGCATTGAACTGGGGTACACAAGCGATATAATAATATAAAACTATTTCAGTGTACATTCTAAAGTGCTTATTAGTTAGTTGTCATCCGTATCTATCATTACATTTCTTTACACATATTGACCACTTAAAATGCTAAACCTTCACCTACAATTTTTCTCTTATATATACTAACCTACTGGCTCTTCACAAGCATATAAATTAATCATAAATTATTGTTTATTTTTTTATTTATTTACTTCTTTTTTTTCACCAGATTATGCTCCCTTCTTCTGTTATTAAAATAAATTTATATACACTTTACACGAAGCTAGGCTGAAATGTAATGAACACGTGCTTGCAGAACGCGATTGAATTGACCTTCAGAAAGGTGCCTGGCAATAAATGGAAGTAACATTCCCTCTTAATACCCATGCGAAGACCTGAGGTCATCCAGTGTCTTTCGGGGGCGGTTTTCGAGGCGACGTGTTCTAGCACTATCATCATCATCATCGGGACTATAATCGGGATCCGGTCTCGGCCTTATTTAACAAATCTCTCCACCGATCCCGATATCGGGCCGATGTCATCCAGTTTGGCACTCCCAGTCTCTGGGCGTCCTAGTCTACGCCATCCCTCCATCGCAGACAAGGTCTGCCGCGCTGTCTCCTTCCATACATCCTGCCAGAAAGGACTTTCCGATCGAGCTAGGTGTCTCGCCCACCGGAATCTACCGAGTTTGATTTTTCTTACAACATAAGCTTCAAGGTAGATTGCGTACAACTCATTGTTGTAGTGTCTCCGGAATCGTCTTCCCTCACATACGGGGCCAACACTTCTCCTTAAGACCTTCCTCTCGAACGCGGCTAAGAGTTCAGAGTGCCTTTTATTGAGCACCCAGGTCTCGGACCCATACATGAGTACTGGTAAGACCATGGTCTTGTTGGATGTTCTGGATAAATTTTGGGATTTAGAGATCCTTAATAGACCATAGTAGGGTTTATTGGATATTGTTATCGGCTGATACTATTGGCCCAATGTAGTTGAAAGATTGCACTACTTCAAATTCGTGCTGCACTACCCTGATACTTTGACCAACGTTAGGTCTTCTCTTCGCAGAAGTTGCCACCATGTATTTAGTTTTCCCCTCATTGTGCAGTCCCAGTTTTTGTGCCAGCGATCTGGCTGAAGGAGTCCTGTACAGCCGATTCGGTTCTACCGATGATGTCGATGTCATCTGCGTATGCAAGTATCTGGCTGGACTTGGTGATAATAGTCCCTCTTGTTGTGACTCTAGAGTCACAGATTGCTTTCTTCAACGCCAGTTTGAAGAGGAGGCAGGCCAGACCGTCCCCTTGTCGGAGGCCATTAAAGAAGTTTATTGGTTTGGACAGCAATCCCGCTATTTTTACTTACCTAGTTACGTTGGTCATGGTCAACCTACAAAGTCGTATCACTCTCTCATGGCATTATAGCCCTACCCTGCCTATGCGGTCGTGGGCGACCTTAAAGTCAATAAATAGATGATATAATTTTTTGATTTGAGCCGTCTTATGACTTTTAATGTTTCCTCAATGCTTGGTGGCCGCTGCATTTGGTCTTGGTCTTACATTGGTGGAGCCTCCAATTCTTCTGTGAGCTGACCAGTTAGCAATTCGTTGAACTGCACTTCCCAGCGCTCCAGAATGCCTTCAGGATCGGTGATCAGATTACCCTCTTTATCCTTGCAGTAAGTGCAGCGTGGTGTGTACCGCGTCATACTGCGGATTATTTGGTAGAACTTCCACGCCTGGTGCGGACCTCGCTCTCTACTTTTCTCTATTTCACAGACAGGTGGTTTTCTTTTGTCTGTGAAGCCTTTTTTCAGATCTTCTGAGCTCTTTGTATTTCTACTCGCGCACCCGCGTCCTATGAGACTACTGCATTGCCCGGTATGCAGCATTCTTACGTCCAATCGCTAGTTTGCACTCATCATCAAACCAGTCGTTCCGAACTCTACGACTACTGCCTAAGATGGAATTGGCAGTACTAATGACAGTATTCTTAAAGCGTGTCCATTTCTCTTCTACGCCCGGCATTCTGGCCCCAGGACTTACCCTCCCTCCGTCGAGCTCTTCGAGGGCGGTTCTTAGCGCATGACCAAAGGTGTTACTGGTATTCTCATTGCGTAAGGCATTCGCGTTTATTTGAACCTGATCCGCGGATGCAATACGTCTGCGTAAGGCAATCAGCGCTCGGAAAACTCTACCAACAATATAGTGATCCGAGTCGACGTTGGCACCTCGGCGCGTTCGTACAGTCATCGGGCTCGAGGAGTGGCGACACGTGGTCAATTTGCTTGCGAGTGGTTCCATCAGGTGGCTTTGTGGATATGTTTACGCGGAAATCTGGTACTTGCAACGACCAATTTTTTGATTCTGCCAGTTCGATGACTTGTAGTCCATTGTCATTAGTGTTCTCATGCAAAATATGGGAACCTGTGTATTGCCTGAAAACCGGCTCCCGACCTTTTCTCGCATTCGAATCACCAAGAAAGATTTTCACATCGTATCTTGGGCAGGCATTTAGGGCCCGTTCGACGTTCTCATAGTATTCTTCGTTTTCGTGGTCAGGAGACTCCTCTGTAGATCCGTGAACGTTTATGAGGCTTATGTTCTTAAACTTGCCTCCCAAGCTAAGAGTGAATAGCCTTTCGTTTATTGCATTAAAGCCGATGATGGCAGGCTTCAATTTTTGGCTGACTAGAAAACCTACTCTGAGCACATGATGTTTTGCATGACAGCTGTAATAAATGTCATACTCTTTTCTTTGAATAACACCACTCCCCGTCCATCTTATTTCTTGTAATGCTGTCATGTCAGCCTTAAATTCGGACAGGGCATCGACCAGCTTGAGCTCTGTATAGTGAGTGGACGTTTCATGAGAAAATTCTTAAATCGTTTAGCCATTTTCGTTTCCGTGGTCGTCGTAGTGTATCCGGTCCATATCCGAGGTTTGTTAAATTTGCCATAATAATTCATTTTTACGGGCATGGTTATTAGCCTTGCGCCAACCTTTCTCAGGATGTTGCTGCATACATTAGTTCACTACTTGGCGGGTGCAAAGTAGCTATCCAGGGGTGTCACGTGGAGACTGCATGTCAACTTGGATTGAACAGTGACAAGGATCGTCCTGGCCTTCGCCGGGTTGAAAGCAATCAGTGACTTTGCCCTGTATGTTCGCTCCAAGACCCTCGTTCTAGCACTATATCAACACCACATAATCAACGTGATGTTATAGAATTTTTAACTGCTGAAAAAGTCACTTCTACTGAAATTCATTCTCGTTTAAAGGCAGTTTATCGTGTTCTGTAGGTCTGTAGGTCTACTGCAAGACGATGGGCAATAACATTTCGTAGTTGCGAGCCTGAAAAAGCCGTAATTGTTGATGGAACATGTAGCGGATGTCCGTTCACTGCCACAAACGATAATTTTGCAAACTCGTCAATGATTTGATCCGAAATGACGGCAATCAATCAAAACCGTATCGAAAACCATATCGGAATATCCAAGGAACGTGCCGGCTTAATTATTGAACAATTGGGACAACGTAAAGTCTATTTCACAGACGATTTGAGATGCTCGTAGAGTTTATGTAACCGATTTGCTGGAACGGGGGGTAGTGGTAAATTCGTTTCACTGCATTCAGACTCTGAAATAACTCGGACGTCGAGTTTGTCGTGTTAGATATGACAAGGCTCTTCCGCACACCTCGTGCCCATCTGAAATGTCTCTGGGAAATCTGAAGTTTAAACCGATTCCACACCCTCCTTATTGCCCAAATCTCGCGCCATGCAATATTTATTTATTTTGCCTCTACAGAAGAAAGAGCTCAGAGCTAAATCATTACACGTAGGACGTTGAAGTGAGGGGCGTTCATAAGTCCTAGATCTGAAAAATATCTAAGGAATTTTTCAGCGACGAAATAAAGAAGCTTGTTACGTTAGGAGAAATGTATTAGCCTCAATGGTGACTATGTTGAAAAATAAATATTAAAAAAGCGTAAGAATTGTACTTAATTGCTATTTTGTTTTGTTTCGCGCTCCACAAACGCGTCCACATTATTTAAATGTCAAAGAAAAATTTTGAAAACTTTGTGTCGAATTTTTTTTTCTTAAAATTAACCTACCTAATTTCTTTTTTTTTTAATTTTAAACTGTGAACACGTCTGCTTGCGATGTTGTTTCAGTCTGTATGGGAGTATTTGTGGCTACCAGTGTTGTAGTCTGGTATGTGGTGTTCTCCCGCCCGACGCAACTTGTGCGTACGACCGCTGCGATGTTACGGGCATTGTTGTTGTACGAGCTGGCTCTGTGTTTTTTTGCCGAGTCACACTTCTTGCCATTATTTCTCGGAATATATGACATCCTCGATAATTAGCGGGATGTCCCTCATTCCGACACACTGCGCACTTTAGAAGGGCTTTATCTTCTGCTCTTTCTTTTCCTAGAGGGCATTCTTCTGCCTTATGGTCCTTTCCGCATTTTACGCAATGGTGCTGCATTTCACAGTTCGCCGTTGCGTGACCAAACCTTTGGCAGCGGACACTGGATGTCACTGTCTTTTTTTAATTTGTCCCATATGACAATTTGATGATCCAAGAGTGTAATTTTTCTTAGACCACCAATTTTACTGCTGGGCATTAATTGAACCAAAAAGAAGGGTAGCTTGCAGTTTTCCCTTTTTGCCTTGCTTGTGGTGAACGATTTTACCACGGTAAACTCGAGATCTTCGTGCTTCAGCTTTTGAAGCATTTCGAGCAGAGCCTCCGGTTCCTTTTCAGGGTCGACACCCTTTAATAGGACCGTTCTTCGTTTGTTTCGGCGTGAACGAGTGAAATTCCGCGGTGACTCTTTTTAAGACCTCTTTAACTACGTCGTGGCCTGCCACTGCATAGGTTTGAATGGCATGCCTGTTGCCAGCCAGTGTTTTAACTACAAAATTGTTTCCTATGGCTAGCTTACAGAGACTTACCAATTCCTTACACTCAATATCTATAGTGCTGATTGGTGGCATCTTTATTTTTCGTTGTTATTGTTGCCTTGTTGCTGCTGTGCTGCTTGCTGTTTCGGTGGTCGATTTTGTATTGGTAGTTGCTGTTGGTGTTGCCGTTGATGCTACTGATGTTGATGTTGATGTTGTTGCTGTTGGCCGACTTTTGGCTTCGGCATTTGTTGTTGTTGCGTGTTTTTTTCTGTTCGAGAGCTGCTATTTTTCTTTTTCGGCGTCTCTCTTCTAATCGGGCTCTTGTCATCGCAAGTTTCACCTCCAATTCACTTATTTCCTCTTCTTCATCCTCACACTCTGAGGATGCAAGAGAAGCGAATGAATTGTTTGCCCCGTACATGTTAAAGTTGGAGGGGTAGGGGAGCTCACTGTCGTCCTCCATTTGCTGTTCTCTTTTTTTCATTGTTAATTTCGCGGTTTTACTTCGCGTCACAATGGAATTTTTTGGCGCACCTTTTCTTTTGTGTGTTGTCGCGTTTTTATCTACGTCGGTAATAATGCTGGCACTTTACAGTTTTTTTCATTAAAAAAAAACACAAAGGCGACCTGCTACACAAACTACGAGGCAACTGGGTTCCTCCCGTAAGCTGACCCGAACTCGCCTCTCGGCGACTAAGACTTAGTAACCTTGCACTCCCGCTAAATGCTGACTTTAAAATTAGTTGCTTAACGAGCAATATATTGTTAGTGATTATTTTCAGACTTGCGACTGAGGTGATATATTTTGCTCTCGTTAGTTGCGAATTATATTATTTTATTTTCCACACTTCACTTCACTGTTTTTCGTTTATGTTTTGTTTTATTTGTTTGATTTTAAGTTTTTATTGTTTTTGTTTTGACTGTCTTGTCTTTGTCCTTTTTTATAATTTTTGTTTTTTATTTTGGTCGATTCATTCATTATTCACAATTGATTTTTATATTCAGTTACATTTCTTTTTTCACCGTGCGAAACACATCGTCCGTGTAAAACAAAATGATTTTACGCGTATGACCACTGAAGAACGTTTTTGGATTTACCAATTCTACAATACAATCGATGTCTAGGATTACACACTTGATCAAATTATATGTATGTTCGACGCAAGGTATCTCCGGAAACAATATGGTTTTCCACCGTACACACAATAAAAGTGGTTCTTTTTTGTTTCAGTTTTCCTGTGTTGTATTTGGATATAATTGGTAATACATGATTATTAATATCTTACTAACTGTCACATTTATGTCAAATCAGTTGACTATATTTCTTTTTTGTACTTTTATTTTCTTAATATCAAAATAACTACAGCCGCCACGATGCACGAGTTTAATAACACGCTTTTCTCGGTCAACTCTCAACTTTTGACTGAGGGCTAACGTTTGTTAACCCTCTGGACGTGGTAGAGTGTAACAATTGATCGAATGTCTTTTTTCAAAGTCATCATTACTATTTCATTCTTAACAATCTTAACTCAAATTTTAAAACATCTAAATTAAACTTCAGTTAATTAATCGTGTTTTTAACGGAGCTAAGAGTAATGCTTACTTCTTTACTTAGTTCTTATATATGACATCAGTTTTGATTGCTTTTGTACTCCCTAGTTACTTTTTAAATTCGAACTTCTGCGCCGACTACCGCAATACGCAAAATATTCAATAGCGATAAGCACTAACCAGGTCCCCCATATATTTACTTGTTCCACTCTACTTAGAAATGTGTCACTCACAAGTCACACTGAACACGTCTACGATAAGCAATGCGAGACAAACACCAGTTGATGGAAGTATTATTCCATGAGAAATGTTATTCAAAACATCTGTGAATGAAAACATTATTCGTCATTTGTCAGAAGCGTAAATATTTATTTACTTGTTCTTTTTAATTCGCAGTCAGTTGGTGCTAAATAGGTGACAAATATTTCAATATTTCCAGCTCTCTCGACAATTTTGCAACCAGGAAAATGCACCTTTATAGAACAGATAAAAATACTAAAGTATTGTTAAAAGTAAAAAGCACCGATGAGATTGAGGCATCTTATATTATGTTTAATAAACTTTTGGTGTGATATAAAAATGACATCTCTTCAAATCCATATTAATTTTTCTATGTGTCTTCTTTCAAACGATGATTGTCAAAATATGAGCCGATTTCATGTAGTGATTGTTATTTGAATTAAACAACTTTTTTCTTTGCGTACCAATTTAAAAAAAATAATTAATTTGGATTTGTAAAAAATAATGCGATTTAATAGGAAAAAAACACTGCACAAGTATATATGAATATATATGAATAGCTTGATAAATATTATGTTATGCTATCCATCGACGTTGACAACAATTTATTAGTATCCTGAATTCAACGGTGGTCGTACCAGACTTCTGATGAACAACGTCCAGGTCTCTCAAAGAGGTAGCATCCAAAGGAATAAACCAATAAATTTTTGATATTGTATCAGATGACCCAACGCAAAAGTGCGTAAAGAGCTAATACTACAAAGATATGGAATGTCATGGTTATTTTTATTTTTTATAACAATTGCGATTTGAAAACGTTAGTTGTCAACATTCGGCCAAAGAAAACAACGAATTCGTAGATATGAGCTATGTTTAGACATGTCCGACCGGAATCCAAGTAATATTGAAGGACAATTAATGACCTATGATGGCACATAAATTGCACACTATGTACCATAGTAGGCACAAACAGCAAAACAATCGATTGGAATTGCATGAGATATTACTATCCTAAAGAACAAAAATCAATAACACGAATATTGTGTATATTAAGGTTACTCCATAATCGCCTTTGAGCGCGTTAGTGTAAAAAGAGATATTGAATTATTGGACCAATTGAACGATAGTTTCAAGGAAAAATGTCTACATTTTAAAAAGAAGACAATCCAAAACCTCACACTCAAATGAAAACAATGGTAAAACTTAACGAATTACGATTTCCCGATCTGGTCGTCATTTCTTTTTTTCTTTTAAATTTCAAAAGATGGATCGCCGGAGAAAGATTTAAGTCAAATGAACAAATTAAATTGGAAACTATTGATATATTGAACGATAAAGATCAAAGACAAAGACAACGTATGGGGAGACGTAAAATTCGTTTTATGATATAACCGATTGGACTTTCACTGATTTAGCGTGTTTACTGATCACTTTGTTAAAATATGTTAATCCCGGCAGCACACAAATTAAGGCACTAGGCCCATTCCCTAAACCCTACGCATCCTAAATGGCTGCTTTATCATTCAAGACCAAAAACAGGACATACTATATACCCACTTTTAACAGGTTTTGAATTTGAATTCACGTCGATTACAATACAAATAGAGGTGCCCAAAGGCAAATGCCTGTAAAATTGGGCTTTTCCTATCATTTTCCATCCGATAGCGACACATCAAAACATTTACAATGTTTTCTTATTAAATTGATGTCGGCATGATTACTACAAGAGGCATCCACATGTGTATATTGTAGCGAGCTTAGGGTTCGCTGGATTAATTATTTTTAATAAATAAGAGCCGTTAAATCGATTTTGAATTAATCCAACACTTTATTAGTCCGCTAATAACAACCGTTACTTTTACCGTACACTTAACGATTTCTTTACTTATCGCTTCCGTACTTATCGCGTCTTTGACTGCTTACTTCTTACTTATCGCTTTCTTACTTTCGCGTTCTTCTTACTTCATTCTGATGCGGTGTTTCGTTTCCGCCCGTTCCATAGCCTCGAATTTTCTACGGCTCATAGTCTCCAGTTTTCCAGTACTCTCTAGAATACTCTAGTACTTTGTTTTGGACTTTCTAGAATATTGTAGTGAGCTTAGGGTTCGCTGAATTAATTATGTTAAAATAAATAAGAGCCGTTAAATCGACACAACACTTTATTAGTCCGTAATACAACCGTTGCTTTTTACCGTACACATAATGATTTCTTTGTAAACACTTTCTACTTCTTACTCGAGACTTTCGCTTCCGCACGTATCGCTTGCTTCACTGCCTTACTTATGACTCCTCCCCATGGTCTGTGTGCGACGTATTTATACCGTTCCCTCATTCTGATTCGGCGTTTCGTTTCCGCCCGTTCCATAATCTCGACTTTTCTATTCCAGTTTTCCAGTACTTCCTAAAATAATCTAGTACTTTGTTTCGGACTTTCTCGAAGATTCCAGTACTGATTGTCATATGCGTCACAATATTTTAGTACCAATTGTCATATGCGTCACAATATTATAACCAGACGGGTTAAACCGTTTTCATCCGAGATTTTAGTTTTTAAAGAGAATTGTTTAGTTTGGATCGAATGTTCAAATGAATATAAAAAATTTTAAAAATTGACAAAACTGCGGAAATGCTCTTGCCTCGCTTAGGAAATCACAACAATAATTAATTAAAATTAATTAAACTCTTTGTTATCGACCAAACGGACGCTCCTTTTTTTATTAGTTACTTGTGTCAGTGGTGATGATAGTTGCAACATACATGCAACTTTACTTTACGCGAATACAGCTGACAAGTATGTGTCATTATAGCAATAGCATATGAAAAATAAGCATACTAATTATACATATAAAGATGCAAGGATCGGAACGTAAAATCAATTGCAGGATGTGGCACAACATAAATTCTGATTCTATTGATTTACTTACTTGTGGAGAGCGACTGTTTCATCGGAACTCCACGATCTGCTATATATTTACTGTAGCGATTTCTCGGTTATTTGAAAGTTACGGAGATGATAACTTGACTTTTTTCTTGAGTATTAATATTGAAAATATTATTTTTTATATTTTAAATTATATTTATTTATATTTTAATAACACCAAAATATACAGTTTTAATAGTAAGGAGAAAAAGAGCTAGTTATTTACTTACCTTGATATAAACCTTAACATGTAATACTACTAAAATCATTATATTTTAATACCAGGTGTACTGATATGAAGTGAGCGCCTTTTTTAAAATGAAACACTAATTTTAAATGGGAAAGTAAAAAACATTTTATTCGAAGTATTGGCCATTGATTTCTACACATTTCGGCCACCTTTCTGGCAATTTGTGGAAACCACGCCAATAAAACTGGTCGTCTTTTGAGGCAAACCATTCGGAGACCCAATTTTCGACTTCTTCGTAGGAATTGAAATGCTCCTCAGCCAATGCGTGTCCCATCGATGAAACCAAATGGTAGTCGGAAGGAGCCAAGTCCGGTGAATACGGCGGGTGGGGTAACACTTCCCAGCCGAGAGCTTTTATTGTTCCTTTGACGGGATCTGCTGTATGACTGAGAGCATTATCATGCAACAAAATTACTTTTCAGTGTCTTGTGGCCCATTCTGGTCGTTTTTCGGCCAATACATGGTTCAAATTGATCATTTGTCGTCCGTAGCGAAGCGCATCAACTGTTTCGCCAGGTTTTAGAAGTTCATGATACACCACACCCTTTTGGTCCCACCAAACACAAAGCGATCAGGCTTTGCAGTTGATGTCGACGCTTCTTCTGTATGTACCCATAATTTTTTGCATTTGGGATTTTTAAAATAAGTCCATTTTTCATCACCAGTCACAATCCGATGCAATACTGACTTCCTTCCGTATCGTAGAAGCAACGTTTCACATGTGGTGTTTCGCTTTTCCATCTGCCTGTCATTCAATTCATGTGACACCCAGTTTCCACGCTTTTGGTTCTTTCCCATAGCTTTTAAACGGCCAGAAATTGTTTGTTATGCAACACTTAACATTTGTGCCATTTGTTTCGACTTAATAAAGTGTCATCTTGATCAAATATTGCTTGCAATTCGGCGTCTTCAAACTTTTTTGGCGGTCTTCCACGTTCTTCATTTCGCACATCGAAATAATTATCTCTGAACCGCTTAAACCATCTTTCGCATGTTGCTTCCGATAGAGCCTGATCACCATAAGCATCGACAAGCATTCGATGCAGCACTTTTCTTCAAATGAAAACAAAAAATTCATGTTTTCCGCAAATCATCATTTTCTAGTACAAAATTCGACATTTTTAACAGGATTAAAAAAATGATGTTGTTTGTACAATGACTTGATGCATAGTAAATATGTTTGACAGATATCATAGTAACCAAATAAGAAAAATATAAGGGCTCGTTCACAACAAAGGTTCCCTATCGAACATTTGTATCTTGATGCTCACTTCACACCGGTACACCTGGTAGTATTACTAATGTTACCTCCAACTTCAATAAATAGCTTGAAGTAACATAGTGCCGAAGCGTTAATGCTACCATTTAGCAGTCTATTTACGAGTAAACGGAAAAGTATCGTATTATTTTTCCTCACCGTGATCTCCGAAGTGTTGAAAAATTCCAAGATAATCTAATCTTTGGCACATAATAGAATGCACCATTACGAATCTAAGGCTCTTGACAGCGTCTGACACAGAGCCTAACCAAGTAAACTTAGACCACTTCAAGACCGAACAATTCAAGTTGTTGTAGAGACCGTGTATTTATGTCTATTTTTTTAAATTAATTTCTTCTTCTTCTTTATTCTTCTTCTTTATATTAATGAGTTGCTAGTAACAAGATAGTCAATTTTCTTGACAGACTATATATTGATTTCATTTTCCAACGTTATGGATCAACTTCGCACCAGATGAGATGTCATCAGATCGAATCACTTACAAAATCTTAGAAAGTGGAAGGGTCAATCTCCTTTATTTCAACCCTAAGAAAGCGTTTACGAGAAAAAATGATTCATCAATATCACAGCTCACGAAAGTCATCAAGGTCGTCAAACTTAACATGAATTTGCTCAGCATCACAGTCAGACTAACGTGAGCATATGTCAAATATCGTAAAGTCCGCTTCTAAGTAAATACATGACTTAGTTAAAAACATACAAACAACAGCACTTTGCTTAAGGAGGTCCTAGTATTTATATTTTGACAAGCACGTAGCAGCGTCCCTCTCCGCAGCTAAAAACGCATATTCTATGACAAGAAGTCTATTCCGGAGTAGTCTTCTTGACCCCAGAGTCAAAATAATTTCGTACTCGGCATTCATCCGACCAGTTTTGATTTATGGCTGTCCAGTATGGTATAATATATCTCCACTTTATATGGAGAAGTTTCGTGTGTTCGAACGGCAGTGTTTGCGTTCCTGCCTCGGACTTTATAGAACACCAGAGTCGCAATACAAAAAATTCTATCCCAACAAAATCCTGTATAACAAATCAAGGTTAAATAGGATAGACAATTTCATAATTAAAATGATTCGTGGTCACACAGCAAGGGCAATGTGCAGTGACAATAATCTTATCGCGGGAGCATTCTATCCCAATGATATGTATCTAGAGAATACGCTCCAGAATGGGTTTATTCCCCCAGAAGCGTTCCCTTTCTTGGATCAAAAAGGCCTTATCCAAGACGTGCATGGAGTCCCGATTATTTACCACGCTTTCCGTGGTGCCAGGGAGAAACGAATTCTCCATGATAGTGATATCTCCAATGCCCCAGACCGCATGCGTTTTAGCCCGGCGATCAGTGAAAGAGATAAATCAGCCAAAGATCGAACATCTCCCAAATGGTGGTGGCTCCTCAACGAGGAGAGGACTTCACTTCATCAGATATAGTATGCCTCTCAAGAGCAACGCTCTCCTTCCTCTTGTCCCCCCTCCCCCTGTCCTCCTTTCCCCATTACTTTTATTTTTATTTTATTTTTTATTTCTTATTTTATGTTTTATTGGTTTTGTTTTGAAGTTTTTGTTTGTTATAATTAAAAAAAAAAAAAAAGTGTTATAATAATGTATACATATATATGTAAACGAGGAGTCCCCCTAATATATGACTTATTTCATATATATATATATATATATATATATATATATATATATATATATATATATATATATATATATATATATATGTTAAGTAGTTAATTTAAGGACTGTGATTGTAGAAAAGGGTTTAACATTTACCCCTAATATCATACATGTAAAAAGAATTAGGAAAATAAATGTGGTTTAAAAAAAAAAAAAAACTTAAGGAGGTCCTACCAATTACAAAACTTAAAATGTACGAATTTTTATGAATTTTTTTGTAAGAAATAGGTAATGTTTTTGATTCAAAACCTTGTAGAGTATTAGTTATATATGTTTAAAGTTCCCATTTTTTTATAAAAAAAAATTCTTACATTTGATAATATCGGTTGTTAAAGTAAAGCGGGTTAGGCGAAACAAGAGTAACTGATGGGCGCTCTAAAAAGTTTCCTTTTTATCTGAAAAGTCCAATAAAAAAAATATATAATTTATATATTTTGTCGTCGATAAATATCTAATCCTAGTTCACCAAATGGTGCTAGACGACCGCCGAATTAACGCGAAAGAGATAGAAGAGGCTATGAAAATGACCATAGAAAGGGTTTGTCACATATTTAATCAAGATTTAGGCATGAGAAAGCTGTCCGAGCGTTGGGTGCCGCGTTTGCTCACGTTAGACTAAAAACGTGTTCGAATGAACATTTTCAACGCTCTGTTGGCGCAGTTTAGGCGCAAGACTGTCGATGAAACTTGGATACACCATTAAACGCCCGAAATACAGTCAAAATAGTAGACTGCAAAGGGGGAATGGGGTCCAAAAAAAGCGAAAACTGTTTTTTTCGGTTTGGAAAGTGATGGTGATTGTTTTTTAGGATAGTCATGGAGTTATCTTAATCGATTATCTTCAAAAGGGACAAACCATTACAGGAGCATACTACGCATCATTACTTGACTAACTGAAAGCAGAAATTGGGGAAAAACGGACACATTTGCAGAAAAATAAAATCCTGTTTCATCAAGACAACGCGCCGTCTCACACCTCAAGGGTTGCCATGGCCAAAATCCACGAATTAAGGTCTGAACTGCTTGGCCAGCCACCTTACTCACCAGATCTAGCCCCAAGCTAATCTAAAAATTGCGCTCGGAGGACTGAGATTTTCATCAAATGAGGAGGCAATCACCTTTGTGAACAGTTATTTTGCAGAGAAAAACGCCGAGTACTATTTGGGCGGGATAGAGAGGTGGGAGCATCGCTAGTAGAAGTGTCCAGAGTTGCAAGGAGACTATGTAGAAAAATAAAAATAAATTTAAAAAAAAAGTCTTCTATCTTTGTTAGGTCGGAAACATTTCAGCCCACCCTCGTATATATATATATATATATATATATATATATATATATATATATATATATATATATATATATATATATATATATGTATATATATATATACATGTATACATATCATCATCATCATCGGCACTACAACCGGAATCCGGTCTTGGCCTTGTTTAGCAAGTCCTGCCACCGGTACCCGGTCCATATCCGACTTGTTAAATTGTCCATAATCATTTGTTTTTTCCGGACAAGGTCATTAGCCCTGCGCCAACATATATATAACGGGTCAATTGAAAAGTCCCCGGCCTGACACATAAATGGCATTAAATCCATATGGTTTTTAGCCCTAACCTTCAAAAGACGCGTGTATAAATTTGACAGATGTCGGATCATTAGTTTGTGAATTGTAGTATTTTGAGTGAAGCAACTTCTGTTATTGTGAAAAAAATGGATAAAAAGGAATTTCGCGTGTTGATAAAATATTGCTTTTTGAAGGGAAAAAATACAGTTGAAGCAAAAACTTGGCTTGGTGACGAGTTTCCAGACGCCGCCCCAGGAAAATCAACCATCAAGGATTGGTGTGCTAAGTTTAGACGGGGTGAAATGAGCACCGAAGACGGTCAACGAAGTGGACGCCCAAAAGAGGTTGTTACCGACGAAAACATAAGAAAAATCCACAAAATGATTTTGAATGGCCGTAAATTGAAATTGAATGAAATAGCAGGCACTCTAAAGATATCAACTGAACGTGTACATCATATCATTCATGAATATTTGGGTATGAGAAAGCTCTGTGCAAAGTGGGTGCTGCGCGAGCTCACTTTTGACCAAAAACAACAATGAGTTGATGATTCGGAGCAGGGTTTGGTGATGATCAAGCGTAATAAACCCGAGTTTTTGCGTCGATATGTGACAATGGATGAAACATGGCTCCATCATTTCACTCCGAAGTCCAATCGACAGTCATCCGAGTGGACTGCACACGATGAACCCGCCCCAAAGCGTGGAAAAACGCAACAGTCGGCTGGCAAGGTTATAGCGTCTGTATTTTGGGATGCGCGCGGAATAATTTTCATTGACTATCTTGAAAAAGGAAGGACCATCAACAGCGACTATTACACGGCGTTATTGGGCCGTTTGAAGGACGAAATCGCCGAAAAACGACCGCATTTGAAGAAAAAGAAAGTGCTGCTTCACCAAGACAATGCACCGTGTCACAAGTCAGTGAAAACGGTGGCAAAAATCCATGAATTGGGCTTCGAATCGCTTTCGCATCCACCGCATTCTCCAGATCTGGCCCCCAGCGCTTATTTTCTAATCTCAGATCTCAAAAGAATGCTCGCTGGGAGGAAATTTTCGTCGAATGAAGAGGTGATCGCCGAAACTGAGGCGTATTTTGAAGCAAAGGACAAATCGTACTACAAAAAAGGTATCGAAAAGTTGGAGGGTCGCTATAATCAGTGTATTACCCTCGAAGGGAATTATGTTGAATAAAAGAAACGAATTTTGCCAAAAAAATGTGTTTTACTATGGAAGGCTGGGGACTTTTCAATTGACCTGTTATATATATATATATATATATATATATATATATATATATATATATATATATCTATATATATATATAGGGGACTTTTCAATTGGCCTGTATATATATATATATATATATATATATATATATATATATCTATATATATATATATATCTATCTATATATATATATATATATATATATATATATACATATATATTATAATTTTAATATAGTATAGTTTATATTTTAATTTCATGCAAAGTTCTAACAATCAAATAGAACAAAAAAAGTGCTGCTCTACGAGCGCCTGGCCCATTGATGCGAAGAGGTGATAGTCAGATGGCGCCATATCTGGGGAGTACGGCGGGAGCAGAAGAATACCGCCCCCGCCAAGCGACTTGAGGTGTCATTCAGTAGTTTTGCTGTGTGCTGTGTACTTTTCGCTGCCGCCATCTCTTAGTTAAACCGGAAAAAACTTAAGCACACACCTGGTAAAGTACTTCCCCATTGCTCGTAAACGTCTCCTGATTGTTTCTTGTGACACATATAATGCTTCTGCTAATTTCCGTTGAGTGTGAGTTCGGTCATCATCCAATAACTCCTGCATTTGCAAAATTCACATTTTTGTGGTTTACCAGAGCCCTCACTGTCCTTCACATTGAAATCACCTCTCTTAAATTGTCGAAACCATGTCTCACATGTTCTAATTGATGGAGCGTGTTCATCATATACAAACGATGGCTTTCAACTGCCTTTTTCTTTTGATTAAATAAGAAAATCAATTCGTGCCGCAAATGTTCTTTTTCAGGCATAAAACTCAACATGATCACTGGACAATAAAACAAAGACGCTAGTTTTTGACGAACTTGTGTGTGTTTGCAGTTAAATCTAAAATGACGGTGAGTTTGACGTGGAAGACAAAGAACAAAGTGGAAGGCCGAAAGTGTATGAAGAGAAGGAATTGCAAGCAATATTGGAGGTAGATCCATACCAAACGCAAAAATAACTCAACAAGCAACTTCACATCGTTCAAATCGTTGTGGATGATTCAAAAAAAAAGGAAATTGAGTTCTATACGAACTAAAAAGGTGACCCGTTGAACACCTACTTTGCAAAGTGAAATGCTGGTTGCCAGCAAAAAACAACCGTTTTTTGCATCGTATAGTCCCTGGGGATGAAAAATGGATCCACTACGATAACCTAAAGAAGAGAAAATCATGGGGACCACCTGACTATGCTTCATCATCGACAGCAAAACCGAATATTCATGGGAAAAAACTCATGCAGTGTATTTGGCAGAATCAGATTGGTGTCGTGTATTATGAATTGCTAAAACCGAATGAAACCATCACTGGAATTCTCTACCGAACATAATTAATGAGGTTGAGCCGAGCACTCAAGGAAAAACGCATGCATTTCTACTCCAGACATGACAAAATTATTCTTCTCCATGATAGTGCTCGTCCACATGTTACGGTCCCGGTGAAAATCTATTTGAAAACACTTCATTGGGGAGTCCTACCCCATCCACCATATTCACCAGACCTTGCTCCTTCTCACTATCACTTATTTCCATCCATGGCGCGCCGCTCGCACTGTGCTCTGACATTTAAGGGTACTTCAAAATCCCCTTTTGTGTTCGCGCGTTAGTGTAACAAAAAAAAAAAAAAAACATGGTCTGTCCGAGGAGCACTTGACACTAAAAGTGTAATTACTAAAAATGGACACATACTCTAACTAAGTTCTACTGTAAATATCTTGGGTTTATTGGGGGATCACCGGATAGGTTTTAAAGACCTATATACTATGTGGTAAAAAAGGCAGCATGCAGCTCAGGTACCAAATGTTGGGTCTAAAAAGATCTTAGCCTCTATGACCAGATCAATTCTTTTATAAGCAGCTACGGCATGTACTAGAGCAAACGCATTTATCTCATATGTCTCGCCCATGAAACCTCTTAAATAAGAGGAAACTTTACGATCTACACCGAGGCAGCAGTAGTTATTGCGGGTTGAGTGTCAGTATAAATAAAACCAAAATCAGAGGAGAGGCAATACCAACAGAATGAACATGGCTCCAGTGCCTACTAAGCCGAACTCGAGAGCAAAACTCTAGACAAAGGTAATGCAAACGGGGTACAGCTACCGCAGACGACGGACATACGAAATGATACCGAACATCAAAGAGTGGATGGATAGACCACATTGAGAGGTAGATTTTCACACGTTTCGATGTCTAACAGGATACTGGCGCTTTGGACAATATCTACATAGAGTTAACGCCAAAGAAAACCCACAATACGCAAAAAACGCAGAACACAGAACAACCAAATTCATAAGGCATTTCTGAACGTAAATGTTTGCCTCACTGGTAAAATGTAACTTTATGTCGGCCCACTGTTTTTTTTTTTTTTTTTTTTTTTTTTTTTTTTTGCTATTTTGAGGTTTCAATCGATTTGTGTGGCGAATTTGAAGTTTAGCTGTACATGCTGGTTTTTTTTTTTTTTTTGGGTTCATGGTATGTCTATAATAAGTTGGTAAAATAGCGCTCTGTATTTAAAAAGCTCTTAAATTATCATCACAGTTTAACAAAACTTGGCTAATGGACGTGCGACGATTTTATTGGATTCGCTATATCATACCTACAAAATGATGGCGAGAACCTGTTAATGATCTTTCACAACGTTACATCGAATCACTGTTACACATATGTTCCCCTATCAACGCCATTGTACAAGCATTTGGCTTTATACAGCGACAAAAACTACATCCTACACACAACTCAATTGATCTGAAAGTCATCCTCGAATTCGTATCTGAATATACAATATGTTGTTTCATCACATTGAAGCCTTCCAATTATAACAAGATGCTTCATTGGTATACGATTGTTGCCGCAGATTTTGATTTTGACTTAGAATAGTGTTAAGACACGTCTTTTCAATCCACTCCGAAACGTATGTGGAGCCGTATACCTTTCCAAATATTTAGTAGGAACATCGGCAATTTTGTGGGAAATCAATGCATTTCTTGTCTTTTCAGCACTCTTAAGACACAGGGTTCCTAAACAAAACAAGAAAGGAATAATCCCTAAATTAGATTAACATATCAGGATTGAGACATAAAGCTACCAGCACAAATAAGTTGCTATCTAAAAGAGCCACAAGAGGGGTGACAATAGAAGGATCTACCGTAAACCCAATATCAATCAAAAGGAAAGGAGTTACGTGACAAGACGCTCCGTCTTAATCTTTAACACAAACACGACCTTTTAGAGCGCCCTTGAGGGGTAAATTGTGTTCTTGGCTTTTCATCGTTCTGTTTTGCTGTCCTTGTTCTTTTTATCAATTGAACTCCCCCACGTAGCTGAGAAGCACAGAACAACCTTTGTTGCTAGCCGATGACTCGATTCACATTTTCAAACCCCTGCTGATAGAAATGTCACACGTTTCAAGGTGCGACGATTAATAGTTACGCTAGTATCGGATATAGTAGCAAATGATAACTGCAGTACGACACCAGCATGTAGATACACAACTACAGAACACAATGAGAGAGTATATTGTCAATGCCGAAGAAACAATTTAGACATCTGCCTCCAATTACACACATGTACGTGTGCATTTCTTAGTTCTCGATCAGAATAAGCAATTGGTGGGTGGGGTCAGGATGGCAGGTCGGTCAGAAAATGTAACTTATACGGTAAGCATTAGATGGTAGTCTCTATCATCGTTTCTAATCCTACTCCAGTTCACGTAGAGAAGAGGACGGGAATTAATGTAGTAATGACCGGCACTAAAATACAGGGAGTGTGACTCAAAGTCAGCACAACAATGGTAAAAAAAATATTCCCTCGTATGAAGTGCACTCAGGGTTCGTCATTATATCGTCTACTCACGAAACTTCATGTCATTGTCCAGAAAGATTTTGTACATCCCTGCACTCAAGCTACTACCCTCACTTGTAGCTAAGGGGTGACTGAAGTTCATCCGAATTTACGAGATATGTCCTTCTGTGTGCTCGTAATGAGGGGTGGACTTAGGGTAATTGAGTTTTCTGGGCTCTTGCACCTTATAGTATTCCCAGCTTTAACCATATGACTGGAAGGAATTGTTTGTTTTTACGAGTAGATGACTAAAATACCAGGACGTAACTGATGCATGAAAAAATTAATAAGGAAGAGAAGGAATGAATTCCACGAATTTCTGTTGTGTGATATGCTGTGAAATTTACCGCATGCTGGTCAGATAGGGGCGTGTGCGTTCTTTTTCGCACCAATCTCCGTCACACAGAAGAGACCTAAGGAACAAGGTATGTGTTGTGACGAATACATGAAATTAGTTGATACATTTTATATTGTTAGAAATAATCGTAAACGTAATCTCGTAGAAACAGTTTCGTTAATGAAATAATGGATTTAGTATGCTTTCATATTGTTTCTGGAAATTATTTTAATATTATTCTAACTTGATCAGTAGAGAGATTGTTGGGTTGCCATTGTAAATAAGTGTTTCTGTGGCATATCTAAGTCGTTGAACAACTGTTCATACCACTTTACATTCCCACCGACGGTATAATTTATGTTCTTTCTACGTTCTGTCGTTTGACTGCTCATTGAAAGGCGCTGGTCACCGCATTAATGTTAATTTGGTTTTCTGGATAATGTATTCAAAAATACAGAATTTTTTTTCCACATAATTTGGTCTAGGCCATAATTATGGAGCTTAAATCACTTAACGTGGACTTTGCAACATTTGACACGTTTATTATAACGTTGTTCTTCGCAAATCTTTTATGTTTAGTTTAGGACATGCCCGCCACTTAAAAAAATTTCCCATAGTCATTGTCTGGTGGGTGAATTAACTTATACAACGTATAGGCATAATACTTGCGATAAAAGGTTTTCGGAAAAGCCGATTTTGCTTAGTTCCGTTAGTATGTTATACACTATGCTACCGTCTGGTTTACCGTCCGCTTTCGCACATTCGAGTCTAGAAATCAAAATAGGGAAGTGTGAATAAATACATTCCAAATTCATTCAAAACACCCCAGATCATAATGCTCAAGAAACCAGAGAAACCAGCAGAAGAAGTAACGTCTTATAGACCCATATCGCTATTGCCATCCATTTGAAAACTGTTTGAGAAAACACTACTCAAGCGACTCAAGCCTCTCATCAATATTCCAGACTTTCAATTTGGCTTTAGGAATAAACACTCAACTATTGAACAGGTTCACCGTGTGACCACAGCAATAGAAAAGGCTTTCGAAGAAAAGAAATATTGTCCAGCTGTCTTTCTTGATGTCACCCAAGCATTCGACAGGGTATGGCATGAAGGTCTTATATATAAAATGAGTAAACTGTTCCCAGAAAACTATTGCCATCTACTCGAATCATACTTGTCTGATAGAACCTTCAAAGTAACACACGAAGGAGCTCACTCTAGTTTCTATCCAATAGAAGCAAGTGTCCTGGGACCTTTCCTATACTTACTATGCGCAGCGGACATCCCAACAACCAAGAACACATTCATAGGCACCCTTGCAGATGATACAGTCATAATATCAGCTGACGAAAATCAAAAAAAAGCTACACAACAATTGCAACATGCACTCAACGCAATTAGTCAATGGACGACTGATTGGAAAATTAAACTCAACGAGATGAAATCTATTCACGTAACATTTACATTCCGACGATCAGATAACAATATTTCTACATATCTTAACGGAATTACAGTTTCCAAAGCAGATTCAGCGAAATATCTCGGTATACATTTTGATAGCAGACTAAACTGGAGACATCATGTGAAACAAAAAGCTGAACAAATAAAGCTGAAGCGTGGACAGATGTATTGGTTAATCGGGAATCACTCTCAACTCAATCTCTATTGTAAAAGATTGATCTATCAATCTATCATCAAGCCGATCTGGATATATGGAATCCAATTATGGGGCTGTACAAAGCAATCCAATAGAGATATAATTCAACGAAGCCAAAATAAATTCCTTCGCATTATCACGAATGCCTACCGTTTTGGGACAAATCAGGAAATTCATGATGACCTAGAGATGAAATGGATTTATGAAGTTATCCAAGAATATGCTGTCAAACACGAAAGACGCCTGCATAATCATACCAACTTAGAAGCTATTCAGCTCTTGGATATTACCCACGAATTGAGACGGCTAAAACGGACGAAACCTCATGAATTAATATGTTAAAATCTAACATACTAAAATCGAGTTGGGAGCTGAACACTGGTCCAGTAAACCCTTACACGTTTTACTTAATTAAACTAAATTAAGTACAATTTAAACCTAGCATTAAATTAAATTGTTAAGATTGTACTATTCATATCCAATAAAGGATGTTATTAAAAAAAAAAAATTATATATATATATATATATACATATATATATATATATATATATATATATATATATATATATATATATATATATATATATATATATATATATATATGTGAATTTCTCGTCCATTGTCAGTTTATATTCTGTCACGTTATGATGTTTACGTTATGTTAACTTCATTATCCACGTAAAGTGTTACTACCTTACACTTAGATCTCGTACTTTACAGACAAAATAAAGGATTAATACCCTTCCAAGAGCAAATGATTTAAAAGGATTATTATTACCCTAATATACTGTTATTCATCATCATTATCGGCACTACAACCGGGAACCGGTCTTAGCCTTATTTAGCAAGTCCTGAGGCTTGTTAAATTTTCTATAATGATTTGTTTTTTTTTCGGGCAAGGTCATTAGTCTTGCGCCGGAGGCTCCCCGACGGGGAATCGAACCCCGGTCTCCCGTGTGACAGGCGGGTATACTAACCACTATACTATCGAGGAGCCAATATACTGTTATTAGATTGGTAAAAAAGTATTCGAATTTTCTGTTTCATTCTTTTTAAAGTGTATAAATTGTAAAATGATACTATCTGGGCTTGCTCTCATTTGATCGTAACTCATACAGCTGTTCGTCAAGGAGGCGTCTTAAACTAACAAGATAATTTATTCTTAAGCAGTTGAAAAACGAATGTGCAGACAAGATTTTCTAGTCAAAATTACTCATTCTGTCTCTATAATATTTTTAAATGAAATGGAAAGTCTTCCTGGTTTGTTTTCGCGATGTAAAATTATCAATTTTAAAGTCTTAATATTATGTCACCATATCAACGAGAAGAGAGAAAGGTCATTCTTAAATTTAGCCCCCACATAAACAAAAATAATAAACAAAGGACATCCGAATCACGTTTTAAGTCGTTTATTGTATTTCCTATAATATAGGGGGATGTTTTTCATTGAAAAATTTACAATATGCCCTAACACATCAATTTCTATAATATCGAAGAAATCACTCAAGTTGGTGTTCGACTGGGCATATTTAAGGCCGAAGCACAAAGACTTAACCGTTTCTGCCGAGAATGTTGCAACGGCATGAGAGTTACGCACCGACCAGTGCAATAATTATTACTTCAGATGTGGGTTCTCTGCTATAACTCCACATCTGTTTATTAGCAAATCAGTCGTTCTTTCACTTGGCGATTTCCAGGTAGTTGCTGAAACTGTTTTTTGTTGTTTCAATCTACCTAAGTATAACATAGTTCCTATCTATCATCTATCCTGAATTCTTTACCCGGGATATAGCCGAATTGAACACAACGGCCTATCTGATTCTATATATAATAAGTCAGTACTCTACTCGTTCACTGAAATCAGTTTTCCTTTTTTTTTTAATTATACTGTTTTAATGGACATAACACCTGAAGAAATGTGCGTTGATCTCTTACCCGAACCAAGTAATATACTTTTGAGTGTTAGTGAGTCATTCCATGGACACTCGATATGTTTCTCACTTTTTTTCTTAATAAATACAGCATTGAAATTAGTATTAGATAAATTTCCAAAGCAATTTCAACGATGAAGCCCCAACGAACGCCATTTGGGGCTCTGAACCAATGTTTCGGGAGATTTCGGAGTTATATGAAGCAGACAAGATTTTTTTTTAATAAGCTTTGAAGCCAATGCAAATGTTCAACAATAACACCAAATCAGATGGCTAAATTATTATTATTTTTTTTTTTTCTATTTCAAATTCGTCGTTTTTTTTTTTTTTTGTAGTTTAAATTAGATGGATGCAACAACGAACATCGATTGCCAAGACATCATTTGCTTCATATCACTGAGTGAACATTTCGGTTCGATTCCGTTTGTATGATGAAGCAAGGAATACAAGATTTGAAATCAAACAATTCAGAGGAAATCTACTGCCACTGTTGTGTTAGTAGGCCTCGCTCCCCGGTAGCGTGTTTCCTGGTCCTGAAAAGGATGAGGGACTCTTAGACCGCTCCTGAGGGGACCCGTTGTGGTCGCCACCGTGCTTCCTCAAACCTTGAGGGAAGAGTAGCAACCGATCGTCGATGGGTGATGTGTTCAGTGAGTTGGCAGTCACCAGCCTCTGCAGGGGTCGCTCGCCACCAGGGATCTGCAACTTCAAATAGTTAAAAAATATAATTTGTTCCTTTCCTGGGGTAATTCCTCCAGGGACAATGGCTTGTTAGATACTGCGGCCCGGATATCTTTTTTTTTTTTTCAAAACTGTATTTATTTGACCAAAAATGAATAGTTACAATAAGTAATACAGCTAACTTATAATAGATTTGTTACATATTAAGTGCTTACATGTTATTTGTTAACATTTTGCAAACAATTCTTTTTATATATGCTTAAGATTTACTGGGAATTATATATATTGGTAATTTTGTTTTTCCTGTAAAAGGTCAAAAGAAAAACCAGGAACTCTGTTTATTTTAACTTAGCCTACTTAAAATTACTTAACATAACTTAATCTAACTAAATCGAATCCTATTTACAATTTACAATATTTGATATTGTAATGATAGTGACAATTCGAATTTGACTTAAAAATAATATTTACAATTTTTAGTTATGGAGGTGGGATTTCTCGTTGGGATTGAGGATAGTAAGGGATATGATCAGGTAAGATCTTGAAGGAGGGGAGAGCCATTCGGTTCAGTGTTAAAGGTAAGGATCTTGGAGAATGGTTGGATGTTGCTGTATTTGAAATGATTGGGTGCCACCCCGCCCGGATATCGCGATGTATCTTCCTTTTAAATGAAAACAAATCGAGATTTTGTATTTTGAAACGAACGTTTCAGATGGAAAATTTCGATTTCAGGGTGTGGTGTTTGATGTGCTCATTAGGATAATCGTTTTTGAATTGGTGCATATTAGGATATGCATTGGAATTTGGGTTTTTTCCTTATGTTGTCCGTCCGGCTTATGCAGACAAGAGTTTGCGTGTCCTTCGGATGGGTAACACAAGATCCGTGGGTATTGGGTAATGAGTTTTGAATTGGTGCATTTACAAGTCATAAAACATCTGCCATGTCGTCATAAAACATCTGCCATGTGATTCACTTAATAGCTTAGCTCGCAAATCAATCAACAAAAGTACCCAATATAAACGGTCGTTTTATTTGCTCACCTTCAATTCTAATAAATACACAAATAAAGTTTCTCTGGCATTAGACACTTCACACCATTGCATTAAATTGGTTTCTACTGGAAGTTATTGACCTCACTGGAAGTCAATGACCTCACTGACACGGCTACGCCATCGTTCCCTGTCCCATGCACCTTCCCACGCTTCGCCCTCTTCGGCTCACATTGTCCTCCTATCTCCGTCGCAGCCTAACTATCAGTATCTTACCCGTGTTATGACGTCACCCGCCGTACTTTCTCGATAGTGAGGGAAGAGTGAGTAAGTGGAAGGTTAAATAAAATAATAGTATATTACCCTTTTGAAGTTTTATTAATTTATTGATCATTAAAGATGGACTTTACTCTATAAGTTAATACTTGATGCGGTAACCTTTCTTGATGGGTTACTTATTAATTCTTTGACAGTTTAATTTATTACTTTAGTCAAGAAGGGTCCTCTTCAGTCTCTGTTTAACTATTTGATAGATTACAAATTAACTGCCTTTGTTCTCAAGCAAAAAGCTCGCTGTTTCATCACAAGGCTGCAACATTTTGATTGATTACTTAACTCCATTTATACCGAAATTAATGAGGAAGAACTGCAAACGATGGATTAAATTCTTCTTCATTCTGTGTGACCTCAAACTCAAGTCAATTACTCTGTCGCAGTTTCGCTTATTAGGGTTTGAGCCATATTGAGTGCAACTTTCCGGCACGAGTCATTCGCATTGCTTAATTACTATCGCCACTTGATTGATCCCCTTAAGGTGCCCCAGCTTTGGCTTAAGCAATCGTATGGCTAAATTTAAATTCGCACTTGATTGATCCATATAAAGTACAATAGCCCTCGTTCAAGCAATTAATTTCGTTTAATTGGTTGGCGTTTCGTCGTTATGCATATGCCTGCCTTTCGCAGACAGCACTTTGACGGGCATTTCGTTCAACGTCTTGAGGCAATTGTCTTTGAATGTGCCGGTAGTCTCCCATACCAGGTATTTAGCTTGTTTTTGGATACGGATCAAAAATGTGCTTGCAATTTGATAGCGTATAGCTTGGGTAATTACTATGCGTCATTGGTGGAGAATTAATGAAGAATTGCGTCGTGTGCGATATCAGTATTACGAGTAGTGTATTACGTTAATTGCATCATGCTAAATGGGATTATATAGTGGGATACTACACCCGTTGGTACGTCCAGATACGTCGTTAATAGCCTAACCCAATCAGAGTTTGGGCTATTTAGCGAAAATCGCTGACGCAATTATGGAAATCTCCGACTAGCAGTCTGAGCTCCCTGCGTACCAAATCGCGGCGATCAATCAACACGTCGCCCCGTTTCTGCGATAAGAAGGGGCACGTATATGACGAATGTTTAAAATGGCGAAACACGCCATTCTGCCGGGAGTGCTGGCAGTATGGCCATGACATTGCCGACTGCCGTGCGAATTACACTCCACCACTACATAATCCCGGACCACACCAACCCTCTGTCCCCAAGGCCCCAGCAACATCAAACCGCCGAGTGTCCAGCATTCGGAGTAGTTGCGGCTAGTGTGGCCATGCAGGGCACACGTGGGACAAGCGCAGAGATAGGGTAAGGTTGGAAAAAAACTAAAAATTCTACAGTTACACGAACCCAAGTGGCTAAGTCTAAACGTCAACGCCAGTGCCCACAAACTCACACGCCTGACATAGGCGGCAAACAATTGTCCATACCTACGTATGGACGAGAAATGCCGACCCTGAACCCGGGTCTCCTCCACCCCGCACACGGCACCCCATCACTGCGGAGGCGGATTAATGCTGGGTTCAAAGCTCTTCCAGCCCACACCGCGGATGCGAGCGGACTCCCGATAGGTTTCGACCTAATCGGACGTCACACCTGTTGGTGCATCCGACCCACAACAGGCCAGTGGACCAAACCGCACCCCCCTTGCCCCTGCCGGCATCAACGCGGTAACAACCAGGTCCACACCCAATGCCGATCACCAAACTCCCCTCAACACTCTCTACCTATTTCGTGACTATCTCACGGGGGGTGAAGTGGGGGTTCTTTAAGGCTCGTCGGAAGAACCACCCATTTTCTTAAACCAACTCCCCATTCCCAACCTGCAATAAATTACATTCCAACCATTATCTCTTACCTGCAATCGAGCAGCATAAAGCTCTCTTTCAAACCATTTCGCACTTGCAATATAAACCCACGGCAAGATCATCATCTATGGCATCAAGTGACATAATTTCACTACCAACCATTTTTCTCATCTGCATTTGGGCAGCATCAAACTCTCTCTGAACATTCGGTTCACATCCTTTATGACCATCACGAACCATTTCGAATCTTCTTGATTCGACTTGCTAGCATTTTTCGTTGCAGATGTACACACCAATTTCTTGTGTACATATTTCCAACCAACCGTCGGGCCAACGCCCAAGACATAGCAAGCCGCTTGTTTGTACAGCCGCACGACTAATTGCATGATCTGTTGCCTTATCTAGGAACAATCATCGCAACGGTCATGTCTAACGATTCGTTGTCTAAACAACGAACAGCCACGATTCTCACGCGGGCTAGCAAAAACAGAATGCTTCTGCATACACAGCGTATAAACAGAAGATTCTATTTCGACCCGTCCGGCAGTATTCTCTATCATAAACGAACCGCTATTATAAACATGGCAACCTCTTTCGGTCTCTATTGAGCTACCATTTATTTATTCAGCTGCCTGGGTAGAGTCGTTTCGTGGCATCCAATTCCCGATGCAATTTCGTTTGTCCTTCCTTCCAGGGCATGGGTATTCAAACTGATCTGTACGATCACCATGGGAACTTTTCCAATGAGACTCAAATCAATTTTTCATTAGCTGCCGGGCGAACGAAAAATGTCATTTCTCGTTTCTCCATACCAATGGAAATCCACCTCAACCACGGGTTGGCTCTGCTTCGATCATTGCACACGGAGTCAGATTTCAAACACCCAACCATCCAGACGTGTCGGTGTCGCAGCGAGTCTTTAGTCGAGTCAAGGGGTAGTTGTTAATAAAAGGAAACTGTGTGTTAAGAAAGACATATATTGTGCGCTGATAGTTGTTAATTAAAAAAGGAAACTGTGTGTTAATAACGACATATATTGTGCGCTGATAGTTGTTAATTGAAAAAGGAAACTGTGTGTTAATAACGACATATATTGTGCGCTGATAGTTGTTAATTGAAAAAGGAAACTGTGTGTTAATAACGACATACATTGTGCGCTGATAGTTGTTAATAAAAAAAAGGAAACTGTGTGTTAACAACGACATATATTGTGCGCTGATAGTTGTTAATTAAAAAAGGAAACTGTGTGTTAATAACGACATATATTGTGCGCTGATAGTTGTTAATTAAAAAAGGAAACTGTGTTAACAACGACATATATTGTGCGCTGATAGTTGTTAATTAAAAAAGGAAACTGTGCGTTTAATAAAGATCCTCTAATCGAACATAACGTGTTTTATTTGTCCTTTGGAGAACGGTCTGCGGCATTATTCAGTGGGTTTTCAGTGAACAATCTGTGGTTTTTATTGAACCTGCGTCCGTGCTGACGCCCCTAGTAAAACTACCAACACTACATCTTCATCATATTTAGCGCCAAAGATAGTCGTGAAAACCTTATTCTCGAATACGCGGAATCTGTTCTTTTTCATTGTGTCAGCGCTCATGCCTCGCATCCATATGGAACAATCGGCATTATTATGGTTCTATAAATACGCAGCTTTATACAATATTACATGACAGCAGTCTCGACTTAAGCAGTTTGTTAACTGCGTACCAAATAGCGTTGCCGGAATACAGTGTTTTGTTGATTTCCTTTGAGATTTCGTTACTAGCTCTTTAACGTTCTCAAATGTCTTTCCCTTGCCGTTCATGTCTGTTCCCTGAGGTAACCATATATTCCGTTTTGTCTTCATTGACTTCTATGGCCACCCCCGCGGCCACTTCGATTCGAACCGACGCTATGACGATTAGAATCATTAAAAGGTTGAACCAATTCTCAACACATTACGCCACTACCGCATGTACCAATTCGATTTCTAAACACAAGTACACTCAACTGATGTGGAATTTCTATGCTCTTGCTTGGTAAACAGCTGATGCTTTTCCTCGTTCGGTTTTCTTTCTGTGTTTTTCTTCACTATCCACTTGTGTGCTGTGTGTGTATCTCTTAGAAACGCCACACTACTTCCTTTGCAGTAACTTTGATACGATCAACTTCGTGTGCGAACCACCGAGCGAGAAGCGAGGAGCAAGCGAGCGAGAGAACGTTCGAGCAGGCGAGTTAGCCGGGAAGTCGAGACCGTAATAGTAAACTCTTGTTAACTATGGGATAGTGTGTGCTGTGTGTACCAGGTCACACGTTAGGCTAGAGAGAACATGAACTGAACACATGGAGAAACGGGTGATCAGCGAAGCATGCGTGTGACGGCCGCTTGTACGAATTCGATTTCTTTCTATGTTGCTCTTCACTATTTGCTTGGGTAGTGTGTGTATCTGTTAGAATCGCCACACCCCTCTGATGAGATACTCGAGCTCAGGGTTAACAAGACATGGTAAGACGCCAATTGTTTTAATCCACCACCGATTTCGAATGGATCTGTGAGGTGATTTTCTATTCTAACTTTATTTTTCTTCATACGGATTTGAATGAGCGCCTAGCGTGACTACAATATTGTGGCGTATTTGCCTTCCAATGAAGTTTTTTGAAGTCAATGAAAGTTTACTGGATCGTTTCTCCGTATTCGCAATTCGTTCTCAGCAATGACTTTAATATGAACATTGGTAAATGGCGCTTGTTGGCCGGCTCCTGCCGGATCCACACTGGTAGTCTCCCAGTACTTCTTTTGCATATTCTGCGATTCCGCCAGTATGCAATTTGTTAGTATTTTGTATGTGGTTGGAAGAAATGATAATCGGTCATACCTGTCGCCCTTCTCACTAATAGGGATGACTATTGAGAATTTCCATTCTCCGGGAGTGACTTCCTTATCTTATATTGTTTTTATTAATTGGAGCACTATTTGAGCGGTTGCTTCTCCTTCATGCTTCATAAGTTCCTCCGGTCGACTCCGAGAGCCTTGTTGTTTTTCAATACATTTTTTGCATCTATGCTTCGTTGAAGAAGGTTCCTGCCATCTGTGGCTCGGCTGAATGCTTCTCATTTATTTGTGGTTGATTGGGCTGCAAATTAAGCAGATTTTCTAAGCTTACTTCCATTTTGTCACGACATTGTTTGTTTCTGTAACAAAACGACCATTCGTGTCTCGAATTAATTTGGCTCACCCATGATGCCCGTATCAAATAAAATGTTGCCGCCGTACATTCTTCTGATGTTTTTTGCTCTGGCATTTTCTAGAATTTTTTCGATTCGAGTATTCTCCCCCTTGCGTTTTTTTTTTTTTCGTTTGAAAAATCTAGTTGTCACTTTCTGAATAATTGAGTATCTATCTACGTTGTCGTCATCATATCCTTCTAAGTGGATTAGCCTGAGGCTGGTCGATCTTCGTCCGGCACTCATCGAAAAACCAAGGTTTGGACTTAATTGTTTTCTTAACTCCTAATACCATTTGGGATGTTTGTTTGATCACGTTTCTGATTGCTGCCCATTCTCTAGGATGCTAGACCTATTCGTCAGTTCACCCCTTTACGGTAGTCCTTTAGTTTATCAAAGTCGAACTTTTTGCTTTTTGTTGTTCGAATGGTGTCATTTGTCTATGATGAAGTAGCGTTACACTGTCGGGGAATATCTATGTGACATTGTGAATTATTTTGTGTTTGAACAACGTTCTTTTCAGACCTTTTGGTGTTGCGAACGTGATAATTCGAATTTTATTATCGTTTGAAACATCATGTAATCTCTTTTGCCTATAGTTGGTTGAAAGATATCTGCTTTCCAATTTTCGTTTTGAGAAATTTTAACATCGAATGATGAAATTCCAATAAATTCTTCGTCTAGGCTTTCATATAACGTGTCCTTCGTTTCTTCGTCGGTAGTTTCGGTTGAGACATGGTTTCGATTATTTGGTATGGGAGTCGTACCTCCTGGACCTTGACGATGTCCATTTTATATTGTTTTGCGTTCTCTATGGTTGTTTGTATCGCGCCTGGATTACATATTATTCCACGTACCGACGCATATATCCCGCTTTTCCCCTACGCTTTCTTTTTGCTGAGTCGATGTTTTCTTGATGATTTGTTACCTTATGGGAGTGTCGGCTCATCACACCTAGGTTTTTTTTGTATATGTATTGCGTTTATTGTTTTCAGTGATGTGTGTTCCCACGAATACTGTACTTTCAAATAGTCTGCCATATCAGGGCCCCGTTTTGATGTGGTAAGGTCTTCTTACAGGTCTGATGCGATCCGGTGTTCTAGAGGCACCGTTTTAATACAGCCGGTATACACCTGGCTGCAAACCACCCAATGGAAACGGTGACTTATAACGCCATGAATTATGGGTGACAGATATTTGTGTACTCCTCGGCAGCCTGTCTGACATGGGTTATCCTGCTGGATAACTTCCATCAGCATAGCCTGAGTGATTCATTTTATATTAAGAATCGGCTCAATTTTTAAATTTTTTCCCAAGAAGTGAAGTGCTGCTCAGCCGACGATGAGTCATCGATCGGAATAAGTGGTAATCGAAAGGAGTAATTTCTGGTGAATATAGTGGCTTTCCCTTGGAGCACCTTCAAAGTTTCCTTAACAACTTTTGCCGCATGTGGCCGAGTGTTGTCTTGCTGAAAGATCACTTTGTCAAATCCTTTGGCATATTGGGTACGTTTGACCTTCAATGTTCGGCTCAATTGCATCCATTGTTGTTTCTAATGTTCACTAATGGCGGTTTCGTTAAACACATAGATAATCCACTCCAAATTGATAGAAAACCACTCCAAATTGGCAATTGGCATTGCAAAGCTTACTCAAAGACTTCTTGTGCTTTGGATTGTCGTAGTGGATCCACGTTTCGTCTCCCGTCATGATACAAAAAAAAAACATCCAATTTTGCCTTTGGAGCAGTTATTTGTATATGAAAAAACGGCTTGAAGGCGGTTCGAAATAGCTTGTTGAGTCATTCCCAAAGTTTCACTGAGAACCTCTTACGTTTGGCATGAATCTTGGCTCAGCATCTCCATATTTTACTGGTCTCCCTTTGCGTTCTTTATCGCTGGTGTCAAAAGGTTAGAGCACAAAGTAAGAATGTTGTTTATGCTTCTACGAAACGGCACACACTTTTTAGAGGGAAATGAAAACCTTATAACATGCATATAGTTACAAGATGGTCCAATGCGATTTAATGCTAGTTACGCCATCTTTTGTAGAACAATCGAAACCGATTTGTACATCCAATACTATTGTTGCCCGAGCACTTAAAGACATATATACCAAAAATATGGGCCATCGCAGCATAGTTATAAGAAATGACTTTTTTTGTACGTTCAGCCACTGTGAACGCTCATCTGTCCATCATATCATGAATTCTCAAATTTATAGAAGTCCGTAAATATCCAATCGATTCTCAAAAAATTGGCCTATAATTCCCATTTTTCTATAGGCCTGTAGCACGAACTTTCATTAAATCAGTTCCAAATGTAAGCGCAAGATAGAATATAAAAATCGAGATCAAAATAGAGATCAAATTCAACAAAAGACCTGATAGCATGCGTACATTTTGCCACTCTCTCCATTGCTTTATTTAAAGTAGGTTGCTTGCTTTGGACATTTAAAAAAATTTTGTCATTGTTTGACATCCAGCCTTGTTATTGAAGTGCCTGTGAAATTGACGACACATTAATTCAGTGGAAAAATAACGGTTTTTCTGGCTGCTCAATCCAAATAGCAAGGATGGCATCATATCTGCTACCAATAAAGTTAATACTGTATTGTGTGAAGTTAATAGGTATTGTACCTGTGAGGGCTCTCTATACTACATGGAGAACCAACTCACTGTTTCCGCCTTATTTCGACCGCTAACAGTGTGTCAAACGACCGCAATTCCTCCTACTAACCTATTCACCTGAAAATCATGTTTTCCAAAAGGACGCATAGCTAAACTCATTACTTTATGAAGACAATGCATAATTGAGTTTAGCTACCCTTTTGCCATACTGCAACTCCATTTCGCTAACCCATAAGATTTCCACCGGAAATCTCATTTCATGTCGGTTAGCAACGACATAGTCTGATCAAACGACGCGGTTGCATAATCATGCAATCGCTGGCAAAATTATCAAAGAATTTACTTTAGTTCCTACGATCAGATTTCCCTAGTCAATTCGGCGCCCTATTCACTTTCCCCAGACACTCTATTCGCTGGGGATCAATGATCTCTTTTTATAGGTGAATAACAAAATCCCATTTTTCTCTCCTTCAGATTTTTATCTTCCCCGGGTTCAATGCACTCTGAGATCACCACAGTCGTCGCACTAGGTCAGTAGGTCATCCGCAGAGGCTGCATTGATACAAGCACACAAACTAAGTCAACCCCGAAGTTATTGCGCTCTCTCTTTTGTTCTTTTCATTCTTCGCATGCCCAGCGACTGTCGAGTGATGTGCAAGTATTATTAACCTCGCTGAGACATGCAACAGAGAAGATTCTTGAGAGAGCGCGATGATTATTGGCTAATAGCCGGGCAAATGCAAAATCCAAATTTCATCCCTAATTGGGATCAGTCACTATCACAGCAGCGTACACACGCTACGTCGCGCGTTCAAAAAAGTCGCCTTACAATTACCTCCGCGGGCGGTCACGCCGCAAGATAAGTCACAATTCAACACCAAAGTGCTCACATGCATTTGAAGCAAATTTTTAATTACCACAGCCACAGTGTCGAGAAAGAAGTGTTTCAACTTGTATACTATTTATAAAAATCAATCTAGTAATATAAGTTCTAAGTTAAGTAAAGAAAAACAAAACAAGAAAAACAAATTATAAACTATCCCCCCAGGATAATGTAACTAAATAATAAAGAACACTAAGCCAACAAAACCACCACAGTGAAATATTATTTTTTTTCTGGATTTTCTTCTGGTGAACATTTGCTTTCGTAGTGACTACGTTGGGGAAGAAAGTGAAATTAGTGCCCGTGTCCGGTACAACTACCCACATACCCTTATACACTCAATTTCTCATTATTATAAAGGACTTCTTGTTAGTTACTCATAAGTCAATTCGCCCATTAGTTGGGTCTCTCGCACCCATTCGAAGATGCTCGACCCGTCTCTTCAAATAATATCAATAAAATATTTTCAATAAATGGCATAATTGAGCTTTTAAATGGAAGGGCCATGTATGTGAAAAATGCGGTCAAATGAATAGTGTGTCTTAAGAAGTCGTAGATATGCTTCACCCCATCAAACCTGCTCATACTTTACAAGTCGCATATTCCTCCTAAACTGATTTTCGAAAACCGTTTGAGAAAAAAAGTATCCTGGCGGTAATCAAAAAAACTTATAACAATATTCTCTGAAATACAAAAAAAAAGAGCAAATATGTTATAACTAGGTGAGTACAAATTAGAAGTAAGGATTCAAAAAAAAAATTTTTTTTTTTTTATTTTCAACAGGGTCGTAAGGTAGAAAGTACAATTTATAATAAAATATACACCACGTGCTGGTATTTTATGTGAATAAAGTTTCAAGTAAGAATAAATCAACTTTTTTTTTAAACTAACTTTCATAGAATCTCAGCTCCATAACAACATCAAACTAAAATATTCAGCGAAACCTTAAAAACAGGAAAAGTGTGCGAGGATGACAGACAAACAATAACTAAACAGACATTTTAAATACTCCAAACACATGCAACCCTTTATAAATGTCACAAATTCATATTTCTCAAAGACGTCCCACGATAACATCATCATTTAGATATCTGCTAAATAAATGTTTTAAAACGTCAGCCAACACAATTGGAGCGGCAGCCATTATTCGATTAACACCGTTGGAATCAAAGGCCAATTGATTGGGGCGCACGCCAACGAACACAATTAATTTGTCCATAAATTCAGTAGCAGCCTACCTCGACAATCTTGAGTCATTTTACATTCAGCACGAGGGGAAAAGGGTAATAAACAGAAAGGGCTCTCCCATGTGTGCTATGCACAACAAATTTCCCAATATTTCATGAGGAAGGCAGATGGTTCCCTGTGCCTGTCCAGACGGCCACTCAGAGGTTAGTTTCTCGTGTTACCTTGGCACCTCTACCTCATTTGGGACAAAGCAACAATAGAGATCGATATCTTAGCTGACGCAGTACTGCATTGTTGTCGATGTAAACTATAGTATGTGAACACAAGTTAGGGATAGGTCGGAGAACACAACGTGGTTGCCTGATGTGTGTTTTGAGGGTCCCTTGGTTTACGGATACGTGCGTTCAGCAGTGATGATGTTTCCAATCGGATGCTAATATAATCAAACATGCACGAGGATAGGAAGTCTTGTAAACGGAAGGGCCCACCTTGACATTTGCACAATATATGGGCAAGCCGGCAAATGCCTGCCGAAGAGAAAGTAAAATTCAGTAAAGAAAAGAAGATGTTGACCAATAAAACAGATAAGTACCTTTCAGTGAGCAAACGAGTTATACACAGAATGGAGCCAGTTTATCCTCTTCGTTTTGAAAGGATGATGTTAAATCGAAAATCGATGGGAATTATTTCTAAACCCTTTTCGAATAGGCATAATGTTTTCTAACATCAAGCGCTAAGCCATTTCTAGCACGTAGAAACTTGTGAAAATTTACGTTGTTTCAACAAACTGCTCTGCATAATAACTATGAATTCTTTATACCCTTATTAAGAGGATACAAGTTTACTCATCCACGATCGAAATGCCTTATTGGGATATGTTCACATATACAAACTGGTTCTAGGTGTTAGTTAATTCTATTTTGAAGAGGCAGGCAGCATATGTATTAAAAAATCTTAAGGGCGCGTTCACATACCCACATGACAAAAAAATTTAATAGTCAAGTTAATAGGATTAAAATGTACTAAAAGTATATACGTTCCAATTACCCAACAAACATTCACTAAATATATACATATGTACAAATGAATTGTTGGGAGCCTTAATTTTTACATATATGGAGAATCCCATGTAATGCATGTCGTTATCAAGCTACACATTTACAATAATAAGCTTGGCATTGAGTACTCTTGATGCTGTCAATGAACCTTCTGAGGCTATTACTTTCTAAGTTCCCTACAATAACAACAAACTAATTTGATTACCTACCTTCCTTGTCACCGTACGGAATCTGTTTGACCACTATACTACTTGTTCAACAACAATCGTCTATTGTTGCAAAAATAAGTTTGTGAAATGTTCACAAAACTACAGCATAACGGAGGAGTTGTAAGGAATCGCTAATAAGCCAACGTCGAGGGTACGCATTGTTTTAAATTTGCTTAGGTCGCTGTTTTCTGTTTTTATTTTCTTATTATTGTTCAGTGCAGGCGAGTCCAACTCTTGCGGAGGTCCCTTTGACTATTCCCAAAGGATTGTTGTGTGCTTAACAGAACTTCAAGTAGTCCTTTCGTAAATTGAGAGCACTTGATGCATGTATACTTTTTCATATACGCAGTGATTCCCCTCCCAGAGACTCATGTGCTGCGGCTGTAGTCCTGCTCGAAATTTGTACATATTATGGGACGGGAAGGAATTGCAACCACAGCACAAAAAGTAAATAACATGTAACACGATACAATACCTCAATTGTTGAATATACGATTTCGTTTAAAAATGGCAATGCACTAATTGATTATGAAGACTTGTGTAGTCGACCTTTTGACAAGCGGGTTACCGATTCGAATTTTTTGTCATGTACTTGACTTGAGTTTGCAATTAAGAACTCAAAACGTCTAGCTTTCAATTAATGAGGGGGGTACTTTTGCAAAGATCAACAAAGAGGAATTCCATATAAAAGAGTAATGAAATGCCAAGAATACCATAGTTTAGTTATTAGTGTTTGAATTGGAAAAAAGAGGATTTCGGAACTGATGGAAACGAGTTTATATTGGCACGAAAGTCACGTGTGAGTTGACCTCTTATACTGTTTAGGCAAAATAAAAGTCTAAAGTACTACACTAAGTAGAATGATTGAAAATAGAGTGAGAAGATGATCACGTACTCAATAAAGTAGGATGATACACACACTCAATTGAATCCTTAGACGGGCAGTTGAACTTACTCAGCGGTGTATTCTGTAAAAAAGGCACTGTCGATGCTCAACTAACCTCAGCGCATGGATTCAAAATATTTTCTAATTACATCTGTAAGGAAATACGCAGCGGGTTACGTGAATGTTGTTTTTTTTAAACCAAATCACTGAGTGTCTAATAGTATGTTTAGTAGATATTATATTATTCTAGCATTCAGGGCTAGTGTGTATCTACATCGCTGTTCCGCCAGGTCTCCTTTTTCTTCCCCTCGCATCTGCCATACATTCTACCTCGTCCCCACAAATCACTAAGGTGTCCGACAAGTACAACACCGAGGGAAAAGCACAAACACCGGTCAAGTAAAAGTAAAACACACTATTTCGTTTATTTAGTTTTATTTATTTTACGGTACCACTGCGTGAAAGTTACAATGTGAAGTCAATAAAAACACAATCTTCGAAGACTGCAGCAAATATAATATTCGACATGGCGGTTGCAAACAGTGCACTGTAGGTGGTAAATGCGAGTTATGTCTATGAGGCACATGATTTTTACTTATTTTATTGTCCTTTTTTTATTTCGAAATTATTACACACACGCGACTCGGTGATTTTTCGCGTCTCCGTGCGCACCGGAGAGCGGAAGTCGGCATGACCGTGGTGGTCAGCGAATGGAAATGGACTCCACGATAATCATCTCGTGCAGAGATGATTCGCTTATGGGGTGAGTTTGTGGTGTCGTGGTAGATATCCTCTTCACTAAGGATATCGTTTTACCTACCACCAGACAAACGTAAGGTCTCTCTTGGTGGAATAGGAAACCAGATCTTGTAATGAAGATCATGGTGGTGTGTGTGTGATCGTTCAAATCTGATGTTGTTTACACGTGCTCGAAGGCAATGTAACAACGACGCAGACATTCGGCAAAGACAAAGGAAGAAGCGACCAAATGCTTCGACCGGTAATGAGGGTCATGTTTTGGACGTTGGGAAAAAAGGTGCTAATGGGATTGGTGGCAGAAACGAATCTCTTGCCTGCATTTGTATATGCAGGGAAATCAGTTTGAGGCGACGGACGAAATTGATGATTGTTTGTCTATTGAACAACGAATCGCTGGTCGGCTTGCTGCAGCTGTAAAAACAAGCCGCCCGTCGTTGCATTTCAATTGATAACAATTCGTGCCGAATGTTTTGTATTTATGGTGCATATGCGCATTAAGGAACTATTTTTAGGAATTCTATCTAGCGCGTTGAAAGCATTAAATGTCCTTGTAAAAGGAAATGTTTCAGGTATGCGGTGGAGATTGCAGTGCAGGTGTGGGAAATTGAAATTTCCCTGGGAACCGAAGGTACCGAATAGGTTTTGGGATTCTTGAAAAGGTAGAAAAGGAATCTTACAGAAAATTATATGCGAAGAGATGCATGTAGGTAAGTTTTCTTTTACAGGGACTTTTTAGATTATACCTTAGATAATCCTATATGCGTAAAGCATTTAAGGTGCTAATGCGATTGCATTAGCGAAATTATATGATTGGATGGGAGTTATGAGGTTTTTATTAGGTAAGTGAACCGTGGGGTTGGCGGAATCGCCACAGTTATACTACAAGATCGTCATACAAGGCATGTATAAACCTTTAGTGTTTATACTTTATGATATGTTAAATAACAAGAGGCTCGTGGTCAAAAGAATGGTTTACAAGAGGAGCGGTACTTTCTCCGATTCTTTTCAACATTTAAGGCGCACTTCCCGACACAATTACGTACACAGACGATCTTATAATTTATACAACAGCTCCGAAAATTGAAATCATAAACAGTTTACTGCAGTGCGACTTCGATAAAGTGCAGCGACATTGCGACGACTGAAAACTTAACATCAATTTCCAGAAATGTGAAGCTATTTTATTTAGAATAGTTGTATAAAACCACGAACGACAACAGAAAAACCGGGCGAAAGGTATATCATGAGACCGTATAAACACTAAATGAAAACCAAGAGTGTACTTACTTGTAAGTACCTTGGTATCTGTCTAGATCTATTCTATTCTATTAATTGGCCTGTAGGAACCCGGAAGTTCATGACCTCCCCGGCTCGACTCCGCCTGTTGCCTGTCCTGTGCGCTCTCCTTCGACGTTCGACCATCCGATCCGATCACCTCGAGGTCCAACCTAATATTGTCCTCCCATCTCCGTCGCGGCTGTCCTCTCGGTCTCTTTCCCGTTGGCTTACCGTCAAGAATTCTATGCACGGTCCTACCGTTGCCCATTCGCGCCACGTGTCCGGCCCATCTTAAGCTTCGCGATTTGATTACTCTCACTACTGTAGGTTTGCGGTATAGCTCTTCCAATTCGTGGTTGTAAAGTTTCCTCCATTGTACTGACTCCTAGTCATATTTGCCGCCAAAGATATTCCTTAGAACTTTATTCTCGTATACGTGGAATTTCTTCTTCTTCTCGTTTTGTGAGAGCCATGTTTCGCATCCGTATAGAACAATTGGCTAGATCAGTACCTGTATTTTAACAGCTATGTGGAGACTGCTAATTTTTATTGTGTATACACACAAGTGTTTAAATTAATGTTTTCATTAAAGTGTACGCATAAACAAGTAAGTTATAACTAAAACATCAGCGAAAAAAAAAATTTTATTTTTTGTGGTGTGCAGTGTAGAGCTGATTTTGTTTAGTTTATGAGTGTAGTCAATTGATGAGTATTTAAGGTATTCCTTTTTTTTTAATAAATAAACGTGATTGAAAAAAAGGTATTTTTTTCGAAAATGTTCAACCTATTTTTGTTTATAACTTTTTATAAAAAAAATGTTGACTTCTAAAAATACATTCATCGAGTGGCAAATTAAGTAACCTTTCATTTAGAAAAAATATCATATGAATTCATCTGTAAAACTATGAGTTATCTTGCACACGCGTTTCAAAAACGTGGTTTTGAGAAAAATGAATTTAGAGTTTCCGAACACTGTATAGTGTGCTCTACCCTACTTTTCGACTCAGTTTGACCTGCTATAATACAAGGTCATACTTGGGGCTTGGAGAGAATATTCTACAAGTGGCATACTATCGATTACATAAAAAAAAAATCGATTTCGTCAAGTCGCTATACCAGGACAATTAATTAAGACGATTTGTGTCTATACCATCTGATAAAAGGAAACAACACAGGGCTTGCCGTTCGGGCGTTTCACAACAAATCGGTCCAATATGAGAATGTCGCATTATATTTTATCTCTTCCGAAGCGGCGAACTTTCCAGCAACACAAACGGTACCCCTGAGAATAAATAATCCCACCGCAAATGGCACTAAAACTGTACATGATGTTATGGCGAAACAACGGAATAGAGTTATATATGGATAAATAACAATTTATTAATATCATCATCATCATCGCCACTACAAACGCGGACCGGTCTTGGCCTTATTTAGCAAGTCCTGAGGCTTGTTAAATTTTCCATAATGATTTGTTTTTTCTGGGCAAGGTCATTAGTCTTGCGCCAGAGGCTCACCGACGGATTAATATACTTTCATTTAAAAGGACTATAGTCCATTATTCCTTCCCCTCATGATATCAAGGCAATTTAGTGTTCAAATACGTAAAACAAAAATCATGTTATCCAGAGCTGTAAAAGTACAGAATTGTACAACAATGTTCGTTATTTGTTTATCGTGTTATATGACGGGTTCTGCAATTTATCTATTGTGTTAGAACGAATCCGTGTTGTAGGAGGCTACCTGTATTTCGTTTTATTCCGTGCCAGCCTTTGCTAAATACTGCATTGTGGTACCTTAATAGTCACAAATGCGGCTATGTTTATACCAATGGCCGAATCGGTAAGAAGGTTGAGCCATACCTTTGGATACTTAGGTTTAACTAACGCCTCTTGCTATTGTGGCAGTTCAAAAAAAAAAATAGTTTCACGGCGTCAACTCAGGTTCGCTTTTCTTTCCAAACGGAATGTAAAAAGTTTCCGATGTTTTTGTGCACGTTTTGCCGATATACGGGCTCCTGGATAGTATAGTGGTTAGTATACCCGCCTGTCACGCGGGAGACCGGGGTTCGTTTCCCCGTCGGGGAGCCTCTGGCGCAAGACTAATGACCTTGCCCGGAAAAAAAAACAAATCATTATGGAAAAATTTAACAAGCCTCAGGACTTGCCAAATAAGGCCAAGACCGGCTCCCGGTTGTAGTGCTGATGATGATAATGATGATGATTGCCGATTCAACTTGTTTATAAAGTGCAGTAGTTTCGATCTTTCTGAAATTTTAATCATGCAGCATTTTCTTCAATTACCTAATTTGACCTTTAAATGTAATCATTGCCCTCCATGAGTTCGTTGAAAGTCACCTAATTAAGCAGCCCTTCAGACCGTTTGCGAGTTGCTTTTCAAGACACCCAACCTGACTCGTCACACGTCATACCCAACAAGAAATAACAGGGTTTCCTCTCTCGTCATTTATTTATTTTCAAAGCTAGCCTTTGAGTTACAAATTTAATGTATTTAGTTTATCTTCCTTGAATCTGAACATTCGTTATTATCTTAGACCAATATTTGGGTGCTCTGATTGAAAGAGAAGTGATGTAATAGCATTTGCGACGATAGTGATGAGCGTTCAATTTGATTTGCAGAGATTGAACCAATGCTCGACACATGAAATCACTGCCGCGTGTACGAATCCGATCTTAATTCTCCAGACATTCCAACTGATATGGAATTACTATGTTATTCCTACGATCTTCTTTTGGTGTGTCTGTAAGAAACGCTACAATGTTGTAGCGACATTTGAACGTTCTTGGACATGTACGTGGATTTTAATACGCAATGCATCGGATTGTCACCAATAAACAATCAATTATTAAAGCCTTTCTGTTTTATATTATATTGTAAATCTCAAAGGGAATCGCAAGCAGCTTTTGGGTGAGTTTTGAATTTTTATAATTCAGATTGTTAACTTCTCATATTATTGGGGACCTCTCGGAAAATCCTTTCTTCGGATTGCCTTTGTTAGGTTTGCAATTTTTGATTCTTTGATTTGTTTATTTTACCTCGTATCATAAATGCCGCGCATTGCTAAACATCTTTTGGTATTTCCAATAATTTTCAGTAGGGTATTGTACCTTAGGGTTTTGGATAACCGTAAATTGTTAGACACGTATGCCAAATTTTTGTAATTCTTAATGATCTCATTGAACAAATTTATAAATCTTAACGCTCTCTTTGCATTACACTTGTTTATTCATACTTTGTACTCTTTAGGATAGAGTTTAATGTAAACGGTGCCACTATCGAGTTTTCTTCCCAGCTGTTCGTATTGGCTCCATGATTTTATTGGCAGCGGCGCCGGCATAGAATTTTTCATTAATGAACCTAGGGGGATTCACTTGAACTGAATCTGAATATTATGTGACTCAGTCAATGCTAAGTAAGGGGGGTGGTTCCAGTGTGAAACAATAGAATAAAAATCGGATGCGGAAGTTCATAGAAAGCGTAGACGTTACGTAATTAATTCAGTCAGTAGAAGAAATACAAAATATATCTTCTATCATTTTGTTTTATATAAATTGTGCCAGAAATGTGGATCAAGCAAATTCGGAAATTGAATTATTTTTTGCCAAATATGTACTTGTAATAAATGACGAAATCGAGCAGATAATATCAGAAGGTCGTTTTCACATCGGAATGCACAAGTGTGAAACACTCTTTGTGGCAGTACTTATGATTATTTGAAATACAGAGAAAAATTTGAAAAACTTTGTGTCGAATTTTTTTGTTTTTTTTTTCTTAAAATTTAACTTACTTAATTTTTTTTTAATATTTTTTTTATTAAAAAAAAAAAAATATATATATATATATCTATTAGGTGGGTTAATTTTAAGAAAAAAAATTCGGCATAAAGTTATCAAGATTTTTCTTTGTCATTTAAATAATTATAAGTACTGCCACAAACAAAGTTCTGTCGCCGAAAGGCAAATTATACAATTGTTAAGTAATGTTTAGCTTAGAGCGTCTGCGAAGGACCAGGAAGTTATAATATAAGATAATTAAGCTAGAATTTAATCATTTTTTGTCTAGCATGTAATTTAGAAACTTAGAAGATAAAAATAAAATTAAAAAAAAAAAATGTTTTAAAAATGAAAATGAAATGTGTGAAACGCTCTGCCCCGTCATATATTTCCTTACACTTGACACAAGTTACCAGTCAAAATCTACTTTGCATCGACACAAATTCACACGCTCCACAAATTTCCCAAAAGACATGTGCTAAATAGAACGCGGCCAATTTTTCATAGATATTCGCTGAGACTGTTCCTTAGAGATTGTAAACTAAAAGAAATTGTCAGAATTTCTTGTGCGGCTCAAATAAATCGAGTCTCTTAGTTTTAAACTCACTTGCTACTGAACAGAAAAATTTCGGAACGCCATTCAAGATATTATTGAAACTGTTGAAAAATAAAAGTTATTTCAATGGAACTAGAAGCATGATGAAACGATCTAAAACGCTTTGACCGCTTCAGTATTTATTTGTGTTTATCTTTCTTAACAAACCATCATCATGTGATGAAATTTCTTCCAATGAAACAGTGGTTCAGTGACAGCAGTTTTTTTTGCATCGGTCAAAAATGTATAAACACCAGCGAGTCAATATTACATTTTGCTTTCCAATTAGTAAGAATGCTACCGAAATATTTGAATAGTGACAATTGTTTATCCACACAAGTGTTTGAGTGATTTCAATGATCTAAGGAAGGAAGGGTAGATGTGTATGACTACAAGCCATTCATCTGATGTGATTACCCCCCAAGAAAAAAAAATTCCTGAAAGCTTCTATGAAATTTTCAGTTAGATTGGAAAAGGAGTGTTGGAGACGGAGCAGCACACGACGGCCGACTAGCAGCACACGACTGCCGACTGGCAGACTGACCATCGCACATTTTATACTCTGGCTCCTTGTTCCTGTGACAACATGCGAACGAGGGAAAGGAGACAAAAAAACAGGCAGTTAAACGCTGCACATCAACATTGTAAAGAGATCAACAGATTGCATTGTTTTATATTTAAAGGTTAAGAATAAATTTTCGAAAGTAATAAAGCTAGTTTACAAATTGGTCCTTTGAACCGGATCCAGTCTGTGGATCCAATCTACTGCTGCCAGTTCGCAGTGGACAAACGAGTTGCAGTTTCTTTCATCACGGCATATTAGAGGATTCACGATCCGAGGTAAACACAGCAACTGCCGACTGGACAACCTTTCCTGCAGTGCAACGTGTGACCCAAGCGTTTCAACCGCAACTCAAAGCAACAAGACAGGCGGTAATCCAGCCGATTAAAGCTAGCCACAACCAGCAGCGCACTCAGTTGCGTAGAAGCCTAAGGCCAACCTACAGCCGATCCACAAGAATCGGAATCAAGTAGCTAGTGGCACTTCGATCCACAAGCATCAAAAAAGGGGCAAACTAAGTTGCAATGGCTACCGGCGACATGACTGTTCCGACAATGAAACGGAGACGAGGAGTCATCAAGGGATTCCTCACGCGGTTGGAGGAGTTCGGGGACAAGTCAAAGGAGGTGACCAGGGAGGAAGTCGCAAGCAGACTGCGCAAACTGGAGGACTCATTCAAATCTTTTGAGAACCTTCAGATATGTATCGAAGAGAACGACCCGGAACTGAACATTGACAGGGAGATCGAAGAGCGAGCAGAATTCGAGGAGCGATACTTTTCGCTGCAAAGCAAGCTCAACCAGCGGTTGACCATGGTAACAGGCACAGGTTCCATCGCATTAGATACATCAGGAGACACCCTGGGAACGGCAACTACTACAACGTTAACAGCGGGGCAACCAGGAATGAAGAAGCTGCTTGACGCCATGAATGCCAGCCAGAAGCGGCCAACGGAACCGACAGCAACGGATTCCACGAGTGGAGCGACAACCCGACCGGTCAAGTTGAGGCATATCGACGTGCCTACCTTCGAGGACTACCAGCAACAAGGTCAATCGCAAATGAACGGCACTGAACCACATTACAGTAGCCCGTCTCAGCCAACAAACTTCATTGTAAATCAAATGACTTCTTCTCTGACCAGTAATGGCTGGGGGACCTGTAGTGTTCCGACAACTTTACAGGCGTTGCAACAACAAGAGCCAACGCAAAGTTCGACATTGCCAATAAATATTCCTACACATAACGATATCGGCAACGGTAAAGCTGCGCGTACGAATTATCAGCAAGCTCCTTATGTTCCGACATCGGCGTATCAAGGGGGAAATGAAATCGGTGGTTCTCCATCATCTTCCACACAACCGCAGCAACAAAACTTCCAAATTTATAATTCACCACCTGCTTCTAATATAACTCAGCAATCCGATTCCTCTGGTGCCACAAAAACAATGATGGGCACTACGTACATAAACTCTCGAGTAACAAATGAACCACAGAGTTCTTATCAGGTATCTTCACAACCGTATTCAAATTCAGGGACTCCGCCGAATGGGCAAATGCAGCACTGGATCCGCACCAGTTATTCCGCCAGGATCCGCGGACTGTGCCATGGAAGAAGTCGCACCAAACTCAACATTGCGACCTCACATGCCATAGGCAGCATCCCATCGGAAGATACCGACCAGCGACGGAACACTCATCATCATCAATACATCCATCACCAATTCAGGGCGGGCGGCTCTCTCCAGGCCTTCAGATCAATAGAAGTCCAAGGTCCTGGGCCTCCGGCCCCTGGAACAAACGGCTTCGCCAATGATGGGCGAATGCAGCAACCACAACCACCACCACTGCAACAGCATCAACCTTTGCAACAGCCACAATCGTTGCAACCACAAAATATTCAGCAGCAGTCCATGACGCAACTGCCTTTAACACAGCAACCAATGCCCCAACAGTCTCTGCCGCAACAATCTGTGGCGCAGTAATCTATGCCACAGCAATCTGTTCCGATACAACCTATATCACAGCAGTCTGGTTCGCAACAAGCTGTGCCGTTACAGCAACCTGTTCAGCAGCAGTTTATGCCACAGCAGTCTATGCCGCAGCAGTCGGTACAACACCAATCTGTACCACAGCTGACGGCATCACAATCTTTAACACCACAGTCTGTTCCTGCACAGTCTATGACACAGCAGTCTGTACCACAACAGTCTATGCCACAGCAGTCTGTGCCACAGCAGTCTGTACCACAACAGTCTGTACCACAACAGCATAGGACACAGCAAAGTATGCAGCAGCAATCTGTTCCGCAACAGTCTTTGGCCCCACAGCCTATGGGGCAGCAATCTATACCACACCAATCACACCAATCAAAGGGCCAAACCAAATTGGCGATCCAGTTGGTGAATCAACTGACGGAGGTTCTTAAAGGCGGCGGATTCCCGCTACGTAAGTGGAAATCAAATTGCCACAAGGCATTGAACTGGCTGTCCGCCGATTCACCGGGTTCTGAAGCAGTGTACCAGTTCATCACGAGCAAAGAAACGAAGCTACTTGGTGTGATTTGGCATCCCGGACCGGACTATTTGAGCTACAAGGTGCAGAGGATTCCGGAGGTATCATCGCTCACGAAGAGAAAGGTCCTGCCACACGTCTCCAGACTATATAATCCAAGCTGGTATTGCAAAAACTGTGGCTTAGAGGTGTCTATTGGGATGAACCACTGGATGAAGAGATCCAGAGAGAGTGCAAGGAGTACTTCGAAGGATTTGGCAGCGCTGGAGTCGGTGAAGATCCCACGATGGTTGGGACATCCGAAAACCCATCAGTTACATGGATTTTCGGACGCAAGCGAGAAGGCGTATGGAGCGGTCCTCTACGTCAGATTTGAGGAGGACGGTGCTTCTCAAGTACGTATCATCATGGCAAAGGCAAAGGTGGCCCCAGTCAAGCAGGTGTCACTCCCAAGACTCGAGTTATGTGGTGCCCATCTCTTGGCTCGGCTTTTTTCGGTCGTGAGGAAGGCGCTTCAACTTAGCGAGGTTCAATGCTTCGCATATACCGATTCTACTATAGTTCTACAATGGCTATCGGATCATCCCAGGCGGTGGAAGGCAGTCATCGCGAATCGTACGTCGTACATTTTGGAAAGGCTGCCAAGGGGCCAGTGGCATCATGTACCGACTGCGTCCAATCCAGCGGATTACCTATCAAGGGGCCTTAAGGAAAAGAAGCTCGCCGGAGCAGAGCTGTGGTGCCGAGCGCCGGGCCTCTTGCGAGACAAGGAGCTGAAGTTGCCCCGGACGCCCGCCCATCAAGTCCGAGAGGCGGACACCGGAACACCGGTAGACCTCCAGGAACGAAGGGCATCGTATTTCGTAATACAGCAAGAGGAGCTGTCTATAACAAGAAGAGTCTCTAGCTTCACTCGAACGGTACGAACATTAGCGTGGCGGAAGGCGGACCTAACGGCCATGAGAGCCGGAATGCAAGTATCAAGACAAAGCGAACTGATTGCGCTCAACGCATTCATCGATGACCAAGGTACCCTCAGGGTGGGCGGAAGACTAGAAGCAGCAAAGATGGAATACGAACGCCGACATCCACCAATCTTACATCGGCAACATCACCTGGCAAGGATTATCGTGAGAGATTTGCACTTGAGACTGATGCACGCTGGAAGCCGGTTGGCCGCATTGCCAGCCAGTAGGATTAATCCCGCACGACCATTTAGTAACACCGGCGTCGATTATGGAGGTCCTATCACTCTTCGGACATGGGAGGGACGCGGCGCGAAGCGAGTCAAGGGCTACATCTGTCTCTTCGTGTGCTTGGCAACCAAGGCAATACATCTCGAGGCGGTTAGCGAGCTGTCCAGCGAGGCTTTCCTGGCAGCATTAAGGAGATTTCTCGCGCGTAGGGGTTTTTGTCACACTTTATGGAGTGATAATGGTACCAATTTTGTTGGGGCATGCCGAGAACTGCGAGAAGTTTATGAGCACATAAATCGGAAGGCTACCCAGGACCGGATCATGACGGAGTTGGCCACCAACGGCATCACTTGGAGATTCATTCCCCCGGCAGCTCTCCACTTTGGTGACTTGTGGGAGGCAGGAATCAAGTCCGTGAAGCATCACCTGAAGCGAGCTATTGGAAATGTGTTTCTGACGTTCGAGGAGCTTACTACCGTGTTGGCCCAGATCGAGGCTTGTCTGAATTCCCGACCGCTGGTCGTCCTGCCAACGGAGCCTGGCGACCCCGAGGTGTTGACCTCCAGTCATTTCTTAGTTGGAGGACCGGCTATGACCGTCCCGGAAGTCGATCCGGGAGAGACAACAATTACTTGGCGCTCCAGATGGAAGTACTTGCAGGCGTTGCATCGAGCATTTTGGTACCGGTGGAAGAACGAATACCTCCACACGTTGCAGGCCCGCAACAAATGGTATCATCCGGAACCAAACCTAGGAAATCCGGTCGTGGTGCTTCTGAAGGACGAGCAACTATCTCCGACCTATTGGCCCATGGGAAGGGTCATCGAGCTTCATCCTGGCAGAGATGGCAAGGTGCGGGTGGCAACTGTAAAGATTCAGGGGGGAACCCTTAAGCGACCCGTCACGAAGTTGGTCCTACTCCCGGTTCCGGGAGATAAGACGGTTGAACCGACAGTTCAAGGTGGGCGGAATGTTGGAGACGGAGCAGCACACGACGGCCGACTAGCAGCACACGACTGCCGACTAGCAGCACACGACTGCCGACTGGCAGACTGAGCATCGCACATTTTATACTCTGGCTCCTTGTTCCTGTGACAACATGCGAACGAGCGAAAGGAGACAAAAAAGCGAATATAAGCAGCGGCAGTTGTGGAGTTGGCACCAGTACAAGTCAAGCAGTCAAACGCTGCACATCAACATTGTAAAGAGATCAACAGATTGCATTGTTTTATATTTAAAGGTTAAGAATAAATTTTCGAAAGTAATAAAGCTAGTTTACAAGGAGCTTAATATACCGAATACTACAATTCATCTAATTGTAACTAAAAAGGGTCTAAAGTATGTGAGGTCAAAATATATTCCATCTCGACCTAATGACGATCAAAATTTAAAGATTATTGATCATAATGCACATTCTCGTCGTGCGACAATTATCAGGCATTTTTTAAAAGAGAGGGAGGCAGAGAGAGAGTGAGAGTGAGAGAGAGAAGGAAGGAATGAAGGAGAGAGAAGAAAAAGAGGGATAAAAAGAGAGAGAGCGAGAGAAGGACAAATTGTGAAGGAAAATGAGAGAAAAATCGTGACAGACGGAGAGAGAAAAAGAAGAAAAAATAGCGAGAGGCTACTTCTGCCTTTTAGTTGTGTAGTGAATATTTAACTTTTCTATTAGGGACAGTAACGGTCTTTAGATCATTTCACGTTCAGAAAAAGTATTTATTTGAACATCCAAGTAAGAAACATTGTATATTTCATTTACTCCAATGAGATGGACCTATATAGTTCACTAAGTGAGGACAAATTTTCATCATATTAAGAATCATAATCACAAAAGGAAAAAAAAAATTAACAAAGCATATCCTTGCTTTTGTTCTTCGATGTTTTTATTTCCATTGTCAGAGAATTACTCAAATGTTTGTCCCATCACTTTTTTTTGTACCTTGTGGGTTTCATCGCTAATTTTGTCCCTTCGCTTATGGCTCAACAAGAAATCACAACGTTCTCCTGTGCATAACTTGTCTTATATCGTCCGACACAGTGCAATAAATATTTTTACCTTCACCAGAAAAACTTTGACCTCCCGGCTTCAGGTCCCAAAACGACTAAAATAAAAATGATTCCGTCGGAAAAGTAATTTGATTTTCTTGGATCGTAAAGTTCTACAAATGAATGATTTCACGAAAGAAGGAAAGCAAACTATTTGAAGGCAATCAAAAACTTTGTTGAGGCTTGAGTGACTCGCAAAAGTTTTCTACCGGTGTTTTGGACCGTCGACGTTGAGTTATATCTGCTTGCTATAAGGGAAGCTGATGGGGTGGTAATTTGTTGTGACTATGGACATTCCTGCATAAATGCATGTTGCAAAAATCATGGAAGGATTGGAAGTGGCTTCTTTTGAAGTAGAGTCGTACGAACGCTTCTATTTAAACTTTTAAATTAGTTGTAATCAAATGTAGAAAGAGTAGATGATCGTGTGCACTTTTGAATTAAATCCCTTAGAAGAACCAAGGGAAAAATGTCGCTCACTAAAACGAATACCACATTGAATTTGGCTGTGATTTCTTTCGTTGTTATAGAAAAATTTGTCAATGTTTTAAATTTTTACATGGTTTGTCACAAATTATGTCCTTACTCAAGTTTTGCAAACCACTTTTTTTTCGATTTTCAGTTTGTTACGTAATTGTGACATCATTATTATTGAACTTCTCCTCAAGAACACTGAACCAGTTTCAGAATGCTTCAAGCAAGGAGTCCAGGCGGAACATATAATTCGAGTAGACTGAATCTAGTGGTGCTGACTATTTCTGTATATCACATGTGTTTTTCGAGATATTTGAGTTTCAATCTTGTATGCTTGATGTTCTTGTTCTAGTTTACATACTCTCTTCCGTTACAAACTACTCGCAAGGAACTGTGGGGGTAGAAGTGTGGGGCTTTTCAGGGCCCGAGGAGCCATACATCACTCGATCCCCACTATTCCAGGCGAAGCGACTTACCTCAAAGTCGAACCTTCAGCAAGGTTGCGTAACCTTGCTACGGCATTAACCGCCGGCCAAATCGCTGGAATTAATTCAGTTACCCAATAGGATAACTGTCATGAATACCGTTAGGCAGCTTACCTTTTCTGTGGGGGTTTTCCTTCCAAACCCCTTTTTCTCCATCACCATCCCTGAAAACATTAAGTCCACGGCAAAGCTTATCACTTAGCCGTGGCATCGAAAATTCATCCTCGGGCAGGCATTACCATATCTGAAAACATTAAGTCCACGGCAAAGCTTATCACTTACCCGTGGCATCGAAAATTCATCCTCGGGCATGCATTACCATATCTGAAAACATTAAGTCCACGGCAAAGATTATCACATGGCCGTGGCATTGGAAATCTCATCCTCGGGCATGCATTGCACCCAGGGCATCTCGTTTCCATAGCCTTATGCCATGGAAACAAAATCAACAAGGAGTTCATTGATTACTCGTTGTTTTTGTTTGTCCATGGCACCCCTAGCATGCGGCTATCAGGTCCCATCGGTTTGCCACCGCCGACAAGGTTTCGGCTGATGCAAACCAAACATTTCCTTAATTACCGGCAATAGCTGGTTTCCTATTATCGGTCTCCACCGATCAGGGACCGCAAACAAGCAACGAATTGGATGCAGCCAGCAAGTGTTTACTTTTAACATCTGGCAATGGCTGCACCCTATATTCGTTGCAATATCTAAACATTGCATTTGCACCACAGATAGTTATGGTATATTCAATCCCTATTAACGGCCGCCAACCGTCGGCGGACCTAGGGAAATTCACACCCATCAACCTAAATGTTGATTTATGGCCTCTTCTAGGGTGACCAGATCTTCGGCTCGTGTTGTTTTTACCCCAGATGTTCCTTGTTGCCGGCAAGTATAGCACAATCAATTGTGTACACAGCCGCAGGCCATGCTTTGTTGGTATTCGTAGGAGATGCAGTTGCGACGTTCGCAACCACCACCACCACCGGACGATTGTATGCGACGCATACACAGACATACGAAATGTATGCCGTATTTCCCGGTCCAATCACGATTGACTACCTCGAGTCGATCGTGTAGCTCCTCCTCTTTTCGCGTTTTTTCTTTTCGATGTCCTTTTTTTCGTCGGCAGCGTGGAGTTAAGTGACAACCATCACTGGGGGAGGTCGTGGCGTAGTCCGAAAAGTTTTATTTAATTCCCATCCTCGATTGTTACGTCCGGATCATCGGCAAGTAGCGTGCAGTGCATTTATTTCGAGACCTGTGCTGCCGAATGGAATCACCATCAACCGGAAAACGGACTTACCGGACTTATTGTAATTCTAATGAGTGTTGTGTCTAACTTACTGAACTTATTGTAATACTAAGGAGTGCTGTATCTAACTTACCGGACTTATTGTAATACTAATGAGTGTTGTGTCTAACTTACTGAACTTATTGTAATACTAAGGAGTGCTGTGTCTAGCTTACCGAACTTATTGTAACATCTAGCCAGAGAAAGTGATTAACGAATAAAGAATTATAACACGATGTCTAATTGAATATTTATTTGATTTATCAAGTTCAGTGGATCAATTGTTGGAGTTTCAGCAGACAGTGTTGGGAGTGAACGATCTGTGGTGTTGTGCTCAACCTACGTCCGTGTTGACGCCCAGGCACAAACACCCATAGAAGTATTAATGCCAAAGTATGGCACAGTTTCACTTGAATCCCCATCAATGTTTCGTCGAATATCCACAAAATCCAGGAAAAAGGCAATGAATGAAATGCACTTGATTTGCTGTAATTTGATTTTTATTGTTCTCAATTATTATTACTTGCCGTAGGCTTTAATAAATAAATTATTCGCGATTAGTCTATTTTGACGGGCGACGCGTTTCTCTTTCTCGATTAACTACCGGGACACTACGTTCGTCTGACAACACTTAACAACACTTCTCCTGTTCTGACTGGAGCATGTGCACCACTTACTTGGTTGATGGTTGTAAATCGACTGATTGAAAAAGGGATGAAGATGGGTAATTTAATTTTTGCACCAGACAACCAATAGAGAACACACTTCTGCTCTCTCATTGCCACGCCCGTCGATGTGTGGTGAATTACATCGGTTAATGCGATAATCGACGAACATGGGAGAATGGGAGAACAGACACACAAAGTCTATGATCTCGGGGTGGGTTTGGTTGTGTGTGAATGAATCAATGCAATTCTGAGAGTAACCCGTTGACCTAATTCGGTGAATATAGTGATCTCAGAGTACATTGAACTGTGCGAAGAGAGAACTGTGAAGGAAAGGAAAATTAAGCTGGTGCTATTCACCTGCGAAAAGAGAGCATTGATGCACAGCTAATGAAGTGCCTGGAGAAAGTGAAAAGGACGCCGACTTGGCTAGGGAAATCTGATCATGGGAACTAACTTAAATGCTTTGATAATTTCCCCAGCGGTCGCATGATTAAGCAACCGCGTCGTTAGATCAGACTGTGACATTGCTAACCGACATGATGCGATTTCCGGTGGAAATCTCATGGGTTAGCGAAATGGGGTTGCATTTCTTAAACAATTATTTTTGTCGATCCACAAGCTAGTAGTCCTTTAACTAAATGAAAATCAGATATTTGCTGAAACCAATACTTCGATTTGTATCTACCTGGACATTATTTTCCTATACCATTGACTACGATTTTTTGAATAGATACCCAAACCTAGATATGTCGTTAAACGAATTCGATACTGTTTATGATACTCGATTCAATCCTATACCCGAATTCAATGAACATAGAGTTCAGTTGCATAACTATTTGGGACCTTTAACATTCGAATGACGATAGCTAATCAGTTCGTAAAGGAGTCAACATATCTTTCATCACTTCACCAATACACTATAGCTGTTCCTCAACACGCACGCAAATGAATACATAAAGGATCTGTCTTCCAACTTGGAAACCGCGTCGGCTTAATTTCCATTACATAAAAATATGGTTGACTCTAAAACTAACAGTAGCACTCCACAATAAAGGGATGGTTGAAGCAACTTTCATGGAAGTTAAAATTGGTCGTCACTTTTCCTCAAATTTAACTTGCGATTGACTCAACAATAACATCATTCGTAATTGCAATTCACACAAAGTGGTGAGCATCAAACCTAACCCAAAATATATGTTTTTCTATCGAGGACAAAGAACGCCCAAGCACACTCGAATATGTTGTCCGATTCCAGGTGTAATTAGACAATTAGGTCTAAAGCCTAAATCTCCCTGTTGTATAAATTGAAGCACATAGAGATGAATCGCAGAAAATTCAGAAAGCTTTGACTGCAAAGCATATATTAAACTTTGAAAGATCTATCATAACCAGAGAGCAAAGCAAAAATATATTAGGCTGTCATGCAGGTAGGAGACATATCTGGCAATGTTGAAGAACACCAAATTATCGATCGATGATTCTCTTTCTCAGATTTCATGGTAATATGTCATCAATGCTGGAGAGAAAACTCAACGCTCCCTGGTATAACATATTTTCACATGCAAGGTGCACTCTGTGTCCCAGATACACTTTCTAACTCCTACTGTTGCCCGATCACTCAAAGAAGAATATTTTTGAAGACGCATTTTTATTCTAAAAAAAAAAAAAAAAACCGGAGCACCCTCCTTTCTATACCCTCTTCCATTATGTCGCCAAAGTCTCAATCCTCCTCCACTCCTGAGTGCTTAAAACAAACATCCTAACAAGTCTCCAGCATATATAGTAGCTCGAAAGTGTAGTGAGTTCAAGCACAAAAAAAATCATAAATAAATAAATAAATAAACAAATAAATGAATGAATATAATAAAATAAATAAAAAATATATGTAAATCTTAAGTATTAATTAAAACAAATTTTATCAAGTTTTTTCTTGTAATCAATCTGTGGGGGTGGAATAGTGGTGCCGGCCTAAGGCACTGGTTTCTCTCCCTTCCCCATCATAAATACCGCCGAAAGCAAAAACAGGATCACCGGGAACGATGAGGAGAATGAAAGACTTAGTAGATTTTATTAATTCGTTTTATTTCCACTGATTGTTTTCAACTAGTCATTGGCGTTCAGATTTTATTTTAACATTTATTTCTTTACAAACAAGTCACTACACAGTTTTATTGTTCATGTTGAAGGCATTTTTAGTCTTAAGAATGATTGCAGATTCACTGCACTGTACATGATTGGGCTTTAAACTGTTGTTTTTATTTTGGAACCGAATAAATTAAGTTGGCCGCCCGGAATTAACTTTACACGATCTAGTAGTACAGCACAAACAGTGGGAATATACTGAGATAGGAAACGATCGACCCGAATGACAACAGTTTTTGATTATAAATTGACTCGTGAGTGCGCACTCCACGGGGAATAAAACTTGACTCCAGTAAGAATGTTTAAAATGGACTTGGGGGTGTCAGCACCCCCCCCCCTCCACCAAGCGCATGTTGGGGGGGGGGGGGGGGGGGGGGGGGGGGTCGCGATTTCGTGTGCACAGCTCGATGGTTGTAATACGACTGTGTTGCTTGTGCGCCGTTTGGCGGATAGTTAGCGACTGACTGGTGTCAATCCATTCATGGTGCCGTGGCAGTGGAGTCATCGTCAAGTGAAATTCCCTGCGACTTACTAAGAACTTTAAAAGGGTTGCTATGCGTGCGTAGGGGATTTAGTTCCAGAGAATTGATGCCGTACAGGTTGAATTGGATTCCTCTGTCGCTATGTATACGGCGAAATCGGTTTTGGAAACACGACCAAGTATGGGCATAAGTTGTCGGTTAGACAAAGGAATATGGGTCTTGGTCGTTGCGATGGTTGTTTCGTGGAAATTCAACGCATCGTGCTGGTGGCTAACCAGTAAGGAGAATTGATGTTGTTTCAATTACTTTAGTTGGGATGGGAGCCGAAATGGTTTTCGGGGAAAATAAATGTTGCTTGGTTACAAGCGAGGGAAATGGCTTAAGCAGGAAGTGATCCGGAATGGTTTTCGGGGGAAATTAATGCTGGTTGGTTGTAAGCGAGGGATATAGTTTAAATATGAAATTAATCGGAGTGGTTTTTGGGAAAATTGTATGCGGTTTGATGTAGATGAGGGAGATGATATATATTCTGTTGCAAGTTTTTGGAAATGCGTTTTATTACAGATTGGGAAATGGATTCTTGGTAAGTTTGGGGATGTATCTGATTGCATATTTGGGAATGGGTGCTGTTGCAGATGGGAAGTGTGTTGTTGACATGTTTGCGAGTGGATTGCAAATTCGGGTTATGGTGGCGCACTGTTAGCAGTCAAAATTGGTTGGAATTTTGGGTTGGTTCTCCATGTGGTATAGAGAAACCCCACAAATCTCTTTTCATGTATGTTCTGTAGATATAACTGATTACTGACGATGAAGTGCAAAAATATATGTTCATTCGTTGAACGCATCAGAGCCTGAGTATTTTTTTGACATGTAATCTGCAAACTGCCAAAAAAAGTATTTCCTAACGATGTATAAGACATTGAATAAAAAAAAACATTCTACCTCGTTTTTTACAATAGACTTATTTTTATTAAAAAAAAACTTTCAAAGTTTACTAGTAAACCAATAATAAATGCATTTATTTAAAAATAAAGTAAAACGACTGTACATAATGAAGGGTGCAGTTACGTACATGTCTGATGTCCCAGTTACCCAAAACCGCTAAAGTACTCGCATGTAAACCCTAAATCATTAGCCCAGTTGTATAACAGAGAAACATGGACATTAACCACATCGAATGAAAGCGGTTTTAATTGTTTCGAAAGTAACAGCCTCCTACAATATTTTTTTCAAATTCGAAGTCTGGCGAAAAAAATACAACCACGACCTGACCACACGACTAGATCACAACAGATACCAGAACTCCATTTTAAATATTGTTGGCCGAGACCTCGGAAAACGACACTTAGTGCTTACACGTGGATGATGGCTTCGACTAACTTTGGGTGTCACACTAAAGGTAGCAAAGTATTACAGCGTAGTGTCATTGTATGTAAGTAAAAACACAGAAAAAAGTTTTATAACAAAGAAATAATCTTATTCTTGCCTTCCTTGATTTGATTAGCAGACCTGAGCCTTTTATCAACATATATTATCACGTATTAGAAGTCCACGAAATGAAAAGCTTTACATGTATCTCATAAAACCAGAAACTTAGTTACTATGTCGAGGCCTATTCAAATCTTTACCAGGGGTCATTATTTTACATTTTACATGTCAAACATCATCCATCTTATGTAAATTTTCAGGAAACTACAATATCAAAGATGTAAAGATGTAAGATACATACTTACATTTGCGGTAATCGTTATCGCATTATAGTTTCTCGTTTTCTTTGAAAAGTTTATGAAATAAAATGGTATACAAAGAATTATAATTATTACTAAGCATATTGCTCAATTGATCTCTTGGCACAGGTTTTAATTGAATGCTATCCTTATTTGTATATATATATATGTCAACAAGTAGTCGACGTCACAGTGAAGTTCCAATCATCAGTCTTCAGATTTATTCCTTTTCTACATGTTCCTAAGTTTTTATTTACAGTCCAACATATGACCTATATCTTGAGCTACGTACAGATCCAAGCATCGTGTTTGTATAAATTTAAATAAAAAGTAGTGATTTCCTTGCAGTAAGCTAATAATGACCCCCAGCAACTTTAAAAGATGTTCACATACAGTAAATTGCCCGATATGGTGAAGATAAGGAAACTGAAGAGCATGTTCTTCCTGGATTTGAAGGGGTTGATTCCTTTATACTTGATTAACCTCTTAGAAGAAAGAATTGCTGAGCTTTCGGCTTAATACAACTGCTTTCATCCGGAAAATATAGTATCCCCAGATACAGAAAGTTCAAAACCTCTTCCTACCAACGACCTTCCTCATCTCACTGCGCTCAAAGGGTCATTTTAAGCAAAAGGAAAGACAGAAGGAAGAAAAAAGAGAAAAAATGATTCAGCATTTGAAGGCGCAACCCTCTGCCAACATAAATCTCCACATTAGCAGATTACTTTCGGCTATCTTAACAGCCAGAAAACAAGCAACTCATCGAGCACAGCCTTGATGACCTTTCTACGGCGTACTCCTGGAAACTAAATTCTTTTCCAAAACGACATTCTTCACAGCATATTCATTCCAGTTTAACCATCACTTAAATCTATTAGTACTGGAATTCCGCGTTAATTTTATCTCACCGCCGCGAGACACACCAATTCCTACTCACCGACATAACAGTGGAGCTGGGCGATATAAATCATAGAAATGGAATGGGGGAGTGAAACTAGCACGAAGCTAGATTCCAAAAATGATAAATGACTGCACTCGCGGTGCTAATTTCTACCATGCAAAGGTGCTACATCTTCCACTCTTGGTGCTTAGGACTTCTTTTTTTTTTTGTGATATTATTTTCTGGTTGCAGCCGGATTAATGAAAAGTCAACAGGCTCTCAGAAAGACGACAAATTAGCTGTGGCTAAGATAAATGCACCTTCCAAGGTGTCGTTTCCGACGACTAATGGCCCTGATGACACACCATGCGGAAGACCGTGTGAGTGGGAAATGTGTCAAAAGGTCGTCGTGTACGCTCATGCAGTTGTTGCATTTGATTTGAAACAGTCTTAGTGTGTTGTGCATCCTTGACATCTAAAAAGCAACGAGTGACTAATTCAAAAATTTCAAGGCGGATAATCACTTGCGTGGGGCGCATAAAGGCGGATAAATCATTTTGCGTGGGGTTTCATTTCATTTTAGCCACCGAATTTTTAAGAAGTGAAGTGCTGCTATGCAAAGTATGCGTAAACTGTTTTAACCTTATTGATTTTAAGTCCTGCAAAGATATGGAGGAACACCAACGAAGTATCCAAGATAATGAAGACATTCGACGTGTTTAATGCGCCCATCAGTTGATCTGGATAGGCGGTTCAAAAACAAAAAAATGTGAATAACAATTACTGGTACACATTTCCACATTAAAATTCCATTTTATGGGAAAAGATCTTTTGGTTTAGTATTAATATATTTATGTCTGTGATTACTGATATTGAGTACGGCGTCGATGATAAATATCGATTGGATGACGACGAAAAATTCATAGAGATGAGTAGTGTCAAAATAAATGACAACTTGTTAGGCTAAAAAAAAAATTACAGGTTTGAATCACCGTAGTTGACCTTTTATAAAAATTAGTAGTATTGCATTAATATTTCCATATGTGAGAGTGGCCGAATAAAAACCATAGTAATTTTCGGATGAGATATTTTCCAACGGAAAATATTCCCGAGTAATTTACTCTGTTCGCCTATTATTTAGACATCAGCGGTACATTTACATATGACTATTTACATAACCCACAATGAATTGTAATTTTCCGCCATCCCTTAGCGAGTTATAATTATAAATCAGTGTAAAAGTTTGCATAATTACTGGTGTGCATTGAGACCAACCAGAAATACAGATCGGAAATTAAACTGAGTACGAATGTGTGCTCTTCCTTTCTTAATAGTAAAACGCACTTAACACTCTATTCCTACAGTCCTGAATTACAATCATCGATTTGAACACTGATTGATTGACATGAACAAGTATAGCTTTGCTCAAAGGTGCGTGTCTAATATTGTATGTGGAAGGACACGATAACATTATAGCATCGAATCTATGTGATATTGATCTTAATTGCGACGCGTACTTGAGTATCAATCAACTTTAATTGAATTTCCAACACTTTGAGGGGCTCTGTTGGCGTAGCATCAATATTTGATACGAGACACTTGGAAAATCAATTTAAATGGTTTGCGTCTGTCAAGAGGACTAGAAGGATGATTCATGAGGTAAGTCGACCCATCTCCTAATGATGTGGTCAGTAATAATTTTGGTTTTCAATGAAGTCGGTTTGGAATTGATGTCGCGAATAACGCACCATTTTCAGTTTACTGTGATAGATTTGCAGTGCATTTATATATGTATACATATATATATATATATATATATATATATATATATATATATATATATATATATATATATATATATAACTTTTCAATATGACGCAGAAGTGCATCCTTAATTAATTTTATATTAAAATAAAAAGATTGAACGCAGTCAAGAACATGTTCAACTTATTGCTTATCGGTAGGTAATAACACAAATAAAGCTGCGGACAGTCACGGCAAACGGAATATATGAGACTCGCCTTCGGGAGGAGGTGGAGAGAGTAGTTTCGAACAGTTATTACCATATTACCATGTATCATATGGGGGTCATATATCTTTGGCATATACAAATGGTTGATGGGGATATGATGGTACATTATCTGAACTGATATGATTGTTTTCCAAATCTCATTGCTGAACTCGCAAGTAAGTGGGTGCAAACGTTATGAAAAGGTGTTATTGTTACGCGCAAAGTCCTCCACCCCTTAATACCTACCTCTTTGGAGCCAGAATCCGCCATTAACAAAAACCATCCACTCAAAGGATGAAGCGCTCTCTTTACTATCTCGTAAGAGCTTGAAAAACCTTGTGTCGAAAGGAACGACAGAGCTCCCATATATTACAATAAAAATAACAAAGTAAAGGGTGTACAAGGAAACCTCAGTAAAGTTATTAATTTGGATAAAAACTAAATAGAAGTGTTGGAGACGGAGCAGCACACGACTGCCGGCTGGCGGACTGAGCATCGCACATTTTATACTCTGGCTCTCTTTGTTCCTGTGACAGCATGCGAACGAGGGAAAGGAGACAAAAAGCGAATATAAGCAGCGACAGTTGTGGAGTTGAGATGAGTACAAGTCAAGCAGTCAAACGCTGCACACCAATATTTATAAGGAGATCTAATTCAGATGTTTATATTTAAAGATTAAGAATACGATTTTGAAATTAGTAATGCGAGTTTACAAATTGGTCCTTCGAGCCGGATCAAGTCATCGAGGGAAACACAGCAGCTGCCGATTGGACAACACAACGCTGTGCAACGTGGGATCCAAGCGTTTCAACTACAACGCATTGAAGCACACCCGCTCCGACCAAGCAGACAGACGGTCGTGCAGCCTAACCAGCCAGCAGAAAACAGCAGCGCACTCAGTTGCGTAAGTTACAGCCGATCCACTAGCATCGGATTCACCGCATTGGATACTTCGGGAGACACCCGGGGAACGTTAACTACTCCAACGCTAACAGCGGAGCAACCAGGAACGGAGAGGTTGCTTGACACACTAAATTCCAGTCAGACGCTCATGAACAGCTTGGTGGAACAATTGGTTACCCGGTCAACAGACCGGACAGCAACAGATTCCACCGTTGAAACGGCAACGCGACCGATCAAACTGAGGCATATCGACGTGCCTATCTTCGATGGGGACTACAAGCAGTGGGTAACGTTTCGGGATTTGTACAAACCACTCATCCACGACAACCCCCAGTTATCAGCAGTAGAGAAATTCCAATTTCTCCGGACTTCCTTAAGAGCGGACGCACTATCATTGGTTTGCAATGTCCGGTCACGGCGGCAAACTATCTGGAGGCTTGGGCTGCACTGGTTTCGCAGTATGACAAAAAGAAGATCATTGTGGAGGCACATCTGCGATCACTGATGACGATTCCAGCTATCCAAATACCAGGTGCTACGGAGTTCCGCAGATTTATCAACGGCCTCTTCGAGCAGGTTCGGGCTTTGCGAGCATTGGAGCTACCAGTGGAGCACTGGGGTTGTTGGTTAGTGTTCACTACAGTCGAGAAGCTCGATAGTGAGACTAGGCAGTTATGGGCTCGAGAAACCAGCAGGAACGAGATGCCGACATTCGAGGAGCTGACCGAATTCCTGGAAGCTAGACTCACCGAACTAGAGAGCATTCCGACAGCGAAGAGGAATTCAAAGGGTCACTTTGTTCGGGACAGAGGTATAGCAGCCGGTCCATCCAAGACGTACTCGGCAACCACATCACCAGGGACGGCTGTGTACCAGATGCGCGCAGCAGCATCCATTGTTCCGATGCAGTGCATTCAGGAATTTCTCAGCTCTACAGCGAGATCAGTTTGATCAGAAATTGCCTCAGCCCCGACCACAGCATTGACAAATTGACAATGTCAGACGGCACAACTCTCTGCTGCATCAGCCGGTAGACGTTCCGATGTTATCACCAGAGGCTGGACCATCAGAGGTATCTTGCGCGACAGTACAAGCCCAGGATTCACTGCTGCCTACGGCAATCGTAACTGTGGTGGGCGACAGAAACCAGTTGGTTCCTTGTCGGGTGCTTCTGGACTACGGTTCGACCACATCCTTAGTCCGGGAATCATTCGTTCAGCAGTTGGGCCTGCGACGCACGCAGGCGTAGATAAAGATAAGTGGCATAGGCGAGGCGAATTCACAGGCCAGCCGAGGAAAAATCGAGATGCTGCTGAAAAGCCGAATAGGGGAAACAAGCGTTCAGGTAACGGCACTGGTGCTGGGGCGATTGACTTCGGATCTGCCGTCAAGGTCACTGGAAGATGACTGGAGAAGCTTTTCATCGCTGGCGTTGGCCGACCCGCTATTCTACAAATCGGGACCCATTGACTTGTTGCTGGGGTCGGACATTATCTTCCAGGTCCTACGCGATGGACGACTGGTGGATCCCGACAGTAAAATGATGGCGCAGAACACCATATTCGGCCGGGTGATCGCAGGGAGTGGACCAGCTCTGCCCGATCAGGAACAACATTGCTGCAGCCATCAGGTCGACCCATAAGAGGGGCAGCTGAGAGCCTTCTGGGAGATGGAGGAGATACCAGAGATGAAAGAGCGCCTAACAGAAGTAGAGAGGAGGGCAATGACGCATTTTGCGGACACTCACCAGCGTTCAGCAGAGGGACGTTTCGAGGTGGAGATGCCGTTCAAACATTTCCCTCCGCCATTGGGTCATTCCAGGGAAGTCGACATCCAAAAGCTTCTGTCCATGGAGAGGCAATTCAGGCGAAACCCGGAGCTAGGCCATCAGTATGCTGAATTTATGAAGGAATACCAGAACATGGGCCACATGCAGCGGGTGACCGAAGGAAACCCAAAATTAACGAACAACCAATGCTGCTATCTACCCCACCATGCAATAACTAAGGCCGAGAGTGAAACCACCAAGCTCAGGGTGGTGTTCGATGCTTCTCGGGTCACCAGCAATGGAACATCTCTTAACGATCACTTGATTGTTGGATCATCCTTGGCGTCGGACTTCATCGCAATATTGATCCGGTTTCGTTAGCATCCCATAGCGTTTGCCTCGGATATCGCCAAGATGTTTCGCCAAATTCGAGTCCAGGCTGGTCACACCGACTCAAAGAATTATTTGCCGAGACAACCCAGAGGAGGAGTACCAAACGTTCAAGCTGCTAACCGTGAGTTACGAAACGGCGTCTGCTCCATTTTTGGCAACGCGTTGTTTAGTCCAGATTGCCGAGGAGATCGAACAATCGTGTCCGGCGGCAGGGCGAATCATCAGAGAGGACTTCTACATGGATGATTGTATATCGGGAGCGCAATCCGTGGAGGAGTCAACTGACGGAGGCTCTTAAGAGCGGCGGATTTTCGCTACGCAAGTGGAAATCAAATTGCCACAAATTACTGAACTGGGTGTCCGCCGATTCACCGGGTTGTGAAGAAGTGTACCAGTCCACCACGAGCGAGGGAACGAAGCTACTGGGGGTGAATTGGCACCTCGGGGCAGACTATTTGAGCTACAAGGTGCAGAAGATTCCGGAGGTATCATCGCTCATGAAGAGCAAGGTCCTGTCACACGTCTCCAGGTTATATGATCCATTAGCCTTGGCCGCTCCAGTGGTGGTGCCAGCCAAGCTGGTATTGCAAAAACTGTGGCTTAGAGGTGTCGATTGGGATGACCCCCTTGATGAAGAGATTCGGAGGGAGTGCAAGGAGTACTTCGAGGGATTGCCGGCGCTGGAGTCGGTGAAGATCCCACGTTGGTTGGGACATCCGAAGCCCCTTCAGTTACATGAATTTTCGGACGCAAGCGAGAAGGCATATGGAGCGGTCCTCTACGTCAGATTTGAGGAGGACGGGCCTTCCCAGGTGCGTATCATCATGGCAAAGGCAAAGGTAGCCCCAGTTAAGCAGGTGTCCCTCCCAAGACTGGAGTTATGTGGCGCCCATCTCTTGGCTCGGCTTTTTTCGTTCGTGAGGAAGGCGCTTCAACTTAGCGAGGTTCAATGCTTCGCATATACCGATTCCACTATAGTTCTACAATGGCTATCGGATCATCCCAGGCGGTGGAAGACATTCATCGCGAATCGTACGTCGTACATTTTGGAAAGGCTGCCAAGAGGCCGGTGGCATCATGTACCGACTGCATCAAATCCAGCGGATTACCTGTCAAGGGGGCTTAGCGCAAAGGAACTCGCCGAGCAGATCTGTGGTGGCGAGCACTCGCTTTTCAGCGAGACAAGGAGCTGAAGTTGCCCCAGGCGCCAACTTATCAAGTCCGAAAGGCGGACACCGGAATGCCGGTAGATCTCGAGGAGCGAAAGGAATCGTGCTTCGTAATCCAGGAAGAGGAGCTGTCCATAACAAGGAGATTCTTCAGCTACACTCGAACGGTACGAACAGTAGCGTGGCTGAAGCGGTTCATCGACAACAGTAGCTGCAAAGGGGACGGCAGGTCAGCCAGGGGGTCGGGCGTTCTCGATGCTGACGAAGTGAGGGTGGCAACACGCATCATATTGCGAGCGGCTCAGACCGAATCGTTTGAGACGGACCTAACGGCCATTAGAGCCGGGAAACAATTATCAAGACGAAGCGAATTGGTTGCGCTCGACCCATTCATCGATGACCAAGGTATCCTCAGGGTGGGCGGCAACATCACCTGACAAAGATCATAGTGAGGGATTTGCACTTGAGACTGATGCACGCTGGAAGCCGGTTACTGTTCGCCGCGGTTAACTCCCGGTACTGGATCATAGGGAGTCGAGGATTTGTCCGGAGGGTCATCGCTGAATGCACGGTTTGCGTTCGTCACAAAGGACGGGTGCTATCTCAACAAATGGCCGCATTGCCAGCCAGTAGGATTAATCCCGCACGGCCATTTAGTAACATCGGCGTCGATTATGGAGGTCCTATCACTCTTCGGACATGGAAAGGACGCGGCGGGAAGCGAGTCAAAGGCTACATCTGTCTCTTCGTATGCTTGGCAACCAAGGCAATACAACTCGAGGCGGTTAGCGAGCTGTCCAGCGAGACTTTCCTGGCAGCATTAAGGAGATTTCTCGCGCGTAGGGGTTTTTGTCACACCTTATGGAGTGATAATGGTACCAATTTCGTTGGGGCATGCCGAGAACTGCGAGAAGTTTATGAGCACATATACCGGAAGGCTACCCAGGACCGGATCATGACGGAGTTGGTCACCAACGGCATCACTTGGAGATTCATTCCCCCGGCAGCTCCCCACGGCAGGAATCAAGTCCGCGAATCATCATCTGAAACGAACTATTGGAAATGCGTTTCTGACGTTCGAGGAGCTTACTACCGTGTTGACCCAGATCGAGGCTTGTCTGAATTCCCGACCGCTGGTCGTCCTGCCAACGGAGCCTGGCGACCCAGAGGTGTTGACCCCCAGTCATTTCTTAGTTGGAGGACCGGCTATGAGCGTCCCGGAAGTCGACCCGGGAGAGACAACAATCACTTGGCGGTCCAGATGAAAGTACCTGCAGGCGTTGCATCGAGCATTTGCAGGCTCGCAACAAATGGTATTATCCGGAACCTAACCCAGGAAATCCGGTGGTGGTGCTTCTGAAGGACGAGCAACTATCTCCGACCTATTGGCCCATGGGAAGGGTTATCGAGCTTCATCCTGGCAGAGATGGCAATGTGCGGGTGGCAACTGTAAAGATTCAGGGGGGAACCCTTAAGCGACCCGTCACGAAGTTGGTCCTACTCCCGGTTGCGGAAGATAAGACGGTTGAACCGACAGTTCAAGGTGGGCGGAATGTTGGAGACGGAGCAGCACACGACTGCCGACTGGCTGACTGAGCATCGCACATTTTATACTCTGGCTCTCTTTGTTCCTGTGACAACATGCGAACGAGGGAAAGGAGACAAAAAGCGAATATAAGCAGCGACAGTTGTGGAGTTGAGATGAGTACAAGTCAAGCAGTCAAACGCTGCACACCAATATTTATAAGGAGATCTAATTCAGATGTTTATATTTAAAGATTAAGAATAAAATGTTGAAATTAGTAATGCTAGTTTACAAGAAGTAACTACAATCAAACAAATATTTTTCGTGGTAATGGAAAATTATAAACAGTGTGCAGCGGACAATTTTAAATACGCATATATGTTAGTAAACAAACAATGTTGCTAGTTCAAAAATGAGTAATTTTACGTAACAAATAATAAATACAAGCCTGATGAATAAAACAACAACACAATAAAACGCAATCATTGATCGTCATCAATCCATCGATTCATCGTCATCAATTCATCAGATGGAAAAATAAAAAGCAGATAAAACTCTTAGTACAGGAAGAAGACTGATTCTCGTTACGTAAGCATTACTAAAAAAACATATTTTGTTAGAATTTTATTATATTATTAATTGATTAAGACATTAAATTGAGAAATAAGCATTGAGGAAAGCTTAATATACAAACCAATATCGTGCTAGACATCAACTTAATAATTAATTTAATATCGAAAATCGAAAGCAACCATCGTTGCGCCAAAAATAAATCTAATAATTTAATAAGTGCAAAATTTGAAAGCAAATACCGTCGTGCAAGTTGATTTATTATTTTTAGCTTGAAACAAGACAATAATTTCAATTTTATATCTGGCCTTACCTCTCTCCGGGTCCTGCCTTCTTCTTGTTCGAGCAGTCACGGCGGGTGGACGTAGGAAAGAAATTAAATTTGTGAATGCCGATAATTTAAATAGAAATATAATTCTTAAAAACTTAAAGTGAGTCTTTTAATTACGTGCTTGTTAAAAAAAAGAATATTTATATAAATTATAAAATAAAAATAAATCCTGTATTAAATACGTAAAATATTAGATTAAATGTTGAATCTAATTTTCCTTTTTTTTAATTCTAATTTACTGGCTCCAGAAATTACACAATCGTCTTTATTAATTCCTTACATTTTAACATCCCGTCTCTCTTTTGTCTGTATTGTGTGGCCATTAATCCTAGGGAAGAATTACTTCTAAAAAAATATGTAACAAGCGTAATAATTTTGACACAAAGGACAATACCTCAATCTTGGGATAGCAAACGTCCACAATATGTTTTTTCCAAAACGTCCCTACCAGGTTGTGGGGGGAAGGTTCTGTTCGAGTCTACTCCGTTCTCGTCCTTTCAGGAAGCCGAGGATCCGGTGAGGAAAGTTTATTTGCCAGTGGAAAACGACCAAGATATGGTCAATAAACTATTAGCTACTCAGCAGAATCCTGCAGAAGCCGTTATCCTGTTTCAATTACGATTGAAGAAATCACTTTTGGAATGCAAGAGATCTGCAGAACAAAAATACAAATTTTCTCGAATTTTCTGAGACCATAAAGGCACAACTAGACGACTTTGCCAAGAACGTATGTAATCAGGGGCTGGTAAATCAATTCCATCGATAATTTGTATTGTTGATGGGTAAGTTACCCCTTGACATCCTGCACATTAGGCAGACTTGCGACTTCTGTGGCCCACACGGCCACAATCTAGGATCCTGTCAGCAAATGTTGAAATGAGAAACGCTATTTCAAAGCCAGTCTCCAACAAATTCTCCTCCTTCACGACCAACAAGAAAAAGTAAACCAAAACCCTCGGTGGTAAAAAGGAGCTACCACATTAGGACCCCAGGCTCACCAATAACCAGCATCCCAACTGTCCAGCTACCGATAGATGTAGGTGTTAAGAAAAACACAACTCTAGTAGTGGACACCGGCGCAGAGATAAGTCTGATTAGCAAAAGTAGTCTCAATGAATCAGACGCTAAGATTAATCGGCGAGATGCTTGTACCTTACAGATGCCGCTTGAATGTATCCGAACCTTGGGAAGCTGCAAGGAGAACTTCCAATTGAAAGATAGGTCTAAACTCCCATCCATGTTCCAAGTTGTGAGCAATATGCCCGATCTACCAGAAGACCGACTACTTGGAAACGAGTTTCTGTCGAAGAATTGCAATGTGGAAGGCCCGAAACAGTGCGTCACATTTTCTCTAACGGAAATGAACCCAAAGGTATTTAGTGTGCCAATCAAATTCTCACACGTTGCGAAAAGGGTGCAGTGTTTGCGATGATAGTGAAGAACGTGTGATTCGAACTGAAGCTACGATGGTTAGAATCACTATAAATGGAACCAATACTCAACACATCAGGCCACTGCCGCGTGTACGAAGTCGATTTCTATACTCAAGTACACTCAACTGATGGGGAATTGTTATGTTATCGCTATGGTATACGGCTCTGCTCCTTTTTGCGTATTCGAATTTCCTTCGGTTTTCTTCAATATTTGCTTGCTTCATTTGCAATGGCACATTACAACAGTAACCGGCCGGACAATACGACCATGAAAGTTGGTCAAAAATCATTAGTGGTTCATAAAATAAGGCTGAAACCCCATCTAGAGGATGATTAGAAGTAAACCGCGCCCTTGTTTCAACACCCTTTCCATAACCTATCCCAGACGCTAAATATCCTCATGGTGTATTGCAAATTTAAGACTTCTTTGTTTAAGTAGCCAAAAGTCAAAATAATAAGAATTATTATTTATTATTATTTATTATTTATTGGCCTGTGGGAGCCCGGAAGTTCATGACCTCACCGACTCGACTCCACCATCGCTCCTTGTCCTGTGCACTCTAGTTCCACGCTTGTCCATCAGATCCTATCTCCTCAAGGTCAAACCTAACACTGTCCTCTCATCTCCGTCGCGGCCGTCCTACGGGTCTCCTTCCCGTTGGTCTACCGTCAAGAATTCTACGCACGCGCCACATGCGAATGGGCAACGATAGGCCCATCTTAATCTTCCCGACTTGATTACTCTCACTATTGAGGGTTTGTGGTATAGCTCTTCCAATTCGTGGTTGTGGAGTTTCCTCCATTTTCCTGCTTCCTCATCATATTTGCCGCCAAAGATACTCCTTAGGACTTTATTTTCGAATACGCGGAATTTGTTTTTTTGCCGTTTTGTGAGAGCCCATGTTTCGCATCCGTATAGAACAATCGGCATGATTATGGTTCTATAGACACGGAGCTTTATGTTACGTGGTAGCAGTTTGGATTTCAGCAGTGTAGTGACTGCGTGCCAACTACCGTTGCCGGAGTGTAGTCTTTTGTTAATTTCCTTCGACATTTCGTTACTAGCCGTCAGTGTCGTTCCCAGATATTTAAATTCTTTAACTTTTTCAAGTATATTGCCTCTGACGTTTATATGTGTTCCCTGAGTTCCACATGCTCTCGTCGTAATCATGTATTTTGTTTTGTCTTCATTTATTTCTAGGGCCACCTCTTCTGCCGCTTGCATTATGATTTCACAGTTTTTATCTACAGTTTCTAGATTATCGCCCAAAACGGCGATGTCATCCGCATATGCGAGCGCTTGTGTGACCCCGTTCAGGGATGATCCCGCCATGTTGTCGTCTTGTTCCTTTTTGGTGACATACTATAGCACAAGGTTAAAAAGACACGGTGATAGTCCATCTCCCTGTTTTAGTCCGTTCCGGATTTCAAATGGTTCTGAGAGGTGGTTTTCTATTCTAACTATCCATTTGTTTTCGTTCATGCAAATTTGAATATGGGCGGCATATTTTTCGGGATACCCAGCTCAATTACAATATGGTAGAATCTTTGCCTTGCGACTGAGTCGTAGGTTTTTTTGAAGTCAACGAACAGTTGGTGAACCGTCTCTCCGTATTCCCACTTCTTTTCCAGCAGTTGTCTTATTGTGAACATTTGGTCGCTCGTTGCTCGGCTCCTAGGCAATCCGTATTGGTCTCTCAGTATTTCTTCTGTGTACGGTGTGATTCTAGCAAGTATGACATTTGTTAGTATTTTGTATGTGGTTGGGAGCAATGATATTCCTCTGTAGTTTTCGCAGTCAATACGCACAATAAATACTTAATATGGACGAAGACAGATGACAGAAACAAATGTCAAAATATAATCAAAAATTATATTAAAAACTAAAACTGATGACAAGATAGAAATAAATAAAACTAATAATACACAAAAAGACATAAGGGAAAAATAAACAAAATAAAATAAAAATGAGAAATCACATACAAAGAGAATGAAACAATTAATGACCCTCAATGAGGAAGTCAATTTATAAATACAAAACAAAATTGTAAATTTCAAGATAAAGACACTAACTGAATAAAATTATGTTGTAAATACTATCATGAACAATTCCAAAATAACATCTTATTATTACTATCCTTGTACATTCATTTAAAACATACCACTGTATAAATATATCTATTTTTAAAGTTTGCGTTTATAATGAACATTTTAATACATATCTAAGAAATTGAAAAATAAAAACGCAACAAATAGTTTTCATCATTATCAAAAAAATATAATAAACCAATAAATAAAACACTAATTGAAAAACGTAAAATTCCTAATGAATAATATTATATAGGTGTTAGCAAATTTATAAATATAAACATATATATATATATATATATTAAAAAACATGTTAGCTTACGAGAACACTGAACAATAAATTCATACTACATACTTAAAACTAAAATTAAACAAAACAATTATATAAAAAAACAAATATATGCGCCAACAAACAAACAAAACAAAAAACAAATCCTACTATATTACTATAAGAGAATACACATATGTACAAGAGTATACCTACGTATGAACTTAAATTGATTAAATTAATATATGCCGAATAATTTGTAAAACACAATGAAAAATAGTCCCAACTCAATTAAACAGAATCAGAATAAGCTAAAGGGCAGATACCAATAACATGTTTGTAACCGTCACACACAAAGGAGGATTGTTACGCACAAAGCCCTCCACCCCTTAATACCTACTGTCTTTGAAGCCAGCTTCCACCATTAATCGCGGTATACGCAAAACCATCCACGTAAAGGATGAAGTGCTCTGCAAGCCCTAGCATTGCTCCCAGACATAACACATCCTCAAATTAATATTGGATTCAATATAAAAAATTGAAGTAAACGTTCAATTTTCTCACATTGAATTCAACCAAAAAAATCCAATAGGTGATAAACGAATCGTATGTTCAATTGGTTCGCCTACACACAAAATTCCCTGGATCCATGGAATGTGCGGACCAGATGACCCACATTTCGGCCCGCATTTCTCTAAAAATGTGTTTATCCAAATTCATTCCCACAATCAGCATCATTTTCCGTTTTCACTAAACCAAGTTAAAACAACCAACTTGCGCCATAAAACGAACCACATGGTCTTTGTATCGCCCACCAACATCGAGGATCATAAATGGTCATCAGCGTGATCCTTTGTTGATTATTCCCTTCTGTTTTTCCTCTTTTGATCCCAATCTGGGAAATACAAAGAAAATGAATGGCGGATGGCAAAAGGGCCATGCAAACAAAAAAATGTATCTTTCGATCGTGCAGATCGAGAGAGTTTTCGTTCGAGCAGACGAGGAGAAAAAACAAAGAGTTGATCTCTGACCTTTTACCGAGACGTTCTGTCCACAGATATTATTTATTGACCGAAACGATCATTCCTTTGAAAAGAGTTGTGAGTCTTTTGAGTTTGTCGACGTATACAGATAGCCGGAATGGAGTTGTGATTTAAAACGAGGAGTCTTGAGTATTTAAGAAAAACTTATAACATTGCAGTCGCGCTTAATTAAATATTGTGAATAAAGTTTAAAACGTAACTATAAATCAAAGTGTCTTTAGTAATGATTGTATGTAGTGCAATAGTGGTGTTTAAGGAAGACTTATAACTTTGCAGTCGAGCTTAATGAAATATTCTGAATATAGTTTAAGCGTAACTATGAACAAACGTGTTTTTACTGATGTATGTGGTACAATAGTGGTGTTTAAGAAAAACGTAAAATATTATTGGTAAAATAGTTCTAGAATTAGTCTAAAAACGTAAAACTTTTCTTGTATCTTTAAACATATATGTTGTTTAAGTCAAAAGAGAAAACTATATGGGCCTAAACTCCTTGGTATCACCCGAATAAGAAGTTTATAGGGTGGTCGCAGTTTCTGAGACGAGATCAGTTCAAATCCATATTTTCAGCAGATGGAATACTTCTGTATTACTGCTGCGAGCCAGGTACTGAATTTTCTTGTAGTGCCTTTGCTCTGAGGCAATAAATACTACTTAATGTACAAGGCTTCTCCATCATCTTTACTGTAAGTATCTGTTAAAGATACAAACTACATTGACTCTAATATACTAAGGTCACTATTCCTATAAGGATGACCGTGTATGTATATCCACTGATACATCGGGGTATTTTAAGTAATCTGAAGTTTATATACTCCATTTGCATTGGAATGAAGACTATCTTTGTTATAGATCGGCTAGGTCTAGTCACGCGAATCCAATATTTAATAAGTCTAATAGTTGCGACATCAAATCTCCCCACCATCATATTTTCTGTTGAAACATCTACTAATGAATTTATATAATTGCAATTTAGTAATTTAGCGCTCAATTTGCCTCACACTACAGTTACCACAATCCAAAATTACTTTATACCACATTGAAACGCATAATATTTGATACTATGAGCTTGAGTTCATTAGGGTAACGCTATTCGCCATTCCTATATGCAAAAGGGCGAATCGACAACAACACGCCTTTTTTTTTTGGTACAGCTAAAGCGCAACTGCAAAATTGGTGGTCTACAGAAAATTAGAGTTCTGGACCATCAGATTGTTACATGGGACAAACAAAAAAACAGCAACGACATACTCTAATGCGTTCGTTGTCAAAGGTTCGGACATTCCAGCGGTAAAATGCGAAATGCAGCAGCGAAGTGCGGACAGAATCACAATGTACACTAGGAATTCAACGGGTAGAACATAAAACCCTTTTCCAGTTTTCAGTATGTAAGAATGACAGGCATCCCAGTGACTATCGACGCTGCCCTAAATTCCGCGAAATGCGGTCGAAAAACGTAGCGCGGAAGGGACAAATAGAACGCTCATCATATCAGGTACCAACAACAATGCTCAAAGGGCCTCAGTTGTCGCACGCTCAAATAGCGCCCGGCACGAAAAACACGGCACAAAATACATCGCATTCGCCAGCTGGGAACCGCAACTCCAATCGTTGCAGATGGTTTGCCAACTGGGAACAGCAAAGCCATGTTCTGTGTCGAGCTCTTCCTCGACGAGAACAGCAAAATGATGATGATTCGAGCTTCCCTCGAATGTAAATGCAAAATGTGTGGCCATGGACACAGCAAAAAAAACTACTGCCGCACTGGGCAGGAATGAAATTCATATTTAATACACAAATTTAACCTTTTAATTTACGAATTTAAAAATGACAGTGTCAAACAACAGGTGCTTAAAGCACCATATAAAAACATTCATATTCTCGAACGTTAAAAACAGAAAAGTAAAAACTGTATAAAAAAAAAACTGTGTTAGACAAACAGTCAATGACAAACTGTAAAGAAGAACAATCTTCCATCCTCCTCTATTCAGTATCTCCACTGAATCTTCGGCATCCGAGTAATTGGCAGCGTTCCATGCCAATAGGTTTTTGCTGCAACCGCAAGTTGGATATTCTGTAGCATAAATCCAGGGGGTTAATGCTGGAACGAAACTGTAGGACAGCTCCGATTGACATTTGGGGCTGCTTGAATGGTTTAAGGTTTGTTGCTTGTGCAGCAACAAGTACCAAGTCAGAACTAGCACTGTTACATCCACAACCTTCCATCCCTCAATACCGCCGCCTTTGGAGCCACCCCCAACACCCTTACTTACACCCAGTACCATCCACTTAAAGGATGAAGTGCCTTGCAAGCCCCATCATTACCCCGTACATTTTTCACCCAATATACCTTCGGAACATATCCCAAATCAACATTGTATTCAATGTCAAACAAACTGAACAAAACGTTCAATTGTCGCACATTGAATTCAATTCCTAAATCCAACACGTGATAAACGAACCAAATGTGCATTTGGTTTCCATATACGTAAAATACTTTAAAAATGTAAATGTACAGACCAGATGTCTCACCCTCAAACCAATATTGGTGACAATCATAAAATCAGCTTCTGCAATTTTATAATATGATCCTCTGAGAATTTGTTTGTACAAATTCGATCCCACAAACTCCACATCCATTATCAACTTTCTAAAACCAATCTTAAGACAAACAAATTGCGCCATAAAACGAACCACATGTTCGTTTTATCGCGCACCAACATAAAGGATCATAAATGCAAGATCCTTTTGACAATGTTCCTTTTTTCTTTTCCCTTTGGTGAACACAAGCCGGAAAAGATAAAGAAAAGTAAATGAATGGCTGGCGGCCAAGGTATAGTGAAAACAATGGATGTATCCCTCGACCCGCACGATCGAAAGAGGGAGGTTTCGTTCGACAAGACGAACACAACAAAGTGGGAGATGCTGCCGAGCGTTCAACTGTGAAACATCGGTTAACTGAGGAGAATAGTAGTCTGAAGCAAAAAGTAATTACAGTCACTAGTAAAATGTGTGTGAGTAAAGTGGTGCAGTGTGTTCTCTTTGATTAATTATATTATAATATTAGTAATCCAGCAGGATCTGAAACGACAGAAGTTAAAAATCCAACCAAATAATAAATTCTATGCAATAAATTATAAAGTTTTATTTTATATTTTAAAATGTATGTCGGATGAATGCCAAGTATGAAATTATTTTGACTTTAGAGTCTAGAAGACTACTACCGAAGAGACTTCTTGTCATTGCATATACGTTTTTAGCCGCATATTTTTATCCCTCGATGCTCTGGACAATTGCGTTCTGAAAAGGATATTATACTTTCTGTTTACTGAAAATTGATCTTTAATTTCATATTAATGTAGAAGTCCTTTGATGACATCAATCTTTTTTCCAGATCTATACACCACAATGTTGTTTGAGTAGCCAATGACATGGTTAAAAGAACCTACTAGATCATTAGTGTAAATGTTAAACAAAATGGGAGAATTTTCATTTCGCTCTTATAAGCCGTTTTTGATGTGAAAGGTCTTGTTGGGTGTTATATCTCCACATTTCACCACAAATTATTTACCCATTATCATTCGTAGATAATGTATAACAAATATTCGGGCATACCTAGATTTGATAACCTATATACAAGTCCTCCTAACAATACGGTATCGAAGGCCTTTTCAAAGTTAACTGAATAGGCTCCTGTGCAGTGTCGCCTTGGGGATCAACCCCGGCTCTTCACTATCGACGCTTCGCACTCCACGACGAATGATATTTGACTGTATTGACCGGGCCCGGTGGCGGTTAAGTCTCGACTCAAAGGTATGTGTGCACCTCGGTGGTTGCGACTCGACTGGCTAATTATTGGAAGGAAAAAGTTCATCGCGTCGTGGTAGTGGAGTCATAGCTAAAATAAACTCACTGCCACTTACGAGGAATTTCGAGAAGAGTTGCTATGCTTGCATAGGAAATCAGTTCCAGCGAATCCTCGCCGTATAAGTTGAGGTGGATTCGTTGGTTGTGTATACCGGGAAATTGGCATAGCCAAGTATGATCAAGGGTCTTGATCGTTGTGATTGATTCGTGGAAAATTAGCTCTCGCTTGGTTGCGGACGAGAAGTATGGTTTAAGGAGGAAATGAACCGAAATGGTTTTCGGGGGAAATTGGAATTGCTTGGGTGCAAGCAAGGAATATCATGTAGATAAGATATTAACCGAAGTAATTTCGGGGAAATGTATGCGGCTCGGTATAGTTGGTGGTGTGGGTAATGTTCGTTGTAGGTTTGAATATGCGTTTTATTACTGCATATGAATTTCGGGGAAATTAAGAATGCTTGGTCGCAAGAAAGGAATATGGTTTAGATAAAGAATTGACCGAAGCAATTTTGGGCAAATGTATGCGGAGATGATTTAGAATATATTCTGTTGATGTGTATCCTGTTGCGGGCTTTGGAGTGTGTTTATTGCAAAGTTTGGAATGTATGCTGTTGGGGATTTTGCATGGGGAGTTGGGTTAAAGTGACGCGCTGTTAGCGGTCAAGGTTGGTTAGAATTGTGGGTTGGTTCTCCATATGGTGTAGAGAACCCCCACAAGTGGTTTAGAACAATGTTTGGAACACTATGTATTCCAGAAGATTTCTTGGTTTTAATAGATCGAAGGATGACCTAAGTTCAACCTTGTGCACAAATATACTCGCGTTTAGATTCCTAAGTGGTGAATCTGCTCTATTGTTTACACTAAATGTAGTGAAACTTCGACTTTAAAGATGCCAATTGTTAAATTCATGGCGGGTCGAGATATGGTTTTGGAGAGCCATATTCTCTACGTCGCGGTTAGAATGAATGGATTCGATTACTCTATACACTGCCTAGAACAGGTACCAATTGAGTTCGCTTTCTTTTACGGATCGTCGATTATTATTAAGCTATCGTTGGAGTTGACCGGTTCCAGGTAAGTCGTGTGTTTAGCACTGTTTGACAATTTTTCAGAGTCCGCGGAACTCGCAGACATGAAATCCCATTATAATCTTTCCTTCTAAATTCTTTGTTTATTTGTGGCACACATTCGGTCCACTAGCTTCAACGGCTTGGATTTTGCTGTCCGATTCTTCATTAATTACTGATCTATAATTGTCACTGATCAGTTTTCGAAGGTTTTTGATTAGTGACTTAATCGTTTTTATTTATGTATATCGCTTTTGTTTCTATATCGCCCTCCATGTGAGTTATTTTTGGGATAGATTGATTTATTGTATTAGCAACAATGTTGTCCATCATTAAAAATAATGTTTACTTTCGTCATTACAAAGATTCCTGTCATTCGGTGGATCTACTACATTGGGGCCTAACCCTCTTTTCATTATTCGATCATAGCGCAACCAGTGTGCTTTTCGGAAATTAAAAGAATGTTTCTGGTCATACTGCTCAAGTAGTGAGTCTTAATTTGGAACATGAACTACGGCGCCAAGTCCGTAAGGGTCACTGTCGTACTCGATTGTACGAATTTGGAGTAGTTGGATCCGTGTCTACTATAATATTTCTATGCACTCGTCCAGCAAAAGTGAATCCAAGAAGGAATTTCGTCTTGGGTACGACGGCGTACTTGTAGCGTACAATTCTTGTTTTTGTTCGATGGCGTTTACTTGCCATAAGTCGAACAACGTATTGCCTCTTGTGTTCGAGATAAAATTACCCCAAACACTGTGCTTGGCATTGAAATTTCGTGCTATAAAGAAGTAATTATTTTCCGAGTCTAACTTGAGACATCTGAAAAGGGTATCAAGTTCATTGGTAAACTGTGTACACTGAAGTGGTTCAGGAGTGGAAACAGAGGGCACATATAGATGCCTTTGACTTTTCAAAGAAATATCTATAATGCAGGCTTCCAGCACTCAAAACTTGTATAGATTCGCACTGTACACGACCTTGTGTTGCCGAGCATTCTTAATTAGTACGGCCGCTCCTCCCCCAAGAGTGTGGTTTGGACGATCTCGTCTAATTACTTTATAATTTGGGAGCCCAACTTGTGTCTTTGGTTTAGTTTAGTTTCGATACCCAAAAGCACATCTGGGCGTTCGGCTTCTTGTGGATTGCTGAAATTGTCCCTTCTTTCCTTGCGGATTAATGAAATTACATTCACAGCAATAATTTTAAGTGTTAACTGAGTCGGAGTGAATATTGTGACTAGTGTATTGAGTTATCTGGAAAGTAGGTTGAGTAAATATTATCTATTCGGCCCACCTGTTCCGTCACTTTATTTTCAATTAATTCGATTTTTTCTGAAGCACAGCAAGCTGTTCTTGTATGGACAGTAAAATAGCTGTTATATTTCGTGGTTGTTCCTTGATTGGTGCATTCTTTACACCACCTGCCATTTGGGCGAATGACACACTAGGTGCCACGAAGTTGTTGTAAGAACGAGTTTTCATTCGACTTTTAACTGCTGGTATTTAGAGCAAACTCTAAGGTTAGCAGGATGGCATGTATTCTTGCAGAAGACACAGGATAACTTACTCTTATCCGTGAGCTCTTCTTTACCCGACTGGCATTCCCCAGTAATTTGGTTTTGGCGGATATTGATTTGTTCGAATGTTGGTGATGCCGTGTTCCGCCGAACACTGTTAACACAGGGAACACAACGGAGTGAAACAACACAAATAAAACACTAAAATTTATTTTATCTTTTATTTTTATTGTCAGTAGATTTTGTTCTTATCAACACATACATTATTACGGCTTTACGATTAGTTTATCCACTTATGGACGCACATAAGAGTCAGACACTTAGGATTGAACAGTCACCTTTTCATAATATTTTTTTTTTATAACATACGGGTCCGCATCGGATTCCTTCCCCTTTTACACTTTTAATTAAAACGATCTAACCACGAGCTTTCCGATCGCACATTAATTGAATTGCGACGTTGGGTGGCACTCTAGTTTTTAGACACACGTTGCGCGACCTTCCTCGTGAACACTTCCTGCGAATTCTCTAAATGGACTGTTAATTGACGACTGTTCTCAAGAGTTCCCTTCTCAATTCCAAATTCTACTCCTCGTATCTTTTTCTTCTTTCCAAGATCTAAGGATCTTGTAGGAGACTTAGAGGTGTTAATTGCTTATAGCATACATAAGAAGATATGCATTATGCTGTTTGATTTTAGGGAATTGAATTGAATTGGATGAAATTGAATTTATGAATTGAATTCAATGTTAGAGAATTTGAACGTTTAGTTTGATTGGGTTTGACATTGAATTCAATGTTGTGTTGGGGATATGAATGTTACCTTTTATTTCAGGTGGAAAGAAGGACTTTTGAGGACACGTGTCTGTGGGCACGTGTAATCTGGATATAGGTGAGTATGTTCCTTGGTGGAACGATGATATCTCAACCTATAGTGGATTGTGTGGTTCGTAGAACCGCCACATAGTCGTTTAGACAACTTACACATCTAAATTGCATATTGCAATCCGATGTCACATCACCGAAGCGTAGACAGCGCATGCCTTGCAATACGCGTTCGGACTTCTTTATTTTCTCCCAACTTATTATTTGGTGGTTTTGATATTTAATAAAATTTAAACTTTACTATCGGAACTTAGCGACATAATAAAGAAAGGCAACTTGGGTTTGTAGTTTCTAGAACTTGTGGTGGAGATCGGTTTCACCCCTATAAACTTTAGATTGTCGGTTTCAACAGTTTTTAATTCTTCCAGTAATTCTTCTGGGGAAAAATAAGGAACATGGCGACAGTTTTCTCCGTTTTTTGGAGTGTACGTGTAATAGTTGCTAGTTGCCCTACCCAAAGCTGATTTAATTTTATGGTAGCCCTCTAAATAACTACAGATAATACCATTTTTTGCATTATTGATGGGTTTGATTTTAAAATGTTTATATGTTAACTTATCGAGTTTTATTACCTCCTTAGTCTCCATGTGGGTCACAATAATGGGAGGTACTTCCTACTTCCTATCGATTCATTGTTTCTGTTTCTGGTTTTTATCCTGCTGCTGCTGCTGCTGTTGCTGCTGTTGTCGTCCTTGTTGTAGTTTTTGTTCACATTATTGTAAATGGCGCACATTCCTCTTTCCTAGAACTGCCTTTACTTCTCTGCACAGCTCATCTCTTTTTTTGATAAGCTCGGTAATTATGTTGTCTAGGTTTTTATCAGACTTATTTTCCACTGGCTACTTAACGGCCAGGTCTTTGTATTTGTTCCCTGCTCCTGAGTAGTGAGCATCACTGGGATACAAATTTTAATTATTTTTACTGCCCTCGTTCGCATCTGGCTTGTACCTTTTGGCGGTAAAATTCGGTTGAGGATTCAACCTCCTCCTTGCCTTTTCACCTATGACCTGACCTTCGTTCATGGTCAGTGTGTTACTTTTATTTTTTTAAATGTTTTTCGCGGATTTTTTATTTTCAATTGTTGTTTAGTTGATGACACACGTGATCGGTTAAAATGTGAGTTTTTCACCCACTCACGTAAGGAAAATCGTCCATTAAAGGTAGTGTTATCCGGGCTAGACTTAATAAGCAACGATATAGTGAAAAATGAACTAATTGCACTCGGGATTAAGTGCCTAGATGTTAAAACCATCACATTAAATCCGTCAACAAAAGCCCTGTACAAACACTACTTGTACATCGTCTATATTCAACGCGGTACTGTTAAATTAAACGAACTAAAACGGAACTACTACACCTTGTTCAAATCCATCGTTCGCTGGGACTTTAAAAAACATAATCCAGGTAAGGTCACACAATGTCACAATTTCCAGCTTTACGGTCACGGCTCGATGCATTGTCATATAAATAGCCTATGTGCAATATGTTCGGGAAACCATAAAACATCCGACTGCAAAACGAATGAGGTCATCAAGTGTGCAAATTGTAGTGGGCCACATAAATCCACCGATCCAGAATGCATAAGCCGAAAGCAGTACATATATATTCGCCGCAAATTATCCCCACGCGGACGTGGTACAGGAAATACAACCTTCCTACAGCCTCCGAGTGACAAACAGCAGCCAGTGCCCGACCGATTATCCATTGATAATTGTCCTCCACTACCCCGATCTGTGCGTCAACCTTCACTTCCTTCATCCACCTGGGCTTCTGGCCTCCATCAAACCCAGCAACCTTCCAACAGTGATACGACACACACGAAGAAAAATCCGTCAGAAACATTAACTAATGATAACCTGTTCTCATTTAGCGAGATAAACTTTCTTCTTAATGAAGTTGTAACCAAGCTTAGTGCTTGTCAAACTAAAGCTGACCAATTTAACGTCATTACTTCATTAGCTATTAAGTACATATACTCGGAAAAAACATGTTAAGAAACTCTCTTAACATCATAACTTGGAATGCGAGAAGCATCAAAAACAAAAAGCATGCATTTTTTAGTTTCTTGATAAATTTTAATATTGACATTGCACTTGTTTCAGAAACCTGGCTCAAACAAGACATTTCTTTCTCACATCAAAATTACATATGTTATCGCCTAGACAGGGTACATGCTAGTGGTGGAGGTGTCGCCATTGTTGTGAAAAAATGTATAGAACATTCCTTGCGTCCTTCATTGCACCTTAAGTTAATTGAGGAAATTAGTATAGATGTAACATTAAGTGAAAAACTCCAAGGTGAGTCTTTTTTCGGTCTATTTCCCTGGTGGAAATAGAAACATTGAGAAATCTACTTACTTTAAGCGGGATCTGCAAAAATTGTATAGAGTCAACACTCGAAACAAGGTAATTATTGGTGGTGATCTAAACTGCAGACATCAGTCGTAGAATTGTCTTAGGGCAAACAGCTGGGGTAACATTTTACTAGATGTTGCTGAATCCAGCCCAAGTTTTTCCATACTTTATCCACTTCTCCTCACCTATATCCCAGCGAGTGCTAACAAGAACCCCTCAACTCTCGATGTATATATTACTAATATTCCAAATTACTGCACAGTATGATTAACTCTAAATGCGTTAAGTTCAGACCACCTTCCGATCAGCCTCACAGTGAATCATACAGTAGTTGTAAATCGTACCAGTTTATACCACAACTATTCCGCCGCCAACTGGAATTGTTATAAATCATATATAAACACGAACTTGGTTCTAGGTGATACCAGCCTAAATTCTATAACCTGCAGCGAGCACATTGATATCCTATGCAACAATTTTGTTTCTGTTATCAATAGAGCGGCCGATCTTGCGATACCTAAATGTTCCACTGCTCCAGTTGATAAGGCACCGCTTCCTGAGAATATCTTACATCTGATAAGGCTACGAAATTCTGAAAGAAGAAAATGGCTGCGTTATAGAATCGATTGTTTTCTAGTTAATGTTAAAGTCTTAAATAATATCATTAAAAATGAAATCTCAACATATAGGAACAAGTGTTGGAATAAACACCTTTCCTCTCTTGACAAAGCAAGCAAACCGTTCTGGAAAATATCAAAATTTATGAAAAAGAGAGGGTCAAGTATTCCTCCGTTTAAAGTTCACGACAAGTTGTTTATTTCTTCAGTGGAGAAATCGAACCTACTTGCTAACACGTTTAGTAAGAACCACTCCATATCTATGCATCTAAGCGATGCGTATACTGAAGCTGAAGTTGCTAACACTATCCATGTACTTTCTCAAACGCCAGCTGAAAGTACTTACGCAACTAATATCAGCAAAGTTAAAGAATTGATAAAAAAATCGAAATCAAAAAAGGCCGCGGGTCTCGATAATATTAACAACAAATTAATCAAAGCACTTCCACCTGCTGCAAGTAACTATTTAACGTTCATTTTCAATGCTTGTCTTAAGAATTGTTATTTTCCGGACTGTTGGAAAACAGCAAAGGTAATACCTACCCCGAAACCCGGCAAACCGAAGAACAGCCCCGAAAGCTACAGACCTATTAGTCTGTAGCGTTCTACGAACGCACAATTCCGCGCAGGTAAGGTTCCTACCTTCAAAGAACTTACTTACCTGAGAGCGTTGCACGCGCCCACAGACGCGTGCCCCAAAGTCCCACCATAGGGCCTGCAACTCGCAGCCAACGTTGAGACCGACACCAAAAAGCAAGGAACTGAACGTCCCCAAAGCTTTTTAGTTCAAGCTCAACAATTATAATTCATCATGCCTGAAACAAAGTTATAAACATCCATGCGTTCTATTCCTAAAAAAAAAAACAATTCCCAAAATGCCATACATGCTGCCTGCGCCCAGGAACATCTCATCGAACCGGCAATTCCGAAAATCGATACAAAAGAATTGCTATCATCAAAGAATGAGCCGATCAACGGATGCACGTGCGGGTAATCTAATGCGAGGACCACCCAAATCCGTTGAACAACAGAAGGCAGCCACGACCTATCGCAATCGAATATATCTCAACGAGATATCCGATAATTTATGAGGAGTTAAGCCAACAGAGGCAATACTCCGGTCCCACGGCCACGCTAGAATTTCGCACCATTATAAAGATCTTATGGATTTCGATTCCGGGTACCAAGTTCAAATAAGACCCACGGACTGCACGTCAAAACAATCGCCGAATATCTCTGGTCTGGGCGCCAGATGTTCTGTGCAAACAGTAGGCCGTGGAAATGAAATTCTATCAGCGATAATAATGATGTATGTAAAGATGACTTTCCCCTTTCAGGAAACTACAAGATATCCCGGGGGATGTGATAACATGGTGCTAACAGAAATTCGGAAGCAGAGCAAATAGGGAATATTTTCCGGATAGATACAGATACCAGTTTGAATCTGGGTATCTGTGTGAGCAGGATATTGTGGAGGGCAGATAGTTAGTCTAATTCTGATCGTCACCGGGACGAGAAGGATATATCGAATATCCGTACAGAGAGGAGACCAGAAAACCCCGCCGAGGTGGTTAATCCGCGCCAAGAATCCTTGATACTTCTCGTGTCATTAAAAGTAAAAATGTGTCGTTTTAAGTGCGAGTCGATTTGTTTTCGCCTACAATATGTTTATTTAGATAGGATAAGAACGTTCTTTTCGGTAACTTACTCGGCACTTATTTCGTAAGAAAAGCAGCGAAACTTATAATTCCAAATAACAATAGACAACTACGATTAAAATAAAAATTAAAAACAATTTTGTTGGTGTTTCATTTGTAACCGCGTTCGCTCTGTGTATGTATGTTTTCTCTGCGGCAAGCAGTGTTCGGCGGAACACTTGAACAACGTATAAATCCGCCAAAAGTCTAGTTAGCTGTCTAAGTAAGCTCTTAGAAAAAATCATTAAGGAAAGGATTGATCGTTTTGTGGAAGACAATAACATCTTACCAAACTTTCAGTTCGGTTTCCGTAGTGGTCACAGCACAATCCACCAAGTCTTGCGAATTAAAAACCACATAGCTGGTAAATTCATCGACAAGCTGCCAATACCGCTTATCAAAATTATCCAGAGCTTTCTTCGTTCGAGAAAATATGTTGTGAGTTTAGGAACCGACATATCCTCTACTCACCAAATCCACCATGGTGTACCCCAAGGCTCGGTCCTTGGTCCCATATTATTTACATTGTTTGTCGCAGATTTACCATGTCTAGGTGAAAACATTCAGGTAGCTATGTTTGCCGATGATACGGCCATTTTCTCTTCAGGTGCATTATTCACTAACGTCTACAACTCTTTGCTAGCAGCTCTTGACAAACTAGCAGTATATTACAGGAAATGGAAAATAAAAATCAATGGTAATAAAACACAAGCTGTCTGGTTTTCGAGATGTAGGAAACACTGCTACCTACCAAATGGCACTAAACTCAGTATGTGTGCAGTTGATATTGATTGGTCCGAAGACTGTAGATATCTAGGTATTATTCTAGATAAAAAACTTATCTCTCAAAAACACATCACTACCGCAATCGACAAAATAAACAAAGTCGTAAGAGTTATGTATCCATTAGTGTGTAGAAAGTCAAAGCTTAGCAACGAAAATAAAATTATAATATTTAAAACCATTTTTCAAGCGATACTCCTGTACGGGGGCCCTTGTATGGTGCAATTGTGCTCGCACACACAAAATAAAATTGCAAAGGTGTCAAAATAAAATATTGAAAATGTTGCTGAATTTGCCATGGCATTATTCGACACATACATGAAAACGCCAACGTTAAACCGGTAGAGTTCCTTATTGACAAAATCAATCGAAACTTCTTCGTCAATTGTTCTTTTTCTGACAATGTTCTCGTTTCCCGTCTTGCGTTATCCTAAATCACTACATATGTACTCTGTCTATGAAAATTATATCGAGGTCATTACTATATAAAATAACCGGAAGCTCGTGCAATATTAGTCTTAAGATTCAAATAAGGGTTTTTTATTGTAGTTTTCCCTTAATTTATTATTTGTTATTCATTAAAATTGTGTTATTGTCGTTATATAGATTTAAGATTATAGTTGTAAAGGAATTGCTATCCTAAATCTCTTAAGTACTAGTTGTAAAATATATCATAAATGTAGTTATCTACCAAATAAAAATTGAATTGAATTGAAAAAAAAATTATTCTACAACATCGAACATTGAGATATTCATAGACTTTTCTCTCCTGATCTGTATCGTACGTTGACTTTCTGTTTGTGAAAAAGCATACGCCGATTTAGGGGTGCCAATTCAGCTAAGAGGTTTTCAGATAGGCAGCAGGATTACCAAATTGTAAACAGTCTTTATGTCTAGTATTTCCATAGCTCAATAATTCCTTATTTCACCTTACAATTTTTCTAATTTTATTAAAACGGCTACTCCTCCGACCATCGTTGGTGGATTTACCAATGGGCTAAGCAGGCTTCAGCTTAGTGTGGTTAATTTCTGAGTGTGTGAGTTTACTTTATATACTTTGAAGAGAGCGACACAATGACAAAATCTGTACCTACTATTTAGCACTATTGAATGGCATCGATGTTCTATATCAATTTCCTGTGGTTTTACGCCCCCCTATGTAGGACCCATTTCAGAGTTTTTTTACATTCCCAAGAGGCTTAGGGGACGATATCTCGATGGGATATCTTAAGGTTTGGTTGTTCCTTTTTGGGACCAGTACAAAGGCGTCCAATTTCTATGTTTCAGCAAAGGTAATTCGGCATCGTTCTAAGAAATATTGTATCATGTATTTTCTTAACTTTAGCGCTATTTTTTTGAATAGAGAAAATATTATTTTATGGTCATTTAGCTCAGCCCGTGTCTGATGTCGTTAAATTTGCGTTTCATGAGATTAATATAGGAGCACTCCTACTGTCTATTTTCAACAGCATTATATTATTCCAAAAATGCCAAGGAAAGACTATACTTTCGCTGAGAATTTCGAGTTAAACTTTCCAATTTCCTATGTCAACATTCGTTGTAATATTTCGGTGGCATACAAATTTTATTTAGGGCTGCAACATCCGTTTTTTTTGACCTATGACAGAAGTCGAATATTGTGCAGTCAGTTATGTAATTTACAGCAAACGCAAGACCACCCCACATCGAAAATAAAGTAATATATACATACTATAGAAATAATAAAATGGCATGTGGATCAAATGAAATTACCAGATTCAAATGCAGCTCGTCACATGGTGTCAAACATGACCTGTCTTAAATATTCGATTCCGTGGTTCTGATGGCATATATGTAGTCGAGTTCAATTTCCCACACCTTCTGCTGTCGTGTTGACAATTCAATCCATCTTTATGTTCCAGCATACTCCAATAAACCCATGTTTCCATAAGTCCCCAAATGTTATTCCCAAATTGAAATTTGCGGTTAAAAATCAAATTAAGCCGTGATTACGTATGTGGACAGGTGTGCACGCCAAGCTATGTCAAATAAAAAATTGCTCAAATACACTATTTACCGAAGGCTCGACCAAGGATAATTCTCCGAATACTTAGTGACATTTTCATTCTTGACAATAAGTGTCTCTTCAAGGTGTACGTGACGTGTGGTACGAGTAGGGAAATTCATCACCGTAGACATATTTTATTTGTCCATCGTGTCTCTTGGTCACCTTTCTCACCCGTGACTTGTTCCCTGTGGGATGTGATTTGAGATTCTTCTTGACAACAAGAAAGGTCAAAATCTGGAAAGCACTCAACGAAATGAAAAATGGTCATGTGACATTAGAGGAGCCTAACGCGAACGCGTACAATAACGATATGATGTGCACAGGATATCGCATTTGTATTCCGGCCGACATTAATTTCTCGTTCCAGATTCGCTACCCGGCGTTGACATGGTTCGTTAGATAGCAAATGCGATATGTTTGTTGAAAGTGATTCCATGAATTGTTGATTACAAGACCCAAATGGGACATGAGCCATTGTGGGGGAGTGTAATTCGCGCTGGTACCATCAATCTTGGCACACTCACACTTCTACCTACAGCTGCGTGGTGATGGCAAGTGAATTGTTGTTCAATTTCAGATATTAATGTCGGATGATACTGAATAAGCGAGCTGATGAGATTCGTCATTGACTTTGGCAAATGATGTCAAATGTTAGTTGGTTTCCGACAGAATGGTGTCAGTTAAGCGGAGTATTTGTCCTCAAATCGCTGAGAGAGATTTATTAATATGCTATGAACCAGTTCACAGAATTGGGGATGAAAGGGTGTGGTACCAGGACTTGACAGATTAAGCCCATATGAGGATGTGGGAGGTCATTAATAAGCTTGCATGGCCAGAAATAATGAGACGTTCTAAAGGAAGCTTACTTACTTAATCCTTTGAATTAACAATGGCATTGCTGTCAACTATTTTTGAATCTTATGTTATTGCATGAGGTTTCAATGCAAAGACGCTTTTTCTGGGAACTTCAGGGGGTTTTGAATTAAATACCTCCTTATGAAACCTATACAACACATAAGTGTTTTGTTTTTCAAAAACGAAAAAAAAGAGAAAAATTCAGGAATGAAATCAGCGGAACGTTTCATACCAAGGGAAATTAAATCAGTAGTACATTCTATATTCGTGTGGTTTTGGGACGACAATTTCCGACACTATATAATATTAAATCAAGATATAGATGCTTACGTTAGACCAAAAACGTGTTCGAATGAACATTTCCAACGGCTCTGTTGGCACAGTTTAGGCGCAATAAATCCGGGTTTGGCACCGATTAATTACTGTCGATGAAACTTGGATACACCATTATTCGCCCAAAAAAAAAAGTACAGTCAAACCAAAGGGCGAATCGGCTCCAAAAAAGCAAAAACTGTTTTTCGGCTGGGAAAGTGATGGCAACTTTTTTTTTTGGGACAGTCACGGAGTTTTCTTAATCAAATATCTTCAAAAAGGAAAAACCGTTACAGGAGCAAACTACGCATGATTACTTGACCAACTGAAGGCGCAAATAGCGAAAAAACGGCCACACTTGCAGAAAAAGATCCTGTTTCACTGAGCATTATTTGGAGGAATTAGAGAGATGGGCGCATCGCCGGGAGAAGTATGGTATGTAGAGTTATAAGGAGACTATGTAGAAAACTAAAAATAAATTTTAAGAAAAAATGTCTTGTGTCTTTGGTAGGTCGAAAACTTTTCAGGCCACCCTCGTACTTGTAGATAGACATGGCGATTGGAAACAGTAATATTTTTTCTCTGACGAGTTGAGCCAGTTGCAACATGTTATTCCTAGATACCATAGCTTGGTGACACCGTAAAGAAGTTTAAGCCCAATTTCTAAGGTTTTTAATCATATCTGGCCAGATATGATTAAAAACCTTACACCAGAAGGGAGTTTCATCATCATCATCACCGGCACTACAATCAGGATCCGGTCTTGCCTTATTTAACAAATCTCTCCACTGGTCCCGATTTCGAGTCGATGTCATCCAGTTTGGCACTCCCAGGCTCTGCGCGTCCTGGTCTACGCCATCCCTCCATCGCAGACAAGGTCTGCCGCGCTGTCTCCTTCCATACATCCTGCCCCAAACGACTTTCCGGGCAGGCTCCTCTTCTCTCATTCGAGCTAGGTGTCCCGCCCACCGGAGTCTACCGAGCTTGATTTTTCTTACAATATTAGCTTTAAGGTAGGTTGCGTACAACTCATGGTTATAGCGTCTCCGTAATCGTCCTCCCTCACATACGGGGCCAACAATTCTCCTTAAGACCTTTCTCTCGAACGCGGCCAAGAGTTCAGAGTGCCTTTTATTAAGCACCCAGGTCTCGGATCCATACATGAGTACTGGTAAGACCATGGTCTTGTACAGTAGTAGGTTGGATGTTCTGGATAAATTTCGGGATTTAAAGAGCCTTGATTGACCATAGTAGGCTTTGTTGGATTTAATCAGCCGTTCGCGTATTTCTTCTTCCATATTGTTATCGGCTGATACTATTGACCCAAGGTAGTTAAATTCGTGCTCCACTACCCTGATAGTTTGACCAACGTTAGGTGTTCTCTTCGTAGAAGTTACCACCATGCACGTAGTTTTTCCCTCATTAATATGCAGTCCCAGTTTTTGTGTCGCTGCTCGATCTGGGTGAAGGATTCCTGTACCGCCGATTCGGTTCTACCGATGATGTCGATGTCATCTGCGTAGGTAAGTATCTGGCTGGACTTGATGATAATAGTCCCTCTAGTTGCAACACCAGAATCAGGGATTGGTTTCTCCAACGCCAGGTTGAAGAGGAGGCAGGCCAGACCGTCCCCTTGTCGGAGTCCGTTGTATATGTTTATTGGTTTGGACAGCAATCCCGCTACTTTTACTTGACTAGTTACGTTGGTCATGGTCAACCCACAAAGTCGTATCAATTTGTTTGGAATGCCGAATTCTCTCCTGGCATTATATAGTTCTACCCTGGCTATGATGTCCTAGGCGGCGTTAAAGTCTATAAATAGATAATATAATGGATTCTTAAATTCCTGACATTTTTCCATCGCCTGCCTAAGGGTGAATATCTGATCAATTGCTGATTTGCCTGGGATGAAGCCACACTGATATTGACCAATGATGGCCTTAGCGTATGGGGATATCCGGTCTTGTAGGATAGTGGAGAGTATCTTATAGGCGACACTCAGTAATGTTATACCCCTATAGTTGCTGCACTGTGTGATATCTCCTTTTTTATGTATGGGGTAAATTATACCGCGACGCCAATCTTCCGGCATCTCCACTTGCTCCCATACGTGGACCACGATCTCATTAATTCCGTGATGTAACGCTGTCCCTCCTTATTTGATCAGCTCAGATGGTATGCCATCAGCTCCGGGGGCTTTATTTGATTTTAGCTGTCTAACGGCTTTTAATGTTTCCTCAATGCTTGGTGGCGGCTGCATTTGGTCTTGGTCTTACATTGGTGGAGCCTCCAATTCTTCTGTGAGCAGACCATTTAGCAACTCATTGAAGTGCACTTCCCATCCAGAATGCATTCAGGATCGGTGATCAGATTACTCTCTTTATCATTGCAGTAAGTGCAACGTGGTGTGTACCGCGTCATACTGCGGATTATTTGGTAGAACTTCCGCGCCTGGTGCGGACCTCGCTCTCTACTTTTCTCTATTTCACAGACAAGGTTTTTTTCCCAGGCACTTGTCTTTTGTCTGTGAAGTCTTTTTTCAGATCTTCTGAGCTCTTTGTATTTCTACTCGCGTACCCGCATCCTATGAGACTGCTGCAACATACGTTCAGTCGCTAGTTTGCACTCATCATCAAACCAGTCGTTCCGATCTCTACGACTACTGCCTAAGATGGAGTTGGCAGTACTAATGACAGTATTCTTAAGGCGTGTCCACTTCTCTTCTACCCCCGGCATTCTGGCTCCAGGACTTACTCTCCCTCCGTCGAGCTCTCCGAGGGCGAGTCTTAACGCATGACCAAAGGTGTTGCTGGTATTCTCATTGCGTAAGACAGCTGTGTTGATTCGAAAGTGATCCGCGGATGCAATACGTGTCCGTAAGGCAATCCGCGCTCGGAAAACTGTACCAACAAGATATTGATCCGAGCCGACGTTGGCACCTCGGTACGTTCGTACCGTCATCAGGCTCGAAGAGTGCGGGCGATCTATCAGCACGTGGTCAATTTGGTTGCGAGTGGCTCCATCGGGTGATACCCAGGTGGCTTTGTGGATATCTTTACGCGGAAACCTGGTACTCGCAACGACCAAGTTTTTCGATGCTGCCAATTCGATGACTCGTAGTCCATTGTCATTAGTGTTCTCATGCAAACAATGGGAACCTGTGTAGTGCCTGAAAACCGGCTCCCGACCTTTTTTCGCATTCGAATCACCAAGAAAGATTTTTACATCGTATCTTGGGCAGGCATTTAGGGCCCGTTCGACGTTCTCGTAGTATTCTTCGTTTTCGTGGTGAGGTGACTCCTCTGTAGATCCGTGAACGTTTATGAGGCTTATGTTCTTAAACTTGCCTCCCACGTGAAGAGTGCATAGCCGTTAATTTATTGCATTAAAGCCGATGATGGCAGGCTTCAGTTTTTGGCTGACTAGAAAGCCTACCCCGAGCACATGGTGTTTTACGTGACAGCTGTAATAAATGTCATAATCTTTTCTTTGAAAAACACCACTCCCCGTCCATCTCATTTCTTGTAACGCTGCTATGTCAGCCTTATATTCGGACAGGGCATCGGCTAGCTGCTGTGCAGCTCGAGCTCTGTATAGTGAGCGTATGTTCCATGAAAAAATCCTTAAATCATTTAGTGATATTCGTTTCCGTGGTCGTTGTCGTGTATCTGGCCCATATCCGAGGCTTGTTAAATTTGCCATAATAATTCGTTTTTACGGGCCTGTTTATTAGCCTTGCGCCAACCTTTCTCAGGATGTCGCTGCATGCATTGGTTCACTACTTGGCGGGTGTCAAATTAGCTATCCAGGGGTGTCACGTGGATGTGCATGTCAACTTGGATTGAACAGGGACAAGGATCGTCCTGGCCTTCGCCGGGTTGAAAGCAATCAGAGACTTTGCCCTGTATGTTCGCACCCATCCCCCCCAGAAGGGAGTAAATCTAAAAATGACTCCAATTTTTATAAAAAATCGAGTTCTATCTCGTCCTGCTGACCTGCGCAGCACGGACTTGTACTAAATCATTTAGAGAAAATGCATCCACTAATTTTCCAAACAATAGTTCCTTTATAATTTTTTTTTCTCTAAGCAGGTACTTGTTCAGAGATGCATGTATGTGCGCAACGGTTTCTAAACTCAAACACATAAGTGGGTCAGCGGAACTGCATCAAAACGTCAACCTTGTCTAGTAATGGTCAAATACAATAATCCGCCAATGAGGAAACCACTCTTCGCCGAAGTGGTGCTTGCTAGTACTAATGACTAAGACAAACTCTGGAAGGTGTTCGAAACCTTGTCTTAAATGAGCGCGATGTTCATCTTCTCTTAGAGGAAAACACAAGACCTCCTACAGGTGAGTTTATATAATTTTGGAGAGTCTGCGCTGGATTCCGTAAGGCGAAAGTCATAAATTTGAAATCAAATAGTTTGAACGGTGTAGTGACAGCTGTGCCAGGAATACCGGGCTACCGGGATTTGATGATAAGTCCTAGCGAGGTCTAGCATCGTAAAATTAGAGCTATTTTGTAACTTGTATGAAAAGTCCTGTAGGTGTGCTATTGAGCAACGATCAGGTGTAGTGAGTCCCTTCATCATCCGGTCGCCGCCGCCAATCTTCACTCTTCTTAACCAGGTAAAGAGATCTTGCCCAAAGGCCGTTGGAGGACTAACGAATTCCATGTTCAAGCACGTAGTCAAACTTGTGGCAGTTCCGCCAAACCCCGCCGTCTACTTACTGTAAAACCGCCATAACATTCAGCCAATTTCCTAACTTCGCTAATGCAACAGCATTAGCACCTGTAAATGCTTCACGCACTATATAGATCAAATCTATAATCTTAAAGTCCCTGTAAAGAAAACTTACCTTTTCATGCATCCCTTCGCATACAATTTTCTGTAAGATTTCTAGCTTTACTTATCTGGAATTCCAAACCAATTTGGCACCTTCGGTACCAGACAAATTCCTGTAAACAAAATGATTCGGTTTGCATACAATGTAACCGTCATGACAGGGACCATAAATATTGCGCCGTCTATTTTCCCAGCCGCGCCATGTGTACAAGAATGTTCCCTACATACACATGGGCTGCCGGCTTACACCCAAGGGACCAAATCAAATACGTATTCCGCGTCTCTTGGGATCAATTGAATCCTACAGCATAAACAAATGCAAATAGGAATTCAATACCTACCCTTACTAGCGATGCCATAAACACCATTTCCCAGTAACCTAGTTAAAACCCATTAGCACATTTCCACATCGCATCGTCGTCTCTTTGTTTAGCCGCGGCGCACATTTCCAACAAAGATCCCATTAGCATACAACGAGTTCGGTTTTATTTGCTTTACCGAAATCGTATCCCATGAATGCACTTTATGCCCTTTCTTTGTTCTAGGTTCGTTCACATCCATGAAAGAACCATGCACACATACCACCATGATCACGATTCGCGAATCATCTCTGCACGAGATGATTATCGCTGAGTCGTTATCCATCAGCAGATTAGAACGGTAACGCGATGTTCCGCTCTCCGCGGCTGCGGAGAGGCGTAATGTACCTCGGGGTCGTGTCGAAGTGTTTGCAACCTCCATGTCGAATATTATATTTGCAGCAGTCTTCGAAGATTGTGTTTTCTTTATTGACTTCATAATGTAACTTTCACGCAGTGCTACTATAGCGTTTGGAATGATAGTGAAGAACGTGTGATTCGAACTGACGCTATGACAGTTAGAATCACCAAAAATTGAACCTAAGCAAACACATCAGGCTACTGGCGGTGTTTTGAATTCGATTTTTAAACTCAAGTATATTCCACTGATGAGAACTGTTATCGCTATGGTATACGGCTCTGTTGTATTTTCTTACTCGATTTTCGTTCGGTGTTCTTCACTATTTGCTTGTGGTATTGTGTGTGTATCTGTTAGAGACGCCAAACTACCGTAAAATTTTAGTATCCAATAAGAAAATAACACAACAATAAAGGAATCCTTAATAATAGAAGAAAAGTGTGTTTCATATTTTACGTGTCCTGTGTTGGTGTTTGACTTTCCCTCGGGTTGTACTGGTCGGAACATTTAGAGGAAGTTGTGTGGACGAGGTAGAACTCTCGCCCGGGTGGCGTCGCGACTTCCTACCCCCACAAACTCCCCTCGAGCTTCACATAGTTTCTCTGGAGTTATACGACGCAGATACTGGTTTACCGAGGGGCCATGTGTGTGAATATGATAAAAAAATCAGTCTTGACACATATAGGTTTATTAAAAGAAGTCGTCACATCTACGAACTCCCTCAAAATTTCATCAAATGGACAATGAGTAGTAGTGCTCGAAAATGTACAAGGTTCTCCAGCCTTTGAATATACTTCACTGGAGATTAACGTTTACTGGTCCAGTAACCTGTTATGCGTTAAATCTATAAGATAATATTTTAATAGGTCATTTCCCACCATCCGAAATAATCAAATCCCAATGAATGGGTAACCGAAGGCCAAAGCTAAGAGTAAGGAATTTCCACCCATTGTTATAACTGAGTTATTTGCTGCAAATAATTTTAACGTGGCAGGCAGTCGAACGATCTTGAAAAGACGGAGCACCTGTGTCGTTCATGAAATCTCTGTTGGATTCAGTGTCAGAGATCGAAAACCTAATTAAATGTGTGTTGCTGGCAGTTTGCGCCTTAATGACGGTCGACGATCCTAGTTGGAATAATTCGGTGAGCAGAAATTGACTGAAGCTAATTACAGGATTATTTACATCTCCTAGTGGTCACGCCCACCTATGACAGAAAAAGGTCGTAACAAAATTCTCTGTACCTGAAGTATGCGAACCGATTCGTCGTTCTAAAAGCTACGGAAAAGACTCCTCTGATAATGTCGCTTTCCACTAGGAGACTCGCATCCTAGCACTTTCCTCGTTTAGAGCAACTGATGATGTTTGTTGCGTCAAAGACTCGTTAAGAACAATAGTTGATGTTTGTTCCACCGAAGATGTATTAACTGCGGCGATCTAGATTGGATGCGTCTGTGTCTCAATTAGAAATGGCTACCGAAGGAGAGCCAAAATAACCCGAGACACAACGGCTGTCTGGTGACGGAAACAAACAATATCGTGACAAGATGGAAGCAGTACTTTGAAAACCTGTTCAATGTGCGCACCCATCAACCACAAATAAACGCACCAGACGTACATACAGCCGGCCCTCAGATCCCAGAGGCCTCTTTCGACGACGTTGTAGACGCAATAAACCGATTGGAAAACAACAAGGCTACCGGAGTCGATTGCATACCGGCAGAACTTGTGAAACATGGAGGAGAGGCAACCACTCGAAAGGTCCAGCAACTCATCAAAACAATATGGGATAATGAAGTCACTCCGGAAGAATGGAAAATCACAAAAGTCGTCCCCATTTTCAATAAAGGCGACAGATCTGACTGCAAAAAATACAGGGGAATATCATTTCTCCCAAACCATACAAAATACTAACAAATGGCATACTGGGGAGAATCACACCGTACGCAGAAGAAATACTGGGAGACTACCAATGCTGATTTCGTAGGAACCGGTCAACAAGCGACCAAATGTTCGCAATAGGCAACTGCTGGAAAAGAAGTGGGAATACGGAGAGACAGTTCACCAATTGTTCGTTGACTTCAAAGAAGCCTATGACTCAGTCGCAAGCCAAAGACTGTACCATATTGTAGTTGAGCTGGGAATCCAGAAAAATACGCCGCCCTCATTCAAATCTGCATTAACGAAAACAAAGGGCGTGTTAAATAGAAAACCGTATCTCAGAACCAATTGCAATCTGGGACAGAATAAAACAGGGGGATGGGCTCTCACCGTGTCTCTTTAACCGTGTCCTCGAGTATGTCATCAGAAAGATCATCCCTGAATGGGGTCACACAAGTGCTCGCATATGTGGATGACCATCGCCGTTCTGGGCGATAATATAGAAACTATAAGTAAAAACTGTGAAATCATCATGCAAGCGGCAGAAGAATTGGGTAGAAATAAATGAAGACAAAACAAACAGTAAACTGCTGAAATCCAAACTGGTATCACGTAATATATAAGCACCGTGCTTATAGAGCCATAATCATACCGATTGTTCTATACGGATGCGAAACATTAGCTCCCACAAAACGGGAAGAAAACAAATTCCGCGTATTTGAGAATAAAGTCTTAAGGAATATCTTTGGCGATAAATACGTCGAAGAGGCAGAGCTATGGAGGAAACTCCATAACCACGAATTGGAAGACCTTCACTGCAAGGCTAGAGTAGTGAGAGTAAGCAGGTCGCGAAGATTGAGATGGTATACCAACGGGAACGACTCCCACAGGACGGTCGCGACGGAGATGGGGGGACTTTGTTAGGTTTGTCCTTGAGGAGATCGGATCGGATGGTCAAGCGTGGAAGGAGAGTTCACAGAACAGGGAACGATGGCGGAGTCGAGTCGGCGAGGTCATGAATTTCCGGGTTCCTACAGGCTAATAAATAGGAGAAAAAAATGAGGTGCGACACCAGAATATATCCGTCATTTTCAACTGTTGCAGTTTTGTTTTTTTTTACCGATTTTTACCGACTAAAATCACCCCCCGCCAGACACATATTCCCGTTGATCCCCGCGGAACTTTCTATCAGATATTCCATCGCGGAGCGGACGCAGTTTACCTGTTATTCCGCTCGCCGCGTCGCAACTGCTGCATCATGTCACATATAATATCAATTACTACGAACCATACCTGTTTGCAAGTCTGCATGTATTCTATTACTCCTGTCGGAGTAACTGTTCGTCTCATATGTCTCTTCGAAATAGTTTGTGCGGTCTCGAATCTTACGCACTCTCGCATTTTCTATTTTTCCTTCGCAGTGCAAGCAACATGGTAGTAGATTCACATGCTTATATTTGTGCAGGTGTTACCGAAAGTATCCATGTCGTCATATTAGCCGAGCAAAGTGGTAATTCACCTTGCCATGTTTTCTTCTCACCCATGTTTCTACATCAGGTATCATGGTGTGGTTTCTTTGGTGGAAGAATGCCACATTCGTTTCCATTCTCATAGGCTTGAGAGCTCTTATGCTGACCGCATTCTCCGGCGATTCTCTTGTGAGACCTCATGTAACACAGCGTTTTCTGTTGCAGTGCCCGCGTAAGATCGTAAATATGCCAGGAAATGCAGTGGCTTCATTCCCAGAACATTATTTGTCCTAAGCAATCTCCGTTAACGACTATGAGTACACTCTAAGAACGATAGTCTCGACCGCGGGGTAGAGATTTAATCACAGAGGTAAAATGACAAGAACGCGCTAACTTCCCCCCTAAAACTGATTGAAAATTATTAGCCAACGAAAACAAAATCCTATCCAAAGTCTACACAGGGAACAGAAAAATATAATCAAGGCAAGAGAGAAAGTAATAAAATATTCATTGTTGTTTGAAAAAAAAAAAAATTATCTGTAAAAGAAACAAGCAAAAAACAAGGACACAAAAGAATAAAAAGAGAAAAGAATGTTAATTGTTCTTATTGCTGATGTCTCGATAGTCCAAACTATGTCCCCGAAGCGACGGCTCCTTCCAACTCCACTTCGTTAAGGTAAAGACTCCTTAAGACAAATGTTGCCAAGCACCCAGCGTTGTAGGTCACCAATTTAGGATTTGTTTTTGCCAGACTCCTCGTGACAAATATTTGTTGAATACGTGCTGATTCTTAGATTCCACTAGTTGCAGTTCCAAGTTTACTCACTCCAGTTCAATCGGCATCTCGTATTTTGACATGTAATGAAAAAGCTTTATGAAAAAAAAGTCATGAATAACTTTAAATATTTTTTCCGAAAACCGTTAAAAATCTTCCAGCTTTGTTACAAATACAACACATTTCTCACGCACTTGATTTGTGTCGGAAACAATGCTTGAATCCTGCACGGGTAGCCGGTAGATACAGTCTTTGAAGTACAAATGATTAATAATTCATTCTATTCATTTACCTCAAATTGATTGTTTTTAATAACGTTACAAAATCTGGCAATTACAAATAGTTAATCCCATTCAACTGTTTTCTCAAAAAATATATATTTCTTCATCCTTTTGTTTAACTACAAAATGATTGCTATAAAGAATGTTTTTATAAGTTGCCTTGATGTTTTTATTTTTTACCCTCCCAGTAACCGTTGATGGTAAAAATTGTTATAGTTACCGAAAGTCAAGGTTTTCTAAAAAAAAATTACGCAAAGTATTTTAAAAGTGTAATATGAGCAAGAAAAAACGGAATTTGGTAGGTCTCCCAGATGGCTTATTTCTTCCGTAATTTTTAATATCAGCTTGTAGAAAATACTTCACTACACCGTGAGAACGATTTATTTCAATCGCAATTTGTCTTTGCGGCATTCCACTATTTTGTAAATCGACTATTCTTTATTTTTCAATGTCCGTTAATTATTTCACACGTGACATATTTAGAACTTTAAAAAAATTTAAAGCGTCAAGCAAAAACCTATTTATTATCACCCCAGAATATGTGCCCTGTTTTTTAAGAACTTTTCTTATACCAAGCTATGTGTTTCAACTAAGTCTGAGATCGAAAAAAAGGCCTGAGTTTATACTTTTTCACAGGCTAGATTCAGATTATTTTTTATAGAAAGTGCATTACCATTCCAGGTAAAAACAAAATTAATCCATCGAAGGGTTCTCCCGCAATTGGTGTCGGTTGACAAAACTAGTCATAAAAGATTATTATTCATTCCAAGAATACTGAAACTTTACGTTTCATTTATAATTTGTTACCGTACTGTATATATATATATATATATATATAAATATATATGTATATGTATATATACATATTTATATATATATATATGTATATATATATATATAGATATATATATATATTTATATATTTATATGTATATATATATATTTATATATATATACATATATATATATTAGGTGTACAACTTTGCTTCCGCCGTTTTTTCCGAATTTCGAGGCTTTATTGTAAAAAACCGCCTGCGATTGTTCCAGTCGGTTTTAACAACTCATAATACACTACGCCGAGCCGGTCCCGCCAAATACTGAGCATGACCTTGGAAGCCTGGATATTCGGTTTGGCCGTCGACGTGGAAGCATGGACATGTTTAATCGAGAATAACTTTATGATGCAGACACAAAACGACTAATATTTCGATGGCGTTATGTTTACAAGTACCTAAGCTTATTTTATGACATCTTTGATCTATTTATTCCAACTACCACTTACCGCCACAGCCATCTATTGCAAAACGGCGGAAGCAAAGTTGTACACCTCATATATTCATATATATACATATACATTTATATATATATATATATATATATATATATATATATATATATATATATCATATATATGCATATTTATACATATTTATATATACACATTTATGTATGTATATATAAATATATGTATATATACATATACATTTATATATATATGTATATATATATATATATATATATATATATATATCATATATGTGCATATTTATACATATTTATATTTACACATTTATGTATGTATATATAAATATATGTATATATACATATTTGTATATATATAGTTTTAGGTAAAATATATACATAATATTAATATATGTATAAATATATTTATAATATGTATATTAATATATATACAGATATATACATATATATATATATATATATATATATATATATATATATATATATATATATATATATATATAGGTATATATATTATTATTATTATTATAATTTTTTTTTAACGACCACAGCCAACAGTTCTAATGTCTTCTTTTTTAATCCCCATTACAATTTTAACAATCTCAACTTAAACTCTAAAACTTCTAAACTGAACTTTTGATTCTAGTTAAATAATCAATATGGCGACGAATCTATGTGGGGGCTTTCTATACTACATGGAGAACCAACCCACTGTTTCCGCCTTATTTCGACCGCCAATAGCGTGTCAAATCACCCCATAATTCCTACTACCAACCTATTCAGCTGAAAATCATGTTTTTAAACGGACGCATAGCTGAATTTATTATTCTATGCAGGTAATGCATCATTGAATTCAGCTACCTTTTTACCATATGACAACTCCATTCCTCTAACCCATGAGATTTCCACCGGGAATACCAATTCATGTTGGTTAGCAACAACAAGTCGAATCAAACGACGCGGCTGGACCATTATCCAACGGCTTGGGTAATTATCGAATACCTGAGCATGTTTCCCACGAAAATATTAGCCTAGCCAAAGTAGCGTCACTTCGACTTTCCCCAGACACCCCATTCGCTGGGGATCAATTATCTCTTCCTACAGGTGAATAGCGCAAGCTACATTTTCCTCCCATTCACAATTTTGTCTTTCTATAGTTCAATGCACTCTGAGATCACCACAGTCACCGCACTAGGTCAGTGGAACATCCTCAGAGGCTGCATTGATACAACCACACAAGCTAAGTCAACACCGAAGTTATTGCGCTTTCTCTTTTGATCTTTTCATCCTTCGCATGCCCAGCGACTTTCGAATGATGTGCAAATACTATTCACCTCGCTGATACATGTAACTGAATAGATTCATGAGAGAGCGTGATGATGATTGGCTAATAGCTGTGCAAAATCCAGAATTACCCAATCATCCCTAATTCCAACCAGTCGCTATTCAATCATGATCGTGGTCGGTCACGCCGCCCCTCGGAATCGAATTTAATTACGCGACCTTTTAAAGTCAGTCAAATCTCAACCATTGTCGAGCTGGGGTGCGTGCACAAGCGATCGATTTTTATTACGAGTCTGTCGAGTTTTATTTTGGAGTCTCTGACCAGAATTAAAAAAGAAAACAAAAGGAATAATAATGTTGTGATGGTGATGCGTTTAGTTCGAAATACAAATGCCTAACACCTAGAAAAACAAAAACAAATATATGTATACAAAGCAACAAAATCTATTTAAACTCAATAAATGTCAAATAATTGAATTTTAAATTTCCCGTTAATGTCAAAGACAAAAAAAAAATACATTAAAGTAGGCAGTGGTAGTGAATGTAATTTATAAAAACATTTTAAATAAAACCAAATAAAAAAACATTTATACAACACAACAGCCCCTGTTCGTTAATTATTCTTCCCTTCTCCCTGTGAACAATTTTTTGGTGACAAGTGTTTTGGGGGATTGGTGAACTTAGTGCCCGTGTTTGGCATACCAACTCGAACCCCCACAGCTACACACAACTTTATTCTCTATTTTGTTTTTAAATACTGCATCAGTTTCGATTTCTGTCGTACTTCCCCAATTTGTTTCCGTTTATTTCCATGGTTATTTATTATTTTCGAACTTCCGAACCGACTCAAAATCAGACACTGAAATGAGTATCATATATCTGAAGGTGGGTGACGGTGTTTAAACTTCGTTACTAACCTAAAAATTTGCCTTCAAAAATATTTATCATAATTAATCATAACGGTCTTTCAGCTTTAAGCCACTTTTGATAAGTTTTAATGTAAACGAAAACAACTGCCTAAATTATTACATTAAACACACTACTAATTCAATAACAGAAAAATGCCATAGAGTATACTAAAAAGTCTATTGAAACCAACCTTCAAATTGTATCCATCAACATTAGCAATATTAATACGGTGTATTAAAAATTCATGAAAGAAAGTAATATCTATTAACTGAGCGTCACGAACCGCGAATTACAACAACCCTTTATAATGACGTTTAATTGCTTTTAAAGAAGCTCAGGGCATTTCCATAAAGGAATTGGTTTTTAATGAGGATTTGTTACCTCTTTTCAGTGAAAAGTTGTAAGTGGGTAAGGACACGAGTTTAGAGGTCATCTAATAATAATTGCAAGGAAACAATTTATATTTTAATTTGAGCACAAACCTCGGGCGTGGGCAGAAGGGCTAAGTGTATATAGTAATGAAAGCGTGTACTGCTCGTTAAAGAAGAATACCCTCACTTCTGCCGACCATGTAAGATATATACACAATTTTCCTGTTTAAATGTCATTATTTTGTTCTCGACATATGGTTTGGATAGCTCTAACATAAGTTTTAAAGATCTTTGAAGGTCAAATTTAATATTCAAGTTACAGAATTCACTTTTCAGTCTTCAGTCTTCAGTCTCCAGTCTTCAGTCCTCAGTATTCAGTCTTCATTCTTCAGTCTTCAGTCTTCAATTTTCAGTTTTCAGTTTTCAGTTTTCAGTCTTCAGTCTTCAGTCTTCAGTCTTCAGTCTTCAGTCTTCAGTCTTCAGTCTTCAGTCTTCAGTCTTCAGTCTTCAGTCTTCAGACTTCAGCCTCCAGTCTTCAGTCTCCAGTCTTCAGTTTTCAGCCTTCAGTTTTCAGCCTTCAGTCTTCAGCCTTCAGTCTTCAGCCTTCAGTCTTCAGCCTTCAGTCTTCAGTCTTCAGATTTAGCCTTCAGTCTTCAGCCTTCAGTATTCAGTATTCAGTCTTCAGTCTTCAGTCTTCAGTCTTCAGTCTTCAGTCTTCAGACTTGAGTCTTCAGACTTCAGCCTTCAGTCTCCAGACTTCAGTGTTGTAGCGGATAGTACGGGTGTCATACGTATAAACTTATCGATTTACAAAAACATCGGTAAGCTTTCCGGAAAGTATGAAACTTCGAAAGGTATTTTTTTATACAAATATTCTAGAAAAACAAATAAATTGATGGATTTAATCGAATTGTGCAAAATATAAATATATCATCATCATCATCATCAACGGCACTACAACCGGGAACCGGTCTTGGCCTTATTTAGCAAGTCCTGAGGCTTGTTAAATTTTCCATAATGATTTATTTTGTCTGGGCAAGGTCATTAGTCTTGCGCCAGGGGCTCCCCGACGGGGAATCGAACCCCGGTCTCCCGGGTGACAGGCGGGTATACTAACCACTATACTATCGAGGAGCCCAAAATATAAATATAATCCAATTAAAAATCGTTAAACTGTTTTCAACAGGCAAATATTCTAATTGAACTTGGATATATGTATATCAGTTCATCAAATAGTGTACTACGTTACGGTAAACACAACTTTTTTTTGTTTCATAATGGGTGTCATCGAGTTTCCAGCGGTTTTCTTTCTTTTTTCTATGATTGCGCGAGAGGTTGTTGAATCACCTGAAAGAACCCCGAGACCGGGCCTCTGGACTGCACGTTTCTCAGAGTTGTACAGTATGTAACTGTATGCAAAAATGACATATTCAGTACTCTAATCGCCCTTCGGATTATGGATAGAGATAAGAACTGTCTTGTCCAAGACAGTTTAGGTATTTTCGATACCCACTATGCCATGACAAAAACTGCGTAAGGAGGTAGTTTTGATATAAATTTATATGGATGTCATGAATTTTAAAATCGTGTTCCGTCTGGGCTGTGTTATTGCAATATAACTTTTTCTTACAACCAGTTTTATCATCGCCATTTCACGAGAGACTTCATCCTTCATGGCTCCGTTTTTGTAGTTCAGAATCATTTCCACAAAAAGTATGACTACAGGGAATAATCTGACTGTTTCGTTGAGCCCGAGGGGCTGCCTCAACATACCTGTAGATTTCCCTTGACTACAACTGAATACTAATTGCACTCCGTTCTGAATTCTCTGACAGTATTGAAATCTAAAACATTTGAGCGAGATAAATATGATTGATTGCATTAATAATGTTCTCATCCTTTGTACATGTCAGTATCGCAATGATAGAACTTGATTTTAAATTAATAAGTACAAATAGTCAGAGATGAGCCATTTGATTCTGCCGCATCACTGTTGTGCAAATGTCTCAAGCTTCTTTACCATTGTAAATGCCAGCATAGAAAAAGGTAATTCCCAATTTGGTGAAATACGGAAGAAAGATATTCAATGAAAGGTTAATTTCTTTCCGTAACACGGACATTTTTATGATGGCTATACTTTAGGGAGGAAGTGTCATCTGTATTACCCACAGGATGTATAATAACAAGACCGTATTAAGTCGATGAAAATTGCAAAACAAGATTTCTTTTGAAAATTAAAGGATGGAAAAAATTAGTATGAAATGGAACCGGCGACTATTAGAAATCTCTAACTTTTTTGGATGAATACATAAATACCATACCAATCGACTTCTCATGTATTTCAACATTTGCACCATGTATACAGATGCTTGTGGATGCACACGTGCTGTGTACATGAAAGTAGGTTTACTGAGCTCTGTTTTCGAAAACATATTTTTTTTTAAAAAGGGGCCTACATCCACACCTACTTTCATCATATGCAAAAAGTTTACGTTTACCTTGCACACCACGCCACTCGGAACTTTTCCTTTTTTAAGTACTTTACGTAAAATAACGTAAATGAAACCTGCAGTTCATATTGGATCACGCTGTGCACTCAAGTGATAAATGGCCGAAAAATCGTTGACTTCGGACGCCCGTATATCGGCAGACATGTTTATTAACTTTGAGAATATAATTTAATTTATGACCGTTTAAGGGGAAAGTTTCCGTTCGCGGTGGGTGGGAAAATGGGTCTTTATTTACATATTGTTGAGCTTCGGGTGGGTCTGGTAAGCTATATTGTTGTGGAGTTTACCTTGTGCACGTTTAACTATGTGTCATCTGATGGTCGGTTTTTTATGTTTTCTTTGGTTTTCATTGTTTGCTTCATCGAGAGCTTATTTTTCACTGTCCCAGAGGTAGTATCCTGGTTGAGAGGATAATAATTTTCCAAGTTTTTTTCAGTGCCACAAATCATTTGGGATATGTGAGAAGTGAATCAAGCGGGCTCCCAGAAGTTCGACATTGTTCATTAAGTCAACCTCGTTGAGGTGAGTTTTGGAAAATGTTATCTTAAGTATGAATTATTTGATGTTGAAAGGTAATATCGGTGCTAACTTTTACCGTAAACTGAACCGGCTTTCCGTACATAGCAAATCCAGGGGAACAGTACTCAATAAGTACTTTATAAGCTTATTTAGATAAATGAGTAAATGGTATAACTCTAAGTTCATATTTAGGAATTATGGGTGAAGATAGCAGAATAATTAGTTTTTATTAATTATATATAGACACATTAGTAATCATCTCCGCATTACTGTGATGTATACAATAGAAACCCGGAAGTTCATCACCTCACCGACTCAGGTGTACCATTGTTCCCCGCCCCGTGCACTCTCCTTCCACTCTGGCCATCTGATCCAATTTCCTCATGTTGAAACCTAACAATGACGTCCCATCTCAGTCGCGGCAGCCTAACCGGTCTTTTTCCCGTTGGTCTACCATCAAGAATTCTACGCACGGTCCTATCATTGCCCATTCGCGCGACATGTCCGGCCCATCTTAATCTTTGCGCCATAATTACTATCACTGTTGATGAAGGCGTGCATTTCACGTGCCGACGCGTATATCCCGCTTTTTCCGTTTTTCGCTACGTCTTCGTTTTGCCGAGTCGGTGTTCTCTTGTTGATTTGTTCTCTTACGTTGATGTCGACTCATTGCACCTACGCCTGCCGGGTTTTTCGTGGGATTGTTTTGTGTATATTGATTATTAATTTTTGTTCCCACGAGTCTTGAGATTTTAAATACTCCGTCATATCAGAGCCCCGTTTTGATATAATAAGGTCTGCTTACTGCTCTGATTCGAGCCTGTGTCAGAGAGGGGCCGTTATAATATAGCCGGGTCCCCCCCTGGTTGCAAAGCAACTAACGGGCACGGTGACACGTAGCACCATGAATTAGGGGCAGCAGATCGTTGTGTGTTACTCCACGCTAGCATGTCTGATTGGTGACCCTACTGGAATATATGTATATATGTATGTATATATACATATATATATATAAATATATATATATATATATATATATATATATATATATATATATATAATACTGGAATATATATATATATATATATATATATATATATATATATATATATATATATATATATATATAGATATATATATATAGTAGGTGTACAACTTTGCTTCCGCCGTTTTGCAATAGATGGCTGTAGCGGTAAATAGTAGTTGAAATAAATAGATCATAGATGTCATACAATAATCTTAGGTATTTGTAAACATAACGCCATCGAAATATTAATCGATTTGTGTCTACATCATAAAGTTATTCTCGATTAAACATGACAGCTTACGAGCCAAATTCTCGTCAGTTGCGGGGTGTTTTAATTTTCTGCTTTAATATGAAGAAATCTGAGGCTGAGGCTCTTCGAATGCTCTCAAATACCTATGGTGAGGCCGCTATTAGTGAAAGAACGTGCCGAGAGTGGTTTCAACGCTTCAAGAACGGCGATTTTAACGTCGAAGACCAACATGGCGGTGGAAGAGAGAAGGTTTTCGAAGATGCAGAATTGGAGGCATTACTTGATCAAGACTCGTGTCAAACGCAACAAGAACTAGCAGGATCATTGGGAGTGACGCAACAAGCCATTTCAAAACGCCGGATAGTCATGGGAATGATTCAGAAACAAGGAAATTGGGTGCCGTACGAGTTGAAGCCGAGAGATGTTGAACGGTGTTTGTGTGTTTGCGAACAGCTGCTTGCAAGGCGAAGACGGAAGGAATTTCTGCATCGGATTGTGACTGGGGACGATAAATGGGTTCATTACGATAATCCCAACCGCAGAAAATCATGGGAATATCCCGGCCATGCTTCCACGTCGACGGCCAAACCGAATATCCACCATTCCAAGGTCATGCTCAGTATTTGGTGGGACCGGCTCGGCGTAGTGTACATGAATTGTTAAAACCGACTGAAACAATCACAGGCGATCGTTATCGAACGCAACTAATGCGTTTGAGCCGAGCATTGAAAGACAAACGGCCGTAATACAACGAGCGACATGATAAAGTGATTTTACCGCATGACAATGCTCGACCCCATGTTGCGAAAGTGGTCAAGACATACTTGGAAACTTTGAAATGGGAAGTCCTACCCCACCCGCCGTATTCTCCAGACGTTGCTCCCTCGGACTATCACTTCTTTCTATTAATGGCACACGGCCTGGCTGACCAGCACTTCCGGTCTTATGAGGAAGTAAAAAATTGGATCGATTCAAAAGATGACCCGTTTTTTCAACGCGGGAATCGTATGATGCCCGAAAGATGGGAGAAAGTAGTGGCCAGCGATGGACAATACTTTGACTCATAAATGTATAACCAGTTTCTTACAATAAAGCCTCGTATTTCGGAAAAAAAAACGGCGGAAGCAAAGTTGTACACACATATATATGTATATATCTATATGTGTATATGTGTATATATATATATATATATATATATATATATATATATATATATATATATATATATATATATCTATATATATATATATATATATATATATATATATATATATATTATATATATATATATATGTATATGGCAGATACACATGCAACTAATAGTTAAAAACAACAACACCCGAAAGACAAATAAAAAAATCAAAGCACATCCGTCAACGAACTCCACCAATATCATCATTGGAACCACAACCGGGATCCGATCTTGGCCTTATTTAACGAATCTCTCCACCGGTCCCGATTTCGAGCTGATGTCATCCAGTTTGGCACTCCTAGGCTCTGCGCGTCCTGGTCTACGCCATCCTTCCATCACAGACAAGTTATGCCGCGCTGTCTCCTTGCATACATCCTGCCACAAAGGACTTTCCGTGCAGGTTCCTCTTCGCTCATTCGAGCTAGGTATCCCGCCTGCCGGTGTCTACCGAGGTTGATTTTTCTTACAATATTAGCTTTAAGGTAGATTGCGTACTACTCATGGTTGTAGTGTCTCCGGAATCGTTCTCTCTCACATACGGAACCAACAATTCTCCTTAAGACCTTCCTCTCAAACGCGGCTGAGCTCAGAGTGCCTTTTATTCACCACCCAGGTCTCGGATCAATACATGAGTACTGGTAAGACCATGGTCTTGTACAGTAGTAGCTTGGATGTTCTGGATAAATTTCGGGATTTAAAGAGCCTTCATAGACCATAGTAGGCATTGTTGGATTTGATCAGCCGTTCGCGTATTTCATCTCCCATATTCGTATTGGCTGATACTATTGACCCAAGGTAGTTAAAGGATTGCACTACTTCAAATACGTGCTCCACTACCCTGATAGTTTGACCAACGTTAGGTCTTCTCTTCGCAGAAGTTGCCAACATGTACTTAGTTTTCCCTCATTAACGTGCAGTTACAGTTTATGTGCCGCCTGCTCGATCTGGGTGAAGGAATCTTGTACAGCCGATTCGGTTCTACCGATGATGTCGATGTCATCTGCGTAGGCAAGTATCTGGCTGGACTTGGTGATAATAGTCCCTCTAGTTGCAACACCAGAATCAGGGATTGCTTTCTCCAACGCCAGGTTGAAGAGGAAGCAGGCCAGGTCGTCCCCTTGTCGGAGCCCATTAAAGATGTTTATTGGTTTGGATAGTAATCCCGCTATTTTTACTTGACTAGTTACGTTGGTCATGGTCAACCCACAAAGTCGTATCAATTTATTTGGAATGCCGAATTCTCTCCTGGCATTATATAGTTCTACCCTGGCTATGATGTCCTAGGCGGCGTTAAAGTCTATAAATAGATAATATAATGGATTCTTAAATTCCTGACATTTTTCCATCGCCTGCCTAAGGGTGAATATCTGATCAATTGCTGATTTGCCTGGGATGAAGCCACACTGATATTGACCAATGATGGCCTTAGCGTATGGGGATATCCGGTCTTGTAGGATAGGGGAGAGTATCTTATATGCGGTACTCAGCAATGTTATACCCCTATAGTTGCTGCACTGTGTGATATCTCCTTTCTTATGTATGGGGTAAATTATACCACGACGCCAATCTTCCGGCATCTCCACTTGCTCCCATACGTGGACCACGATCTCATGAATTGCATGATGTAACGCTGTCCCTCCTTGTTTAATCAGCTCAGCTGGTATGCCATCAGCTCCAGGGGCTTTATTTGATTTGAGCTGACTTATGGCCTTTAATGTTTCCTCAATGGTTGGTGGCAGCAGCATTTGGTCTTGGTCTTACATTGGTGGAGCCTCCAATTCTTCTGTGAGCAGACCATTTAGCAATTCATTGAAGTGCACTTCCCATCGCTCCATAATGCCTTCAGAATCGGTGATCAGATTACCCTCTTTAACCTTCCAGTAAGTGCAGCGTGGTGTGTACCGCGTCATACTGCGGATTATTTGGTAGAACGCCGTGCACCATAGCAATTACATAGTATTTCCACATCAGTTGACTGTACCAGAGACAATATATAAAACATCCGATGTAGACGTGCAATTCAGCTCTCTAAGTAAATCTTTATCAACCGCAGTGAATTTATTATTAAATTCGCGAAATATTAACCGCAATCAACTCGTTAGACTTTTTATTCATTTATCGTGCATTTATTTCAGTTTTGTGCACATTTAATACACTTTTTCATTGACAAACATACAATTACATTATTAATTAAATTGCTGTTTATCACGTAACCAATGTGTTTTAATATCACGAAAACATCGGCTTTCACCATGTGAATACTCAGTTTCTAAACGTGTGTTTAAAAAACGGACAACGTATTGATATAATTAATCTAATTGATAAACGAGAACGAAATAGAAAAACAGTGACGTGACGTGTGTGACAATTAAAACAAAGTGCAACAACAACAAACAAACAAAACAAATGTTAAAAGCGATAAAAAACGTGCTCACAAAATCACTTCAGTGAGGTACAAAAACAAAGCAAGACAATTAAAATATATCATCTCAGTCGTAAAAGTGAAAACTAAAACACACAATATATTGCTAGCTAAGCACAGAGTTTTCAAAGCATCATTTGGCGCGAGTGCAAGTTTACTGACTCTTAGCCGAAGATAGCCGAGTTCTAGTCCGGCGTACGGAAGATATCGACTTCGTGCTTCGTATTGCAGGTCGCCTTTGTTTTTTTTTAATGAAAACAAACTGGAAAGAAACAGCATGAATACGGAGGAAGATAAAAACGCGACAACACACAAACGGAAAAGTACACCGAAAAACTCCATTGTGACGCGAAGTAAAACCGCGAAATTAACAATGGAGAAAGGAGATAAGCAAATGGAGGAGGTCAATGAGCTCCCACCCCCCTCCAACTTTAACATGTATGCGGCAAACAACTCGTTCGCTTCTCTTGAATCCTCAGAGTCTGAGGATGAAGAAGAGGAAATAGGTGAATTGGAGGCGAAACTTGCGATGGCAAGAGCCCGACTAGAAGAGGGACGCCGAAAGAAAAAACCTTTATTCGCAATCTTTATTAGAAAAGGAATCCATCATAAAGTTATATATAGTGGAGACGTGCGCAGGTTCCGGGTGCTGGAAGCCTGTATCGTACGCATACCCCTTCAGCAAGGAAGGGGCTTGTATGCGAAGGCGGTCTATGCACCTGAGAGGCACAAACATAACCTATTTATAGCAGAGCTCGAGACACTCTTTCGATGCTTACATTTGCACCTGGACAAAAACTACTTTATCCTAGGGGGAGATATGAACGCCAAGCATAGAAATTGGGGAAATTGTATATCTAATGCCAGAGGAAATCAGTTGGCTGGCTGGATAGATCAGTATCATATTGAATATAGAACTGACCTGCTAGCTAACGAATATCCATCGTTCCCTAGAGGTAGATCGTTCTTATATATCTTGCTAATTGACTCACGACTAAGACTACTTAACACCACCAGACGAAACAGAAACTGTTTAGGGACGATTGAAAACGACAGTGACAACTGTGCATTCACGGCAGTAATGGAGCTTCCGAGCGATCTCGCAGATCTGGAGGAATTCGTGATCCCGCAACCCTATAACTACGGGGCAATGCAATGGCCGCGGTTCACCAGATCATTAACAAGAGAACTTCGTTCGAATGACTTTAATCTGCCAGTAAACAAAAACCTGACAAATGACGAAATCGACAAATACATCCAACAAATTGACGAAACCGTAAAACGAACAATGGACAAAACAATTCCCAAAACAACAGTTACAGATCATATAAACATGTACAGAAACACAACAATAAACGCACTCCACAAGAAAAAGAGCAGACTGCTAGCGAAACGTAAACAATTACACAGACAGTTTACAGACAGACAAGACCAGGAGATAATATCACTGAATCCCGATTAAAAAACCTCCAACAATTACTTAAAGCTAATTATAGATTAGCAACAAATTTGTATTGGAACAACAGAATTCGGGCTATAAGAACTAATAACCCGAATATGTTCCCACAAATAAATAAAATATTCAGGAGAAATAATCAAAACCAGATTCAGTGTCTCCAAATTCCCCGTACTGAAGCAGCTGCTTGAACCAACATTGGCATAGATACAGAGAACGCTATCCTCAATAGTGAGCTCTTCGTGATCGAAGATCCTTTGGAAAGGGTGAACGCTGTGGGAGCTGTCTTTCAGGAAATGTACAAGGTGAATGAAAGCATTCACCGGAATCATGACCTGGAGGACAGAATTCTATTGAATCACCTGCACCTCCGAAATGAAATTTCACTTTGGCAATCGGAGAATCCGGGTTTTACCGAATTCAGTGACGATAATCTGTCAATTGACATTAATGCCAATGGTGGGGTTAATAGTCTTTTAATCACAAGGGAAGAAATCCGGAGTATCTTCGACTCCTTAAGAAGCAAAAAGTCAGTGGGAATAGATGGAGTACCCAACATCGTACTCAAGAACCTGCCCCCAATGGCAATAGATATATACACGGTCCTGTTTAACAACGCGCTGAATAATGCATATTATCCCGCGCGTTGGAAAACGGCTATCATTCAGCCCATCGCAAAAAAGGGCAAAGACTGTACAAACCCAATGAACATGCGTTCGATAAGTTTACTCCCAAGCATCAGTAAAGCATTTGAAAAAACCATTAACAAAGCTCTGATAAAATGGGTAGACGGCAACAACATTATTCTAAATAACGAGTTTGGCTTTAAGGCGGGTCATGAAACCACACATGCCGCAGCTAAACTGGTCTCTGACATACATTGGAATAAATGTAGGAACCAATGCACAGGGGCCTGTCTGATCGACCTGGAAAAGGCCTTTGATACCGTCTGGATCGAAGGGTTATATCACAAACTGGTCAGACATGGCATACATTAGCCTTTAGTATATGTACTTTGCGATATGTTAAAGGACAGGAGGTTCGTGGTCAAAAATGGTAATGTGACCTCTAATAAAACGTATAATGTAAAGAATGGCTTGCAACAGGGCGCGGTACTCTCTCCGATTCTTTTTAACATTTACATTAGCGACTTATTAGATGCACTTCCGCAGGCTACTGCCTACGCAGACGATCTCATAATTTACAGAACAGCTCCGAAAGTTGAGATCATAAATAGTTTAATACAGCGAGACTTCAACAACGTGCAGCGCTATTGCGACAACTGGAAACTTAAGATCAACTTCCAGAAATGTGAAGCCATCATATTTAGAACCCCATTATATAAAGCCACGAACGACACAAGGAAAAACTGGCGAAAGCTAGTTATCGTGGGACCGCATTGAGATAAACTGGAAACCAAGAGTTTAGTTAAATACCTTGGCATCTGGCTAGATCAATATCTGTATTTCAACAGACATGTAGAGGCTGCTTTGCTCAAAGCGAGGAAAATTTTTGCCATGACAGGGAGGCTATTTCACAGTAGCCAACTTGACAGCAGGGTAAAAGTCATATGCTACATGGCACTTGTGAGGTTTAATGTATTGTTGCCAGCGTATGGCACGAGATTGACTTTAACCCACTGCACCGTCACTGCGAAAACAATAGTTCACCCGAAGAAATGAAAAATGCGTTTTTATTTATTTAAAGATTTTTTTTTTTTGTTTTTTTTATTTACAGCTCCAGTCTGTTCGCCGGTATTCTTATTTAACTAGATGTATTCGAAACGCACGCAATATACTATTTGACACTCTAAAGAAAGCTTAACATTAATAATTTTTCGTCTTATTTTGTTAGTTCTTTTATAGATTAACTCTGCGACGCGACTTTACACTTATGCTATTGAGATGTGTCTCTTGCGGCAGCATGACTAGACGCGATGGTGATTGAAAAGTGACTCGTGTGAATTAGGGTTGAAATTCATATTTCTTTCTACACACAGGACAACCAAAAGAGACCACGCCTCTGCTCTCTCAACCTCACGCCCGTCAAAGTATGAGTAACTTTTGTTAATAGGGTAATTGACGGACACGAAGAATGAGAGAACAGAAAACATGATATGCTGTGATCTCGGGGTAGCTTCGGTTGTGTGTGTTGGTATCAGATGCAGCTACTGACACGACCTACTGACCCAGTGGTACGGCTATGGTGTAGTTAAAGCGCATTGAACCGTGGAAAGAAATACGAATGAGAGAGAAACCTAGCGGATGTTACTCCCCTGCAAAGAGAGATCGTTGATCCCAAGCGAATGGGTGATCTGAGGGAAAGTCGATAGGACGCCGCTGATGTTTGGGAAATAATTCGCGTGAGAACCAGACTCTATGACGCTGAAATTACCCCAGCTATTTTGCTATGTTGCAACAGCGTCGTTCTTTTAGACTTGTTGTTGCTAACCGACATTATGAGATTTCCGATGGGAAACTCATGGTTAGCAAGAATGGAGTTGCCGTATGACATTTATGTAGCTAAACTCAATTATGCATTATCTGCAAAGGATGATGAGTTTAGCTATACGTCCGTTTGAAATGTTTTACAGGGGAATACATATAAAGGAAATTGGTAAGTATGACGCGCTGAAAGCGGTCGAAATTAGGTGGAAATGTTGGTTGGAATTGTGGGTTGTTTCTCATGTAGAATAGAGGAACCCCCCACACACTAATCAGGCCAATGCTCATATATGGTTGTCCAGTATGGTTTAACATAGGTCCAAATTTGATGGAGGAGATTCGGGTGTTCGAAAGGAAGTGTCTGAGAACCTGTCTCAGATTATATCGAACACCGGAATCGGAATACAAAAAGTACTACTCAAATGAGACTTTATATAATGAAGCCTGCACAAATAGGGTGGATAATTTTATGATTAAATTAATCAGAGGACATATTGCGAGAGCAATAAGCTCGTCCAATGACCTAATTTTCGGGGCATATTATCCAAACACTCTGTACTATGAGAGCGTGCGTCGCAACGGCTTTGTTCCACCAGAGGCGTTTCTTGATTTGGACAAGAAAGGGGTTATACAAGATAGATCCGGAATTCCGCTGATCTATCATGTGAGTAGATCATCCGTAGACAGGCGATTGTGCTACGACCGGGAAGTAACGCGCACCGAAGAAGAGCTTCTGCGCTTCAGTAGAGCTATCTCCCACAGAGACCGGGACGATAGTATTAGACAGCGTCAACAGTTCTGGTGGTTGAATGGCATATAAAGAACTGGATACCAAAGTCGGTATAGAATCACACTATCATCAGCTAGCTTACATAGACTTAACTTTTCTAGAATTAGGGTAGTATAAGATTTAAGTTAAGTTAAGTGCTTTTATATTAAAAAAAACAAAAAAAAAATTAGTAAGTTAAGTAAGTTAAATTTTAAGAAAAAAAAAGCAAAAAAAATTGACAAAGCTTTTCAAATTTTTCTTTGTCTTACAAAAAATTATAAGTACTGCCACAAAGTTCTGTCGCCGAAAGGCAAATTATACAAATGTTAAGTAATGTTTAGCTTAGAGCGTCTGCGAAGGACCAGTAAGTTATTATATAAGATAATTAAGCTAGGATTTAAGCATTTTTTGTCTAGCCTTTAATTTAGAAACTAAGAATATTTAAAAGAGAATAAAAAAATGTTTTAAAAATGAAAAAATCAGTTGACTGTACGCGAGTTTAAGATCGAATTCAACAGCAGCAGTAGCAATAACAGCTGGGAAAACAACAGCCAGCATGTAATAAGAAGGAGAAAGTGCCTCCCGCCATAGTCAGCTGTATGGAAGCTAAAGACCTAATTAAATTGGGTAAGTTAACATGCAGACATTTTAAAGCGAAAAATTGAAATAATAAAATATGTTTCTTTTGTGATAGTTTAGATGACTATAATAAAATTAAATGTGCGCTAAGGGAAGCAAGTAGTGAGTACTTCACGTACACACCTAAATCGGAGAAAACTATCTCCATGTTACTGAAAGGAGTTGGTATTTCTTTTTCCTCCAAAGACCTCCTCTCGGAACTACAAACTGTCGAAACTGGCAGTTTAAAATTAACTAAAGTGAAACCATTCTCCACTTCTCTCTCCCGAAGTCGCAACCGCAAGTTGCCGTTCTTCATTGTCTCTCTAAGTCTCAACAGCAAACTCGATGTACTTAGGAACAATATAGTTATTTTCAACCAAACAATAATTTGGGAAAAAATAAGGAAAGTTGAACATGTTGTAGTGCTCCAAAAAGCCCTACCACCTTTTCCCCCCATTTCCACATCCAAATCCCAGCTATTGTACTCCAAAACTCCCAATCCAATCAAAACCCGAAAAACCCCAAACATATACCAAAATTCGCAATAAAAGAATCAAACATTCGTTTATCGCTTATTAGCTGCCCCCACGGCATAATTAAATCCAAATCTTGAATTAAAATCAAATTCGCAATAAACGAATCTAATATTCGTTTATTGTTCTACATTTGCTCCACGGCATCATGAAAATTCAAAATTCAGAGATCGTTATGTCTAGCTGAAAATTTTTCCATTAAAAGAATTCAAGAAATTGAATTCTTATCTTAAATAAACACTGAGCATCTCACTCAGGATACAAAAATCGGGATTTTTGTATGAAATTGTGTATTTTCGAGATACAAATCTCGATTTGTTTCTCTTTATCATCATCATCATCGGCACTACAACCGGGAACCGGTCTTGGCCTTATTTAGCAAGTCCTGTTGTTAAATTTTCCATAATAATTTGTTTTTCCGGGCAAGGTTATTAGCCTTGAGCCAATGTTTCTCTTTATAAGGGTGATGAAATTCGTATTCGAGGATCAGTCTCGATTGGCGTCCAATGGTCGTGGACGTCAACAATTAAAACATAAAATCTGTCTCTGTGCTATGTCCGGCAATGTGAACCTCGCCAATCAGTGTATTAATTTAAGGATAATAAACACCTAACAATTTTAACCTCCGAACGATTTTAATCAACCCGAACGATCGGTAGCTGCTCTTCCCTCAAGGTTTGAGAAAGCGCGGCGGCAACCGTAACGGGCCCCTCAGGAGCTGTCTTTTCAGGACGAGACACGCTTCCTGAGAGAAGGACCAGAACAGTGTGTCGTAGTGCATGCGATGCCAACGATTCAGCCACGTTGCATCTAACTGCTGAATGCAATTTAGATGTGTAAAGTGCCAAAACAATCATACCGTAGGAGGAAGCCCCTTAGATAAAGACAAGATTCAGGATAGGAGCAAACTATCTTGCGTCCTGTGCAAAAATACAGGTCACACGGCCAACTTCAAAGGTTGTCCGAAATTCCAACAACTAAAAGCCAAGTTGGAATTAAAAAAAAAAAAAACAACTTGAAGAAGAGAAATAAATTAAGGTTCGTTCTTATAATAACTTCGTTACACCTAGTGTATCATTCGCTCAAATTGCCGGTAGCCCATTAAACTCAAACTAAAGTAATGCAATTAATACAACGGCGGCGGAACTTTCACGCAACGTCATAAAAACGCCCGCTCCAGAGGCAAATTCAGACATAAGAGCAATCCTGTTAGCCATAAAAGGACAGATTGCTGGATTTGAAAAAAAAAACCTGACTAAACAAGCGGCACGAACGGATATAATTTATTCGTCCTTGTTCTCAGATAACCCAACATACCAGGCATGATGAACTATCCAACTAATTTAACACTAAAAATTATTGCAGTGAACGTAAATTCACTAACCCACGTGGAAAGGGGGGATAATCTCGGTAACCTGCTTGAAGCCCAACTCCCCGCTTCTGGGTAGGGAAACCAAGCTAAACCAGAGGCACAAATTGGGGTACAAAAATTATAAAGTCATTAGACGAGATCGTCCACACGCCACACAAGGAGGTGAAGTTGCTGTCTTAATTAAGAAAGGCTTTGGCCGCAAGGGCGTTTACAGCACAGATGCACACAAATTTCAGATGCTGGGAGCTTGCATTATAGATATAACTCTGAAAAGTCAGAGCCCTCTATACGTGGTATTCGTGTATGCACCTGAAGCTCCTTAGTGTTCGAGTTCCAAGTTAGACTCGGAAAAAAATTATTTTGTTCTGGCGGGCGATTTCAACTCCAAACACATTGCTTGGAGTGATATCACAACGAACGCAAGAGGTAATGCACTATTCAACTGGTAGCAAACAAATGCAACAGAATATAAACTAGAATTGTACGCTACAAGTACACCATCTTGAGGGGGCAGAAGTAGGTTGCATCGGCGTTGTTGTCCACCGAAGGAATATGACAATAAAACGCACTAATGGTTTACAAAGGTTCTTTTTTTTATTCACAACAATTTTTAGGTATTCAGTGAGATTATAAAAAAACTGATTTTAATTACACTGATAGTTATTTTTTGTAATTAGTTAATTGAACAACATGTATTAAATGTTACCGGGAACCTTAAGAACATATTAATTTAAGCATTCTCATTACCATCGTTCAAACGTTCACAATACACCAACAATACACTTCCCACTATAAGTGTGGATATTACTATTAATTAAATATATTTGGTATTTAATTAATCCCGACTCCTGGATATACGCGTCCCCGGACGCCGCGGGGAGCGGAAGACGCACCGACCGAGTCGGTGGTTGTATTTAAACTCCACGGTATTTACGCGTCCCCGGCGATACGGGGAGCGGAAGACGAACCGTCCGGGCCGGCGGTTGAAATACGACTTAATCGAGGGTTGGAATCTGGCTCTTGATTCACCATCGATTCCTCTCGACTAAGGATATGTTTTGCCTACCACAAAAGAAACGTAGAGTCTCTCTTTGTGGAATAGAAAACCAGATCTCGTAATGAAGGTCATGGTGGTATGTATGTATGGGTGATCGTACAGATCACAGTGTTTATCGATACATTTTAGCAAAGGATAAACGAACCTGAAGCGGGGGAAAAGGAACAAAGGGAGAAACGACCTAAGGCATCGGTCTGCAATGAGGGTCGGCTAAATAAGTAAGCTGCAACTCATTAGGTGTGAAATGCATTTGAGATACATCATACAATTTGTATATCGTATCTTTGTTCGTTGTAAGAAACGGATTCTTTGGTTGCATTTATGATGCTATTGAATTCAATCCGGCGGCTATGCGCGGAGTTGATGATTGTTAGGAGATTCAAACAAAGGAGCATTTCGGGGTAAAGTGCTTGCAGCTGTATCAATAGCTGCAAGTCATTGCGAAGCAAGTTAGATGATTACACAATGATGGCTTGTATAACATCTATGCCAATTGTATATGGCATCTAAGGCAACTCAGGGGTCAAATTCCAGTGTGAGTATTTACACTAAACGAGAATTCAGTTCTTGGTCGCTAATGCAGAGATGCATTGATGAATGCATGTATGCCCTTGTGGGAGAAATTCTTTACAGGAATTCCTAGATAATGCGTTGAAAGCATTAATTGCCCTTGAGAAGGGAAATGTTTCAGGTATGCTGGTGATTGAAGTGCAAATATGGGGAGGCTGGAATTTGCCTGGCAACCGAAGGTGCCGAATAGGTTTTGGGTTTATTATCCTAAGTTTGGATAGAATTCGTGTAGGGAATTTTAGACGCGAATTAATGCATGTAGGTAAGAATTCTCTTCCAGGAGCTTTTAGATAAGTACATTAGATACGTGAAGCGTTTACAGGTGCCAATGCGATTGCATTACCGGAAAACTATGAAGGTTGGGTTGTGGTTACGGGGGTTCTTCGGGTAAGTAGACAATGGGCTTTGGCGGAACCGCCACAATCTTATCGAAGAATAAATTCCTTTTTGGACTTATGATGGACGAGAGACTACAATTATTAGACACGGACGTAAATACTCGAAATTGCCTTCACACAATCGGGTATGATAGTGACCATTACGACCTCGGCGCCGATTTACATGTTGCAAACCGACACGCAATACTTCAGTAGCACGACCAGATACATTCGTTCGTTTTCCGTAAATTACACTGGTCGCGCTTTGATCGGATAATAAAAAGAAAACTACGCCCCATTGGCGGCGATTGTACGACTAATAGAAACCTTCGAAATGAGGAAATAGATAATTATCTCTCAACGATGGACAACATTGCAATCAAAACAATGCACCGTTCCATTCCAAAAGCGGCTCACATGTCATGCCAAATGTCGACAGACATCACATCCCCGGCGATAAGCGAATTGTCGGAAATCCAATCCGTCAACAAACCTTTTGTCCTCGCCGCAATATACTACGTCTAAACAAAGACCAATTCGGCGCATCAGCAATAAACCAATGATGTTCCCATAGGGATATGTAAACAGCGATAATTACATTATCCCATGATCGAAGAGAAGAAAACCCTCACCCGATTGTTTACCTAAACAATCTATTAGAGGTGTGAAATGCGGATCACAGAGTGATCTACAGCATGCAAACAATAACCTCCCCGTCTGTATGTGTGAGCGTGTTTCTCTCTGGTGAAAAGATTCTCGATTGAGAGAAAGTCACCACACAAGGAAAGTGAAAGGAGGAAAAAGAAAACGATGGGGGTGAATAGGATCATCCCCGAGAGGAAGTAACGATAGTCGACACAGAGAAACCCCACAAGGAGGTCGGTCCGCGCAGAGAAAGTTTGGAAAATAGAAAAAGTAACGTCGAGTGTCTAACGAACGTATGGTTCCGTGGAGTGCTTCGAAACTGTAAACTAAAGTAAATAGAAAGTTTGTTCGCGAGTCGACTTGAATACCTGTGCGGCATTCAATATTGTCGATTTGTGTGCTGCGAACCTTAAGCAAAAAGCTATAATAAAATAAAAGTAGAATCTGTGCATTACCCATTTAGTGACTGACACTTAATAGTCTTTGTTAAATCGCCACGGCCGTTCCAGTGTAGTAAATCTTGGATTTAAAACAATAAAAATAAAACAAAAATATAAAACAAACCTTTCGCTGTGCTTTTATTAATGTGCTGCATTCGCTCCGTTGTGCCTTCTTGTGAACAGTGTTCGGCGGAACACTTCATCATCAAACAGTCGACATTGATTAAAAATCTGCCAAAAACTAATAGTAGTCGAGAATCCCCAAGGGAAAGTGAACTCAATTGGCGCCTGTTTCGAGGTAGTGCACAGAGTGAATGAATCCATTCATTCTTACCTCGACATCGAAAACAGTGCTCTCCAAAACCATATTTCGCTGCACAATGAACGGCAAAGTTCGCATTCCGAAAATAAAGGTTTCACCATCTTCAGTGAAAACAATAGAGCGGATACTCGGCTTAGAAATTTGCACACAAATATATTTGTGAATAAGAATAAACTCATGGACATCCTTAGATGCATTAAAAACAAGAAATCCTCTGGAACAGATGGTATTTCCAATACTGTTCTTACACATTTGCCTCCGAAGGCGGCGAAAATGTTCACTACCTTGTTCAATAACGCTCTAAATAATGCATATTTTCCAAGACATTGGAAAATAGCAGTAGACCACCCCAACCCCAAAAAGTGCAAGGACAGGAGCAATCCCGGCAATCTTCGCTCGATTAGTTTGCTTGCAAACATTAGCATAATATTCGAGAAAATCATAAATAACCATTGATAAACTTATGTGATGAAAATGACATCATTCCGAACAACCAGTTAGAGTGGGCCACGACACAGTTCATGCAGCTATAAAACTTGTTTCCGATAAACAGTGGAACAAGGCAAAACGACAATGCACATGCGTATGTTTGGTTGAGTTTGAAAAGACCTTCAATACCGTATGGTTAGAAGGACTTGTATATAAGTTATCAAATCTAGGTTATACAGCATTTACGACATGATAATGGATAAACAATTTGTGGTAAAATGTGGGGACAGCAGGGAGCATTGAATTCTCCCATTCTCTTCAATATTTATACTAGTGATCTAGTTGGGTATCTTAATCATGCTATTGCATATACCGACGATATTGTGGTGTACAGATTAGAAAAAAAAATCGATGCCATTAACAGACTTCTTCAAGATAAGTTTAATAGAATCAAACGCTTTTGTGACGATTGGAAATTGAAAATTAACTCCAAAAAAACAGAAACTATCTGTTTCAGAACACCTCTTTCTACAGCTTCAAGAGATACAAGGCATAATTGGAAAAACATTTCCATTGTAGGAAGCCACAATCTTACGCTGCAAATGAAAACTGTTGTCAGATACCTTGGTATTTGGATGGATCAATACCTTTCCTTTGATAAGCAATAGAAGCTGTCATCTCCGTAGCTAAAAGTGCATATGCCATGACAAAAAGTCTGTACCGAAATAGTCTCTTAGATCACAAAGTTATAATAATTTCGTACTCAGCATTTATTCGTCCAATATTAGTGTATGGTTGCCCGATATGGTTTAACGTTTCCCCATCCTACATGGAAAAGTTGCACATGTTCGAGAAGCAGTGCTTGCGTTCCTGTCTCGGATTACATAGAACGCCTGAGTCTCAATACAGGGAATTCTATCCTAATAAGACACTATATGACAAATCATGATTGGTAGGATAGACAATTTTGTTATCGAAATTATTCGTGGTCACACTGCAAGGGCAACGTGCAGCGAAAATAATCTTATCTCGTGAGCTTGTGGGGGTGAAAAAGTTTTGCACCAGACACGGGCACACGGCCCACTTCCTTCCCACTAACAACTTCAAGAAGAAAAAACAATGAAACACACTGGTGATGTTACGTAGTTTAAATGATTTCTTTTTATTATTATTTTTTTCTTCTTATTGTTTCACAAAGCACAGTTAACTAATCTTATAAATGGTATCTTTTAATATTGAATCACAATAGGCTTTACTTATTTGAATTTATTTCGGAACTATCATCGAAATGCTATTTGATGTGAAATTTAAATATAATCGAAATTAATTTAAATAAAAATGTTTGCAACTATAAAACGTTTGCAACTATATTCCGTATATTCGTTTGTGTTGGTATTCAAATTCACTCTTGTGTGCATGTTCAGTGCTAAAGTTTGCTAATTGGATCAAAGAACAGGCAAAGAACAATTAGAACATTTGCATCGTCGAAATTGAAGCTGTTTACAACGAGACTCCCTGTCCTCAGTATCATCGTAGCAGACTACGGGGTAAGTTTGGTGTATAATACATAATATATACAATTGTTGTAAAAATATTATACAACATAACGATTTACTGGTACCCTGAACAGAGTTAATCGTAAGCGATCGATCTTGAGTAAAACACACACAAAGCGTCTCGTTAATATTCAACAAACTACCGCACTATTTGATAACTGACTCGCGCAACGACAATATTCGACTTTTTTGTAACTTGGGTCTGAGCTACAAGAGATGATTTTTAAATTTGGTGCGGCATGACCAACTGCTATAATGACTGAATGGCGACTGCCTGAATTAGGGATGAAGATGGGTAATTTCTGCTTTCGCACAACGATCAACCAATGGTAATCGTGCTTTCTTGTGCATTCTTCAATTCCCCGCGCTCATCGAGGTGGATAAGTACTTGCGTATTTGTTCGACGTCGATGGGTGTAGAAAGGATGAAGAAATCAAAAGGAAAGCACAATAACACAGGGTTGATCTGGCTTAGTGTGCGTGTATTAATGCCGTCACCGAGGTGTTCCACTGACCTAGTGCGATGTCTGTGGTGATCTCGGGGTGCATTGAACTGTAGGGAGACAGAATTGTGGAGGAGAGGAAAATGTAGCTGGTGCTATTCACCTGCAAAAAGAGATATTGATCCCCAGCAGATGGAGTCTGGGAAAGTCGAAGTGACGCTACTTTGGCTAGGGTAATATTAACGTGGGAAACATGTTATGGACTTCGATAATTACCCAAGCCGTTGCATGATTATCCAACAGCGTCATTTGATTCGACTTGTTGTTGCTAACCACATGGATTGGAATTTCCGGTGGAAATCTCATGGTTAGAGGACTCGAGTTGCCGTATGGCAGAAAGGTAGCTGAATTCAATTATGCATTACTTGCATAGAATAATGAATTCAGCTATGCGCCCGTTATTGCAACATGATTTTCAGGTGAATATGTATGTAGGAGAAATTGGGGTTGGTTTGACACGCTGTTGGCGGTCGAAATTAGGCGGAAATAGTGGGTTGGTTCCCCATGTATTTAGAGAACCCCCACAATGTCACTTTCCGACGAGCACAAGTCTAAATTTGTTTAGCCAATGCTTTACGAAATTAACTTAAATTGCGGCGTACATCAAGTTTTTGTCTTCTAACGTGGCATCGAATTTCATGTCGTTGTCTACATTTGAGAAACAATCACAATAATGAACATTTTTGTACGTATATTTTATTGTGGAGATCAAACTGTCCGTACTATAGTTACGAAACTTATATTTACAGCAAATTCTTGCCTCTTTCAAGCACATATCCCAAGATGGCTCTAATGATACGTATTCACCTCCAACTACAATCGACCTTTATTGAACATACCCCGTATTTTGTGTCTAATAAAATTTCTACTGCAAAATCGTTGAAACTACCAGTGTGTCAAAAAAATATAAGCATTGACACAAAATATTCAAAGGGTGTCGAGAACACGAAGAAGGTGAACCACATCCGAGACGAACACGAACATTAGCTGATGCACAATATCATTGATTGGCAATAAGAGACGTTACTGATATTGACAATTCAGTTGGATAAGTAAAGACCGTCGACAGTTGTTCTGCACCTGGAAAGAATTAAATCTTGATTACTTTCAAAAACGTTTTTTCGTCGAAGACGTTGGCTCTTTCGGGGTTTTTTTATATTCGTATTCGACAAAATCATTCCACAACAACCATATTGACATGATTTGGCAGCGTATGAGTTCTAGTTACTATATTCTCTAAACTCAAAAGATCACTTATTGGATACCATTTCGTTACCGTTAAGGAGATAAATGCCGAATCGCTAAGCGTTTTCAAGACCATTCGGAAGCCGAGTTTAATAAGTGTTCCAGAGATGGAAAAAATAAAAAACAATGATATTGTAGCGAGCTTTGGGTTCGCTGGATTAATTATTCTCGTGAAATAAGAGCCGTGAAATCAATTTTCTATTTAAACTTTATTCGTTCGCTAATGACAACCGTTACTTCATTTCTCCCCTGTTCTTTTCTGACACTTCTCTCACTGGCGACTTATCGTTTTTACTGCTCATAGTCTCCAGTTGTCCAATACTTTGTTTTGGAGACCTGCCAGATGTCCAGTTGATTGTCATATGCGTCACAATATACTTAATTGCATCTGCTGATTCGTGTGTTATTTAACGGGCCATATTAAAGTTTCAAATGGTTCCACAGCCTTTGCTCAACAGTTTTCATATTTATACGCTTTGTGTTTACCATTTTCACTCACGTATGTATTTTTGGGGATGGTTGAATTCGTTATTCTAACTTTTTCAGGAGTTTATCCCAAGCGCTACAATTTAAAAAATGTTATAATATTAACTTGCCAAAGTTTGGTCAAACTCTTAACCACTGTAACATGCTGCCTGTCTGCAAATAGCATACCGTGAAACACACGAACTCAATGTTAAACACATATCTTTAACAAATACCTGCGGGACTGCACCTGCATTGTGGAATGATGTTCGTTCGTTCTGGAAAATCGGTTGAGTACGCTTCGCCGGTAGTTGACAATAATTTGTGTTCCGTAAAATGTAAACAAAAATAAAATGATGTATGCAGAGATACATTAAATGGGCAGGGATCGCATGACGTGTATTTGTAACTGAGACCCGGATAAAATAAACAAACGGCGTCATAAAAGCAAATGATAAATACCTTTATAGAGATAATTTACATTTTCACAACCCGAACTCTTTGTAGCACACGCAATATGAAAGTATGTTAAGGTACCGCATAGAATTTTGTTTGTCTAGTGGTGAGCTTCCTTTTATGCCAAAGGACATTTTCGGCAAATGATACATTTATAGGTACCTATGGACAAGAGATAAGGATGCAATGATACATTGCCGAATCTCTTTTGAAGCTTTTGGGCGCAATATTTAAAATTTATGAATCGTACATGTGGAAGAGCGATGAAGAGAGGCAAAAACTAATTCGGTGACAGTGTATTTGTTGTGCGTTAAATAATTTTGATGTTGCTTGCTAGACTAGATTCATTTTAACACGAATGTTTTGGGTTAATTAAATTCCAGTTATAAAATGAAAAATGTCTTGTTTCCCTTCCATTGCAATATGTCTTAAATACGCTTATATGTTACAAAAGAAAAAAAAATTCGTGTTTACAATTGACTCGCACATGTTGGAATCCATTTACTCATTCAAACACTGCGATGGAAAAATATAAAATTTCAAATGGCATCAGATCCTTTGTATGAACAAATATTTGAAGTTCCAACTCGCGATCAGTACACAAACAATTGTCAAACCGCCCGAACAATGACGCCTGTCGCAGATAGAAGATGAAAAATGTCGATGTTAATAGTCTCAATAATTATGTTTCTACTTATTTTCACTAATACATGACGAATTTGGTGGAGTGGGGCGTCGGCTTCAAATATTAAAACAACTTAATTAAGGGGGGAACATCATGTAAAATGAAATTTTTTAGCCATTTTTTGTTTTTCCTAAATTGATAGGAAATTTCCTCAAAAATACGAGAAAAAAGTTAGAAAGTGATCCGAGACCTCATTGTACTTTATTTTCAAAAGCAAGTAAACAGTCTAAGTGGGCGGAGCACTCAAATAGTCGAGCGCTCGTCGGACGCTCGGCCTTTCGGTTCAGAGCAGAACAGTTTGAAGAAGAGGAAGGTCTACTCTATGGCCCTAGAATCGCAGATTAGCAAAACACTGCGGTAAGTTAGAAGGAATTACGAATTTTTTCACGATTTTTCTGGTACTCAAACTTTAAACGCGTTTTTCTCGAAACGCAAAATTTCGCACGCCGTGCAACGTAGTTCAAAAACTAATCATTCGATCTTTATGAACTTTGGTATAGAAATTCTATAGATATTTGGCCTCAGCTCCGATTTTTTATTTATTTATTTAAAACATTGTTATTTAAATTGTTTATAAAAGAACATCCTTTTTTTTCAAACCTTCACCATTTTTGCAAATTTGCAAATTTTAATAAAAGGGGAACGTCATGCTGAGCGTTTTTGCATACACTAAAGAACCCATTTTGTATCTTTTGTTGCAGATCATTTTTGTGACCTGTATATAGCACGGCGCATTTTCAAGACGCTGTTTTCAAGCCGCCATTGCACCGTTTTATTTTTAACGATTATTCTTTAAAAAATATTTCCTTTAAATATTATAACGTAATTAAATTGGGCTTTAAATTGCAAATTAATCTAAGCATGACATTTAATAAAAAAAAATTCTTGAAAAACAGGCTATTTACATGAGGTTCCGCCCTTAAACTCAGTCTAAGAAAATGGGGGTATTGCATAAACTAATAATGATAAGTCCGAAATATCATATTAAATGCACGTCTTAATCCAAAGTCAGTGAAGAAGCAGTGTCTGTATCCATATCCATACAAATGCCATTGAGTCCGAGAAAATTTGTTTAAATTGATAATACGTGCTAAGTCTAGGATCACCCGGGGGTTGAGGTTAAGAAAGTTTGCAATAGTGCCGAACAATCATTGTTGGCGTAGTTAGTATACTGTGTAACAGTGTAATCACGTCATTTCATTTTCATTTTTAAAACATTTTTTATTTTCAATTTATATTCTTAGTTTCTAAATTAAAGGCTAGACAAAAAATGCTTAAATTCTAGCTTAATTATCTTATATAGTAACTTACTGGTCCTTCGCAGACGCTCTAAGCTAAACATTACTTAACCATTATATAATTTGCCTTTCGGCGACAGAATTTTGTGGCAGTACTTATAATTATTTGAAAGACAAAGAAAATTTGAAAAACTTTGTGTAATTTTTTTTTTTTTTTTTTTTTTCTTAAAATTTAACTTACATAACTTACCTATTTTTTATTTATTTTTATTTTTATTTATTTTTTTTTTTAATTTTTAATTTTATGTAAAAGTACTTAACTTAATCACGTCTCTCGGTCACTGGTGGTTCCAAGGATATTGTGTATTAAAACTAACCTTTTCAGAAACTTCATTTAATAACTTTATTTTAAATGGAACTTACACTGAGTATATCTTAGAATAATATAAAACAAAGTCGTTCTCCATAACTATCCATTGCTTCATAACTATCCATTGCATTGGAAGGGTCCTACATCAATGTATGTCTTGCTTTCGCGCCAAGCCACGCAAGTTTAAGTTTTGAAACAACCACGCCGAAAAGAACTTCCACAGAATAATAACTATGTGATTCAAAACGTAGGCTTGCTTTATGTAAATTTTATACTTTATCCCCTCTCGGTCGGACAATGGCAGTGGGGGAGGTTACCACGTAACATCAGTACCAAGCATTGATCTGAGTTTCTCAATGGCGCAGCAACTTCCATGGTATACACGCTCGGCTCGGATGTCAAAAACAGATCCAGGGTGTCCGCATAATCACCTTAAATATCCGGCACTCGCGTAAGTTGAGTCAAATTGCGGTTAACAGTGAACATCTCCGCCAGCCCCCCAGCCTCTTCGGTTCTGTTAGAATGCACTAACCAGCCGGAATTGTGTACATTAATATGGCCAAGGACGACAATTTCAGAAGTAGGGTGGTTGCTCTGTACGCAGTCAATGGTACCTGAAATATGTTCGGAAAATATCGCCGGTCGATCGTCATTCGGAGAGCGATAAAGACAACAAAGAAATTTAACAGACTTACGCAGCACCACCCTCAACCACATGATGTCCATATTATTGGGTTCCAACGCCTCCATCCCCTGGCAAACCAGATCGGACCGCGTGAAGATGCAGACTCCGCCGTTAAAACGAAATCTCGAATGTAAGTCGTATCCTGAGCATCGAAGATATGTCGAATCAGTTGACGAATCGACCTGGGCGTTAGTTAGGGCCAGGATATCAGGTTTCGCTGTTTGCAAATATTGGTGGACGTTGTGTTTACCTGTTGAGCGTGGACAGAGCCTCAAGACCGAACCCGATTATGCCATGACGAATTTCTTAAAGTTCGGTTATTTATCATAATATCTGCATAATATTCCCCCTGATATAGTCCTCCCTGGAGATCCGAATGGGAACCTATATTACCTCCAGAATTCTTTATCTCAGAAGGAACCACCATGGCTTATCATCAGCCGGGCCATCAGCTATACACCCGAAACATAGTCGAAAATGTCTCCCGACGATATCACGGAATGTACAGAGTGTACATAAATATATATATATATATATATATATATATATATATATATATATATATATATATATATATTAGGTGTACAATTCGAGGCTTTATTGTAAAAAACTGGTTATACATTTACGATTCAAAGTATTGTCCATCGCTGGCCACTACTTTCTCCCATCTTTCGGGCAGCATGCGAATCCCGCGTTGAAAAAACTGATCATCTTTTGAATCGATCCACGAATCGATCCAATTTTTTACTTCTTCATAAGACCGGAAGTGCTGGTCAGCCAGGCCGTGTGCCATTGATCGAAACAAGTGATAGTCCGAGGGAGCAACGTCTGGAGAATACGGCGGGTGGGGTAGGACTTCCCATTTCAAAGTTTCCAAGTATGTCTTGACCACTTTTGCAACATGGGGTCGAGCATTGTCATGCGGTAAAATCACTTTATCATGTCTCTCGTTGTATTACGGCCGTTTGTCTTTCAATGCTCGGCTCGAACGCATTAATTGCGTTCGATAACGATCGCCTGTGATTGTTTCAGTCGGTTTTAACAACTCATAATACACTACGCCGAGCCGGTCCCACAAAATACTGAGCATGACCTTGGAATGGTGGATATTCGGTTTGGCCGTCGACGTGGAAGCATGGCCGGAATATTCCCATGATTTGCTGCGTTTGGGATTATTGTAATGAACCCATTTTTCGTCCCCAGTCACAATGCGATGCAGAAATCCCTTCCGTCTTCGCCTTGCAAGCAGCTGTTCACAATCAAACAAACGCCGTTCAACATCTCTCGGCTTCAACTCGTACGGCGCCCAATTTCCTTGTTTCTGAATCATTCCCATGACTTTCAGGCGTTTAGAAATGGCTTGTTGTGTCACTTCCAATGAACCTGCCAATTCTTGTTGCGTTTGACACGAGTCTTGATCAAGTAATGCCTCCAATTCTGCATCTTCGAAAACATTCTCTCTTTCACCGCCATGCTGGTCTTCGACATTAAAATCGCCGTTCTTGAAGCGTTGAAACCACTCTCGGCACGTTCTTTCACTAATAGCGGCCTCACCATAGGTATTTGAGAGCATTCGATGGGCCTCAGCCGCAGATTTCTTCATATTAAAGCAGAAAATTAAAACCTCCCGCAAATGACGAGAATTTGGTTCGTAAGCTAATCGAGAGTAACTTTATGATGCAGACACAAATCGACTAATATTTCGATGGCGTTATGTTTACAAATACCTAAGATTATTATATGACATCTATGATCTATTTATTTCAACTACCACTTACCGCTACAGCCATCTATTGCAAAACGGCGGAAGCAGCTATATATATATATATATATATATATATATATATATATATATATATATATATATATATATATATATAAATGTATATGTGTTTATATGTATATATATATATAATACATTTATATAATATATGTAATATTATTATTATATAATACTATTAAATGTATTATATATATATATATATATATATGTATATATATATATAGTATATATAATATTATTATTATATAATAATATTAAATGTTAATTCAGAAAATATTGTACGCCGAAAGGAAAAACAAAACAAAAAGACAGATTGTACAATTTAGGTTGCTTGTGAAGACCAGTAAGTTAATATAGTAAATATAAATGTAAATAGTGTTTAGCATTTAGTCTTAAGTAAAATCTGAAATATTTTTTTTAGAATAAATGCGTATTATAAATTAAACTTAACTCAACAGACCACGGGAAGGTGACAGAATCAGAAGAAAGACATAATGTGGTCATCGTTTATGAACTAAATCCAAAGAACTAAATGTAAAGCCTACAATTATCTCTTGAGTTGGTCTTCTCGTCACCATGAACGAGATGCAGTTTTCAACAATTCAGTGGAAAGATTTAAAACATGTTTATTTTTCATTCGTTTAAAATGTTTGCAACTCAGAAGTAAATACTAATTTACTTCTTGTTTTCAAGCGCCCTAAATTACACCCTAGTTTGTTTTTTGTCTTAAGACGCCCGGTTTGTACATATGTACTTATAATTATTGAACATATATTTTGTTCAATGTATTATTGTGTTTCTCCTCTTGCATTCGTTACATTTTTGTATATTTTCTTTTCTTATTATTTCTTTGATTATGTTCCTTTTTTAAAAATTGTATTATGTTTTCTAAAACTAAGGGGGATGCGAAGGTACCCGCAATGGTATCCGACCTTACAAAGAAAACACAGAATATCTCTAACATAGTTGCTTTCACCTCATTACACTTTTCCCCAGTGATCAGAAGCGTCGACCGATTGTTTGGAGTGGGAATCACAGTGCTCCTCAAAATTGCATTCAACCACAGACTCCGCGTGTCCATTGTTGGTAAATCGTTGACCGCCCACCCCTTTTTTCAAGTTTGGAACCAGAAACTAATAAAAGGAGTTAAGTCTGGCGAATAGGGCGCTTGATGAAATGGTTAGAACTTTAACCCATTGATTTAGGCCATCGCGATAGCAGATGTGTGAACTGCTAAATCATCTTGATGAACCGAACTATTTGGTCAATTTTTTTCTTGATTCCGTCACTAGTACATAGCAATTAGGTCGCATGATATTTGAAATGCCTACCACGTCGACTAGATCATGCATTATGAGTCTACGGTCAACTAATAACTTTCTGCGGATTTTTGTTACCATTTCTGACATACTCACCCTATTTGGCCTACCAGTGCGATGTTTGTCTTGGCAGCTCGTACGGCCCAGTTAAACTCTGCCACCATTTTTGTAAACAAAGAGGGAATTCTATAGACTAGCTCGGCTTTGAAATTGGCCGGCTTGAGGTATCTCAAAACGACGATCAATTTTTCACGTTTCTAAATTCACTGAGAGCGTTCATTATTGATGACTGTCAAAAAAATTATAAAACAACGTAGAGTCGTTAAACGTCAAATTTGGGGTTTATAAGGGCGGTGATCTCTACTGTAACCCATTTCTTTTCAAACAACAACCGTCATCTATATGTTAGGTCAGATATCTTGGGGACTACCCTCGTATACAGAAAGAACTTATAAATTGGTTTGCGACGTTATCAGATCAAGAAACAATGGCTACTGAAAAAGCGCAAGTAAGACCGTTAGTACCGGAAATTGGAAAGGTTTTTGGGTGCATGGGTAATTTGTTATGCATTGTATTGATCTCAATATAGTCGTAAGTAAAACTGCCAATACTACATTGTACAGACTATATCGAAGTTTGTGGGGGTTCTCTATACTACATGGAGAACCAACCCAATGTTTCCGCCTTATTTCGACCGCTAACAGGGTGTCAAATCAACCCCAATTCCTCCTACTAACCTATTCACCTGAAAATCATGTTTTCCAAAAGGACGCATAGCTAAACTCATTATTCTATGCAGACAATGCATAATTGAGTTTAGCTACCCTTTTGCCATACGGCAACTCCATTTCGCTAACCCATAAGATTTCCACCGGAAATCTCATTTTATGTCGGTTAGCAACGGCATAGTCTGATTAAACGACACGGTTGCATAATCATGCAATCGCTGGGGAAATTATCAAAGCATTTAATTTAGTTCCCACGATCAGATTTTCCTAGCCAATTCGGCGTCCTAATCACTTTCCCCAGACACTCTGTTCGCTGGGGATCAATGATCTCTTTTTATAGGTGAATAGCAAAATCCCATTTTCCCCTCCTTCACATTTTTATCTCCCTCGGGTTCAATGCACCCTGAGATCACCACAGTCATCGCACTCGGTCAGTAGGTTATCCTCAGAGGGTGCATTGATACAAGCACACAAGCTAAGTCAACCCCGAAGTTATTGCGCTCTCTATTGTTCTTTTCATCCTGCGCATGCCCAGCGACTGTCGAGTGATGTGCAGGTATTATTCACCTCGCCGAGACATGCAACTGAAAAGATTCATGAGAGAGCGCTATGATGATTGGCTAATAGCCATGCAAATGCAAAATCCAAATTTCATCCCTAATTGGGATCAGTCATTACTCAACCGCGATAGTGGTTGGTCACGTCGCCGCTCGGAGCTCAGTTTAATTTCTTCGATTTTTAATCAGTCGATATTAAACCTCCGAGGAGTATAGCCAACACAACGTCGAATGAAAATCTTGAAGTGTAGAAATCGTGTGCAGTCGAACAGTTCGCTTGATCCAGAAACACATTAAAGATAAATCACATAAAAAATTATCTGTGTTACCTAATCAACCGGACCATATTATTTAAGTACGGGAATCTGTGGAATTATCAAGATGTATTAGGAACTAACTGTAGAATGTGCTAAGTGTATATCATTATTCTGAAAATAAATAAAAAAAAAAACAAGGAACTCATACCTAAAAGTATAATAAAAAGAAAAAGAAAACTAAACAATAAAAAACCTCCAGTGCTTTTTTATTTATTCATTCTTCCTTCTGTGAACAATTTTTCGGCGGACAAGTGTAGGGGGATTAGTGAAACAGTGCCCGTGTCCGGTACATCCCTTTACAACCCACAAGTTTACCATATTTTTAAAGCTTCCAGCTCTACTAAAAATTAAAATAAATAGTCGAATTATTCCTCAACAAGTTCAATGGCCGAATTGTCAACTGAATTTACTGCATGAATTTACACATCACTGTGATACAACAGTGTACTAAATGGTAGTAAAGCAGACACCTAGAGAAACAAACAAAAGGAATGTGTGGAAAATAATTACTTGCAGCAATGGCATGCATGCAAGCTTATAAAATTTCTCCATCATATGTGTCAATATAATATTTATTACTCGAAGCAAAAGACTCGTTATATAACATAAAATTCATTTTATAATATATTATCTAATAATTTTTTTCAATATACATATTATAACCCTTGACCATAGTGTAGACCACTTCAACTGGGGAATTTTTGGAGAGTACAAACTTACGCGCAGATTCACGCAATTACTCAAGGCAGGAAATTACCACTCAATCGATTCTCATTAATTGTCAAATGAAATCTCTTAACTTAAAAGATAAACCAACAAAAATTCTCTAAATAACGATTATTGTCCGACTTAATTAGCCCGATTGCACAGTACATCCGATTATGAAAGCAGAAGGTGAAGATGATAACTGAAACGTCTCCCCAATGGATATCATGAAGATAATGACAGTAAAAAGCAACCTTACGCTGACTATTTTTACGGACACATGTAGATAATATTGAAGCCTCAGTGATAAGATATTGAATCTGCACGAAGTATATAAACACTGGGATCGGAGCAATAGATCGCAGTAACTTCTTAGTCTAAAAGAGATTGACGTGCTAGTTTTTCGAAATGAAGTTCTTCAGGTATTTCATGGTCTTGGCCATCGTAGTCCTCTGCCTGACAGCATCGAGCGAAGCTGGCTTCGGGAAGAGATTCAGGCACGCTCTTGTAAGTAATTTGTCCTTAATTATTTTGATTCGAGTCACCACTGATATTGATTTATTGCATGTGTAGAAGAAAGCCGGTCACAAAATAGAACATTTGGGACAGAACACTGTTAACGCCCTTCACAAGGCTGCTGGTGCAGCAAAGGATGTGGGAGTTGTTGCCGGAGTAGGACAATTAGTCGGTTGAAAGGACAATGAATGGAAATTTGAATAATTGGTGAAAATATTGACGAACAAATAAAGGGTTTTCAAATTTTCAAATGATTGGAAAGAGTTTTTATACCAAAGGGAGAAGGCTGTACTTTTACTCAGTTTCTTGAAGACGGTCTAAGAGTAGGGAGAGAACCATAGAGAGACGTTAATAGAGAGGGTGGAAAAAAAGAAAGGAAGATGAGAAAGTGAAGTTAAATGAATAGAATGATTATATTAGGATGAGTGTGCATTAGCTCGTAGGTTCGAAAAAAAAACTTGTTCTACTAGTCGACTGTCTTGCGATCATAAGTATCCGCCTACATTACCAGAAATATCAGTGACATCTACGCCAATGAAAATGTCATATTTAGAGCAGTTAAAAACACGACCCGTGACTCTAATTTGAACGAATTCCGAAAAAAGGAATGTGTTTCTCGTAGATGTGTTGTGCTGTGTTGAGTGAGTGGACTGAATTTTTTTATTAATAGATATATATAATTTTTTTTATTTCCTATCATTCTATTTGCAAAGGTTGATGTATAAACCGACTGTGTTAAATGTTAAAAGTTCTATTGGTTACAGGGTTTCAGTTATAGATCAACCATGTTGAATGTTAAATGTTGTATTGTAATTGAATGTAGTCTTTCCCACGACCTGCGTCTACATGTGGAGAGCCTTGTTTTTAGTTACACTGTGGCGGTGCCGCCAAACCCCGCGGTACACTAACCTAAAAACGCCCATTACCTCATCCCAAGACGCATAAGTTTTCGCCAATACAATCGCATTAGGCATCTGAAAATGCTTCACGCATTAAAGAGATCAAATCTATGATCTTTAAGTCCCTGTAAAGAAAACTTACCTTTCATGCATTCTCTACGCATACCAATTCTCTGTAAGATTTCTTTATCAGCTTATCAGGAATTCCAATCCAATTTCGGCATCTACGTTGCCAGACAAATTCCACTGGACGAATTCCTGTAAGCAAATGATTCGGTGTACATACAATGTAACCTTCATGACAGGGATCATAAATATCGCGCCGTCTATTTTCCCAGCCTCGATGTGTGTACAAAAAACTATCTACACACACATCGGCCGGCGACCCCTTTTAGCCAGCCATAAACGGTACAACGCAGATGCATGTAATTAGCACCATCTGCGTTGAGACTAATGCCTTACCAATGCACTAAGTGCAAACAAAAGAACGTTGTCTACCAGCCGGCATTCTGGCGATACAAAAACACCCCAATCACCAAATGCATCTACCATTTAATGAGTTGCAACTTGATTACTCAGTTGAACTCACAGGTCATAAATCTCTTGTATTCTACATAGTTCTGGATCCGTTTCCCAGTAACCTTCTCATATAAACAAATATCTCTACGATCCGTTTCCCTTTCTTTGTGTTTCAGGTTCTTCATCGTGGCTTTGATCCATGAAAAGAACCGACGTACACACACTCTTGTGTATCGTGAAGATCTCCTCTATGAGATCGGTTTGGTTACTCCAAAGAGAGACTTTACGTCTCTCTTGTAATAGGAAAACCATCCGGTGGCACTTGTTCGTCGCCGATGTAAGGTTCAGACTTATTGAAATATTACAATCTGTTAGTCTGTGGCGTCTCTAACAGATACACACACAATTCACAAGCAAAATAGTGAAGAACACCGAACGAAAATCGAATAAGAAAATACATCAGAGCCGTATACCATAGCGACAACATAACAATTCACATCAGTGGAGTATAGTCGAGTTTAAAAATCAAATTCTAAAATCGGCCAGTAGCCTGATGGGTAACGGTTAGGTTCAATTTTTGGTGATTCAAACTGTCATAGCGTCAGTCCGAATCACACGTTCTTCTTCACTATTATTTCAAACGCTATAAGTCCACTTATATCGGAACAGGCTGATGGACCCGACAACGTCTCTCTTCAAGCCAGTAAAGGCAAAGGCGGGAAAAGCGTTGACGTTATCATGCACCATTGCAAATGGCGCATTCAGTACACGACATTTCCTATATACTGCAAGGTGCACAATTTTCTCAACGCTCGACCTCACGAGGGCGTACCACCAAATACCGGTAGCACTTAGGGACATTCCCAAGGCAGTGGTAAAGACACCTTTTGAACGCTTCGAGTTCGAGTTTGCCCTTTGACCTTCTGTTACAGAAATGCAGCACAAATATTTCAGCGCTACATCGACTCGGCCCTTCGTGGACTTGACTTCTCCTATGCGTACATCGGATGGTATACTCATAGCATCAAAGAACTTGACGGAACATCACTCCAACTGGGCTCCTGCATTAATGGATAATGCGTACTACAAAACAGGGTGGGCGCTCTGATGCGATTTCCTCGCCCCACCAATGTGCCAGAACTCAGACGTTATCTGGGTATGTGAAACTTTCATCGCCCAACACTTCTAGACGCTGCCCATGTCCATGCATCTATTAAGGAGTATCTGATCGGGGCAATGAGAAACGATAAACGAACGATTACATGGACTGAGTCAGCTGATCAAACCTTTCGTTTATCAAAAGAATAGCTGGCTAATGCCACCATGCCCCGGCCTCCCATCAAAGGAGCCCATTGTCCATACAGTGCGACGCGCCCGACGCCGCAATTGGTGACGTAATCGAGCAAGAGTACAACGGAAAATAGGAACCGCTGGGTTTATTCTAAAAAAAACCGAATCCAACCCAGCGACGGTACAACGCCTATGACAGGAAGTTACTAGCTATATACAGCGCAGTGAAGTACTGTCAACATATGATTGAAGGGTGCCAACCCATGATCAACACAGATCACAAACAGCTGGTATACGCCTGGATCCAGTACGTCCCGGGAGCCCAGAATGTAATCGCGGATGCCTTTTCACGGATCGACGCAATCCAACTTCGTGCTGCTATCAACAACGCTGACTTAGCACAGGCACAACGAGAACATCATCAACATGAGTCCCTACTGAAAGCAGAGTCAGCACTAGATTCGTGTATACTCTCTTTCAACGACTCCCAAGACGAAATTTTCTGCAATGTTTCGAAGGGATAGCTCGCCCTTATACTCCAGAGAAACTTCAAAGGAGTATTCACGTGACGCTCCACAACCCGGCTCATCCAGGCAGACGCGCAACCGCCACACAAGGCCAAAGACGTAACCAAATGGGCACGCAATTGCCTGCAATGCCAACGCTGCAAGGTTGATCTACACAATATGCTGCAGCCAGCACAGTTTAATCTCCTCGAGGCACCGCTAACACCGTCGAGAGGATTTACGTACCTCCTCATGATGATCGACCGTACACGGTGGCCAGAAGCGACTCCACTACGAACCGTAACCGCAGTAAGCGAAGCAAAAGCATTCTACACGACCTGGATCATACATTTCGGTGTCCCAGCTATCCACACGGAAGACCGACGACAACACTTCAAAGCAGCAATCTGCAAATAGCTGACCAACCTACTTGGCTGCCACAAAAGCAACACGACCGCTTATAACTCCGAATCTAATGTGATGATAGAACAATGGCATCGGTCCCTCAAAGCCTCGTTGATGTGTCACAATGACAGCCAATGGCTCGACGCGTTACCCACCGTACACGTAGGTCTACAAACGAGTATTAAAAATGACCTGGCAGCATCCGCATCAAATTTAACATACGGACCCAATCCGCGACTCCTAGGAGAATTCTTTGCAGATGGAGAATCTCCGCAGGATCAGTTACAAACTGTAGAGAATCTGCGCGAGTACATGCGCAAAGCCAGAGCAACGCCTGTCGCTAGACACGGCTCCAAAAGGATATTCGTTCACCCAGAAATGGACAGCTGCACGCACATCTTCATCAGGGTGGAAAAAGCAAGGAAACCTTTAGAGGCCCCATACGAAGGACTATATAAGGTGCTGGAACGAATAAATGACCGGGTATTTTTCGTCGACATGGAAAACCATACACCGTCAGTGTCCAAAAACTAAGGCCGTGGTCCCCCGAACCAATACCTGCTATTGTATCGAAAGGGGCACACGAACAACCTTCTAGTGTAAGGATAAGAGTTGAAAACTCCCTGGTGTGTCATTTTCCACCTCCTCCCACAAGGAAAGCCAAGCGCCGAATAAGCACCGAACCACCACACAACCTCCAAATCTTTCACGGACCCATGATACGGCAGCGCTCCCTCAACCAACCCGCCCAAGAATGTGCCACGAGAATTCTCAATGTGCGGGAGCCGCTAATCCAACACGCAGGAACCCCAACTCACGCTAACCTCAAACAAAGAACCAGAATGACACCGCAAATGTGTGAAAAGCCTATCGATCCTCAGCGTATCTGCGGCCACACGGACAGAAACGTTTGCGTCTGTGTGGTGTATTCGCACAATATCTCTACGACTGGAAGCGTAGAACAAGATAGTATGCGATCGCCTGGAAAAGAGACATCCCCCGGAAATGAGAGGATTCCAGAGGAAAGCGCGTTTAAGAAGAAAGAACGAACAACCGGGTAAGTTTCTTTCCATCGGGAAAGTTTTCATTAGACAATCCAATGATAACCTTCGCAGAGGGAAGATCCGCGCGATCACAAGAAAACGGACAAGAGTCTGTCGGTGCGAGTTTAAATAAAAAAAAAAAAACGAAAGCAAAAAAACCTAAAAAAAAAATAAAACTGACATTTATTTGTGGACAGCGTTCGTTGGAACACATCGAACAAAACCGCCAAAAATTTATAAAGGGAACCGGTATAGTGGAGTAGTCCGGGGAGGAGCGTGTTCTTAGGAAATGTTCCGCAAGTTATTCCCCTTGTTCCGAAGATCGATCTAGACGCGACATGTAAAGGAAAATAATTGTATATAGCAGCGTACTTAAGAATTATATGCCTCAAAGATCTCAAAAGGACTTACGGAAGTATGAAAATATAATAATAATAGGTTATTTACGAGTCTATAGTAATTTGTCCAATATAGTATTTTTCCTTATCCCGTTAACAACAGATACTTTAGATATTCAACACAGACTAAAAATGTCCTTTACATCATTAAACAAGGCGGTAGAGTTATTTTCGCGTAAACCTATTCGAAATTTTGGACCAACAAGTACAGGGAGGACAACTTTTCGATATGTGCGAAATTCGTCACATACAAATAATGGGTACAGATATTTCAGGAGACTGGTTCGACAATGGTCAAACTACTGTCGACGTAAACTTGGACAGTGTGCGCCAGTTACTTCACGAAACTCTCTATCTCGCCGTTCCCAAAACAAATAGCGTCATATCGAGATGATATGTAGTGATAATTATTTATTGATTTTCACTCCAGCTTTGCATAGTTTTCCAGCATTATTGAACACTATTTGACGTCACTAATTGGTCGTAAAATGTTCCCTGGAAGGTGGAAATCTTTATAAGGTACCTCTGGACCGATCCAGAGGCATGCCAGATTTTTACTGATTAAAACCACCTCCCGCCAAGCACATATTGCCGTTAATCCCGCGGAACTTTCTTTTAGGTATTCCATCGCGGGGATATCCCGAGGAGTGACATAAGCTGTACAAAATTCCGACGTCACATCAATGGACTAAAAGCAACAGACGTCATTCTCTGAATCAACTAAAGAACAATATCTGAGCAGAAATGGCAGCGAGGAATACGCGCCGAACAATTCCCAGAAGTTTGGCCCATGTTTAAAACGATGCCATACAAAATAACAATTACACGATATAATTTATACAAAATATAGCCCCAGCGATCATACTTTAATACGTGTAAAATATATAAATTCATTAAATCTCTCCACTATTATATTAAGAAATTTTTATTTTAAAAAAAGGCAGCTTTTAGGAGCCCATATACAAAAAAAGTAGCCCAATTGGTGCATTATCTCAACGTGTAATTTTACAACCATCATCGTCATCATCATCGGCACTACAACCGGGAACCGGTCTTGGCCTTATTTAGCAAGTCCAGAGGCTTGTTAAATTTTCCATAATGATATGTTTTTTCCGGGCAAGGTCATTAGTCTTGCGCCGGAAATTTCACAACCATAACCAAAATATTCAGTATCGTTTACTGCACAGAAGCTTAAACATCCGTAAATGAATGGTATTAATGTTGCAGTTAAGAGTCTGCCCTAACCAGGAATCAAGTAACAACGATTTTGGACTTGCTACCTCTACAAGTTCGCCATATTTGGTAGTACTCAGGGCCAACATATATTGGGCCCATATCATTATAAACTTTCCCTAATACTCAACAAATTATAGCATATACATCAACACGATCTTTACGCTACTAAGAATAGAATTCACAAGCCACATTAATACCTAATTTCTCCAAGGAGGACGTGAGCATTCCCGATCCACGTCCCACGGTTCCGTGAAATTATAAAAAACTATGAATATCAACACACGTCGAAGGTATCTATATACAAAAACCCTCATCCTTCCATAGGATCCTGTGGCTGTATGACATTCGACTGTAAAATAAATGAAACGAAATTCCAATATCTGAACATAAATCAAGCTTGTTTCAGACGCGTTCATATCTTTTCATTACTCGGAAGCAAACAATCTTACCCTCTAAAAAAGTGCACAGAATTCAGGATGGTATAGTACGAGGTTCAGAAGAGAAGAGTCAAATGTTTGGCATATCTATCCGATTTCATATTTGGTGCTTTGAAATAGATATTTAATTCGAATTGGCATTCAGTCGACCTCTTTTCAAGCAGAAGGTTTACCTTTACGCAGATGCTTGTTATATATAATCTGCATGGATATTTGGAATAAGACGCACGAAACGGTATTTGCTGAACAGAAAGCACACTTGATATACGATGTGCCAAAAATAAAATTATGCGAGGACTTGAGGCGATGGTTTAGGGGAGAACGTGATATCCTTAAATGATATAAAAGGTCAATAGATGGAAAAGACACGTCCACAGGTAAACCAAACTAGAAGGATGTAAACACATCTTGAACTCAGGATGTTCATTAGATGTTCCAGGAAATTAATTTCAGATCTGTCGGACTATAGATGTATCCTTCGTGCCACTTTATACTGGTATGCGGGGTGAGATTACTTTTGGTAATTTAATGTATGGTGACTTATGCGGAAGTTAATTGTGCGCTCTTGATTTGTCTATTGTCTTGAGTTGGCTACAGAGAAGCTCTGAATTTATCTAGTAATGCACTCAACTAGGTGTCATACAGAAGTTAATAGAGTGATATTTTAGCTCACCTTCAAATCTTGTCTGCTACTGGGATAAAGCAGCACCCCACGTAAATCTAACAGATGATGAAAATTTCCCATCTTTATCACTGGTCCCATAATGTTTGTACAGCTTTTGTAATTGGTGAATATGTACTAAATTCTACGGCAGGAGAAAAATTACCATTTAAGTAATCAATCACCGCAATATTATTTGATTTCCCATTTCATTATTGGAAATACTGTTTCAAAAGTGTGGTTAAAAGATTTGACGCTACTTGTGCTGCTTCTGATATGCTGCATCAACTTCCCAAAATGTCAGTCATGCAGACAAAAGGCAAAACAGTATACGAGGGTTGCCTTTTATATTTCGGGATTAGAGAACAAAAACAAATATTGATCATCGAAAATCACTTTATTGTTTTTCAAAATATTCCCCATGAAGATCTATACACTTTTGCATGCGTTTGAACCAATTGTCGAAGCACTTTTGCCACTCTGATTGAGGTATCTCTAACACATGCATTCTGAATGCAGCAACCGCTTTTCAGGTGTCGAAAAACGTTGACCTCTCAGTTTGTTTTTTACGTACGGGAATAAAAAGAAGTCATTCGGTGCCAAGTCAGGACTATACGGCGGATGACCCATCAAATCGATGTTTTGGGTGCTCAAAAATGCAGTTGTCTCAGCCGATGTGTGAGAGTTCGCATTGTCGTGGTGAAGAGTGATCCGTCTTCGGCGGTTGGTTTTCCTGATTTCTTGAAAGACAGCTGGCAAACAAATGGTTGTGTACCACTCAGAATTGACTGTTCTGCGTTGTTCTAGTGGTAGGGTTGCGACATGTCCAGTTTTTCCGAAAAAACAGGCGACCATATGCTTGGAAGTGCTTCGTGCGCGAACAACTTTTGTTGGATTTGGCTCATCTTGAAACACCCAGACAGTCGACTGCTGTTTACTTTCGGGCTCATACGCGTAAATCCACGATTCATCACCTGTCACGATGTCATAGACGTGTTTCGAAGCACCGCGACCGTATTTTTGGAGCATTTCTTTCGACCAATTGACACGAGCCTTTTTTTGGGCGATTGACAAATTGTGTGGGATCCAACGCGAACAAATTTTTTTGACAGTCAAATGTTTATGCAATATTGAATGTATGCTGGTCCCCTTAACGCCTAAGGTTGTCTCAATCTCACGATAGGTCACATGACGATCTTCCAATATCAGTTCGCGCACAGCATCAATGGTTTTCGGAACAACAACTGATTTTGGACGACCTTTACGAAATTCATCTTGGAGTGAACTACGACCACGATTGAATTCACCATACCATCGATAAACACTGGTCCTTGATGGAGCTTCATCGCCAAAAATTAAATTAAGTTCATCCATGCACTGTTGCTGAGTTAATCCACGCCGAAAGTTGTAAAAAATAATCGCACGAAAATGTTGACGATTTAATTTTTGGGTCGAGATGAATCTTTTAAGTTACTGTAAACAACACAAATAGCGCTCGTATGTCAAAACGTTCTGAGTGCGTATAACCTCAAAAATGTCCAACTTTACGACAGAGCTGTCAATTGCTGGATTGCAACGCCAGGGTTGCCAAATCCCGAAACATAAGAGGCAACCCTGGTATTGTGCATTACTTTCTTGCTTTAAGTCTGCGAAAGATTTGCTTTAAATCGGACAAAGAGTTATCCCGATTAGGGGAGAACGTGTGGAGCTACCACCCCGTTTATTGGCTTAATTCAAGCAACATAATTACCTACATCTAAGGTACATATAAGTTACAAACTAGAGAGCTTACGAACTATCTTAACTAGGCTAAACCTAAAGTAATAAGGACAAATTAAGAAGTCGTGAGAAGGGGCGAGAGGTGGGGCAGGTTATAGTAGAGTGTAGAAGAGCCACTTAAGGTTGGTGGTGGGGGTGGTTTAGGAGGCGGTACTTGAGAGTATGGGTAGAGAGATGGAAGTCGAAAATGGTCAGATCCATGCCTTTTTATATGTATATTAATCGAAATACTGCAGCTTCCTCAGCCGGAGAATCTCGCATATAAATACTCTGGAAGGCTCTATGCTCCCATACCGTTACAATCTGTCCACACCTTCTCAATAACGACACTTAACGTCACAAAATAATAAAGAAAATAGTAACAATCATCCAGAATCGAAGGAACGTTATCTAGGTGTTCTTCAAAAATTCGCTTTTGTTAGCTGAAAAGTCGCGGGATCTTTTATGAATACAAGCGCTGTGGCCATAGTTACATTTATTCTTCAGCATAGGTGCTGAAATTGTCACAATGCATGGGTGTAAGAATCTCCTATCTCCAAGACCTCGAAAAGACCATCCATCATCTGTGTTGCGCAAATTTGCTGCGCAGAATATTTAAATACATTGGAATTATCCTCCGTTAAATTGTTACATGTTTTCGACAAATTACAAACCAGATCATCTAAACACACTTCCGCCTTATCTTAGTGAGCAAAAAATGCAGACAGTAATTCAACTAGACTTGAAGTTATCGCGACCATAATCAACACACCCCAACCCACCATGTTTAGCGCATGGATCATTTGGATTTTCAGTATTATAATTATATCATGCTCCATAAACCGGCACCGCACATAAATTCCGACCAAAATATTTATGTATGGAGGTGTCGTTAACTGTGAGTCTGTGATCAGAGGTTCAATGAGATGGTCGCCCATTTCCCAATTAAATTCCACCATTGGGGTTTCCAAAGTTTTGAAAATGAGAAACAAAATGAAAGTTAGAGACCGCTGGTTTGGGTGCATCTATGTGTTTCCCTCCGTTGTGCGAATACATGCCACTATCTTACTCACTTAATCAAACATGGGGTTAGAAATCTTACCTGTTACCTAGAATCGTAGAGAGATGGAGGCAAGTGTTGTTCTCTTAAAAAGCGTGCAATTGCCAGAAAAAGAGGGCGCGATGCTGCAGTAATCTTTGTCTGAAGCGATGAAATATCGACTCGGGACCAGTTAGGCCATCATGTGTTGTATTCTTACATCAAGTTGGGAACAGTGTTTCTAAGTATGTCTGTGGGGGTGAAGAAGTATGTGTTCCGGTCAGGGGCACGGATTTTTTACCACCCACCAACGATTTCTTCTCCATTATTGTCCCACCAAAAGGAAAGAAATGAAATGCACTGGTGTAGTTTAATTGTTTAACTTCGTTTTTATTTGTTCTTTTTATTTCGAATTTGCACTTTTGAAATTGTTCTTTTTATTTCAAATTTATACTTTTAAACTTGTTCTTTTTACTTCGAATTTACACTTTTAAATTTGTTCTTTATTTATCCTTCAATGCGTGGTAAAAATGTAATTGCAAACAGTCAGAAAATGTTGGATTAGTTAAACAGTTCGTCCATCTTTCTCTATACAACACAATGAAAAACGAAACACAGCAAACGGCAGGTCGGCACAAGGACACGATTTTGGGAATGTGCCAGCTCCGGCCCCAGATTTAGCTCTGACGAACGTCATTATCTCGAAAGTTGTGGCAAATCTCTGGCATTATGTCTAGATATCAGGGGCAAATAAGGAAGAGTCGATAGCGTTTCTCTTTCTCAATTGACTAACGGGACACTACGTTCGTCTGACAACACTTCTCTTAGGTTCTGACTGGAGCGTGTGCACCAGCATGCACACGCTACGGTAGTTGATAACTAATCCCAATTAGGGATGACATTTTGCAGACAGGACAACCAATACAGATCACGCTTCTGCTCTCTCATTGCAACGCCCGTCAAGGTATGTTGAATACATCGGTGACTTCGATAGTCGACGAACATGGGAGAATGCGAGAACAGAACCACAAAGTACTATGATCTCGGGGTGGGTTTGGTTGTGTGTGCACGAATCAATGCAGCTCTGAGGATAGTCCACTGACCCAATTCGGTGAATGTGGTAACCTCAGTGTGCATTGACCTGTAGGGAAACAGAATTATGAAGGAGAGGAAAACGTAGCTGGTGCTATTCACCTGCGAAAAGAGACCATTGATCCCCAGCGGATAGAGTGTCTGGGGAAAGTCGAAGTGATGCTACTTTGGCTAGGGTATACCAAAACGTGGGAAACATGCTATGGACTTCAATAATTACCCAAGCCGTTGCATGATTATGCAACAGCATCGTTTGATTCGAATTGTTGTTGCTAACCACATGGATTGAAATTTCCGGTGGAAATCTCATGGTTAGAGGACTGGAGTTGCCGTATGGCAGAAAGGTAACTATATTCAATTATGCATTACTTTCATAGAAAAATGAATTCAGCTATGCGTCCGTTATTGCAATATGCTTTTCGGGTGAATAGGTATGTAGGAGAAATTGGGGTTGGTGTGACGCGCTGTTGGCGGTCGAAATAAGGGTAGGATTGTGGGTTGGTTCTCCATGTAATATAGCGAACCCTCACATGTCCATTGTTCTTTCAATTAAAAGACAAGCCGGCACGCTTCAACTCCGAAAAAGGTTGACCAGGTTTGTTCAGTTATCTTTAGCACTTACAGTCGTTTGTTTTCATTGATTTCTTAAATATGTGGACATGACAATGTCGTACTCCTTTTACTAGAAGTACAAAAATCGGCCACGGTTGGAATCTCAGTTGACGAACACACATTACAACATTCTACCCACATAAGAAGGGGAAGCTTATACATCACACTTGCACTACCATAGCATCCCATTAATCATTGGAAGTTACAGGATGCGTTGATGCTTACTGCTGCAACTTAAGATTGAGGAAGGTATGAATCTCTCTCTGACTTGGAGTTATCAGTTGTGTAAAACATTGTCAAGGAGTAGAATTGTGGGGGATCAAATCGTAAAGGTATGTATCAGCCTTTGCACCCACTGGTGGGTGGAAGTCAGTGATGTAAGCTCTCAGTTACGCAACCGCTTTTGCCGTCATAAGGTGCCCAACCTATAATTAAATACTATGCAGAATATAACGTAGACTATGTGTACCATTCACGTTCCCCCACCACCATCCTCTTATTTTCCAGTGCTTTCCAACAAGAACACCAATTACGAATACTTTCTTATTTTATTTGTGTTAACTTGTTTTCACAATATCTAATTTTAAAGATAAGTTAAATACACAAATTCAAAGTACCATTAATTTAATTCCATTCTTATAACATTGCATGCAATGAAACACATATACTTTTGAAAGATCCGGATAGAAAAGGAAGTTGGCCATGCAGTAGAAAAAAAAATGGAAGTGAGTAACTGCAAATCGTATTGTAAGTCAAATCCAATTCTGTGTATTTCAACTCGCTGATAAAATTTGGAATACTGCACACGATTATAGACATGATGGTGGCAGATGATTTAAATTCACTACGGAACCTGGCACAAGTACAGACCCTACAGCTACATTGCCAATAAGAAATAACCCAATCCGAATCAATGTCTACCAAACACACCTGTAATCCAGTCGCATAATTTCTCACCAGTTACAGGATGCAGACCTTTTATCAAAATTGTAAGGTCCGTCCGATCGGAAACTCTATTCATTAGGCATCGTCTGACGTTGATGCCGCCTTTGATTTTGTTTAATCCGCTGCAGCTATAATGATGCATACCATACATCAAAGTTGTGCCACATAGAACATTGCCCAGTATTCTGAACACAGTGCGATATACTTGTCAGAACCAAAGTTCCGTCAACAGCAGTCTGAACGGTTACTCTCTCATCGTGATTAAAAATGTAAAATTATGAACAGTCATTATATCATCATCATCATCATCATATATAACAGTCCTTAAATGTGGGGTTTCAGTCCCTCATAATGTACAAAGACATTATTACATTGTCCTCGCCATGTCTTTGTTGATCCCTAAGTTGTTTTTTTACTTTTCCCCAACAAAACCGTCAATTTTAACGACTTAATGAACTTAATAGCGATGTCACGGTATTTTAACAAGAATGTAATCGACTTCGAAAGTACATCTACGCAAGCTAGAGTCCTTTAAAAACGGGTACACCCAAAAAATTGAACGTGATACTCAATCGCATAAGCCGTCAAAACTCCACTTCTCAGCATCGGAACAACGAAGGAAGCAATCCGTAAAATAAAAAGCGCCATTTAAATACCAAATGTGTAGAGTAGGGTCCTTGGATGGGACCGTTTTTTCACGCACAACTGCCTGGATATTATTTCCGTTTCTGTTCGAGCATGATTCAGAGCGCTTGGTTGTGAATCTCGGTTGAAAAACTTTCGAGTTATGAAAATATTTTGATTCTATCGACTCTTCCTTATTTGCCTCTGATAGCTAGACATAATGCCAGAGTTTTGCCACAACTTTCGAGATAATGACGTTCGTCAGAGCTAAATCTGGGGCCGGAGCTGGCACATTCACAAAATGGTGTCCTTGTTCCGACCTGCCGTTTGCTGTGTTTCGTTTTTCATTGTGTTGTATAGAGAAAGATGGACGAGCTGTTTAGCTGATCCAACATCTTCTGTCTGTTTTCTTTTCCCCTTTTCTGAAGTGAAAAAATAAAAATAAATGAATAAAACGGGCACTAAAATTGATAGGACCCAGTGCTGCCTGATGCAGATTGCGATTTGTCACTTGAAACACTGTTAAATCGCTTTGTTCAAAAGTTTTGTTTAAAATTGACTTGTTTTATTCGCAAACTGGAGTGAGAAGAGTTTTGTTAGTTCATGGTTCTTGAGATTACGGAGCAACATTTTTTAAACTGGCTGAGAAGTGTACTGATTCTATGCAACAGCTTGGGAATATAATGTCTACAATTTATAGGATGAACATATTGCGAAGAGCGGAATATAATATGCAACACTTATTAAGATAAATTAATTGTATTGGATCTAATGGGGAGTTGCTTCTTATATCGCATTCAAGTTTAGCATTTTGCTTAGACCACACTACGTAATCAAAACACAAGTGCACCTTTTGCAGTTATCTTTTGGGCACTGTTAACAATATCTCGAACTTAATGGAACTATTTTTACTACCTTTATACGAATTAAACTAACTGGTGGCGAAACACTTCTAGGGTTGTTCTGTGGGTGGAAAGCCGTATGTTACAAAGTATACAACTACGAAAGTCATCAATCATTCAAAGATTTTTGTATCCTGTCTCTTGTCATTTCATGATAACTGGTTATTTTTAATAAACGTTGTCTTACTAATTATAAAACTTATTAACAATTATTCTTCGAGTACCTAAAAAAGTGAACGACATGATAAGTCGGGACAAGATCATCTGAAATCGAAAACGGAAAGTGCTTCCGTTAGTAGATTACTCTATCTCGGGGGTGGCTTTTGAATTTGATTTTGGAAAAAAAAGAAAATGTTTTTTTTAAAAGAATTTTCAATTGAAAATCAAGACTTTTATCGAGAAAAAGTCCAGAATTTTTTTATGTAAAACAAGTTCTAATTATTGAAAAAAGCTCGTTCGTTCATTTTCGAGTAAGTATTATCTAAACGAGTTGTATATAATTGTAGAAGAATCGGTTTATTATTCTTAAGGGGGTCTTCTGGTCTAGACGCACGAATTTAACGCAATTTTTGAAGTGCTGTAAAAAAAAGCAATCAATGTTTTTACTATTCATGTTTTTATAGGATGTTTATTAATATTTCAAGAATACAGTAAAAAAATTGAATGTAAAAAATTCAAAATTCAAAAAGTTAGCAGCTGATGAAGTGGGGGATCTCAAAAAGTTGCCACGCGACCATAAGCACGATTCAACCCCCCTAGCAACCTGAAAAAAAAGATTATTAATTTACAGAAACGCCTCTATCGTTGGAACTAAAAAAAGTTGAAAAAAATTTCTTTTTAACAAAATGGCGAATGCTTGGAAAAAAAATTTATTTTCGTACCACTTTTTTTCAGTTTTTCGAATTTTTTAAAAATAGTTAACATTGAAATTCGGGGAGTTCATGCAATACAATAACCTTACCCGGAGAAACAAATTATTATGGAAAATTTATCAAATTTTACTTGCTTAGTTAAGCCAAGACCGGATCCCGGTTGTAGCGCCGATAATGATGATAGTTCATGCAATAGAAAATCCTATAAAGAAGACATATATTAAATTTGAAGTAAATCGGTTTAGTAGAACTTGAAAAATCGTGGGTATTTCTTTAAAAAAGACAGTTTCGAGAAAAACGCGTTTAAAGTTTGACGTAAAGTTTCTCGCGCTCTAAGTCATGAAATGATATTTTAGGCTTACGTTTACTCAATCTGCCATTCCTGCTGCATACATTGGACTTCGACATCTAAATAAGCATCTTTCGCGCTTCTCTCTTCAAACCGAGCAGTTCTGGCCTCCTTTGATGCGTTAGACGTCTTTTGTTCGATTCGTTCCGGCCGAGCCGGATAAGACGGCGCGTCAGCAAAACAGCCATACCTCCGAAAATAATTTGAATTTTCTAAAATGCTCTTAAAGACATATTCTTAGAGGGTTAAGCTTTGAAAATATGAAAAAAAAATAATATTTTTCAAATTTCTAGACCAGAATACCCCTTAATATACCAGAGCAGTTTGATAAGTCAGTGACTATTTGAATAAAAGATATTTTTTCGGCAAAGAAGCATTTTATTTCTCAACAGAGTCTCTTTCCATTCGTTCCAAATAATAGGTTTCCACAAGGCCCTCAAAACAGCCGTTAGTTGCTGTGATGAGATCTGCATTCATCACAAAACTCTTACCGATCAACCATTTCTTAAGGTTTGGTAACAGCAAATAGTCCCTGGGGCTAAATCTGGAGAATATGCTGGATGGGGTAGCAGTTCGTGGCATACTAATTTTTTTCTATATTCGTTAAAATGCACGAGGTTGTCTGCTTTCAATAGCTGTCAAACACAAACTAAATGATGCAGCTTGTTCAAAGTTATTATTATTATTATTATTATTTATTGGCCTGTAGGAACCCGGAAGTTCATGGCCTCACCGACTCGGCTTCGCCATCGTTCCCTGTCCTGGGCACTCTCCTTCCACGCTTGACCATTCGATCCGATCTCCTCAAGGTCAAACCTAACATTGTCCTCCCATCTCCGTCGCGGCCGTCCTACCGGTCTCTTTCCCGTTGGTCTACCGTCAAGAATTCTATGCACGGTCCTATCGTTCCCCATTCGCGCCACGTGTCCGGCCCATCTTAATCTTCGCGACTTGATTACTCTCACTATTGTAGGTTTGCGATATAGCTCTTCCAATTCGTGGTTATGGAGTCTCCTCCATTGTCCTGCCTCCTCGTCATATTTACCTCCAAAGATGCCCCTCAAAACTTTATTCTCGAATACGCGGAATTTGTTTTCTTCCCGTTTTGTGAGAGCCCATGTTTCGCATCCATATAGAACAATCGGCATGATTATGGTTCTATAGACACGGAGCTTTATGTTACGTGATAGCAGTCTGGATTTCAACAGTTTACTGACTGCGTGCCAACTCGCGTTGCCGGAATGCAGTCTCTTGTTAATTTGTTCAAAGTTAGACAGTAGTTTATTGATGGATGGTACTTGATAGGATCAGTGTTGCACCTGGAATTAAAAAAGTCACTGAGATATCAAACTGCCCTCGTTCATGTTCACCAGCTTCGAGAACGCTGGTTTGAGATAAACGCGTTCCAAGTTTTCAATAAGGATAAGAGCCGATCGCAAGGGCGGGATAATGACCTATTTCAATCACTTTTCTTTCGAATCGATACGAAATTTTGGTAAAACATTTCTGATATGTTATACTTTCATAAAAATTAATAAAAAAATTGTTTTTTTTTTTAATGATGACTACATGTAACCTCTTAATGTGCAGAAAATATTTTATTGTACTTTTTCGACGAAAATATTTTACTGTAGTGATAAATTTCCAGTATTTTTTTGAATGAGGTTTTTTGTTTTTAATTTTCGCAAAAAAAAAGTCTATAGCACTCAATCAGTCCATTGAAAAGTTAATATATATCCGTACGTTTTTTTTTATTTTGGAACAGTTGCAAGCTATTGCGCTTCGGAAACTCCCTTGTTGGTTTTTTTGTTCTGTAATTTTAAGATTGGTATACAGTTTCGAGTCGATAATAGCTAGAAAGGTATCCCGATTATTTTGTGTTTTGGTCAATTAATAAATCTCTTTAACGCTGAAGTATATGCATCGTGGGCTCTATTCCGTTATACTAATACCCAGTCTTGCCTCTTGTGAACCGATATATATCCCATAAATCCCAACATAGACCCATTGTAAATGAACTGATAAGCCAACGAACTATTTATCCATAGGATTCGGCTCTTGATAAATGAAATAAACCTACATTTGAAGCTGCGAAAAATATGTGGTTTCATAAGATATGCCTAAAGAGATGCCAAACTAACCACAGTTTACCAAACGCATATTCGACCTGATCTGAAATTTAGTACCTTTATTTTGTTTGCTTTATTTAAGGTTTTAGTTGGATTTCGATCGTGATTATAGTAAAACTAGTTTCCTGTCGAAGTGTAAGAATCGATTCCTAGTTTTTATTGTCCCATTTCAAATTCATAAAAGAAGAGGGTTCGAATTTAAACTGCCGACAACCTGGGAAAAAATAACTGTACTTGTAACGAACCTTAAAATTCTTACACGTCAAGCACACGTACCACTTTACTTTATAAAAAAGAAAATTTAACGTTTTGGTACAGACGTTCACTCGCGAACTTCTTATTTCCGACTGAGCGAAAATCGTACATTTCATGTGGTATAACTTAATACTTAATTAACTTGGCGTTGATAACCTTTTCCAACACATTAGATAACATAGATAATAATGCTATCGGTCGGTAATTTTGTGGGAGACTCTTTTTTCCCCTCTTTGGGATTAGCTGAAGTTGTGCAACTTTCCAGCAGGTAGGAAAGATCCCTCGTGCATTACATAAACGAAAGAGTCTGCCAAGAACAGGCGATAGTTTTGGAGCACAGTTCGTAAGGACGATTGCTGGTATTCCGTCCGTGCCGGTTGCCTTCTTAGTGTCCAGCCCACGTAGAATGCGTTGAATAGTACGTGGCCAGAACCTCACATCCCGCATCGAAGACCGTACCGGCGCAATCACAGGTGGTTATGTGGCGGTTCCACCAGATCCCACGGCTCGCCTTCCTGAAAAAACCCCCATAACCACAAGCCAGTCTGTACCAGCTTTCGCTAATGCAATTCGCATTAGCATCTTAAATGCTTCACGCATCAAACAGATCCAATTATTATAACCCAAAAGTACCTGCAAAAGAATTCTTACCTTTTCAAGCATTCCTTCGCTTACAAATCCCCTGTAAGAGTTCTTACTTTCCTTATCATAAATGATCCTGAAAAGAAAAACCCCGGTTCACATATCATGTAACCATTCCATCCAGGAATAATTATCATTGCGTCGCCTATTCCCAGTTTTATTCATGTGTACAATAAATTTCTTTATGTATACATTGGCTGGCGTCCTTTTCTTCCAGCAATAAAATTCCCTGACTCGCCCAATGTGCAAACCAAAGCAAATACGCATCTCGCGTCTTAAACATATTAGCACCATGTGCATCGGCATTGCGGCTATCGTAACAGCTGCAATGCATACCATAGACAATTCATATCGTTTAGGTACCCGAATCACATTTTCTATGTAATGAGCGGCTGTTATTTATCTAGCCGACCCTCATTACCGAACTATGCATTAGGTCATATTTCCATTGTCCTTTGATTCGCCGAATCTTGTCCCTTACGAACTAGATGCATAAACAAATACAAAGCCATTAGCATCCGACGAGATGTTTGTGATTGTTTCAACAAACACACGTCTCTTGGATGCCCATTATGCCCCGTCCTTGAGTTTCAGTTTTATTCCTATGGCCTTGTGTATGAAAAATAAACCAATGTGATCTTCACTCACACATACACAGTCATTGCCAAGTCTGTCTTCCTTGTTTCCACCACAGAGAAACATTTTCTTCTTGGGCAAACTCACCTCAAAACGAGATAATTATCGTGGAGTCATTTTCCAACCTTCGACCGAACAAGTCGCATTACAACCATTTAAACAGATAGGTCGTCCGCCATCCACCGTACCGGTGCCGGTACGGTGTGAACCAAAAAGTCGATTCGAGTCGAGCGCGCATAATTTTTTTGTTCGAAAACCTTCCAACTACGGATATACGAAAGACAATTTTTTCCCTTAAATATATATATCAATATCCAAACACCTAATAAAAAAACAATAAAGTCCTTTTCCAAATTACTACAAGTGAACAATAAAAATAATTCAGAAACTATGTGCAGTGTGATTCCTTTCATCGGTGTTTTATTTTCCTCCTGGAGGGCGGTGCGTTGCTGAGGTTCGTGTTTGTGCGTTGTATTGGGTTTGTATTCGGTGGAACATTTAGTGAATGATGGGGATGTGAAGTGAACCAGTGCAGTACGCCCGCACAACATACTTCTATCCCACAGTTCCAAAAGACCGGCATCGAGGTTTGAATTCGCGAACCCATTAGCTTGATATTTTTGAATTTATGACTAACGTCCCGCTACTGTTATATTAATATTATATATATATATATATATATATATATATATATATATATATATATATATATATATATATATATATATATATATATATATATATATATATATATATATATATATATTAATGTATATATTCTCCGTCGTGGGCCGACGGATTTTGTTGTAGTAATTTAATAAATATATTAATGACTTACGGTCTGTCCTTCTATCGGGGTTGTCCTGGAGATCGCTGGTGCTGGTATTATTAAATTGTCATGAGACTCTTTGTCACTCTGCCCACTTTGCACACCACACAGACACAGATCGGAAATAAAACACCTTTTCCTTAAAGATATGTTTATTTGGAATATTCGCTAATTACTTATTGCACCGAATGTGTAACACTTATTTAATGTATTCCTTTCGTATTCACGACAGATCTCGCCAGATTATTTCTTGTAATAAAGAAATCTAACAGATAACATAATCAATAACTACCGAAAGAATACTTCTATATTCGTTAACATATATTTATATTACTTTTATTATTATTATTATTAAATATATTGCACAGACACACTGATACTCGGACACGTTAATGCATTACACAGACGATGATTACAACCAAACTATTTCTTATACTTCTTCAGTGAGGTGCATTTAATTATTTTTAAAGGGAAAACGTGAAACGGAAGCCTGATACGACAATAAATTAACAATTTAAACGACATCTCAGGTACACGAACTGACACCACTTTCGCTGACCGTCTCGGCCGAATCTCAAAAACCAACTGCGACCTTCCTGGTCAACTTTCAGAAACCAACTCATTTCCTTTTCCGATCGTTTGATCGCAGGAAAACCTCTTTTTCTCGTTCGCTAACACAAGGCAACGTGTTGCGATGATCGCACTCAAGATGCTTTGTATTAGGATCTCTTTTGTGAGCCCGCACATGCTTTGTCTGATCCCAAGGTATTGTACCTTGGATCGACAACCATCTGGAATCCCTTAAGTATTACCTGGGATTTCTCACAGTGCCCAAACTTGGTAATTTCTTTTTTACTGAACATCGGAGCCAAAGATATTTTGTATCTTATGGGTATTGTTGTTCAGCGAGTGTTTTTACGATCGCCGTCCTTTTTTCCGTATAGGAAATGTTTCCTTGAATAGGATTTAAGGGGACGATGTCGGCGTGCATTTTATGCTTTTTACCAACTTTACTTAAGAGTTGGTCATCTGGTCTGCAGATTTGGAACCAGGGGAATTTACGTGTGAACATCTGGTTCATATATCACGTTTTGGATTTATTTTGTATCCAATATGGACAAATTGAACGTTTAGTTCAATTTCTTTGATATTAAATTTGGTATTGGCCCGTTTAGTGTATGGGGCAATGCTAGGGCTTGGGGAGTGCTTCATCCTTTTAGCGGATGATTTTGCGTGTAGCGCAATTCATTGGTGGAGACTGGCCCCAAAGAGGTATATATTTATGGGTGGGTGGTTGTGGACGTAACACTACCCGCCACTAACGGAGGAAAAGAGGAGAAACCGAAATTACAGCTGACAGCCCTTGCCGTTCACCAGAAGGGATGCGAACCAAGGCACTCAAGAAGTTAACAAAATTCGTTCTGTTAACCTCGGTGGGATTCTTAATGTTTGGTTATTTATTATAATGGCACACTGGATGGCGCTGTTTGGCATTTGGGATGGCGCTGTTTGGCATTTGAAGATTGATTAAATTGGCTTCAATCACTAATTGGCCTATCGTGTTATGTGGTGTCGTGGTGAATTTGAACTTTTTTTCAGTGAGTCAGTAAATTATATAAATGCAAATTTTTGTAAACAATAAAGCTTAAAACACCATTCCATCATACACTATTTCCGGATATGGTATCTGGATTCTATAGTTTGCCTGCGTATACGTTTATACTTGTTTCGTAGGTACTTATTAACAATTAAGTGCTGATTAAGCCCTTGGGGCCTGCTTTTGGACGCGGCAAGTTTTGCACTCTTCGAATATTGATCCCTTAATATCGACCAATCTCAGAATTCTCATCAATTCACGTAAATAATAACTTCAGACCTGCGGATCAAAAAATTGATCTTTAGTCGAACCAATCAACAATCATGTGCCCTTTCATCATTCTAATTTCCAGATAATCAACGCTAATCCTTCTAACCGACTGTATTTCGACATTTTAAGACATCTTTAAATTCGTTTTATGAATCCATTTAAAAAAAAAGTACTGTACCTTCTGTAGCATCTATATTGCGTCCATGAGTTCGGTTTCGAATGCATCCTAGCTCTTTACGTTCTTCCGGCTTGAGACCACTGCTTTGTTCGGAAAGTAGATTATTTACGGTTAACCGTATTCTGACTCCTGTCTTCGAATCAGTCATTAGGATTTTTACGACTGCTGTCTGAAATATGGTTGACTCTACAAAAAACAATATATTTATGACATGTGTTATGTACATTATTGTTTGTCCAAAAACTTAAAGAAAGTGCCAAAGCGAGGTTTTAACTGGTGCTAAAGCCAGCCTTTATCATATTTCCTGTAATGATATAAAAACCGCTTCTGCACCATCACCATAAGTGTAATTGAATGTAGTTTAGTGATTTTTATTCAATAGCTCAGGAAGGACTATGTCGTGACTCTAATGCGACAACTATACCTGGTTACAAAGTAATCACGTTCAACGTGATTCGACACCGACCTGTTTTCAGTCTATTAGTTAAATATACTGCGGTTGTTGTTGTTGTGCATGCAATTACGATGATATTGCATGACTCCTTTTAGTAGCAATAAAATGCGTATTCTTGTTTCATGTCACCAATTCGTTATACTTATAGCGATTCCTCCGGAACGCTACCAATTTGATACCAAGTAAATGAGAATAGCCGACAAGTTCCACCAATTTGCCATGATTTGCTGTCTTTTATTTATGAATGCACTATTCATCGTGTAAACGCCTTCTGTAGATCATTGAATCATTAGGAACGACTAAGTGTTGGAAAGCCACCCGAATCCATAACGACTGTGACGTACGATAGGATTGCTTGTCGTTTGCAACTTTCGTGTACCTGTACAAATGTGAAAAGAAAGGAACATATACCTCGATGTCTTTGATGAGAGAACCAATATCCCCTGGGAAACCTAACCACGGAATCAATCTCTACTTCCAATCCCGCCATTAGCATGCAGGGACTTACCCACGATTGACATCCTTTGTCCGTGAATAAGCCCGACGTACCTCAGCCACACAAACTCAACTTCATTTCAATTGAAAACAATTAAAATTATTTCCAATTAAAACATTTTAGGGTCCGCAGCCGACTGCGGTCATCGACGCAGAACGCACTCGGTGGAGCCCCCGCAGGGGTTTGAACTCATAACAAAGGAATCGCGTGCCGAAGACCACACCGCACCCTGCGGGCGAATTTAATTTAATGGCTCGTGAAAACAGCAGCCTTTCACCCGTCCCCGAATATCTAAAATACAATATTTGAGAAGCATTCTGGCATAAGTAAAAGACGCGAAATTGACAGAGGAATGTAAACGCTCACATTCGCCAACCTAGGGCCGTTCTGTAGCTCTTTTATCCTTGGAATACGCACAGTCGAAAGGCGGTTGCTTTAGCCTTCAACCAATTAACGTCAGCAAATCGAAATGCAACTTCATTAATTACAATAAATGAGGAAACAAGATATCATTCCGCAGATCATTTAGGTGGCAGTTTAATTAAAGTTTCGGTTCGCATGGACTGGTAATAGTAACCCGAATAGGCCGATAAGTTAACTAATTACGAATATCTGGCTTTCGGTTCGAAGATGGACATTGAGGTACCCAAATTCATAGCCGTGGATTAATTTTAACAAAAATCCATTCAACAGTATCGCATGAATTTATAATAGCTATCGAATTCTAACTATCCAACGAGAATGTTGGGTTTCAACTGTATTATAAGGAATGAAGAAATCTCATTTATTATTGAATTTGCAAAGCTCCAGTGGTTTATCTTTTCAGTTGTAATTCTAAGGATTGGATATGGGTTGGAAAAACGACGAGAATGTCTTCAGGGCAATTAAGCGAGTATCTCAAAACAGAATTCGAGAATGAACAAAATAAGACTGACATTAACAGATAGCAATAATTAACTAAATATTTTGCAAGGTATTATGTATCTATCAGAGTTTAATGTATACTATTTGTTCAGATTTTCCGTGATGTTTTAAAACGTGCATGCAACGTCTGATGATATAAGAATATCAAAAATGCTCAATCTTGAAAGAAGGTGGAGACTGAAACGGGGAGAGAAATTTAAAAAAAGGCCGGAGTATATGTAATTCAGTTTCAATGTAGATTTCTACAGAAATAAGCAAAAGTATTGCATTTCTTATACACACAATGCGCTGACAAAAGGGATTTTAGTGTGCGCTTAAATGTCAATGAACACTATGAGGGGAATGAAAAGGACGAAGAGCCGTCTATGTAAAATTGTCACGAAATGCATGTATTTTGATTTTAGTGGTGTCGGCGAAGGGAAACGCCTTAATAATTAGAGTGTCAGTAATCCACAGGCCGTGAGAGGACCAGATGACTCAGTAGAATGCCTACTACACCTATAAGCTCCCCAAGTGTGTTTAGTTGGATGAATATCAGGCGACTCTTGTAGGTAGACAGGACAACGGATAGAAGTGCATGTCGAAGAAAATGGTCTTGAGTGCCTTTAATTCTGAGCACGTAAACTTTTTAAGAATTGGAGTTGTAATTATACGCTTTACACCGTTCAGAGAGCAATGTCTGATAGGGGATAACTGTTGACTAACCCGTTCCCTTTGACAAGAGCGTAGAGTGGCGATCCTGCTTGAAATCGATCTGACTAAATTCTAATGATCAGTTGATTTTTTATTTTAATCATTCTTCATTTAAATTTTGCTAATTATATATATTTGAATATAAATTTGTTGACCGGTCACAACTTCGGATGCCGAATTCAGCGACTGACCCATGGCTATTTCCATTTCAACATTAATATTTGTGAATTTTGTTGGCGTCGACATTTTTGTCCAGCAGAGCTTAGGCTAACCCTTTGTTTGCGTCCATGTTATCGAACCGAAATTAGAAAGTGATTAACATTTTTTTAAGTTTTAATTTTAATTTTAACTTAGGTTTGAATGAATTTATTGGCGTCCACAACTACGGTCGCCAACCCTGCGACTAACGCCGATACTAAAAATGGACCGACTTTCATACCGAGTCTGAATTGAGAGATTTTGGAGATAATTACAATACAAATCCCAAGAGGAGTTGAGAAGATTTTTCGTTTGCTTCAAATGAAATTTAAAATGAAATTGCATTATAGAAGTTGACACATTGATCTCGATTAATGAATTCCTAGAAAAGCTAATAATGAAATGCATCTGATGGAGAGTTTATCATGATATTTTGATTTTTAGGGGAACGAATCAATGCCTAGAAACGAACAGCTTCTTTTTTTTCACAAACGCGCGCACAAAAGGGGATTTGGAGTACCCTTAAATGTCAGAGTACAGTGCGAGCGGAAGGAGAGGACGTGGATAAGGAAAGGATGTATCGATGTAGATTGGTCTTAAGTGCCTGGACATTACAACGACATTTTAATTTAATTGCCAAGTTTTATCGAAAAATTGTTTAATACTTGGCAAATAAAAAATATGGTTCGATTTATTTACTTTATTGAGAATGTTCGATTGTAGGGCATATGTTTGGTGAGGGAACACTGGGGCATTGCGAAACATTTGAAAGTAATTAAAAACCTGGTGGGTAGAAGAATCTGGTTACAGATTTCATGGTAAATTCTTTAAATTATAATTTCCGAAAGCGAATACGAATGCGATTTTAAGTATTATTTTATTATATGGAAGTTTAACTTACCCGTTAAAGATGTGAACCAACATTTTCTGATGTGGGCGTCCAACCATTTGTTGATACAAAGCTCTCTAAAACCTGTAGTGGAGGGCTTTTGAGATTTGTTTATAGAGATAGTACACATGTTTGGAGTTTTAATTTATATTTCTTTGTAGTGTTCGGTGATAAACTCTATTAAACGCGACGCTGCTGCTAGGGCAGGATCGACTTGTCAGTAAAGCACGACTTCAAACATCTTGCCTCGAAAACCATATTAGAGATCACGAAGCCTAGCGAGAGGAGACAATTGGGAGTCAGGACTCCTTAGTTTTTAATAGAATAGAAGAACATATATATATATATATATATATATATATATATATATATATATATATATATATATATATATATATATATATATATATATATATATATATATATATTGTTTTTTAGTAATATTGTCATAATTAGTGATATGTACATACATTTAATAAATTTAAAAAATAAATGTTTAGTGGTTTGTTTTTTTATATTCCGTTATCATCGACAGTGCTCCATGCCTTTTCCACTCATATACCGAATCCTCATACACTTTCAATAAGTTAGTCATTTTTTTCTACCTAAACAAGCCCTAGAAATAATGTATATGGCAAAACGAAGTTTGCCGGGTCAACTAGTATATATATATATATATATATATATATATATATATATATATATATATATATATATATATATATATATATATATATATATATATATATATATATATATATATATATATATATATATATATATATATATATATATATATATATATATATATCTATATATGGATATATATATATATATATATTTATATGTATATATACATATATATATTTATACATATGCGGATCCATTTTTAACTTTTACGAGCTTAGTGTGATGGAACATAAACCCAAATGTCGTACGTAACTCGGGCACATATCAAATAGTGTTGTTCCGCGTATTTTCGGGTATGTATAGAATCGCCAAGGCGGACGGGAGCGAACATACAGGGCAAAGTCACTGATTGCTTTCAACCCGCAAAGGTCAGGACGATCCTTGTCGGTGTTCAATCCAAGCTGACATGCAGTCTTCACGTGACACCCTAGACAGCTACTTTGGCACCCGCCAAGTGGTGAACCAGTGCATGCAGCGACATCCTGAGAAAGGTTGACTTAAGGCTAATAACACTGTCCGTAAAAACGAATTATTATGGCAAATTTAACAAGCCTCGGATATCGACCGGTAACACGACGACGACCACGGAAACGAAAATGGCTAAACGATTAAAGAATGTTCTCATGGAACGTCCGCTCACTATACAGAGTTCGAGCTGCACAGCAGCTAGCCGATGCCCTGTCCGAATATAAGGCTAACATAACGGCGTTACAAGAAATAAGATGGACGCAGGGTGGTGTTATTCAAAGAAACGAGTATGACATTTATTACAACTGTCATGCAAAACATCATGTGCTCGGTGTAGGCTTTCTAGTCAGCCAAAAACTGAAGCCTGCCATCATCGGCTTTAATGCAATAAACGAAAGGCTATGCACGCTTCGCGTGTGAGGCAAGTTTAAGAATATAAGCCTCATAACACTTGATGGACCTACAGAGGAGTCCCCTGACGACGAAAAAGACGAATACTACGAGAATGTCGAACGGGCCCTCAATGCCTACGCAAGGTACGACGTGAAAATCGTTCTTGGTGACTTGTATGTCACAATAGGTCGGGAGCCAGTTTTCAGGCGCTACGCAGGTTCCCATAGTTTGCATGAGAACACTAATGACAATGGACTACGAGTCGGCGAACGGCCGGCATCAAAGAACTTGGTCGTTGCAAGTACCAGGTTTCTGCGTAAAGATATCTGTGGTGTAGGAATGTATTATGCCGGACACGGGCACACGGTTCACTTCACTCCCCATCACTAATCGAAAGTTCAGCCCCAAATGCGAGCACCGAAAATTGTCCACAAACGCGTAGGCTAAACGATAACACCCCCAGGAACTGCAGCATGAAATATTAAAACACCGAATGCTTTTTGGTCGGCGGAACGTTCTCTTTATTTAATTAGTTGATGGTTATCTTTTGTAATTAAGCAAACGTACACGTATATTAGATGTCATCTGGAGCGTTACTAATATTAATTTAAGCCTTCTCATGGTCGTTGTTCAAACGTTAACAACCACATACTATCTAAACACTTCGCACTATAATTCCGACCGTTCAATTAATTGTAGAAAAAAAAACGAGAAACCACGCTCGACTTAATTAATGATGAAAACATGACTCCTGCGTATATACGCTCCTCCGCTGCGCGAAACGGGGAACGGGAGATCGCGTGACCATTGCGGTCAGAGGATGGAAGACGACTCAACCGATATCCTCTCCAATAAGGATATCGTTTTTACCTAACACCAGAGACACGTAAAGTCTCTCTTGGTGGTATAGGAAACCAGATCTTGTGATAAAGGTCATGGTAGTATGTGCGGTGATCGTTCAGTTCGGTGCTATTCACACGTGCTCGACAGAAGTGGAACAACGAAACAGGCAGGCGGCAAAGACAAAAGGAAGAAAGTGACCAAATGCGCCGTTGGTAATGCGGGTCATTGTTTACGCGATGCCTCGTCGCTATTATCGACGTTGGGAGAAAAAAGGTGCTAAAAGCAAATTGGATGTTTATGGCATCTCTGGCTGCAGTAGAAACCGGGTTCATGTTTGCATTAGGAAATGCTGGAGAATTTGGTTTCAGCGTCTATTGCGCTAATTATATGCAGCGGCTTAGGTTGTTTATTGATAAGACAAACAAAAAAGGTTGCCAGGCAATGTGTATGAATAGGTATATGACGCGGCTGGGAAAATAGACGGCGCGATATTTATGGCCCCTGTCATGACGGTTACATTGAATGCAATCCGAATTATTTTGTTTACAGGAATTCATCTAAGGGAATTTGACTGGCGACGTAGATGTCGAAATTGATTGGAAATTCCTGGTAAGTTAATAAAGAAATCTTAAGGAGCAATGGTATGCGAAGAGAATGCATGAAGGTAAGTTTTCTTTACAGGGACTTAAAGATCATAGATTTGATCTCTTAAATGCGTGCAGCATTTTTAGGTACTAATACTGGTGCATTAGCAAACTAAAGAGAGTTGGGTTGTAGTTATGTGGGGTTTTTTCAGGTAAGTAGACCGTAGGGTTTGGCGGAACCGCTACATATCCACAAAGCCACCTGGGTATCACCTGATGGAGCCACTCGCAACCAAATTGACCACATGCTGATAGATCGCCGCCACTCCTCGAGCCTGATGACGGTACGAACGTACCGAGGTGCCAACGTCGACTCGGATCACTATCTTGTTGGTACAGTTTTGCGAGCGCGGATTGCCTTACGGAGACGCATTACATCCGCGGATCAGGTTCGAATCAACACGGCTGCCTTACGCTATAAGAATACTAGCAACACCTTTGGTCATGCGCTAAGACTCGCCTTCGAAGAACTCGACGGAGAGAGAGTAAGTCTTGGGGCCAGAATGCCGGGCGTAGAAGAGAAATGGACACACCTTAAGAATACTGTCATTAGTACTGCCAACTCCTTCTTGGGCAGTAGTCTCAGAGATCGGAGCGACTGGTTTGATGATGAGTGCAAACTAGCGACTTAACGTAAGAATGCAGCATACCGGGCAATGCAGTAGTCTCATAGTACCCGGGTACACGAGGAGAAATACAAAGAGCTCAGAAGATCTGAAAAAAGACTTCACAGACAAAAGATAAGTGCCTGAAAAAAAAAAAAAACCTTGTCTGTGAAATAGAAAAAAGTAGAGAGCAAGGTCCACAACGGGTAACAGCTAAATATACTACCCTTTGAAGTGTTATCTACCTAGAATATTTATTGAATAATTGAAAATCTTACGCAAGTGGGCACGTATCACGTGAACACTACAGAGATCGATTTTCGCAATACGGACGATATGTTTGGTTTTCCAGTGGAAGCGATATATTTTAAAAATTAAAATAAATACAAAATATTATGGATATAAGCAACACTTTTCCTTTTATTTGAAAGAATAACAATCTCAAAGTTAAACTATCCTAAAACCTAATGACAGCTAGTGACATTTGTAAGATTTTAAGTATGTCTGGTGTGACGTTCCCAAAATAAATTATGTTGAGAAACCCTGTACAAAAAGTAATAAAGAAAGGATTTATGCGTAAACTGCTTAACATTGTCAATTTATTTAAAATTAAGATAAAATACACTCAGGGAAAATTAAAATTTTAGTTGAATAAAAATACAAGATATAAACCTAAAACCACATACAAATGAACCTATAAAAAGAAGGCTAATTAACGATAATAACTACGGACAGCCTGGAAACAAATAATTAATTTCCCTCTCAATCTGGTTGGAAAGGATAAGTGGATAAATGATACATACCTCACAAAAAATCTGTAAATTTTTACTTAGTAAAATATTTAATATGTTAACGAATTAAATTTTCCACCTTTTCTCGGATCACAGATTCGAAGAGTAAACACGGCATCCCTACCAGATAAATGCAAAACCCAGCATGGAAATTTAATCAAGGCCACACTGATGTCATTCCGCGTGCACTTTCCTTTAATTTCGATACAGATACACCAAAGAACACGAAAAGGAAGGCCACCTTCTCTGAACTAAAAATGCGAGTATATCCCGTTCATTTATTTATCCTGTCATCACCGGATCTCTTTACATTTCGATTAAAATTAAACCTTGTATCCGAAAGCAAATAATCAGGACGATAAAAAAAATGTATCTGCAGTTGACATTTGGGGTGGGTACGTTACGTCCCAGTGGTCTGACTTCATCCCATCGCACACATCGGGAAATTGAGTTTTAAAAATTCATCACAGCTTTCTGTTTGATGTGTTTGATAGTTAAATCCATCAAAACGAGGGCTCTGACAAATAACCGAGGGTAATATGTAGTGCCAATTTACCGCAAAGTTGAACACTTCACGGTAAGCAGGTGTACCACAACTTGGACGTACCTCTTCGTGGTGCAATTCCCATTTTCATAAATCTGCAGTCGAACTACTTGACCGAGAATCCGAACAACTACTAATCAGCTCACCACTTTGTGGTTACTTCTCGGATATCAATTGGTTTTACGGGACAATTGGTGGGGACTGCACAGCCTCACACTTACAAATTGATAGCTAATTAGACGATCGATGTGTAAATCGTCGTGCCGGAATTATTAGTTGAGATTAATTAGCGAATTAGTTATCAAATGCATTCTAGCTTAAGTAATTGCAACTTTATTAGTGCCAACAATTGGAGTCGACTGGCATCAGAAGTTACATGAATGGTTGGTAAACTAAAATGCAGTATTGATCTATTCATACCATAGTTCTTAATATCCTACATACTTGCCTACTGTGAATCATCTAAATATGTATATCGCCATCGTTATGATGATGAAAAAAGCTTTTGCGGTAGGTATTCTTAGAGTAATATATTCAAGTTGTTGTTGGATAGATTAAAAATTAACAGTTAATAAAATAAATGCGAATTCATGACGATATTAATTCACATATTCGGAGACTGACAACAAGTCAACAATCATTAAACAATAAAAAAAAAACAAAAAAAAAAAAAAAAACTGCTACACATGCTTGTGGCAATATATCAATTCTCTGTGTTTATCAACATTTAAGAAATACATTTTTTTTTATAGTAATTCATTCAGCGCGAAAAAATGTTTAGTAACTTGAAAGACATTCATTCACCGAGATAACACCTATGAAAAAGAGCCTAGAGATATGTGCTGCAAGTAAACGATTGAACATCCTGGGCCAACTATAATTTTCATATCTCGTTTTGGTATATAAAACTCTGTTAAACACTTCGCTACTTCAAAGCGATTGAACTGAGGGCTTTTGGGATAATCCACAAACTTTTTGATTGGGATAAGCCGTCCTAACCATTTACCACGATTGACAGCGATTGTTATGAATATAATGGATTCTATTTGTCCAATGCAAGATTCGAGTTACGGGCAACTCAATCCATTGTGTTACTTTTATTACTGCCGCACAATTTTCAATTTTATTTATTTGTCCAGTCCAATAAGGTGTAATTATTGAATTTTTCAAAAATGCACACACTTGTTTAATTTATTAATACTTTTCAGGGAGTTCCTTTTTTATTCATAATGTTATGTTTGTATTTATATACCATTTACCTACTCTTCTTTGGCTTCCGGCTTCTGTTGTTGAACCCGTGAGTAGGCAGCTTCCGACTTTGGATTCCGCAGGGTGGTGGCTTCCGGCTTCTCTAGCCCGTAAGTTGTGGTAGTGGCTGCAATGTTCTTCTGGGGTGGCTTCCTCGTCTTTGCTTAAATTCCCAAAGGATCAACCGGCGCACCCACCGAGTAAAACACTGGCTGTTGCGTTTTTTAATCGCGGAGCGATCATTTATTATTGTTTAAGTTTTTAATTAATTAATGTTAGGTTTTTAATTAATTGCGTTTTTAAATAAATAATGTTTTTAAACAATTAAAGTTTTAGGTTTACGCTTTTAAGTTTGAACCATCAGTTCAGTTGATGCGCTACACTTGGCTGTCTGTTTCTAATTTATTTAATCTAAACTGGAACTCCCTATTTATACCCTGAATCTACAACAAATTTCTCATACCTTCCCGTGATCATTGCTGTCCTCCAGACAGCCACCCGACGCTAGTCTCAGTCGAAAGCCAAGCCAACGACGGTGAGAACCACAACGTTGCATTTTTTGCAAAATTCTTCACCCCAAGGGCATGAGAAAATTTCGATTCACGGTGACGCGAATCTGGTTTCCCCATAGCGAATAGCATGCAGATAAAATTACCTTGAAGGTGATTGGGCGTTGGGTGTGATCGTCAAGAATTTTGGGTGTGGGAATTGCAGAATTGCAATTTTAGGTATGGCAACGGGGAATTTACGCATTTCAATGTGATGTGGATTTGGTTGGCTTGAAGAGCATAGATGGAATACGGGAAATGCAAGATTGCAATTTAGAATGAGAATGCATGCATTTCAAGGTGATGGCTTTTGGATTTGCCTTGGCTAATGGTGTGCAACATTAGATGTGTTACATTTCAAACATGTTTCAAATTGCATTGTGCAATTTGCATGCAATGCTATATGTTTTGAACATATGCGTATATGATACATGTTATATGTATTGATTATTGGACTTAGGAAGAATAATATATTGATTACTGGATTTTAGGATACTACTACATTTTAATTATTGAATTTTAGGATAATACTACATTTTGATTATTGGAATCTTGCGTACAGCATACATGCGTATACATGTTATGTGTAAGCGAATGTTAGGGCCTGGGAGTTATATGAGGGTATTGGAATTATGCGTGTAACAGATTCCTTCCTCCTTCTAATAAGAGAATTATTCTTAGAAGAGGAATAATTCTCAGAAATAAGATAGTCTATAAAAGGGTGGGGTTTGATGCTGGGGGGCCACAGGGGGCGTTTTTTTTTTATGTTTTAACCAAATATTTGAGAATAGTATCATTACAGGCAAGTTTGACTGTTTTTTTTTTGTTATGTGGATATATGAGTTTTTATAATTTTGTATTCCTTGGTTTTCTATAAATTTACATTATTGTTTTCTCTTCTTTTTTTTTGTATAATAGTATATGTAGTTAAATACTTTTGTTTATTTCTCTAAATGGTTTAATTTTAATAGTAAAAGAGATTATTTATTTAAACTGTACATCTGAAGTTTTTTTTTTTTTTTTTTGCTATAATAGTTTTGTCTAATTGGTTTAATTTTAACAGCAAAGGAATTGTTTGTACATTTTAGTTTGGCTTATTTACATTTTTAGTAACATTTTTAGCAATAGTATATGAAATTATTTATTTTTCTAATTAGCTTAATTTTAATAGGAATAGTTTTGCTTACTAATTTAAATAGTATTTATTTATTTATTTTTTTTTTTTATTAGACTTCTCTCGGGAGAGGCGAACCTATAGCGTCGAGTGGGCGCCCCGAGATGCCATCAAATAACTGTTGCAGTTCTTTTTGAACAGTTGCAGGTTGTAACGCTCCGGAAACACTCGCGTGGGAAGGCACGAGAGATGAACCACAAACGGGTGCGATCCGTCAGATTGTCTTGTGGAGCGCATATAAAGTTAATTGCGTGGAACAATACTAAGAATCTCCGAAGAACAGCACCCGTGATAATATCTGTATAACAAACAGAGGTCGGCTACGCGCCTTCGATGTGATAGCGACTGTAGTCCCGACGTCAGCGCCGAGTCCGTGATCAGGCGGATCGGTCGTCTCTGTACGCTCTCAAGCAGGTCGAGGGTATGTTTAGGAACCGAGCTCCCAACATGGGAGCAATATTCGAGCGCGGGTCTAATTTGGGATTTATATAGGAGAAGAAGTTGTGCCGGAGTAAAATATTTCTTGGCTGTAAAAAGATAGCTCAGTTTTCCTGAGGCTGACCTGGCGATACTCGACACGTGTTTATGCCACGATACATTCCTACAGACCGTGACGCAGCGCAATTTCAAACTTTCCCCAGCTTCGAGGGCCTGGCCATTCATCATCAGCTCTGGAACCGATGATCCACTTTTCTTGTGAATGTTGCATATTGTGTCTTCGCTGCATTGAAGTCGACGAGATTGGCCCTTCCCTACTGCAGGACTTTATCGAGATGCTGATTAAGAGAGTCAATCTGTCTACATCTCAGCCGATGCGACGTAGATGCACCAATCCGCAAAACTGAACACTTTGTTATCCGTTGTCTCCAACAAATCATTTATGTGAAGCAAGAACAAGGTTGGAGCCAAAATAGAACCTTGGGGCACCCCCAAATTCACAGGATACAGATCCGAACACTCGCCGTCCACCACAAGCCGGATCGATCGATTCTCGAGAAAGCTCCTCGTCCAGTCGCAAAGCTGTTGGGAAAGTCTATATGAACGAAGTTTGCTCAGCAATGCCCCGTGCCAGACGCGGTCAAAAGCCTTGGAGATATCCAATGCGACCGCCCTTGACTCACCATGCCGTTCAATCGCAGATGTCCATATATCGGTTATAAGTGTCAAAAGGTCTCTCATGGACCGCCTGCCACGGAATCCGTATTGACGATCATTCAGAAGTCCGTTGCACTCCAAATACTTAACCAACGCTGTATTGATGACTTTTTCCATTACCTTAGATAAAATAGACAGTAATGCTATCGGACGGTAATTTTGTGGGAAACACTTTTCTCCCGTCTTTGGGATTCGCTGAACTCGAGCGATTTCCCAGCAGGCAGGAAGTGTCCTCCGTGCATAAGATAAGCAGAAGAGTCTGCCAAGAACCGGCGATAGTTCTGGAGCACAGTTCTTAAGGACTATTGCTGCTATTCCGTCCGGGCCGGTTGCCTTGCTAAAATTCAGTTCACGTAGAATGCGTTGAATAGTGCGCGGACGAAATCTCACATGCCGCATGGAAGACTGTACCGGCGAGATCACAGGTAGCTCCAAAAGGCCGGGATCGAGGTTTGAATTCGACGAAAATAAATTCGCGAACACATTAGCTTTATCTTTTGGATTCGCTGTCTGTCACCAACGGAGGGAAAGAGGAGGATGCGAAGTTACCGCTGACAGCCTTTGCTATTGACAGGAGGAGCGCGAACCAGTTCGGCACCGAAGGAGCTTATTGATCACCCTGTCGTTGTGAGCCTTCTTCGCGGTATCAATCGCCTGGTTGCACGCGTTTCTGATTCTAACAAAGTTCGTTCTGTTATCATCGATGGCGTTGGAGCGCCATTGCTTAAAAGCTCTACTTTTTGGCGCTGTAATCAGCTCGCATTTTTTATCAAACGAAGGTTTATCAGACGAACTTCGTTTCATGGAATGTGGAATATAGATCTCCATCCCCAGAAGAATAATCGCTCACACCGACTCCGCGCAAGCGTTAAGATCCGAGTTTCCGAAGCACACCTCCGAACATGGATGGGATGCGAAGAAATCTCGCATATCGTCCCAGTTAGCAGCCCCATACTTCCATACATGGCCAAGCTGCCTCGGCCGGTTATTCGTTTGGGATGCAAGTGCTTGCGCGACAGATACCAAGCAGTGATCTGAGTTTTCCAGTGGCGCAGAAACCTCTACGGTATAAATACTCGGTTCGGATGTCAAAAACAGATCCAGGGTGTTCGCATAATCGCCTCGGGCATCCGGCACTCGCGTTGGCTCCCCCACAAGTTGAGTCAAGTTGTGGCTTACAGCAAACATCTCCGCCAGCCTCCCAGCCTCGTCGGTTCTGTTAGAATGGAACAACTACTCGGAATTGTGCACATTCAAATTGCCAAGGACAACAATTTCAGAAGCTGGGTGGTTGATCTGTATCCAGTCGACCGTATATGAAAGATGTTCGAAAAATGTCGCCGGTCCATCGTCATTCGGGGAGCGGTAAAGACAACAAAGAAATTTAACGGAATTCCTCAGGACGACCGTCAACCAAATGATGTCCATATTATTGGGTTCCAACGCCTCCATCCTCTGGCAAGCCAGATTGGACCGCGCGAAAACGCAGACTCCGCCCTTAAAACGGAATCTCGAATGCAAGTCGTATCCTGAGCAACGAAGATATGTCGAATCAGTTGACGAATCGACCTGGGTCTCAGATAGGGCAAGGATATCAGGTTTCGTTGTTTGCAAATATTGGTGGACGACGTTTACATTGGTATCGGTGCAACCGATGCCCCTAATGTTACAAAATGCCGTCACCAGTCGAGCGTGGGCTCGAGAGCGAGCCCGGTTATGCGATAACGAACCTCTTAAAGTTTTATTTATCAGGATATCTGCATGATGTTCCCCCTGACATAGTCCCCCCCGGAGATCCGAATGGGAGACTAGTTTACCTCCGGAATTCTTTATATCAGAAGGCAGCATCATGACTTATCCGCGTGACAGTCCGGGCCATCAGCCACACATCCGAAACACCGTCGAAGATTTCTCTGGGCGATATCGCGCAATGTACAGCGTGACGGGGTGGTATCTCACCTTGGGACCGACTACCACCTAACCAACCTTTCCTCGAACCGGTCCATCAGCCGAGCTCCAAAAGATGGCCAGGGATTTCTCCCGATCATTTCACGGAGCCTAAAGCTTATAATAATACAAATTATTTCTACATTGTTTTGTATAATAATTGTATGTGTAACAATGTTCATTCATTACAGCATGAATTTAGTTTTAACATTAGTGGTAATAATAGTTTGGTAATAGTAAAAGAAAGTATTTATCTAGTATGTAAATTAATGTATTATTTATGAGGTATATTTTGACAATTTTATTCCGTTGGAATTTCCCTCTCTTGAAAGTTATTTTTCCGTTGGAATTTCTTCCTCTTGAAGGTTTTGCCTTCATCTCGGGCTGGTTTGCCAATTTTTTCGAATGTTGTGGGCTTCTTCCACAACTTTTTATTTTGAAAGGAGCTAGGGCACGAGTTTAATGAAGATGTGTCAGTTCTTTGACTAACACATTGGCCACTTGACTTTGGATTCCTCTTGAAGGTTTTGCCTTCATCTCGGGCTGGTTTGCCAATTTTTTCGAATGTTGTTGGCTTTTTCCACAACTTTTTGTTTTGCGAGGAGCTAGGGCACGAGTCAGTTCTTTGACTAACGCATTGGCCACTTGACTTTGGATTCCTCTGCTTAGTGTTAGATTTTAATCTGAGGGTTTTGCCTTTATCTCGGGCTTGTGTTTGTTTTCCCTTGTTGTATTTATTTTGCAGGTGCCTTAGTCTCAATGTGTGAGAATTTGATTGGCACACTAAATACCGTTGGGTTCATTGCCGTCCGAGGAAATGTGACGCGCTGTTTGGGGCCCTCCACATTGCAATGTTTTGACAAAAAGTCGTTTCCAAGCAGACGTCTACTGATAGACCGGCATACTGCTCACTACTTGAAATTTCCATGGGAGTTTAGGCTGCCTTTCAGTTGGAGGTTCAACTTACAGCTTCCCAAGGTCCTGATACTTTCAAACGGCGTTTGTAAGGTGCAAGCCTCTCGTGGATTGATCTTAGCACCTGATTCATTGAAGCTAATTTTGCTTATCAGACTCACTTTAGCGCCGGTGTCCACTACTAGAGTTGTGTTTCTCTTAACACATACGTCTATCGGTAGCTGGACAGTTGGGACGCTGGTTAATGGCGAGTGTGTGGTATTGATCTAGTCGCTTCTTTTTACTGCCGAGCGTTTTGACCCATTTCTTGGTGTTGGAGGTGGGGAATTTTTTATAGACTGGCATTGAATTTGCCACCGCTGACAGGGTCCTAGGTTATGTCCCTGTTGGCCAGAAGAGTCGCAAATCACCCTATGTGCAGAATCCTTTTAGCGGTTGCACCTATTGGCAGTGATGTGTCCGATAGGAAGGCTCCATCGCCTGATTTCTGATTTAGACAGAGTGCTTCTCCCTTCGGTTCCACTGTCTTGTGGTGGCGTGATGGCACGAAAACAGTTTCTCCTAAAACTACCTCCACTGGTGGATGGTGTACCCCCATCGCTGGGGTTTTGCAGTCAGCTTCTCGAGTAAGAGAACCCTTGGAGACGTCACATGCGGCATTTCTGACCTCTTCGGATCCCACTGTGACTTGTACCACTTCGACTGCCCATGTGCGTTTGGGGCTTTCGGTTTTAAATTTCAGCGGCATGCTAAATTCTTCTGAATTTTGTTCCGTGCGCGAAAAGGTTTGCTGTTGGTTAGGACCCTCTATAGTACATTTTTTGGAAAGGAAGTCGTTCCCTAGTAGTCCGTCTTCGGTCAAGCTGTGCATATTGCGTACGACTTGGAAGTTCCAAAGGATTTTTGTTTTTAGGTTAAAGTTTCCCTGGCAACTCCCTAGTGTTCTTCCTGTTCCGTATTGGGATTTCGAGGTGCATGTATCATATTTGTTGATATGAATATCTTTGAGTGCTTGCTCAGTGATAATTCTGACCTCAGCGCCGGTGTCTACCACTAGTTGAACCTATATCTAAAGGGAGGTCAACTGTGGGTACACTTGTTTGTGGTGGCTGAGGGCACCCCATGTTACAATTGTTTCTTAATTTTGTGGAACCGGGTACGTTTCTCCGGTTCCGGGATTCCCGTTTAGCCTTTTGGCGGTTCAAGCCATGTTCTCCAAGGATGTTTAGAGCCATGTGGAGTTTGGTATATGAGTTGATAATTTCCTGGTTTCCAAGTTTCTCTTTTGTTTAATTTTTCCGCAAAAGGGAAAGCGACATTTCTAAAAGGTTTTGCACGTTATTCCCACAAGTCGTAAATTAAACAAAGGCGTAAAAATCAAAAAAATCTAAAGGTTTAAAATGACAATACGAAATTGCATAGCGTTTTGTTTGTTGATGGGTCAATTACATAACAACCGATTTCCCATTTCAACAAATCCCTCCAGCAGCAGAAGTCCCCTAAAGTACCCACGCCTTTGGAAGCACATTCAAAACATCTACGCTTACAGAGCGAATCGTGAGTCTCGATAAGAAAAAATATATATTTTGACATTAACAAATTAAGCCTCATTTTTATTCATCAATAAAATAAAATCGAAAACAAATACGCACTACTATTTTAGTTATTCTTCGCATGTTTAAACCATCTAATATGTTGTTTGCAAAACCCAATTCCAAATAATGCAAATAAAATGTAATGCAAGTAAGCTGGGATAATCCAGTATTTATTGCTATTTCGAATTTCGTGGAAATACTACAGACTCAACAGTTCATAGAGAATCTCCCAAAAACAAAAGAGTTTTTACTAGGATTAAATAAATATCACGAATGTACGAAAATCTAGTTATTATACACATTGGCGGACCGACGACGTATCAAATGGGCGAACAAACCTTTTGTTTTAGATTTTGTTGAAAAGGAGAAGACCCTTCCGGCATTGGCTACATATTGATATGGGTTGCGGCAAACAAATTGAACATACCCCTTAAACCTGTATATTAGCCCTCCAATTCCAACAAAATAGGATACTTCACTTCACTTAAAAAAGCTCTTAAAATATTCAAATTGAACTCTTTTGATTTATGAAATCTAAATCTCTCGACCGTATGTTTCCAAAGGCTGATCTCTATTGATGTACATTCCGTCAAAACGCTTTTAGCCAGGTCCGTTCAACTGAATTTTTACCTCACGCGTTAGGATAAGGGCAACAAAGAAGGAAGAGGAACTCTTGTTGTGTAACTCTGTTGAAACTCGGAGGGTAGCATGTTCTAAAAGCGCCTAAAGGAACAAAACTCTGTTTATGAATGAGTTGTTCGTATTTCCAATTTATTTTTGATTTTGCCGATGTCTTCACGCGAAATTTAGATATTCTTTGATACAAAGAAGGAAATGAAAAATGGTATTTTGGGAAGTTATTTGTTATGGAGCTCGTTGTTGAGGGCACATATTTAAAATGATTGACAGTTTTTTTTTATGGGAAAGAAGTTAGTATATCGAACGGAATTGAAATATTCTGATGAACTGAATTGAAGTATTCTGATGAACTGAATCGAAGTATTCTGATTGATCATAATTAAATTGGCAATGGACCCGCATACAGAGAATTTGAGATAGGTAGACAGATAGAAGTGTGTATAGAGATAGAGCGAGCGAAGAAGAAGTAAAGTAAGTAAGACAGATTTCAATTTTCTTCTCATTTGTCAAAGAGATATATTTGATCAAATATTGATGGTATTGTACTTCTCTATAAAATAAGTTCTTAGATTACAAATTATTAATCCAGTGGCACTCTAAATGTGGGTAATTAAGAAAAAATTGCTTTGGAATAATGCAAATGTTACAGGTTGTTCAATAAGTTTTGTTGTATGATAAGAATATCATAGTTTTATTGTTTGAAACACTTTGTATTATCCATTATATAATTACTCAGCACATCAAAACACATTTTCCAGTGATATAATTCATGGAATACATCTCTGATGTTTTAAGTTCCTCTTGTGGTATTTGTTTCTGGTTACACCTTTTATTTACTACACACACTTTAGATAAAACACTTAACAATCTCCTTTAATACTTTTATTTTAGGTATTTCAACTGTTACTTAGGATGCACACAACAAGCTCACAAAATACATTATTATATTAATCACAAATTAAGTTAGGGTCCGCTCACCAAATACAGTATTATATTCATCACAAATTAAGTTAGGGTCCGCTCACAAAATACAGCATTATATTCATCACAAATTAACTTAGGGTCCGCTCACCAAATGCACACTCAACGGGTTTCACGATTAAACTCAATTCAAAAGCTCTCACAACTTCTTTAGTTTTTCGAACACCAACTCACCACGGACCGTTCTCGTCCAAATTCCAAAACCAACTCCCCGAAACGAAGACCTTATTTTTCTTCATCCTGAAGATCGAAGGATATCTCATTTTTTTTCTGCTTGGCACTTTTGCAAGCCGCTATTTCCTTTCTTTATCTTTCCCGGCTTGGGATCAAAAGAGGAAACACAGAGAAAAAATCTACAGAGGATCGTGCTAATGCACATTTATAATCCTCTATGTTGTTAGGTGCTAAACGAATGTGCAATTCGTTTTATGGTGCCGAAAACTGGCGCTGATTTTTTTAATGGTTTCGGGTAACCATTTTTCTAAGGAGTCATAAAATTTCTGACGCGTATTTTTATGACTCTCATCGATTTTGTTTGGATGACGACATCTGGGCAGCACATTTGGCTCTTAGGGGTTTGTGTGGTGAACCCTTGGTTCAATGATTATATTTTCGGATTTTTTTTTTGTGAGTAAATTTAGCGTTCAGCTCAATTTACTTGGCATTTAATTGATTAGCGCAAATTGCACGTTTTAGCTTGATTTGCTTGCTATCAATTTATGCGGGACGAGGTGTATGGGGTAATGCTTTGATTTAGCAAAATGTCACATCCTTTAAGTGGATGTTTTTGGCGTATATCGCCGTTAGTGGTGGAGACTAGCTCCAAAAGGGTAATTTTTATGAGGTGGGTGGTTGTGGCCGTAACACTATGTAGCAAACCTCCCCTCACGAAGATGCATGTCGTTCTTGGAAGAGGAATGACTCACGGGCGGTTGATCCAGTGGGTTGGCATCAGGCGTTCTAACACATTTTCAGTGTTGTTATTTCCACCGTCGGTTTGTTTGGTAAATCTGAAATAAGAAATAATAAAAAAAAACGTATTTACTCTCCTTCCTCGTCCATTTGGTTTTTTTCTATACCCGCTTGGTACTTCTCCCAGGTACATGGCTGGTGACCCAATCTATGTGGGTCACCAGCGTGTACTCCGTTAGGAGCCGGTCCATCATTCTCAATAGGGTTAGGATGGTTATTATGAATTACCACCGACCTTTTTCCTATATTGATATCGGAGTTTACCGGACCTTTTATGTTATGAGGGCCTTTCTATAGCAGAGCCAATTTCCCTTTTTGGTCTCATTCGGTACCAGAACTCTGTCGCCTACGTTAAAGGACCAAGTGTACGCTCATGGTACCTATTCGATAAACAAATTACGACTCGCTATCTGGTACGACTTTTGCAGTTTGTACTTCAATAGCTTATGGAAGCTTTCGTGGTTGTACACCGGTTCCGGAGGTTGTCTTATATTAGATGAAACTTCCGGGGCGAAACTAAAGACGCAATCCATCGGTGTAAGTTTGGTACCCTCATGTATACTGGTATTGCACACGAATGTGGACGTCCTCAGTTACTGATTCCACGATTGGGGATTGTTATCCATAATGCGGCATAGATATTCTACGAGCGGGCAATGGGCTCGTTCCAAAGCTCCATTCGATTGTGGGTGGTACGCTAAGGTTTGCAGTTTCTTGATACGGAGCAGCTGGCACACGCTTTTAAACAAGCTGCTGAGGAAATTGCTATCTCTGTCGATGACTAGTTGCTTCGACATACCTTACCTAGCAACGATTTGGTTGAAGATCCTGAGGCGGTCCTGCGAACCGCACAAACCGCTGTGAGGTTAAATACCTTCCACCTAGTCAAAGGGGCCATACTTACCGTATCCTCAACCCCACGTGCCCACAGACACGTGTGCCCAATTTACCTTTCCACCCAGCTAAAGGAGACATGCATACGGCCGTCGTCGACCGCACGTATCCATATACACGCGGGCCCAATTTGTCAACCGATTCGTCATACTTGCACGGCTATCGAAGAACACTACCCAGAAAATAAATTGTTTGACGACCCATTGGCTGGGCACACACAAGTGGCCGACGCGGCAGCGCCAGATGCCGACAGCCAGAAAAATCCCAAGCGATAAATGTATGACCAAGGAATAAATAAATGCATCACCTTCCCTTGAGCTACCCGCAATTTGGTTTTCTTTATCGAAAGGACTATTGTGGGAACAAAGGTTAAACATTTAACCAAACAACCGACACTGTTCCTACAAGGAAATAAAAACCATGTAAATATCGCAGCCGAAGATAATTACTTCGGCTTGGAAATCACCAGGGCCATAAACCACACCCGGATAATGTACACAAAGGGATACCGCAGATGTGTGAAAATCTTGACGATCCTCGGCATATCTCCGGCCACATGGACAACAACGTTCGCGTCTGTGTGTGGGTGTATCTACACGGTATTCCTACGAACAATCCCAAATCATAGGACAAGTGAGGGTGCGATCTCCTCAAAAGGAGGAACCCCTTGGTAAAGAGAGGGCACCAAAGGATAAGAGAATGGAAGAGAAAGGAAGAACAGCCGGGTGAGTTTTCCATCCCTTGAATAGAGTTTTTGAGTCAGTATAGTTACGACACCCACAAAGAAAAGACCTACAACGATCACGAAAACGGGGTGTGTCGGCGCGAGTGTTCGTTTAGCGAGAGTGGTAAGAAACAACAATAAAAAAAAAATTACAAACAAAAAAGCGTTTTGATCCTTATGGACAGTGTTCGGCGGAACACAAGCCGCAATCATAAGAAAATCCACCAAAACCCCCTATTGCGTGGTCCAATGAAAACTACTTGACAAACAAAAAATAGAGTACGGAGAAATATTAAAAACGAAAAAAAATTATCAAGAAAAAAATATTCATTCATATTAAAACTTAAACAATTAGAAGAGAGGACTAAAATGAAATTTTAAAAAAAGAAAAATAGTTAAGAAAGAATTGAAAATATGAAATAAAGTTCAATTGAAACTAAATTAACAAAGAAGAACTTGGCATTAAAACTGTGATGATTATAAACTAAGGTTCTTTCCAGACTTCAGTGCTTCGTGTTTCTAGCAAACGACTTCATCGAGAAAAGGAAAAACATCAGTTTTCCAAATAGACTCCCAAGTCACTTACAATCTGTAAACGCATCTAATTACCTGGAGCTGCAACGACATGAAAACCGTGAGTACACGCAATCTTGTTTAAGTTTACTTTATATTTCTTCGTGCCACCGTCTGTACATCCGCATTATGTGAGGTATAGCAATGTTTATACTTAGACAAATTGTCATTTTTCATTTTTACAACATTTTTTATTTTTCTTTTTATATTCTTAATTTCTAAATTAAAGGCTAGACAAAAAATGCTTAAATTCTAGCTTAATTATCTTATATAATAACTTACTGGTCCTTCGCAGACGCTCTAAGCTAAACATTGCTTAACATTTGTATAATTTGCCTTTCGGCGACAGAACTTTGTGGCAATACTTATAATTATTTGAGACAAAGAAAAATTTGAAAAACTTTGTCAATTTTTTTTTTGTTTTTTTTTCTTAAAATTTAACTTACTTAACTTACCTACGTTTTTTTTTTTTTTTTTTTTTTTTTTTATGTAAAAGCACTTAACCTAACTTAACTTAAATCTTATACTACCCTAATTCTAGAAAAGCTAAGTCTATGTAAGCTAGCTGATGATAGTATGATTCTTTAACGACTTTGGTACCCAGGTCTTTATATGCCATTCAACCACCAGAACTGTTGACGCTGTCTAATACTATCGTCCCGGTCTCTGTGGGAGATAGCCCTACTGAAGCGCAGGAGCTCTTCTTCGGTGCGCGCTACTTCCCGGTCGTAGCACAATCGCCCGTCTACAGATGATCTACTTACATGATAGATCAGCGGAATTCCGGATCTATCCTGTATAAGCCCTTTCATATCCAAGTCAAGGAACGCCTCTGGTGGAACAAAGCCGTTGCGACGCACGCTCTCATAGTACAGAGTGTTTGGATAATAGGCCCCGAAAATTAGGTCATTGGACGAGCTTATTGCTCTCGCAATATGTCCTCTGATTAATTTAATCATAAAATTATCCACCCTATTTATGTACGCTTCATTATATAAAGTCTCATTTGAGTAATACTTTTTATAGTCCGATTCCGGTGTCCGATATAATCTGAGACAGCTTCTGAGACACTTCCTTTCGAACACCCGAATCTTTTCCATCAAATTTGGACCTATGTTAAACCATACTGGGCAACCATATACGATCATTGGCCTGATTAGTGTCATGTAGCATATAACTTTTACCTTGCTGTCAAGTTGGCTACTGTGAAATAGCCTCCTTGTCATAGCGAAAGTTTTCCTCGCTTTGAGCAAAGCAGCCTCTACATGTCTGTTGAAATACAGATATTGGTCTAGCCAGATGCCCAGGTATTTAACTAAACTCTTGGTTTCCAGTTTATCTCCATGCGGTCCCACGATAACTAGCTTTCGCCAGTTTTTCCTTGTGTCGTACGTGGCTTTATATAATGGAGTTCTAAATAGGATGGCTTCACATTTCTGGAAGTTGATCTTAAGTTTCCAGTCATCGCAATAGCGCTGCACTTTGTTGAAGTCTCGCTGTATTAACTTATTTATGATCGCAACTTTCGGAGCTGTTCTGTAAATTATGAGATCGTCTGCGTACGCAATAGCCTGCGGAAGTACTTCTAATAAGTCGCTAATGTAAATGTTAAAAAGAATCGGAGAGAGTACCGCGCCCTGTTGTAAGCCATTCTTGATATTATACGTTTTATTAGAGGTCACATTACCACTTTTGACCACGAACCTCCTGTCCTTTAACATATCGTAAAGTACATATAGTAAAGGCTTATGTATGCAATGTCTGACCAGTTTGTAATACAACCCTTCGATCCAGACGGTATCAAAGGCTTTCTCCAAGTCGATCAGACAGGCACCTGTGCATTGGTTCTTACATTTATTCCATTGTATGTCGGAGACCAGTTTAGCTGCGGCATGTGTGGTTTCATGACCCGCCTTAAAGCCAAACTGGTTATTTGGAATAATGCTGTTGTCTTCTACCCATTTTAGCAGAGCTTTGTTAATGGTTTTTTCAAATACTTTACTGATGCTTGGGAGTAAACTTATCGAACGCATGTTCATTGGGTTTGTGCAGTCTTTGCCCTTTTTTGCGATGGGCTGAATGATGGCCGTTTTCCAACGCGCGGGATAATATGCATTATTCAACGCGTTGTTAAACAGGACCGTGTATATATCTATTGCCATTGGGGGCAGGTTCTTGAGTACGATGTTAGGTACTCCATCTATTCCCACTGACTTTTTGCTTCTTAATGAGTCGAAGATACTCTGGATTCCTTCCCTTGTGATTAAAAGGCTATTAGCCCCACCATTGGCATTAATGTCAATTGACAGATTATCGTCACTGAATTCCGTAAAACCCGGATTCTCCGATTGCCAATGTGAAATTTCATTCCAGAGGTGCAGGTGATTCAGTCGAATTCTGTCCTCCAGGTCGTGATTTCGGTGAATGCTTTCATTCACCTTGTACATTTCCTGAAAGACAGCTCCCACAGCGTTCGCCTTCTCCAAAGGATCTTCGATCACGAAGAGCTCACTATTGAAGATAGCGTTCTCTATATCTATGCCAGTGTTGGTTAGCAGCTGCTTGTTTACCTCAGTACGTGGAATTTGGAGACACTGAATCTCATTTTGATTATTTCTCCTGAATATTTTATTTATTTGTGGGAACATATTCGGGTTATTAGTTTTTATAGCTCGAATTCTGTTGTTCCAATACAAATTTGTTGCTAATCTATAATTAGCTTTAAGTAATTGTTGGAGGTTTTTTAATTGAGATTTCAGTGATATTATCTCCTGGTCTTGTCTGTCTGTAAACTGTCTGTGTAATTGTTTAAGTTTCGATAGCAGTCTGCTCTTTTTCTTGTGCAGTGCGTTTATTGTTGCGTTTCTGTACATGTTAATGTGATCTGTAACTGTTGTTTTGGGAATTGTTTTGTCCATTGTTCGTTTTACGGTTTCGTCCATTTGTTGAATGTATTTGTCGATTTCGACATTAGTCAGGTTTCTGTTTACTGGCAGATTCAAGTCATTCGAACGCAGTTCTCTTGTTAATGATCTGGTGAACCGCGGCCATCGCATTGCCCCGTAGTTATAGGGTTGCGGGATCACGAATTCCTCCAGATCTGCGAGCTCGTTCGGAAGCTCTATTACTGCCGTGAATGCACAGTGGTCACTATCGTATTCAATTGTCCGTAAACAGTTTGTATTTCGTATATTGGTGTTAAGTAATCTCAGTCGTGAGTCGATTAGCAAGATATCTAAGAACGATCTACCTCTAGGGAACGATGGATATTCGGTAGCTAGCAGGTCAGTTCTATATTCAATATGAAACTGATCTAACCAGCCAGCCAACTGATTTCCTCTGGCATTAGATATATGATTTCCCCAATTTCTATGCTTGGCGTTCATATCTCCCCCTAGGATAAAGTAATTTTTGTCCAGGTGCAATTGTAAGCATCGGAAGAGAGTCTCGAGCTCTGCTATAAATAGATTATGTTGGTGCTCCTCAGGTGCGTAGACCGCAATCACATACAAACCCCTTCCTTGCTGAAGGGGTATGCGGACGATACAGGCTTCCAGCACCCGGAACCTGCGCACTTCTCCACTATATATAACTTTATGAGGGATCCCTTTTCTAATAAAAATTGCGACACCCCCCCCCCCCCCCGCCCCCCTTGAGAGGAATTAGGTCGGTCTCTTCGTATAATATCGTAGTTTTTATGACATATCTTGTGTCTCTGGTTTAACTTTGTTTCCCCCGCCAGAAGTACATCAGGCTGTTCAACTTGCAACAGGTTGAAAAGATTGGCTCTTCTCTCAGTTCTTATTAGTGAATTTACATTCACGACAAGAGCTTTTATTGATGTTGTGGTTAGAGTGTTTATATTGACTTTTTGTTTAGATTGGGCAAGTACGAATAGATCTCGTTTATTTGGTTTTGCAGCTGTGTCATCTGTCTCTGCAGATTAAGCAGAACCGTGATCACGTCTGCTTGCGATGTTGTTTCAGTCTGTGTGGGAGTATTTGTGGCTACCAATGTTGTAGCCTGGTTTGATGGTCTCCCACCCGACGCAACTTGTGCGTACGACCGCTGCGATGTTACGGGCATTGTTGTAGTACGAGCTGGCTCTGTGTTTTTTTGCCGGGTCACACTTCTTGCCATTATTTCTCGGAATTTAGGACATCCTCGATAATTAGCGGGGTGTCCCTCATTCCGGCACACTGCGCACTTTAGAAGGGCTTTGTCTTCTACCCTTTCTTTTCCCAGAGGGCATTCTTCTGCCTTATGGTCTTTTCCGCATTTTACGCAACGGTGCTGCATTTCACAGTTCGCCGCCGCGTGACCAAACCGTTGGCAGCGGACACATTGCAGGATGTCTCTGCCTTTTTTTAACTTGTCCCATGTGACACTTTGATGATCCAAGACTGTAAGATTTCTTAGACCACCAATTCTGCTGCTGGGCGTTAGTTGAACCAAAAAGAAGGGAAGCTTGCGGTTTTCCCTTCTTGCCTTGGTTGTGGTGAACGGTTTTACGGAGATAAACTCGAGATCGTCGTGCCTCAACTTTTGAAGCATCTCGAGCAGAGCCTCCGGTTCCACCTCAGGGTCGACACCCTTTAATAGAACCGTTACCCTCTTTGTTTGCTTCGGCGTGAACGAGTAGAATTCCGCGGTGGCCCTTTTTAAGACCTCTTTAATTTTATCGTGGTCTGCCACCGCGTAGGTTTGAATGGCATGGCTGGTACCAGCCAGTCTTTTAACTACAAAATTGTTTCCTATAGCTAGCTTACAAAGACTTACCAATTCCTTACACTCAATATCTATAGTGTTGATTGGTGGCATCTTTATTTTTTGGTTGTTATTCTTGCTTTGCCGCTGTTGTGTTGCTTGCTGTGGTCGATTTTGTGTTGATTGTTGCTGTTGATGTTGATGTTGCTGTTGCTGTTGCTGTTGCTGTTGCTGTTGCTGTTGGCCGACATTTGGCTTCGGCTTTTGTTGTTGTTCGGAGTCTGTTTCTTTTTCGAGTGCCGCTATTTTTTTCTTTCGGCGTCTCTCTTCTAGACGGGCTCTTGCCATCACAAGTTTCGCCTCCAATTCATTAATTTCTTCTTCTTCATCCTCAGACTCTGAGGATGCAAGAGAAGCGAACGAATTGTTTGCCCCATACATATTAAAACTGTAGGGGGAGGGGCGCCCTCTGTCCTCCTCCATTTGCTGACCTTTTCTCTCCATTGTTAATTTCGCGGTTTTACTTCGCGTCACAATGGAGATTTTCGGTGTACCTTTTCGTTTGTTTGTCACGTTTTTGTCTTCCTCCGTGCTCATGCTGGTTCTTTCCAGTTTGTTTTCATTGAAAAAAAACAAAGGCGACCGCAATACGAACCACGAAGTCGATTTCCTCCGCACGCCGACTCGAACTCGGCTATCGTCGGCTAAGAGTCAGTGAACTTGCACTCGCGCCAAATGATGCTTTGAAAACTCTGTGCGTAACTAGCAATATATTGTCTGTTTTAGTTTTCACTTTTACGACCGAGGTAATATATTTAAATTGTCTTACGTTGTTGTTGCACCTTACTGAAGTTATTTTGTAAGCACGTTTATTGTCACTTTTAACATTTTGTTTGTTTGTTGTTGTTGCACTTTGTTTTAGTTGTCACAACACGTCACGTCACTGTTTTTCTATTTCGTGGCTTCGTTCTTGTTTATGAATTGGATTACGCGTATAAATGAACTGAAGTAAGTATGGCACTGAAGACCAGTTTTGTTTTTTTTTTTTTTTTTTTCTCACTTCACTGGACTGATTTGCAGTTTCTTTGTTTTGTCTTTTGTTTTTTTTTTTTATTTTGGTCGACTAAATCAAATAATATATCTTCATTTAGCTTTGACTGTTTTATCGATGGCATTTATTTATAAATAGTTTTTTTGTTTTAAACGCTCCCGGACTCACAAAAACAACTTTTTAATTTCACTCAATAAGCGAACATCCGAACTCGGTCACTGTGTCACTGCGAAGTCCCCTGTGTTGACTTAGACAAATTGTCTTGGAACGTCAATGTATATTCTTCTTCTGAGTTCTGTTCAGAGGGCCTACGATATCCAAACAGACTTTTTCGAAGGGCCACTTGGCAATCCCGGTTATTACCACGGGCATACGCAGGTTTGGTGAAGATTTCCTCTGCTGACTTGTTTTTGCATACTTTAATGTATTTCTTAATGTCACGCACCATGGTCTTCCAACAAAAGTCCCTACCTATTTTTTGTAGGTTTTCACCACTCCTTGTTGTCCACCCAAGGGATGATCAACCCCGAAGTAACATCTCCATTTCCTCAGGGTTTGTTATCTCCATTCTCGAGGGAATGGGATCCTCGTACGAAGGTGAATCGTCGTTACTAGGACGTCACTGAGCTTTTTCGCTGGCCCTTTGCTCCTTAGCTTGTTTAAGTGTTACCACATTGCATCTTATTAATAAAGGCGTTTCATCACGATTTTGCGGGATGCAGTATCCGCATCGGTATTGTACTAACGGGTTTGTATTCGATTTTATAATCCAACTCCGATAGCTTATGATAAAATATGGTCAAACGTGAGGTGGAGTTTTTCGCGTTAAACACTCCCTTCAGTGGTTTATGGTCCGTGTACAAAGTAAATCTACAATCTTGTAAATAGCAGCCAACATTTTTAACCGCCCACACAATGGCTAATAACTCCATTTTTATAGTGGAGTAATTTCTTTGCGCCTCATTCAAGATGCGACTGGCATAGGCGATAGGCTTCGTTACCCGCACCAAGTGCTTCGTTACCCGCATCCGTGGTCAAGGTAAATGGTTTAGTAAAGTCTGGATATACCAACAGTGGCGGCGAAACCAACATTCCCTTTATTTTATCAAATACCTGCTGGCAATAATCTGACCCCGTAAATCTCACGTCCTTACTTAACATGACCGAATAAACATGTCCCAGGTAGACTACTTAGGAAGCTCCACTTTTCTGGTTGGGGTATATCAATTGTTCGAATACTTTCCAGAGCTTGTCATTATGGTTTACAAGGTTTTCACCATATATGAAAATGTCCTGCAGATAATTAAAGCATTCGACACCTTGTAATCCAGTTAGGACATGGGCTACTAGTCTCTGAAACGTAGCCGGTGCTCCCTTTAATCCGAATGGCATACATCTGAACTCATAATACCGTAGCTTTTGCTGAAAGTTGTGTTTACCGATCCTTTGGATCAATCAAGAGTTGGTGATAGCCGGTGGCTAAATCGAGCGTGGACAAATAGCGTGGGTGAACGATCTGGCCCAATATATATCGTCAAAGTATCTCCGATGGTTTTGACGTTCAGTTTCCTGAAATTGGCCACAATTCTCCATACGGCTTCTTAACCTACAAAAGTTTAATTGGGCAACTGGTTTCTGGGAAGAGCAAATGCGATAGGATAAAAAGATAAGGCGAGAAAGATCGTCGTTTGGGGTTACCAGTAGTGGGTCGTTGCTGAAAAGTGAATCGTGCATATGCAAGTTAATTTACGGAATTTACTTTGGTTAACAAATATTATATTGTCTAAAGTCGTAAAAAACGACAACGTAAACACACAAAACAAAACAAATTTAAATATAAATCTACTTAATTTAATGTGAGAGATATTCGTTAACCTAAGTAGTAAAGAGTTGATCAAACGGAAATTTGTAATTATCTGTGCAAGAGATAAAATGAAGTTTTAGAACCATATAAGTGAGGAAGGAAAACAAAATATTTAAATATATAATAAAAAGTAGAACACTTAATGTTTGAATTAAAAGTAATACACTAAGTTTTCAAAAGCCCGAATGTTCTACAGAAACAACAACATTTTAGAGACACACCTCAATATTATGAAGAAAAGTGCATTATAGGACGATTATAGAAAAACCAATAAATACTGAATAAAAGAAACAGTAAATAAAAAAAGGGCATCCATCTTTTTTTCTTCAGTGTGAAGCGAAAAGCTGGCCGCATAAGTGGCGACTTTGCTAAACAAACTCTAGAAGGATCCTCATCAACCATCGCAGCAGCAACAACACCATCCCCGCATAAATCGTGAGTACGCACTTTTTGTTTAACTGTATTTGTTGTGCAACAAAAATTGACCTTTTGAATTCGAGCCGTACTGTTCGTGCTCCACAAGCAAGTATGCATTACTTTTTAGCCACCCACGTGTACGAGTATTTGACAACGCGTGTGTGGGTAACCTTTATTGCGTACCTGGAATGTTTTCAACTTAGCATCGATGCTTAAACAGTGACAGATTGAGAGATAGAGGAAACGTGATATTAAAAGAAAATGTACATGAGCTACGAAAAAAAAGACATCAATTCCTTTGCTTTTATTTGGATGCATTGACGAAAGAACTGATATAACTACAATAAATCTGCTCATTTAACCCGCCAATGGTGGCCTACTGGTCTGCGAGACCGGGCGTGCAAAAAAATGCGAATAACTTTATTCTCCGTTATTGTTTTTTGTTGCCGTTTCGAGTAGCTGCCGCATTGCACGTCCCCCACCATCAGTTGTCGTCAAAACTTTGTAGTGAGCACACGTTGTGTATTTTATATGCTAGCCTGGTCCATGAGACCGTGCGTGACCGTTTATGCAAGTACAATAATCAAGTATTATTTTTTTATTAATCGCGTACTTTCGCTAGTTTATTATTTTATTTATTATTTTATTGTGTTTTATGCGTAATATATGTATATTTGTACATTTCTATGTGTGTATGTGAATGTGTTCTATATTATTAAACTTGTTACAGCATGTCTTATGAAAGCAAACAGCGTCATCTTGAAGCCCTTCTACGTGAAACATTACTCGATGAGGACAGACCACCAAGTTCTTCAGATAGTGAATTCGAGAATGAATACGAACCCGAGGAAATACAAAACTCAGACAGCGAAGAGGATTTGATTGACCGAGAGCCTTCAGGTGACAACAACTCTTTATTTTATATTGGAAAAGACAAAAGTACGAAATGGAGTAAGGTATGTTACCTGCGCGCCAATCTGTTCGTAATAGAAGTGTCAACATAGTTTCACAGTTACCAGGACCCAAGCGAATAATAGTGAATGAAAAAGACCCTTTTCAAATTTGGAGACACTTTTTTGATGATTCTGTGCGATGAATCTCGCTGCCGCACGAGGAATGTCGTCGGCCGAGGTCGTTGCAGCTGTTCCGCCGAACGAGGAATGTCGTTGGGGAATTGCGAAGGTGAGCACGTTGCCTGAAACCAAAGTTTGTATTAAAACAAGGGAACAGCAATACCTTTGTGGTCGAAATCCGGTCCAGGATCTTCGCTGCAATCTGGTTGAAGTTCCCGCGCTGATGTATTTGTTGGACTTTGTGTTTAAGCAGGAAAGTTAACGCTTCATTCACTAAATTTGAAGTAAAGCCGTTGCGAATGCCTTTAAGTGAATAGAGATAATGTTCGACTGAGTTCTCGATGGAGAACTTTATTTATTTATCACTAAAGGGCCACATGGTGGCATGCGAAACTTAATTCAATAGAAAGTACAAATCCAATTTTATGCAATTACATTGACCATGTCAAGCACCAAAACACAGTATGTGATAGTAAATTGCCAATCGAGCACCAACAACAGTAAACAAACGTTGAATTGAGAGTTTCTCCACTGTCATCGTGTTGCTGGCATGTGTGGTGAATATATGTCGGGGAGAGTACTAGACGATGTACTAGATTCTCCCCGAGCATATAACTATGAATCCGAAACAATTCTATTATCGATATAATTATCAAATATACCAACCAATATATCGCTACAGTGAAGGATAAATTTTGCAGAGAAACATATGCCAAAGAGACTGATTTCAAGGAAATATATTGCCTGATAGGATTGCTCCTTTTAGCTGGTGTTAAAAAATCGAATCATCTCAACGTTGAGTTGTTTCGAACCGATGGTGGTTCAATTGAAATATTTCGGCTTTCAATGTCTGCCCAGAGATTTAGATTTTTACTGCGAGTTTTGAGGTTTGATGATGGTACTACGAGAGCAAATAGAAAGGAATTTGACAAAATCTGCCATATTCGAGAAAAATTGAGAAATTTGTTCAAAATTGTAAAGCTAATTACACTATCTGCTTTTGTGACTATGGATGAGAAGTTGGAAGGATTTCGCGGAAGGTGTTCATTTAGCAATACATTCCAAACAAGCCAAATCCATACGGCATCAAAATTCAAGCTCTTTGTGACGCAACAATGTTCTACACATTCAATATGGAAATTTATCCCGGGAAACAACCGCAAGCAGGCCCACACAATTTCGACAATTCTGGCTTAGACGTTCTTCAAAGATTATGCGAACCGATCTTCAAAACAGGTCGCAATGTCACAACAGATAATTGGTACACCAGTATACCCTTAGCTGAAGCATTGCTGCAAAAAGGTTTAACAACCGTCGGAACAATCAGGAAAAACAAGAAAGAAATTCCTACAGACTTCAACATATTGCGCGGTCGAAATGTAAAGTCCAATATGTTTGGTTTTCGTGACAACATGGTTTTGGTGTCACATGTTCCAAAGAAAGAAAAAAATGTTCTACTTATTAGTACAATGCACAATGATGCTAAACTCGATGACGACACTCAAAAGCCCGATATAATTTTGAGTTACAATGACACCAAGGGTGGCGTCGATGTCGTGGATCGCTTATGTGCAAATTATAATTGTGCTCGAGCAACAAGGCGCTGGCCTATGGTAGTATTTTATGCTATGCTAAATGTCAGTACCATAAACAGCCAAGTGATACACACAGCCAACAATCAAGCCACAAAATTGCTACGCCGAAACTTTATCGAGAATTTGGCTATGAAACTAATTGAACCCCACATACAAGATCGGCAAACGCATTTGAACTTGCTTTGATCAATGAAACTTAGACTGTCGGAGATTTTACATGAAGATGGTGTACCTGGGATCTCGGCTCCTTCAAGAAAAGGCCGGTGCTATGAATGTGGATGGAAAAAAAAATAGAAAAACGAATTACATTTGCCAAAAAGGCCAACAATGTTTGTGCCTTGAACACGTAGTGCCGTATTGCAGCAGCTGTTTGCCCACAGAATTTTAGGTTTTTTAGATGTATTTTTTTTTTGTGTTGGGAAGGATACCAATTTTTGTTTATTTTATTAAAGTTCCTAGTGTCGAGAGACCAAAAAACTTATTTTCATTTGAATATGTGATTTTTTTTATTTTTTACTTAATTTGAAAAAATATATTTTAAAAAAAACTTGTTATTTTTAATGCTCTAAGAAAACAATTTTGTGAATTTTTATATTGAAATAAAAGAGCTTATGTTGATTTAATATCTTTGTTTTGTTGTCAAAGAGTATATATTTAAAAAAAACACAAACTATTAGTAAAAATTTTCAAAAAATCTTCATTTGAAAAACCCGGTCCGTGAGACCGGCGTCACCATTGATCAAAGTCAGATTTGCGCCACCAATGGCGGGTTAAGAGTATGTTTGATATTATGTGGCTAATAACGTGAAAGAAGAATTGTTTATCTTCCAATCGTTACCCATAACTTTTAAGGGTACATGTATTTGTATGCCTGTTAAAAATGCACTTGCTGAGTAAAAAACTGATTTACGTAAACCATATCGGGCAAAAAAAGAAATTTTTTAGTATAAACGCACATAGGACGGTCGATTCTTCAATTTCACTACATCATTTATCAGCAAGCCGATGTACTAAAGATATATTGCCTTCTTGAAAATAAAATGGTACTCACAAACATAGTAAATGTGATATCGTCGCATTCTGTAAACAAACGAAAATATGATGCTTCGTTAGATGAAGTCAACCCTCTGTATAATGGCTTGCTGATGTATACGAGGCTCGTTGGCTCGTAGCCTTGGTAACGTACTTCAAAGATTTGTTCATTGTTTGGAAGAAATCAGGATGTTTTTCAAATTGAGGGGAAAATTGAACAATTGATGGATTTTATATATATTTCAGATATATTTCAAAATTAATGTTTTCAAAATTTGAAAGAAAAAACGGCCAAAATTTAAACCAGACCAAGAAAAAGAAAAGAAAAAATCAGTAAAAAGTAAACCATAATTCAATTTATCAATCGAAAAATGTTCGATTATATTTCATCAGTTCAAAGTATTATTGGGAATATTCAAATTTGTTATGCATCCAGATGTAACCTTCAGTGTATAAATTAAAGTAGCCAAAATGTTGGAAATTCAAAAAATTGTAATGAAGCTGATTGACTTCAACTGAATCAGAAACTTGGAATTCAATTCCAACACACATTTAATTGTGTGAAGAAGCTGGTTTTTGCTGTCTTAACAATATTTTCACCTACTTTTGCTTGCGAGTGAGCGTTTTTAGAGGCGTGCTATTGATTGTTTTAGATTTGTTCCCTTTGGCAATTAGTTTGAGTTGGTCATCTCTTAGACCGTCCTCAAATACCTGTACTGCCAGCTTGGTATCCTCTTCTATCAGAAAAGTTCTAACGGCCTCTTCACTAGTAGTGACGTACGTAGCGGAGTTCAGGTTTCTCAGAGCTGCACCAACTCTGTCGCCGAATTCCCTTAGGGTTTCTTTAAACTGTTGTTTTAGGGAAAGCAATTCGTTATGACTGTTCCTCTTTGTATTCTGATTCGAGTTTTCTTTTCAGTGCTTCCCAAGTGGTCAGTGTGTGGAATTGAATTAATTCAAATTTGACGATCTCCAGGAACGTTGGATGATTTCTTTGATCGAGTTAAATAAAATATTTCCACATGAAATAAATTTATTTAATTCTGATGGTTTCCCATCGAAAACTGGGACGATGTTGAAGACATCGGATATCCTGACCTTGAGGCCCATTCTGGGTGGATTCTGATCTAGTGGCTTGTCGGGAGAATACTGAGGTAAATTTCCTAATAGACTGATATTGATCCCCGCCTGTCTAGCTGCCTACCTGGTAATGTACGATTGCGAAATTTTGAGACGTTACAGGCCTCGAGTAACGAAAAGGAGGAGGTGGAGAGGAAAATGGACAGCGAACCGAAGGGTGATTATAATAGAAATTCCTTTCTTTAAACCATTCTGAAAAAAGACTCTTCTCAAAATTATTTTGGAAAAGATACCTTTCTAAAAATAATCTTGGGAAAAACTATTTTTGAAATTATTTTGGGGAAAAAAAAAACTGTTCTTAATATTGTTTTGGAAAAACTTTTCTTAATATTATTTTGGATGAATTTTTCTATTTACGATTATTTAAAATTGTTACTAATATTTTGCTAGTTAGTATTTCATTTGAAAGTATTTGTTATTGTGTATATATTTACATTTTCATGTGCAGTTCGCGTTGCGACTGCTTATGTTACGATTTCAGATAAAATTATCTATATCTCATCTTAGTGAAAAATTACTTTTTATTTGTGGCTTTTTCTTTGCTGAATTCTTATGTGTACAAAACTGTCTTGCACATCATTATCAGCACCCTTAATACATTACTTCACATCAGCAAAGGAGTTAAATTTGTATAATTCTGGGTGGACATACCATATATAAATTTACTAATGGCACTTGCTGTGTGTAAGCTGCTGCATTCGTTGTTGTGTTCGTCTGTTGCGGAATGGGAACGGCGCGCTTTCCTTCTTCTTCCTTTTTTTTTTGTTTTGTTGGTTTTTATACTTTTGTTTTTTCTTACTGCCAGGTAGGCTTCCCACCCTACAGTTGGATTACCCTGGTCTTTGCCGCTGACTTTTAAATTCAGGGTTTTTTTTTGTTCTCTTCTTTTCACTTTCTATTTAAATCTTTTCCACTTTGTGTTTTCTGTTTTTTCTTCTTATATTTCTGTTCCTTCTCTTCTTTTTTTTTTTATTGTCTTTTCACTTTTTATTTAAATTTTTTCCACCTTGTATTTTTTCTTCTTATATTTCTGTTCCGTCTTCTCTTTTTCTTGTTTTTTTTGTTTATTGTCTCCTTTACACTTTTTACTTAAATTTTTTTTTATTCACTTTTGGGGATGATTTTCAAAATTTCGAATCCCACCGCTGGCACCAAATGTTATAATCTGCCTCCAGATGCCGTGCTTCCTCGTTACGATGAGGGAAGAACGTCGAGTATCTCAGGTACTGGTTAAATGAAAGCACCTTTTATTTTACTTAAAAAAAAACACAAGGTTTTTCTATTAACATTTAGACAAAAAACAAACTCCTTCGATTAGATTCTAATAAACAAAACTTTCTAATAGCTCGCGACCTACGACCGTTCTTTTATAGTTATTTTTCGACTTCTTTTGTTCACTGCTAATACTCGACTTATTTTCCTGCTCCGAAACTACTTCTCGTAGTCCGTCCGAAAAAATACGAATTCTACCAGATTTCCTTTTGTTAAATTTTTTGATGAACGAAGTCGAACCTGGGAAAAGGGTCGTCTTCTTCTTTAGGTACCTGAAAGCCGAAACACATGAGCGTCGTTTGACCAATCACAATCGAGCTTGATTTTGGTTTTTAGCTTGTGGTGCAAGGGTTTGCTGCTCGATTTGATTTCAGAATCGTCACATTGAGCATTTGCTATGTTTGCTTGGTGACGATTCTGTAATCGTTATATTGGACAACCGCTATTGGAGCTGCTATGTAAATTTGATGATGATTCGGGAATCGTCATATTAAGGTTGTGGGATGATGGATGGGATATGTGTATTAGGGTTATGGGATGCCGGTAGGGCTTCGGGAGTAGTACAATAATTCGATATACCATTTTTTGTTTTGTTTTTAAAATACTGTTTAAACGGCCACAGATTATTAAAAAGAACCCTTCTCTTTTATACTGAAGGTTGTTCCATCAGTTTTGCCCATTTCCATGGAAAAACTCATTTTTTTTTTTTCAATTTCGGAGTTTGATATATAGAAATAATTACATGTTTTTTTGGAAACGATTTAAAAGTCATACTCCTCTTAAATGCGTACATTTACACTTTAAGATGTCATAATAATTATTCGGTTTGTTGCAAAATTAGCTGAGATATTGTGAAGGTTTGGCTCCTCGATAGTATAGTGGTTAGTATACCCGCCTGTCACGCGGGAGACCGGGGTTCGATTCCCCGTCGGGGAGCCTCTGGCGCAAGACTAATGACCTTGCCCGGAAAAAAAAAATCATTATGGAAAATTTAACAAGCCCCAGGACTTGCTAAATAAGGCCAAGACCGGCTCCCGGTTGTAGTGCCGATGATGATGATGATTGTGAAGGTTTAAGAAAACAACTCATTTGTAACTTTTTTTTTTTTAAATTGTTCTTACGTTATTTATCATCGTAACCAACTTCTTATCACTTTGTCGGTATTTACACAGAAAGAAGTTAGCAGCGTTTGACTCCACACTAAAAAAAATTTACCTGGATAAAGCCCCAATTTACTAATGTTTTTACAACCCATTTTACCAAATTAGGAAAAATTATGTCTGCCAGTTTCGAGATTGAAAAAAAAAAGGAGGATGACTACTGTTAGAAAATGCGATGGGTTTTTGGCTTTCCTCATATACTTATTTCAAGTTATGAGCTAGATAAAATAGTTAAAAAATTGTCCCATATGGGGACTAAGTTCAACATATCAGAGAACAATTAACACGGTCCAGTTCTACAAGTCGTCCCTTGGATATGTTAAATGGACCAAACCCATTTGTGTCCCGAGAATGAATCGCTTTTTATGAATTTTTTGTTTACTGTATGATAAAGCAATCACATAATTTTAAAATGTTGACATTCTTTTTTATTATAAGTTTCAACGGTTTTTTTCTTCTTTTCTAGAGAGCAGAATGGTGGCGTTGTGTTTAAAGTATTCCTTTAGATGTATTTTATGTGACATGCAAGAGTACTGCGTTTAGCATATTTTTTCTATTCAATTGAAAACAAAAATAAATTTCTTTTGTGCAAGGAAAGTATAACTCTATAAAATTATAAAAAAATATATGTAATTAAAAATTATTATTGAATTTTTAACTCGAGACATAACTTCATTATAAAAGTTAATCATAGTTCTAAATCGACTCTACTTAAACTAACCATACAACATCGGATTGGACTTTCAGCAATTTATTGAAACACTACAAAGGGCAGCAGCAACTCCGGTGCCAAGAGATAAACTAGAGCCAGCAGCTAACTACCCTATTGAGATTAGAGATCTAATCTAGGACAGGTACACAGATCCAGACACGTTAACGATAAAAAAAAAGAATTAACAAAGTGGACAATCTAGTTAACAAATCAATTAAAGAACCTAAACATAGTTGTATAGATGAGTATCTAAGTGGCCTAAGTCCGTCAGCGGATACAGATTACCCCCAATGGAAGGCAACACGTAAATTTAAACATTTCCTTATCCAAGTGTCATCTATGAAAAATACGCCGGGACAGTGGGTACGCAGAACTGAAGATAAAGAAAATATTTGCACAACACCTGGCTTCAGTGTTCAAACCACATAACATCCACAGTAGTATTGATCCTTCACCCAGGTATCAAACTGAGCAAACAATCAAACCAGTGACCCCAATGGAGATTGCCCAAGAAATCGACGAAAGTTTGAACCACAAAAAAGCACCAGGCATCGATGCAATATCACCTGGCGTGTACAAGGAATTACCTCGAAAAGCTTTCATTATGCTTTCGACTAAAATACATTCCAAATTCATTCAAAACACCCCAGATAGTAATGCTTTTTTTATTTTTATTTTTTTTTATTTTTTTTACATTTCTGTATTTATTGACCATAAATAATTTTTACAATAAGCAATACAGATAACTTATGACACCTTAGCTATAATTGTTTACATATACTTACTAGTACGTTTTTCAAACAATATGATAAAAGTTATATATTGGTTATGGATAAAGATTTTAGTGGGTAGAGCTTCCTGGAAAACGTCAGAAAACCAGGATATAGTTATTTACATAACCTATGCTAATTTACTTAACTTAACTTAACTTATCTTAACTTAGTCTAGTTACCTAATTATTATTGAAATAAGTTAGTGTGGTGTGGAAGGGGGTAGCATAGTGATCAATGTTTTAGTGAGGATATTGTCAGTCAGGGATGTGGGTTGGGGAACTACTTTCCGTTTGTTCGTTGAAACGCAAAATATTGGAGAAGGGTTGAATATTACTATATTTAAATTGGTGAGGTGAAAGCTCTGTATTGTGGTATACAATCTCATTAGAGTTATTAACCAATCTGCCAAAGGTGAAGAACGTTCTGATGTGGAGACAGTTCGGGTAGGCAGTTCGGTTATCTGACGGAGTCGATGTGAGCGCATTTATTATCGGGTTGGGATTATTGGGAAGATTTTCGATAAATTTGATGGACAGTTCGAGGAAGCGTCGATCTATACGTCCAATATTAGCGGCATAGTAGAGCGAACTACTGTTGTAATATTTGTGGGAGTTGGGATGTCGGTTGAGGCCAGTGATCAGTCTGAAGCATTTCCTTTCGAAGATGCGTAGCTTCTCCATTTGGGCGGGTGTGATATGGTACCATATCGGGCATGCATATGTGAGAGTGGGTCTGATTATCTGTTTGTAGATAAGTCATTTAACATTGGTAGAGAGACCATTCGGCTTGTACATCACTTTTCTGCAGAGATTAAATTGAATTGCGGCTTTGCGAATCGAGTTTTTGGTGTGGGCGGAGAAGGACAGATTGTTGGCGAAGGTTATTCCCAGGTACTTTAAGGTTTTGGAGGGTTTAATTATATTGTTATTTAACTTGATTCTGATTTTGTTATGGCAGCGTATGGTGTTGTTAGTACAATTCGCATTTCTGCCTTTAAACACTATGAGTTGAGTTTTGGCTGGGTTGAGTCGGATTTTCCACTTAGTAAAATATGCAGAGAGATTCGGGAGATAGCTGTTAATACAGTTTCTTGCCTCCTTGACAAACTTGTTGCTTGAATAAATTAAAGTGTCATCGGCATAATTCAGCATTACTGTATTAGGTGACAGTGGCTGCGGGGTGTCTGAAGTATAAAGGAGGTATAATAATGGTCCGAGAATGGAACCTTGAGGAACACCCGCGGTTATACTGTATGGTGTCGAAAGAGTTGAATTTATTTTCACCATGAACTTTCTATCAGAAAGGTAGGAAGCGAGAAGTTTTATGGTGTGGGTGTTTAATCCGAACATTGAATGTAGCTTATGGAGCAGTCCTGCAATCCAAACGCAATCGAATGCTTTTGCTATGTCGAGAGCGACGCATATTGTAGGGGATTGGTTTTGGAGATTCATTGTTACATCATGTGTCAGTTTTAGCAGTGCATGACAAGTTGAGTGTTGTGGACGAAAGCCAAATTGAGAATTCGGGATAAGGGAGTTGTCTCTAGCAAATGAGAGAAGATTTTTGTATATCTTACATTCCAAAACCTTACTAAGCGAATTTAGCTGTGATATGGGATGGAAGTTAGCCGGGTTGTTGGAAGAACCGGATTTACTAATAGGGACTATCACCGCTGTTTTCCAACATTTTGGGAAATGTGAAGCGTTTATTATGTGGTTGAGAAGAACGAGAATGGGGAGTAAGTTTTCCGGGCGAAGCCTTTTAAACAGAAGGTTAGGGATTCTATCCAAGTCTGTAGATTTTTTATTGTTACGCGAAGTAATCAATTCAGATAATCCTGTAAAGCTTAGGAATGTGTCGGTTCCCATGGGATGTGACGCTTTATTGGTTTCGTTGAATACAGTAATGAATGGTGGGAAGGATGGCTCAAGTGTGCCTGAGATGAATTCATTCACGGTGTCGTGGAAATTAGTGACTGGGAGGGAATCGTTTTGTTTATGAGTTCTACAGAAGTGTTCAGCGAGACAGTTTGCTATATCAGTGTCCGATTGGGCGATGTTACTGTTAGTTGGTTGGATGAGATAGTCTATTCGAGGCTTGAATTTACGACCAGTTAGTCGATTTATATTTTTGAATAGGTCACGGTTTGGTTTGATACTGTTTAGAGTAGACGTGTAGGTCTGATCGGTGAAATTTTTAAGTTGTCCATTTATCAGGGTGGTCAAAAGCTGTATCTGTTGTTTAATAAAGGGTGAGTAGCTAATATGCAATTTACGTCGGAGTTGTTTTTTTATGCGCAATAATTTTGTGAGGAGGTTGGGTAATGGTTTTCCTAAGTGGTTATGAGGGACGATCGTAGGGGTATGGCTGAAGAGAGCATTTCCCAGTATTTGCTCTATTTTTACAGCTGCCTGGTCAATTTCAGTAGGGAGTAGGTTTGAAGATTCCGGTAAAGAATAATTTGAAAAACTGGCAGCAATATCGTTATTGACTTTTTTCCAGTTTGTTTTGGAAAAATTTGGAATAGGATTCACTGTGTAGAGTGGTTCGAGCGAAGGGATTTGAACCGTGGAGTGAACGAACCCATGATCGGATGGGAATGTAAAGGACACTGTAGGGGGATTAGATTAATAGATATCTGTGGATTTTAGGAAGAAATCAATTGTTGATTTGGTTGTACTACAAATTCGAGTAGGTTGCAATGGACAGTCTGCGTAAACATATGGGTGAAGTGGGGGGAGATCTAGGAGTTGGTAGCCATATTTGTTGCACTTGATGTCATTAAATGATGTATGTCGAGCATTCCAGTCTCCCCCTATGATGAAAGGTGCTGGCAGAGACTGCTGGAATATTTGAGAAATGTCTGCACTAGGGAAGTTAGGTTCACGAGAAGGGTGAATGTATATAGACGACAAAACCAGTACTTTATTACTCCTGCAGAAGAGTTTAACTGCCGTGTATTCGACATTAGCTATGTTAGTGAACCTGATTTCAGTAAATTGGAATTTCTTGTGTATTAGCATTCCAGTACCACCACGAGGGCCAGTGGTTCGCGGGTTGGACACAAATGTGTAATTAGGAATGTATACTCGAGAGTTTGATTTAAGCCAAGTTTCTGAGAGAAGCAGAACATCTGGGGCGAACTTTTCAACAAACAAACGGAGGTGTTGTCTACGAGTGTGGGAATATATGGATTCTGTGTTGAGGGAGACTAGGGTTAAACTATTCATTAAGGGAAAGAATGTGGGAAGTTATTAAATCTAAGATCTGACCTTTTTTTTCTATTTCCGAGCTGTGTTTCAGGGTGGGTGGCAGCGTATTCAGGCTTCTAATATAACCCATGATGTCCAGGTTGAGGGCGTTGGAATTGGGTTGATGAGGTTTAGTCCAGTTTCGGGAATCTTTCGTAACTTCTCCATAGGATATTCCTGATCCCGCGAGATGAGATGGTTGAGGTGATGAGGGTTTAGTTGCAGTTCCTTTGGTTGGTGCTGGTTTATTTGTTGTCGTGTGTACCTATCGTCTCTCGAGGATTCGCAGCTTTTCGGGACAGATAATAATGCTCAAGAAACCAGAGAAAACAGCAGAAGAAATATCGTCTTATAGACCCATATCGCTATTGCCATCCAGTTCAAAACTGTTTGCGAAAATACTCCTCAAGCGACTCAAGCCTCTCATCAATATTCCAAACTTTCAATTTGGGTTTAGGAATAAACACCCAACTACTGATCAGGTTCACCGTGTGACCACAGTAATAGAAAAGGCTTTCGAAGGGTAGAAGTACTGCCCAGCTGTCTTTCTTGACGTCTCCCAAGCATTCGACAGAGTATGGCATCAATGTCTTATAAGTAATATGAATAAACTGCTTACAGAAAACTATTGCCAACCACCGAATCATACTTGTCTGGTAGAACATTCAAAGTAACGCACGAAGGAACTCACTCTAGTTTCTATCTTATAGAAGCAGGTACACCACATGGAAATGTCCTGGGACCTTTCCTCTACTTACTATACACAGCAAACATCCCCACAACTAAGAATAGATGATACAGTTATAATATCAGCTGCCGATAATCAAAAAAAAAAAAAAAGCTAGAGAACAATTGCAACAAGCACTCAATGAAATTAGCCAATGGACTTCTCATTGGAAAATTAAAGTCAACAAGATTGAATTTATTCACATGAAATTTACATTGCGACGATCAGATAGCATTTCTACAATTACACTCACCCCACCTTAAAAAATTGATATTTTAGTTGATTGCCATTGAAAAGAGGCATTCAACTCTGTTTTGTTACGTTAATCGTATAAAAACACTGAATGCCTTCTAGTTTTCTTATATATTATTAACATATAGTCGATAATATTGGTCAATTGTATGGTAAAATTTAATCTAAATCCGTATAAGAAATAAAACTACTACTACTACATATCTCATACGGAGTTCCAGTTCCAAAAGCAGATTCAGCGAAATATCTCGGCATGCACCTGGATAGCAGATTAAGCTGGAGATATCATGTGAAACAAAAAGCTGAGCAAATAAAGTTAAAACGTAGACAGATGTATTCCTTATTCGGGCATCACTCGCAACTTAATATCTATTGTAAAAGATTTGTGGCGATGCCGCCAAACCCCACGGTTCACTTACCTAAGATAAAGGGCTTCTCATAGTTACTAGCTCAATGGAAACTAAAGACATAATAAAACTTGGCGAGTTAACATGTAAACGTTTTAAAACGGGAATGGGAATGGTAAGATATGTTTAATATGTGATAACTTGAAAGATTACAAAGAAATGAAATTACACTGGTGGGCTGAAAAGTTTCCGACCTAACAAAATAAAAGACATTTCTGGTTAAAATTTATTTTATTTTCTTAAATTTATTTTTATTGTATTTTTATACCATGTAGAAATAGTCTTCTGGTAACTCTACACACTTCTCCCAGCGATGCTCCCATCTCTCTAACCCGTCCAAATAGTACTCGGCGTCTTTCTCTGCAAAATAACTGGTCACGAAGGTGATTGCCAAGGCTCGTCGATAGTATAGTGGTTAGTATTCCCGTCTGTCACACGGGAGACCGGGGTTCGATTCCCCGTCGGGACTAATGACCTTGCCCGGAAAATAACAAATCATTATGGAAAATTTAACAAGCCTCAGGACTTGCTAAATACGGCCAAGTCCGGCTCCCGGTTGTAGTGCCGATGATGATGATGAAGGTGATTGCCTACTCATTTGAAGAAAATCTCTGTCCTCCGAGCGCAATTTTTAGATTAGGGAGCAAAAAGAAGTCCCTTGGGGCTAGATCTGGTGAGAAAGGCGGATGGTCAAGCAATTCAAACCGTAATTCGTGGATTTTCGCCATGGCAACCGCTGGGATGTGAGACGGCGTTTGTGGTCTAACGTGAGCAAACGCGACACCCAACGCGGGAACACCTTTCTCACGCTTACATCTTCATATAATAGTGACAAACACGTTTTTTGGACATTTTCGTAGCATCTGCTATCTCTCTCACTTAAATTCGGCGGTCGTCTAGCACCATTTGGTGAACATTCGCGATCTTATCGTCAGTTGTTGCATTGTTTGGACGTTCCGAACGTTGATCGTCTCCCAAGCTCTCACGGCCACGTTTAAATTCAGATGCCCAAAATATCACTGTGGTAAATGATGGTGCAGAGTCCCCATATACGGAGTCCAATTCATCTTTGATTTGCGTAGGTGTATTGCTTTTAAAAGGGCTCCTCGATAGTATAGTAGTTAGTATACCCGCCTGTCACCCGGGAGACCGAGGTTCGATTCCCCGTCGGGGAGCCCCTGGCGCAAGACTAATGACATTGCCCAGAAAAAATAAATCATTATGGAAAATTTAACAAGCCTCAGGACTTGCTAAATAAGGCCAAGACCGGTTCCCGGTTGTAGTGCCGATGATGATGATGATGATGATTGCTTTTAAAAACAACAATTTAATAACAGTTCGATACTCAATTTGTCCATTTTCAGAAAAACACTTGTGGTGGGTAAAAGTCGGTGTGCCGGCACAGAAACGGGTTCACTAATATCCCCCCCGTGGATTATTGGATACACCCAGAGAAGCCGGTACGGCCGTTGAGCAGAATGTGGAGCGGACACAGAACAGAAAAAAAAAAAACACTCTGGTATTGTTTGTTTGTAATTTGCTTTTATTTTATTGTTCAACACTAATGTGTTTTTAAGTCACATTGATTTTCCATTGAGTTGAATTTTTCTGTGATAACTATTTAATGACCCCGATTAGTACACTATACTGAATTAAATTGTAAACAATAGATCTTTTGTTAAAACACCAACACAAAGCGTCAAATTAAAATGCCAAACTATTAGAACACAACAGCCACCAACAAAAAAATACTACTAACTTGAAGACTCCCGGACGCACACTCGTAGTTGAAACACGTCTGCACTAACTGGTGGTTGGAATTCGACTTGGGTTCAAGAACCCCTAAAGATAAGGGGTGTGCGCACTCCCGTGCACACGCTGCGGTGGTTGGATTTCGACTGCTGATACTCAAGGGTTAACCTCGAGAGACTCGTGGTGAGTCACTCTCAGCTGGGGGTGAGTTTTCTTTTCTCGAGAGAAACGTGAACTCTCTCTTTGTGGTGGTGAATTGGGGAGGATCTCTCTGGATCGATCCCAGCTAGTGTGAATTGATCCATTGTTTACTCGTGCAACGAGGTCATGGGAAAAACGAATATGAGAAAGGAGGAAAGAACAAAGGGCATCATTGAAGACATGGATACAGCTGTATAAATAGTCTTCATTCAATTAGGAGAACTGGGTGCTAAAAGGAATTTAGGCACGCAATGGTGATTGTGCACTGTATCCTTGCTGGCGGAAGGGGTCGAATTCTTTGTATGCATGTTTATATGTTGGAGAATTCGGTTTTTGGCAGCTAGACGCTAGATGTGTAAATGCTTTTGTCGATTGGACAAAAGGCTGCCGAGACTGTGTAAGCCAAGAAAATGTGCTGCGAACGTGTGTGGCAGGCTACGCTGGCTGACAGGGGCGCCGATAAGGTTTCGTAATATATGATGATGCTCGTGTGTAAAGAATTCTTTTCGGGAATTTCGGATGATGCATTGAATGCATGAATGTTATCGAATTATTTACAGGGAATTTTGGGAGCTGCATTGGATGTCCTTGAGAAGGAAATTTTGCAGGTAACTGCAGGTTGGCAAAGGGAGTTGGGGTTGTACTTGTGGATGGTTCTTTGCGTAGCTTTAAAGAACCCCCACACACTCATAACGACTGTCAAATAAAAACTACGCATCCAAAATGTGTCATACGCGCAAATGGCTTCAGGTGCTAAGACCTCAACACGAGTGGAAGAACAACGCAAAACCGTAATCTCGCCCGCACCAGAGGCAAATGCAGACATCAAAGCAATTTTACTTTTCATGCAAGAACAATTTGCTGACTTTAAATAAACATTGACTGAACAAAAAACTACTACTACTACTATTACTATTTATTGGCCTGTAGGAATCCGAAAGTTCATGATCTCACTGTCCCGTGCGCTCTCCTTCCACGTTCGACCATCCGATCCGATCTCCTCGAGATCCAACCTAACATTGTCCTCCCATCTCCTTCGCGGCCGCCCTGTCGGTCTCTTTCCCGTTGGCTTACCGTCAAGAATTCTATGCACGGTGAACAAAAAACACGAACAGATATTCTTTATTCGACTTTATTCTCACAAGACTCTCCAAATCAAGATCTTCAATCCTCCGATTGAATTAAAACTAAAAATCATTGCCGTGAATGTAAATTCGCTAATCCGGGTGGAGAGGAGGGATAATTTGGGCAACTTGCTCGATCCCAAACGCTCAGATATACTTTTGGTTAGCGAAACTAAGCTAAACCAAGGGCACAAAGTGGGCTACAAAATTACAAAGTAATTGGACGTAATCGGTCACACTCATGTCAAGGGGGAGGGGTCGCTGTCTTAATTAAAACGATCTTCACCAAAAAGTCCTTTACTGCACAAAGATACACAAAATTCAGGTGCTAGAAGCCTGGATCATACATATTCCTTTGAGAAGTCAATGACATCTATACATAATTCCTGCTTACGCTCCTAAAAAAGCCCGGTGTAAGCAATTCATAAATGAAACTGATACGCTATTCCAAATCCTGAAGTTAGAGTCGGAGAATAATTACTGCTTAATGGCATGCGATATTAACGCCAAGCACAAGAGTCAAGCCACTATTCGATTGGTGGCAAACAAATGCTATAGGGCGTAAACTTGAATTGTACGCTACAAATACACCGTCTTATTCAAGAGGAAATTCGTTCCTGAATTTACTCATGATAGACGATCGAATCCAATTACCAGACACGGATCTAACAACTCGAAATAGTCTTCTCACAATCGACTACGACAGCGTTCAGTACGGTTTAGGCGCCGTAATACGCGTCCCAAAGGAACGTTATTCACTCGAGCAGTATGAACAGATTTATCCGTTCGATTTCCGGAAGGCATACTGGTCACGTTTTGATCGCATAATAATTAGAGAACGCAACAATGGCGTAGATCCACCGACCAATAGAAACCTTTGTAATGATGAAATTGATCATTACCTATCAACTATGAACGACATTGTTACCAACACAATGAATTGATCGATACCCAAAGTAGCTCGCTCGGATGGTTATAATAACAGATATTGAAACCCAACCATCGAGGCTCTATATAGACAAAGCAGTACCCTGCTCTCAAAGTTGAAACTGGTTTATAGATAGTTCAGAGATCCCAATAGCCAAGAGATAAAACGGCTGGAAATCTTCAAAAATTGATTCATGATAACTTTTGATCAACAATAAATCAAGAGTGGAACAACAGAGTTCGAGCTATTCAAGCCAGTGGCACGAATATATTCCCACAAATTAATAAAATATTCAGACGAAAAAGTCACAATGACATCCCACGTTTGAGAGTCCCGCGGACTCCCCAGAATTGTCAAATACTGCTGAACGCAGGACTTTCCCCTAAGCACATTAACTTCTACAAAGAGTTAATATTAGCCGAAGTACCACAAGAAAAAGTGAACTCAATTGGGGCTTGTTTCGATGCAGTCTACAGGCCGAATGAATCCACTTACTCGAACATTGATCTCGAAAACAGTTCCCTCCAAGCTCATAGTGCGCTGCGCAACCAACTTCATAAGTGACGCCGCAGCTTCGCCGCCTTCAGTGAAAACAATACTCCGCTCTCTCCCGTATAAAAGAAAATACGAATATGTTCGTGCGCAAGAATGAACTTAAGGACTTCCTTCAATCTACTAAAAACAAAAAATCGTCTTGAATAGATAACATCCCTAATTTTGTTCTAAAGCTCTTGCCTCTTGAAGCAGTGAAAATTTACACCATTCTGCTCAACAACGCTGTAAACAACGTATACTATCCAACTCGTTGGAAAGCTGCCGTTGTCCTCCCGATACCCAAAAAAGGGAAAGACAAGAGCAACCCAACCAACCTTGGTTGGATTAACTTGCTGCCCAAGTTCCGTAAAGCTTTCGAAAAAATTATAAACAAAACACTGGTAAACTGGTGCCATGAAAATGACGCCAATCCCAACAAACAGGTTGGCTTTGCTTTAACTCCCAGAAAACAGAAACTAATCTGTTCCGAACACCCATTTTTTGCGGATTTGGTCTATGTCGAAAGCTGACACAGTGCTCCGCCGAACACTGTGCGCAAAAAAAAAAAAACACAAAACGAAACCAGAGCGAATGATGTACTGCACAATGTACCGTATTCGTCTCGCGGTTCGACGTCCTCAGTGGGGTTCGCTCTCCTGTTGATCGAAACTGTTTTATCTTATTTTTCCTATCCGTCTCTATTTTCTTTCCCTCATCTGAAAAAGAAACTTCCCATCATAATTTTCCTTCTCATCCTCTTATCTGCAAGAGAAAATTTCCTATTCGGTTTTCAATTCCAACTTCTTATTGGAATCTTGTTTTGAAGAATCGAACGTACCGCCACTTATTTCTCGATTCTTTCATGGAATTTGTTTGCGTTACACATCTGGCTTACAACAACAAAAGTTTTTGTGTGCTTCAGATGGGTGACAAAGGAACCGTGGAATTTGGTATCGGTTTCTAGATCGCATTTCCAAGTCATAAACATCTGGCGTGAAATAGGCGTCAAGATGTTTATGATTGCAAGAATTCTGTGCCGCCTAGCGAATCGCCACGCTTTTGTTTGCGCATGTGCGCTTCTTAGTTTTGGGATCTTACGAGAAATTTAGGGTGCTAATTGGTATTAGCTAGATAAGGAGATATGCGTTTTTGGCGGATTTGAATGTCGTTTTCAAATGTTTGATGATGCAGTGTTCCGTCGAACACTGTTAACCGCAGAGGAAAATACACAAGCGGGGCAAAACACGGTGGCAAAGGAAGCGACGAATTACCTTTACGTGAACTTTATTTTACATAAATGAAACACGCACTATTTTTAGTGTACACTTTTGTTTATTAACTTATTTTTTTTAAATTCCGAGTTTACATCAAGTCACGATTCGTATTAAGTACTCCTGCGCATTTACTGTAAGTTAACTTACGAACTTTGGACACACGTTAACTCGCCTTTCTCTTTATTTTTAACTTTTAAGTCGCGGTTACTTCTACTAATGTATTCGTCTCGCGGTTCGAGTTTTGGGATCTTCAAGGAATTAGAGGTGCTAATTGCTATTAGCTACAAGAGGAGATATGCATCATGCTGCGTGTGGTTTTAGGGAATTGCATTGATTAGATGAAATTTTGAACGTTAAGTTCGATTGATTTCTACTATTGAATTCAATGTTGGGGTATTTGGTACGTTACCTTTTGTTTTAGGCGGAAGTAAGGACTTTTGGGACGCGTGTCTGTGCGCACGTGTGCTGTGAAAGGTGAGTAGAGAGTTCCTTGGCGGAAAGGATACCTCAACCTGTAAGGAGTTGTATGGTTTGTAGAACCGCTACACGTTATTCTGTTTGTTTTCAGAAAAATGCGTTTAACAGATGCATTGAATGGATGCATTGAATTCAATATTAGGAAATTTTGAACGTTAAGTTCAATTGGTTTTTACTATTACATTCAATGTTGGGTATTTGTTAGGTTACCTTTGTTTCAGACGGAAGGAATGACTTTTGAGGAACGTGTCTGTGGGCACGAGTAATGGATACAGGTGAGTATGTTCCTTGGTGGAACGACGATATCTCAACCTATAGTGGGTTGTGTGGTTCGTAGAACCGCTACACCTTCTCCGGGGCATCGCGGGATACGAAGCGCAATTGGAAAAAAATTTCCATTTTAGTGAACAGTAATCTCCTAGTACAAGTAAAAGCTGAAGTCAGATACCTTGGTATCTGGCTCGATCAGGCTTTATACTTTAACAAGCATATAGCAAGGTCCCTCTCTTCCGATAAAAGCGCATATAGGATGACAAGAAATCTATTCGGAAGTAGCCTTTTTGATCACAAAGTGAAACTAATTTTATACTCGGCTTTCATCCGACCAGTGCTAGTTGTGGGTTGCCCGATATGGTACAACATATCCCCATCATTCATGGAAAAGTTCCGGGTGTTCGAGAGGCAGTGTTTGTGTGCCTGCCTCGGTCTTTACAGAACACCAGAGAGTCTGTGGCGGTTCCGCCAAACCCCACTGACTACTTACCTAAAGAGCTCCGATCCCTACAACCCAGTCTGTATCAACTTCCTGCTAATGCAATCGCATTAAGCACCTGTAAATGCTTCACGCAACAAAATTCACCAAATTTATCTACCTAAAAGCTCCTGGAAGAGAATTCTTACCTGCATTCATTTATTTGAATTCAAAATTCCTCTTAAGAATACTGTTCCAAACAGCATATCCCTGAAAAGAAAACTTATCGGTTCACATATCATGTAACCATCCTAACTAGGGACAATGATCATTGCGTCGCCTATTCCCAGCTTCATTCATGTATAAAACGAATCCCTTTTTATACACATTGGCTGGCGACCTTTTCTCCCAACAATAAACAACCTAAGCAGCTGCATAAAATTAGCGTAATAGACGCTGAAACTAATTTCCTTGGCACGCAATGTGCAAACAAAAGAACGTTGTCCTTCAAAGATTTTCGGGCGATACCACCAACAATCCACATCGTTTGTGGTATCCCAATGCAATTCCCATTTAATGAGTGGCAGCTTATTTATTTAGCTGACCCTAATCACAGACCGATGCATTAAGTCGCTTCTCCTTTGTTCTTTTTCCCTCGCTGTAGGTTTTGTTTATCCTTGCTGGAATGCATCGAAAAACACGGTGATGTGTACGTTCACACATACACACCAGTGCATCAAAAGATCGCGTTATCTTGGTGGGCGCACCCTTAAGAGAACAATTTTCTCTGTCTCTTCTGTTCCTTAACCCTAACCGAGGATGGAATTCATGTCAGAGTTTTATCCTCGGGGAGTCCATTTGCACCCGCCGACCGCCGAGGTCGTGTCACTTCCGTTCCGCGTTTCGCGCACGGGGACGTAGATATTCTGACCCGAGTAGAGTGATCGGGCTATTAATTAAAAAGTAATTTTGTTATACCAGTAGTGTACACTGTCGTTTATTTCCTTTTTTGTGCACCCGTTCGTCGACTGTGTAATTTTATCTGTAAACTGTAAACTAATTGAATGTAGCCCGATTAGTTTTAAATAAAAAGAACTTCTCCAGAATAAACAAAAGTGTGTTTTACGCATTTACTTCTGGTGGACAGTGTGTTTCCTTTTCCTGTTGTGGAGTTTCGCTTGTTTTACTCTCCTGTGCTGCAGTTTCCGGGATGTTATCGTTATCCTTCCACGTTTGATGAACCGTTTCCTTTCAGTGTTTGGCGAAACAGTTTTTGGAACCTTAGTGACAGGCGGATGGGGATAGGAGTGAACCGAGTGTCCGTGTTTGGCACAATACTCCGAATCCCCACAATTCAATACAAGAACTTCTATACTAATAAAGTCCTGTATAACAAATGAGAGCTAAACAGGATAGATGATTTCTTAACTAAAATCATTCGTGATCACACTGCAAGAGCAATGGGCAATGAAAACGATTTTATATCGGGAGCATACTATCCCAATGACATGTATCTGGAGATTATGCTCCGGAATGGGTTTATTCCCCCAGAAGCATTCCCTTTCTTGGATAAAAAAGGCCTTATCCAAGACAAACATGGAGTCCCTATTATTTACGACGATTCACGTGGTCCTAGGGATAAACGTATTCTCCATAGTAGTGAAATCTCTAACGCCCCAGATCGCTTACGTTTCAGTATGGTGATCAATGAAAGAGATAAATCCATAAAAGATAGAACCCAACCCAATTGGTGGTGGCTAAATAATGAAGAAGGGACTGAACGTCCCCAAATATACGAGGGTTGCCTTTTATATTTCGGGATTAGAGAACAAAAACAAATATTGATCATCGAAAATCACTTTATTGTTTTTCAAAATATTCCCCATGAAGATCTATACACTTTTGCATGCGTTTGAACCAATTGTCGAAGCACTTTTGCCACTCTGATTGAGGTATCTCCAACACATGCATTCTGAATGCAGCAACCGCTTCTTCAGGTGTCGAAAAACGTTGACCTCTCAGTTTGTCTTTTACGTACGGGAATAAAAAGAAGTCATTCGGTGCCAAGTCAGGACTATACGGCGGATGACCCATCAAATCGATGTTTTGGGTGCTCAAAAATGCAGTTGTCGCAGCCGATGTGTGAGAGCTCGCATTGTCGTGGTGAAGAGTGATCCGTCTTCGGCGGTTGGTTTTCCTGATTTCTTGGAAGACAACTGGCAAACAAATGGTTGTGTACCACTCAGAATTGACTGTTCTGCGTTGTTCTAGTGGTACGGTTGCGACATGTCCAGTTTTTCCGAAAAAACAGGCGACCATTTGCTTGGAAGTGCTTCGTGCGCGAACAACTTTTGTTGGATTTGGCTCATCTTGAAACACCCAGCCAGTCGACTGCTGTTTACTTTCGGGCTCATACGCGTAAATCCACGATTCATCACCTGTCACGATGTCATAGGCGTGTTTCGAAGCACCGCGACCGTATTTTTTGAGCATTTCTTTCGACCAATTGACACGAGCCTTTTTGGGCGATTGACAAACTATGTGGGATCCAACGCGAACAAATTTTTTTGACAGTCAAATATTTATGCAATATTGAATGTATGCTGGTCTCACTAACGCCTAAGGTTGTCTCAATCTCACGATAGGTCACATGACGATCTTTCAATATCAGTTCGCGCACAGCATCAATGGTTTTCGGAACAACAACTAATTTTCGACGACCTTCACGAAATTCATCTTGGAGTGAACTACGACTGTGGGGGTGGTAGGTTGTATGCCAAGACACGGGCACGGTTTCACCTAACTCCCCGACGTGAAGTTCCGCGGTAAGAATCGTTCACCGGAGAATAATGCAGAATAAAAACGCACTGGCCAGATTGGTTGTTCGCGATGATTTTATTCTTTTTTTTATTGTTTATGTCAGCGCATACCGGCAGCGCACACTCGATGTTAAATGGTTTCGATTTACAGAATTTGTTCTTTAAGCACAGTTGGTCCTACTCTTAATATAGACGGGCACATAACTTTCACTAGCGTTTTCGAAACACATACGAATTACAGATGGAACTCAGTTAGTGAGGAAATTCAACGCCCGGGACTCGGGGTAATAAAGGGGCGACGTGCGCTCGGTGGCGGTTGGATAACGACTGACTCATGGAATTGAAAATCCATTGCGTTGTGGTAGTGGCATCGTAAACTCATTGTCACTTCCTAAGAATCTAGTGGAAGAGTTGCTATGCCTATGCATATGAGTTTAGTTCCAGCGAATCCTTGCCGTATAAGCTAAGTTGGATTCGTTGGTTGTGTATACCAGGAAATTGAAATTGCTTGGGTGCAAGAAAGGGGTATCGTTTGGGTAGAAATGTTAACCGAGATAATTTCGGGGGAAATGTGCGCGGTTTAGTTGGTTGGTAAGGTTCCGTTGAGGATTTGAATATATGCTTTGTTAAGGCATATGAACTTCGGGGAAATGTGTGCGGCTTGGTATACTAGCTAATGTTCCGTTGAGGATTTGAATATGCATTTGCTATGGCATACGAATTTCGGGGAAGTGTGGATTGCTTGGTTGCGTTGAGGAAATATAGATAATTGACTGACGCAGTTTTGGGGAAATGCATGTGGTGGTGATTAGAATATATTCGATTGAATTATATTCTCTTGGGGGTTTGGAAAGTATTTTATTGCAGATTTGGGAGTATATGCTATTGGGTTATTGATTTTGCATGTTGCAGGTTAGGGTTGTGGGTTGGTTCTGTGTGATGTAGAGAACCCCCACACGACCACGATTGAATTCACCATACCATCGATAAACACTGGTCCTTGATGGAGCTTCATCGCCAAAAATTGAATTAAGTTCATCCATGCACTGTTGCTGAGTTAATCCACGCCGAAAGTTGTAAAAAATAATCGCACGAAAATGTTGACGATTTAATTCCATTTTTGGGCCGAGATGAATCTTTTAAGTTATTGTAAACAACACAAATAGCGCTCGTATGTCAAAACGTTCTGAGTGCGTATAACCTCAAAAATGTCCAACTTTACGACAGAGCTGTCAATTGCCGGATTGCAACACTAGGGTTGCCAAATCCCGAAACATAAGAGGCAACCCTCGTAGAACACATACAGATGTAGCGATTCCCTTTCCCATTGCCCTTTTATTAGTTCTTATCTTTCTCCTTTCTCTTAATCACCTTATTGTTTTATTGGTTTTAATTCGTTTGCTTGTTGACTTCCCTATATAAAAAAAAAAAAATTTCTTTTCTTTCACGTAATTAAATAGTAAATAATAAGACAAAATGTAATCTAAACAAAGGAATAAATGCGTTTTTAAAGTAAAAAAAAAGTAAAAAATATTATAGCCGACATGATGTTTTTAAAACGTATAATGAGGACTCCATTATTGAATTTTAAAAACATACTGTCCTTATTGGAAAACATTCTATTTGCACAATCAATACACATCGCAAAAAATCGTTAAAAATAATTAATGGAAGAATATACACTTTATGTACAACAAAGCAATCCCATAAAGACGGCACATTTCATTGCTTATCAACTAACGATCTTATAGTATGCTTTTAAATATCCCAAATATTGCTCAGCAAAATTACCATAAAGTCCAAATAGCAGAGTCATATACCAATAACTCAATATTGCCAGCGTCCTTTGCAGAGATCAAATATTACTTGAGTATCGATGTATGTCATCAAACAAAATTAATTTATTCAGCGGCAAGCTACCCAGCTGTTCATTTCCTTAAAATATTGGACAAAACGAAAATCACGACTTAGTATGCCTCCCTTACCATCCTACTTCTGCATAGGTTATTTTACTCAAAGTCATGGTGCCGATTTGCAAGAGCGACGGACATTCAGAAAGGACATGAGTCAACAAAAGCAACAGTCGCCAACACAAACAGGATAAACAGTAAAACTGCAATGAATGAGCATCAATAAATATTTACACAAGATACAAAACATCTGGAAAGCACACAAACTCCCAAAAAGAGAAGGAGAGGAATAGATTTCCTGTACATCAATAAATATTGGGTGCCAGTGGCATATCCTGGTGTACGTCAATATTAGCAAACGGCGTCCAAATGATGGTCACAATAAACTCTATCATTTCTTCGAGAGGGAAAAGTTCAGATGGAATCCAAAATCGAGTGTCAACTGTAGTATATCCAGCAGAACGGTGGCAGTTAGGTGAAAGTTTTATGGAACATTGTCGTCGATCACATGGGGATACTGTGGGAGTTAGTTGCTCCAATTTATGGGGTTTATAGAAGAAATACTTGATGAAACTCCGTAATGCAAGCAATTTAAAGTTTCTGATTTTGGTCCTTTTAAATGCCGCAATAGTTTCGATTTGTATTCTCATTTTTTGCTTTATTTTGAGACTGGGAGAAAGTAGGTTTTCGGGTAATAGTTTGTCGGGGTAGGAAACTTGGGAATCAGTATTGCGATGCGGGGACGTTTTTACAAAACTTTTACGGGCGTACAAGTAATCAATATGCTATAAAATGCGCAGAGTATTAATTTGAGTGCAGCATTATGTACTTAAACTTGTATGGCGATTTTTTAGCCTTTTGGAAAGCATTCGCATGGCACTAATTATAAATAGCAAACATTGTAAATGTTTGCCTTTTATTATTGTACGTGGGTTTTCTGTTTCAAATCACGTGTAAGCAACGAAGAAGAAAGCTTGGAATCTTGTTAGGGCTTAACAAAAAACAAAAAAACAAAATAGTGAAATCGACCAGAATAGAAATTTACATGAACATTGGGGGTCAAAAAATATGCAATGACAGTATATGTTTATTGTAACAATTATTTTTTACATATAGAAAAATTACCATTAGCAATACAGTAAAACTTCGTGTAGGTGTGCCCGGACAGGGCACGGATTCACTTTATCCCCACCACGTCATTGGATAAATAATATTAAAAATCCAAACACAAAGGAGAGAGTAGGAGAAATTAAAAGTCACTGGTTTAACTTTGTTGTTCGTTTTTTTTTCTTTATTTGTTAATGTAATCCATTTATTTTACTTTACATTATAATAAATAATCACTAGATTTAAATTGAAGAAGTTGTATTTGTATTTACACAGGAAGGGATCAAGACGCAATGTGACTAATGGAAAAGTACGATTTGGCAACTAATACACAAGGAACTAAAGACCTTTTGAGGACTGCGGCGAGTATGTTGGATGGCGTTCCAGATACTTGTGTGCCGTTTGAGGAATGAATAATGACTGCCTTTAAAAGTGTCGGAATTAAATTTTACCCCGGGCGGCGTGACCGAGCACAGTGGTGATTGAGATGTGACTGATGGGAATTAGGAATGATGATGGGATTTTTCTTTTGCTCAACAATCAGCCAATGGTAATCGCGCTCTCTTGTGTTAGCTTCAATTCTCGACGCTCATCGAGGTGGATAAGTACTTGCGTATACATTCGACGACGATGGGCGTAGAAAGGATGACGAAATTAAAAGGAAAGCACAAAAACACAGGGGTGATCTGACTTAGTGTGCGTGTATTAATACAGTGTCTGTGGTGACCTCGGGGTGCATTGAACTGTAGGGAGACAGAATTGTGGTGGAGAGGAAAATGTAGCTGGTGCTGCACCTGTGAAATGAGAAGCCGAAGGGACGCTAAATTGGCTAAGGTAATTTATCGTGGAAACTAATTAAATATTTTATGAATTTCCCCAGCGATTGCATAATCACAACAGCGTCGTCTGATTCGACTTGTTGTTGCTAACCGATATGATGTGGTTTGCGGTGGAAATCTTATGGGCTAGCAAAAATGGAGTTGCCGTATGGCAGAAAGATAGCTGAATTCAATTATGCATTATATGCATAGAAGAATGAATTCAGCTATGCGTCCATTTGGGAAATATGATATTTCAGGTGAATAGCATGAACGGTGGGATAGGGGTTGATTTGACGCGCTGTTAGAGGTCGAAATTAGGTTGGGATTGTGGGCTGGTTGTCCATGTGATAAAGAAAACTCCCAGACATGCATGACGCTAATATTCTACAGAATTCGATAAAATAATAATTTTTTGTAGAACTAGTACTTATATTTTATAAGTATATACTTATATTTTATCATCATCATCATCGGCACTACAACCGGGAACCGGTCTTGGCCTTATTTAGCAAGTCCTGAGGCTTACTAAATTTTCCATAATGATTTATTTTTTCTGGGCAAGGTCATTAGTCTTGCGCCAACTTATATTTTATACTTGTATTTTATTATATATAGAGTTACTTAAAACCAATAAATAATTATTTCAAGATCTCAATTAATAAATAATTTCCAAAAAATTTTACTTAAAAGCTGACAGATGAAACCGTTTGGAATAAAAGTAAAAACATTATTTTAATTTACCGGAAATCCTGTGCTGAGAACACAGTAAGTCGCTTAAGGGTGCAATTGCCCACATAGGCCCGGTGTTGGCCATCCCTAAAACAAAATTTGCACTTCACAAACTCAACTTTGACTGCAAGAAATCAATTTTTTTGAGTCCAATCATGTTTCTAATTAAGTTGGACAGTTTCTGCACTGTTGGTAGTTGTGTTCTTGATAGTTGTGATTTGACATTTAGAATTTGTAGTTTTTTGACCCTCCAGAAGTGGGCAGCTGACTGAAACTTATTCAATAAAAAATGTTGTACAGTAATATTCATATCATGTATTTTTAAGAACCGGGATATATATTAGACTTTAGATGAATTTAATCAATTAAAATACCACCCTTGCCTGGAGAGGGTTTTCTTTCAGGTGCCTCTACCCTAGATAACGGAAGTCGTTTTTTTGGGATATTTATTGACGTGCACTCTCAAACTGCATAAAAGTCGGGCATCTAATGCTCACTTACACTTTTAACTTAGTCACTAAACCGAATGTAATATTATGAGTAAATGTTCCAAAATGTTTGTGTATTCAAACACCAATACTACAATTCCAGGGGGCAGTTTTATGACATGTCTAATGATTTAGATGAATGCCAGTAAATTACAAATACCGGTTGTCGTTTGGCTATCCTCGATCATTTAAATTTTCGTCTACGGTAGTAGAACAATTTGAATTTTGCCTTGGAAATATGAATACATATATTGTTAGTAGCCGTAACTTTGTGTTGTACTCTTAATTTAACGTTTTTATGATTATTTATTACTGAATTCATAGATTCACACTAAAGGTTGTTCAATGCCCTCAACTTACCGTCCTAAATACTGTCACGTAAAGTAGTCAAATTTCTCTGCCTTCCTTACGTCTCGTTCTACAAACAAAAAGGAAAGAAAATATATAGAAACAGAGACAAAACCCAAACCAACCCACTCCGTGTATAATTAAGGCAATCCGATTAAATTTATTGTGTTCGTATGTAAATTAACCACGGGCGGCATCACGACAGTTTAAAAGGATCAACTTGCCTCTTGAATGTTGATTCGAAATAGACGCCATCGTGTCCTCTTAAATTGTTGAAATTTTTGTTGTTCCCTCGGGAAACTGGAAAAGAAAGCAAAAAAGGAAAGCGCACCACATACAAATATACAAATTAAATGCTAAATTACTTCTCGTTAATTTAAATTTAAGGAGCAAACCATCCCGCCAACTTGTAGTCATTTCGACCCATCGTAGCGTTGTTCTAAGTTTGTTTTACGGGCTATTTCGTTATTCATGTTTTTCGCCGCTTCATTACATTTACAATTACTATTACTGTGGTGTGTCCTGTTGGGTTAAATTTTCGTCAAGCTCCTGTGGGGTATGAGCGTTGTATAGGGAATGAGAAATAAAAGAAAAAAATTGTGTAGATTCGTAAATAAAAACAATAAAATGTGACACATAAAATACTACCGTATCGCAATTAATTAGTCGTATATTTTGTGTCAGCTAGCGAACCTAGAGGATGGAGGCTTTTTGAACTAGGATATACCAATGCAGTTCTCATTTTATTGCATATTTAGTGCATTATTGTTTGCATCAAATTTTTTTTAAATCTTAGTTTATTCGCATCAATCAATTAATGAGTATCATGATCATCATCATATATATAGCACTACAACCGGGGACCGGTCTTGGCCTTATTTAGCAAGTCCTGAGGCTTGTTAAATTTTCCACAACGATTTGTTTTTTTCCGGGCAAGGTCATTAGTCTTGCGCCAGAATTAATGAGTATACATGAGCAATATTTACTACAAAGCCGCCCAGCAAAATTTCAGCTTCGACGAAAGTTGAAACATAAAAATGAGGAGTTCCAACGAACTCATATTACATGAATAAATAATTTTACTTTCATTCAGGCTAAATAAAAATAATTCAATATTGATATCACAGTCCATTTAATAAATTCGAAACTTATATCGTGACAAGCTTGGTTCAATTATAGGTCCGAACAAAGTTCCAATTTGCAGCGAAAAATAAAGTGCATTTTGAACTACTGTCGAAAGCTTATTGGGTTAATGTTATTATTATTGGGTCTATGTTATTATAAAAACAGATTTTACCAATATGGATATGAGGGTGTGAGAATGCTCTTGTTCTTAAACGAATGGAAAATAGAGCAGTTGTGAATAAATGTAACTCATTGAATCAACTTCATACGCTCGTCGATGCAATATTATTGTTCCATTAATAACGTATTCGATGAACTCAACCAGTTGGAAGGTTATTGGGATGTTAGACCTCCCTGAAGTCACGTAATACGGATGAAAAACTCATGTAAAGTATAACAGACAATTTGTTAAGTCTATAAAAAATCATGAAAATATATTTTAAAATGGCGAAATACCAACATAATGGTGAAACATCATTCCGATTGTGCTAGCTGATAGTATTTACAATTTCTGCATACGTCATTTTTAATCAGAAGCTAAAAAACCAAACGTTATTTTATAAATTAATGCATTGCCTGTAACATCGCACTGCTGCTTTGCTTAAAAATAAACATGCATTGTTGTCCTTTACTATCACAGGTATTTGTAGTCCTTTACTATCATTGGTATTGGTTGTCATTTACTACGTGTTTATTTATGTATTCTTCTCCCAATTAGTTGAATTTGTAAGTTTTACGGCGAAAGAAACTATTATTTTTTTTTTGTTTCATTTTAACTTTTCATTTTAAATTTTCTCCTTTCTCGTCTCCCTTTTTTTTCGTACAGTACCTTTTTTGTTCAACGCCTACTTTGCACTGGATGTTCAATAGTTATTGTTTAATAATTTTATTATTATTAATTTGTTCGTATCGCAGGAGTTTTTGGAGAAGGGGAAGGGCCCAGGTAACAAGTGGGAGTTGATAATGGAAGATCGACATGTATCCAGCTATCCTGGCAGCTATTCAAATGAGCATACACAAGATGTTGCATGAGCATTGAACAGTAAAAGTGTGTTCACTTTGTAATCCACATAATTTGACTCTCTGAACGGCATGTATGAAATGGGAAATGGTTGGTGCAAGCGCAAAAGTGAATTGATGATCATGGAGAAATCTTTGATAAACAATAAAATTTTAGTAAGTAATAAATGCATTTTTATCCTCTTTGTCGTAAAATATAAACAGCAACTCTGGTGCGTATTATCGAGTTTATAACGTATAATATTTTGTCTACAGACAATCACACACAATTTTATTTTAAACAACTTATCAAAGGATATACAATTATAATCATTTTATACAATTTTCCAAACAAACATCTGCGGAAGCGTTATGCAGTCAAGATAATCCGATTTGATCCACTTAATAAAATTTCCCATGAGCTGTTCTTTGCCAATTAACGAGCATAAGCTAACACTGACAAATCCAAATCAGTTGAAGTGTATCATAAAATTGGACAAAATTATACGTGAGGCGATGGCAAGCGGTTATAAGGAGTACATTTAGTTCATTCTTATAGCGGTGCATCTTGTAGATATGAACATCTTGCATTTATTCAATTTTGTAGAATATTGTAATGTCATTTTTGAAAATAAACACCATATAAATTTTTTTATTTACTTTATGTTTTCTCTTTTTAATTATTTTAATTCCGGTTTTACATTATTTTAATGTAAATTGTCTTTTTCCCTTCCCCCTGTTTGTTGCTCGGATTTGTCCCCTCCAATTCTTTACTTATCTTCTTTTCATCTCTTCGTTTTGTTTTTTAACTTATTCGTCTGTTCTGCTTTTCGCTTCTACTCCTTCGTTAATCTCTGGCTTTTTTAGATTTAATTTAACATATTATTTCCGTTTCCTTATGCTTCTTGTTCTATTTTAATTTAATATCTCATCTTCTTTCTTGATTACTTACTTTACTTTATTCTCAGTATGATTCTTAGAAGTTTTTGCTATGAGTGGCTTTTAATTAAATTTTAAATAAGTTTTTGCAACAAATAATTTTTGTTATAATGATTATGTTTTGTTTTTGATGTATTGATGTATTTGATATTTTTCTCTTTTGAAATTTAACCAAGATTTTTTTATTTCTTCTATTTTTTTTTATTTCTTATTATATTTGATCATTTGAATTATAATATATTTAAAAAGTTGCTCTTTTGCATTAAGTGTATTGTTTCCTCTTAGCAAAGTTTACGATGATTATATTTTTATTTCGTTAAGTATTCGTGTAAGATTTTACACCGTATTTTTTTTTTCATATACACTTATATTCTTCATTGCCTACTTGACCTGGAATTATATTTCCACTCAATGTTTTACTTTCACTAGTGAGTTGTGAAATGTGAACTTATACTAAGTGTTTCTTATTGTAAAGCGTTGCAGTTTCATACTTCACATCAATGTGTAAATGTACTTATTTTCCTTCGTAAACTATTTCATGTTGATGGAAGTGTTCCTGTCCAATGTATCGCTTTAAGAAAGATGCCATTCACAACATCGCTCAATTAATCTGACACGCATTTCTTCAAGTAAGTTACACTCTCTCAACATATTGTATTATCACAGTCGAATTACCTAGTAGAAAATTTATTAAAAAAATATCGCACCTATAACTCCTCTGATTTAGGGTACTCATGCACAACCTATATCTTACTTTCTCTCCGTGTTAAATTGTTAAATTTGATATTTCCCAAATAATTCGTTCATTTTGTTGTTGTTGTTGTTGTCCTTTATTGTTTCAAATTTACCCATTAATTTCCGTTCTCTAGAAAGCAGTTTCTCATCCAACTTTGAACTATTGCATATCCTAACGATAGTGGAAGTATAGGTGTTTGCTAAAGCAGTTAAAGTCATAACAAAGGATACTAAACTATAATTGAATTCGGTAATTTATTCCGAGATTTATAGACTTCAAAATCTCTAACTGACTTCTGTTGATCTCTTTTATATTATCCCATTGCATGCAATGTACTTGTAACGAAGTCAAGAGCAAAATTTGCAAAGCTTTACACAAAATGTGCATCATACCAAGTATCTTTTCATCGGCGACCACCCTTTAGACGAGCAAAGCTGCTACTCCAGGAATTTCATTCCTCAAGTAAACAAAACACGTTTGCTTCGTTTGTCTGGTTCCTATGTTATACAAAATGAAATTCCTGACCACTTCTCAAATATCATTTTGCAATTTCATCCTTGCGCGCTCTACGACCCCTCCCTTGAAACAAGGGGCTGCCTTCGGCCGCTGCAAGTCAAACCTTCCACCACTACGATCTGTTTGGGTACAATTGAATAAATGTTCTCAACCAAGAACTCTTCTCTCACTTCCTGCCCAAACTTCATCCACAAAGAAATCTTAAATTCTCATTATAGACGCATTACCTTCACCCAGCTACAACGACTGGGCGGTCCACCCCGGACCAGTGTTTATTAAATGGATTTTCTTGTATTCGAAGAAAAGCCATTAAGAGTTCTTCTTAAGCTTACTGCTGAAGGACATAACTATGTCTTCACAACTTAAGTGCAGTGAAGATTCAAAATCATCTGAAAGATGTTCCTCATACAGATGGTTTTGTTTTACTGCAGCTATTTCTCGGACATATTTAGGTTGGTCGTCGATCTAATTTTAACAGATTCCGAATTTTCAAAAGCATTCTGACGCAGCTTATTGTTGAGTGTACGTCGAATATTGGGTCAAGGTTTTCAATGAAATTAATAATAAATATTGGAACACAAAACATTGCTTAGTGTTTTGAATTGAGAATGCAGGTCTCGCTGACAACACAACTTTGCCTAACTAAAATATGGGAGTGTGAACTTTGTGTGTGAGTGGGTTAAATAAATTATTCTATTTAGTTCGAGACACAAATGTGTTACAACGATAATGTAGGAAATTGGCGTTACGATTCATCAACTTTAATTTTTCACGGTTTGTAAATATGTAGTATAGGGTCACTGTGAATAAATCTCAGGTATTATTTCATGCATATATTTGAAGAGGAAATAGTCTCATAATTTATACATAAACATCTTATTTTGTGAATTCTAGATAATTTTTAAAACATTTTAGAGATACATTTTAATGTTATGATTGGCTATCATTCTGCAATGCAATGACTTACTAGATGTTATGTTAGAGAAACTGGCCAGATGATCTTAAGAAAGACTTGCCACAGAAAAAATATGTATTGTCAGACAAAATAGGATCATTACTCAACAGCATATCTAATCCTACAGTTTGAACAGCAAATTTTATTTTTAAATAGCTCATCATATTCTGCGTCCAATAAGCATATGCTAAAGAAATGTATGATTGATAAATTAAAGTAAACGCTTTTCACTATTAAGCTCAGCTAATCATTTCTTGGAATATATATGTAATAGTTTTATAATGCTAAATTAAGTTATCGCAAGGTGTGAAACTAGCTTTTCAGACTAACTACAAATATTTTTGAATTTGTCCACCATACTATTATAAATATCTCCTTCGTTCCTTCAGTATACAAATCAGTCCTGCAATTGAATATGAGTCTCATGTTAAAAACGTTTTCAACTCACTCGGTATACCATATATGTATGACATTTATTTTATATAGCTGTCATGCAAAACACCATGTGCTCGGGGTAGGCTTTCTAGTCATCCAAAAACTGAAGCCTGCCATTATCGGCTTAATGCAGTAGACGAAAGGCTATGCACTTTTCGTGTGCGAGGCAAGTTTAAGAACATAAGCCCCAAAAACGATCACGGAACTTCAGAGGAGTCCCCTAACGACGAAAAAGAAGAATTCTACGAGAACGTCGAACGGGCCCTGAATGACTGCACAAGATATGATGTGAATATCATTCTTGGTGATTTGAATGCTAAAATAGGTCGGGAGTGGGTTTTCAGGTACTACGCAGGTTACCATAGTTTGCATCGAACTAGCAGCATCAAAGAACTTGGTCAATGCGAGTGCCAGGTTACCGCGTAAGGACATCCACAAAGCCACCTGGGTATGACTTGATGGAGCTACTCGCAACCAAATTGACCACGTGTTGATAGTTCGCCGTCACTCCTCGAGCCTGATGACGGTACTAACCTACCGAAGTGCCAACATCGACTCGGATCACAATCTTGTTTGTATAGTTTTCCGAGTGCGGCTTCCCTTACGGAGACGTATTGCATCTGCGGATCAGATTCGTATCAACACGGCTGCCTTATGCATTAAGAATGTGGGGGTTTTCTACATCACACGGAGAACCAACCCACAATTTCAGCCCGATTTTGCCCGCTAACAGCGCACCACCTCAAAAAAAGGCATATCCCAAAAGGACGCATTACTGAAGTCAATATTTTATGCAGGTAATGCATAATTGAATTCAGGACCACTTGCCATACGGCAACTCCATAGCGTTAACCCCATGAGATTTTCACCGGAAATCTCAATGTCATATGGGTTAGCAACAACTAAGTCTAACCAGAAGATTCTATTGCAGCGACCCTTCGACTTCTCCAGACACGCTATTCGCTGACGATCAATACCCTTTTTATTCAGGTGAATAACACAAACCACTTTCAATTCCATTTCATTTTCCCCTTTGCTGAGTGCAATGCACTCTGAGATCGAACCGATGTCCTAACTAGGTCACTCGGTGTGGTGTTTATTTTTCATGTTCGTTTATAATATATATATTAGTCTTTAGTAAGTATACATTTTTCAGAACCGTAATCTGTGAGCACTGGTAACGGGGTCACTTCTCCCCGTTGAATAACTGCTTCTTGTATGGAATGGTGTCGAGTGCATACGGTACCGTCCAGGTTCGGTTACCGAACGGGTTATAACACAACCAGGGTATCTGAAATCCTATCTGATTCTTTCACAAATCTAGGCCTGTCAGCATCACACTCTTCGTCCCATGTGGCACGTGTAAACGAAACACAGATTTTTCATATTCAACAATTGAAATGATTTGAATTTCATTTTAGGAAATAAATACAGTTAGAACACTTTGTTTCACAATTAATTATTACTAACAACATAACATTCCTTCTTGGAATTTTAACTTAAAAAACTTCACTTTAAATACAACAGAACAAAATACGTCCTTCTTGGACGGAGGTATAATTCAAAAATTAAATAACAAAAATACGTCCATCTTGGACGGAGGTTTCTTTCCAACTATCTCTTTTACTTACTTCTTCCAATCTGTCTAAAAGACACTCTCTCTCTCTCCCTCATGATCTCACCACTTCTTCGATAAGAAACTTTCAACAACACCACAACTCAACGACACAGGTTTGTGCACCTGCTCGCAACTAATCAAACATTGTGGAACGTGTTCATTCACGATATAACTAACTTGATATATTTATATTTCATATGTAATATTAAAATGTTTACATTTAAATTATACTCCCTCCCGGTGGGGCACTGGCAGTAGGGGAGGCCATCACATAACGCTCGGTCATCACCAGATGTAGCGTTCGTGCATGCACGTTAAAGGCAAAGCAACCCCGAGATCATCGTCCTCTCCTTTTGGTTTCCTCATTCACTCTATGTCCATCGACTGTCGAATGAATGCACAAGTGTTTATTCACCTCGATGGGCTGGGAAGTGAAAGAATGCAGAAGAGAGCACGATTATGATGGTTGATCGTTCTGCAAATCCCAAATGACAATTTTCATCCCTGATTGGGATCAGTCGAATTTCAACCACCACCGGGGTCGGTCACGCCGCACTGAGTCGATATTCAACCACCAAAGTGCGCACACGTTCCCGAGTCGATTTTTACCGTCCGCCATTTACACACACGTTTTAGAAAAGTCGTTAAAGAAAGTTTGGTAAAATATAATTCCTTCCTATTGTTGGCGTTAAAATCCGTTTTATAAAATAAATAACCACAAATTCGCCATCTGCATTATGAATTAATCAGTAAACCCAGTGAAATTTGTGTATACAAAAGAAATATTAAGTAACTTTGCTAATTTAGTCTCAGAAATCAGAATTGTGAACATTACTATTTTAAGAAGTTTTGAATAAAAAAAAAATCCATTACAATAGCAATATATGTGTGTTTATTCTTATTGCATTCTGTGTCCGCTTCTCTTCTCTTGGATATTTTAGAGAACTTGTTTTCAGCGTAACATCATTGGTGGGTGTAAGTGAATCCTTGTCGTACCCGTACACGACTTACAAACCCCACAAGAACGCCAGCAACACATTTGGTCATGCATTAAGACTCGCCTTGGAGAGCTTGATGGAGGGAGAGGAAGTCCTGGGTCCAGAATTTCGCGCGTAGACGAGAAATTGACACGCCTTAAGAATACTGTCATTAATACTGCCAGCTCCATCTTAGGCAGTAATCGTAGAGATCGGAGCGACTGGTTTGATGATGACTGCAAACTAGCTATTGAACGTAAGAATGCTGCATACCGGGCAATGCAGCAGTCTCATAGGACGGGGGTATGCGATGAGAAATACAGAGAGCCCAGAAGGTCTGAAAAAAACCCCCACAGATAAAAGAAAAGTACCTGGGAAAAAAACCTTGTCTGTGAAATAGAGAAAAGTAGAAAGCGGGGTCCGTACCAGGCGTTCTACCAAATACTCCGCAGTATGACGCGGTACACACCACGCTGCACTTACTGAAAGGATAAAGAAGGTAGTCTGATCGCCGTTCCTGAAGGCATTCTGGAGCGATGGGAAATGCACTTCAATGAATTGCTAAATGGTCGGTTCACAAAAAAATTGGAAGCTCCACCAATGCAAGATTAAGACCAAATGCTGCCGCCACCAAGCATTAAGGAAACAGTAAAAGCCATAAGTCAGCTCAAATCAAATAAAGTCCCCGGAGCTGATGACGTATCAGCTGAGCTGATGAAACGAGGAGGGACAGCGTTACATCATGCAATTCATGAGATCGTGGTGCACGTATGGGAGCAAAAGGAGATGCCGGAAGATTGGCGTCGCGGAATAATTTGCCCCATACATAAAAAGGGAGATATCACACAGTGCAGTAACTATAGGGGTATAACATTGCTGAGCACCGCCTATAAGATACTCTCCACTATCTTACAAGATCGGATAGCCCCATACGCTAAAGTCATCAATGGTCAATATCAGTCTAGCAGCAGCTGATCAGATATACACCCTTAGGCAGGCGATGGAAAAATGTCTGGAATTTAATATTCCATTTTATCTTCTATTTATTGACTTTAGGGCCGCCTACGATAGCATGGCCAGGGTAGAACTATATAATGCCATTAGAGAGTTCGGCATTCCAAACAAATTGATACCACTTCGTAGGTTGACCATGACCAACGTAACTAGTTAAGTGAAAATAGCGGGATTGCTGTCCAAACGAATAAACATCTTCCATGGACTCCGACAAGAGGATAGTCTGGCCTGCCTCCAGACACAGCAATTCGCGAGTCTGGCGTTACAACTAGAGGGACTATTATCACCAAGTCCTGCCAGGTACTTGCCTACGTAGATGACATCGATATCATCGGTAATTCCAATTCGGCTGTACAGGACTCCTTCACCCAGATCGAGCAGGCGGCACAAAAACTGGGACTGCACATTAACGAATGAAAAACTAAGTACATGATGGCAACTTCTGCGAATAGAAGACCTAACGTTGGTCAAACAAAACGAATTTGAAGTACTGCAATCCTATAACTACCTTGGGTCAATAATATCAGCCGATAACAATATGGAAGAAGAAATACGGGAACGGCTGATCAAGGCTCGTTACATCCCGAAATTTATCCAGAACATCCAAGCTACTACTGTACAAGACCATGGTCTTATCACTACTCATGTCTTGATCCGAGACCTGGGTGCTCAATAAAAGGCACTCTGAACACTTAGCCGCGTTCGAGAGGAAAGTCTTAAGTAGAATTGTTGGCCCCGTATGTGAGGGAGGACGATTCCGGAGACGCTACAATCATGGGTTTTACGCGATCTACCTTGAAGCTAATGTTGTAAGACAAATCAAGCTCGGGAGACTCCGGTGGGTGGGACACCTAACTCGAATGAGCGAAGACGAACCTGCCCGGAAAGTCCTTTGTGGCGGGATGTATGGAAGGAGACAGCGCGGCAGACCTTGTCTGCGATGGAGGAATGGCGTCGACCAGGACGCCCAGCGCCTGGGAGTGCCAAACTGAATGACATCGGCTCAAAATCGGGACCGGTGGTGAGATTTGTTAAATAAGGCCAATACCGGATCCTGGTTGTAGCGGCGATGATGATGATGATGATGATGATGATTGTTGTACAGTTACATGGCAATCCGACTCGACTATGGCATCAGTTTGATTATTATCAAGGTCACCTGGTCGACCTGATCATTCTTCATCTTTCCGTGAAAATCTCCGAAACGAAACAAAACGAAACGTCGGCCCAACCAGTCAATTTTTGATCATGCATTCGTGTTTCATGGATCTATATATATATATATATATATATATATATATATATATATATATATATATATATATATATATATATATAGTAAATAAACTTCATATTATAATACGAGGGTAGCCTCTTATGTTTCGGGATTTGGCAACCCTAGTGTTGCAATTCGGCAATTGACAGCTCTGTCGTAAAGTTGGACATTTTTGAGGTTATACGCACTCAGAACGTTTTGACATACGAGCGCTATTTGTGTGGTTTACGTAACTTTAACGATTCATCTCAGCCCCAAAAATGGAATTAAATCGTCAACATTTTCGTGCGGTTATTTTTTACAACTTTCGGCGTGGATTAACTCAGCAACAGTGCATGGATGAACTTAATTCAATTTTTGGCGATGAAGCTCCATCAAGGACCAGTGTTTATCGGTGGTATGGTGAATTCAATCGTGGCCGTAGTTCACTCCAAGATGAATTTCGTGAAGGTCGTCCAAAATCAGTTGTTGTTCCGAAAACCATTGATGCTGTGCGCGAACTGATATTGGAAGATCGTCATGTGACCTATCGTGAGATTGAGACTACCTTAGGCGTTAGTGAGACCAGCATACATTCAATATTGCATAAATATTTGACTGTCAAAAAAATTTGTTCGCGTTGGATCCCACACAATTTGTCAATCGCCCAAAAAGAGGCTCGTGTCAATTGGTCGAAAGAAATGCTCAAAAAATACGGTCGCGGTGCTTCGAAACACGTCTATGACATCGTGACAGGTGATGAATCGTGGATTTACGCGTATGAGCCCGAAAGTAAACAGCAGTCGACTGTCTGGGTGTTTCAAGATGAGCCAAATCCAACAAAAGTTGTTCGCGCACGAAGCACTTCCAAGCAAATGGTCGCCTGTTTTTTCGGAAAAACTGGACATGTCGCAACCGTACCACTAGAACAACGCAGAACAGTCAATTCTGAGTGGTACACAACCATTTGTTTGCCAGTTGTCTTCCAAGAAATCAGGAAAACCAACCGCCGAAGACGGATCACTCTTCACCACGACAATGCGAGCTCTCACACATCGGCTGCGACACCAGCATTTTTGAGCACCCAAAACATCGATTTGATGGGTCATCCGCCGTATAGTCCTGACTTGGCACCGAATGACTTCTTTTTATTCCCGTACGTAAAAAACAAACTGAGAGGTCAACGTTTTTCGACACCTGAAAAGCGGTTGCTGCATTCAGAATGCATGTGTTGGAGATACCTCAATCAGAGTGGCAAAAGTGCTTCGACAATTGGTTCAAACGCATGCAAAAGTGTATAGATCGTAATGGGGAATATTTTGAAAAACAATAAAGTGATTTTCGATGATCAATATTTGTTTTTGTTCTCTAATCCCGAAATATAAAAGGCAACCCTCGTACATATCATCATCATCGGCACTACAACCTAGAACCGGTCTTGGCCTTATTTAGCAAGTCCTGAGGCTTGTTAAATTTTCCATAATGATTTGCTTTTTTCCGGGCAAGGTCATTAGTCTTGCGCCAGAGGCTCCCCGACGAGGAATCGAACCCCGGTCTCCCGCGTGACAGGCGGGTATACTAACCAGTATACTATTGAAGAGCCCTCGTTCATATAACCTGTATAATATGCTAGTTAGCCACCACATATGTAATATCATCCATTTATATACCCAATTTCCTACCTTAATAACTAGTATCAATAGATTTGAATAACCATGTTCAATATTTAAATAACTAATAAATAAAATAAAATATAAAATATAAATAAATACACCCTTAATACTACGCCACAGCATATTATACCATTTTTCTAACTTAATATTTCCTCATTCTATACAGCATTCTCGTCAAAAGGCAGTTCAATTTCAAAAGCCCTTAACACCCAATAATATATAAATGATATTAATTTTCTACCACCCTTACAGGTCGACAACCAGAAATCGCAATTAGTTAGCATTTACTTTCAATCTCATGCAGAAGTTGCCCCTTCTGAGCACTTAACGTACTCCAGGGCGATTATCGTTAGCTTTCTAAATCAGCACTAAACCCGGGTGTGAATATCTCTTACATGAAATGGCCTAATAATCTCTTACACACCTGTAGGACCATTACTGTGTCATAATAAGTGATGATAGCACTTAACCATAATGATGCCACTTTGGTACTGGAGAAACTAGCAGAAGGTCTCTCTGACTGGACGAATGGCATCTATTATGCCTATTGCAGTGAAGTTGATAAGAAGACGTTCTGGCAATCAGATATATCGTGAAACGTTTATTCGCACAACACTGATCTCATCGCAATAGCAACCGATATGATTTTATTAATTGCAAGGTCGGTGGCGTGGAACAACTGCCGGCACATGGATATGACTACGTATTAAAACAAAGGTGAATATTGTTCAAAGATATTCAACTAAATTACATTGACGGAGACCGTCGACAATGAAGGCAAAACACGGAAAAGGAAGTAACAGCAAATACCTTAGAGAGGATTAAGGTCAGTAAAGACTATATAAGTCCTTGTTACTATACTATTGAATACAAAGCCCACGATAGCTAAGATGCCCATTGATTATTTGTAAATAAAAACAAATGTGTCCTATACTTATTATTGTTTTCCAGTGGTATCGTATCAGGGATAAATGTTTTAGGAAGTTTGTGGCCGAGATGTAAAGCTCCAGCGGAATTTAAGTTTTTCTCGATTAACACTTTGAAAACAACTATCTTAAAATATATATGAAAAAAAGATTCCCCCTTTAACAAAGAGTGAATTCCGGAGAAGAGCTCTTGAAATTATTTCCACACGTTCAGTAAGAAGCGTAAGAATGATTTGAAACTTCTAATATTAAGCGCTGTTTCCGCGTTGATCCAATTTTCTACAATATAAAAAAAGTTGCCTTTAGTTGGGTTTAAAGAAACTATCTCAATGATTAACTAAATGTGAACTAACCATTTATAAATTCAAAAAACCCTATTTTTAAACATTTGATTCACGACAATATTTTATACGTATTGATTTTGCTTAAGACATTGTTTTATATTATTTACGTAAAGCACTTTTTAATCGATCTTAGTTCTCCTGACGGCAGAGAGAGCTTCTCTCAAAATTAAATCTGCTCTGTTTTGTAGGTTTTTTGATAGAAAACAACCAAGAAAGTCATTTATTTATTATTACATTATTTGTTCCATGCGTTTCTGATTCCAGTCAAATTGGCGCTGGTGATGCCGTGGGAATAGAATGCTAATGGTTAAATGTCGCGTTCTTGGATGTTGCAATCCATTCGTATATTTTTATCAAACGAAGGTTTATCAGACAAGTTTTGTTTGATGTAACGTGAAAAGTGAAGTTCCACATCGAGAAGAATAGCTTTCCTAGATGTATATTTAGGTGTATTTTTATTTTAATACCTAATGATGGTCCGTTTGGTTGTAGAATTCTTGTTTGTTTGCACAAAAAAAAAAAACAAAAATTAAAACACAGATTTAAAAAACGAAAGCTTCTTTTATACATGCACAGGCAACGTATCATATGTTAATTAAGAAGAATTTGTACGCCGAAATGCAAAAGAAGAGTGCTTGTAGAAAGGCAAAAAGAGTGCTGGCCAGTAAGTTAATATAAGAATAAAAATATAAATAAGACTTAGCATTTAGTCTTAAGTAAAATAAATTTTCGTATAATCATCATCATCATCGGCACACAAATCTCTCCACCGATCCCGATTTTGAGGCGATGTCATCCAGTTTGGCACTCCCAGGCTCTGGGCGTCCTGGTCTACGCCATCCCTCCATCGCAGACAAGATCTGCCGCGCTGTCTCCTTCCATACATCCCGCCATAGAGGACTTTCCGGGCAGGCTTTTGACGGATTTGAATGTTGTTGTCGAAATGTTTCGCCGAACACTGGCCACGCACCAAAAGGAACACTTGGAACGCGGAGCGAATTCTATTGCGCAAAATAAAACACAAAAAGAATTGTGTTTATTTTTGAATTTTATTTTTGTTTTAGAGTTCGGTCTCCACTTGCGTCTAGGACACACTTTTGATTTTTCTACTTATCTTAGGTTGCACCGTTTCGAAACTACCTTGAACCACACGTTCGACGTCATTTCTTTCTTTTTTATTTTCGCGATATCTCAGCGCGGATCGACCTCCTCGGTGGGGTTTTCAGACTCCTGCTCGAAGTAGACTGGAAAATTCTCCTCGTAGGCTTTCTCATTAAGATTTTAATGTTTTCGGAAGGAGCTTACAGTAGAAACTACAAAGGAATAAATGTTTCAAGATCTATTTGAACACGATACAAAAAAAAGAAGAAAAAAAAAGAATACGAAAAGAAGAAATTTGCTTTTTGTAAATTAATTTCAAATTTAAATTTTGCTCGGAAGGAGCTTAATAGATTTACATTGAGATCTCACTTTGGCTCGGAAGGAGCTTTGTAAAGGAAACAAGAGAAGGAATTTAGCAACAACAACAAAAAATTATATAATTTTTTTTTTTTAAAATATGTGAATGGAACAACTTGCGGCTTTTTCCGTTGTCCTGTGTCCATGGGCGTCGTGATGAGTCCTAGTATCCTGTTCGAAGGTAGGCTGCGTCGGATGGGCGTGGCTGTGGGTGGTTCAATCACTTTCTATCAGCACTCTCACTGTCTATTTGGTTTATGCTTCGGCACTGTCTTTAATGTTTTATGTGCTCTTTTTCTGTTTGGTAATTCTCCGCGCGTGTTCACTTTTAAATCGTTTTTCTATGCGTGTTCAATTTACTCACGTTTCGCGGTCGCCACTATGGCGGATTTCAATGTCGTTTTCAAATGTTTGATGATGCAGTGTTCCGCCGAACACAGAGAACACAACGGCGCGAAACCACACAATTAAAACACTGAGATTTATCTTTAATTTCTAGTTTTATTGTTAGTAGATTTTGTTCTTATCAACACATAAATTACTACGGCCTTACGATTAGTTTATCAACTTATGGACGCACATAAGAGTCAGATACTTAGGATTGAACCGTCACCTTTTTTAGAATATTTTCCTTCTTTTTAACATCGAGTCCGCGTCAGATTTCTTCCCCTTTTACACTTGTCTTCTATTGTATGCATATGACGAAGTTTGGAATAGCCAATTAACGATCTAACCACGAGCGTTCCTGTAGCACATTAATTCGATTTCGACGTTAGATGACACTGTACTTTTTTTACACACGTTGCGCGACCTTCCTTGTGAACACTTTCTGCGAACTCTCTAAATGGACTCCTCGTTCCGACAGTTCTCGAAGTAGACGCGGATGTTGCTGCCTGTGTGGCCGAAGATCTTCCTGGGAAGCCGGAGTTCACACCTTCTGTCGAATAGATCGGTGTATCTTTGGGGTGGTTTATTATTCCTAGCGATCCCTCTTTGGACACAATAATTATCTTCGTTTGTGATAATTATATTTGCTTTTCCCTATGGGAACAGCCTTTTAGTCAATTGCTGTTTCTTCGCAATGGCTTTGTTTGGACACGTGCGCTTTTCGGTTTTGGGATCTTGCAAGGAATTAGAGAGGGATTTGAATTGAATGGATGAATTGAATTCAATATTAAGAAATTTTGAACGTTAAGTTCGATTAGTTTTTGCTATTGAATTCAATGTTGGGGTATTTGGTATGTTACCTTTGTTGGAGGCGGAAGGAAGGACTTTGAGGAACGTGTCTGTGGGCACGTGTAATGGATATAGGTGAGTATGTTCCTTAGTGGAACGACGATATCTCAACCTATAGTGGGTTGTGTGGTTCGTAGAACCGCCACAGGCTCCTCTTCGTTCATTCGAGCTAGGTGTCCTGCCCACTGGAGTCTACCGAGCTTGATTTTTCTTACAACATTAGCTTCAAGATAGATTGCGTACAATTCATGGTTGTAGCGTCTCCTGAATCGTCCTCCCTCACATACGGGGCCAACAATTCTCCTTAAGACCTTCCTCTAGAACGCGACTAAGAGTTCAGAGTGCCTTTTATTGAGCACCCAGGTCTCAGATCCATACATGAGTACTGGTACGACCATGGTCTTGTACAGTAGTAGCTTGGATGTTCTGGATAAATTTCGGGATGTACCGAGCCGTGATAGACCATAGTAGGCTTTGTTGGATTTAATCAGCCGTTCGCGTATTTCTACTTCCATATTGTTATCGGCTGATACTATTGACCCAAGGTAGTTAAACAATAGCACTACTTCAAATTCGTGCTCCACCACCCCGATATTTTGATCAAGGTTAGGTCTTCTCTTCGCAGAAGTTGCCACCATGTACTTAGTTTTCCCCTGATTAATGTGCAGTCCCAGTTTTTTGCCGCCTGCTCGATCTGGGTGAAGGATGCCTGTACACCCGATTCGGTTCTACCGATGATGTCGATGTCATTTGCATAGGCAAGTATCTGGCTGGACTTGGTGATAATAGTCCCTCTAGTTGTGACGCCAGAGTCACGGATTGCTTTCTTCAACGCCAGTTTGAAGAGGAGGCAGGCCAGACCGTCCCCTTGTCGGAGTCCATTAAATATGTTTATTGGTTTGTAGAGTAATCCCGCTATTTCGTATAATACTGGGTATTATAAGTAAAAAAAAAAATCGGGAAGAATAATTTCGGTGGTTATCTTTACATATGGGGGTAAGTGTCAACATTGCAGATTCCAAATCAATCCTCCGACCTCGGAAACGATGCGAAGAAATGTCGCAAATCGTCCCGCATTTCCTCACTTGTCCCAGCTGCTTAGATTCGTTAGTCGTTTGAGATGTAAATGACAGTCTATCCGACAGTGACAGCTTGGATGACAAAAACAGATCCACTGTGTTCGTAGCACACTGCGCTTACCTAGTACCTGCTCCTCCACTAGCTAACTTAAACCGACGACCGAAGAAAGACAATTTCAGTAGCTGGGTGATTGATTCAGTCGATGGTGTATGAACGATGCTCGAATAATGAGTTTGTTCGATCAGCATTTGGAGAGCAGTAGAAATAACATAGAAATTTGATGGAACTTCTTAGCACGAATCTCACCTATGCGATGTCCTCGTTATTGGGTTCCAACACCTCTTCCCACTGGCATGCCAAATCAGACTAGGTGGAGACGCAGAATCTACTCTTGAAATCCAATATGTAAGTCGTATCCTGGACAACGAAGAATGTCAAGACGGTTGAGAAATCAACCTGAGTCTCGGTTACTGCCAGAATACCGGACTTGGCTGCTTGTAAATATTTGTGGACTGCCCTTACCTAAGTATTAGAAAAACTGATAGCTCTGATGTGACAAAATGACGGTACTAGTTGAATGTAGACAGTGTTCCTGGAACGAAGCGATTTCGGATTCTTCTTCAATTTGGTTTCTAATGAAGCTATATATTTACTTCCCTTAGTCCCTCACGGACATCTGAATGGTGATCTAGCTTACCTCCGGAATTCTCTACTTTGTGGAGTAGCATTAAGTCTTACTCTCGACTTCAGTCCGGGCTATTCGCAACATGTCCAAAACATAGTTAAAGATTTCTTCCGAACATATAGCGGAACGTAGAGCCTTACGAGGATATGTTTGGTAATCGTTAACAAAGCACTGGTACAACTAGCAATGCCGCCGTCAAATTGATCTAAAAAAGAACTTTTCGATCGTCTTTTGCAACGAGAAATACATTTTGAAGTCAATGAATTGGACACGATTATTCGAACGAATTTTCCGAAATTATTTCTACATCAATACATAGTGTAGGACCCGCGTTAAGTATGCTATTAGTAGCAAAGTGACGGATCGTATTTCCTAGAAGCACCTGAAGTCACACGCAAAACTTCTGTTATTTCACTAATTTCAGCAGCTACAAAATTACAAAAAATATTGCTCTGACAACATATTTCGAGCCTAGACGGTTAATCAAAGACTTCATAACCTTCGACGGAATAGCAGTTAATGAAATGGGATATAGTAAACTCACCTTTTCAGGAATTTGTTGGGTATTCGGCGAATTCCATCTATTTGGGGATTGTTCATTTGGATAGGACAGATAGAAGATCATTACCATCGATCTAATGAGCGGAAAAGAACATTTCCTCAGAAGAATAACGAGAATGTCATAATTTTCACCAATATTCAGAAGTTTCTAATATCGATGGAAGGGTGTAACAGCTTCTCTCTCACTTTCTGTTGTTGCAATTTTGAATTCTTTTTTCTTGGATATTTTCTGTTTTTCAATTTGTACAACCGCAAGCTTTATTCTTCAGGCCTAATTGCCTCACTGCACCTAGAATCAAACTATATACTCTAGTCTTGAGTTGGGTATTTTTTACTCTGTGTGGAATAATGAACTGCAAATTATACTTGTTCTTGGGGTTATTAATGAGGAACAATAACGTTCAATTTATCTTCACGAAAAAGTCGCTTAGACTATGTTAAAATTTCTCGTAGAGCCACGCTATTACTATAGAAGCGTTTTCGTTGACTTTATTTTTGATTGGACGAAATTTAACTGGTATCACACAATGGTATGAAGACACATGAAGATGAGGAAATTTCAATTGTGTATTGTATATTAAGGTGTGAGTTGAAAAAGGGGTCTAATATGTTGGTACAATGGCCATGTATATGTATTGGCTGATTTATGAATTGAACACATTTTTCGAATCGGCCAAATGTTGGACATATTCATCGAATACTTATAATACTTGTGAACTTAAGTCTTCGTCATGACAGTTTCCAACAACTTTACGATTGAATAAAACAATTCCCCGAGAATCTGTCTATTTGAGTCGCTGTAGACAGGGAAGTCCCACAAGATTCGATAGGATCCGGACTCTGGATTTCTGACTCATATTAATAACTTCCTAGTATTAAAGGGGTAATAAATATATTGACTTCAAACGAGATTATGTCGCAAAATTCTATAAAAAAATTTTCTCGGGCCTACAAAATCTATGTACTCCATGTCAGAGTTGGAGCATGGCATTGTGGGTGTTTCTGCTAGTGCGTCAACACGGACGCTGGTTCAGCAGAAACACCACTGATTGTTCCGCTGAATATACATGCACAAAAATAGAAGCAGCAAGGAAAGTGAAAGGTAAAAACGCACTGGATTGTTTTGGTGCTAGGTGTTCTCTTTATTTTGTTACTTCTCAATCTATTTTCATAAATGATGATCTGGAACCACAAAGTTCTCGTGCACTTAAACTACTTTTTATTTCTCACTATATATATATATATATATATATATATATATATATATATATATATATATATATCCTCGATAGTATAGTGGTTAGTATACCCGCCTGTCACCCGGGAGACCGGGGTTCGATTCCCCGTTGGGGAGCCTCTGGCGCAAGACTAATGACCTTGCCCAGAAAAAATAAATCATTATGGAAAATTTAACAAGCCTCAGGACTTACTAAATAAGGCCAAGACCGGTTCCCGGTTGTAGTGCCGATGATGATGATATATATATATATATATATATATATATATATATATATATATATATATATATATATCTATAGAATAAGTTTGTATTACACAGGTTAACTTTTCTTTCCAAAGATCTTCGGGGTTTTAGAAACATACTCGATCTGCCTCAAATAATCAAACTCCCAAAACATATTCTTAATTTCACCGACTTCGACAAGGAAGATACTCCGTAGATCACCGAAACAGTTCGTATTTTGCCACTTCACACTAGTCGCGGAGAAATTTGACCAGAGGTAGCATTTTTACTCTCGACGCGTGCACACTCTTAGCCGTTGCAATTAGACTCTGATAAACGCCACGTCCCCGGTACGTGTACGCTTCGCGGTGATTACGATCTGACTCCACGATGCAACTCACATCCATCAGATTCAATGGCCGCGAATTGCATCGATATGGGGAGGATTCTATGTGTCCGTATAGGACAAGTACGATTCCCTGCGATGAGGACGATGATCGGCGAACACCTGATTAAACAGACATACGATGATCGGGGGCTGCGGCGATGTACCCATACATCGTTGATGATGTATGCCAGGGGGACATATTGCGCGAGCAATAAGTTCGTCCAACGGCCTTGTTTTCGGGGCCTATTATCCAAACACTCTGTACTATGAGAGCGTGCGTCGCAACGGCTTTGTTCCACCAGAGTCGTTCCTTGACTTGGACATGAAAGGGCTTATACAGGATAGATCCGGAATTCCGCTGATCTATCATGTAAGTAGCTCATCCGTAGACAGGCGATTGTGCTACGACCGGGAAGTAACGCGCACCGAAGAAGAGCTCTTGCGCTTCAGTAAGGCTATCTTCCACAGAAATAGTATTAGACAGCGTCAACAGTTCAGGTGGTTGAATGCCATATAAAGACCTGGATACCAAAGTCGGTATAGAATCACACTATCATCAGCTAGCTTACATAGACTTAGCTTTTCTAGAATTGGGGTAGTATAAGATTTAAGTTAAGTTAAGTTCAGTGCTTTTACATAAAATTAAAAAAAAAAAAAAAAAAAATGGGTAAGTTAAATAAGTAAAATTTTAAGAAAAAAAAACAGAAAAAATTGACAAAGTTTTTCAATTTTTTCTTTGTCTTTCAAATAAGTACTGCCACAAAGTTCTGTCGCCGAAAGGCAAATTATACAAATGTTAAGTAATGTTTAGCTTAGAGCGTCTGCGAAGGACCAGTAAGTTATTATATAAGATAATTAAGCTAGAATTTAAGCACTTTCTGTTAGAAACCAAGAATATAAAAAGAAAATAAAAAATGTTTTAAAAATGGAAATGTATGCCAGGTATCGAAATAGATTTTTGTTTCAAAGTAAACAAAAACGCTGTTCCACAGATCAAATGGTGGCACACATGGTGTAAATGATGTGCCTATGATACAAAGGGGTCGTCATGATATTTGCCTAAGATTCCTTGGAAACACCGATGTAGGCAATATCCAATCTAGCCGTATGGCTCCGGTGCACAAGGAGGAAAATTATTTTGTTGACATAGGTCAGCAGAAATCTCGTGGACGGCGGCAAAGGTTCAGGCTGGATGGCCATATGTTTAGATTAATGTGCGGGTAAGTACAACGAACACAGTGAGATACTGTATGTTTAATTTAGATTTCAGGCGGGTCATCATAGGCATGGCATGGGTAAGGTTACCTAAACAATGATCAAATCCATGCCCAAATTCATGATCGATTGATAGCCGATAACGGGGAATTGTCGCAACTGTCGCGGACCTAAGGATATAGGCGCGATATACAATTGTGACCTATGGAAAGAATATCGGCTACACCTATGTCAACAATGTGCTGGCCAGCGTTTGTTTATCGTAATTGAAGACAGGCTGAGCCGATAGGAGATGAACTGGTTCATGGAATATGAACCAGGGAAATTCAAAATGTGTGGATGCCGCCGGGTGGGTTTTCCTTTCAGGTATGATGCTGCAGGGGAGCTTACGCTGCCCCTAATTGTAGGTAAGTACTATGGGTTTGCGTGGAAAGAGGAAGGTGCTTAATTCAAGAGGATGGGCGGTTCTTTGGGAATGTAATAAAGAACCGCCACAGCATAACTGAAACTTTGTCACATTTAGCATCAACTAACTGTAAATTAAAAATGAGTAAAGCGCTATTAACGCTTCTGACAACTGACGGAGCATTTGGATAATGTGTCAAGTCCTGAGTGAAACGTATGGGAACACAATGTTGAGGAGAGTGAAGCAACTAAATATACACCTGAAGAGGATGTGTATAGCGTATATAATTGTTGAAAACTTTGCAAGTTTCTGAACTTAATTTGGATGTCAACATTTTAAAAGTAACAATTAAATTAAGCGGAGCACATAGTACAAAAGCAATTGAAACTGATTGTGTTTGTGGGAACCAAATTGCTGAATGTTCCGTTGTTCCGTTGCAATCCCTATTAATTTACTGGAGTTTAGTTTAAATCTTTTAACATTTTTGGCAATATTATTAAAAATGACAGAGGAATGATATCTTCGAATAAACATACCAAACAAAGATCGTATAGTGGAGCATAGCAACGTATAATATAAATAATCAATAATTTATTAAGTACTATAATCTATAAAAAAGTTGATTTAAATTTCACGGATTTATAAAAAAAAAAAAAAAACTTTCGTATAACATCTTTCATATCCTTGAGAACAAAACATGATCATTGGTTTCCTCGCAAACAATTTTTTCCGTGTGCTGTTGTTTGGCGGTGAAAAGCTTTACTTAGGTTAGGTAATGTATCAATATGTATGAAGAATTGAAGATAAGGCAAGAGCAAACAATTGTGTCTCTATGTTTTTGGGCCGACGCTTCAGTAACTCAATTGGTCAACTACTGAATTAGCAGACCCATCCCGCTGTTATATACCACTGCTATACCAAAGCGTATCGACAAATCAGTGCACAGCAAATCATTGGGGCTAAGAAGCAATTAAAAGTAAATTAGTATATTTGTAATAGTAGTTATAATTTGATTACAAATCATTTTGTTTATTTATAATATGAACATAAACTAACATGTCTTTTCACTTAAACCATTTAAGGGCAATTTCTGTTTGGGTATGTCACTTAAAACAGTATTTACCCCACTTCAGGATGAAAACGAGTCTTCCTTGGTTCGGAACTTTTGTGTCCTTCTGAGTGATCTGATATCACGTGGAATTTGTAGATTTTCTCTAAGGCTGATAATTCCAATTAGAAATTGATGTAAAAAATAGGTGGTTAAAAATATCTTGTGAAAAACGTAATCCTTCAGAACCATGCAACAACCGGAGAATACATCTAGATTGCATCCAGCTTATCTCACTACCTCAAAACAATACACTGATAATTCTATTCATACCGTGGGCTTCACAACGCATCCGACAGGTAGACTCCGTACATCTTCGGAATCGAATGTTATCCTATCAGGTTTCGAAAATTATTCTATAATTAGCAGGCAGCCACAACCGGATGTCGTTGTCAATAAAAATAAACTGACATCATTGTAACCATAAGGAAATTAGCTCTATTAATTCAGTGACCTTGCGCGTGTGTGTCCTGTACTAAATCCTGATTCGATTAATTGTAATTAATTGCATCGACCGCAAACGCATTGCTGCAAAAGGAAGTGTAATAATTCTGTTAGTTCGATTGTTGTAGGATGTTTTATATTATCCGAAAGGAAACATTTTCCTTTAGAATTATCGTTGAATTTGATTAATTACAGTTTATTTCCCATTTTGACTGTTTTATCAACCCGGTTTATTGTTTAGATGACTCAAAAGTTATAATCAAGTATGCTATTGCTTTATGTATTTTCTCATTTTTATTTTTGTAACATTTTTTATTTCCTTTTTATATTCTTAGTTTCTAAGTTATATGCTAGACAAAAAATTCTTAAATTCCAGCTTAACTATCTTATATTATAACTTACTGGTCCTACGCAGATGCTCTAAGCTAAACATTACTTGACTATTGTTTAATTTGCCTTCCGGGGACAGAACTTTGTTGATGACTATTTGTATGACAAACAAAATTAGGAAAACCTTGTGTCGAATTTTTTTTCCCTAAAATTGAACCTTTTTTTCTTCAAGAACTTAACTTAAATCTTATACTACCCTAATTCTAAAAAAGCTAATTCTGTGTACGCTGATACAGTTATTCTACCGATATTGGTAATTAGGTCTTTAATTGCCATTCAACCAACAGAACTGTTGATGCTGTCTAATACTATCGTCCCGGTCTCTGTGGGAGATAGCCCTACTCAATCGCAAGACCTCTTCTTCGGTGCGCGTGACGTACCGGTCGTAGCACAATCGCCCGTCTACTATCTATATATCTACTTACATGATAGATCAGCGGAATTTCTGATCCATCCTGTAGAAGCCCTTTCATGTCCAACTCAAAACGCCTCTAGTGGAACACAGCCGTTGGGACGCACCATCTCATAGTACAGAGTGTTTGCATAATTAGCCCCGAAAATTAGGTCACTGGACGAGCTTATTGCTCTCGCAATATGTTCTCTAATTAATTTAATCATAAAATTATCCAGCCTATTTATGTATGCTTCATTATATAAAGTCTCATTTGAATAATACGTTTTATAGTCCGATTCCGGTTTCCGATATAATCTGAGGCAAGCTCTGAGACACTTCCTTTCGAACACCCGAATTTTTGCCATCAAATTTGAACCTATGTTAAACCATATATGAGCATTGGCCTGAGAGTATGGGCAGAGAGGTGGAAGTCGAACAGGGTGGAGCCGGAATTGAAATTTCTCACCATCCGCAAAAGGGGTTCGTTGAAATCATAAAACATGCAATACCCCAGGACTGGAGGGGGGGTTACGCTTATTGCGGGTATTTCTGTCCGGGGGAATTAATTTAAGGTGGTACGGCCAGTCGACCGAGCCGGAGCGGAGCCAATAAATGAAACGCTATGTCAGCCAGGATCCTACGCTCATCAAGGGTTCTGACGTTAACTAATTTAGGGCGGTTAATATATGGGACAGGATTTAAGGATTTTGTCTTCCTAGCACTTGGAGAGCGAACTGAAGGAAGCGACGTTGAATACTTTCGCTTCTACGGATATAGCTCTTGTGATAAGGGGACCATACCTGGCTATCACAATCTAGCAGTGTACGGACGAAGGTAAGGTAACGGATCGAGTTACGTAGGAGTAGGAGAATTCCTTAGACCAGTGTTTCACGAACTCGAGGGCAGAGTTGGCATTCCCGATCGTCTCATCAATGTGTAAGAAAAAGTTAAGCTCCCTGTCTCAAAGGATCCCAAGGCCTTGAAGAGACTGGACAATGGCCAGGGATTGGTTATGAGGGGAACGAGGGCGCGAGGATGAGTGGGCGCGCTTACGATGTTAAGTATAAATCAGTTTTTGTCACACCAAGTCGAGAAGTTGTCTAGGTCTGATTGCAGCAGTGCAGAATCAAATTGTGACTTGATGATCTTATATATCCTCGTGTTGTCAGCGTATAATGACAAGCAGGAATGCTTTATGTCCTTATCAACGTCATTAGCAACAAGTATTAATGGGAGCGGGCTCAGGTGGGTTAGTTGAGGGACCCCAGAGGCGGAAAGGAAGGGGTTGGATATCATGGACCTGAACCGAATGGAATTAAGTCTATCGTTTAGATGGGAATAAATCCATTTCAGCTGTCCTGGTTCTAAGTGCAGGGCGTATAATTTGGAGAGGATAAGATTGTGGAAGTTGGCGCAAGGCTAATAACCTTCCCCGGAAAAACAAATTATTATGGAAAATTTAACAAATAAAAACGTGCTAAATAAGGCCAAGACCAGATTCCGGTTGTAGTGCCGATGATGATGATGATGATGAAGATTGTGGAAGATTTTGTCACATGCTTTACTAAGATCGGGAGAGACCATGTCGACCTCATTACCGTGGTCTAGAGCTGAGAGTGTAAAAGAAGTGAACTCAACAAAGTTGGTTGTAGTTGATCGGCCATTGAGAAAATCATATTGCCTTGGTGAAATAAAAGGGAGTTTGGCAATGGGGCGGTAGTTCACGACATCATTTTTGGGACGACTTCTTGTGTATGGGGGTGATGGAGGAGGTTTCCCAAATGAGAGGGAATACACGTTGTGAAAGTGAAGATTAAAGATCATCGAGAGGGGAGGAATGAAAATGGATGAGCATTCCTTGCATTGCAGGGATACCATCAGGGCGCGGTCTAAACTAGGCTTTGACTTCCAGTGGCCTAGATTATATTAAGGGCAGATCAAAGGAGTTATGAAGAAAGGGCCCGAGGAAAAAGTTAGGTAAGTAGTCGAAGTATGACGATTCAGGAACAAATGAGTCATTAGTGTATGGCTGTTTGAAATGAGTGGCGAAGAGATTAGCAATAGTAACAAGATCAGTTGAGGTATAAGAGTTTAAGGCAAGCGATGTGGGCAGAAAACCAGTGAATTTGGTTGCTGGCAGTAGACAAGAGATAATTTAAAAAGATGAGTAAGAGGGTGAGCGACAGTACAGATCACTGGGGAAGACCTGCATTAAATTTATAGGAGGCAGACTTGACACCATCGAGAAACGCTTGGATTGAAAGGTTAGAAAGATAGTCTCTTATCCATCAGTGAATTGTCCACTCAATAGGAATATAATTTTGAGGAAAGGGCTGGGTGTAAAACTCTCTGCAATGCTTTTGGGGTATCCGATGCGACAACCTTGCCTTCACCGAAGTAATGGATGGAATGGCTCCACTTTATTAGTAATCAGATCTCCTGTGGACCCGTTGGTACGAAAGCCATATTTGCAGTCGTTAAGGAGGTTATTTGAATCCAGATATTTCGAAAGTTGACGGTTAGTGAGTGATTCCATTAGCTTCGCGAGAATAGAAGTTAATGCTATAAGAAAAAAGCGACGATTTGTCGCTGCATTTTGGGAATTGACTGAATGTTCGCTAACTTTCATCTACTTGGGAAACGAATAGAAAAAAATGGAAGAGTTTCTACAATGGTTTAGCGAGTGAAGTGGGTCATCTCTTCATGAGAATTAGGGGAATACTATTCGGGCAGCGGATTTGTTTACGTTAAGCTCCTTGAGTGCCCAGGTAACAGTGCAGGTTCAAAAATGAATCGTGTCCATAGTTTGCTGTTTGTGCTCAAGTTGACGGGGAACATATGTGATATCAGGCAGCGTTGAGTTGATCGCAATATGTGCAGCAAGCAGAGGGCAGTAGTTTCTTCTCACTCTCCGGTCAAGCAAGAACTTTGCGGGTTCAGTTGAATTACTTGAATCAGTTAAGTGCTGGACATACTGATCTTCAGATATTGTGTGTCCAGAGTGGCATAGCCAGTGACAATTATGCACATTGAAATCAACGTAATAACGAATTCAGTGTGTGGATGAAGGTTCGAGATTCTATCGACACATATAAATAGAACATCAAACAATCCTATGACGAATATTATACCACCCAAACACGAACACCCACCAAAGATTATAAATCAGTCGAGAGCATCGATGCTTGAGGTACGAAAGAACAGATACAATGAAAGGAAGGAGTAGGAAATTTTCTCGCACTGTTTTCAAAAAGAGCAACGTATAGCACTGAGGTACTATTTTTCTCGATTGAATCCATCAATCCAGCTCCGAAAATCAATCATTCCACGTAGCCTCTACCTTAATAGGGTGGTGTTTCTCTGGGAAAATGGGTTTTCTGAACCAACCGACCACTCAGGATGTGTGCCAAACTGCACAATAGCAAGATTCGTCAGTTTCCATTAGACACGGACGCTTGTGGAGATCCGTTTGTTTACTTCAGACCCCACAGAATACTTTTCGCACGAACTGATAGTGCTATTGGATATTTTGTGTTGCTTTAGATACCCAAAAGGGATTGCACAATTGATCCGGTTAGACCAAGATTGAATAGTTAAATAGGTTAAGTATGACGAATAGTTTACTAGTTACCCATTCGATCTTACTGGCATTTTTTTATTAATTAGGTGACATATGAGAATTTTCATATATTTAAAGCAATTTGTTAGTCTAGCGTAAGCCAGGGGAGGATAGTGAGCGATTATGTAAAGTATGAAATACGTTTTCTACGAACAACTGCCAAGAAAATATTATCCCTAGTATATTAGAGTCCCCACAACAATCTCGATTGAGATTGAGTCTGTGTATTATCAATTGTATGGCTCGATTTAAGATACATAATGATCAGCCTTTTTGAAATACGCATTGGACACATATTGCGTTAAAACCTTCCCACAGTGTTTACAAATTAGGAAGTTACTAATTAGCTGGACTACATATCCTATTTATTGTGCAATTACTTGTATGGCACTGAAATATCAATTGAACTAACGCCTAACCGCACAACCATGTAATTTATCTGGATATACAGATCCCTAACTTATAAGACCATACCCACTCTATGAATAGTACTTACAGACTTATTTCTAAAGTTAAATCATATAACAGAAGATGAAAGTTTTTCATCCTCCATGCACTGTGCTATAAAAATCAAAACCTCTCGAGTAAATGTCATACCTCCATACCTCCATGTGACATAGGAACCACTAGTATAATCCAAATCCACAATAAGTCTTGCATCGTCGCAGCGCTCGTAGTATCAGCTAGGTATTGTAACTTGTGATGTCCATTTAATCTAGGGTTTTGAACCACCTCCTACAAATCCCCATCTTTACCACACTTCCTGATACACAAGAACAAAACAAAAGTACAATACTTACTCAGATACGTTTTTATCGCTTTATGAAAGAATTTAAATGTTGTTAACTCAATGGCAAAGCATCAGGGCGACCCTTCATTTCAGTACGAATCGCTCAAGCGAGTCCTCCTGCAAGGAAGAACAAAGTAGAAAAAAAGATACCGAACCACACCGTAAAACTCGCCGTCATCATAAATATGATTTTATTGCATTTAAAATACGCCCTAAGCTTTATGATGCACTATAAAGCAAATGCCTCAATTACAGGAACGCACATATAACGAGCACGGTCGCTTCATCCGTAGTTCAGGGTAGATTTAGTCTATTTCCCTCAAGCTTTCTACATTTTTTCTATGTACTGTTGGTTTTTGTTTTTCCCCTTTTCTAGGATATAAATTGTTATTCGTTCCATTTTTTCATGTGCATATCATGTTCGGAATTTAGGAAATGCTGTACAACGTAGTCATGTGGAAGGCTCACATTTTGTTGATCTTGTCTAAATAAAACTATCGAGTTTATAACGCAGTAATGTATTCAGTTGTGTGTCGATAGGAATACTCGTGACAATCATTTCCCATTCGTAAGCGAAATATTTCATACCTAAGGCGGGAAATCCTTCAAACTAGTGATTTGTGATGAGACCTTTCTGTCCTAATATGTCTTAAGGCTAGAAGTAAACAAATGGGGCACATATGACACTAAGTGTGGGGTGGTTATTGAATTTCAATACTTAGGGAACCCAGGGTTCCCCAAGCGGCATCAATGGTCTAGATTGTAACGGTTCAAATAATTGTGGTTGTGATGATTCTGTCGCTAATGACAGAATTCTTGTATTATGTCCCAGGTATCCGATGTTATCGTATATCAAAGAAAAATAATGTTCATGGTCGAGGCAAGAAAACAATATCGACGTCCGGTTGGAAAAACGAAAACATGAGAAAATCGTTGATGCTTGAAATTTAAATCCACTAAATTGTTTTTCAAATCTCATTAAGGACAACTTTTTACTGTCTTGGGATGATTTATGGTGACGTTGTTAAAATTTCGGCTATCGTATCTTATACCCTTTGCCACATTTTCAGTTTTCCTTGTGCCTGCTCACTTGTAACAAGAATAAATTACCCAGCAACTTAAACGTATTACCAAAGCACTTAGTCACCGCCATGTCATTTGTTATAATTCTCTGCGACTTGCTTCATTCATTCATTCCTTCAATTAGTAGTAGCTAAACTTTTTATGCGAAACTATCGCGTGCACGACATGACTCGGAAAGGGTTTTTGCTGAATGCAAGGGCAATGCTTAACATCTGACATGCACAACCATTGTGTGGCCGATTTTGAAAATATTTTGGTTGCATCCGGCCCATTCCTTATAAACCACATCGAATATTTCATTTTCTGCTTCTGATATTTGTGTTTTCGAAAGTGTTAAAAGTTAATACTTGCGAGAAATATGCTTAAGTAGTTTTAAAATTAATTTTTTACAACATTATAAACATTGGAAAGAAATGCCCCGGAACGATTTTTCAGTTAACGCCATACCGCTACGAGCTACGAACAATTATGCATTAATATGCATTTGTATGTTAATATCTGGTGCATTCAAACGTATTTTTATAACAAGCAGTTGAATATTTTTGAGTCCCTAACTTTCTCAGTCTTTTTGCCATGTATTGAAATAATGAACATATTTCTGAAAAGTTTACATACTTACTCTGATTGCAACCCGGCGAAGGCCAGGACGATCCTTGCCCCCGTTCAATCCAAGTTGACATGCAGTCTCCGCGTGACACCCCTGCAGCGACATCCTGAAAACGGTTGGCGCAAGGCTAATAACCTTGTCCGAAAAAACTAATTATTATGGACAATTTAACAAGTCTCGGATATGGACCGAATACGGGTGGAGAGATTTGGTAAATAAGGCCACGACCGGATCCCGGTTGTAGTGCCGATAATGATGATGATGATTGGTTGTGTAGGAAACCCGAAATTTCATGATTTCTGTTCTGTCCTGTGCACTTTCTCTCCATGCTTCACCACCTGGCCCGATTTCTTCAAGTTCACCCTTTACATGTTCCTCATATTTCCGTCATGGCCCTCCGACCGGTTTATCTCCCATTGGTCTTCCGCCAAAAATTACATGGACGGTTCTGTCGTTGCCCATTCTCCTTGCATGCCCGACCTATTTTAAACTTCGCGATCTGATGGTTCCCATTATTTTTGATTTGAGATATAACTCTATTGGAATTCAATTTCGGCAACAAGCCTGGGTACAAGACGCTGTTGAATGTTTTAAAAATATCCAATCTTGCTTTCACCGAAGTAATAGACCCTAGTTATTTCGAAAAATTAAGTTTAATCAGTGTCCCCATAATCTCCGACATAATAAAAACAAGTGCTACGCGTCAATAGGAAGAGAACCATGATTTCCCACTTGTTTGGAAATTGGCTGAATGTTCGCTGGCTTGCATCTACTTGACCATTGACCAGTTGACATGAGATGTCCTATCGAAAATCAAAAATCTCATATCTGGTTAGCAATAACAAATGGGCAAGCGACGCTGTTGGTGCATAGCGAAACGGCTTGGGTTTTATTGAATTCTTTTAATTCTATTACAATGCTGATATTTTCCTAAGCCATCGCGGCGTCCTTTGAAAAACATATTTTTTCTACCCACCCCATTTCCCCTTCTCGGAATGCATTGCACTCTGATATCAATCCAATACCAAAATGGGTCATGCGGTCACCATTGGGTTTGCTTTCGTTGCATGCGAAAGCAAATCATCACTGAGATCATCACGCTCTCCGTTTCAGCTGTCACATTCCCTCTAAGTCCATTGACTATTGGGTAAATTCGCAAGAGTTTATTCACCTCGGTGGGCGGGGGAATGGGAGTATGCGGATGAGTGTGCGATCAAGATTGGTTGATCGTGTGGAGAAGGAGAGCCCCGAGGTGAGCTGTCCAGTCAGTCGAGTTTTACCAATTGATGTGCGCACATCACCGGAGTCGAGAATTTGAAAACGAAGCGTGACAGTGTTCGTTTTTGTCGAGTTGGAGTTGGGTTTTTTCTGAACGAAATCATTTTTGCAAAAGGTGGACAAAGTAAAATTCGAGACATTTTTCCGATACAACTCGACAATCAACCTGTTTTGCCAATAATGATTTCGCGTTTAAGTATACCATATACAAAGATACCAGTATCCAAATAAAATTGTAAAATCACGACAAGTGTTTTATTTTTCTTCTTGGTGGATAGTTGCTTTGAGCAGTGGGACGACTGAGTGCATCTTGAACTATTATTTAGTGTGTCCATAAGTGGAGTACTTCAAATAGTTACAAGAACGTGTCGGGGGTTCAGTGAGCCAGTACCCGTGCCGGCACACAACTCCCGCCCCCACAGGACAACGCGCCTTGAATATGTGTATAGTAATCATTTCTAGTCCGCCTGAATCCTCTCCTTTTTTTTTATTGATTGATTTAAACACGCTTAAAACGTTAGCCACAATCGCCTACCTGCACCCAGAATCAAGCAACTTATTCTTCTTGGGTTCAATACTCTTTAACTGTATGAAATTAGGTTTCTCATACCAAATAGAATCATACCTGTTATTGTGTCCGCTATTGCATCAACATCGTTATGCAGGAATAAAAAAAAACAATCCCCACCCAGTTTCTCGTAAAGCCATACTATCATTTTGGGATATCTTTAACATTTACATTAACATTGTTGCAGATTAGAGAAATTTTGGCTGACACGTAGAGGTCTAAAGTGTCCAAAGGCGAAGAAACTTCGATTGTGAGTTTCTCAGGATGGGAAGTGAGAAACAATTCAAGTGAATTGGCGGAGTATCCGCCTATGTCGAGTACCTGTAATAATTAATCCATTAACGAGTTGAATTAAACTTTTGGAATCGGCAAAGAATTGAATGTATCTAGAGTGCTGATTGAAATCGCCTGCAATATTGATTTTAGTATCCCCATATGGGTTCAAGATCCTATCAGTAGATACGACTAGATAATTGATTTCGTCAAAGGATGAGTTCCTAGTTATATTCGGGCTTCTGTAAAGATCGGATGATATGTTTACGAACGTGCAGTTTTAGACAAGAGGAGTGAAGTTCTGAATAGAACCAGAAACCATAGCAGCTGCTACACTTTGTATACATGAGAATAAATCATGACTGATCTGATGCACTAAGCTATAACTGTTACGCACCAAGAGCACTCACCAGAAAATTCATACTGGGTCAAGCCCCATTCAATTTCGGATCACATAAGATGAATCCCCTTCGGATTAGTTAATATAACAATCCGCTAAGAAAAATTCTTTACTGGCATCGCTAGGGAATAAAACTATAGACTCATCTGGGAACGAAACCCTATGTTTGGACACAAAAACCGAACAAAGAACGGCGCCTGTGAATATACTCGCTAGACAATAATACCATTAAGATACACAAAATATCTTTGGCACCATTATCCATTGAAATACAATTACCTAAAACATCCGTGGTTAATACCAACCCTAAATATTACTAAAATCCCAAGTTATGTTCAATGGTTTATGGTAATTGTCGATTGTAGGTAAATTACGAAAGGATCAAACAAAAGATCGCTAGCTCACAAGATACAACCGAATACAAAAAGATAGATCGCGTACAGCTCATGGTTGAGTGTCTCCGGCATAATCCTCCCTCACATACGGGGTCAACAACTCTCCTTAAGACCTTCCTCTCGAAAAGTTCAGAGTGCCTTTTATTGAGCACCCAGATATCGGATCCATACATGAATACTAGTATGGCTACGGTCTTGTACAGTAGTAACTTAGATGTTCTGAATAATTTCGGGATTTAACGAGCCTTGATAGACCATTGCAGGCTTTGTTGGATTTGATCAGCCGTTCACGTATTTCTTCTTCTATATTGTTACCGGCTGCTACTATTAACCTAAGGTAGTTAAAGGATTGCTCTACTTCAAATTCGTGCTCCACTACCCTGATAGTTTGACCAACGTTAGGTCTTCTCTTCGCAGAAGTTGCCACCATGTACTTAGTTTTTCCCTCATTAACGTGCAGTCCCAGTTTTTGTGTCGCCTGCTCGATCTGGGTGAATCGGATCTACCGATGATGTCGATATCATCTGGGTAGGCAAGTATCCTACAGGACTTGGTGACAATAGTCCCTCTATTTGTAATTTAAGAGCCACGAGTCGCTTTCTCCTAGGCTAGGTTGAGGAGGAGGCAGGCCAGACCTGCACAGTCGTATTAATTTGTTTGGAATACCGAAATCTCTCATGGCATTATATAGTTCTACTCTGGCTATGCTGTCGTAGGCGGTCTTAAAGTCTATGAATAGATGATATAATGGAATCTTAAATTCCACACATTTTTCCATCGCCTGCCTAAAGGTGAATATCTGATCAATCGCTGATTTGCCTGGGATGAAGCCACACTGATATTGACTATTGATGACTTTAGCGTATGGGGCTATCCGATCTTGTAGGATAGAAGAGAGTATCTTATATGCGGTACTCAGCAATGTTATATCCCTATAGTTGCTGCACACTGTGATATCTCCCTTCTTATGTATGGGGCAAATTATTCCACGACGCCAATCTTTCGGCTGTGGCGTTTGTGGAGGCATGTCAGGGGACATGGCAGAGTCGCCATGTAGTGTTATTCCTAATCCTTGTAGTGATATGCAGGATAGCTATATAACGCTATTGCAGCGTCGACATTAATTCAATCGCTGGAAAAGAATTGCCTAAAATCAAATTCTCTATGGGTGCTGTATGAAACGCAGCTCGCTTAAAGTATATGACGTAGAGCGCCGCAGTTGTAGAACCAAAAACGTTTCAGGTATTCGATTAACTTTATTTCATAAAATGCTGGGGTATTTATACTCCCAATCAATCATTCAATTCTTTACACATTTCCTTATTCACTTATACAAATATTGCTTAAGAAGCTATAAAATAATTAATTGGAACACCAGTCATACAATTTTGCTTATTATGCTACTTAATATCATATCACCGTATAGTAAAAGAACAATGACATGAGTTGACCCAACTAATTCGTGAATCACTTGCCAATGACAAATTCGCAAACGATTGTCATCTGATTCCTTCAAAGCGTTTGTTTTACTCAATGAAATGAGTTGACCTTGAATTTTGTTGTAAACAACGAATGCTGGTTACTTGAGAAGTGCAAATTGTGACAAGGGCAATCGATTCATTTGAGATTATTGTTTGTGGCCATTTCATCTATATGTTGTTACACTACACGGCATCTCCTCTTGCGCCCATACATGCACCACGATCTCATGAACTACGTGATGTAACGCTTCCCTTACTTGTTTTATCAGCTCAGCTGGTATGCCATCAGTTCCAGGGGCTTTATTAAATTTGAGCTGTCATATGGCTTTTCCTCTTTCCTCAATGCTTGGTGGCGGCAGCAGTTGGTCTTGGTCTTCTGTGAGCTGACCATTTAGCAATTCGTTGAAGTGCACTTCCCATCGCTCAAGAATGCATTCAGAATCGGTGATAAGATTACCCTCTTTATCCTCTCAGTATGTGCAGCGTGGCGTGTACCGCGTCATACTGTGGATTATTTGGTAGAACTTCCGCGCCTGGTGCGGACCTCGCTCTCTACTTTTCTCTATTTCACAGACAGGCACTTTTCTTTTGTCTGTGAAGCCTTTTTTCAGTTCTTTTGAGCTCTTTGTATTTCTCCTGTGGTGCCTGCGACCTATGAGACTGCTGCATTGCCCTGTATGCAGCATTCTTACGTTCAGTCGCTAGTTTGCACTCATGATCAAACCAGTCGTTCCGATCTCTACGACTACTGCCTAAGATGGAGTTGGCAGTACTAATGGCAGTATTCTTACGGCGTGCCCATTTCTCTTCTACGCCCGGCATTCTGGCCCCAGGACTTACTCTCCCTTAGTCGAACTCTCCGAGGACGAGTCCTAGCGCATGACCAACCGTGTTAGTGGTATTCTCATTACGTAAAGCAGCCGTGTTGATTCAAACCTGATCCGCGGATGCAATACGTCTCCGTAGGGCAGTCCGCACTCGGTAAACTGTACCAATAAGATAGTGATACGAGTCGACTTTGGCACCTGGGTACGTTCGTACCGTCATCAGGCTCGAGGAATGGTGGCGACCTATCAACACGTGATCAATTTGGTTGCGAATGGCTCCATCAGGTGCTACCCAGGTGGGTTTGTAGATATCTTTACGCGGAAACCTGGTACTCGCAATGACCAAGTTCTTTGATGTTGCCACTTCAATGATTCGTAATCCATTATCATTAGTGTTCTCATGCAAACTATGGGATTCTTCGTAGTGCCTGAAAACCGGCGATTTTCGCATTCAATTCATCAAGAACGATTTTCACAGCATATCTTGCGTCGTGCGCTGTATAGTGACCTTTCTCAGGATGTCGCTGCATGCATTGGTTCACTACTTGACGTGTGCCAAAGTAGCTATCCAGGGGTGTCACGTAGAGACTGCAAGTTAACTTGGATTGAACAGCGGCAAGGATCGTCCTGGCTTTCGCCGGGTTGAAAGGAATTAGTGCGATTGCCCTGTATTTTCGCTCCAACCCTCCTTTATGTGAAGTCAGCGAAAAAAAAAAAAAAAGGAAATAACATGTTGCCTGGAGAAAGCATGAACAGAGTTTTCTTTCGATCGATGGATTGAAGAGAGTTGGTTGTGAGATATCGTCCAGAACGGACATAGGGAGTTGTGTTGTAGGACTTGGCCAAGACGGTAATTGAGAAACATGTTTGACGTTGTGTTCGTGGCGGTTATATATACTGATTTCAATTTTTTCCTACCTAAAATGAAAAGAACAAAAACACAGATTGAGTCGTTTCTAAAACAACTAGTTTCTTTGAATTTATAAGTTTTGTTTTTTGTCTATCTGAAATGAAAAGAACAAAAACATAGCTTAAGTCTTTCCTAAAACAACCAGTGTCTTTAAATTCATAAGTTTTAGTTTTGTCTATCTGAAATTAAAAAAAAAACAAAAACATAGTGTGAGTGGTTCCTAAAACAACCAGTGTCTTTAAATTCAAAAGTTTCAAAAATAAATAAATAAAACAACCGACAACGGAGAATTTGAAAGATTCGTTCTGGACAACGTTAGATGTGGTGATAATTATCTGTAACCAACAACAACGGCGAGCCGCCCCACACCGTGCAACGGGTAATATCTACAGTTAAATACAAAAAATAAAAAAAAAAACTAACTTTACATATAAATGTAACAATTACATAATGAAATTCCGAAATATCTGTACCAGTTTTGGTTAATATAAGGTCTGCTGGTTTTAGACAGAAAGATGTGCAGACACAGAGAAATAATTACATCCTATGCCGCGAATGTTACAATGGTCGCTGCACAACTCTCATGTAACCCCACTCTTCTAATCGACCCATAGGTCTAACTTTTATTCTCTCAAAGGAATCACGTATTAACCGTGAACTTCAGAAATATCTGGTATCAAACGACCTCTTCAATGCCCGCCAAAATAGCGTTCGTAGCAACAGGTCCACGGGAGTATTTTACCAAAAAGTGGAGCCATTCCATCCACTACATTGGCGAGGGCAAGGTTGTCGCATTAAATATTTCAAAAGCTTTCGGCAGAGTTTGGCATCCAGCCATTTTGTCGAAAATGCATTCCCATCGAGTAGAGAATGCACTGATCCTGTTACAATCCAATCCGACCGAGGGAAGAGCGTGGACGTTTTTGTGCCGAACCAAAATGATATAAATTAGTTGGATTGTCCACAAACGACATGTCTTTAAACTTTATTGGATTCACTAAAATGAAACTAATTTTAGTACAATTTCAAAACACACAATTTATTCCTTTTTTGTTTCGACCGAATATATTATGTAGTGTAACAACATACGCACGACATGACCACAGACAATAATATCAAATACATTAATTGCCCGTGTCACATTTTTCAAATATCAAATAACCAGCATTCGTTGTTGACCATAACTTCAAGGTCAAGTCGTTTCATTTCGTAAACAAGCGAATAGCTCCGGTTACGAAGAAACGTTTCCGAGTTTATCATTGGCAAGCAATTAATGAATTAATTGGGTCAACTCGCAGCGTAGTTTTTGCATTGCACTCTTAATTGATTGTGAAGAATAAAATAGCCTAAGTAATCAATATTTGTATAAGTGAAGTTATCGGGGTCCTCGATAGTATAGTGGTTAGTATACCCGCCTGTCACCCGGGAGACCGGGGTTCGATTCCCCGTCGGGGAGCCCCTGGCGCAAGACTAATGACCTTGCCCAGAAAAAATAAATCATTATGGAAAATTTAACAAGCCTCAAGACTTGCTAAATAAGGCCAAGACCAGTTCCCGGTTGTAGTGCCGATGATGATGATGAAGTTACCGTTAAGAAAAGAATTGCATGTTAGGCAATATTTATATGGAAATTGTGGATAATTGAACGAATGATTAGGAGTATAAATACCCGAATCATTTCAGAAATAAATCAATCATTAAGCAACTGTCTTTCTGATTCAAAAAAACTGCGGCGCATTCGCCATACACTTTTAACGTGCTGTGCTTTATACAGCGACAAGTAGGGGAAACTAGAATATAGCTCCTGATATATTATTTAAAGACACTGCATAAAAACTTGTGGATACAAAGACAAAATTCTACTTGGCGATCCTTAAGCACCGCATGGCGATCCTTCTACCCTCCACACGTTACATGGCGACCCTGCAAAACCAACCAGGAATCTTTTTGATCGTTGAAGATTAACTGTACTGATCTGGAACTTTTTCTGATCGATGATCCTGCACTAACCTGGCATACTGGAATCTGAAGACCTTCTGAAGCAATACTGCAATCTTGAATCTTTGATCATTATCAACGAATATTTGGAGACTTTTTGATGGTATCCTGCACAACTAACCAGGAATCCTTTTGATCGTTAGAGATTTTAGATAAAAACCTACAAAAAGTCGATTCTCTGTCGGATTTTTAGAAGAGATCCTACAGACAAACAAGAATAATTCCGTAAATCGAAGGGCACACACCAATTAAACGGATGGCGGCATATTCCAAGCAAGAGCTAGATGACCTTTTTAACAGCCTAGACCAACCACTGGCATATGCAAGTGAAGAAGAATATATTCCGCGAAGTCAAGAGGGACCAGAACCACCGGAATACAAACCAACACCGAAGGAAGCTGGACCTAAGCCCCTAACCAAGAGTACAGGAAGAGACAAGAAGCGAATAGAAAACTAGGAGAACAAAAAGCTGAAAAACCCAAAAGAAGACAAAGGGGAGGCAAAGCAGTGAAGATAAGACAACAACGTGCGGAACTACACCGGATAATACCAGTAACCAAGGACCAAGAGCTGAAGAGGAACCTGATAAATAAATTGAAAGCACTAAGCAAATAATGGGCTCCGCAAACACCAAAGATGAGGTGATAAACAATAATGTAGCAGCCACTGGCGGAATTTTAAACATTCAAACAGAAAATTCACTATATATAGTTATAATTATTTTAATAATATTGTTAATCTTAAAATTAAACAGCTATTATAAGAAATATGTTAGAAAACAAATGATAAAAAATAAAATGAATAGTGTTTAAAAATAAGAAAAAAAAAAGAAAATACATATATAATAAATAATATATCAATGTTATGGAACAATATACACCCCTATTAGCAATTTTAAATAATTTAAAAAAAAAATCCAAATAGAGATTACACGGTGGACAATATCAAACAAAAACAAAGAGAAATAACAGAAATCTGGAACACAGTGATAAAAGAAACAGAAATAACAGAAGAAGAAAAGAAATTTTTGCAAAGCATTGTAGATCAAATAAACCATCTACTTAAGTCAAAAAAAAAGAAATGAACATGGCAAAATTTGATACACTAACAGCAGGGAAGCTCATCCCAGAATTCAATGGAGACTCAAAAACTTTAACTAACTTCATAGGATTAATTAAGTTCTACAGTGACACACTACAGGAGGAAGCAGAAAAAAAATAAACTGATAGAATTCATAGTTGCAACCAAATTTACAAATAAAGTGAGAAACAGTCTGTTAACAGAAATAACTCCCAAAACACTAGCGGATTTACAACAGACATTATCAAAGATATACAAACCAATAAAGAACCTGTGGGGGGTTTCTCTATTCTACATGAGAAACAACCCACAATTCCAACCAACTTTTCCACCTAATTTCGACCGCTTTCAGCGCGTCATACTCACCCCGTTCCTTTATATGTATTGCCCCGTAAAACATTTCAAACGGACGTATAGCTAAACTCATTATCCTTTGCAGATAATGCATAATTGAGTTTAGCTACATAAATGTCATACGGCAACTCCATTCTTGCTAACCATGAGTTTCCCATCGGAAATCTCATAATGTCGGTTAGCAACAACAAGTCTAAAAGAACGACGCTGTTGCATCATAGCAAAATAGCTGCGGTAATTTCAGCGTCTTAGAGTCTGGTTCTCACGCGAATTATTTCCCAAACATCAGCGGCGTCCTATCGACTTTCCCTCAGATCACCCATTCGCTTGGGATCAATGATCTGTCTTTGCAGGGGAGTAACATCCGTTAGGTTTCCCTCTCATTCGTATTTCTTTCCACGGTTCAATGCGCTCTAACTACACCATAGCCGTACCACTGGGTCAGTAGGACGTGTCAGTAGCTGCATCTGATACCAACACACACAACCAAAGCTACCCCGAGATCACAGCATATCATGTTTTCTGTTCTCTCATTCTTCATGTCCGTCAATTACCCTATTAACAAAAGTTACTCATACTTTGACGGGCGTGAGGTTGAGAAGCAGAGACGTGGTCTCTTTTGGTTGTCCTGTGTGTAGAAAGAAATATGAATTTCAACCCTAATTCACCCTAGTCGCTATTCAATCACCATCGCGTGCAGTCACGCTGCCGCAGGAGTCGCTAGTCATTTTCCACAGTGTCACGTCGCGCCGTCGCTCGTGATAATAGAATTAAAAATACAAAAAAAAAATGAAATCAACTTTTAGTAAAGACAGTGCGTTTTTATTTATCGTGCCCTTTTGAGTGCTGGAGTTACAACATTTTCGTCGGAGTGAGTGAATACTTGCCGTACGTCGGCATATGCACATTAACCCCCACAAACCCACTCACCATACTCAATGAATTAGCGAGATCCTACCAAGGAAATCAGAATGTTACCACATTTGCGAACAAAATAGAAGCTCAAACAGCCCAACTGAATGAAATCCAAATTTCGCAACAAGGGAACTCTATAGAAGACAGTAGCAGACAGTTAATAGTACATTGAATGATCAAATCCGGTTCAATGCATTTAAAAATGGACTAAATGAAGCAAACAGACAAATAGTCTTGGCAGCAAAAGTCACCACGCTCAGAGAAGCAATACAATTAGGCACAGAGATAGAGAATACAACACGGCAAAGCATTGTAATGTGTGTAAACGCACATCCGAACTATAGATCAAACTATAATCAAAGATGGAATAACCAGAGTCATAGAGGTAGAAGACCATCTAATAATTTTAATAGAAATATAATGAGCAATGGTAGACAACATATGCACTACCATGGCCACCGAGGGAATGACACCAAACAGGGAAACTTGGGTGTCCCCGGTCGGCAGAATCGCGGAACTTTCGGAAGAAAGAGAGAATGAATTTTAAGAGAAAGGAGAAAATACTAAACATAAATAACGATCTAACAAATTTTATTAAATTAAGAGTTAAGAATATAGTAGGAGTATTCACATTCTTAGTGGATACAGGCGCCGATATCTCAATTTTTAAAACAAATTATATAAGAAATATAAATAATAGCGCAAGTTGTCAAATAAATGGAATAACAGATAATGTTATATTTTCTAAAGGTGTATCTAAGTTATAACTTGTCATAGGAGACAAAATAATAGAACATACATTTCACATAGTCAATGACTCCATGAATCTTTCGACAGATGGGATACTAGGACGTGACTTCAAAATAGATTATGAAGGGTACGTGCTTGAAATCAATCTGGAAGAAGACCAAATAATATTACAAATGAATATGAATATGAAATGTCTAAACAAGATCTCGATACCACCTCGAACAGAGATGATTCAGAAAATAGAGATGGATCTAAATCAAGACAGTGTCATTATTGGTAACGAAATAAAAAAAGGTATATTTGTAGCTAACTCAATAGTACCAGCAAGAGGCATCAAACATATCAAAATCTTGAATACAAGGGATACTGAAGAAATCATAGAAAACGCTATGATTGGTATAGAACCTTTAAGTAACTACCAAATCGTATCATGTAACAACAAACATGAAAACCTCGACAGATTCAGATGTATCAAGAAAGAAATAAAGATAGAAAGCCTAGATGAGAATGCTGCAAACTCAGTACTAAACATTTGTGAAAAATTTCAAGATGTATTTCACATTGCAGGAGAAAAACTGACCACTAACAATTTTTATGAACAACATATCGCGACAACGGACAATAACCCCGTTTATATAAAAATTATAGATTGCCAAATGCACATTTGCAAGAAATAAAAGAGCAAGTATCAGAGCTACTAAGGAATGATATTGTGACGCATATGACAATCAGTACTGGAATCTTCGAGGAAGTCCGAAACAAAGTACTAGATTATTTTAGGAAGTACTGGAACACTGGAATAGAAAAGTCGAGATTATGGAACGGACGGAAACGAAACGCCGAATCAGAATGAGGGAACGGTATAAATACGTCGCACACAGACCATGGAGAGGAGTCATAAGTAAGGCAGTGAAGCAAGCGATACGTGCGGAAGCGAAAGTCTCGAGTAAGAAGTAGAAAGTGTTTACAACGAAATCATTATGTGTACGGTAAAAAGCAACGGTTGTATTACGGACTAATAAAGTGTTGTATCGATTTAACGGCTCTTATTTATTTTAACATAATTAATCCAGCGAACCCTAAGCTCGCTACAATATAATAGAACCATCCATTAGTCCATATAATTCTCCACTTCTAATAGTTCCAAAGAAAAGTAATGGACAAACTAAATGGAGATTAGTAGTAGATTTCATGTCATTAAACAAAAAGGTGGTAGATGATAAATTTCCATTAACTAGACTAGACGATGTACTAGGTAAACTAGGAGATGCGAAGTATTTCTCTACATTAGATATGACAAGCTCATTTCAGCAAATACCTTTACATAGAAGATCAAGACCTTTGACTGCGGTTCTCAACTAACGATGGCCATTTTCATTTCAAAAGATTACCGTTTGGATTAAAAGCATCAACAAACAGTTTTCACAGAATGCTAACAATAGCACTTAGCGGCCTACAAGCTTCAGCATTTCTATATGTGGATGATATAATACTATTTGGACGAGACTTGAAAGACCATAATAACAACTTGGGCAAAGTCTTGGAAAGATTACAGCGATATAATTTAAAATTAAATCCAAGCAAGTGTACGTTTTTGAAGCCAGAAGTAGTATACCTTGGTCACTTAATCACTCCAGAAGGAATATGTACAGATCCAGCGAAGCACGAAATAATTAGATCTTACCCTATACCAAAAGATGCAGACGAAGTAAGAAGATTTGTAGGATTTAGTAATTACTACAAGAGATTCATCAAGGATTTTGCAGATATAGCAAGACCTGTGGGGAGGAAGTAATGTGCCTAACACGGACAGTAGGTTCACTTCCTCCTCCATCATAAATTGTTCGCGCGAACACTGTCCACAACGCAAGGGGGGAGAAAACGATGGTTGACCTTTGCGACCGAGCGGACACAACACAGAAACAAAAACACTCCGGCGATGCTATTTATGCTTAAACTTTTTTTATTATGAATGATCCTTACTTATACTTATTACTAGTGTTGGCTGATTTTAATAGATTCTTAGACATTCCACACACGAACTGCGGCACAAACGTTTTAACCCACCGTGCCGGGCGCCGGTGCCAACACAGTTATAAATAAATCACAATTTTTGTCTTTAAGCCGATGCCGAGGGGATCAAGCACACCGAATTGTCCTTGGCAGCAAATTCTATTTGAATATGGAAAGATTGCTTATAATTAGATGTTGATGACTAAAACTTATTTATAAACTTTAAATACGTTTGCATGAGACATGTTTTTTAAAATGGCATTTTTTTAATTTTTTTTATTATACTTCTCTCGGGAGAGGCGAACCTATAGCGCCGAGTGGGCACCTCGAGATGGCACCGAATAACTGTTGCAGTTCTTTTTGAACAGTTGCAGGTTGTAACGCTTCGGGAACACTCGCGTGGGAGGAGTTCTACAAATTCCCCGCTCTGTAACGGAACGAGTTCTGATGCAGTGATGTTCGCGCTATCGGGAGATGAACCACAAACGGGTGCGATCCGTCGGATTGTCTTGTGGAGCGCACACAAACAGATTTGCGTGGAACAATACCAAGAATCTCCGAAGAACAGCACCCGTGATAATATCTGTAAAACAGACAGAGGTCGGCTACGCACCTTCGATGTGATAGCGACTGTAGTCCCAACGTCAGCGCCGAGTCCCCGATCAGGTGGATCGCTCGTCTCTGTACGCTCTCAAGCAGGTCGAGGGTATGTTTAGGAACCGAGCTCCAAACATGAGAGCAATATTCGAGTGCGGGTCTAATTTGAGATTTATATAGGAGAAGAAGTTGGGCCGGAGTAAAATATTTGTTGGCTCTAAAAAGATAGCTCAGTTGTCCTGAGGCTGACCTGACGATCTCGGCGCGTGTTTATGATGTGTTCCCACAGACCATGACGCCGAGCAATTTCAAACTTTCCCCAGCCTCGAGGGCCCGGCCATTCATCATCGGCTGTGGAACCGATGATCCACTTTTCTTTATGAATGTTGTATATTGTGTCTTCGCTGTATTGAAGTCGAAGAGATTGGCCCTTCCCCACTGCAGGACCCTATCTAGACCCTGATTCAGAGAGTCTGTCTACATCTCAGCTAATGCGACGTAGATGCACCAATCGGCCGAACACTCGAAAGGGCGGAAACAAGCGTACTATAATCCGCAAAACTGAACACCTTGTTATCCGTTGTCTCCAACAAATCATTTATGTGAAGCAAGAACAAGGTTGGCGCCAAAATAGAACCCTGTGGCACCCCCGAATTAACAGGATACAGATCCGAACACTCGCCGTTCACAACAACCCGGATCGATCGATTCTCGAGGAAGCTCTTCGTCCAGTTGCAAAGCTGTTGGGAAAGTCCATATGAACGAAGTTTGCTCAGCAATGCCCCGTGCCAGACGCGGTCAAAAGCCTTGGAGATATCCAATGCGACCGCCCTTGACTCACCATGCCGTTCAATCGCAGATGTCCATATATCGGTTATAAGTGTCGAAAGGTCTCCTGTGGACCGCCTGCCACGGAATCCGTATTGACGATCATTCTGAAGTCCGTTGCACTCCAAATACTTAACCAACTCTGTATTGATGACTTTTTCCATTACCTTAGATAAAATAGACAGTAATGCTATCGGACGGTAATTTTGTGGGAGACACTTTTTTCCCGTCTTTGGGATTGGCTGAACTCGAGCGATTTTCCAGCAGGCAGGAAAGGTCCTGCGTGCATAAGATAAGCGGAGGAGTCTGCCAAGAACCACCGATAGTTCTGGAGCACAGTTCCTAAGGACTATTGCTGGTATTCCGTCCGGGCCGGTTGCCTTCCTACAATCCACTTCACGTAGAATGCGTTGAATAGTGCGCGGATGAAATCTCCAATCCCGCATCGAACACCGTACCGGAGAGATCACAGGTGGTTCCAAAAGGCCGGGATCGAGGTTTGAATTTGCGGAAAACAAATTCGCGGACACATTAGCTTTATCCTTTGAATTCGTGACCAACGTCCCGCTGTGTGTCACCAACGGTGGGAAAGAGGAGGGTGTGAACTTACCGCTGACAGCTTTTGCCATTGACCAGAAGGAGCGCGAATCAGTTGGGCACCGAAGGAGCTTATTGATCCCTGTCGGTGTGAGCTTTCTTCGCGGTATCAATCGCCTGGTTGCACGCGTTTCTGATTCTAACAAAATTCGTTCTGTTAACATCGGTGGGGTTGGAGCGCCATTGCTTAAAAGCTCTATTTTTTGTCGCTGTAATCAGATCGCATTTTTTATCAATCCAAGGTTTATCAGACGAACTTCGCTTGATGGAATGTGGAATATACATCTCCATCATCATCATCGGCACCACAACCGGGAGCCGGTCTTAGCCTTATTTAGCAAGTCCTGAGGCTTGTTAAATTTTCCATAATGATTTGTTTTTTCTGGGCAAGGTCAGTAGTCTTGCGCTACAGGCTCCCCGACGGGGAATCGAACCCCGGTCTCCCGCGTGACAGGCGGGTATACCAACCACTATACTATCGAGGAGCCCATACATCTCCATCCCCAGAAGAATAATCTCTGATACCGACTCCGCGCAAGCGTTAACATCGGAGTTTCCGAAGCACACCTCGGACCATGGAAAGGGTGCGAAGAAATCTCGCAAATCGTCCCAGTTAGTAGCCCCATACTTCCATACATGGCGAAGCCGCCCAGGCCGATTACTCGCTTGATATGCAAGTGCTTGCGCGACAGATACCAAACAGTGATCTGAGTTTCCCAGTGGTGCAGAAACCTCTACGGTATAAATAGTCGGTGCGGATGTCAAAACCAGATCCAGGGTGTTCGCATAATCGCCCCGGGCATCCGGCACTCGCGTTGGTCTGTTATATAATTAAGGCTCATTTAATTATCCCTCCCCCTTTGAAGAATTAACATCTCGTGTCTCCACATATATCCTTCCCCTCCTCCTTCCCTTCCCTCCAAATTACTAATTTCCCTTTACCATTACAATAGAATTGTTGTGAGATTGGACCTCGAGGAGATCGGATCGGATGATCGAACGTGGAAGGTGAGCGCACAAGACAGGGAACAATGGCGGAGCCGAGTCGGTGAGGTCGTGAACTTCCGGGTTCCTACAGGCCCGTAAATTGTTATTATTACAATAGAATATCCCCTTTACAATAGAATATAATTTAAATAAACGTAAAACCCATTTAAAACCTCATTCACATTGCAATAGTCATCTTCTTTGTATTAGCCACAATCGCCCCCTATTAGCCATCTCGGCCGCTTCCTCGAAATCACTATCATGGAAGCGGAACGAAAAAGAATATGTGCCGAAAGACACGAGATTGTTCCTTCTGGTTCATCGTGGGGTCGACGCGAACAGTTCGGTTGAGTTTTCGGTCCCGCAAAAATAATACATAAAAGAAGAAGAACAATTTTGTTAATGGGCTTAGAGTTTTTCATTCGAGCCGTGTGCGCGTGTGGCTTGTAGAATAAAAATAACGGAAGAATAAAAAGGAAAACCGTTGAAAAAGAATCGAGTTGAAAAGGAATTGTGTGTAACGTGAAAAGAATTAATAATTAAAAAAAAAAAGGAACGAAGAAAGGAATTGGGTGTAATCAATCGAATGAAATTTAATATTAATTCGATACAGTAAACAGAGGTGAAAATAAATCAAACAATTAAATAAAGAAATGCGTTGTTGTATTATTGTTAGATCCGTATCATTAATAAAGTGAACAGAGGTGAACATTAGTTAGATCCGATCCAAGAATAGCGGGTATCAACATACGTCCAGAGAAGAAAACAACACAGGGGGTAAGTTCTGTGTTTAACAGATTAATTGTTCAAATAAAATAGAACAATTTGGCGCAGCCGGCGTCGGCACTAGCGATCGAAAGATTGTTTTAAATCCTGGAGCATAAAGCTCGGAGGTGCGCGACCATTGGTGGAAAGAGCCCAGAGGCTCTAACGAACCCACGCCAACCACAACAAGGAAAAATAAAACTTGGTTTTGCTGTGGATTAGGCGATAATAAAAAAATAAATACATTTCAAAAATCAAAAAATAAGAAAGAATAAAATAAAAAAGTTCAAAAAATCAATACAAAGAAATTTACAAAAATTTTAAGGATTTAAAAAAGGGGACACTTCGGTAGAACGCCTACCAATAAACCCTTCGGAGGTGGAAATCTTGATGAGTAGACCGGTCATTGTACCAGGGCGCTCAAGGAAGATAATTGGGCTCCCCATAGAGATCCGGGAGAAGGTAATCTTAGTACCTAAGGTGCATAGGATACGAAGACACACCAGCGGCTTTCACTTCAACAATCAAAACAGAACGGGGTAAGTTTTGTGTCATAAACAAAATAAAAAATTGTTAAAAGAAAATATAACAATTTAACATCTCCGCCAGCCTCCCAGCCTCGTCGGTTCTACTACAATGTAACAACCAGCCGGAATTGTGCACATTAAAATCGCCAAGGACAACAATTTCAGAAGCTGATTGGTTGATCTGTCCAGTCGACGGTGTATGAAAGATGTGCGAAAAATGTCGCTGATCGATCGTCATTCCGGGAGCGGTAAAGACAACAAAGAAATTTATTGGAATTCCTCAGCACGACCCTCAACCATATGATGTCCATATTATTGGGTTCCAACGCCTCCATCCTCTGGCAAGCCAGATCGGACCGCGCGAAGACGCAGACTCCGCCCATAAAACGGAATCTCGAATGTAAGTCGTATTCTGAGCAACGAAGATATGTCGAATCAGTTGACGAATCGACCTGGGTCTCAGATAGGGCAAGGATAACAGGTTTCGTTGTTTGTAAATATTGGTGGACGGCGTTTACATTCGTATTGGTGAAACAGATGCCCCTGATGTTACAAAATGCCGTCACAAGTCGGGCGTGGGCAGAGCCTCGAGAGCGAGCCCGGTTATGCGATAACGAACCTCTTAAAGTTTCATTATTTATCAGGATATCTGCATGGTGTTCCCCCTGACATAGTCCCCCCCGGAGATCCGAATGGGAGACTAGTTTACCTCCGGAATTCTTTATATCAGAAGGTACCATCATGACTTATCTCCGTGTCAGTCCGGGCCATCAGCCACACATCCGAAACACCGTCGAAGATTTCTCTCGGCGATATCCCGGAATGTACAGCGTGACGGGGTGGTATCTCACCTTGGGACTGACTACCACCTAACCAACCTTTTCTCGAACCGGTCCATCAGCCAAGCTCCGAAAGATGGCCAGGGATTTCTCCTGACCATTTCACGGAGCCTAAAGCTTGATGGGGTGGTATTTCACCGGGCGCACAGGGCGTTGGGACCCCGGCTACCACTCGGCCTTTAGTCGCCTCTTACGACAAGCTGGCCTAGCTGTGAGTATATTCTAACGCCCTACTCACAACATCCCGCGCAGCTTCGTTAATTTTCGTTTAGGCTTTTAACACACTTTCTTTTAAACAACAGTTTAATGCGGAAAATGTACAGGATTTTCGTAACTTAAAAATAAAAACATGTTTTTATTTAAATGCTCGATAGTGACACAAAAATCGATATTTTTAGAATCCCCTACTCGCGATATTTCCCTACTTATAAATGGTTATTTAAGAGAAATGATAATGCAAGGAAAACCTCTTATAGTATTTTTTTTTTTTGCTTTGTCATTAGAGCAAATTATACAAATATTCATATTCCTGTATTTATAAGTGAACGTGCTTGAGGTATACCACCACAGTAGTAGTTTCCTATGTCCAGCTGAAAATATTTTAATCAATTTTGAACTGAATATATTTAAGTTAATTAAGTTTTCTAACTTTTAATTATAGCCCGTTTTCTAACAGTTGAGTTATGGAGCCTACGCTCAAAACAAATTCAGTCATTCAACGTTTCAGGATTTTATATCGGTCATCCATACACCAATGGTTTCATCCCACGATGGCACTGTACAAGATCTGACATTTAATAGCTCCGCAGTGTGCCACAATCTAACACCATTTTACTTCTGCCGAATTCTTATTGAGCTAAATATCCTACAATTGTTGCTGTGAAACGTCATTACCTAAATGTAGATCGTTTTGTTTTTATGATGTCCCATCGCTATTATTTATTGCACCCCAGACAGGTGTACAAATGCACCCCCGATTCCAAAATCCCAAGCGCAACGACACGTGTCAAAAAAATTCAATGAAAACACAGGAACCGAGCCGTTGCCTGCTTTATTTTTACCTTACGGCTATTTGGGATCCTACACACTTTCTTATCCTTCTTTTTATCGCCTGTATGTGTACGTTCGTCATCAGGCTCGTGTGCAGAATGTTAAATTGATTGCACCTTTGCTTGTCCGTATTTTGGCAGCTGGTTCCCCTCATATTGAGACTGAATGGAAGGTGTGTCCACATCACAGATATAGTTTTTTGTGTCGACCTTACCAAACAAAGTGTTCCTAATGAACATATTTTTTATCTGTGACTTTAAGACGCTCTCGTTCACCAGATGCAAAATACGACTATTCGTTGATGTCCATTCGATTGGAACATCTGCCCTTGATTTTTATAGCGTGCAACATGTCAGATGGTATAAGGACTTCACTAAGGATATAGATAACATTCAGTTTTTGTGCTGATGGGAGGTTGCCATGTGGAGACAATAGAATGTGTCGGCACACGACTAGGGTGTGGGGACAAAGAGAATGAGTCACGTACATTGTAGTCCCCGTTGCAGTGAAGTGACTAATTCAATTTCAATTATGTGTGGCAATATTTAAATTATGGCGTTGAGGTTTTAACTTGTCATAATCAGGGGCGCCGTACCGGTCTTTTTATTTATCTCACAAAAGGTGTAGGAAGGAAACGTGAAATAAACTAACTTTTTGTTTGATCAAATATAAGGCGTATTATGAAAAAATAGTGGTACTCCTTTCCATGATGTTTCTATCTACACCATCTAACACATCACGCAAATGAACTTGTGATCAGTGTTTAGATTAGGCTGTGAAGTTATGTGCGCATCGTATTGGTAAGCATGTTAAACCACACATTGTGAAAATAGTCAGTATTTATTATCTAGGGCACGTTTTTTCGATATGTAAGGGTTGGCAATAAGAACGAGAGCTTTTAAAGGTAAATAAAATAATGTCGCGCTGTGATAAATTTGTGATTTCTAAAGATGTCTGCAAAATAATACCAGCTAGATATTCGCAATGGTTTCATTGCCATACCTCCGAAGGAATGTCCAAATTCTTAATAAAATATCTGTAGGTGTGCTGCTCGATCTCGTTGTTTCCATTGTTATCGCGTCTGTGCATCATGTGGCGCCATCCTGTTGAAGTCGCATATTGTCAATATCTACAGCACCTAATTCCAGCCAAATAATGTTGATTAATATTTCACGTTAACGCTCACATTTCACAGAAATTGAATTACCCACATTGTTTTCGAAAAAAAAATCCAAAGATTCTTCCAGTACAAAAGGCCCGTCCAATTGTGATCTTTTCTAGATGCATACGCTTTCGGACAATAGTCGTGGGACTTTCATCAGCTCAAATGTAAAAATTCTGCTCATTCACAAAACCACTAAGATGAAAATGGGCTTCGTAACTAACAATTTTTTTTTTTTACAATCACCCGCACAAAAGGGGATTTTGAAGTTACCTTAAATGTCAGAGCACAGTGCGAGCGGATGGAGAGGAAGCGGATAAGGAAAGGAGGTGCCGATGTATTTGGTCTTGAATGTCTGGACATCACAACGACGAGGAAACACATGGACAGGTAGAGCATTCCACATTCGTGTTGTTTGGGTCAAGAATGACACTCTATGCTTATTTGTGCGCCCGGAGTCCACTTTCACCGTGAATTGAACCGCATTCTCAGATTGACGGGTATCGCGGGAAAACGTCTGAAGGGGCGGAACACATTCAGCAAGTTCAGTTGAGAAACGACCGTGGTAATACCTATAGAAAAGAGATAGGCATGATACGTTGCGCCTGTGCTCTAACGACGGAATTGACCGACTTACGGCTGGGTTCCCAAAAAGTTTCATTGCTCGTTTTTACATCCTGTCAAGCACGTGTAGTGCAGTTTTGGATGCGCCTGACCAAATATGGGAGTTGAACTCGATTTTGGGACGAATATACGCCTTGTAAATAGTGGCCAGGTTGGATGGAGTGAAGTATCTTTTGCATCTCTTAAGGAATCCGATACATTTGGCTGCACTTTTCACAGCTTCAAATATGTGGTCATTCCAGTTAAGAGTCGAATTATTTCGAGTGCCGAGGATTGATAGTTCCTTAGCTTCGTCGATGCAAGTGCCGTTCATAGACAGTATATTTATTTTGGGGCTCGCCTTTGACGACAAGAGACAGCACTGAGTTTTTTGGGCATTGAATTCTACACGGTTAGATAATCCCCATTGATATATCTTGTTGAGGTCTGAATTCAATGTATCAAGCATAAACTGCTGGTTGGTAATGATGTTAGAAGAGTTTGGTCGGAAATGATCATATGAGTATGAGAAACACAACGTGCTATCATCAGCAAACTAGTGAATTGGGTTGTGAGTAATTGACAAGAGATCATGTATAAAGATGAGGAAGAGAGTGCGTGGGAGTACCGAACCCTGGGGAACACCTGCAATAATTTGATGGCAGACAGATTTGACACCATCAAGAACCACTTAGATTGAACGGCCAGAATAATAGTCTCTTATCCATTGGAGCGGGGTATTGTCCACTCCATATGAATGCAATTTTGACCAAGGGGCTGGATGCCAAACAACGACTACCTTGCTTTTACCGAGTTAGTGGATGGAATGGCTCCACTTTTCGGTAAGGTACGCCATCAGATCTCCTGTGGACCTGTTGCTACGAAAGCCATATTGGTGGTCATTGAGGAGGTCATTTGATTCCAAATATTTCGAAAGTTGACGGTTGATAAGAGATTCCATTACCTTGGAGGGAATAGAAGTTAGCGCTACGGGTCGATAAGAAGAAAGGGATGATTTGTCACCCTTTTTGGGAATTGGCTGAATGTTCGCTGACTTCCATCTATTTGGGAAACGGCCATTAGAATAAGATAAATGGAAGAGTTTCCGCAGTAGTTTAGCGAGTGAAGAGGAACATCTCTTCAAGAGGATTGGGAGAATGCCGCCCGAACCAGCGGATTTGTGTGCGTTTAGTTCTTTGATTGCGCGGGTAACAGTACGCGTTCGGAAGCGAATCTGGCTCATGGTGTGCTGCTTATGCTCAACTTGAGCCGAACTAATGTGGTATTAGGCAACGTTGAGTTGGCTGCACAATGTGCAGCAAGTAGATTCCCCTTCTTTATGCAGTGGTGACTGGTTTGTCGTCGACTATAAGCGATGGAATGGATGAAGAGACTAAGTTTTGAATGTTTTTCACGAATGCCCAGAAGTTTCTACTACCCGTGGGAGACTGTAGTGTTTTTTGTCTCACTCTTTGGTTATGCAAGAACATGGCGTGTTGAATATACACATTGCAGTCATTTCTAGCTCTCTTAAATCTTTTCCGGTTTTCCTCAGTATTGTTTGATTTATACAACCGTAAGCTGAACTCTTTAGCCTTAATGGCTTCTCTGCACCCGGAATCGAACCACGTATTTCTCTTGGGTTTGATACTCTTTACTCTGTGTGAAATAAAGGTCTGCATACCAAGTAGAATGGTGTCTGTCAATGTGTCCGCTATAGAGTCAACATCGTTATGGAGGAAAAATAACGACCAATTTAACTTCCCAAAAAGTCGTTCAGACCTTATCAGTTGGATTTCTCGTAGAACCATACTGTTCTTTTGGGAGTTTTCTCATTAACGTTACTGTTGGTTAGAGGAAATTTAGCTGACACGATACAGTGGTCTGAAGTGCCCAAAGGCGAAGAAACTTCAATTGTGTATTTGTTTGGGTGCGAGGTGAAAAACAAGTCCAGTGTGTTGGCGAAATGACCATATATATCTCGTACCCGTGTTGGCTCATTGACAAGTTGAGTTAAACTATTTGAATCAGCAAAAAGCTGGACATATTGACCTTCAGGTATTGTGTGTCCGGAGTGACGAAGCCACTGAGAGTTATGTGCATTCAAATCACCCGCAATAACGAGATCAGTGTGAGGATATAGGGTCAAGACCCTATCGACAGATTCAGACAGAGCATCAAATTCGTTAAAGGATGCGCTTCTATCCAAGTTTGGGCTTCTGTAAAGAAAGCAGTAATATATGATATGCTTACGAACGTGTAGTTTTAGCCAACATAAATTAAATTCTGCGTTGGAACAGAGCCCATATTGTGGCAGAAGCTGATAAGCAATATAATTTCGTATGTATGTAAGGTGTTATGCCCCTGTAGTAGGTGCCCCACTAGGTCCGTGCCGAAATCCAGGTTACATCCCTTCCGTGATGAACTTTATGCCACTCAAATACACAAAACTCTCCAACGATTATTCATCAATCGAGAGTATCGATGCCTTAGGGACGCAAACAGAGGTGCGAAAAAAGGAAAACAGACACAAGGGATGGAATGAGTAGACGGTTTTCCCGCACTGCACATCACTCGCGTGTATATTCTCGTACTTTTCACACCACTAAGACGCGTGTGTGGGGGGATGGGTGCGGACATACAGGGCAAAGTCTCTGATTGCCTTCAACCCGGCGAAGGCCAGGACGATCCTTGTTCCTGTTCAATCCAAGTTGACATGCAGTCTCCACGTGACACCCCTGGATAGCTACTTTGACACCCGCCAAGTAGTGAACCAATGCATGCAGCGACATCCTGAGAAAGGTTGGCGCAAGGCTAATAACCAGGCCCGTAAAAATGAATTATTATGGCAAATTTAACAAGCCTCGGATATGGACCGGATACACGACGACGACCACGAAAACGAAAACGGCTAAACGATTTAAGGATTTTTTCATGGAACATACGCTCACTATACAGAGCTCGACTTGCACAGCAACTAGCCGATGCCCTGTCCGAATATAAGGCCGTCATAACAGCATTACAAGAAATAAGATGGACGGGGAGTGGTGTTTTTCAAAGAAAAGAGTATGACATTTATTACAGCTGTCACGCAAAACACCATGTGCTCGGGGTAGGCTTTCTAGTCAGCCAAAAACTGAAGCCTGCCATCATCGGCTTTAATGCAATAAATGAAAGGCTATGCACTCTTCGCGTGCGAGGCAAATTTAAGAACATAAGCCTCATAAACGTTCACGGACCTACAGAGGAGTCCCCTGACGACGAAAAAGAAGAATACTATCAGAACGTCGAACGGGCCCTCAATGCCTGCCCAAGATACGATGTGAAAATCGTTCTTGGGGATTTGAATGCGAAAATAGGTCGGGAGCCGGTTTTCAGGCACTACGCAGGTTCCCATAGTTTGCATGAGAACACTAATGACAATGGACTACGAGTCATCGAACTGGCAGCATCGAAAAACTTGGTCGTTGCGAGTACCAGGTTTCCGCGTAAAGATATCCACAAAGCCACCTGGGTATCACCTGATGGAGCCACTCGCAACCAAATTGACCACGTGTTGATAGATCGCCGCCACTCTTCGAGCCTGATGACGGTACGAACGTACCGAGGTGCCAACGTCGACTCGGATCACTATCTTGTTGGTACAGTTTTGCGAGCGCGGATTGCCTTACGGAGACGTATTGCATCCACGGATCAGGTTCGAATCAACACGGCTGCCTTACGCAATGAGAACACCAGCAACACCTTTGGTCATGCGTTAAGACTCGCCCTCGAAGAGCTCGACGGAGGGAGAGTAAGTCCTGGGGCCAGAATGCCGGGCGTAGAAGAGAAATGGACACGCCTTAAGAATACTGTCATTAGTACTGCCAACTCCATCTTAGGCAGTAGTCGTAGAGATCGGAACAACTGGTTTGATGATGAGTGCAAACTAGCGACTGAACGTAGGAATGCTGCATACCGGGCAATGCAGCAGTCTCATAGGACGCGGGTACGCGAGGAGAAATACAAAGAGCTCAGAAGAACTGAAAAAAGACTTCACAGACAAAAGAAAAGTGCCTGGGAAAAAAATCTTGTCTGTGAAATAGAGAAAAGTAGAGAGCGAGGTCCGCACCAGGCGCGGAAGCTCTACCAAATAATCCGCAGTATGACGCGGTACACACCACGCTGCACTTACTGCAAGGATAAAGAGGGTAATCTGATCACCGATCCTGAAGGCATTCTGGAGCGATGGGAAGTGCACTTTAATGAATTGCTAAATGGTCAGCTCACAGAAGAATTGGAGGCTTCACCAATGCAAGACCAGGACCAAATGCTGCCGCCACCAAGCATTGAGGAAACACTAAAAGCCATTAGACAGCTAAAATCAAATAAAGCCCCTGGAGCTGATGGCATACCAGCTGAGCTGATCAAACAAGGAGGGATAGTGTTACATCACGCAATTCACGAGATCGTGGTGCACGTATGGGAGCAAGAGGAGATGCCGGAAGATTGGCGTCGTGGTATAATTTGCCCCATACATAAGAAGGGAGATATCACACTGTGCAGCAACTATAGGGGTATAACATTGCTGAGTACCGCCTATAAGATACTCTCCACTATCCTACAAGACCGGATATCCCCATACGCTAAAGCCATCATTGGTCAATATCAGTGTGGCTTCATCCCAGGCAAATCAGCAATTGATCAGACATTCACCCTTAGGCAGGCGATGGAAAAATGTCTGGAATTTAAGATTCCACTATATCATCTGTTTATAGACTTCAAGGCCGCCTACGACAGCATAGCCAGGGTAGAACTATATAATGCCATGAGAGAATTCGGCATTCCAAATAAATTGATACGACTTTGTAGGTTGACCATGACCAACGTAACTAGTCAAGTAAAAATAGCGGGATGGCTGTCCAAACCAATAAACATCTATAATGGACTCCGACAAGGGGACGGTCTGGCCTGCCTCCTCTTCAACCTGGCGTTGGAGAAAGCAATCCGTGACTCTGGCGTTACAACTAGAGGGACTATTGTCACCAAGTCCAGCCAGATACTTGCCTACGCAGATGACATCGACATCATCGGTAGAACCGAAACGGCGGTACAGGAATCCTTCACCCAGATCGAGCATGCGGCACAAAACTGGGACTGCGCATTAATGAGGGAAAAACCAAGTACATGGTGGCAACTTCTGCGAAGAGAAGAACTAACGTTGATCAAACTATAAGGGTAGTGGAGCACGAATTTGAAGTAGTGCAATCCTTTAACTACCTTGGGTCAATAGTATCAGCCGATAACAATATGGAAGAAGAAATACGCGAACGGCTGATTAAATCCAACAAAGCCTACTATGGTCTATCAAGGCTCTTTAAATCCCGAAATTTATCCAGAACATCCAAGCTACTACTGTACAAGACCATGGTCTTACCAGTACTCATGTATGGATCCGAGACCTGGTTGCTTAATAAAAGGCACTCTGAACTCTTGGCCGCGTTCGAGAGAAAGGTCTTAAGGAGAATTGTTGGCCCCGTATGTGAGGGAGGACGATTCCGGAGACGCTACAACCACGAGTTGTACGCAATCTACCTTGAAGCTCATATTGTAAGAAAAATCAAGCTCGGTAGACTCCGGTGGGCGGGACACCTAGCTCGAATGAGCGAAGAGGACCCTGCCTGGAAAGTCCTTTGTGGCAGGATGTATGGAGGGAGACAGCGCGGCAGACCTTGTCTGCGATGGAGGGAGGCGTAGACCAGGACGCCCAGAGCCTGGGAGTGCTAAACTGGATGACATCGGCTCGAAATCGGGACCGGTGGTGAGATTTGTTAAATAAGGCCAAGACCGGATCCCGGTTGTAGTGCCGATGATGATGATGAAGACGCGTGTATGGAGATCCGCTTATTTGCATAGGATCGTGCGGAAAACTTTGCACTGCACTCGGGCGCGTGTGGGAAGATCCGTTTGTGTGCTTAGGATCCCACAGTAAGAGTTCTCGCGCGAACCGATAGTGCAATTGGGTATCTTATGTGTATTTAAGATTCCCAAAAAGGATCGCACAATTGATCCGATGGTATGGATCACGAGGGAGAAGCGCACGTGCTGTGTCGTTGCCGGTTTTAAATCGACGCATATCGACATGATATTTTATGAAAAATTCTCATTAATTCACTTTTCTTGTAGATCCAATTGGCGAGAACTCGACACTAGAAATGATCAGTAGGCTTTAGATCTGCTGGTAATTGTACTTTGAACGTATGTAGAGTCAAATCTTAGCCTTATTTAGCAAGTCCTGAGGCTTGTTAAATTTTCCATAATGATTTGTTTTTTCCGGCCGAGGTCATTAGTCTTGCGCCAGAAGCTCCCCGACGGGGAATCGAACCCCGGTCTCCAGCGTGACAGGCGGGTATACTAACCACTATACTATCGAGGAGCCAAATCCTTTCCTAAAATTCAATGTCTTGGTTTTTTTTTTTTTTTTGCAACATTTTTTATTTTCGTTTTATATTCTAGGCTAGACAAATGCTTAAATTCTAGCTTAATTAACTTATATTATAACTTACTGATCCTTCGCAGACGCTCTAAGCTAAACATTACATGACTATTGTGTAATTTGCCTTTCGGTGACAGAACTTTGTTTGTGGCTTTAGTTATGAATATTTGTAACAAAGAAAAATTAGAAAAACTTTGTGCCGAATTTTTGTTGCTGTGTTTTCTTAAAATGTAACTCACTTTTTTTTCCAAATTTTATTTAAAAGAACTTAAATTAAATCTTATACGACCCTAATTCTTGAAAAGCTAAGTCTGTATAAGCTGGCTGATAATGCAGTGATTCTATCGGCATTCGTAATCAGGTCTTTAATTCCCATTCAACCAACAGAACTGTTGGTGCTGTTAAATATTATCGTCCCGGTCTCTGTAGGAGAAAGGCCTACTCAATCACAACAGCTCTTTTTCGGTGCGCGTAACTTTCCGATCGTAACACAATCGCCCATCTACGGATGATCTACTTACATGATAGATCAGCGGAATTTCTGATCCATCTTGTATAAGCCCATTCATGTCCAAATCAAGAAACGCCTCTGGTGGAACAAAACCGTTGCGACGCACGCTCTCATCGTACAGAGTGTTTGGATAATAAGCCCCGAAAATTAGGTAATTGGACGAGCTTGTTGCTCTCGCAATATGTCCTCTGATTAATTTAATCATTAAAGTATCCACCCTATTTATGTATGCCTCATTATATAAAGTCTCATTTGAATAATACGTTTTATAGTCCGATTCCGGTGTTCGATATAATCTGAGACAACTTCTGAGACACTTCCTTTCGAACACCCGAATATTTTCCATCAAATTTAGACATATGTTAAACCAAACTGGACAACCATATATGGGCATTGGCCTGATTGGTGTCATGTGGCATAAAACTTTTACCCTGCTATCAAGTTGACTACTGTGAAATAGCCTCCTTGTCATAGCCAACGTTTTTCTAGCTTTGGCCAAAGCAGCCCCTACATGTCTGTTGAAATACCGATATTGATCTAGCCATATTCCAAGGTATTTAACTACAATCTTGGTTTAAAGTTTGCCTCCGTGCGGTCCCATGAGAACCGCACGGTGCGCCTTCCTGAAAAAACCCCAATAACTGCTACCCAGTCTGCATAAGCTTTGGCTAATGCAATCGCATTATCACCTTAAATGCTACACGCATTAAAGCAATCCAATTTATGTAACCTAAAAGTACCTGTAAGAGAATTCTTACCTGCATTCATTTAATTCAAAATTCCTCTTCAGAAGTCTGTTCCACAGCATATACCTGAAAAGAAAACAATTCGGTTCACATATCATGTAACCATCCCAACCAAGGATAATTATCATTGCGTCGCCTATTCCCAGCTTCATCATGTGTACAACAAATCCCTGTTCATACACATTGGCTGGCGACCTTTTCTCACCACAATAAACAACCCAAGCCGCTGCATATAATTAGCGCAATAGACGCTGAAACCAAATTCTCCAGCATTTCCTAATGCAAACACGAACCCGGTTTCTACTGCAGCCAGAGATGCCATAAACAACCAATTTGCTTTTAGCATGATTTCCCGGATGACTAACTGTTTATTTATTCATCTGCAATGCACACCATAATGCCTTTTGTCCATCTTCCTTTTTTTTTTTTTTGTTCGCTTCGTTTCTCATGACGCTCGCGCATGAGTAAAACAATGCATCTCGTTTTTCCTTTGTTTCACCGCATGGATAAACACGGTGATGGGTGCGATCACACACATACCACCATGATCTACATTACGAGATCTGGTTCTCGCTTGTGGTAAGTAAAACATATCCTTAGTGGAGAGGATATCTACCACAACACCTAAAACTCACCCCATAAGCGAATCATCTCTGCACGAGACGATTGTCGCCCTGTCGTATTTCAACCGCCGATCCGGACGGTTCGTCTTCCGCTCCCCATATCGCCGGGGATGCGTAAATACCGTGGAGTCTCCGTCAACTGTAGGAACGAAAAATTTATAACAATAAATGTATTCAGTGTCAGCGGGTGTTACGTATATAACAATTGAATAAAAAAACAAATAATGTGCAACAGACCGCATCACAAGTTCGAGCCTAAAATCATCTTAATTGTCAATTGTGTTAAATGATAACTCTTGTTTATTTTTGCCGCATCATTAAAATAATTTAACATTAACAGAAACAATAAAAACGACTTACACAAACAACTTCCTGGTGTTTCCTTTCTTTACGTAACCGGTTAGTGGCGGAGTTTTGCTGATTCTGTTTGAGAACAATTCTGGTGAAGAAATTTCTTTCGGTGTTCGGCGGAACTTTCGATTAGTGATGGGGAGTGAAGTGAACCGTGTGCCCATGTCCGACATAATACTTCTCCTCCCCACAAACTAACTTTTGCCAATTTTTCCTTATGTCATTCGTGGCTTTATTAATGGGGTTCTAACGAGGATGGCTTCACATATTTGGAAGTTGATCTTAAGTTTACAGTCGTCGCAATAGCGACGATGCACTTTGTTGAGGTCTCGCTGTAGTAAGCTATTTATGATTCCAACTTTCGGGGCTGTTCTTTAAATTATGAGATCGTCTGCGTATGCAGTAGCCGGCGGAAGTACATCTAATAAGTTGCTAATGTAAATGTTAATAAGAATCGAAGAAAGTACCGCTCCCTGTTGTAAGCCATACTTGATATTATATGTTATATTGGAGATCACTTTGCCACTTTTGACCACGAACCTCCTATCATTCAACATATCATAAAGAACATATAGTAAAGTCTTATGTATGCTATGTCTGACCAGTTTGTAATATAACCCTTAGATCTAGACGGTATCAAAGGATTTTTTCAAGTCGATCAGAAAGGTGTGCATTGGTTCCTTCATTTATTCCGTTGTATGTCAGAGATCAGTTTAGCTGCGGCATGTGTGCTTTCATGACCCGTCGTAACGCCAAACTTGTTATTGGGAATAATGTTGCCGTCTAGCCATTTTAGCAGAGCTTTGTTAATAGTCTTTTCAAATACTTCACCGATGCTTGGGAGTAAACTTATTGAACGCATGTTCATTGGGTTGGTACAGTCTTTGCCCTTTTTTTGGAATGGGTTGTATGATTGCCGTTTTCCAACGCGTGGGAAAGTACGCATTATTCAACGTGTAGTTAAACGGGACCGTGTATATACTCATATCTATTGCCATTGGGGGCTGGTTCTTGAGTACGATGTTAGGTACTCCATCTGTTCCCACTGACTTTTTGCTTCTCAAAGAGTCGAAGATACCCTGGATTCCTTCCCTCGTAATTAAAGTGCTATTAACCCGACCATTGGCATTAATGTCATTTGACAAATTATCCTCATTGAATTCGGTAAAACTGGGATTCTCCCATTGTCAAAGTGAAGTTTCATTTCGGAGGTGCAGGTGGTTCAATAGAGCTCTGTCCTCCAAGTTGTGATTTCCGCGTATGCTTTCATTCACTTTATACATTTCCTGAAAGACAGCTCCCACAACGTTCACCTTTTCCAAGGGATCTTCGACCAAAAAGAGCTTATTATTGAGGATCGCGTTAAAAAAATAAATTAAAATAAAAAACGAGAACAGCTTTTTACAAGGGCGTGTATCCACAAATCTGGGAAGAGATAATGGTTAATTGCTTTAAAAAACTGAGGGTGGTATGTGAAAAAGTTTATAGCAAAAGAAGGTATTGTATTATACAATCCTAGTTTATAAGATATTAGCTTTTAAAAATATTTAAAATGAAAGGTAGATTCAATAAAAATTGTGGAAAATTCTTTGCGGATTGCTGAGTAATATCCTACAGAAAATTATTTTCACCTCATTCCTTTTTAAGTTCAGATCAATAACGGCCTCTCAAATTTCGTACAATTTTTCATCATGTACACGGACAGGTTTATAAGTCGTACAGAACCATGTGTATATCAGACAGACTTACAACAATTCCTCGCAACCGTACATCACGTATAAAAGGCATCTCCGTGGTTACTTTTCTTCATACCAAAGCAACCAAATCCATCGAGGATAGACGTTGCCCAGTGGGTCTTATGTCTTGCTGCATGCCTTCAACAGAACATCTACTGTTGGAATCGGTAGTCGTTGTGCCTTAAAATACTTGGAAATGTTTAGAAGTTGTTCGCCACGATTTGCATAAATTGCTCGGATAGGTTTGGCAAGGAAAACAAAACTAAATGGCAAGATGTATATGGGGCATTGATGAGAAGTAAGACTAATGGATACAGGTGGAAACGAGAACTTGTAAAACCTTTAACGTTACTTAGGAAGACGAATTAGAATTTACAAATTTGGAGACAAATTCTTAACTTGCAATACATGGTTAACGATTGCTAGTCACGATTAACAAAATTCCACATTCCTCCAGAATTCCGTAGTTCCACAACAACTGGATAGTAGTAAATGTAGTCAATTAAGAGTTAGATTGTTTTTATATATAATACATCAATGTTATGTGGGAGAGTTGAGTTAATTAGGTTTCTCTGATGTTTCAGGAACCTCCAGGCAACTTTCTCACCTTGACAAGCCAGTAAAATAAATAAATATGTCTGTAGAACTCTTGGTTATGAATCAAAGTTTCTTATTTATGAGAGGTTGTGGTCGCTTATAATATTTCAAGGGCATACAACTGGGGTTTCTCTTCATATTGTTTTTATACGCCTCGTAATTGCTAACGTATTCTCTACAATGATGTGTTTAAAGTGTGTTTTTTAAGATCTCTGCACACCTTTATAATTCTGAACTGATGTTGAGAGCTACTCAGAGTTAAGCAGTGTGGTAAACCATCACTAAAATATGATCGCTTGAAAAATAACTGTGTGCATTAATCCGACACCCCACCTCTTATGCACGCCTTCCTTAGATCTTGCAAGAAGATACGTCATCCGCTCCGTTACCTGTACACATATATTAACTGCGTCAAATATCATTAGTTTTGAATCACTATTACAGAAATTATTAATGACACAAATGATTCGAGATTATCATCATCATCATCATCATTGGCACTACAACCGGGATCCGGTCTTGGCCTTATTAAACAAGTCTGAGGCTTGTTAAATTGTCCACAATCATTTGTTTATTTGTTTTTCCGGGCAAGGTTATTAGCCTTGTGCCAAAATTCGAGATTATGGTTCTGCCATAATATCCACTGCGGCCGTCTTGAGATCCACGTTGACTAATCAACATATATTGTTTGAAATGTAATTCGTCTACTATATCTGACTATCTGCCCAACTACAGATCGGGAATTCTTACGTTTGGTGAAATTCCGGCATTTGCTAATATCGACATTTCGCATTTCGATCTGCTTGGGCACAATTGAATGAATCATGGTTTGGGTGCACACGCTTGCCAGTTTTTTCACAATTCGAAGTTGATGTCTCTTGGCTAAAACTTGACATTTATGAGTAAATCATTTACTGTTGTTTCCCTGGCAGAAGCCTGGCAGTGATTGTAATTTTAATTCGACATTATCTCCAGTTTTGTTGTTAATATTGAAAGAGATTAAATTTTACCAGGTCCTTGTTTAGTCGTTAAAGAGGAGCCCCATACACTCCTAGCAGTGGTTGTGGTTAAGGTAAAAGATAAAAAAAAAATCGTTTTCTATGAAATAAGATAAGAAGTCCTTTTATTTTTCTATGGGCGTGAAGGACGATTTGAAATTCTAAATCCAACAAGTTGACTAAAATCGATGTTGCAGACAATTCTCGCAGCTTGACACGTATAGCTGCTTGCGAAATTTAGTTCTCTTTAGCGAGTTAACACAGACACCGAACATAGTAGACCTATGTTTATTTAACACCACCAGTTTTTAGACTATTATATTGTATTAACAAAATTTTCTGTTAACCAAGGACATCAATGAAAAAAATGCAGTTACCGAAAGCGCATCCAGAAAAGTGGAATTGATATACGAGGAAGGTAACTACGACCGTCTGAATGACTTTCCAAAACTTCACTGATACTTTAGATGATGCAGGAACAAATATGATTTTACCCATCGAAATAGACTCCGTGGTTCTATGACTCTGCAGAAGGAAACTCAAAGCTAAAAAGGTTAGGTTTTTGTGTGTATAACTCGAACAATTCAGAAAAAAACCGAAAACGCACATTCAACACACAAAGTTCCTGCATAACCACAAAGTGACAGAAAAACAAAAACAACAAGCGTAACTGACTGAAAAATTGAACCCCTCAAGGCATTGATTCAGTGCAAGCGTCATTTTCACAGTGGCCTCCGACAACCCTCCATTTCATCGAATTGACAATAAGAGTATTATATTAGATTAAATGAATAAGAGTATATCTCTGTGAACGTGCAATGCAAGTGTTATCCATTACTAACAACCCTATCGTCTCCTTTGGGATGACAAAAAGTTGTTGTCTTAGTTATTCAAACAGGCTCGATGGAACTCTCCGTAATACATTCACTCAAATGTCTACCCAGAATTTCTCAATAAAACAACAAATTTTATTTTATCACCAACATTTATTTTATCGCATTCAAAGTAGGCCCTTCCGTGGCAATAAACTTCTGCCAACGATTAATCCAATCAACCCTACACATTTTAAAGGTCGAGGCTGGCATCGATTTTAGCTCCTTTTTCAATTATAGTTTTATGGCTTCAGTCGACTTGCAAAGTGATTCTCGAAGTGGCAATTTGAGTTTGGGAAACAGGGAGAAGTCACAGGAGGTCATATCTAGTGCTCGACCACGTTAGTTGAGTTTCTGGTCAAAAACTTGCTCACAGTGGTAGTTTCGTGAGATGGTGCATTATCGTGGTACAAAATTGTTTTGTTTTTCCACATATCCGGCCTCATTTGACGAACACCCACTCGCAAGTGCTTCATAAGGCCTAAGTAATATTCCTTATTCACTGTTTCACCTCGTTTGCATGTAATACTCGGGCATATCGGTAGACATTACATTTGGCTTCTAATATTCCCGTAAATCAAAAATTCACATGTTTTTTGACAACTGGTTTACTTCCACAAGCCTGGCGATTTTTTTGAACCAAAAGGGTATATGAGCCGTTCGAAACAATCGGTTAAAAAATTGTGTTCTAAGCGACGAAAAGGATCTTCTTAGAAAAGGACGAGGATCAAACGATTTTAAATTTGAAGCAACAAATAATTTAGTTGCTTGTCGATGGCATGACAACAAAAGTGTGCAACTGGCTTCGAATTATATAGGTAAAAACCCAATGAGTAAGTGCAAACGATGGTGTCGAAGAGAGAAGAAGTTTGTAAACATTCCTCGTCCAGGTATTGTTGAATGCTATAACAGCCATATGGGAGGGTTAGAACTTGCCAACATGCTGTTGGAGTTATAAAAATTAAGCACCGTTCAAAGAAGTGGTATATGCGTATCGTTTACTGGTGCATAAACGCATCAGTAGTTAATAGCTGGCTGTTGTACCGCAGAGACCTGAAAAACCCAAGCGGAGACAACAAGTATATGTCACTACTAAACTTTCAGTTGGATATTGCTAACGAGTTACTCAACGCAAAAAAAAAAAAAAAAAAACCAATTCCAACACAAAAGAGGTCACCAATCGTCACTTCTCTTAACAATGCAGTCAGATCCACCATCACCAGGTTCATCACCAGCTTCATCACCAGCACTTTCATCGCAATCTTCGTCAAGTTCTTATAAAAGATCATATGTTGCAGAACCTGCCAAAAACCGGATCGAAAGGAAGATGCAGGCTATGTCACACTGGGTATCCCCGCTCAAAGTGCTCTAAATGCAAGGTTTATTTGTGTTCAAACCTACCAAACAAAATTGTTTTGTGTCATATCACACTTAAATTGTATTAATAAATTAAATTAATAAAAATATCAATAAAAAACAAAAATTCAAATATATGTGTTTTAAAATGTTTCCACTATTCCCCAATGCCTATAGACAACATTTCATAACAGCTAAACCAGGATACATAGGACTTTGAAATTGATATCAGTTCATACTAAGGTGCAGACTAACAACTCTATATCCATAAAAAAATTGTTAACAACGCCCCATTTAATTCGGGCATGAAAGGGTTAAGAAAGAACAGGATGTTGAAGAATATAAATTTTACAGACTTGTAGCGATCCTAAATCGCTACTCCTAACCAAACCCCCAATATTACCAAATAACCCCATACCAATCCCCAATACCACCAATAACGTAAATCCCAATTCCATATTGAATCATATGAGCAATAAATTAACCCAAAGTTAATTTATCGCTCATTGATTCAATTCCACATTAAATTCCATATTAAGTCACATGAACAACGAATTTAACCAAAAGTTAATTCGTCGTACATTGACTCAATTCCCAAAATTTTGACATCATGAAATGCTTAATTCAAAACGCATTTCATGATTCCCATTCCCAGAACCCATCCAACCAAAATTCTAACAAATTCCCAGAACGCAACGCAAATTGAAACACGCAAACTCTTATGTGTGCTTCTGGGAATTTTGACCATAAAATAGTTGACAATTCTCAACTAGAAAATTTATAAAAGGGCAGTGAATTTGAATTTCGGGATCAGTAGATCACCAGAGCCCAAACCGCTGGCCGTCTGTAAAATTAATCCTCAAACTAATAAAACCAAAATTTAAAGTACAAAGAATAAACCGTTTCATTCAACTATATCGAAAGACAATCCTCGCTGTCTTACCCCGAATTGCAGCCAAGTTGGACGTGTCCCCTATTTCAGAGATCATCGTTGTCAAACCTGAGGACACCTTCGTTAGAACAATATATGCAGGCAATGCAATCCTTACACTTAAATCGGAAGATCCCATCAAGGTGATTACTGTTCGGGGAACTAACTTTGAAGCTGCTGAAACAGGCGGCAATGCCGCTGTAGAACGAGCTCCTAGCGGTAATTACAAAATCGGTATAACGGAATTTGTTTCTCAGGAACGTCTACAGAAGCGACACAGAAATTCTACAAAAGAAGGTAAGAAGGTAGAAGGCCCCCTTTCTCAGCTTTCACAGATGATACCCCAACAGACTTGAGTGTACATAACCCAAAACTTAAAAAAAAAAATCCAAATTTTCATGTTTATTAAATTGGTCGGTTTCGTTCCCATAACTTGGCACATGTTCACTCTTATTTTATTTCCGCTATGCATTCCATATAGTGATAATATTACCTTTATTGCATATCATGGTATACCCCAGGGCTATTATAATGACATCCATCAGAATCAGGTAAGCACGTCGACATACAAAACGCTATCATCAACATGATATTGCTATCTTCTCCTAGAATAAAAAAATCCCATTAAAGACCCCAATAATCACACTTTCCCCCATCACAATCAGCCATCTCCTTGTCTATGAATCACTTACTTAAAGTCCTCAAAACCCATTTGTGTGAACAGCTCTGATGAGCTCATGATGGCATCCTCTATCCAAACCCCATCCAATGACGCAATGATTTCACCGTCGACGATGGCCAAATTGATTTCATAGTATATCTTTTTATAATAAGAATTCTCTTCTCGGCACATCCAATATGTACCCTGACATATCACAGACCATGTTTGCGAAATAATCTCATCCATATTGACAGCCTCCACTGCCACTGCCACACCCACCCCCCAATTGCTTATTTAATACTTAATGCTGCTTACTAGTGAAATACCCACACGCCACACAAATATTGCAGTCAAAGCCGACTACCTTCATTGGAATATCGTATCCGACAGGCAATCAATTCTGCGATACCATCGATATGGGCAACAGACGCAATGACCAGAGACATGGATGCCCGCCCCACCTGTGGGAATATCACAGCAATAACATATGATGATGATTCCATTATCTCCGGCCTGCCGAGAGTTGTTTGAGGTGAGTCTGTCACTTATGAATGCTACTTCGGTGTTCACCAATGCTCCTAGTCGGACAACATTCAGGTGATTCTGTTATTATTGTCCAATTATGGTGGTTGCCGGAGCGCCCTTACGTTAATAAATTAATGCGTGAAAGTTGGCATCAAATCAATTTGATAAATAGCAAATGATGTTGACACTACATTCTTCAATGTGGATATTCATTCGCGCGAAGACAGGGCATCCATGACTTGCCATATCTTTTCATGTATATATTCAGGAAATAAAATTCCCAAATTTTGGACTTTGTGTCCTTCCTGCGCCCCTGATACAATCCCTTTTCAAAAAGTTTTGATTATTAAGCCTGCAGTTCAGAATTAACTAGAAAACTTCACTATCCCAACAAATCCATTTACAGGATAATACTTGAAAAAGGAAATTGAATTTCTCCTAAATCATGGCAACGAACACCACGAAAATACTCCACATAAAAAAACAAAAGCCAACACAGATCCAATAGAAATGAAATGAAAAATAAAAGTATTACGAAAACTTTGTTTTATTTACAGGGATGCCGATAGCTTGCAAGTTTTAAACGGTTTCTAAAGTTTCATGTATGCAGTTCAGGATTGTGAATGGAACACCAATCGAATTCAATCAAAATATCTAATGCGATTGGAAACGGTCGCATTCATAAGCCCATTCACGTGCAGAGGCTTACGTGGAAGGTCCACAAAGACTCGATACAATCGCCAATTGCCACGACATTTTCCGATGTGCTGTTATATTCGTACCGGAAGGGATCTGAATTCCGATTTATGTGATTCGATCGATAACAATGTGCAGCAAAAACAAACAAAGCGGCTTCAATAAGGACGTAAAGAAAACTAATAACTTAGTCCATACCACTAAATGTTTGAGAAATTAAAGGAATAATCGGTCGGTAGAAATTTGTTATATATATATATATATATATATATATATATATATATATATATATATATATATATATATATATATGTATATATATATATATGTGTGTTGAAGAGCTTATGCATATATACTTACAATTGTTTTTATGTGATATTTTATAATTGTATCTACCGTTGCTTACCCCAATCCAATTCCCGTTCAGTTGTTGGCAAAATTTAAACACAATTTAATTTACTTTTTGTTATTTTTAATTTCAAAACTTATTTAATATTCGTTTTTTCTTTTGCTATTATATAAGTCAAACCGTTAAATAGGCTATTGTTGTTATTTTTATATTCCAAAACTTATTGCATGTTAATTGTTGTTATGTCTATATTCCAAAACGTTAAAACTTATTTAATGTTAATTGTTGTTATTTTTGTACTCCAACAACTTTTTAATATCTAAACACAATTTATGTAAATTTTATATTCCATAACTTATTACATGTTAAACCCCAAGAAGTCACCCGGTATAGGCCACATGTCCTACCACTCGTTGCGAATTCTTTATAAAGCTCTCCATTCTGCTCAACTATGCCTACAACATAGGGTACTTTCCCCAAACTTGGAAGCATGCTATTGTAGCGATCTTAGGGTTCGCTGGATGAATTATTTTTAATAAATAAGAGCCGTTAAATCGATTTTGAATTACTGTAACACTTTATTAGTCCGTTAATAACAACCGTTACTTTTACCGTACACTTAACGATTTCTTGACTTATCGCCTCCGTACCTATCGCGTCTTTTACTGCTTACTTCTTACTTCTTACTTGTCTCCATGATCTGTGTGCGACGTATTTATACCGTTTCGTCATTCTAATTCGGCCTTTCGTTTCCGTCCGTTCCATAGTCTTGAATGTTCTACTGTTCATAGTCTCCAGTTTTCCATTACTTTCTAGAATATTCTAGTACTTTGTTTCGGACTCTTTAATAAGGAACCCACCATTGCGGTGAGCCTGGACATCGAAAGGCTTTTGACACGACTTGGATCGAAGGTCTCATTTTTAAATTACTGAATACTGGCCTCAGCAGAACGCCGCCCAGTATCATCTACCAGTTCGTTCTAAACAGAACCTTCCAAGTTCGAGTGAATGGAAAGCTTTCCCAAACTTTCAACCCCACTGCAGGCGTGCCACAGGGCTTCATTCTAAGCCCCATCTTATTTATCATCTACACCTCAGATATTCTTCGCCCTGTAGGCGGGAGAGTAAACCAGATATGCTATGCGGATGCCATCCTAGTATACAAGTCATCCAAAAGCCCTAAACTCGCAACAAATCGACTCAACCCTCACCTAGACGAACTGTTTCAGTATTACAGTCGATGGAAAATCCGACTTAACCCATCCATAGCAGTAGCTATCATTCTGAGTAGTAAACACTCCCAACCTACTTCTCGATATTCACAGAATATTCGTATACAAATATGAGGTACTACGATTACGATGAAATATCTTGGGGTTATCTATACTGCAAAAACGAATTTCATCAAATATGTGACCCACATTCTTCAAAGGGGCATCGGTCGGTCTAATCAACTGCACAACATCTTGAATTGGAGCAACAAATTTGACACCAAAGTTAAGCTTCTCTGCTATAATCAGCTAGTCCGATCTGGAATATCATAGGCCTTTCCCATATGGCATCGGTCTGTATAAGCAACTGCACAACATCTTCAAGTGGAGCGACAAAGTTGACGCCAAAGTCAAGCTTCTCTGCTATAATCAGCTAGTCCAATCTGGAATATCATACGCCTTTCCCATATGGTCCTGCATATCTTCGGCCCAAATGGAAAGATTTGGAGTTTTCGAAAGAAAAGTCCTCAGAAGATGCACCAACCATTCGCCATTACTCGAACTCTCACCTATACGAAGGTTCCTCCATTATCCCTATCGACGAGTACTTGCTACAATTCGCATTCAGAACGGCGAGAACCCACTTGTACGGGAGTCTTGCGTTCTTGACCCTTATCTCTCTCGATCTCTTCGGATCAGACCACCACAATTTTTTCTTCGGAACAAAACTGAAGAAAGCACCCTTCCCAACTACATTCTCTCTATAATAGAGGATTCCTGGACCCATACCATAGGATATATTGCTAACACACTACAAACACGCCCGCACAGTACAAGACAGCACAAGCACACACACACACACACCAACGTCTCAGTGGGAGTTCCACAAGGATCAGTTCTGGGACCCCTCTTATGGAACATCATTGGTGTTGCCACAACAGGTCCAGTTGATAGGTTTTGCCGACGACATTGCCCTTGTGACAGTGGCAAAACATACTCATGAGATAGAGGCAGCTACTAACGAGGCAGTGGTGAAAGTCAAAGAATGGGTGGTATCCGCTGGTCTCGAGCTAGCAGACCACAAAACAGAGGCGGTTTTAATAACTAGCCGAAAAAATGTGGAATATATGAATATAAGGGTCGGAGATCAAATTATTAGATCGAAAGACACAATAAAATATCTAGGAGTTAGATCGACAACAGGCTACAATTCAAAGAGCATGTCAAGTATTTTTGCAAAAAAGTGTCAATGCTGCAAGCAGCACTTGCTCGAATACTACCAAACATCGGAGGACCTGGATATCCACGAAGAATCTTGATGTCTAGAGTAGTGACCTAGGTCCTACTATACGCCGCCCCTGTTTGGGCCAGTATAATGACGACGAAGGAAGCGAGAAAAAAGCTGACGTCAGTCTATAGACTCTGTGCCTTAAGAACCATCAGCGGTTTCCGAACCATCTCGGACGAAGCTGCTTTATCGTAGCCGAAATGGTTCCAATTGATATCCTTGCAAACGAGATGCTAAGAATCTACAACAGGAGAACGTCAAGGCAGCTGGAACCAACAGCAGTCAAGGAGATCAAGGAGGAAGAGAAAGCAACCTCATTAACCATATGGCAAATTCGATGGGACAACACTACGAAAGGCAGATGGACGTACAAATTAATCCCATCTATCGCCACCTGGATGAAGAGAGACCACGGTGCCTACAACTACCATCTTGCCCAGTTCCTGATCGGCCATGGTGGATATCGCAAATATCTGCGCCGTTTTGGACACAGCAGCTCACCGTTGTGTCCAGCGTGTCCAAACCAAGAGGAACATACGGAGCATGTGGTGTTCCACTGTAGACGCTTCAACGAAGGAAGACCCAATCTCCCAGGCCCGCAAGATCTCATAGAGGATATTATCTCCGAGGATAACTGGATGGAGATAAGCGCATATGTGACCAAAGTGCAACTCGAACTTAGAAGAATCGAGAAAGTAAGGCAAGCACAAATAGCCGACATGAAGAGAGCAGCTTTAAAAAGCATAAAGCTAACCAGCCCCGCGAAGTAATACCTAACGGCAGTCCCGCGGGGAGAGTGGTTGACGGGAGCGAGGGTGTGGTTTAGTACGCAGGCGTGCGACTTGGAACCGTCGTTCCAGGTACACGAATCGTGCATGCTAGTAGCACGGGCTGCTAGTATCTATGAAGATTCCACATCCGTTGACGCATCAAACAAAAAAAAAACACCGAGCTAAGCGCAGATTATCAGACGCCAAAGACGTGATCTGCGTTTACTACCGCACTCAAGACCCAACGGTCTTGTACGATTCTTTCCCACCATCCACCCACCCAAGTAGTTAGAGAACACTTGAACTAACCCTGTCCACACTATCCTTAGATACCTTCCTTCCCCCTTTCTCTTCAGATATATTGAGACCGAGCCCAACATGCTCACGAGAAACAAGATGAAGGACACATTTGTCTTTGTCCCCTTAAAGTCGGCCTCTCGCCACCTTTTTTTTTTAAGCGCTTAAGTTCTGTTCTGGAGCTCTAGAGTTTCGTAGGCACTTTCTTATTTATTAATAAATTTATATAGTATAGAAAAATCGTCTCTGTTCTTTCGAGGGGAGCGGTTTCGAACGCTTCTCTCCATCCGTGGTAAGGGACCGCATTTTACTATACAGGTACCCCAGTACTATCATGAGAAGGCGCAAATAGTGCTTCGAAAACTGCGTAATGTGCCCACCAATCAATCACCTATAAATGTACTGGAGACACATACGGCTGAGCCACAGATCCCAGCGCCCTCGTCCCACGACGTTATAGACGCAATAAATCGATTGAAAACAGCGCTCCCGGCGTTGACTGCATACCGTTACAGCTTATGAAGCCTGGAGGAGAGGCGACCAGTCGGATGGTCTACCAATTAATCAGAACGGTATGGGATAGGGAAGTTACCCCCCGGAAGAATGAAAAACCTCAATAGTCATCCTTATTTTCAAGAAGGATGCCAGATCTGACTGCAAAAACTACAGAGGAATATCATTATCACACACAAAATACTAACAAATATCATACTGGTGAGAATTACACCATACGCAGAAGAAATACTGTCAAGACCAAATGTTCAGGGTAAGGCAATTACTGCAAAAGATCTGGGAATACTGAGAGACGGTAAACCAACGTTGACTTCAAAAGAGCCACGACTCAGAATTACAAAGCTAAGACTTGCATAAACGAAAATAAAAACCGAGTTAGAATAGGAAACCATCTCCCAGAGACACTTGAAATCCGCGACGAACGGAAACAGAGGGATGGCCTCTCACCATGTCTTTTATACCTTGTGATCGAGTATGTCATCAGAAAGGTACATGGTCGAATTATCTTTGAGTAAGGCCACACAAGTGCTCGCATATGTGCATGATATCGTCGCGTTGGGCGATCATCTAGAAAGTGTAAACAAAAGCAGTGAAATCACCATGCAAGCGGCAGAAAACGTACATACGTCACAAGTACAAATTTAATTCTATGGTGAATGGGTCATACGATACTGATTGATCCAAGTAACTTCTGCATACACAAATCTTCATTCCTGGTCCACGTTATAATGTTTCTGGGGCACCACCGTGCTTCCGGTTACAGAGGAAGAGTGGGCTATCGTTGTTGTCCGTTATGGATGTGCCGAACTCGTGTGTATTTGTCTTTCCGCGTACTAGGAGAAGGTGTTGCCGCACGATCATACAAATGTATAAGGACGCAAGTGTCCATACACACGCGAGAAATAAACATTGTTAACAAAAATCAATTCCGCTAACCGATAGAGAAACAATCAAATCACGATTCGAACAAATGCTGCGACCAACGAACTTCTTTCTGGACAGTAATTGAAAATTAAAGCTTCTTTTTAAAAGACTATTTTATATTTGGAGTTTAATAACTTTGGAGGAGCTGTTCTCCTTACGCACGCTACTTACTGACTCTTTTTACTATCTACTCCTTGTCGTTTCCGACGCTCGATTCAGACTCTGTATCTTTTGTTATCTTCTTCTTTCCAAATCCGGACACATCGCCACTCATCACCGAACCTTTTTGGTGTTTGTTTGTGTTATCCATCTGGCTAATGCAAAAGAGAGTTTGCGTGCACTTCAGTGTTTGGGTAACACAAGATCTGTGGGAATTGGGTGTGAAATTAGAATCTGGGAATATTGGTCTATTTGCAACTCATAAAACATCTGGCATGTGGAGATATGCATTATGATGTTTATATTGCCTGAATTGTGGGTCAGTGGATCAAATAGATATGTTTTTGTTTAGACACGGTTCATTTTAGGTTTTGGATTCTAGGATTTAAATGTGTTAATTGCACATTCCATACGTGTGAAGATATGCATTGTGCTTTTTGGATTTTAAGGAATTAAATTCAATGTTCGAGGATTGAACGTTTGATTCAATTTGCTTGACATCGAATTCAAAGTTGTTTTGGGGATATGGATGGAATTTTTGGACGGGATGTTGTAGGTGGATAAATGTGTAGGCGGGGGAAATGGTAGGGCTTCTTGAAGCACTACAACGTTACCCAAATGAGCAAAGACGATTTCGACTAACTGGATTTGAATTTAATGATTGCATTCACTGGTCGCACATAAGTGAGACTAAAAGGGACTTTCCTGATGGAGGGAAGCATGGTCACGGAAAAGGTCATCAATGCCGAGTTAATTAAATATTTGGAATGCGGATGACTTCTGAATGATCGTCAATACGGAATCTGTGGCAGGTGGGATCTGAGCAATATACTGCAATGGGGAAAAGCCAATCTCGTGGACTCCAATGCAACGAAGACGCACTATACAACATTCACAAGGAAAAATGTATCCTCGTTTCCACAGATTGAATGACCCCGTCCTTAAATCAATGGAAAATATAAATGTTCTCCCCGTCACGTGAGAATGTATCGTGGCATGAACACGTATCGAACATGGCCAATTACGTCTGTGGAAAATTAAACTATCCATTTAGAGGCAAAAGTATTTCACTTCAGCCCAACTTCTTGTCCTGCAAAAATCTCAAATAAGATCCACGCTCGAATATTATTCCCATGTTGTGCTCATAAGCTTACAATCGACCTACTTGGGGGCATACAGAGACGGCTATTCCACCTGATCGATGACACAGTGCCGACATCGGGGCTGTAGTCCCTATCACATCAAAGGCGTGTAGCAGAACTTTGTCCGATTTACAGATACTATCATGGAAACAGTTCCTTGGAGATTCGTTGTATTATTCGACAAAATTGAGTTTCTATGCACTCCACAAGAACATCCGATAGATCTCATCAATTTGCGGTTAATATTCCGACGGCGCGAACATCTCTGAATCATAACTCGCTCCGTTACAGAGCAGTAAAGCTGTGGAATTCCACACCCGCGTGAGTATTTCTGGAACGTTACAACCTGCAAGCGATCAACAAAAATTGCAGCAGGTATTTCATGGCATCTCGGGGCGCCACCCTGGCTCTATATGGGATAAAATTACTCAAGTGATCCATAAAGAAATAATTATTTCTCGAATTTCTTCAGAGTAGTGTAAGTTTGTTTTTAGTAAGTCGATGCTGAGGAGCCGAATCTACAGTGCAACATATATAATTCCGTCTTCTAGTTTTGAACTTCTATATATCTGTACTATACACGAAGTTAAAGAGGAGGCCCCTTTTCTGAAAACAGTTCAGTCAATCTTATGTAGAATATGATAGATCTTTTCTAATTATTGTATAATGTTTGTTGTTGTACTTTAAGTTAAGCTTATTTTCACTATCCAAAAGTATATCCAGACGTTACCACATTATATTAACATCCACAGCAATAATATTGTAAGTTAACTCTCTCTGAGTACAAGGTCGATTAGATAAATAACTAGCATATTTTCCAAATTAAGCCCCCTGTGACCTTTTCCCGTTCCAAACCTCAAGAAATGGTTGGGCGGTAGGAGATTTGGGTCGAATAAAGAGGTCATCACAGAAACTAACGCCTATTTTGAAGGGTTTGGGGAAACATATAAAAATAATTGAAAATCACTATACTAAATGTATCAAGCTAATTGTAAATAAAAATAATTATAAAAAAAAATAATTGTAAAAAAAAAATAAGTAAATGCTTATTGCCGAAAAAAAAAACCATTTAATCAAAAAGTCACTGGCTTATCAAACTGCCCTCCTAAAGTTTTTGTAGACGAACACGTACCATAATGTCATATTGTTACATGTACCTGAAAGAGAGGAAAATTTACTGTTAACGTACCAAGTTTGGGATGATAGCATGAACAGCTTTGGGTGAACCGCGCAATAAAATAAAGTCTCTAAAGCCTTTACACCCACACATGCACTAAGAAAAGAGTGACCTTTGAGCTTTATCTGATTTGAAAAACTATAAATAAGTGTACGTTAAGGTCCACATTAAAGTGAATTCAAATAATAATTAAGTAAATCAACTCATAATTAAATAAATAAATCAATGAACAAAAAATATTAGAAAAAAAATTCCAACTTTTATGAGAAATGCATGGAGAAATATGGTAATGATAATATTTCCCTGAAGTATTAAACAATTTCCTATTCTTCTACTTTTTTATTAAAGTGACCGTTTACTCCTTCCATTGGCAAATTCTTAACATCACTTCTTTGTGGCATCCTCTTCTCTCAATTTATAAATAACGTCCGACTAAACGATGATTGTTTCAACACATTTTTATATAACGTAAGCAGACGCTAATAAAACCTCAGTAATACAAATTGATTTAACAACTTTGGAAACATATGTCGACCTATCCGCAGTACATTTTCGGATACCAACCAAACTCGGGTATCACATAATATTTTATTAACTTACCACACATAGTACTGATGACTTCTTAGCCCTTTTCTTCCTACAATACACTGTATAGATTTTTTCGTTCCCCCATCATTTTTATAGGATAGCAGTCCCTGGAACACATTTTTCACATTTCTACCCAACGTTCATGATGGGCCCAAAGTTCCTGAGAAAGCATTCAACTTGCCACTGTTCATTCTCCGCAATTGGCCCTTCCATCAAAAAACAACTGACGCTACCCGTCCGCATATTACACCAGTTCCTACCCAATTGGAAAACATTAAATGCAATCAACACCCCCATGCCAAGCCAGCACATCAAACCCAAGTCATGCCTCGCCCGGCATCTCTCTGGTGAAGGAGGAAGTCCAAATGTTCAAATTTTAATAGATATTCCATCGTCACGTTGGATCACGCCTGTAAACCAAAGAACTGCAATTGAATCCATTTAACCAGCTCCACGGGCGTGTCAGAAAAATCAAATTACGTTCCTGTTGTTAGCCCCGGCGCAACAGGGTTACGCGGGGTGATTGTTCTATGAGACTGCTCTTCAGGTGGTACGTGCCTTTCTAGAGAATGACAAAACCGCACAACCAAATCGCTGCAATTAAAGCGCAGCCAACTCGAGGCAACTTCATTAAGCCAAAACGAGGAATTACCAATTTCCAGTTGGCCCGACCGTGGGGCCCATAAAATGAGCCATATTGTCCAACATGAAGTCCATTTTCTGCTTCGAATGCGGTCTGCCGGGCATTTGCTGAACGCAGTTCCTCAACGAGACCCGGCTCATTACCATCCATCGCCCAGATACACGTGGAATCTAATCAGCGCCACGCAAACATAAGAACACAACTGTTTTGCAGGCTCGCTGTTAAAATGAGGTCTGCCCTCCCGTCCGTCTTCATCTCTCGAAAATCAATTTATCCGACTCTGATGTGCCTTGAGAACGGACCATCGCTGGCCGGCAATGGTATGCATCCGTTCATGTTGCATGCGTGGCATCTAATGCATAGCCGCAAGCCTATCAAGAGAGTAAACAGCCCCGCACTGGTAGTCTAATTGCACGTCAACAGCGGACAATTAATTCGCCCGATAAATTTCAATGGCACTTAGTTGATTTGAGCAGCCTTCATGTTGTCTAACATTAAGGACAGGTGGCATATGCGCTCGTCAGGAATATGATACAACAACTCATATTAGCATTTTCGTATCGCAGATTGTATACACGTGGAGGGCATATAAACAAACCGCGTTCGGATTGTCTTCTGCCGGAGGATTCACTACTGGAGTACAGGTTGAAAACAGGTCCACGACGAGCAGAAAAGAACTGCCATGAAGTACAAAATCTTTGGACCGCAGACATTCACTGTTTATCTTCATTCCATTAGGATACATTTCGGTGCATCGAAGAGTGAAGAATCAGTTACGTAAATTTAACATGACTGTCCAACGAAGCGGAACATTACTTTTTATATAGGGAACTAGATAATGTTTGGGCACTATGATCAAGCCCAATGTGAACCGGTTTTGGCACGTGGAACTACTGATTGGGGTTTTCTTCTTGTTGTCCAGGAAAAATAGTTACGCCTGTATGTGCTAGGGGATCGTTGAAAAGTTCAACAGCGTGACTAAGCGATGAGAGTTCGTCGACAGGGCATGGTAATGGAGTTGTTGGATGTCACAGTGAATTACGAGCCAGGAGACAAACTAAAATGTAACGCATGTGAGCAGCAGGGTGGAAAGACCTTAAATAAGACATTTGCTTGATGTATGATCAATATATCAGGAGCATGGAGTGGTAACGGAGAAGTCATGTTTACCGTGTTTATGGATCAGAATGGGATATTTGAAATAAGTTGGACTTCAGGGATACGGTCTAATATACATAGAATATCTCGTATAAAATACATTTCATATTGTCTCTTAGTGTGGTTGCAGTTAACGTGATATGTATGCTAGCTTATATGAAAAGGAACACAATTTGAATTCTGCAAAAATTGGTACAAATTTTTAGTTAATATCTAGCTCTGAAGCTGAAAGCTAAACTCTGACTTAATTATACTTCCAATAACACTTATTTCACTGTCCTGTAGTCTATTAGTATGGCGAAGCGTCAAATGTAAAACCCCTAATGTATTTTTCTTTTTTCAACTGATATGTAGGGATTTTATCAAAATGAATACTTTTCTTAGACTTGTCATTACATATGTAGACAAACGCGTTATATACAGAAGTTTGGCGGATTTGTATGTTGTTGTCGAAGTGTTCCACCGAACACTGTTCACACACCAAAAGGAACACCTGGACCGCGGAGCGAATTCAATTGCACAATAAAACACCAGTTCCTTTTTTTTATTTTAAGAACTCGCTTTATTTCCTTGATTGTTTTAATTACTTTCGATCACAGTGTAATTGTAGTGGTCTAAAAAGCCCAACCACCTTTTTCCGCCATTCCTACATCCAAATCCCAGCAAAACCCGAATTAACCCAAACATTATCCAAAATTCGCAATAAACAAATCAAACATTCGTTTAACGCCTAACATTTGCCCCCCTGCATAATTATGTCCAAAATCCCGAATTAAAATCAAATTCACAATAAACGAATCTAATATTCGTTTATCGTTCTACATTTGCCCCACGGCGTCAATCGAAAACCAAAATTCAGAGATCGTTATCTCTATCTGAAAATTTCCACTAAGAAAAACAGATAGAAAACCAAAATCCAGATACATTCCCACATCTGCGAAATAGTTTCGTAAGAATTCAAGAAATTGAATTCTTTTCTAAAGTAAACACTGAGCATCTCACTCAAGATACCCAAAAATCGAGATGGTTGTATGAAAATGTGTATTTTCGGGATACAAATCTCGATTTGTTTTCCTTTATAAAGGAATAGCAAAGTGATCTCCGGGCCGGAGTATAATATCGTCCATTGTCCCTGGAGGAAGAAATCCAGGAGAAAGGCCGCATTATAATAGCATCCATTGTCCCTGGAGGAAGTGCCCAGGAGAACGCTTTATACATAAAATAAACACTGGTATATACAAAAAGGAAAAAACGAGCCTTTTCATTTATCTAACAACGGGACAAGGATGACATCTAAGAAAAGCGAGACTTTTTAAATGAATTTGTTGAGCTGACAACTGGTGAGTAGAGTTGTGGTACCCCCACAAAGATACAATTTGCAGATTAGGACTATCACCTGCCCCCAGGGAAACCTGCGGAGACGAGGACCGTGAAAGACAAAAACGCGGCAGGACCAAACCACGGACGTTGCTCTTCCCTCAAGGTTTGGGGAAGCACGGCGACGACCCCTTTGTAGGACGGTTTTTTCAGGATCGGTCTATTTAAGAGAACCCACGTCCTTTTCAGGATAAGGAGACGCGGTTCCTGAAACTAAGCCCCTACAGAACATAACATAATTACAATTACCAAATGTCCTCCGGTTAATTTGTGGCGGTTCCGCCAAATTCCACGGTTCGCTTTCCTGAAAAATCCCCATAACTTTCACCCAATCTTCTAATTTCACTAATGCAATCGCATTAGCATCTTAAATGCTTCACGCATTAAAGAGATCAAATCTGTAATCAAAAAAGCCCCTGGAAAAGAAAACTTACCTTTCATGCATTCTCTTCGCATACAATTCTCCGTGATTCTTTTCTTAACTTATCAGGCAGAACTCCATTATTACAACCCAAGTCCCATTGTTCCCGCCAATGCATTGGCATTGGCACCTGAAGACATTTCCATTTTTCAAGGACATTTAATGCATACAGCGCATTATCTAAAATTCTTAAAATAGTTCCTTAATGTGCATATGCACCATAAATACAAACCATTCGGCACCCATTTTTATCAATTGAAACGCAATGTCGGACGGCTGGTTTTTACAGCTGCAGCAAGCCGACCAGCGATTCGTTGTTCAATAGACAAACAATCATATATTTCGTACCTCGCCACAAACCAATTTCCCTGCATATACAAATGCAGGCAAGGGACTCGTTTCTGCCACCAATCCCATTAGCACATTTTTTTCTCAACGTCGATAATAGCGACGACGCATCGCGTAAACAATGACCCGCATTACCGAACGATGAATTTGGTCGTTTCCTCTTTTGTCTTTTCATATTTCGAGATCTGCTTCTCATCAGCAGCGGCAAGAGCAAACAGGAAACCAATTATCGTCCAAGGAGATTCGGTTTCTTTGCTTTACCGAACTCGCATCCCATGAATACACTCTATGCCCTTTTAATTTGTTTGGATTCGTTCTCACGGCGTGTCCCATGAAAGAACCCATGTACACACATACATGTGTACTACCAAGGATCTTCACCCCAAACGATTGAATATCGTTGAGTCCCTTACCATCCACCGACCGAGCCGGTCGTTTTGCTCCGGCGGTCCGTCGTACGTCGCGTAGTTGTTTAGCACCAGTTTCTAGTTAAGCGTTTTCTTAATTTTTATCCAATTTCACATAAAGAAACTATATCAACAAGGCGAAGTTAACAGTAATAGTTTAGAATTCTAAGTTGAGTGTACATTTAACGTGTGATTTGCTTTACCAACTGCATTGGGGATTTTAATAAAAGAACATTTCCTAAAAACAACATCTAGTGTTTCACTTCCTGTGTTGGTGTTTCCTTTGATACGTTCCGGAACTTTAGTGACAGTCGGATGGGGATAGGAGCGAAATGAGTGCCCATGCCTGGCACAATCCTCCTAATCCCCACAAACTCGCGTTACTTATTTTACTATGTTTTAAACTGGTCGAACGTTATTTCCCCGTTTTATCGTGCTGCGCGTGAACGTCGAATATTTACGTTTGTTTTATTATATTACGCGGCGCGGGCCGACCTCTTCGTAAAGTTTCTCTGAGACGACCTGATTCGACTCTCTGTTCGAATTAATTTTTCCTAATAGGACTGTGGCGATTCCGCCAGATCCCACGGCTCGCCTTCCTGAAAAAACCCCCATAACCATAACCCGGGTCTGCACCAGCTTTCGCTAATGCAATTCGCATTAGCATCTTAGATGCTTCACGCATCAAACAGACCCAATTATTATAACCCTAAAATCCCTATAAAGAAAACTTACCTTCATGCATCCCTTCGCATACAATTTTTCATAAGATTTCTTTGTTTGCTTATTTGGTATTCTGAACCAATTCGGTACCAGACAAATACCATAAATATCGCGCCGTCTATTTTCCCAGACGCGCCATATACCTTTTCATATACATTGCCTGGCAACCTTTTTTGTTTGTCTTAGCAACAAACAACCCAAGCAGCTGCATATAATTAGCGCAATAGACGCTGAAACCAAATTCTCCAGCATTTCCTAATGCAAATATGAACCCGGTTTCTATTGCAGCCAGAGATGCCATAAACATTCAATTTGCTTTTAGCACCCTTTTCTCCTAACGTCGAAAATAGCGACGAGGCATCGTGTAAACAATGACCCGCATTACCAGCGGCGCATGTGGTCATTTTTCCCTATTGTCCTTGTTTTCGAACACATGCAACAACATTGAATCTGTTCGATCGCGCACATATACCACTGCGCCACTAGTTACACCCTTAAGAGAAACGTTTTACTCTCTCTTCCTTTTTCTTCCTTAGCGAAATCATCTCTGCATGAGATGACGATCGTTTGAGTCTGATTCCATCCGTCGACCACGCTGGTCGCACGGGTCACTCCCGCTCTCCGCGCCTCCAGCGGAGAAGCCTAAACAGTAACACTCGAATATATCCCGGAGTCGTGTGTGTTTTATTTTGCAACGCTAGGAAGTTTTAGTTTATTTTTCCACGTAAATTTATCCGTGAATCTATGAAATAACGTAAATTTATTGATCCCAAATTGTTTATTATTGAAAACATATAGTGCGGCAAATAAAAAATCGGTATACAATAGTCTCTTTGATAAAACAATATCCATAAGTTTATACGAAGTGTTCAATAGCTTTTGTGAAAACGTATAAATTATACAAAAATGTAAAAGACAAACAATAAACAAGTCATAAATTTCATTAACTGTTTGATTTTCAAAATTTAAAAGTAAATTAAATTCAAAACTAGACGCATTTCATTGCTAAAGCGTGTTTCCTGTGCTGCTGCCCAATAAAACGTTTTCAAAAAGAAAGGTAATCCCCCAACATTCGTTTCTTTCGGTGAACAGTTTTCCTAGTGCTTGGCGGAACATTTGCGGAACTATTAGTAATTATGATGGAGGAGGAAGTTAATCAGCGCCGTACGCCGGTGCACCATACTTCCTACCCCACATTGGTGACTCCGAGTTTGAACAATCGCGCCTTCGGAACTACAAGTGACTATTCGGTGCGGCAACTGTGTCAGTGACTTTTTCGGTGAGCAATTGTGGCGGCAATTGCCAAAAATCAATGAATGGGCAAACATCGCCCCAACGACAGGATCACCAAGCGACGCACCAGCACCAGTTACCCCAACACATCACCAGACTAGCAGCAACACCAAACAGCCAAGGCTTTACCAACATCACCTGGCCGGGAGCAGCACTCGCCTCAACAGCAACGGCCAGGATTTGGTAAGTTCCATTTTCTATATTCTTTGTTTTTCTGAACAGGGAAAATCTTCCCAAGCGAATGTATATTTTAACAAAGCCATTGAATTAGCACCGGACCACGAACAGGCTCTTTTGAATTCAGCGATCCTCTTGCAAGAACTTGGAGGTAACGAGTTACGCAAGGTCTCATGGGAGCGGCTATTCACAATACTGAAAAAAGATCAAAATAATGAACGAGTCTATTTCAATCTGGGAATGCTAGCAATGGACGAACATAATTTTGAAGAAGCGGAAAACAATTTCAAACGTGCTATTCACATTAAAACTGATTTCCGCAGTGCCTTGTTTAACTTAGCTCTATTGTTGGCAGACGCTAATCGCCCTCTGGACGCAGTTCCATTTCTAAATCAATTAATTCGTTATCATCCGGATCACCTAAAAGGCCTTATACTCCTTGGAGATATCTACATCAACTATATGAAAGATCTTGATGCGGCTGAGGTATGTTATCGAAGTATCATTAAATACGAACCACATACCATTCAGGGACTTCATAATTTGTGTGTGGTTTTCGTTGAACGCAAGAAGCTTGTCAAAGCACGAACCTGCCTCCAGTACGCCCATCAATTGGCTCCGAACGAGGAGTACATTTTAAAACATCTAAAAATCGTTCAGAATCGCCTCGAAAAGATTTATAAGCTACCTGATGAATCTCCAGAAAAGCAAATTGCTTTATCTGATTACGATCCAAATGAATTCAGTATGGACAGGATACAGAACACGAATACCTCCGGGACACCAGCAGCTACAGCAACGAACCGTTCCATAACCCCAAACCCTATAACGTCCTTATAGCATAATATTATTTACAAGCACAGGGAATATTAACAAATTATTGGTTTTAAATTATAATAAGTTTTATACTGCGAAATAGTTAAGCCTGAACCGTAACAGGATAATAGAATGTATTGTATTTTATATCTATCCATTGTACTTAATTCAATCGATTCGTTAGTCAAAATTTTATTAGAAAAACAGAAGTTGAATATGAAAACCAAAATAAAAAAAGTTTTTAGGAAAATGTTTTCAGGGTTTTACTGTTTTTATCGTTGTTAGTGATTCTTATTTAGACGGGAGGATATTGATATTTTATAAAAAAGTTGTATCTTTGTTATTTAATTAAAAATGAAAACTTATTGGCAGGAATAAAGTTGTAGTTATATACCGCTAGCTGGTGTTTCTAAACACCTCATGATATACATGTGAACAACTCGACTGGCTGCGATTATCCTTAACAGACACCGCTTAAAACCCTTTACAGTTTTATGTATGATGTAGTAATATTAAATTCCTTAAAACCTTTTTAATTTTTTTTTCTCCTTTCCTTTTTGTATTGTCTTCATGTAAGCTCCTTCTGAGCGAAACTTAAAATTTGTTTCCTAAAAAACATTTGTGTGCATTGACATTTGTTATTCAAAAATTAATTACCGATTTGAAGTGCAAATTACCACACACAGTCCTAATTAAGCGATTTTCATGGTAAAGGTAGACAACTGGTTCGAAACAGTTGTCCTGCCAGTCTAGGAAAATCGTTTAATAAGCTTGACTGTTAAAGGCTATAAAGGATATCGATATTTATATGAATGAACGTGTGTCCGGAAATATGTTCATTTGTATGAATGCGTTTCTTTTATTTTCTTTTAAAACAAACAAACATTAATCCGAATATTAAAAATATTTTTATATTCTCCTCTTTGTTCTCCTAAATGTCTGCCTTTCTTCTGTCTTACTTAACACTTTGTATATTAAGCAAACTCCAGTTATTTAAAGAAAACAAGACCTTATATAAAACACTTAAACGCAATCGTTTTTTCCTTTTTTTTTTTTTAAGTACTATAAGCTCATTTTGATTTAACATGATTTTTGGATAACAAACAAATAACATTTTGTTGCACACTATATCTAAGAAATAAATTCAAATATTGGGACTTTTAATTAATATATATGAAGTTGGTTCAAGGTTATTAAGGATAACATTGACTTGTTTTATTCTTATTTAATAAATTTTTTTTTTGTTTGCTTTTATTCTTTGTTTTTAACGACCAATAATTATATACATGTTATTTGAAACTTACACCAGTAATTATCACCAACACCAACAAACAAACAAATGTTATATCTACTAAATAGCTTAGACTTTGTCCTATATGAATATATTAGAAGACCTTCAATTCAAAGAAAAACAAAACTAATGTAATAGCCCAAGTAAGTGTGTCTGTTCTCAAAACTTGTAAAACAAATATCGAAATACAATCCCATATATCGACAAGTGACACGAAATAAACATTCACACCCATTTAAAATACACTTATTGTCATATTGTCCGATTTCCTTGTTGTTCCCCTCAATTTCTGTTTTTCTTTCGTCTAGTTTAAAGTTTCGCATATTAAATATTCTGTTAATCTAATCGAATAGAAATGGTTGCTGCAATTTTATACATTTTAAAAACAAAATAACAAATATTGTAAGCCCCTTCAGGGTATTAAGTAGCGCACAACCCTTTCCAGCACGCACACGACTCCGTTTACTCACACGCGACCTCTCGACTCTTCGACTCCATTTGTCCAATCCACTCGACTCCGCTTACTACTTCTCTCGACTTTTCGACTCCTCTCGACTCCATTCATTCCTCCACAACCGACTCCTCTCTTAATAGCTCGTCTCTTACATCGGGACACAATGCCCCTTAAACACTGGACCCCACCCAACCTCACTTGACCCCACATCGGCTCAATTTATTCCTTAACCGGCTCCTCATCACACCCTTCGGACTCTTCGAGTTCAAAGTGATGACCTTTGGCCTTCTTTAAATACTACCAAAGCTCGCCTCTATGCGACCCTGTCCGCCTACTCTCGTCTATATACATTTCTGCAAACCGGCCCCTTATGTAACAACAGCTACTACGCGTAGCATATAATCAATAGGACGCCCGGTTTTGTCTCGCGTGAAACACCTCACCCTTTTCTGTCTCTTTTCTGAAGGTTGGCGCTCACGCTCACCAACCATAGCCTTCACGCAACTCCAAACAACCCTTCTCGACTCTGCGTGACCTCTAACACCTTTTTCTGTCTCTGTTCATATATTGGCGCCCATCTACGCCAAAAACAGTTATCACGCGAAACTGTTCATCAATGCTCGACCTTTCTACCCGATTTCAGCAAGCCAGCTTCCCTCGTTACCACAGCTACTACGCGTAGCAGCACCCATCAGGGCACCTGGTTTTGCCCCTTTATTTAAATTTCAGGACATTCGTCCTTAGATCTCCTACGTCTCCCAAATGTCTCAGCAACACCGGTCCACAAATCAAACCGATACCACCGGGCTGAGACAACATACCTGGTTCCCCAATCCTTTAGCCACCATGGCTCACCTTTAGCGGCAACTAAAGGCTATACACGCCCCTCTACGCCGCCTCAAATACCTAGGTGCATAATACTTCGGAGCGCACTTCTAATAACCCTAGGGCGCCCTGGGGTTGGACACAATCAACCACCCACCAGGAGCCCCCTAACCAAAATCCCCTATTTTTTTTTTTTTTTTTTAAACAAGAGCGACGGCCGGCACCTCACAGCAAGTTTCCATTCGGTCGAGGTCGCAGCTACCGCTACATTGGCACCAATGTACCGGTCCTCCCTCGATAGGTAAAACGTGCAATTGAGGGCCCGCCCTCCTTTACCAGTCCCAGCGGCAAACAAATCGCCATACAAACGTATCGACAAAAGACACCCGCTCTGGACTTGGTCCCTTTCCATTCCGCACACGGCAACCCGTCACTGCGGATGGGAATTACCCTGGGATAAATCCCCCTCCATCTCGCACACACTATTTCGTCACTGCGGATGTAAGCGGATTTCCGATAGGTTCCGACCTATTCGGGCGATAAGCCTGTTGGTCCACAAGACCCATAACAGGCCGATGGACCACGCCGCACACATTTGCCCTTGATGGCATCAAGCGGTAACAACTGTGCCCATCTTATCGATAAAGGCCCAAACAATAACCAGGATCTGGTCACAACGATAGTCCTGTAACATTACCACAGCGAATTCCGAAGCAACCTCCCTATCATCACAGCACCCACCATCGAGCATTCCCTCGCCCCTACCTTTCTTTTCGTGACTACGTCACTGGGAGGGGAGTACTGTGGCGATTCCGCCAGATCCCACGGCTCGCCTTCCTGAAAAAACCCCCATAACCATAACCCGGGTCTGCACCAGCTTTCGCTAATGCAATTCGCATTAGCATCTTAGATGCTTCACGCATCAAACATACCCAATTATTATAACCCTAAAATCCCTATAAAGAAAACTTACCTTCATGCATCCCTTCGCATACAATTTTTCATAAGATTTCTTTGTTTGCTTATTTGGTATTCTGAACCAATTCGGTACCAGACAAATACCATAAATATCGCGCCGTCTATTTTCCCAGACGCGTCATATACCTTTTCATATACATTGCCTGGCAACCTTTTTTGTTTGTCTTAGCAACAAACAACCCAAGCAGCTGCATATAATTAGCGCAATAGACGCTGAAACCAAATTCTCCAGCATTTCCTAATGCAAATATGAACCCGGTTTCTATTGCAGCCAGAGATGCCATAAACATTCAATTTGCTTTTAGCACCCTTTTCTCCTAACGTCGAAAATAGCGACGAGGCATCGTGTAAACAATGACCCGCATTACCAGCGGCGCATGTGGTCATTTTTCCCTATTGTCCTTGTTTTCGAACACATGCAACAACATTGAATCTGTTCGATCGCGCACATATACCACTGCGCCACTAGTTACACCCTTAAGAGAAACGTTTTACTCTCTCTTCCTTTTTCTTCCTTAGCGAAATCATCTCTGCATGAGATGACGATCGTTTGAGTCTGATTCCATCCGTCGACCACGCTGGTCGCACGGGTCACTCCCGCTCTCCGCGCCTCCAGCGGAGAAGCCTAAACAGTAACACTCGAATATATCCCGGAGTCGTGTGTGTTTTATTTTGCAACGCTAGGAAGTTTTAGTTTATTTTTCCACGTAAATTTATCCGTGAATCTATGAAATAACGTAAATTTATTGATCCCAAATTGTTTATTATTGAAAACATATAGTGCGGCAAATAAAAAATCGGTATACAATAGTCTCTTTGATAAAACAATATCCATAAGTTTATACGAAGTGTTCAATAGCTTTTGTGAAAACGTATAAATTATACAAAAATGTAAAAGACAAACAATAAACAAGTCATAAATTTCATTAACTGTTTGATTTTCAAAATTTAAAAGTAAATTAAATTCAAAACTAGACGCATTTCATTGCTAAAGCGTGTTTCCTGTGCTGCTGCCCAATAAAACGTTTTCAAAAAGAAAGGTAATCCCCCAACATTCGTTTCTTTCGGTGAACAGTTTTCCTAGTGCTTGGCGGAACATTTGCGGAACTATTAGTAATTATGATGGAGGAGGAAGTTAATCAGCGCCGTACGCCGGTGCACCATACTTCCTACCCCACAGGACTGCCTTATCTAAATTTTCCTATCCATCCTATCTGTCTCTTATCTCCAAGAGAAAATTTCCATTTCGGTTTTCGATTCCAACTTCTTATCGGAATCTTGTTTCGAAGGAACAAGCTGCCGCCACTTCTTTCTTGATCCGATCATGGGCTTGTGGCGGTTCCGCCACCCCACGGCCCACTTACCTGAAAACCCCCATAACTGCTACCCAACTTTCTTAAGTTCACTAATGCAATCGCTTTAGCATCTTAAATGCTTCACGCATTAAAGGGATCAAATCTGTAATCTAAAAAGCCCCTGGAAAAGAAAACTTACCTTTCATGCATCTCTTCGCATACAATTCTCCGTAAGATTTCTTTCTTAACTTATCAGGCAGAACCCCCATTATTACAACCCAACTCCCATTGTTTCCCGACAACGTATTTGCATTGGCACCTAAAGACATTTTCCTTTTTCAAGGACATTTAATGTGTGGAGAAATCTTCGTCTTGGTGCCGGCGTTGGCACAGGTTGTACGAAGATTCTCCATCACAAGTTCACTGGACCCAAAAAAAAAACTGAGCGAAACTCCGTCACAAACCGGTTATGTAAAGCAAATGAAACACCAACACAAAAAGTAAGACACACGGTTATTGTTTTATTAATATTAGTTTTTTTATTTAAATTGATTTGGATAGTGTTTTTGATTATTAATTACATTGATAACATTCGCGCGATTGACTCACACAACTCGGGGGTTGGAAATCCGTGACTCCGGGGATGTACGCCTCCCCGACGGTACGGGGAGCGGAAGACGCACCGTCCGAATCGGCGGTTGAAATACGACTCAACGATATTTTATCGTTTGGGGTGAGTTTTTGGTGATGTGATGAAAAGGAAATGAAATTTCTTTTGACCAGTGACCAATGGCAGACGATCTCGGGGACGCGGTGGTGTATGTGTGTGTTCGTACACATCACCTTGTTCATCGATGCGGTTATTCAAGGATAGACAGAACCTGAAACGAGGAAAAAAAAAAGAAAAAAGGTGAAACGACCTACAGCATCTTTCGGTAATGAGGGTTGGCTGTCTAAATAGCAGCCACTCATTAGATGGTAAAAGGATCGTATACATGATTACCTGCGAAGAAATTCGTTTTATGATTCTAGGGTAGGATGCGAGTATTCGCTTTTGTCCGGTGGTCAAAGAGCTGCCGCGGCCGTGAAAATGCCAAGGACATGTGGTATGCACATGTACGGCGGAATTGAATTGGTGGAACATGGGTGCCTAATGGCCGGGAATCGATGGTGCATATGCACGTTAAAGAATCGTTTTTATGGATTTCAGGGTCGACTGCGCTAATTGAATGCAGCCGCTGGTATATTATTGCTGGGAGAAAAAGGTCGCCGGCCAATGTGTGCATTAAGAGAATTTATCATACACATTGCGAAGCTGAAGAATAGACAGCGCAATGTTTATGGTCCCTGCTGAAGGTTATGTTGTATGTAATTCAAAATCCTTTTGTTTAGAGGAATTCGTCTAGGGAGATTTGCTTGGCAAACAATGGTGCCGGAATAGTCTTCCTGCGAATTCTAGTGATGCATTGGAGTATGAATGCTCTTGTAGATGCAATTCTGTTTAGGATTTTTATGTAATGCTTTTATGCATAATGTCCTTGGGAAAGGAAATATTTTCAGGTGCCAATGCGACTACATTGGCGGGAGACAATGAGAGTTGAGTTGCGGATATGGGGGGTTCTTCAGGTAAGTGGGCCGTGGGGTTTGGTGAAACCCCCACAAATGCATTATCTAAAATTCTTAAAACAGCTCCTTAATGTGCATAAGCACCATAAATACAATTCATTCGGCACCCATTGTTATCACTTGAAATGCAATATCGGACGACTTGTTTTTATAGCTGCAACAAGCCGACTAGCGATTCCTTGTTCAATAGACAAACAATCATCAATTTAGTATTCCATTAGCACCGTTTTCCCAACGTCGATAATAGTGACGATGCATGGCGTAAACAATGACCCGCAATTACCGAACGGAGCATTTGGTCGTTTCCTACTTTGTCTTTGCCGCCTGCTTGCTTCGTTAAACAAGATCAGATCTGAACGATCTCACACACACCACCTTGATCTCGATTACGAGATCTGGTTGTCTGTTCTACCAAGAGAGACTTTACTTTTCCCTTGTGGTAGGAAATTCGTTTCCCTAGTGAAGGGGAATTGCACCCCAAAATGGCCCTTTCTAAGCGAATCAGAGCTGATTATCGCTGAGTCTCATTTCCTCTGCCGATCGCACTGATCGTGGTAGCTCCTGCAGCCCCATGGCGCCGCGCGGATGCATATATCCCGCATCAGCAAGAGTGTAAAGTAAATAGAATTTGTCGTGAGTTATCGCTTAAAAGTAATACCATCGAATAATTAATTACGTCCCGTCTAATGGAGCGGAAAGTGCACGTTTAGTTTGTGTAAACCAAGGATACAATTAGAAATGAATAAACCTTTTCAAGATATACCGGCAATCAGTGTGTTTCATTTGACTCTTCTCCTGTGCTACAGTTCCTTAACGTGTTTCCTTGTTACATTGGTGGACATTGTGTTGTGGAGTCCCTTTTCGTGTTTTTCTAGTGGCCTTTGGCAGATCTTTCGTTGATGGTGGAAGAAGTGAATCGTATGCCCGTGCTTAGTGCAATACTTCTTACCCCCCACATTGTCATTTTCGTTTTATTTCATTAGTTGTTTTATTGAAGGTATACACGACGCGACCTTTCACTCGAACTATTGAGATGTGACTCTTGCGACCGGTGGCGAGTTAAATTAAAAACTAGCAGAGCGCGTCCGACACCAATGATGAATGAATAGCGACTGGTGTGAATTAGGGTTGAAAATTCATATTTCATTCCACACACAGGCAACCAAAAGAGACCACCTCACGCCCGTCAAAGTGTGAGTAACTTTTGTTAATAATTGACGGACATGAAGAATGAGAGAACAGAAAACATGATATGCTGTGATCTTGTGGTAGCCTTGGTTGTGTGTGTTGGTATCGGATGCAGCTACTGACACGACCTACTGACCCAGTGGTACGGCTATGGTGTAGTTAGAGCGCATTGAACCGTGGAAAGAAATACGAATGAGAGGGAAACTTAGCTGATGTTACTCCCCTGCAAAAAGAGATCATTGATCCCAAGCGAATGGGTGATCTGAGGGAAAGTCGATAGGACGCCGCTGATGCTTGGGAAATAATCCGCGTGAGAACCAGATTCTAAGACGCTGAAATAACCCCAGCTATTTTGCTATGATGCAACAGCGTCGTTCTTTTAGACTTGTTGTTGCTAACCGACATTAAGAGATTTCCGATGGGAAACTCATGGTAATGGAGTTGCCATATGACAAGGTTGCCATATGACAAGGTTGTAGCTAAACTCAATTATGCATTATCTGCAAAGGATAGTGAGTTTAGCTATACGTCCGTTTGAAATTTGTTTTACAGGGGAACACATATAAAGGAAATTGGTAAGTATGGCGCGCTGAAAGCGGTCGAAATTAGGTAGGAATGTTGGTTGGAATTGTGGGTAGTTTCTCATGTAGAATAGAGAAACCCCCACAGCCTTGCATGGATGCGTTGAATTCAATATTAAAGACTTTTGAACGTTTAGTTCGATTGATTTTGAGTATTGAATTCAATGTTGGTGTATGTAATGTTACCATTTGTTTCAGGTGGGAGTAAGGACTTTTGGGACACGTGTCTGTGGGCACGTGTAATGGATAAAGGTGAGTATGTTCCTTGGCGGAAAGGGCATATCAACCTATAGTGGGTTGTGTGGTTCGTAGAACCGCCACAGACGTGTTTCGTAAATAGCTGTCGCAAACCGCTTAACTCAATGAAGTTGAGCAGTATTAATGAACGATGAATAAAAACTGAAAACTAATTTGTAAAATGTGAAACCAACCTATTTAGAAACTGGACTTCATGTTGGACATGGCTCATTTTATGGGCCCCACGGTTGGGCCAACTGGGAACTGGTAATTTCTCGTTTTGTCTTAATGAAGTTGCCTCGAGTTGGCTACGCTATAATTGCAGCAATTTGGTTGTGCCATTTTGTCATTCTCTAAAAAGTCTCCTACCACCTGAAGTCTCCAGAGATAAATAATAAACAGATGAAAGCTCTATTGTGGGATTTCGTGAACATATGTTGGAATCAAAATATCTGGTCAGATACTTGGACGTTCGGCAAGGTTAGTATCCACATTTTAAAAGCCCTATAGAGGCTGTTTTGCCCAAAGCAAAGAGAACTTTTGTTATTCCACATTAGCCAACTTGACAACATAGTCAAAGTTCAAACATGGAGCCCGATGTGCTTCAAAGAAACTCGATGAAAAATATTCACGATTTGAAAAACCAATATCTCGAAAGTTTATTTAACGTGTGTCGGACTCCCGAATTGAACACAAAATCATGCTGCACAATGTGCGGGACTCAAATTTTGCCAAAAACTACGGAAAATTAGTATTAAAAAATTAATCGCTTAAAGGGATTGTCAATATTCCTTTTATGCTGACCTGAAGTTCGTCCTGACGTAAAGTTAGAGCGCGATCTGCCATTTAGTTTTAGCTCAATTTGGTCACTTGATTTTAAGTCTACTTTACGTTTTTTTCCTGAATTTCCTTCCGTAACTCAATCGCTGAAAATATATTAGAACGAGTTATAACTAGTGATAAGACATGGGCTTATTAGTTTGCATGCAAACCGGTTAACAAGCTTGGGACTGGCACCTTCCAACTAACCCGAAATCGAAACAATCGCGTCAAAGTCGATCAAAAGTCGTGGTAATTGTTGGTTCTCCTCTCTACTATAATCTTTAAATTCATTTATTTATTCATTGCTCCCATGTAAAGGCAGCTTAAGGTTCGTTTTATTCAGCTGACGGTCATCTTGAGCTTAATGTAGTTTGGCACTTCTGTTTATTGTAGCGTGAAGTCCACGTGGTTGTATTTCCTTGCAATACCGTTTCCTCTCCTTACAATGTATTAGTGTTGCTGTGATTTCGGTCCCTTTCGTTTTGTGGTATTTGCGTAACAGTCACGTGTCATTTCGTACTTGGCTATAAAAGGCTATTTTAATTAAACAAAAAAAAAAATGTCAACCGAAGAGACTGAGGTACTAGTAAATAAAGGCGCGAGTGTCAAGTTGTCTTTGACTAGGTAATAATTTTCTCAAGCGTTTTAACCCCTCCGCCGATTTTCCAGCGCTAGAAAAACAATGTAGCGAAATTGGAGTAGTTCGGAAAATGTTGATAAATACCAAGGAGAGTTGGAAGATCTCCCTCAATGTAGCAATATCTTAGTAGATTATCGACGAATTGTATTTTGAAACTTACGCGATTGTTACACATACCTTGTCGAGTAGCGAAACTGACGCGGTTGCATCCAGGGAGGACAGAAACATTACAAATAGGGATCATTCGGCTTCGACATCTGGTTCTGCACCCAACAACGTCACACCAAATGAGTGTTATATTGATTTTGTTTTAATTGTAGATGTTACCTTAACTGATGTGGGAAGGTCCGCCTTGGCTGCTCCAGATTATAAGTGGCCTCTCTTTGTTTCGATTCTGCCTGCAGAACCTTTTACTAATGTCCTTTCTTCCCGCGGGTGCTTAGTTCAGTTTCCACAACAAAATTTGCATGTTACCAAATTAATGCGAATACAAATTCCGTACCTTAAGTATAATCTAGAGTGATCTACTGGGCAACAAGTTAAAGATCTATGCACAATGGGATATGTTATATTCAATTTGTATGCGCAAAATGTAGATGATGATACGACGTTTTCAGGCGGCGGAAGATACGTTATCCTTTTCTCGTTTTCACGTTTTACTATACAAAATCACTGCCATTAAATGGTCTGCATCTATATAAGTAATTCCGTATGATGTCGCAGAAGTTGCTTAACTCGAACAACGTTTGTTTAGTTTATAGCACGAACTGCAAGAGGAGAACAATGAAAGAGCAATCGTTTCGTGGCCTTATGAGTAGGGCGTTAGAATATATCCACATCTAGGCCGGCTTCTTGAAAGAAGCTGTGGCGGTTCTTTAAAGACTTCCTAAAGAACCATCCATTTCTTTAAAACAACCTACTTTTCCCTCACTCCATAAACCACTGTACTTACCTGCATTCGACAAGTGTAAGCTTTCTTTCAAATAACTTTCACCTGAAAGTAAAACCCCAGCAAGCATGTACATCAAACAGATTGTTTCATTCATATTACATGAACCGTGCCAGACAATCGGCTCGGCTTATCAGCAATTATAAACGATAAACACTCGCTGGCTAGCGTAATTGTTGACGCAGCTGTACCCGGTATTCTTGCTATGGTTCATGAGTGAATATTGCCCCAATCCCAAGGTTCGCTACAGTTGCGAACAATTTCCTTTATCGGTTATCTACCGATCATGGGATTTGGGCACTAGTATGATTGAGGTTAGACAATCATACCCTAGACCATGCCTAACGATGCTCCGGCCTGTTAAACAAACAAACAGACAGTAGCATCACTGTGTTTATCCTATTAACCGACCGCTGGTCCCTGGCCACCCTGGGCGAGATTTACACTTGCACATCTGCAAAACTAATTCCTCGCCATTATACTCATGTACCGACATCGCCAAGCAAACAAGACCCAAATTTTCGGCTATATAGCCTACAACGGCATTGTCGTGAACGCCTGAGTAAACATGATGTGCATATCATCGTGACCCATGAAATAGCGCTTTTGTATATTTTAAAGCAAAAACCTATTTCATTCTCAGGCGTAGGTCATCAAGGGTTTATGGCGCCCGAAATAGTCATTCTGTTTATTTAAGACACAGAAACCTATTTCTCCATTCGGCGATCTTCGCTATCACTCATCTTAGTATTGCCTACAGTCCCTTTGTTGATTCAGGTGTGGTACCGTTCGTAGTCGATGCTTCGAGCGAAAGGGGCATCATACTTGACAGTACGGTCATTCCGAAACCCTTCCATTCGATCCTTTTGCTATCACCCATTGCCCGTCGCCAAGTTGAGCCTACTCGCTCCTCCCACACCGATGTAATCCACATGAATCTGACGAACGTGGATTGCATCGGGAAGTCAGATTTTAACCACCGAACAGTGCGGACGGGAGTAGTCCTTTTACATCCACCGACAGAGCAGGTCGTGGTCATGTCACTCTCGCTCTCCGTCGCCCGGTGGAGAAGCGTCCCAATAGCGAAGTCGTGTCGAGGAAAGTGTTTCACCAGTTAATGTATTATGACGTATATGACAATCAGTACGAGAATATTCGAGAAAGTCCGAAACAAAGTACTAGAATATTCTATAAAGTACTGGGAAACTGGAGACTATCAACAATAGAACATTCAATGCTATAGAACGGATGAAAACGAACCACCGAATCAGAATGTGAGGAAACGGTATAAATACGTCGCACACAGATCAAGAAGTTATGAGTAAGAAGTAGAAAGTGAAGCAAGCGATAAGTAAAAAGTAGAAAGTAAGCAGTCAAAGATGCGATATGTACGGAAGTGATAAATCAAGAAATCGTTAAGTGTACGGCAAAAGTAACGGTTGTTATTAACGGACTAATAAAGTGTTATATTAATTCAAAATCGATTTAACGGCTCTTATTTATTTTAAATAATTAATCCAGCAAACCCTAAGCTCGCTACAGTATTTATAAAAGTTATAATAAATCGATTTAATATCACTTTCACTTGGATACATCCAAACCAAATGACAGTGTTATAACCAATAAATCAATAATAAACTGAATCAGTGTGTTATTCTTTCCTGTGTTGATGTCGCGGAGTTTCGCTTTGTGTTTCCGTCTCGGTGCGCCTGTTTTCCCCTCGGTGACATTTTGCTGTTTTTCTTTCGGTCTACCGCAGACAATTAGAATTGGTGGAGACGAGGTGGAACTCTCGCCCATGCTGGCGTCGTGATCTTGTTCCCCACAAGGCGACTAAAGTCCGAGTGGTAGGTGGGGTCTCAACGTCCTATCACCCCGTGAAATACAACCCCATCAATCTATATGCTCCGTGAAATGGTCGGGAGAAATCCCTGTCCATCTTTCGGAGCTTGGCAGATAGACTGGTTCGAGGAAAGATCGGTTTAGGTGGTAAGTCGGTCCCAAGGTGAGATACCATCCCGTCACGCTGTACATTCGGCGATATGATCGATAGAAATGTTCGCCTATGTTTCGGATGTATAGCTGATGGCCCGAACTGACAATGGTAAGTCATGAAAATGCCTCCTGAGATAAAGAATTCCGCAGGTAACTAGTTCCCCATTCGGATCTCCGGGCACGCGGGCTATGTTAGGGGAAACATCATACAAATATTTTGTTAAATATCCGAACTTTGAGAAATTTGTCATCGCGTAATCGGGTACGTTCTCGGAACTCTGTCGACGTTCGACTGATAACAGGATTTTGTAACATCAGGAGAATCGGCTTCACCAATACGTATATAAACGCCGTCCACCAATATTTGCAAACAAGGAAACCTGATATCCTTGCCTTAAATGAGACCTAGGTCGATTCGTCAACTGATTCGACATACCTTCGTTGCTCAGGATACGAGTTGCAACTCTGGCCGGTTGGTATATTCTAACAGAACCGACAAGTCTGGGAGGTCAGCGGAGATGTTTGCTGTTAGCCGTAATTTGACTCAACTCGTGGCCAAACCTACGCGAGTGCAAGATACTCGAGGTGATTATGCGAACACCCTGAATCTATTTTTGACATCCGAGCCGAGCATTTATACCGTGGAAGTTGCTGCGCCACTGAGAAATCCAGATCGCAGCTTGGTATTGGTTGCACAGCCAATTTCATTTCAAGCGAAGAACCGATTTAAGAACTTTCGCCATGTATGGAGGTATGGGGCTGCTAACTGAGACGATTTGCGAGATTTCTTTGCATACTTTCCGTTGCCACCGGTGTGCTTTGAAGACTCTGATGTTAATGCATACGCGGAATCAAACAAAGTTCTTCTGATAAACCTTGGTTTAATAAAAAATGCAAGCAGATTACAGCGGAAAAAATAGAGCTTTTAAACAATTGCCTTCCAATCCCACCAATTGTAACAGAACGATTTTTTTTAGAATCAGAAACACGTTCAAATAATTATCTTACGCCTGAGTCCAATATGCAGTCTGCAGAGTGGCGAATTAGATCAAATGACGAAGTCATCGCGGGGACCTGGGGGTTTTTCGACGACTTGGACCTTTCATACTACAAGAAAGGGCACTGAATTGATGAAAAACCGCTACACCAAGTGTATTGCCCTCGAATGCAACTATGTTGAGAAATAAATATAACTTTGCCCAAAAACCCATGTTTTCATTAAAAATCCCGGGACTTTTCAGCCTATGTAATACAACTATGACTTTTCTTTTTATGTGCATATCATTAAATTATACGTGAATACGGTATTTATATTGAAATCGCCTCTTGTTAGTGATATTATGACTGAAAAAAAGTTTTGAGTGCAAAGCATTTATTTACCATTAATCAATCCGAACTCTGGTGGGGCTTGGGTTGGTATGTATGTTCGCGTGGATGTTACTGGTACGTAATATGAGGTTGCATGGCAGTGCACCATCCATGGAGTTACCAATCTAATTGCTGCTACAGATCAGGATTGCCTGCCTAACTTTGATGGGGCTCCTGGAACTGGGTTGGAATTTCAGTCTTCTTCAATTCACGGAGACCCCATTTTGCCTCCTGTATGGAAATTGTTTTATTTAAAGGGTTGGCTTCCTGGTGAGATAGCCTCAGCCATGGGGTTTATGGAACATTCGGCGCAGAATTATGAGGCTGCATGGTCTATACTGAGGTAGGGATAAGATAACAGGAAGCATATCGTGCCACATTCGCGCAGAGTCTGTGGAGTACCTTGCATATCAGAGGATTTTAGTACCTGGTGCAGCAGAACGGGGATTTTCTTGTCAAGCAGTGGGTTGTTGTGTTAGTCTTGTGGGTTGTTTTGTTAGTCTTGATCTTTTGGTTCATTGTTTACGCAAAGGTCAATGGCCCCACGGATTCTCTCGCAGACGCAAGCAAGAACATAATACTGGGTTGCATCTTGGAACCCAACCTGGGGAGGAAGCCATGGCAGTTGACTTCACTTCGTCACCCACTCCATCTTTAACAGTGAATTTGCATACTCGCGTGACTTTTGAAGCAGTTTTGGGGCTGCACTAGTGGATTTCATAAACAAATACGAGGAGACACAGACTTGAAGTGTTTTATTCTAAATTCACACACATATATAAGAAGAAGACTACTACGTAAGAGACTTCTTGGCATATCATATGCGTTTTTAACTGCGGTAAGAGCTGCTATTATGTGCTTATCAAAGTAAAGTTACAGTCACAAGCCAGATACCAAGGTATCTAACCACAGTATTTACTTGTAGGAGAAGATTATTACTTCCTCGATGCCCTGGACAAAGGCGTTCTGAAGAGGATAATTTCTGTTTTCTGAATTGTAGTGCCATACATAAGCGTCGCTATGCCTTCGATTCCGATAGTCCTGACAACGCTCGATATTCCAAAAAAAAAAAAAATACTCCTTTAGTCGATTCCAAATTCTTCAAACCATCTACCAGCGATGACCTTATTGCAGTGAAGTTTTACATATTGTTTGGGCAAAAATTGGTCCAAAAAGCTTTAACAAATCGATCGGATGCTGCCTATAAAAAAAAACAAAGCTCGAATGGATTGTTGCAATGAAATGAATAACCACTTCTCATCACGAAAATTGACTTGCCATTTAGAAGTTTGCAAATAGACCCCCAACTTCGATCTGAGCAGGTTTTGCAACCTCGAGGAGTTTCCGAGTCTCCAAGTTCTTTCTCCCGAGGAGGCATTACAGAGACAGCGAGATGCTTTAGATCGACATATAGTTCAGTTACCATTCAATTCAAAATTGCATTTCCGAGGCGACTCATATTCCAGTGTTTTACCACGTTTCTACGCATGGGGGAATCGGTTCCACAAAGATTCAAAACTTCGACAGAATTATTCTGACTTTTTGGAGAAATATGTCGAATTGCAGCATATGTCATCATCCAAACAGTGTGGCAGTTCTTCTTTCTTTATTTTCTATCTTTTTTTCAGCGCCCACTGTGTTCTGGAATTTAAGTGTACCTCAAAACACAGTTTGCGCATGTTTGTGTAAAAAAAGAAAGAAAATATGACAGCCTACGTGCTGAGTTCACTCACCTCATGTACGACTTATACCGGATGGTATCTTCTCTACGTACGTTGCAACGGAGGTGTTGACGCTGGTTATTAACTTCCCAATGATGGACCGGGATCCTTTGGGTAACAGGCTCGGTAATACATTGCATAATCTTGCCATTTTTTCACTCGTTTTCTGTAGGTGTTGCTTGAAGGAGACCTCTTGACGAAAGTACTGCCAAGATATTTTATAGAACGACTAGATTTAATAACGTGTTCTTTATCAAGGTGTTAAACTTTCTTGCGGTTGCTTATTAAAACTGCCTCCGTTTTATGTGCAGCTAGTTTCAGTTTAGTCCTCTACCGCCAGCATGTAATGCCCTGAATTATATGGGTCATCTAGGTATGTAGCTACGCGTACTATCCAAATCATCTACATACCTGATGGTTCTTACTCCTTGTGGTACATTAACTCTGAGTGCGCCGTCATATATAACATTCCATAACAGTGAGAGAACAATACTTTTATAAAAACTTCCTAGGCAAAATTTTTCTACTTTCTATTTTCTACTTCGGTATATTTGTTTATTTAACCATTTACTCAGTTTATATAAGTGTTAGCGATTACAGCAATTTTAATATCACTAGCCTTTCAATTAATCTTACTCTAGAGATTAAAGAGTAGAAGAGGTTGTGTAGTACAGCTCTGATGATTTTACAGAGTTTTTTGAGTGATGGAATTTAAATATTCCCGCATACGCATCATATGAAAAACCGGTTCATTGGGATTGTAGTTCATTCAGTGTCGACGATTTTGTGATTGACGTTAAGTAATAGTTTGGAGTATTGCCGGACGATCGATATTGGAATTCAGTCAACGAAACAGTAAATTGAATAATATTTACAGAATAGACCCCATCATGCGAACAGGCAAATTGCGGTATGGTGACATGGATAGTGTAATAACTCAGCCGTTGCAGGCCCAAAGTTCGATAAAAACCATCCAATCACACTATGCCATATTTATATGCATTCGGGAAAGTATTGCATTCGTTCAACAGCTTGTTAACAGAATCTGCACACACCGACAGTTCAACAGAACTTGGAGTGAATACTTCTTCACTCAAAGAGCTCCAAATTCCCCAACAAAATTAACGGGCGAATTACGCACTCACTGTGCTCTTGAGCGAGTGTATGGGAAGAAATTCGCCCAATTTCATCTCATATCCATTTAATAACTACTCGTAACTCCCTTGGATATTAGTGCGAATGTTATCAGATAGTTGTGTGTATACAATGTCAATGTGCCTGCTAGGCTATTCGCATCCTCTTTCAAAACTTTTAAATTCACTTCTACGAGAATGAACCAGAAAATATTCAGAAAAACTGTCCATCACTTCGAGAAGTCCTTTTGTGGTTGTATATTGCGGTAGACACATGAATGCCATTGAGCTGTTTGCAATCAAATGAAAGTCGATGGAAAGCCTTTTTCAATTAAGAAAAGGGAGAATGCATTCGTCGGGCCTATTTTTAGAAGAAAAAGAATCACTGATGGCCAACCAATCTACTAAGATGCACTTTAATGAGCCGATGAATGGTAAGGCGTAGGCTGACGAGATTCCTTTCCTCTTGATGGAGAATTAGAAATTAATGACATCGGTTGATTGATTTAATACCCACGGACTGGAGTGTTCATTTCAGAAGCTATTAGGCGTGCCTGACGGAAAAGGGGGAAGGTTACTTTGAAATCATAATTTAGTGAAAGTTTCTAGGTGCTGAGGTGTTGTATCTTCTGGAAATAGATGAGATTGATGATCACACGGCGTGTTAATTATAATGACAATTTTGTGGATTAGTATCTCGGGTAACCGTTTCTAAGTTATCTGTGGCTTGTATTGATGTACACGATAGAAGGTAAAGTTTAATGAATAAGTTCACCATTGATCTACTGAAATCGTGAACAGGGGGAAAGGTAACTTGGATTCTAGTATAATTATATCCTGGAATTGATAACTTAGTTATAGAAGTTTTCTTTAATGGATACACCAAAGAATTACCTTAGGGCCACTAGACAAGTTTAATTTTATTTCTGTTTCGTGTTGGGTATTTTTGTAATCTAATATTTATTTAGGTTTTGTTTTTAAAAAATTGTGCGAACCGAACATTATCAGTCAAAAATGAAAAGAAACAAACCGTAACCAACAGGTCAATACAAAATTCCACAGCGGAGATTCGCAGGTTTTAAATATTTCATAAATGTTAGGTTGTAAAATGAAGAGGATAGTATTTCATGAACTGAAGGCGAGAAGGAATAAAATGAACCTTATACAGAAAAGATTGGTTTCACAATCACAAAAATAAAGAAATGCCAACATTTGATTCTTTAGGAATTGATAACTCATTTGGTAACTGATAAATGGTCAGTTTGATTGGATTTCTTTTTCAAGGTGGGTATTTTTGTGCTTTTATATTTATTCAGTTTTTTGGTATTCATAAATTATGGCAACCGAATATTGTCAGTCAAAGATGAAAAGAAACAATCGTATGGCGGATCCTCATTATTAAATAATACCAAGATTTTTTTTTAAGATTTCTATATCCTTAAAGGGTAGAAAACAAATGCCTACTGTTGTGTCATTTTGTTGGAGTTTACCCTTTTGTTGGATTTTATATGAGTGTTGTATGTTTCGGTTTGGACTCGGTGCTGGTTAGTTTTTCTCAAGTTCTGCAATTCTACTCCTAGGTAGTGGGTAGTCACTACTCTTCTGGCTTGTCAGGGGTTTTTGTGTTTCGAAGTGGTAATGTTTAATGGGTGTAGAAAGGGGGCACTTAGTTTGGTATGGGTTTTGATGGAAACGGGCGGTCGTTCACCATACATACCCCTAGAGTAAACTTGTGGATAAAATAACAAGGGGACTCACGCGTTGTCTGTACTTCCGTCAATGCTCCAACGGGCCAGGGTGCTTGAAGTTCTGGATGCCATAAAAATTCATAGGTTCTCCTTAGTAATGCTGGGTTTTATTGGTCTTGTTCCTCTTTGTCACTCATTTTAACAATATTACTGAACTTTAGTATTACCTTACGTTAAACGTTGTCACTTTAGTTATAGTATTGCATTATTTTAAACAATATTATTTTAATGTTAGTGCCTCTTCACCTTATCGAATATTAATTTACTATTAGTGTCACATTACTTTAAATGTTATGACTTTAATTTTAGTGTTACGTTACTTTAAACAATATTATTTTAATATTAGTGCCACTTCACTTTATCGAATATTAATTTACTATTAGTGTCACATTACTTTAAACGTTATAACTTTAATTTTAGTGTTAGATTATTTTAAACGTTACCCTGGCGAACACCAACTGAACACCACTCTTGACTGATATGACCGTCTCGGTTCAGTATTGAAAACCAACTCCTCCCCTTTTCCGAGCGTTTGATCGCAGGGAAACCTTTTTTCTTTTTCGTTAACACAAGGCAACGTGTTAGGTTCCTTGGGCGATGATCGCACTCAATATCCTTTGTATTAGGATCTCTTTTGTAAGCCCGCGCATCCTTTGTCTGATCCCTAGGTATTGTACCTTGGATCGGCAACTGGTTATTATTTATATAATATATTTAATTCGAGCTGTCATTGCAAACCCGTTTCTACTTGTCGGGTGTAGCGTAAATAATAAACAAAACATTAATTAATATTCGATCAGTGCTTGTTTCTCATTCTTGTTGTTGTTATTAACGGTCGGTCCTTTGGTTAGCAACGTAAGAGTTTTTCCTCGTGAGTCGAGCAACATCAGGAAACCCCAGAGAGTCCAAGAACTGAGGGACTACGATCGAACGAAGAGTTGTTCGATCCAACTAATTGAGGTAATTCCTTTCAGTTTCAACCACATTCGGATTTGCCATTGTTTTCAGTCAACGGCAAAGACCACAAACAAATTTAGCGTTTACAGCAACCGTCTGGAACCCCTTAAGTATTACCTGGGATCAGACTTGGCAAATTTATTTTCTACTGAACATCGGAGCCAAATATATTTTTGTATCTTATGGGTATTGTTGTTCAGCGAGTGTTTTTACGATCGCCGTCCTTTGTTCCGTATAGGAAATGTTTCCTTGAATAGGATTTAAGGGACCGGTGCCGCCGTGCATTTTATGCTTTTTACCAACTTTACTTGAGAGTTGGTCATCTGGTCCGCAGATTAGGGGCCAAGAAAATGTACGTGCTGAACAACTGTTTCCTTGGATTTATATTGAATTCAATATGGACACATTTAACGTTTAGTTCAATTTCTTTGATATTGAATTTGATATAGGCAAATTGAACGTTTAGGTAAATTTGATTGATATCAATTTTGGTATTGGCCCGTTTAGTGTATGGGGCAATGTTAGGGCTTGGAGAGTGCTTCATCTTTTTAGTGGATGACTTTGCATGTACCGCAAATTAATTGGTGGAGACTGGCTCCAAAGAGGTATGTATTTATGGGTGGGTGGTTTTGGACGTAACACTACACGGGGCACCTACTTCTAACCCGATTAAGGACAGTTAATCTCAGGATTGTCAAAACTGAATTATAAAATTGAAATTAAATTCAATAGCAGCTTAAAGAAGATGGGTTACATAGGATTTATTAAATATTGGTTAAAATGTTTTAAACATTTTTTATGTGTATGCATGTATGTATGAAATGTTAATGCAGAAAAACAACACCAACTTCTATTAAACTAGTGTTACCGAATGCGAATATTAACTGTCCGCAATCTGGAAAGTTACATTAAAATTTTTTATAGCCATTCGAATTCGTGAGATTTTCTCGTGGTGAGAATAAACAGCTGTCGTCATGCTACCAACCACTTAGTCCCAATAAACACGCTGTTGTAACTTCTTCTGTTTTACATTTCTCAAAAAAATGTTAGAGTTTGTTCCTGATACCATAAGAAACTGAAAAATACCAATGAGATGGTCGATGACAACACGTGTGTCATGTTTAAAGCCAAACGTTAATTTTTTTTTTTTTTTTTTAAATCTCCTACCCAGGAGCCATGTCAAAGTTCGATTTTGGAATTTTGACTTCAGGTTTTTGCCGGCCACTGAGGTGGTTTTAACAAAAAAAAAAAAAAAAAAACGCCGGTTACATGGTAAACTTATCACTAAATATAAGCGGACCGCATAGTGTAACCTAAGTGAAAACTCTCTGAAATTATGTCCAGGCACCAAACACGTTTTAGTTTTCGAACGATAAATTATAAATTGTTGCTCAAAACCAAAGTGGTGTAGAAGTCCTTACAACACTCCTCTCTCCAACATATGACATTGAAATCATTTCCACCGCAGGCGGAAATGACATTAGATAATGTGTGAAATTACTCTAAATCCTATTCAAATGGTAACGACTGTTATGCTAATCATTTGTGCTTCAAGGTTGCTACTTATGTTACATGGACAGTGTAATTTTTACGATTCTGCTACCGGCTTTTATTGTTGTATACAAAGGTGACACAGATTGGCTTCAAATATAATATTATTACCATTTTGGAAAAATGCACTCACTGATAACAAATTTGTTGTAAAGCTTGACAGGCAAAGTAAAGTTTTGACTTGATTCGCGAAACCGACCGCTGTAGATGTAGAGCACTTGCCTCTCTGTATGCATTCATATTTTGAAATAATAATACGGAATTGATTTCCTTTTTCTTCATTCCTACATACACGTTCACCCTCAATCTGGACTGAATGTCTAAGCACAGTTCGAGGTGAAGAAGAGGTAGAGATTCGGGAAAAAGGGACAACCGTCAAAATCTGAACAATAAAAGTTCAAGCCCAGAAATCCACAACTAACTTGCACATTCATCGAAAATTAAATTGCACCAAATGTCTTATAGGGGGTATACCCCACAGGCATGAAAACATGCGCTTTTTGGGCAAAGATATATTTGTTCCGCAACGTAGTTGCTTCGAGGGCAATACACTTGGTATAGCGATTTTCTAACAATTCGGTGACTTTTCTTGTAGTACGAAACATCCAAACCGGCGAAACACCTCTCGGTTTCCGCGATGACTTCCTCATTCGATCTGAATCTCTTTCTCTGGTGCCACCGCTTGAGGTATAGATAATAGTCACTGTGGGCCAAGTCTGGAGAATACTATGGGTGAACTACCAATTGAAATCGTAATTGGTCCAATTTGGCAATCGCTTTCAAGGACGTGCGTGACGGTTCGTTATCGTGTTGCTACAGAACTTTTTTCGTCAGGATATGGGAACATTTTTTCTTTATTTCGTCGTTCAGTTTGTCCAATAACGCTGCATAATACTCTCCTGGGACTTCTGCAGCTAATCCATGAAGATTATGCCATGTGCATCACAAAAAACGAAAGCCATCACCTTCATGGGCGACCGTTGCTCTTTTGGGGTCTTTGGTTGGTTTTCGTGGTTTCCAGCCACTCTGCGGACTGCATATTGGACTCACGCGTAAGGTAGAGGGCCCATGTTTCATCTATCGTCACGAAATATCGAAAAAAGTCCGCTTGATTAGGCTGTAACAACGCCAAAGCGGCCGTTGAATCATCAACGCGCTACTGTTTTTGCTGGACGGTCTGTGGCGATTCCGCCAGATCCCACGGCTCGCCTTCCTGAAAAAACCCCAATAACCATAACCCGGGTCTGCATCAGCTTTCGCTAATGCAATTCGCATTAGCATCTTAGATGCTTCACGCATCAAACAGACCCAATTATTTTAACCCTAAAATCCCTATAAAGAAAACTTACCTTCATGCATCCCTTCGCATACAATTTTTCATAAGATTTCTTTGTTTGCTTATTTGGTATTCTGAACCAATTCGGTACCAGACAAATACCATAAATATCGCGCCGTCTATTTTCCCAGCCGCGCCATATACCTTTTCATATACATTGCCTGGCAACCTTTTTTGTTTGTCTTACCAACAAACAACCCAAGCAGCTGCATATAATTAGCGCAATAGACGCTGAAACCAAATTCTCCAGCATTTCCTAATGCAAATATGAACCCGGTTTCTATTGCAGCCAGAGATGCCATAAACATCCAATTTGCTTTTAGCACCTTTTTCTCCTAACGTCGAAAATAGCGACGAGGCATCGTATAAACATGACCCTCATTAAAGAGCGAATCATTTGGTCGCCTTTTCTTTTGTCCTTGCTGTTCCACTGCACGTGTGAATAGCATTGATCGCAACGATCCCACACATACCACCATGACCTGTATTACAAGATCTGGTTTCCTATACCAGCAAGAGAGACTTTACGTTTCCCTGGTGGTAGGTAAAAAACGATATCCTTATTGGTGAGGATATCGTTTGAGTCGTAATTCAATCTCCGTGGCGGTCGGGTCGCTCGCCATTCACCGTACCTCCGCCGGGTACGGTGCGAAACCAGTTTAATACGAGTCGAGTGTTTTCCTTTGAAGAAGTTGGTGTGGTGTAGTACTTTGTGGTTTTTAAAAAGATGCTGGGCAATTAGATAACAAAACAAGTAGTTATTCAGATTAAATCATACAATAATGTAAAAGACAAACAATAAACAATTTATAAATTTCATTAACTGTTTGATTTTCAAAATTTAAAAGTGAATTAAATTCAAAACTAGACACATTTCATTGTTAAAGCGCGTTTCCTGTACCTGCTGCGATATTCGGCCAAACTTAATTAGTGATGATGGAGGAGGAGGTATAACTCGCACCCATGCCGGTGGCACGATACTTCCTCCCCACAGGTCAACAAACGCAGCTTTTTCATCCCCAAAATATCGTGCAAAATCTATTCCCTCCGTTCTTTTGAGATGCCTACAGGCTCAGCTAACTCGCGCAACTTCACTTTACGATCACTTAAAACGATTCGATGCACTTGCTTAACGATTTCCGCATTTGTGGCCTCTTTACACCTGCCAGAACGAGATGCGTCTTCGGTGATTGTACGTGCAATTTTAAATTCACTAAACCGTCGGTGAGCTATTGTTCTCGAATGAGCAGATGTTTTTTTTTTGTAAATAACATAACGTTACAATTCTGTAACGATTGCAATGATTCTGCAGAAGTTTTTCCCATCAAAAAACAATGTTTGATCAAGATGCGATTTTCCTATAATGAATGGAGTTCAAACCTTTTTTTTTTAGTTTTTAAACCACATTTATTTTCCTAATTCTTATTACATGTATAATATTAGGGGTTAATGTTAAACCCTCTTTTACAATCACAGTCCTTAAATTAACGTACTGGCTCTCTTTTTATTTATGCCTTTCGACGTACATCTTTTTTTTTTCTCATATAACATATATATGAAATAGATAATATATTAGGCTGACTCCTCGTTTACATCTATATATATATATATATATTTTTTTTTTTTTTTTTTTTTTTTTTTTTTTGTAAATAACAAACAAAAACTTCTAAACGAAACGAAAAGGTAAATAAAAAATAAAATAGAATAACTACAAAATAAGTAATGAAAGTAATGGGGGACGGAACTTTTCGGTCTATGGAGTATGATTGCATTGGTGCACTTTTTATAATTGCAAGAGCAAACACATTGTACTTGAATTTATTTAACATATACATTTTGAATTTAACCACGCCTGTCCAAGCTAACATTAAACAGCCAAATGGTGTCAAAAATAAAATATCTAGAATAAATCTTCTAGGGGTCTTTTTTTAATTGCCCCACTCTCCCAAATGTTATCCTTTGAGAGTAAAGTACAAAACCAAAACATCTCGTTCTTTATAAAACCGAATAATTACACCACAACTCAAATGAATTTCCAAAAATTATATATTCCGAAGTGATAAAAGATGGATTACCCTGATTGTACTCAAGTGACTCATAGAATTGTCTTAATTATACGTAAATTATACTTAAAATTATAACTTCCATTCATAATTTAAATGAAATGGAAACCATCTAACAACATATAGTTTAATACAGAATGTTATCTTAAATTTGAACAAATAGCAGTTTTGTGTAAGTTCTAATATTCGTTGAACGTGATAAAGAATCTTGGTAACGGAAGAATATATTTTCAGTGAGCTGGTTTAGTTTGAATTTCTCCTTATTTGTTTTTTATTTAGTATTGTAAATATACCCTTCATTCGCTTAATCTCATCGTATATTACTCTCGGTCTTATACGATTACTTTCTCATTTATAAAGTTACGTCGGATTTTGTCCACATATATTTTCCGATGGGCATCATGTATGGGTTCCCAGCCATCAGTTGTTCCTTTATTCGCATCAATCTCTCGAAAAGTTATTGGGATACATTTTATCAAATTCTTCATAGTCTCAAATGTTCAGTCTCTGAAGTAATCGATCGAAACTTCTGCCCTCATACATCATCCACGTCATTTATATTCAACACCCATCGGCTCAATGGTACTCCAGACTGACTTGTATTACTAAGCAACCGAGTCAAACTTATCATACGGCAGTCTAATTGTCTGTAAAGCTATTGAAGCATAAAAGAGGATTTGTGACGACTAATGTGGCCCCTTCACATTGAAAGGGTACACATGCGATTCGTTTCCCAGTAATGAGGACCAAATACCATTTAGACCTTACTTTCCGTTTATAAATGAATTTACATCCTTTTATGATAGTGGTTGTACCTATCTCGAAAAACTCGCATAATTTGGATGTCAGGCGCTCTGTTGAATTTAGAAACATATCCAGTGCGGAAAGGGCTGCAGCACTATGCTTGTTCTACAAATATTAAATAACTAGTTTATAGTGAAATTAGACAGGCCATATAAGCAAAGGGTTGGGAAATTTAATGTCAAAGCAAGACATTTTCTGCTAAGTAATAGCTGAAGAATGCGACGAAGGAGTTGTGCTGAATTTTAATCAGCCACTACGTAGTTAATGAAAGGTCCATAATCCATATCAGATGATAAATTAATTATTTTGAATATATTAATTATATTGAACTATTTTCAGCATACAATTTGTTATGCTTATTTTAGAAGCAAATGAGGAAAGATGAAAAACTTTCACACATATCATAGAAGGTGGAAAATTGTTACATTACCTACAATAGTAAATATCGATCAAGTGTCCGATGAGAGATGCACCATTGCGTTACAAATGACAAATCTGCTTCTTAGTAGGAAAAATCGCTGTAGTTGGAATATAATTACAGACGGACAGGCCCAGGAGCCAGAATCCACAAAAGAATAGAAAAAATTAGGGTCGCCACTTAAGTATCGACTACCTACTAAGATTCAAAAAGTCCTTAGAAAAAGATTTTCAGATAAGAACGATTATTTTTTAATTTTTTTATTTCTTCGCTCAACCCATACAATAAAGACGCATAAAAATCATCAGTCATTTGTTTTTCCTTTCCTTATAAGGAATCTATGTAGACGATTCCCCCTGAAACCCAACACCATTTCCAACAATTTTCCAATCGATTTCACCGTCTTCGCCTTCTTCGAAGCCCGGTCGCCTTTAAAAGCCCTTTCGTCTCAGGAGTGAAGTAGTGTAAAAATGTTTCATCTACCATTGTATGGCAACGTAGGATTCCGACGGAAAAGCACAAAATATTATCAAAGTCAAGTAAAGGAATGCGTTATTTTCTATCGCACTCATCCAGAATTGTTGGCCCAAGTGTTTAGTGAGAATGATGCTTCCTTAAAAAAAAAAAAAAAAAACATTCTCGATACCACAAACGGGAATATTAAGGAAAAATTGTTCCTGACCAGACATCATAATCAGTAGTAGAAGTACGTTTTATGTTACATTCAAATTTATACGTTAGCTGTAACAAATTCATTCGTTTTAGAACAAAATATTAGGTGTACTATATTGGAATAAAACCCATTGTTGTGTAAGTACAATCGCGTTACGCTAGATGGCGTTAGAGAGATAAGGTGTCGTACTAAAAAAACCTTTCAGACAGTTTTGTGGTTGCTTGACTCAGTTTTGTGTGAGCACGCGTCAAATATCGACACTAGTAAAATGCAGATAACGCAATCCAGGAGGCTGAAAATGTAAATAGTGTTTATGGTCCTGATACTGTAACAGCCAATCACACACAATTTTAATTTCGTCGATTCCATTTCGGTAACTGACGCTACTTTCGCTATTGTAAAAAAATGGGAAAATAGGATAATCGCACCTCGATCAAACATTGGTTTTGTTTTTAATATACTTTTCTACGCAGACTCACACTTCATACGGTCCTGAAAGACTTCATACAGCTGGGAAAGTCCGTATGGACGTAGCTTGCTTAGCAATGCCCCGTGCCAGACGCTGCCAAAAGCCTTGGACATATCCAATGTGACCCATCTTGACTCACCATGTCCTTCAATCCCAGATGCCCATATATCGTTTATGAGAGTGGAAAGGTCTCCCGTGGACCGCCTGCCACAGCATCCGTATTGACGATCATTCAAAAGTCCGTTGCATTTCAGAGTTTAATTAACTCGGCATTGATTACCATTTCCAACACCTTAGATAACATAGACAGTAATGCTATCGACCCGTAATTTTAGAGGAAACACAGTTCTTGACGGAAAACTTTCTGAGCAATCATTGCAATGGTTGCAGAAATATTATCCCACATCTGCTCCTTCGAAAACAATCGTTTATCGGTGGTCTAGTGATTTTAAAATAGGTCGTACAAGCACCGAAGACGCACTTCGCCCTTGAAGGCAAAAAGAGACTACGAACACGAAAATTGTAGAGCATGTGCATCAAAGCGTTGTTAGTGATCGTAAAAAGAACCGGCGGAATACATTTTCCACCATCTTTTGGAGATGAAAAAGCTATCAGTGCAATGGGTGCTGCGTTTGCTGACCGTCGACCAAAAACAGCAGCGCATTGATGACTCAATGGGCGGCTTGGCGTTGTTGCAGCGTAATCGAGAGGACATTTAATGTCATTTTATGTCGATGGATGAAACGTGAGTCCATTCACATACGCATGAGTCCAATAGGCAGTCTGCAGAGTCGCTGGAAAGCCACGGAGGTCGACCAAAGCGACCAAAAAATCAACACTCGGCCGGAGACGTTTTGGCCTTCGTTTTTTGGGACGCACATGTCATAATCTTCATGGATTACCTGCAGAAGGGAAGAACAGTCACAGAAGAGTATTATGTAGCGTGATTGAATAAACTGAACGACGAAATAAAGAAAAGACGGTCCCCAATGGCGAAAAAAAAAGAAGGTACCATGATAATAACGCGCCGCCACACACATATTTGAAAGCAATCGCCAAATTGGACCAGTTGCGATTTGAATTGGTTGCTCACCCACCGTATTCTCCAGACTTGGCCCCCAGTCACTATTATCCGTTCCCAAACCTGAAGCGGTGGCTCCAGGGAAAGGGATTCAGATCGAGTAAATTTTGTACTACAGAAAGGCTATCGAAATATTGGATAATCGCTATACCAAGTTTATTGCCCTCGAAGGCAACTATGTTGAGCAATAAATATAACTTTGCCCGAAAAACGCTCGTTTTCATTAAAAATTACGGGACTTTTTAGCCTATGTAGGATAACTTCGAGCATAAACTGGTCACGATGGATTCGATCTCTCAACTGTGTAGAGCTCTGCCCACAGAGTACTTGAATAGCGCTATGATGCAATTCTTGACAATCGCTAGATTGAACTCGTGAACTCGGCTTGTTCGAATTACATTATTAATGCGCTTTATCAAGTAGAAATAAAACGAAACCCTCTCAAACTTTCACAACCAATATCTTAATATATTACACCGAGAGCCTAACTCTAAGTTGATTTCATATGGAAAGATGGTTCCGACCTCAGAACCCTCCGGTTGATGGCAATGAATAGGCATTAAAGGTCGACAGACCTCTTGCGTAGAGTTCATAGGGTGCGCAGATTGTAAAGTGCATATCATAACAGCAAAAACGATGCAGGGAACCTGCGACAAAAAAAAATCGAACCATGTGATTAAATCTAATCAAGAGTAGTTCAAAATGCAGGATTAAAACTAACCAATGGCAATGAGGTCTGTGTTAAATTAGAACAAAAAAGCTTACGTAACTGAATTACGCCCTGTCATAAATTGTCTAAGTGTAGTGATCCTAACTGACTTCTCTCTTCCAATCCCCATTTTTACATCATAAACCAATCATCTATACCCAATTATCCTACTGTGGCGTTTCTAGCAGATACACACGACCAATAGTGAAGAACAACCCATCCAGTTCCCAGAATTCATTCTTTGTATAAAATATAAAATATTCCCCGATTGAAGCAAACACAAAATCTTGTTTGTGCTCCCCGAAATTTGTACATTCTTAAACTTACAAATTTCTGTAGACAAAAAGTATAAAAGGATGTATTAATATTTGTATGACAAAGAAAAACTATAAAAACTTTGTGCCAATTTTTTTTTTCTGGCGTTACTTAAAATTTAGCTTACTTCCTTTTTTTTTTTAAATACATATAATCATAATATAGGGGTCGCAATGGATCATCGTATGAGCTCTAAACACTACATTCTAAAAGCAAGCAAGTAGAAGGGCACCAGAGATACTATCGTCACATATTGGTAATGTAGAGGTGCCGCCAAACCCCACGGTACACTTACCTAAAAACCCGCATTACCTCATCCCTAGACACATAAATTTTCGCCAATGCAATCGCATTAGGCACCTCTAAAGAGATCAAATCTATGATCTTTAAGTTCATGTAAAGAAAACTTACCTTTCATGCATTCTCTTTGCATACCAATCCTCTGTAAGATTTCTTTATTGGCTTATCAGAAATTCGAAACCAATTTCGGCATCTACGTTGCCAAGCACATCTTCCTAAACGAATTCCTGAAAATAAAAGGATTTGAATACATACTTTGTAACCTTCACCAGGGATCATAAATATTGCGCCATCTATTTTCCAACTTCGCCATGTGAAGATAAATTTCTTTATGTACACATTGGCTGGTCGCTTTTTTCTCCCAGCAATAAAGTTCTCTGACACGCACAATGTGCAAACCGAAGCAAATGCGCATTCCGCGGCAAATATAGAATCCGTTTTCCACAAGCGGATTTCCCTGCATATACAAATGCTAGCAAGGGATTTGTTTCACCAACCTATTAGCACATTTTTTCCCAACGTCGATAATAGCGACGACGCATCGCGTAAACAATGACCCGCATTACCAACGGCGCATTTGGTCATTTCTCCCTTTTGGCTTTACCGCCTGTCTGCTTCGTTTACCCATTGCCCTCGAGCACGTGTAAACCACACAGATCTGAACGACCGCACACATACCACCAAGAGAGTCTTTACGTTTCTCTGGTGGTAGGTAAAAACGATATCCTTATTGGAGAGGATATCTACCACGACACCATAAACTCACCCCAAGAAGCGAATCATATCTGCACGAGATGGTTTTCGCTGAGTCTTATTCCATCCTTTGACCACGCTGGTCACAGCACTCCCGCTCTCCGCCACTGCGAAGATGCGCAAATATGCACTGGAGTCGTGTTCGGAATTAAATTAAACTGCAAGCGAATTTCTTTCTTCTAATAAATAAAAATTGACTGTCAGGTATAAACTAATGAGTCCAGTGTTCGATCGTGAAGTGAATGAAATAAAATTAATTAAGAACGGCGTGAGTTTTATTTTCGCTTGTGCGATCTATATTGCGACCTTCCCTCGGTTATGTTTAGTGATCGGCTCAGGATACCCCTTGTTTCCTGGTGATCGTTCGTTTGCGGGCAGCAGAACAATAGTTTGTGACGGTGAAATTGACGGGGACGAAGTAGAAGCTCGTGTCGTGCGCCGGCACATTGACTTCGCTCACCACAGTAATCTTAAAGTATTTAACACTATGCTCTTGCCTCAACAAGTAACATGTATACTCTTATAAAGAGGCCCCACATATACTCATACTTATAAAGAGGCCCCACATATACTCATACATCTAGATCACGGTCCCCGGCTACAAAACTTGTGGATTTTTAGGAGTTATTATAAATGTCCAGGGCTCCGCGATAGTATAGTGGTTAGTATACCCGCCTGCCACGTGGGAGACCGGGGTTCGATTCCCCGTCGGGGAGCCTCTGGCGCAAGACTAATGACCTTGCCCGGAAAAAGCAAATCATTATGGAAAATTTAACAAGCCTCAGGACTTGCTAAATAAGGCCAAGACCGGTTCCCGGTTGTAGTGCCGATGATGATGATTATAAATGTCCAATGTATGTCCAATGAAGCAGTGACAGCTTTCATTATATGTTCAAGAAGCCTATTAAGGCAAAAGAGACAAGGTTTCGACTAGATAAATCAAACAGAATAAAATTGGAGGCAATTCCAGATATCAAGAAATGACTGCAAAACTCGTTAACCAGAAGGTAACACAAAAGGTGTTCCGCTTTCTCCTTGGATCTCTATTATCATCCAATTTAGGATGACAGTACAGTCGGCAATACAATTGGGAAAGTGAGTCTTCATCTGGCAACCAATTCAATTCTTTTTGATACTATATCACGTGCTTCTTGATACTATTGGATGAGTGTAAGATTTTATCATCAAGTATCTTTTTTAATCTATCTCAATGAATGAACTTTAATCTATAATATTTTCTGTCAAAAAAGTAGCGCGAATTTGTCAATTAAATGCAAAAAAACGCGAATGGGAGAAGACTCGGATCGAAAAAATCATAGAAAATGCCAGAGCAAAGAACAGCAGAGGTATGTATGCCGGCATGAATTCAATTAGAAATGGCTACCGATGGAGAGCCAAAATAATCCGAGATACAAACGGCTGTCTGGTGACAGAAACAAAAAATATCGTGACAAGATGGAAGCAGTACTTTGAAAACCCGCTCAATGTGCGTACCCATCAACCACAAATAAACGCACCAGACGTACTTACAGCCGAGCCTGGGCCCTCTTGCGACGAAGTTGTAGACGCGATAAATCGACTGAAAAACAACAAGGCTCCCGGAGTCGATTGCATACCGGCAGAGCTTGTGAAGCATGGAGGAGGGGCATCCGCTCGAAAGACCCACCAACTGGTTAAAATAATATGGGACAAGGAAGTCATTCCGGAAGAATGGAAAATCTCAATAGTCATCCCCATTTTCAAAAAAGGCGACAGATCTGAATGCGAACATTACAGGGGAATATCATTGCTCCCAATCACATACAAAATATTAACAAATGTCATACTGGCAAGAATCTTACCGTACGCAGAAGAGAAACTGGGAGACCACCAATGCGGATTCCGTCGGAACAGGTTAACAAGCGACCAGATGTTCACAATAAGGCAACTGCTGGAAATGAAGTGGGAATACGGAGAGACGGTTCACCAACTGTTCATTGACTTCAAAAAAGGCTACGACTCAGTCGCAAGGCAAAAACTCTACCATATTGTGGTTGAGCTGGAGATCCCGAAAAAATATGCCGCCCTCATTCAAATCTGCATGAACGAAAACAAAGGGCAAGTTAGAATAGAAAACCACCTCTCAGAACCATTTGAAATACGGGACGGACTAAAACAAGGCGATGGCCTCTCACCATGCCTTTTTAACCTTGTCCTCGAGTATGTTATCAGAAAGGTGCAAGACGACAACACGGCCGGATCATCCCTGAACGGGGTCACACAAGTGCTCGATTATGCGGATGACATCGCCGTTCTGGGCGATAATCTCGAAACTATAAGTAAAAACTGTGAAATCATAATGCAAGCAGCAGAAGAGGTGGGCCTAGAAATAAACGAAGACAAAACGAAATACATGATTACGGCGGGAGCAGGTGGACCTCAGAGAACACATATAAACGTCAGGGACAAGATATTTGAAAATTTCAAAGAATTTAAATATCTGGGAACGATACTGACGACCAGAAACGAAACGTCAAAGGAAATTAACAAAAGACTACATTCCGGCAACGCTAGTTGGCATGCGTCCAGTAAACTATTAAAATCCAAACTGCTATCACGTAATATAAAGCTCCGTGTCTATAGAACCATAATCATGCCGATTGCTCTATACGGATGCGAAACATGGGCTCTCACAAAACGGGAAGAGAACAAATTCCGCGTATTCGTGAATAAAGTTTTAAGGGGTATATTTGGCGGTAAATATGACGAGGAGTCAGGACAATGGAGGAAACTCCACAACCACGAATTGGAAGAGCTATACCGTAAACCTACAATAGTGAGAGTGATCAAGTCGCGAAGATTAAGATGGGCCGGACACGTAGCGCGAATGGGCGATGATAGGACCGTGCATAGAATTCTGGACGGTAAACTAACGGGAAAGAGACCGACAGGACGGCCTCGACGGAGATGAGAGGACAATGTTAGATTGGACCTCGAGGAGATCGGATCGGATGGTCGAACGTGGAAGGAGAGCGCACGGGACAGGTTATGAACTTCCGGGTTCCTTCAGGCCAGTAAATAATAATAATAATTTAGGCTATGAAGTGGCTATAATTTTGAAAAACATTTTTCATTCAATAATCCACTGGAGAAGTTTTATTTTGTTGCTACCAAATGGACAATTTGCCAATAGACGTAAGGCAACCGACTGCCATATAATTTTTGTTGAATAGGTCGCTGCGACCGTCATATCTAGACTCATATAACGTGTTATCAAAATTAGTGTGCATTATTTTGAAGATAAAAGTTGAAACTATAATCTAAGATATTTCCAGCATAAAGAATTAGCTTTTGTGGTTTGACGTACTTTTTACCATAAAAAAGAAATGAAATGAATTTCCGAGGGAAAATAGTGGTTAGAAAATACTTCTTTTTTTTTTTTTTGAGAGCTGAAACCTTCAAACCCATAAAACGCATGCTAACGAAGAGAATGTTCCAAGATTAAAGACGATTGAGTGCTTTCTACGATGACCACGCGATTGACGAAAGCCATTTGACTAAAATGACGATTAAAGCTGAAAATGGTTATAACGTTGATTTCAATTAATATTTTGGTCAGAAATGTAATACATTTTACTAAACATTTAAGTTGGAAAATAAACGTAAAAGCTTCCTCGAAAGCGACTTCTTTCTGATGCTTGTTATTCCGCTCGATGAATGCATCTTTTATGGCATTATCAACCCATGAAATGTCTTAGAACATTCAATTTCCATAGTGATCGCGAATAAAGTTTTCGTAGCCGCAATCCTCATCATAACAACCGTGAAATAATCTAATAGATAGTTTTAAAGCATTCAACAATATTCGGGGTAGCGGCCTCACTGTTCTGGATTTGACAATTTCACATTCAATGTCTATCTTGTTGAAATATCAAATCAAGTAATACTTGATGATGTTGAATGAGCTTAGATATAAAATAAAGTTTTCCGGTTTTGTGTTCGGTAAAAGAAAATTAAATACTTATGTGACTTGAAAACGCTTCATTAAACAATTTCAGCACCACTGACCTATCCCATCTACAGTGAACACGTTATCGATATTTATCCTAATACCGTTGTATAAATTTAAATGAAGTACCCCAAATACTGACAAGATATTTCATAAGGGGCTGATGAATAATCTGCACTTGTCTGAGCTGAATTCATTTCTGTAATTAGATTGCGGATAGAAGGGCATTCTGCGCACTAAAAGGACACACATTAACGTAATTACACATCAAAAGTTGTAGTAAAACGAAAGAGCCTTAGGGGTTCATTCTTCCGCTTCGTTTTTGTATTTCGCGACAAAATGTCATTATTTGTTGGCACAACCAGAAACACTCGGATGCTACACAATATACCCAGCTAAGGTTACTAGTCATTTCGATGGTGCGCCGTCGTCTTTTTAATTCGAGAAATGTTGGTGTAATTAGTCTTTGTTTTTCCAAGAATAATTACTCTTTCTACTGCTCCAAAGATGTTTTGTGGTTTCGTAAGACGATGCATGTATATACTACGGTTTGTCCTGAAGGCTGAAAGGGTTTTGTTTTACAACTCACAACGTCAGGTCAAGAGTGTATTCTGTTTAAGGACGTTGCTAAAGACAATAGTTAAACTTTTGCCATGTACCATGCACGATACTACACACCTGTCATTTTTCTTTTGAATCCTGTTCAACAAAGGCACTGACGTTGGCTTCCAAAATATTGTGCAACCTTGCAGCTATGCATTTCAACATACGCACATTTTTTTTTTTTGAAAATGTACACAGTTCAAAATTGATTCGAAATCCGTAACTGAATTCTTTGAAAAAAAAAAGGCGAGGATGAGATTGTAGAAAGGCGCTGGAAAAATGATGAATATCCATCCCCTAATACAAAAAGGAGTTCTTTGTATAGGAGTAAATTGAAGAGTAGTTAACTTATGCTATAAAAATAAATATTTAAACAAATTAAGAATTATATAAGATATTTAATTTTTGCATTTGAATGAAAAGCTGCTTTTTAGTGGGTGTATAAATTTGGGAAATTATTGATTTCACTAACTCAACAGGGAACAAAAAATGTCATTGCTGTCAGTGCCTAGTCTTCGAACATACAGGCAAGGTCTCTGCTTTCAACCCGGCGAAGGCCAGGACGATCCTCGTCCCTGCTCAATCCAAGTTGACATGCAGTCTCCACGTAATACCCCTGGATAGCTACTTTGGCACCCGCCAAGTAGTGACCCAATCCATGCAGCGACATCCTGAGAAAGGTTGGCACACGGCTAATAACCTTGCCCGGAAAAACAAATGTTTATGGACAATTTAACAAGTCTCGGATATGGACCGGATACCGATGGAGAGACTTGCCAAGACCGGATCCCGGTTGTAGTGCCGACGATTATGATGATGATGAAGTGAGAGCTTGGGAGACGATGAAAAACTGCAACAAGTGACGATAAAGTGAGAGAAATAGCAGATGCTTTGAAAATGTCCAAAGAACGTGGTTGTCACATATTAAATCACGATTTAGGCATGAGAAAATTGTCCGCGCGCTGGGTGCCGGGTTTGCTCACGTTAGACCAAAAACGTGTTCCAATAAACATTTCCAACGCTCTGTTGCCGCAGTTTAGGCGCAATAAATCCGAGTTTTGGCGCCGAATAATTACTGTCGCTGAAACTTCGATACACCATTATACGCCCGAAACAAAAATACAGTCAAAACAGTGGACTGCAAAGGGGGTATCGGCTCCAAAAAAAAGCCAAAACTGTTTTTTTCGGCTGGAAATGTGATGGTGACTGTTTTTTGGGATAGTCATGGAGTTATCTTTATCGATTATCTTCAAAACGGAAAGGCCATTGCATAAGCATACTGCGCATCATTACTTGAGCAACTGAGTGCAGAAATTGTGCGAAAACGGTCATATTTGCAGAAAAAGAACATCCTGTTTCATCAGGACAACGCGCCGTCTCACACCTCAGCGGTTCCCATGGCGAAAATCCACAAATTACGGTTTGAACTGCTGGCCTTACTCACCAGATCTAGCCCCAAGCGAGTTCTTTTTATTCTCTAATTTAAAAACTGCGCTCGGGGGACAGAGATTTTCGTCAAATGAGGAGGAAATCACTTTCGTGAACAGTTATTTTGCAGAGAAAAACGCCGAAGTTTGTAAAGTTACAAGAAAAATATGTAGAAAAATAAAAACAAATTTTAAGAAAAAATGTCTTATATCTTTGTTAGGTCGGAACCTTTTCAGCCCACCATCGTAAATGCGATACGATGCCAAATAAGCTGATGGTTCAATAAAAAATTTCGTTGGCAAACCTTTACCTGTGATAAGAACACAATGATAAGGAATTATAACAGAAAAATTATCACCACAAATAGATAGTTCGGTACCTTCTACAGTCAAAGTGCCGTTCGCCGTCTACAGATATGCGTTAAGGGGACATAGCACCTAATAATTTTCTAATTTTTGTTGTTGATAGAATATGGTAGAATGGACCTTTAAAAGCATGATTTTAATAATATAAAAGTGAAGTTCTCAACAAAAAAAAATTGTGAGCATATATAGCGAAGCGTGTCATGGTTATTTTTAAAAATCTATTGGATGTGCAGCCCTATGGTACTGACTTTTTAATCGAAAAAAGAGTGTGTTTTGCACGTTAAAAAGAGAATAATTAGTAGAAGCGAAAAATAAGTTAACCTTGGCAAAAAAATAGCTGAATAAGATTCTTCCAAGAAAAAAATGCACCAACTACAAAAAAACATAACTGACACTGGAATTAATGATGAATTTATCAACATATTATGGCTTAGCGATACGACGAAATTCTGACTCGACAGAATATTACCACCAAATTTCAACTGATGAGAATCCTTAACACTCTAAGTGTCCTGTTGGAGAAAAGTCTTGGTGTAACTGGCGTAAGGCGGAGGCAGCTGGTGGTAATGCTTTAAAAAATTTCAAGCATCCTCCACCTTTAGATGATAAGGTGCAAGAAATTTTAAAGGCTATATATGGAGACCTATCTTCAGAAGATTTATTGAAGCGCTGCTTAGGCAATTTCCCGCAAAATAATAACGAAAGTTATAATTCTTGCGTCTGGAATATAGCCCCGAAACATACATAATCTGGGAAAAATATAATAAATATGGCCACCATTATTCCTGCATGCATTTTTGATGAAGGATTTATGTCCATTTTCAAAATAATGCAAGTTATTGGCATAGAGCGGATTCTCCGCTTAGAGATCTAAACACTAGCATATTTGTACACAAAGATGAACTGACGGACATTCTTAGATCGATTAAGAACAAAAAATCTTCTGGAATAGATATTATTCTAAACATTGTTCTAAAGCATTCACCTCTTGAAGTAGTGAAGGTTTACACTATTTTGTTCAATAACGCTCTAAATAATGCATACTATCAAACCCAATGGATATCTGCTGTAGTCCATCCCATCCCCAAAAAGGGCAAGGACAGGAGCAATCCAGCCAATCTTCGCTCGATAGTTTGCTTCCGAACATCAGCAAGATATTCGAGAAAATTATAAATAAAGCATTGACTAACTGGTGTGAGGAAAATGGTATTATTGCAAACAATCAGTTTGGTTTCCGTTCGCAACATGACACCGTTCATGTTGCGACAAAACTTGTTTCCGACATACAATGGAACAAGGCGAAGCGACAATGTACAGGTGCCTGTTTGGTTGACTTTGAAAAGGCTTTCGACACCGTATGGCTAGAAGGTCTGGTATATAAGTTATCAAATCTAGGTATGCCCGAATATTTATTATACATTATCTACGATATGATAATGGGTAAACAATTTCTAGTGAAATGTGGAGATATAATCTCTAACAAGACATTCCACATCAAAACCGGTCTACAACAGGGAGCAGTGAATTCTCCCATTTTATTTAACATTTACACTAGTGACCTAGTGGGTTCTCTCAACTATCCAATTGCGTATGCCGACGACATTGTGGTGTATAGATCTGGAGAAAAGATTGATGTCATCAACAGACTTCTGCAAGATGATTTCAATAAAATCAAACGTTTTTACGACGACTGGAAATTAAAAATAAATTTCCAGAAAACAGAGACTATCCTTTTCAGAACGCCACTGTCCAGTGCATCAAGGGATACAAAACGGAATTGGAAAACATTTTCCATTACAGGAAGTAATAATCTTCCCCTACAAGTAAAAACTGTAGTCAGATACCTTGGAATCTGGCTTGATCAGTATCTTTACTTTGATAAGCATGCAGCAGCTAAAAACGCATATGCAATGACACGAAGACTCTTCCGTGGTAGGTTCATACTCAGCATTCATCCGACCAATATTAGTGTATGGCTGCCCGGTATGGTACAACATATCCCCACTTTACATGGAGAAGTTTCGGGTGTTCGAGAGGTAGTGCTTGCGTTCCTGCCTCGGAATGTACTGAACCGCAGAGTCGCAGTACAAGAAATACTATCCCAATAAAGTCCTGTACGACAAATTAGGACTAAACAGAATAGATAACTTCATTATTAAGATTATTCGTGGTCACACAACAAGGGCAATGTGCAGTGAAAATGATCTCATAAAGGGAGCATTCTATCCCAATGATATGTATATGGAGAGTACTCTCCAGAATGGGTTCATTCCCCCAGAAACGTTCCCTTTCTTGGATAAAAATGGACTTATCCAAGACAAACGCGGAGTCCCTATTATTTACCACGCTTTCCGTGGTGCCAGGGATAAACGAATTCTCCACGATAACGATATCTCTAATTTTCCAGAGCGCCTGCGTTTTAGTATAGTGATCGGTAAAAGAGATAAATCAATAAAAGATCGATCCCATCCCAACTGGTGGTGGATCATTGATGAAGAAAGGACTACACGTCCCCAAACATAGTATGCCTCTTAGGTGCACCGCTTTCCTTCCCCCTATCCTCAATTCCCAATTATTTTTATTCTATTTTTATTTTCGTTTTTAATTTGATTTTCATTTTTTATTTTTTCTATTTTTATTTGGATTCCTTGTTTATGTTTGTCCGTTTTGTTTCATTATTTGATTTTTTAATTTTTGCGTGTCAACTCCCTATATATGTAATAAAAAAAAAAAAAAAATAGTAAATGGTGCAGAAAAAAAAATAGAATACATTTAAAAAAGAAAACATATCCAATATTGTGACATGTTATAAAAACAGTTATTGTACGCCGAAAGGCCTAAAAAAAATAATAATGTATAATTTAGAGTGCTTGCGAAGAGCCAGTAAGTTAATGTAAGAGTGATATTTATAAAATAGAAATTAACATTTAGTCTTAAGAAAAATTTGTAATTAATTTGTTAAATAAATGTGGATATAAAACAAAAAAAAAACAGCAAGTTATTGGCATTACAATTGATCAATGTGCGATGCAACATGCACAATCTCGAGATGGTGCAAGAATCAGGGAGGCGGAGAAACACTGCACTGGGGCATCTACAGAGGCCAGAACTGCTCGTAGAGAGCAGAAATCTTTGGCGCAGGTGGAGTATGAGCAAGAGGAAAGAATATTGTATGGTCCAGGCATCGCAGATTAAATTTTGGTAAGTTTGTAAAAAAAAATAATTATATTTTAACTTTAAGGGCGATTTTCTCAAAACAACGTTTTTCAAGTTGGCGTGCATGATTAAAAGAAAAGTATTTATCCCATCGTTTTGAAATGTTGCCAAGTTAATCTACACATGTTAATACTCAGAATGACCTACGGACGAAAAAATTAATAAAGCAATTATATCCGCTGCCAACGTTTCAATACCACAAACAAATACTAAAGCCAACCCGGTAACCAGACAACATGTACCTTGGTGGAACTCCGAACTAACATCTCTCCGCAAATGCAAAATGGCAGCCCTCTCCCAATTTAGAAAAAGACCCACGGGGGCTAATCTAGCATATAAAAAAACGAACGCTTTATTTCGTAGAAGGATGAAAGATAGTAAAGCAAAAAGCCTCCTTCAATTCATTTTGACAATCAACCAAAAATCCTCCATTCCATAATAAGGCATAAAATATGCAGCTTAACTGGAAATCACAATCCGGTAATTATCTCCTGTCATAATTCCCAAAATACTATTGGGTGTATAACTTTGCTTCCGCCATTTTTTTCCGAAATTCGAGGCTTTATTGTAAAAAACTATTGTCCAGCGCAGGCCGCTACTTTCACCCATCTTTCGGGCAGCATACGAATCCCGCATTGAAAAAACTGGCCATCTTTTGAATTGATCCACGAATCGATCCAATTTTTTACTTCAAAATTATTCTGCCCCATGATAATCCTCCTGCGCATGTTGCGGTGCAGGCGAAAAACTATTTGGGAACACTTCATTGGGAAGTCCTACCCCACCCGCCGTATTCACCAGACCTTGCCCCTTCTGATTATCAGGTATTTCAATCCATGGCACATGGTCTGTCCGAGCAGCACTTTATAACATATCAAGATACCAAAAAATGGGTCGATTCGTGGATATCCTCAAAAGATGAAGAGTTCTTCCGATGTGGTATCCGGATGCTGCCAGAAAGATGGGAAAAGTAATGTCTAGTAATGAACAATACTTTGAATAAAACGTAATCTACCGTTCTTTCACAATAAATTCCTAATTTTTTTTATAGAAAACGGCGGTACACCTAATACCTAAAGCAGTAATTTTAAGCAAAATAGACTACTGTATTTATATATATATATTTATGGCAATTTTCCCAGGACAACTCTAAACATACTAAAACCCACGTATCGCTACGGCGTCAGAAACGCCATATTCAAAACAACTCCAATAAAAGATTTATTAGCTGAAGCTGGACTTCCAATAATCGAGGAACGAGTAGAACGACATCAGCAAGACTTATAGCTAAACTAGCGTTTTCGATAAACTCCATCATCGGCAAAGATATTATACTAACGCTAGGGTACAAAAACCCCAACTGAGTCCCCTCTTCAATTACCAGGATAATAGATAAAGCCAACCAATTAGTATTACAATTTAAGCAAACCTTTAAGTTTTCCTCAACCTATTCGCCATGACTTCTAAACGAGACTGCGATTATAACGACACACAACATTTAAAAATAAAAAAAAAGCGAATACTAACAAGGAAATATACAGTGCACTATTTTTGGCAATCGCTTCGAAATATAAATCCGATGGATGATGATTTCTATATACAGATGATCCAAACCCACCGAAAATATATCATTCGCTGTTATGTCTCAAGAAGGTGATGTATGCAGTCGCCGGCAATCAGATCGAGGTCGTCAACAGACTCATCCATAAGATTAAACTGGATAAACAAATGGAGGAAGTTCTTACTCTAAAAACAACCACAGCAGGAATCACATCAACAGCAGGAACAAATTCAGAGGCAGGAAAAATGTCAGCAGGTGCCAGTCAAAAAAAAAATGGAGAACGTACCTCTCATCTACATCAGTTACATGGAGACAAAGGATCACATAAAATTGGGTGAGTTGACATGCAAAACTTTTAAAACAAAGCGGATAAATAATTTTAAGATAAGTTTAACATGCGATGATTTAGAAGGCTATAGCAAAATTAAATCCGCATTAGGGAAATCGAAAAGTGAGTACACGTACACCCCTAAATCGGAGAAAATTGTCTCCATGCTTCTCAAAGGAGTTAATCCTTCCTTTACTCCCGAAGAGTCAACGATTCGGCCATGTGAAGACTGCCCATTGGGCCAAGAACAGCTACCGGATAGAATTAAACTATCCTGTGTCCTCTGTAACAACTTAGGTCATCCTGCTAACTTCAGTAGTTGCCCTAAGTACCAACAACTAAAATCAAAGTTGGAACCCAGAAACAAGCAAGTTGAAGAAGAGAAACGGATGAAAATTCGCTCTTACAACAACTTCCTGGCACCAAGCGTGTCATACGCCCAAATGGCAGGTGGAGTAGAAAATGCACCAATCTTAGAACAATCGCGCAATATAATTAAAAGGACAGTTTGCCTCGTTTGATAAAAAATTCGAAATAATCGAAAAAACACTGACGGAACAAATGGCTCGAATGGACATTATCTATTCGACCCTGTTTCCAAATGGACCCACACCTTAATCATAACGTTCACTGCGGCTTAATTAATTCTAAAAATTATTGCTGTGAATGTTAATTCATTAATTCGCATGGAAAGAAGGCATAATCTCGGCAATCTGTTAGTAACTGAACGCATATGTGCTTTTGCCTAGCGAAACTAAGCTAAACCAAAGGCACAAATCGGGCTACCCAAATTATAAAGTAATTAGACGAGATCGTCCAAATTCTACTCAGTGGGGCGGGGTCGTTGTCTTAGTTAAAAATGGCCTACCACACAAAGTCGTTTACAGTTATTCCTTTGAAAAGTCAGAGGCATCTATATGTGATCTCTGCTTATGCTCCCGAAGCTCCACAGTGTATACAGTTTATCAATGAACTTGATACCCTTTTTCGAAGTCTCAAGTTAGACTCGGAAAATAATTATTTCTTTTTGGCGGGAGATCTCAATTCCAAGCACAGTGCTTGGGGTAACCTTATCACAAACACAAGAGGCACTGTGTTGTTCGACTGGTGGCAAAAAAAAAAAACGCTATCGAACATAAACTAGAATTGTACGCTACAAGTACTCCGTCATATCCAAGAGGAAATTCCTTCTTGGATTTACTGTTGCTGGACGAGCGAATACAATTATTAGATACGGATCTAACTACTCGAAATTGTCTTCGTATAAACGAATTCGATAGCGATCATCATGGACTTGGTGCTGTAATACATGTCCCAAACGAACACTCACTACTTGAGCAGTACAAACAGATACATTCTTTTAATTTCGAAAAAGCACACTGGTCGCGCTTTGATCGGATAATAAAAAAAGAATTACGCACCAACTGACAGAAATCTTCATAATGACGAAATTGATCATTATCTTTCCACGATGAACAATATTGTTACTAATACAATGAATCGTTCTATTCCAAAAGTGGCTCACAAAGAGAGCCATACAAACCGATACAGAAACCCAACGATCGACGAGCTGTATACGCAAAAGAGTATTATGCTCTCTAAGTTAAATCTGCTCTACAGACAGTTCTGCTATCCAAATAGCCAGGAAATAATAGCAATTAAGTCTATATTTAAAAATCTTCAAAAACTGATCCGTGACAACTATAGATCAGTAATTAATGAAAACTGGAACAAGAGAATTCAAGCCATCAAAGCTAGTGGACCGAATATGTTCCTTCAAATAAATAAAGTCTTTCGAAGGATAGATTCTAATACTATCCCATGTATGCGAGTTCCGCGGAGTCCCGAGAATTGTCAAACTCTGCTGAACTCAAGACGTACCCTGGAACACATCAACCCCAACGAAGAGCTCATAATAGTCGAGGATCCGCAAAAAAAGGCGAATTCAATTTGGTGCTTGTTTCGAAGCAGTGTATAGATTGAACGAAAAGGGTAATTCTAACCTTAACCTGGAAAATAGGGCTCTCCAAAAACATATATCGCTACGCAATGAACTTAACAATTGGCGTCTCTTAAGTCAAAGTTTCACTATAGTAGTCCTCTGACGGTGCCGCCAGATCCCACGGCTCGCCTTCCCGAAAAAAAACCCCCATATCCACAACCCAGTCTGCATAAGCTTTCGCTAATGCAAGTCGCATTAGCATCTTAAATGCTTCACGCATCAAATAGATTCAATTGTTATAACCCAAAAGTGCCTGCAAAAGAACTCTTTCCTTTTCAATACATTAAAACGCAAAAACAGATGCACCACAATCAAATAAATTCAGTGCCTTTTTAAAAATCAAAACATCCGAATAATTTCTTATAGATATGAATTTGCGAAACACAAGCAAATTATTTGACTTACATAGTACACTCAATCATTTAACTTGTGACACGACAAAGGCAAACTATTTTCGAAATCTTGCGTTAGCGTATAATTGGAAAATATTTATATACGGTACAGGGTAATAAGAAATCATATATAGATTAATTGTTATCCAATTTTTTTTATTAGTCACAGTAACTACACTTTAAATCTGTTCCAATTCAAGATTTTCCAGGGATACAATCGTATTTTACAATGAATATAAATTTAAGAAACACCTGATATGGCACACAAACTTATATATTATTGTATAATTTACGAAGGGTGTATTTCACTAGCACATGAAAGAGCTTCCACATTTCCCAAATCTTTAATTAACAAAATACTGTATAATCTTAAAAGCAAATTGTTAAAAATCAGCTAACCATGTTATTGCAATGCCAACTTAACAATCACGAAATGTATATTTTACACAGTTTGGTATAGCAAATTAAAACCGTATGCAAATTGAATCGTTACACACTATTAATCACCAGCCCAATGCAAAAACCGCATTAATTTCGTCAGAAGCTAGAACCATTGTAAAATTAAAATAAGAAATACCCTTTTAATAAGTATTTAAAAAAAAAAACCTTGTAAGCCCCTTCAGGGTATTGAGTAACGCACAACCTTGTTTCGTAATATACCACACGACACCACGCGACTCGGCTCATTCATATTCAATTCTGGCTCCGCCTTAGACTCCCTTCCACGCCACCCGACTATCGCGACTCCTTTCAACTATCTTCGACTTCGCTCGACTGCTTTTTAACGTTTTCCGACTCCGTTCACGCACACACAACTTCACTCGATCACCTCAGACTCTATACAACCTTTGCGACTCCGTCGACACCCGCTCGATACATTTCAACCCCTTTCTGGCCCTCTTTAAATACTGGCATACAACGCCCTCTATTCGAACCCCTTCTATTGGCCTCTTCCCAAGATATTGGCACACAATGCCATCACACATTGCTGACTCGACTAGACTCCACAAGCCTCAACACAACCTCGACCCCTCTCATTATTTTGGTGCAACAATGCCTATCACCAACTGACTCCACGCGACCCAGGTCGCTTTTCCTCGTCTCTTCGCAACCCTCTCAATTTAACTCCTCCAAACCGGCTCCTCATCACACTTTAGCTACTCCGCGTAGCATATAATAAACAGGACGCCCGGTTCCGTCTCGCTCGAGCATTTCGACCCCTTTCAGGTCTTCCTTAATACAGGCAAAATTCGCCTCTGCCCACCTTTTTTTTTTTTCTAAGGCCCTTTTACAAATATTGGCGCACACGCTCGCCATTGCTCAACACCCATTTTCCACAAACCGGCTCCTTAACTAACAACGGCTACTACGAGTAGCAACACTCAAAAGGACGCCCGGTTTTGTCATAAATCGACTTCTTCTGTCCCTTTTCTGAAGGTTGGCGCTCACGCTCACCAACCATAGCCTTCACGCAACCCCATGCAACCCTCCTCGACTTTCTACCCGATTTCAGCAAGCCAGCACCCCCCGTTACCACAGCTACTACGCGTAGCAGCACCCGGCAGGACACCTGGCTTTGCCTCTTTATTTAAACTTTAGGACCTTCGTCCTTAGATCTCTTAACGTCTCCCAAATGTCTCAGCAACACCGGTCCACAAATCAAATCGATACCACCGGACTGAGACAATATATCTAACCATCTCATACAGGTACCCTAATCTTTAGCCACCATGGCTCACCTTTAGCGGCAACTAAAGGCAATACACGCCCCTCTACGCCGCCTCATACATACATGTTTCCGACATACAATGGAACAAGGCGAAGCGACAATGTACAGGGGCCTGTTTGGTTGACTTTGAAAAGGCTTTCGACACCGTATGGCGAGAAGGCCTGGTATATAAGTTATCAAATCTAGGTATGCCCGAATATTTATTATACATTATCTACGATATGATAATGGGTAAACAATTTCTAGTGAAATGTGGAGATATAATCTCTAACAAGACTTTCCACATCAAAAACGGTCTACAACAGGGAGCAGTGAATTCTCCCATTTTATTTAACATTTACACTAGTGATCTAGTGGGTTCTCTCAACCATGCAATTGCGTATGCCGACGACATTGTGGTGTATAGATCTGGAGAAAAGATTGATGCCATCAACAGACTTCTGCAAGATGATTTCAATAAAATCAAACGTTTTTGCGACGACTGGAAATTATAAATAAATTTCCAAAAAACAGAAACTATCCTTTTCAGAACGCCACTGTCCAGTGCATCAAGGGATACAAAACGGAATTGGAAAAAAATTTCCATTGCAGGAAGTAATAATCTTCCCCTACAAGTAAAAACTGTAGTCAGATACCTTGGAATCTGGCTTGATCAGTATCTTTACTTTGATAGGCATACATCAGCTGCCCTTACAGGAGCTAAAAACGCTTTTCCAATGACACGGAGTCTCTTCCGTAGTAGTCTTCTGGACCCCAAGGTGAAAATAATTTCATACTCGACATTCATCCGACCAATATTAGTGTATGGCTGCCCGGTATGGTATAACGTAGCCCCATTTTACATTGAAAAAGTTTCGGGTGTTCGAGAGGCAGTGTTTGCGTTCCTGCCTCGTAATGTACTGAACTCCATAGTCGCAATATAAGAAATACTACCCCAATAATTTCCCGTATGACAAATCAGGACTAAATAGAATAGATAACTTCATTATCAAGATTATCCGTGGTCACACAACAAGGGCAATGTGCAGCGAAAATGATCTCATATCGGAAGCATTCTGTCCCAATGATATGTATATGGAGAGTTGTGCCGGTTTCAATAACACCACCGCTCGCCTTTTCCAGGTACAACACCTAATTTCCCCCTAGGGCATTCAAAAACGATATAAAACAAGTATGGTGGCAGTTCCATCGAACGCCACTGCTTACCTTACAACCTATGATGAAGAAACAGTTTTCTAAAACACATAAACACATGTACTTACCGTCGACAGTTGTACCAATATCTTCAGAAATGCTTTAAAACTATAATTGCGCTGATGGAAAATCCATCAGCAACAAATGGGTGTTTTTCCACAAGGGCATGGTCGCATTAAACACATCATGTGCCTTAAAAGCAATTTGGTTGCACCATCAAGCAACCAACATTAACCAAACCACATCAATGAGATACTCGCTTACGAGTCAGCGGCACACGTGCAGGAGTTGTTTCTTTTTTTCCTGTTTATCCATACCCACATCCGTCGGTCATCCGATCGACAAATACATTACGGCATACGTCCCCAAAAATGGAAAATTACCAGCGAGAATTCGACTGCTTGGAGATGCCGCCAAGTTGTGCACGATCAACATAAATGCTGTACGCATTTGCTGATCGTGTGAACACAAAATATCTACGTCGGGATATTTCCACCAGCTGCAACCATGCCAGCTAATGTTCCCCTTGTGGATGATGTGCAGCAGAAACGATCATCGTGTGTGTGTTTCACCCCTTTTTGCTGGACCAATGCAAGGAAAATCATCCCTTGTCGGGCACCGAAGCAATGTACGAAATTTGTTGTGCTGTCGTCTTCGGTGCCAATAATTAATCGCGATACGGACTCCGTGTTGGCAAGTCGTGCCTCCACATTAAATAATTTCATAGCAGTCTGAGCCCAACAACCGTCGGTGGAAGAGTATATTAACTAAAATCAGTAAATTGAAAAGCAGTATTTAAGTTAGCAATACCAGTCTTTGTAAATATATTAACAACAATATTAACTAAAAGCAGTAAATTGAAAAGCAGTGTTGGCAGTGACTGCCTTTTGACCACTATAGCGTTTGCGAGGATAGCGAAGAGCCAGTGATTCGAACTGACGCTATCACGGTTAGAATCACTAAAAGATAGAACCAAAGCTCAAGCCATCAGGCCACTGCAGCTTATGTGAATTGGATTTCTAAACTCAAATACATTCGACTAATGTGGAAATGGTATATTATTGCTATGGTATACGGCTTAATGGATGTGCTTTTGGTGGTGTTGTTCTTCACTAGTCGTGTGTATATCTGCCAGAAACGCCACATCACTCCCTTCCCAGTAACTTTCGTTACGATCAACTTTGAGACGACTGAGCGAAGAGCGAGCGAGAGTGCGATCGAGAGAATGTCAGAGCAGGCGAGTGAGCCAGCGCTCTGTGTAGAAGTCGTGTGATTGCAAGTAAGGTAAAGTTCTGTGTGTGTATGGGAGTGTGTGTTATGTCGTACAAATCACGTCGGGGTCACCACTTTGGCGGTGGGCTTACTTTGACGGATGTTTCGAGTCTTTTAGATAGTATGTTGCTACAATGTTCCGCCGAACACTGTTCGCATCGGAGAAAATAAAACCAACCAGAATACGGAGCGAATCGGCCACAAATAAAACACTGTGAGAAATTGTTTTTGTTTCTGATACTTTATGATTTTATTTCGGATGTTTAGAAATGGTTACAAATTTTGTACTGTTATATCAAGTCACTTCAATTAAAAGGTAATTACGAAAAACACTTCAGCACTGATTATATTCCGGCAAAACAATTAATCTAGGTTTACAAATAAATGTTCGTTCTACGCACTCGTTCAAAACCACGGTTTTACAAATAATTGCTCGAATATATTCTGGCCAGACAATTAATCTGGTTTACAGATAAATGTTCGTTCTACGCACTCGTTCAAAACCACAGGTTTACAAATAAAAGTTCGTTCTACGCGCTCGGTCAAAACTTCGGGTTTACAAATAATTGCTCGCGTGTTGCGCTCCTTCTCCTTCGGATCCTCTCTGACCGGACGACTATTCGATTAATCTCTCGTCTCGTTGACGATCCAAATTAGACTGTCGTCTCGTTAACGATCAAAATTAGACTGCGTGTCTGCACTACTGCAAATGTCCTGTTACCGATCGTATCTGTATCTGTGCAGAAAAATATAATTTTGGAATTTGCTGTGGTTGTGTGGAAGATGATGGAGAAACACCGAGTTCATTTCCACCTTGATACACCGATGTCGGAACATAAGGGGCTTGCTGACAATTCGTATTCGCTGCTTTACCGTTGCCGACATCGTTATATGTAGGAATATTTATTGGCAGTGTACCCTCTAATGGGTCGACTTGTTGGGTGACAGTGCAGCAGTGTTGTTCCTGATCGAGCAGAGCTGGTCCACTCCCTGCGATTACCCAGCCGAATATGGTGTTCTGCGCCATCATTTTACTATCGGGATCCATCAGTCGCCCATCGCGCAGGATCTGGAAGATGGTGTCCGAACCCAGCAACAAGTCAATGGGTCTTGATTTGTGGAATAGCGGGTCGGCCAACGCCAGCGATGAAAAGCTTCTCCAGTCATGTTCCAATGACCTTGACGGCAGATCCGAAGTCAATTGTCCCATCACCAATGCCGTTATCCGAATATTTGTTTCCCCTGTTCGGCCTTTCAGCAGCATCTCGACCTTTCCTCGGCTGAATTGTGGATTCACTTCCCCTATGCCACTTATCTTCACCTTCGCCTGCGTGTGTCGCAGGCCCAACTGCTGAATGAATGATTCTCGAAACCAAGGATGTGGTCGAGCCTGAGTCCAGCAGCACCCGGCAAGGAACCAACTGATTTTTGTCGTGCATCACCGTTACTATTGCTGTAGGTAGTAGTGAATCCTGGGTTTGTACTGTCGAGATCCCTCTGATGGTCCAACCTTTGGTGATAACGTCGGAACGTCTACCGATTGATGCAGCAGGGTGTTGTGCCGCCCGTTACACTCTCGGCAGTTCCCCCTCTCACATTGGTTAATGCTGTGTTCTGGACTGAGGCAATTTCTTGGCCCTTGGCGGTGGACAAACTGATCTCGCTGTAGAGCTGAGAGATTCCTGAATGCGCTGCGTACATCTGGGACACTTAGCCGTCGCTGCTGATGTGATTGCCGAGTACGCCTTCCTGAGTGGGCCGCCTGCTCTACCTCTGTCCCGAACAAAGTGACCCTTTGAATAGTTCTTCGCTGTTGGGAGGATCTCTAGCTCAGTCAGGCGGGCTTCAAGGAATTCAGTCAGCTCCTCGAATGTCGGCATCTCGTTCCTGCTGGTTTCTCGAGCCCATAACTGCCTAGTCTCACTATCGAGCTTCTCGACTGTGGTGAAAACTAGCCAACAACTCCAGTGCTTCACTGGTAGCTCCAATGCTCGCAAGGCCCGAACTTGCTCAAAGAGGCCGTTGATGAATCTGCGGAACTCCATAGCACCTGGTGATTGCATAGCTGGAATCTGTCATTAGTGTCCGTAGATGTGCCTCCACGATGAGCTTCTTCTTGTCATAGCGCGAGACCAGTGCAGCCCAGGCCTCCAGATAGTTTGCCGCCGTGACCGGAACATTGCGAACCACTGATAGTGCGTTCGCTCTTAAAGAAGTCCGGAGAAATTGTAATTTCTCGAGGCTGATAACTGGGGGTTGTCGTGGATGAGTGGTTGGTACAGGTCTTGGAACGTTACCCACTGCTGGTAGTCCCCATCGAAGGTAGACACGTCGATATGCCTCAATTTGACCGGTCGGGTTGTCGCTCCACTCGTAGAATCCGTGGCTGTCGGTTCCGCGGGCCGCGTAGCCAATTGTTTTACCGGGCTGTTCATGGTGGCAAGCAGCCTCTCCATTCCTGGTTGCTCCGCTATTAACGTTGTAGTAGTTGCCGTTCCCAGGGTGTCTCCTGGCGTATCCAATGCGGTGGAACATGTGCCTGTTGCCATGGTCAACCGCTGGTTGAGCTTGCCTTGCACCGAAAAGTATCGCTCTTCGAACTCTGCTCGCTCTTCGTTCTCCCTGTCGGTGTTCAGGTCCGGGTCGTTCTCCTCGATACCTTCCTGAAGGCTCTCAAAAGATTTGAATGAGTCCTCCAGTTTGCGCAGTCGGCTTGCGACTTCCTCCCTGGTCACCTCATTCGACTTGGACGCGAACTCCTCCAACCGCGTGAGGAATCCCTTGATAACTCCTCGTCTCCGTTTCATTGTCGAAACAGTCACGTCACCGGTAGCCATTGCAACTTAGTTTGCCCCTTTTTCGATGCTTGTGGATCGAAGTGCCACTAGCTACTTGATTCCGATTCATGTGGATCGGCTGTAGGTTGGCCTTAGGCTTCTACGCAACTGAGTGCGCTGCTGGTTGTGACTAGCTTTAATCGGCTGGATGACCTGTCTCTCTTGTTGCTTTGCGTTGCGGTTGAAACGCTTGGGTCGCACGTTGCACTGCAGGAGAGGTTGTCCAGTCGGCTGCTGCTGTGTTTATGTTGTTTACCTCGGATCGTGGATCCTCTAATATGCCGTGAATGACGACGGACGGTCCTTAGGCTGCACCTTGGGGCTGCGACTCGGGCAGAGATCCGTATCTGATATGTATCTGTAGTTGGGACAGCTTTGGTATGTGTGCCACGAACCTGGCGGCAGTATTGTATCTACAATGTGGGCTCGTTGTTGCGTCACTGATTTGATGGCGTTAATGCACAGCGGTTGCTTGATCGACTGTAATGTTCGAGCGCTCATACGGTCGAACGAAGGCTGAGATGATTAGCAGCACTTCGTGACAAATGATGTGTCTTCCGTTGTCCTTGATTATTTCGACAATGGTAACCGCTTACTGCCGTGACGTAAGAATCTGTAACTCGTTTTCCCACTGCGAACTGGCTGCAGTGGATTGGATCCAAAGACTTTGTAACCATCAAATTTGTTTGTGGTCTTTGCCGTTGACTGAAAACAATGGCAAATCCGAATGTGTTTGAAACTGAAAGGAATTACCTCAATTTGTTGAACAACTTTTCGTTCGATTGTAGTCCCTCAGTTCTTGGGCACTCTGGGGTTTCTTGGTGTTGCTCGAATCACGAGGAAAAAGCTGTTACGTCGCTAACTAAAGGACCGACCATTAACAACAACCACAATAGTAAGAAACAAATACTAAATGAATATTAATTAATGGTTGGTTTATTTATTGACTTGATATATTATTTACGCTACACGAAAGTAGAAAAGGGTTTCAGCAATGACAGCTCGAATTTTAATATTATTGAAATGTCAGCTGTTTGCTGACATTTGTTTGTCATGGCGGCATTTCAGTAGTGCCTGCGCCAGTGTTGCCATCGTGTGCTGCTCCGTCTCCAACAATCCTTTTGCTGCTTCTTCATCAGTCTATCCTCTTTTATTAATGATGTGCTGTGACATTGCATTATAATAGCCGCGATTATAGTGATTGAGAAAGCCCATCGACAAGATGCTCAGTAAATTGAGTGTGTCTCGAAACAGCGATCGTGTACAGGAGTAAAAGGTTTCAAACTTGGAACAAAATCCACGGCAGTGCATTTCACAATTCTACCTTCTGCTCCATTGATAACGAGCAGATACCGGAACTATTACCCCACATTGGTGACGACCAACGGGGCAACAGCGTGGGATAGGCGTACGGACGTCGTACCCATGGAGTACTCTCCAGAATGGGTTCATTCCCCAAGAAGCGTTCCCTCTCTTGGATAAAAAAGGACTAATCCAAGACAAACATGGACTCCCTATTATTTACCACGCTGTCCGTGGTGCCAGGGTTAAACGAATTCTCCACGATTACGATAACTCTATTATTCCAGATCGCCTGCGTTTTAGTATGGTAACCGGTGAAAGAGATAAGTCAGTAAAAGATCGATCCCATCCCAACTGGTGGTGGAGCAGTGATGAAGAAAGGACTATACGTCCCCAAACATAGTACGCCTCTCAGACCCACCGCTTTCCTTCCCCCTATCCACAATAACCAATTTTTTTTTTATTTAGTTTTTATTTTCGTTTTTAATTTAATTTTAATTTTTTGTTTTTTATTTTTATTTGTATTCCTTGTTTATGTTTCTACGTTTTGATTCGTTTTTTTTTTTATTTTTTTTTATTTACAATACAAGAAACAGTTATTTCACAAGTTTTTTTTTTTTTTTTTACATTTTTGTTATTTACTTTTTCCTTTTTTTAAATAAAATATCTTATACTAATGTTAAAAACTCAATTTTTTTGTGAATTTAGTTTTTATCATTTTCCATTTATTTGATTTTGTTTTTTCGTTTTGATGGGTTTTGTTTTAGGACAACGCAAACAAAAAGAAAATAAGGAAACGGAGAAAAAAGTGGGAGGTTATAAAAGGTACAAATAAGAAAAAGTAACAGAAATGGAATCAGAGGAGAACGCGATATGTCAAAGTTTAAGTCCGAGACCTTGCTTCATAAACAAACCGCTGATACTACTAACGTTCCGCGATATAGAGAGTAATAAAATGAACTAAACATCATCATAATCGACACTACAACCGGGATCCGGTCTTGGCCTTATTCAGCAAGTCTCTCCACCGGTATCCGGACCAAATCCGAGACTTGTTAAATTGTCCATCATAATTTGTTTTTCCAGGCAGGATCATTAGTCATTATGAACTAAAACCAGTTCTTAAATTCATGCAAATATACCAATGAATACTGATTTCTTTCAAAAGGAACAAAGAGCAGTTTTGTATTTTTCAAGTTCGAAAATAATTAATTAGCTTCTTAATACACCAGAATAATCATTTTCACCTTGAAATCAACGTTTTGGGATTCGTTCCTTCAATTCCCAACCTATACAACTGTCGACATCTAAATATGTCTGAACTTTATTACCAGCTTAAGGTGAAGCAATTATAGGTTAATAGATAGGATATATAACCGTTCTCTTTCGTTATTCATGTGTGAAACAGAAGTCAAATCTTACTTTTATTTATTGAACTAATTGTGTCGACATAACTTAAAGAAAAATCTGAACGTACAAATAAACTTACCAGTACAACGCTTACCTACCTGGCTATCAGGCCAATAAATATTGGCAAACTAACTAAATAAACATTCCAATAGATATTCCGTACTAACTACTATAATTAACAGGTGTAACAAAAACTGGGATAACGCTATATGGTATACAAGTCCCTTAACCTATGTCATATGAATTTGTGAATACGGAAGAAAATAGTCTTTGTTGTGCCTTTGACAATTATCTCGTACATCGGGAGTATTTACGAGCCCCTCGGCGTATCCTATGCAATTTTTGTGACCACTTTATCTCTTGTTCCAGCCCTCACACGTGTTGCACGACGTGATTCTAAGAAGTTACCTACCGAGAACTTAAAATCAACGTTATGTCATCACTGACGTTGGAATTGATGTTCCTCAAAAAATCTGGTATCTAGTGATAATACAAATCTTTTCTAGATGTATTATAATCGTAACATATGCTGCATCACTTTATTTGGTACTAACTTCGAATTGAAATTGATTTAATTACAGCTGGTGGGTTAGCGGCTTATTACAAATATATTAAGAACAAACCATTTATCAAATGTTAAAACATGAAATTTATTTTTCTACCAGATCTCAATAAATTTATTTTCAAGCCATTAATTTAGATGAAGACAACAAAGTTTTGTAGAGAAGTTTACAAATAAATAATTACAGTGGTCCATTCAAAGATATAAATTTTCCAAGAAGCATTCTGGTTGGTAGTCCAACTGTGATTCGAGTAACGTTGGTTTTCAATGTGTCAACTGAATCTCCTCTATCCGGGTAGACACTAGAATTCACCTTTAACAAAAAACAGTCAAAAAAACAGTCAGGAGATAAATTACATGGTGATACAACTTTAAGACGACTCCTGAAGATCGTCGCGTTAGAGTATAACTTCGCCTCAGGTGGGATACCGAAGTGGAGAACACCTTCAACCAATCTGTCAAGAGAAACTAAACTTACCTTGTTAAAATTGAAGATAACTAAAAGCAGTTATTGGATGCGAGCCAAGTTTACCCCTGCGTGAATAATTAATCACGTTTACGATTCGTGTACCGAATTTGTTGTTCATTAGAATCTACAAACTCCTCTGATCGTGGTGTGGGTACCGTTTATTTTGAATAACTGTTATTAGTATGTTTATCCTTGCCCTTCAAAATTCCTGAATCGAACATATCGCGCACCAACGGAATTTTAAATACTCGACTTCCCAAATGCCTACCCCGTCTTTCATGAAACTCACATCATAATTTATGCTTCCGTTTTCAAATAAAGAGTAATGTGTGCCCACCCTATGTTAAACCCCCATGTATAGCCTAGTCTAAGACAGTATCACATCCTTGATGGAGGTGAATATAAATATATTAGCATTTGCTTTCAATGAATTATAAATAGATAAACTCAATTTTTTTCTCGAGTCTTTTGTTACCCCCGAAAAACGCTTGGAAAATAATGCATGTAATAACCAAGCCTTACATCCCACCAGGAACCGGAAACGTCAGGTACCAAGGAGATCACGATATTAATACAGATAACGGCGGGGATAATACATCAGGATATACATTCTGAATTTCATGAATCCTAGATGTCCCCATCACCAACGTCGTAATCATCGAAACCATTATATTCATGGTGACAACACTGACAAACCATCCTGTGGGGATATACTTCAGGAACCATCTATTGTAGGTTAATTGAATACAAAACAGACGATGGATAGGCCAGCTTTAAGTCTCGTACCGATTCTAAAGAGTTAATTGAAGGAAGTGAGAGAAAAAGTCACTTAGCTGAAAGCATAATACAAAGGCGAAGGTCCTGTTGGAGTAAGGATGTAACGGAAATTGCGGATGTAAGTTACGTGCACTTAGCTTGCTGGATGTACACCTAGTTCGCACTTAGTCACAAGGTAACCCTTTCAATTTTCCTATGAATATTTTATGCTGTTTCGTTTTTTATTTGATGTTTGTCTACCGGATATTGAACTTCCAGGGAGTCTGTCGGATACATGGCTTGTTGTCTCAGGTGAGAAACACAATTCCACGGAGGATCGGACACTGATGGAATACAAATAATAGTTGGTTAGGGTTACACCAATGGCTATTAAACAAAGTAAAGCGCCGCACATCACGGCTGTCAGGAATGAAAGTGAACGACGTTCTTGAGCAAACAACAGTATCTTAACATGAACAAAGGGGTGACTTCATTACGAAATATCAAAGGTTGAGAAAGTCAAATGCAGCAGCATTCATTTGAGGGAGTGCTAGGCATCATTCAGATCTGTTACTTTAATAAATCGAGCAATATTCATATTAAAATGTTTGTTTCCTTTTACATTTCTAAAATGAATGCGATCGGAAATGGAATTAATATTTGCTATACGAGGGTGGCTGAAAAGTTTCCGACCTCAATGTGAAGAAAGCAGCACTTGTGAATAAACGGAAGCGAATGTAGTTGTGCATCTTTTGGCAGTTACTTACCAAAATTTCAGCCATTTTGGATGCGTAGTTTTTATTTGACAGTCGTTTGAGTGAGTCGATGTAAGTTTTTTTGTGAAAATGGACAAAATTGAGTTTCGAGCTGTCATTAATTTTTTTTTTTTTCTTGAAAGGCAATACGTCTACGCAAATCAAAGATGAGTTGGACTTCGTGTATGGGGACATCATTTACCACAGTGAAATTTTAGGCAGTTGAATTTAAACGTGACCGTGGGAGCTTGGGATAAGATGACCGTTCAGGACGTACAAAAACTGCAACAACTGACGATAATATCGCTAAAGTTTACCAAATGGTGCTAGACGACCGCCGATATAAGTGAGAGAGAAAGCAGAGGCTGCGAAAATGTCCGAAGAACGTGCTATTCACATATTAAATCAAGATTTACGTATGAGAAAGCTGTCCACGCGTTGGGTGCCGCGTTTGCTCACGTTAGATCAAAAACGTGTTCGAATGAAAACTTCCAACGGTCTGTTGGCGCAGTTTATGCGCAATAAATCCGAGTTTTGGCGCCGATTAATTACTGTCGATGAAACTTGGATACATCATTATACGCCCGGAACAAAAATACATTTAAAACAGTGAACGGCAAAGGGGAATCGGCTCCAAAAAAAGTAAAAACTGTTTTTTCTGCTGGGAAAGTGATGGCGACTGTTTTTTGGGATAGTCATGGAGTTATCTTAATCGATTATCTTCAAAAAGGAAAAACCATTACAGGACCATACTACGCATCATTACTTGACCAACTGAAGACAGAAATTGCGGAAAAATCACCACATTTGCAAAAAAAGAAAATCCTGTTTCACCCAGGCAACGCGCCGTCTCACTCGTCAGCTGTTGCCATGGCGAAAATCCACGAATTACGGTTTGAACTGCTTGATCACCCGCCTTACTCACCAGATCTAGCCCCAAACGACTTCTTTTTGTTCCCTAATCTAAAAATTGTGCTCGAAGAACGGAGATTTTCGTCAAATGAGGAGGCAATCACCTTCGTGAACAGTTATTTTGCAGAGAAAAACAAGAAAAACGCCGAGTACTATTTGGACGCGTTAGAGATGGGAGTGTGGGGAAGAAGTATGTACCTAACAAGGACACGAGATTCCCTTCTTCCAGCATCAACGAAAGATCTGCCGAAGGCCATTAGAAAAAACACAAAAAGGGACTCCACAACACAATGTCCAAAGAAACACGCCCAGGAACTGCAGCACAGGAGAAGAGTCAAATGAAACACACTGATTGCCGGTATATGTTGAAAAGGTTTATTCATTTTTAATTGTATCCTTGGTTTACACAAACTAAACGGGCACTTTCCGCTCGATTGGACCGGACGTAATTAATAATTGTATGGTATTACTTTTAGCGATAACTCACGACAAATTCTATTTACTTTACACTCGACTTGTTGATGCGGGATATATGCATCCCCGCGGCGCCACGGGGCTGCAGGAGCTAGCACGACCTGTGCGATCGGCAGAAGAAATGAGACTCAGCGATAATCACCTCGTGCAGAGCTGATCCGCTTAGCAAGGGCCATTTTGGGGTGCAATTCCCCTTCACTAGGGAAAAGAATTTCCTACCACAAGAGAAAAGTAAAGTCTCTCTTGGTAGAACAGACAACCAGATCTCGTAATGGAGATCAGGGTGGTGTGTGTGAGATCGTTCAGATCTGATGTTGTTTACACATGCTCGAAGGCAATGGAACAACGAAGCAGGCAGGCGGCAAAGACAAAGGAGGAAACGACCAAATGCTTCGTTCGGTAATGCGGGTCATTGTTTACGCGATACATCGTCGCTATTATCGACATTGGGAGAAAAGGTGTTAATGGAATACGAAATGGGTGATTGTTTGTCTATTGAACAACGAATCGCTGGTCGGCTTGCTGCAGCTGTAAAAACAAGCCGCCCGACATTGCATTTCAAATGATAACAATGGGTGCCGAATGATTTGTATTTATGGCACATATGCACATTAAGGAACTATTTTAAGAATTTTAGATAATGCGTTGTATGCATTAAATGCCCTTGAAAAAGGAAAATGTCTTCAGGTGGCAAAGCAAATGCGTTGGTGGGAAACAATGGGAGTTGGGTTTTAATAATGGGGGTTCTGCCTGATAAGTTAAGAAAGAAAGCTTACGGAGAATTGTATGCGAAGAGATGCATGAAAGGTAAGTTTTCTTTTCCAGGGGCTTTTTAGGTTACAGATTCGATCTCTTTAATGCGTGAAGCATTTAAGGTGCTAATCCCATTGCATTAGCGAAGTTATTAGATTGGGCGGAAGTTATGGGGGTTTTTTTAGGTAAGTGAACCGTGGGGTTTGGCGGAACTGTGGGGGTTTCTCTATTCTATAGGAGAAACAACCCACAATTCCAACCACAATTCCTACCTAATTTCGACCGGTTTCAGCGTGTCATACCTACCCATTTCCTTTATGTATTATTACCCTGTAAAACATGTCAAAAGGACGCATAGCTAAACTCATTATTCTATGCAGACAATGCATAATTGAGTTTAGCTACAATCTTCGCCATACGGCAACACTATTGCTCTAACCATGGGATTTCCACCGGAAATTCCATTCGAATTGGTTAGCAACAACCAAGTCAAACCAAGCGACGCGGTTGCATCATCATCCATTGGCTTGGGTATTTACCAACATCCCACAGAGTTTTCTCCATGTTATTATATCCCCAGCCGACGCGGCGTCCTATTGACTTTTCCAAGATCACCCATTCGCTTGGGATCAAAGATATCTTTTTGCAGGTGAATAACATCAGCTAGGTTTGCCTCTCCCTCGTATTTCTGTCTTTCTATAATGCGATGACCTATGAGATCATCACTAGGTCAGTAGACCAGTCGCATACGCGGCACTGATGCACACACACTAAGCCAGTTCAACCCTGGGTTATTGTGCTTTCCCTTTTGATTTCTCCATCCTTGCCACGCCCATCGACGTCGAACGAATACACAAGTACGTCTCTACCTTGATGAGTGTGGTGAGTTGAGGAATGCACAAGAGAGCATGATTACCATTGGCGGATCAATGTGTAAAAGCAGAAATCACAATTTCCACCCGAATTCAAATTAGTCACATCTCAATCGTTTGAGCGATTGCGATGCGATGCGTGTAGCATATTTCTTCAATAAAAAAACTAACGAAATAAAACGAAAAGTTATTAATTTAAAGCTTTCCTAAGAGTGTAAAATTGTCGCGAAAGTTTTCACGATTTTAATTTGTTGTCGCCAAATCGTTTTGTGTCGAAACACATATATTCTAATTTTCGTCTTAGTGTCATAATTATTTTTAAAAACAAATTAAATTAAAATAAAGAACATAAAAAAAACAACAAAATAAAACAGTGCGTTTTTATTCATTCGTGCTCTTTGTGGAATGATTTTCTTTGGACGACGTAAGTACGTGGACAAGTGTGGGGAAGAAAGTGAATCATGTGCCATACGTTGGCACACATACTTCAACCCCCATAGAACTGCCACAGCACCCCCCCCCCCCCCCCCACCCAGTGACCTAGCCTCGACAAAGAAAGGTAGGGCGGAAGGGATCCTCGAACGGGTGGTGCGGTGCTGGGACAAGTGCTGAACGCTTGGAAAACAATGCGGCCCTGCGTACTTCGGGAGGCGCTGCAATTTTGTCTGGGGAAATGTCGTGATGACAAGTTCCTGGTTATAGTTTGGGTCTGTGTCGAAAATAGGTCAAATCCCATAGGGGCTTGCTGACATCGTACGACGAAGTGTCAGGAGACGGGACCAATTGGGCCTCACTGACATCGTGCTACGAAGTGTCGGTGGATAAGATTAAGGATACCGAGTCCAGAGTCGGTGTTTTTCGTCCATACGTTTGTATGGCGAATTGGTTGCCGCTGGGACTAGTAAAGGGGGCGGGCAATCCAGTTGCGCGGCTTACCGACCGAGGGAGGTCCCGCATATCGGCACCGGTGTCGACTACGGCGCTCGATATACGGCAGCTAGGACCTCGACCGAACGGCAGGTTGTGAGGAGGTGCCGGCCAGACGCGCTTGGTTAAAGGTGGGCGAGTTAGCTTAGGGGGCTCCTGGTAAGTTGTTGATTGTATCCAACCACAGGGCGCTCTAGGGTTGTGGATGTGCGCTCCGAAGAATGATGCACCTGATGTGTTTGGCGGCATAGTGAGGCGTGAATTGGCTTTTGGTTGCCGCTTGAGATGAGCCGTGATGGCTAATAACTGGGATACCCGCGTGAGGTGTACCCGGATGAGGTTAGGTAGAGACACCTGTGTAAGGTGTTCTGGGGTTGGGTCTCAGACCGGTGGAATTGATTTGCTTAGCCAACCGGTGTTGTTGGGACACTTGGGAGACGTCCGTGGACCTAAGGACGAAGGTCCTGAAATCTATGTAATGAAGGTAGGGCCGGGCATCCTACTAAATGATTGCCACGCTGGGTAGCTTGTGGATAGTAAGGAGCCGGCCTGGCAGTCAGGCGTCCTACTGGTTATTTTGCTACGCGGAATAGCTGTGGTTCAGTGAGGAGCCGAGGTTGTGGAAGAAGGGTGTCGCGCGGAGGCGGGCAGAGTCGAGTGGAGACTGCGCTTGGCGGACATGTGCGCCAATATTTGGAAAAGGAGTTGAAATGTGTCGACCGATTGGGCATTGTTGCGCCAAAGTTAAGAGAGGTGAGCGAAGTCGCGTGTAGAGTTGTGTATTTATGGGGTCGAGTAGAGCCGAGAGGGGCTGAAGAGAGTCGAGTGTGACGTGAAACCGGGCGTCCTATTAAATGTGTGCGACACGTAGTAGCTAACGTGTGATGAGGAGCCGGTTTGCGATTGCATTAGCGAAGTTATTAGATTGGGTGGAAGTTATGGGCGTTTTTTAGGTAAGCGAAACGCGGGGTTTGGCGGAACCGCCACAGGAGCATCGCTGGAAAAAGTGTGTAGATCTACAAGGAAACCATGTAGAAAAATAAAAATTAATTTTAAGAAAAAATGTCTTGTATCTTTGTTAGGTCGGAAACTTTTCAGCCCACCCTTCTATTCCACTGGATAGACAAAGTGGTCTTTATACACTGCAACCAAATATTTTCATCATGGTTAAGTATGGTGAAATGTGCTTTCAAATATATAGGGTTTCTCAGGAGATCCAAGAAATACTTCCTTCATCCAACCTAGCTATATTTTCCAAAGGAAATCACTAAAGGATTTCAATTCTCCTCTTCAGACAGCCGTATCTAAAACAATAGTGCAAAAAGCACCAATAAAACTCATTGGAGAAGTGAACTTGGCGAATACATTACACCTAATCAAATATTTTTAATAAAACCCGTCAATCAAGTAGTGGGCATAAATTCAAGTCGAAAACCAGGCAAACGAATAAACACCGGCAGTTGTTTTTTTTTTTCTTCTTTTTTTTTGGCCGAATCACATGATTGTGATGTGAAAGAAACAAAAGTCAGAGCCTATAATTTTTGTTGATGCTTGAGATCCATGCGAATACGGATGGTTGTGGTAGTCTCAGGAAAGTCACATAAGAAAGTTGTCCTTGCCCGCAATTTGAGTTGTTATTACTTTATATCACCATAAAGTACAAAAACATTTGTTCAGATAAGTTTACAAAACAGCCGAGCAGTAGTAGAAAGACGGGGTGCGACAATTTGAAAATGTAAGTTATATTACTAATTCGAACGAAGTGGTTTTAAATGGAAAATACGACTGACTATATAACAAAATATAGGCAAGCAATTACGGCACTCACCTTTACATGGTTAGTATTTCTTGTTTTGTATTGGAATCGCAAAGAAATATGTGAAAAAACCGCCACTGACTTCATTCCATATTAAAAACGAAATGAATTCTTGCGAAATGCTATAAATTAATTTACAATAACCACAAACGTAAATACTAGAAAATGTTACACAATTAAATTTATCAAACATTGCCATTGAAACATAAAATTGAGGAGGCTATAAACTACATCTCCCTTAAAAACAATTTTCTAAAAACAGTCAGATGCATGCACTAACCCATTCAACCGAAAGTTCTCCAAAGGGCTGTATACTTTACTTTTGTCGTTCCCCTAGTTATTGTGTCACACTGACCGAAATTGTACGCTTGCAAACATTGACATTTCAATTTGAACTGTAATTACTGTTTCCAATTCAATAGCTTTCATTACTTTCCTGTTGTAGCCTTCAAATGATTGAAGGATTCCTAAACCAATTAAATTTTAGATGCATACGTCATCCTTTGCCCACCGACCCCAATGATCCAACAGTGCGGTACACGCCCAGAGGCCATGTTCAAAAAATGGAGAAACTACATTCACATGTACCTTTGTTCTTACATGAGCACCACAATACCATCAATATTCGATCTAAATTGATCTCTCTTCCTTCCTCTGGGTGCCGATGTCGTGTTTAACATGATATTTTAAGATACCTTACATGGCACTTGCCTCCGTGCTGGATGTTCATCATCATTACCATCATCAGTAACGCACCATCTGTTCACAACAATTTCATTTACTTGAAGGAGCCCTGCGTTTTCCTCATTTCCCCAGCGCCCCATCACCGCATGAGCCACGAAAGTGACGGGCGCGCTCTTCAATTAATTAAAAAAATTTTAACTCTGGAGCTAATTGATTCCATCGATTGCAGATCGGAGGGAGCCATTATAAGTTGTTCGCTCGTGAATTTTCAAGCTGAAAACACAAGAAAAAACGAATAATAACAAAAAATAAGAGGAGTCTTGATACAAGTGCGCGAAATTGTTGCAAAATACTCCTTATTATTAGTGTTTCCCTTCACAGAGGAGGACATGGAGCGAGTGTGCATCTCACACAGGCAATAACCAGCAGCCGGTCAAGTGGAGAGCATAATACGATCCAAAGCAGAAATGTATTACGTTCGACATGGGCCACTTAGACAGTTTATGTCTTTACTTAGGACTCATCGGCCAATACACCCGAGATGTTATTAATGGCATCTTGAAGGGCATTAGTAACGCTCAGTGTCAAGGGATATATGACGAAGGGCAACACAGGATAATTAACGGGCTATCGAATGCAGAGGACTAGAAGATATAATACTGGAAAAATGCATTGTTGGCAATGTTCATTAATTTTTATACGTAAGCTTTATAGGATAATATACTTGACATGTATGCAATAAAACACTATAAGTTCATTCTTCTTAATATTCTTACAGTGGTAGTGAAAGGAATGAATGATGTTCGAACTTGAATCAAAACATTATGCCAAGAGTTCCTAACATTTAAATATCATAATGTGACTAATTCAATGGCCTTTATATTATACATATTCCCTTCACGTTATGTCATATATATTGCCCATATATTTGAAGAGACTTGCTACTGGTGAATGTACATCCTTTCTCATCCCAGAGAATAATGTGGCAGCGATATTCAAATACACAAAGGTCAAAAAAGTAGACATTTTTGAACATTTTATTCCCTATAGGATTTCCTTTTAAGTCGGCAAACTTTTTCCAGCTTTTCAAACATTCCTTTGACCGCATACAAAATACATGGTACGCCAATCTTCCAGATATGCTTGGCTCCGGACGATATCTAACCTTCTTGGTCGACCTGAATTTATCGGTGTTAGAGAGAATAACTACCGACATCAACTGCTGACTTTCGGGGATGGTTCTCTCGATAGCATTATAACGCGGTTCCTCCGTATGGAAAATACCCAAAAAGATATGTTACGCAAACGCAACTTCTTCTACATGGGAGGCTCGGCTGGGATTGGTGGCTGCACGAAACCCACGAAAGTTTTCACAGTTTTCAACCACAATAAAACTCTGATGGCCACTGCACAAGACCACACCTCCAATCAAACTTATAATGGGTTTTCCAATAGGGAATTGACAACTTTTTTTCGGTAGTAAATTTTTATAATTTGCAGATGTTGTTCATTCGTGTACTTAACCATGATGAAAATGTTGAGTTTACTGAATAAATTGACAGCGACAGTTCGATGATTAGTGAAAGGGTGCGTTCACAAATTAAATAAAGTTGTCAAGTCCCTATTGTATAACCCTACAGTAGGGTAATCGACCCTACCCACAAACAGATAGATCGACCATTTCACATGAAGCGCATCACATATAGGTACTCCTGTAGGTTCTTCGTATCACCTCGGCGGATGCCGTTGGACCTCGACGAGTTCCGCAAGTGACAACCAGTACTCACGAGAACTGTTTCGCCGACAATACCCACGAGAACTGCCTCGCCGACAATACCCACCTATGAATCAGTGGAGTCAACCAACTGGAGACATTTCTCGTAGGAAAATCGACACTACCCAGACTTCTACAGGTCAACTCCAGTATGGACTGGGAACAGCTGTAATTCATCACCAGCCTGTGGCTACTGCACACCCGACCCAACCACGGGGTGGGATTCCACCATTGGAACCTGGAGCCCCGCTACCACAACGGGGTGGGGGTGGCCATGATCAACACAGTCAAACTATGCGCCTCCAAAACGCTCATTGGTGGCATCCAATATTTGCTCGCATGGCGTGCAGCTTTTTGCAATAAAAGGGGGCACTTATACGACGAGTGGCCAAGAAGTCGAAACACTCCGTTCTACCGGAATTTCAGAAAATATAGGCACAACATCAAAGATTGCCTTGCGCATTGTACACCGCCCCAACGCCAGTACTTACCTTCCCAATGACCTCAAAGGTTTCTGTCCGGAAGCCCGAAATCTATTGTTTTCCGCTAATGCAATTACATTAGCACCCTCAAGCATTTCCCCCATCGAGGGCATTCTCGCATGCATCAATGCATCTCAGCATTTTTCTGAAAAGAAAAACATTTCGGTTGCCGTACTAGGTAACCGCAATAAACTATGGAAACATCATCGGTCTGCCTACGTATTCTGTTACACGCGTGCGCGGCAGATTTTCCTAGTTTATCTCTATCCACCGATGTGGATTTTATCCAACCGACAATGCACAGCGCAACCCGTGTCTAGCAGCCAAGAATCGAATTCTCTATTAGTGTAAATAGTCACAAAAGAATTCGACCCTTGTCGCCAGTATAGAGGCTATACAAATCACCATAGCGTCAACATCCAATTTGCTTTTAGCGCCATTAGTCGGATGACGGGCGGTTTATTTATTCAGCTGCAATGCACATCTCATAAATTCCCTTTGTTTGAATTCCTTTCTACGTTTCAGATTTCGTTTTTCATGACCTTCGTTGCATAAGGAAACAGTGATCCATTAGCACATCGCTAAGATCACCACACACCACTAGGATCTACGTCCCAGAGATCCCCTTCCGTTGGTCACTGGACGAAAAGGAAAATTCATTTCCTTCGTACCACACCATAGAGAGACATTTTCTCTCTCTTTCACCAATCTCGCCTCGAACTGGAAGTTGAATGCAAAGTTGGAATGCAACCCTCAGTGAGTCTTCTTTCAACCGCCATGGCGTGAGCACACGGGTGCTCACGCCCCTGTGCGTAGTCGAGTAAGTTCGTTGTGACTTATATGTAAATTTTAATTCGCGGTCCGATATATATTCGCTCCAACGGCGCGAATCTGTAAGGATTATTTAGTTCGTTAAAAAGTGAATTACAGCATATAGTGACAAGATCTGCTATACAAAAGTATCATCATCATCATCATCATCAGCACTACAACCGGGAACCTGTCTTGGCCGTATTTAGCAAGTCCTGAGGCTTGTTAAATTTTCCATAATGATTTGTTTTTTCCGGGCAAGGTCATTAGTTTTGCGCCAGAGAAGTAAAGTATACACGTTGCGAATGTACGGAGTTTCTTGGCAAAAGAACTCATACAATTTAGTGAAGTGACAATTCGATTAGACGTGAACAAGGACATGCATTAAACTTGTTAGGAAATCTTTGTGAACCGGGGCCAATGCCGGCACATGACGAAGAGTTTTCCTACAGATGCTATGGGGATCTCAAGTTACATCAAGAGATTTCTTGTAGGTTCCTAATAGTGAACTCATTTCCGGGTTTGTCGGAAGATGGGCTGTTGGGTAACGACTTCCGGTCAAAAGATTACAAGGTTAATGGACCGGGTGGTTGTTTGGACTTTTCCCAAACAAACATAAATCCCGAACGTTTCTCTGTTATCTTTAAAGGCAATAACACAGGAAAGATTCTGCATAAGGCAGCCGAACGGGAAACCGTACCAAGGGGACACACAGGAGAAGGGCTGTGAAAAATTACAATAAAAATCCGGGAAGAAATATCATGATGCCAAGGCAAGTACAAAGGGGGATTTTACTCCCTAATTGTATTTTGAAAAGAGCAAAGAGTGCACAAATAGAAGCACTCAGACCATCGACCGAGGGAAGGCGCAGTTGCACCCAACCAGGGAATATTCCATAATTCCCTTGGATAACGAGGAGAGCAAACACATTCGGACGCGACTCAATACGTCCAAGGGACTCGACAATGGTGACGAATCAAGTACTCCGGCATCCGAGATCAAATCATCGGAGGAAGAACACCTCCAATACATTGGAGATCTGTTCTCAGATGACAAGTGGTAAGATGAATCAACGGTTTGTATCCTTAATAGCCCGATACAACGGTGTTCTAAACAGGATAGTTTTACATTTCATCATCATCATCATCATCGGCACTACAAACGGGAAGCGGTCTTGGTCTTATTTAGCAAGTTCTGAGGGTTGTTAAATTTTCCATAATGATTTGCTTTTTCCGGGCAAGGTCATTAGTCTTGCGCCAGTTTTACATTTAGCAGGGCTTTATTTACAACCTTCTCGAATACTTTACTAATACTCGGCAATAAATTAATCAATTGCAGGTTCCTTACATTTGCGTTATCCTTTCTCTTTTTGTAGGGCACACTGGCTGCTTACCAGCGCTTCGGATCGTGGGCATTATTCAAAGCGTTGTTAAACCGGACTGTGTACATGTCTGTTTTCATTGAAGGAAGGTGTTACAGCACGATGTTGTGTACTCGATCGATTCTTACCGATTTTTTTGTTTCTCAGTGACTCGAAGATACCCTGGATTTCTTCTAGTTATTAATAGGCTATTAGTCGTATCGGTAGTGTTAAACGTTTTCCTTCTTTTTATTTTCTTTTTCTTTTAATTGAATTCAATATAGCCGAAAGGCTCTAATCGCCATGTCCTCTAGTTCATGGTTACGATGGAAGATTTCATTCAGTCTGTACATTTTCTGAAAGTCAGACAGGAATCTTCAATTACTATACAAAAAGGTAATTTTTTAGGACGGCGTTCTTCAGGTGAAATCCATAAGGATTTCCAGGAAATACTTATGGGTGCCTTAATCTAACCACTGTAAAACACAGTCTGTTCAAAATAAAAAATTGTTCAAGTCAGATGTTTAGTATTGAGATATGCTTATCATCAGGCCGGCTTATTCAAAGAGGAGGCTTGTACGCACTGTAATTGTGAGCCGAGCCAGATACCCATACAGAAGAAGAAAAATATCGTGCATGCTTTGAAGGAGATCACACAATACTTGCCGCCTTACACACCGGATGTATGCAGTCAGCGATATGAAATACCTACTCTTGTTATGCACGCGTTGCAGACTTCCGATCGGGTGAATCAATACCCCGTTTACCTGTGAAAATGTGTGTTGCGGTCCTGCGAACCGCACAAACCACTGTGGGATTAAATACCTTTCGCCTAGCCAAAGGAGACATACTTACCGTGTCCTTAACCCCACGTGCCCAAGTTACCTTTCCTCCCAGCTAAAGTGGACATGCATACGGGCGTCCTCGCCCCAACGTATCCACAGACACGTGGGCCCAATTCTCCCACCGATTCCTCATGCCTGCACGGCTATCGAAGGACACTGTCCAGAGAAGAAATAGTTTGACCACCCATTCGCTGTGCAAACACAAGTGGCTGGCGCCAGATGCCGACAGCCAGAAAAATCCCAAGCGAAAAATGTATGGCCAAGGAATAAACAAATATATGACCTTCCCTTTAGTCAACCGCAATTTGGTTTTCCTTATCGAAAGGACTATTGTGGGAACAAAGGTAAAACACTAAACCAAACAACCGCCACTGTTCCTACAAGGAAATAAAAACCATGTAAATATCGCAGCCGAAGTTAATGACTTCGATTATTAAGAAACTTCTTCATAGTACGCCCAAAAGCCTGGAAAGCAATTTTTTATGGCAGTTGCATTGAACGCCATTACTTACCTTTCAAGCATCTATCCAAAAACGCCCTCCTAAAACACATAAACCCATAGCACCCAAACAGATATTTCCCCCAAGGGCATGATCGCTTGAAACGCACCATGTTCCTGAAGAGTGATCGGTTGCACCACCAAGCAACCGACACAAAAACTCGAACGACATCAATGTTAATACCATCCAATAAATGCCGCCACATACGTGCGCGGCGTATCTTCATGACTTATTCCAAGTCACCCCAAATTTCGTCCGACCGACAAAACTTGTCCGATCATACCGCGCCACGATACCGAAAATTCAATTTTTCAGCATCCTTACATGCAATAGAATTCAACATCGGCCATCAATTTCGGTGCCACGACACAAGCGTCATCACCAGGGTAGACCAGCTGCAGATATCCCAAGTCGCCCTATAGACGGGCACAATAATCACCACAGCTGCGGGCACACACATAATGACGACACCTTTAACAGAATTCCTTTTCGTCGTTTTCGTTTGCCACGACGCGACGACACGAATGATCATGCACCCTTGTCGTGATCAACTCGGGGATCTTCTCTCCGATTGGTTACCGCACGAGCAACTTTACGCTATTAGTGTTTAAAGATAGGATATCACCCCTTAGCGGATAGTGCACGTCCACTGGAGGATTTTTCCATTAAGTTAGTCTGAAATTAGATTCCGTGGGGGCAAGACGTGTCCTCCACGTAAAACTGTAAATCAACAAGAATCGTCTTTCAACCGTCGCGGCGTTTGCGCACGCTGTACTTAGAGTCGAAATTTAGCTTCCATAACGCACAGTCCGGTTTCAGCAAGTGGTGCTTGGACAATTATCGTTTCCATTCGCGAGGCATCCTAAGTGAAACATAAGTGTTCCTGAATGAAATGTAACTATTAGTTCATTTAACTCTTTAAATTCTTCAGTTGGAACAAGAAAATATTGTGTTTTTATCTAGATAAGTAGTCATAAGTGAGACATAAGTAGTCATAAGTGAAACTGACTTGTAAGTTATAGTGGTTAAGAGTTCCTAATCATAAGCATGTTTATATGAATGATTATTGAAGTAGCGTTATTAAAGACCAGAAAAAGGCAGAAAGTTTAGTTTTTTATTTTCTAAAGTGACGGTTCGTAAGCAAACATAGTTCCTGGAGTCATGCGTAATCAGTTCCGGTAAGCTGGGAAAGTGTCAACCAGTGTCCTCGTGGCACAGTACAATATTTAAGACCTTTCTTACCCCACAAAGTTACAACATCCGCAGGGAAAAGGCCCGCAACCTTCGCGAAAACGGGCCAGTGTGCCGGCGCGGGTATTCACCAGAGAGTGTGTTCAAATAAACAAATAAAAGAGAAAAATAAAGTGAAAGAAGTGCTTTGATTTTTATGGATAGTGTTCGGCGCAACACAAGCCGCAATCAGTAAAAAATCGCTAAATGTGGGTCAGACACGTTTATATCATTAAGTGACTCACGAAACCTGCTACCTAATCACTGAAAGCATCGCGGCAAATCTATCCGTAATCGGCACGATCACCAAAGAATAGAGTTGAAGCCGAGACAAAAATGTGATTCAGATGTCGTTACAGCGAGGAGGAGAACGACACTGGCCAAAATTCAGCTGTTGGAAGCGAATTCACAAATAGGGTTATGTTTCCTCACAGTCAGGCGGAATTTAACCTCAATCTGTCAAATCCTCTCCCGTTATGAAAACAAACTTTGAAATGGCTTAGGATGCCGGTGAAATTACTTTGGTAAAAATGTATAAAGTTCTACACTCTAACACTCAGGTCAGTCTCGAAAGATTCGGTCAAAGTATACACCATCACTATGAGCGGTAGTTTATCGAAGACCGTGAAGATTATGGGCAGTGTAACACCATTCATACGACAAACGTGGCTCATGTACATATTGGGTGAGGTAAAATGAAAGGTGTATCAATATACAAGAATATTGAAGGGTATACCCTTCAATATTATTGTATATTGATATTTTCTTAGCAAATGTTCAAGGGAAATAGTCAGATGACTTTTTATCTTCAACAAATAAACACAATTCCAGGAATAGTGTGAGTATTGAGAGCTGTTTTCTACCTCACCATGAAATGAAGAATCCTTAAGTCATACCACTCGAGCATGAAACATATCACTACCCTATCCCTTCCATTCTTGCCCTGGGTACGTCATATAGGTGTCCAGAACAGAAGTCCATCCATATCTCTCTTGTGCTATTGTCGCTCATTTCACCACCCCCAATGCTCTTTATGTGACAGTATACTTTTTAATTTACGCGACGTCAAAATAATAGTTAGCTGGGCTTACCATACGCGTTTGAAAAGAGTACATCTTATGTATAAGCAGTAATTTCATTTTCAATTGAGATATTACCTACACAAATTGAATGTTTCAGGTTCTCTATGAATTGAAACAGTAGAAAAGACTGCGTGTCAGAATATGGTAAAGTACCACCCCTACTGAAAGTTCATCTAGATGACTTCAAATTACCATGAAAATATTCAAAGCTCACTGAATATTCAATTATTACTGACATTATATCTGTGACACCGAGATCCTTTCCAAATACAGAGATTACATACATAATCCGTCATACCCTCTTAGGATGAGCGCCCCATGCAGGCAACCAGAAACGAAAAAGCCACAACACAACACGATTCAAATGTGATGAAAATCTGAGTGTAAACATTGATGTAATAACACGCTAAATTTTCTAAATCCACAAGTGGTAAGAAGTGAGTGTTTCCTCGAATAACCCCTGAAAATATTATATCTTAAGGCAGCCAAAACTGGCGGGTCTGTGTTTGGGATGAAAAAAGACGTTTCATAACGAAACAAATATCAAATTCAAAAACGAAACGAAAAAGGAGAAAGAGGAATGCGTAATAGTCACAAAAATAAACAAAATATTGAACCAAACTGGGAAAACCCCTGAATGCTACACAAAGTATTGTATATTCGCGAAATATGCTTGGAACTCTACCATGTAGAAACGTCTTTTTGTGTCAAAATCAACGATTGTATTCGATACATATCTTTCCCTGCTTTTTTGGCCTGGATGGCTTAGAAGTAAAATGTCTTGTGGTTATAATATTCCGAATTGTAGGGGTACGAGAAAAAGGTAGGCTTTCACCATACCGTATATGCCCTTTGAGATTTATGTTATGACAACATGTGAGAAAATGACTGAAATCACACGAAGGCAAGAGCAAAGAAAATATGATCCTCAGTTGCGGAAGTAAATATGAAAGTGGATTAAATGATTTGGTACCAAACCTTGTCAACATAAGGTTATCTTTTAAAGTGTTTAGTTGTTCATTAACAATTTCTTCTTTATTTTGATAAACTATTAATAACATAAATAATGTGTAACCCATTAGCCCACCGCATTCAAATATCTAGTGTGTTAGACCTAATTCTTTCCATTTAATCATGATCATAGAAAAGGCGTTTCTTATTTATTTCTTTCGATGCTTTCCCACGAGCCATTATAATTGCATCAGGGTTTTGTGTGGCCAAGTACAACATTCCTTGTTTGAGACAAATTCTGTATTTGCAAGTAAGTCCAAAGACAAGTCAGCAAAGCATGCACTAAGTGGATTTCAAGTAATTGCTCATATCGACATTTCCGACCTGATTCTACCTACAGGGTTTTCGCTTCGCCCATGCTCACAGGGTCACCGATAGTATAATAGAAATCCACACTTTAATGTCTCGTGACTAAAACTTCCCATTCGTAAGAATCAAGCTTCCTTTTTTGTTTTGTTCATTTAATAGGTAACATCACTGTATAAATATTTTTTTAGATTTTTGCTGGAGTGCGTATAATAATATGCGAGGAAGTCTTTATGCATAAATATAAGTTTTGAAGAAAAAAGTATCATCGACGTATATTTAAAAATGGCGCCATAAGAACCATTCTCGCGAGGCATATTGGGTTGAAGGCACTCTACGGTACCCAATCTAATGGATGCGAATTTCAACTCGAGAAAAAAAATACTTTAATCATAATGTAATGTAACCCATAAAATAGGTTTTTTTTTTTTAATATTGTATTGTTTTCGAAAATCGTATTCCAAGAAAAATTCGAATAAAGTCTCAATAGTACTAGGGACATCACAAAATATATAAATTGATTGTTTGAAAATGGTTACCATAAATCTACTATCCCAATACCATAAAGTTGCCCCTCTATGTTTGAATCTGCTTCCTTTTCTTCTTTTATCGTAGACCTTATGCTAGAGCGTCTTTTTTTTACCGCAATGGTTTTTCCGTTATTTCGTTGTTCAGTTTGTCCAATCATCATCATCATCGGCACTACAACCGGGAGCCGGTCTTGGCCTTATTTAGCAAGTCCTGAGGCTTGTTAAATTGTCCATAATGATTTTTTTTTTTCCCAGGCAAGGTCATTAGTCTTATGCCAGAGGCTCCCCGACGGGGAATAGAACCCCGGTCTCCCGTGTGACAGGCGGGTATACTAACCACTATACTATCGAGGAGCCAGTTTGTCCAATAACGCTGCATAATACTCTCCTCTGACTGCTCTTCCCTTCTACAGGCAATCGATGAAGATTATGTCATACGCATCCCAAAAAATGGAGGCCATCACCAAGCGTTGGTCCTTTGGCCGCTTTGGTCGGTTTTCGTGGCTTTCCAGTCACTCTGCAGAACGCCTATTTGACTCAGGTGGTCGGTAAACGACCCACGTTTCATCCATCGCCTATAAAATCGAAAAAAGTCCGGTCGATTTTGTTGCAATACCGCCAAGCCGGCCGTTGAATCATCAACGCGCTACTGTTTTTGGTCGACGACCAACAAACGCGGCATCTATCGCGTTGATAACTTTTCATTTCAAAAATGCAAAATGTACCCCGCCCAACCTTTTGAGAGGGCCACGGCCTCAACTAACTCGTGCAACTTCACTTTACGATCTTTCAAAACGATTCGTTACACTTACACTACGATTTCCACATTCGTAGCCTTTTACGGTCTTCCAGAGCGAGGTGCGTCTGCGGTGGTTGTGCGACCAATATTAAATGCACTAAACGACTGTTGTTATAATCAAGATGTCATATTCCTGTTTTTCCCTTTTTTTCATGAGGGCGAAAGTAGCGTCACTCAAACGACTGTAACTTGTAAACGAATAGACGAAATGTAACGAAACTTCATACATAAACTGGTGACAGATCACCATCTCGAAATGATATTCATTTTCTAGTGACGCCGCCTATTGAAAAATCCCGGGCTTTGTGGGGGTTGTTATGATCCGGCGCCGTGCTCCCACGGTTGAGGCAAGAGCGGGGACCTTTTATTTTTCCTTTAGTTAATATTCCTTTTATTTTTCCTTTATTTAATATTCCGCTCCGATTGAAAATACGTTTGTGGGGAAATTTGTTGTAATTGATAATTAATTATCAAAGAAAAAAACTATTCCGTCTCTTCGATATTGTTTATTTTGTGTATCTTCTTCTTCACTCAAACTCCCAAATCAACTTAAACTGAAAACTTATTCTCAACTCAAAACTTAAACTTAACTGAAACTCAACTTTAATCTCCAACTCAAAACTTAAACTCAACTGAAACTGTAATCTCAAACTGAACTCTCAACTCAAAGTGACTTTACAATTCATTTTTCTCTCTTCTTATAGAACATTGACTTCTAATTCACTGTAAATTATAATTTGAACAAAACCCATTTTCTAAAAGTATTATTTGCTCTCTGTGGCTTTTAAATTTTGAATAAACTTTGAACGAAAATCAAAGAGCCATGTTTCAAATGAATAAAGGTGCATGTTATGAAAAAGGGGCATGTTATGAAATGTACTGTAACTGGCTTGATATAAAATATTGTGTATGTTTATTTATGATATGTATTAAATGAGAATGTTAGATATGTAAGCAGAAAGTTTTAAGAATGTGTTAGATAAGTAATGAGATTCAGTGTTAAAGCTAATAAGGGTAGTATTCTGGAATACTACAGGGTTCTCTACCTTACATGGAGAACCAACCCGATTTCGCCCGCTAACAGCGCACCACCTCAACCCCGAACCCTCCGTTCAGCGATTTCACCTGTAAAACAAATCTCCCAAAAGGACGCATTACTGAATTCTTTATTTTATGCAGGTAATGCATAATTGAATTCAGTACCACTTGCCACGCGGCAACTCCTTTTCATTAACCCCATGAGATTTCCGCCGGAAATCTCAGTCATCTTGGTTAGCAACAACCAAGTCTAACCAAACGACGCGGTTGCATCATCGCAAAACCGCACGGGTAATTTTTAAATTTCTCGAGTTTGGTTCCCACGATAATTAGTCCCAAATTATGGCAGCGTCCCTTCGACTTCCCCAGACACCCTATTTGCTGGGGATCAATACCCTCTTTATTCACGTGTATAGCGCAAACCACTTTCCATTCCATTTCATTTTCCCCTTTGCTGAGTGCTTTGCACTCAGAGATCAAACCGATGTCCTAACTAGGTCACTCGGTCATAACCAGATGTACCGTTCATTCATGCACGCTAAGGCAAAATCAACCCCCGGGATCATTGTGCTCTCTCTTTTGATTTCCTCATTCACCCGATGTCCAGCGACTGTCGAATGAATGCACAAGTGTTTATTCACCTCGATGGGCTGGGAAATTAAAGAATGCAGAAGAGAGCATGATTATGATTGTTTGATCGTTGTGCTTATCCCAGAAAGTCACTTTTCATCCCTGATTGGGATCAGTCAGATTTCATTCCTCAAACGAGATTCACGCTAAGTCGAGCGTTCGTGCAATTTTAATCAAAAAGTCAAAAGTGTCCGTACGTTAGTAGAGTGTTGTCACTCCATTACCGCGCAATTCCTTTAATTGGATTTAAGTTATTTATCCGGTATTTTCAACCTAATGGCTTAACACTGGAAGTGTGTGACCTCAACGCGAATAATAGCATGCCCAAATAAAAGAAATCCATTAATAAATTCCTTAAACACTAAAATATTGTTCCTATCATAGTTTAAATCAAATGTTATTAAACAAAAGAAACAGTGTAAATAAATGTAAATAATAAGAACTTAATGTCAAAAGTGCGCTATTTATAAGTAATCAATAAACGAAACATTAACAATTAAACCACACCATCGGAGCATTTTTATTCATTCCTTTTGGTAAACAATTTTCGACGTCTGAACATCGTTGGGGAGTTAAGTGAACCAAGTGTCCGTGAATGGCATCAATACTTCGACCCCCACAGCTTTTCAAGCCATGTAGTAAATAGCTCAGCGTCTACTTTAGGTACAATAACCTGCACTAAACGTTTGATGATTTATAGAATATTAGTCAATCCATCATTAAAAGTCCACGCAGCCGTATCATTAGTAATACTCAAGACTTTTTGGCAATTACCTAACATTTTGGACTTATGTGATGATATTAAGGTTCTTTTTTTTTCATCGGGAGATTGTTTTTCCATTAACTGAAGCGGCTGCACTCAAAAATGGTATGCTCAGCATTCTCGCCTCGTGGACGGAGAGGTGAAATATTGTGTTCAAATCGGTGTATATATTTTCGATACCTACCATGCCCTGACAAGAACTGGGTACGGTGATAGTCGGAGTTACCATGTGAACGCTTTATCCAAACTTTTATGTATGGGATGAGTTTAAAGTTACATTTGTCTTTGAATCTCATGTTCTGCCATAAAACAGTAGATACTTCTCTTTCTTTTAGCTTTATAATCACCCTTCCGCCAGGCACTTCATTCCTATGGGTATGATGCACTGGTTCTCCAAGGACCCCAAGTTGACAGTCACTGTTCCACAACTTCCAGAAAAATAGAACACTGTAGTAGCTTGTGCCATTTATACAAGAATACATTTATTTATACAAATTCGAAAAATGGGCCGCGCACCAAAATAATACAACTTTTTAAATTATTGGTGATATTCACAATCGTAGGATATATTGAAGCTGGATAAAAAGGCACTAAATACATTGTTCGTTATAGGGTTAAAATTAAAAGTCACAAAGTTCGTTGCTCACTGTGGCCAAATTAATTATTACTATAAGAAGGCTTACTGAGCTCGAGTTAGTATTTACAAAAATTCATTAGTGATCTTAATATGATCAAACACAAAATTCGGATATATGAAATTGAAAATTAAAAGTCACTAAACGATGATCACTGATACTCAGCTATATATAATTCTACTTAAATAGTCACTGGTTCTTGCTCGTTGTAATTGAATTAGTAACACAAAGTTAACATATATACAAAGGTATGACCAAATAAACCCAAAATGACACTTTGGTTAACTCGCGGAACCGTTTAGTTCGATTCGTTCGGCGACTCCTCCCGACTGCAGTTGGATAACGACTCGAATTTGTTTAACGTGGAGGCACGACTCGCCTCCACGGAATCTGTATGGCGATTACCAAGTTCATCGAAGCGATGGAATACCACACATTCAATCATCGCCTCGATGACCATATATGGTAAGATATCCTTATGAATTTGCACCACCAAAGAAGGGTTGCAACACACACACGATGATCCTTTTTGCATGCTCATCGCGTGTGTCGCCCAGTATGCGAACAATAGACTCGAAGTCAAACACAAATAAACATATTTGCAGCTGGGACAAGTCGACCTGAAAAGGGTTAAATGAGCTCACACGATCAGCGGCTATATGAACATTGTTGCCGATCGTGTGTGTGTTGTTGGCATCGTTGCGGCTTATTCGCACACCTCGTCACATCATCTTTAATGTTTACATGATCAGCGGCAGCGTACTACATTTTTGCTGATCATGTATTATTGGCGGTAACCCCCAGGAAACGAACTTCTACTGGGTAAATTTCCGTTTCGAGAAGCTCGACTTCCTGGGGTGATAATTGCCGTATGCCACTATGTACGTGTCGTTCGCGTGACCGACCAACGCGGGCCTTAAGAAAAGAACACAAAAGAAAGAAATATCTTCTGTGGTATGTGGCAATGTTGATTGCTGTTTTTGCAACCGTATATTCCTTTTAGGAACATGGTGCGTTTCGCACGACTATGCCCCTTTGGCGAATGTTCGTTGTTGCTGATGTATTTTTCATATCAGTAGACATTATGTTTCACAGGTTTTTCTGTGGTTATTGGTTTGACTAAGGCAGGTAAGTACGTGCTTTTTATAGAATGGTACGCGCGTGGAAATGGTTACCTGGTGGGAAATGAGGAGGTAAGTAGGGTGGTAATTGAGCAGGTAAGCATGGCGTTCGAAAGAACCGCCACAACTCTCCTTTCAAAGTTCTGATGAATCCCCTCGGCTGGGATGTCTATGGAGAGTAGTACGGCTTTAACAAATGCTGCTTCGTACACTACCGCGGAATAGGCTAGTACGACTCTGACCACTCTTGACAGGTGAATTCCCTCACGATATCTTGATCCATGGATGCTGGTCAATATACAGGTTATGCCTACGGCTTTCTTACTCGCACACTCCATGCGGGACCTAAATTCTAGTCGAACCTGACTTCCAAGTAGTTGACCGCTTTCTTTTGTCATATGTTCTGATCTATGATGTGGAATCTGGCATGTTATACACGCTTTGAACTAGTTATTAGGACTACGTGCGTTTTGTGGTCGGCTAGTTCTAATACGCTGCATTGTAGACAGTCTTCAAGAAGAATTGGCGCATTAGTGGCCACTTATCAACTCGACACCGCATAATCGGCTTCGCACACGAACACTGTTAACGTTCATCAAGTAGTGGTTTTGTAACATCGAGGTATTGTCTTCACCAATACATTGCAATGTAAACCATTATATGTGGACACCGGAAATCTGATATCCCAGCCCTAGGGCAACCCATGAACTGACGAGATATCTTTGTTTTCCAGTATACTTGCATGGGACTTTTCGTTTTGAGAGTGGACTTCGCGTCTTCACCCCATCCGATTTAGCTTACCAAAAACGACAACCATTAGAACCCGATATCTCGGACATCATTTGGATGAAAATCGTGCTGAAGAGTTCTACGAAATTCCTTTGTTGCCTCTATCGCTCCCTGAAAGACGATCGACCAGCCACACTCTTCAACCTTTTTCATGTACCGTCGACGGGAACATATCAACCACCCGGCATGTGAGATTGTCTTTCTCGGCGACTTTATTATACACATCTCTGACTGGTTGATACATTCTAACAGAACCGACGAGGCTAGGTGGCTCGCTGTTAGCCGCAATTTAACTCAACTCGTGGAACGTACGCAAATGTCGAACGACCCAGGTGATTTTGAAAACACACTGGTTCTGTTTCTAACATCCAAACCGAGCATTTATACCTTGAAAACGACTGGGTCTTTGGTAAACTCCGATCACTGCTTGATATCGGTTGCGCAATCACTTACATTTAAAATGAATTATCAACTTCCCCAGGGTCGCCAAGATGGGGGTACGGGGCTGGTAACTGAGACTATTAGCGAGATGTCTTCTCGTTCTTTCCGTGGTCAGAGGTCTGTGTGGTACTTTTCAATTAATCGTATTTGTCCCAGTAGTAAGGTGCCACAGGGGAACATGTTCACTAAATTATCCGAACGCTGTTCTAGCGAAACGCTAACCTCAGCTGTCTGTTATCTCTCTACTAACGAAAAAAAACGAGAATCACTCAGTGTTACCAATTTATTTCAATGACGAAAGGATTCCATCCTGAGGTAATACATTTTTATTTTTCGTAAATTAAAGTTCAAGCAATTCATTAGATAAATCAACAGTTCAGCCAATAAATCATCAGTCGGTAAATAAATAAAACTTTAATTTTTATACACTTTATTTAGTAAACTATAAATCCGAGTGATTTATTACATAAGTCAACTGTACTGTCACTAAATGATTAATTTAACTTTGATACAATCTATTTACAGAGATACAATCTATTTACAGACACCATTTATAAGTTGGCTCACGACACCGATCTTAAGTACCGAAATTACACTCCAAAAGTTGACGACAGACTCGTGTATTTATTTAACGTGGAGGCCGACCTGCCTCCACGGAATCCAGATCGCGATTGATTATTGCCACCGAAGCGACAGAATACCAAAAATTCCATCCATCGCTTCGATGACCATATAAGGTAAGATTCTTTTTAGAATCAGCACGTAGGGCGCGAAACATAAACGATGTTTGCCTCTGTTGCTCATTGTGTGTGTGTGTGTGTCCACAGCATGCGGGTCGTGGATCATCAAATCCATAAGGGTAACACCATGAGCAATGATCTGCAGCTGGGCGAGTCATCCTGAAAGGGCGTCAGCATGTTTACATTATGTTACACAGCGCACAGCATTTATGCCGTTTCGCTATGCATGTTCGCCGACAGGCAAAACATCAGGAACAGGGATTCATAACCGAAAGGGTTGCAGCATGTGCAATATAGTGTATAAGGGGGGTGGATGTTTATACGATCGGCTACTGCGCACAGCATTTTCGCCGATCGTATATCCCCAGTTGGCATATCGTTGATGCTGCTTTTCTTTTGATTTTGTTGGACATCCCGGGAGACCCGGGTTCGATTCCCCATCGGGGAGCCTCTGGCGCAAGACTAATGACCTTGCCCGGAAAAAACAAATCATTATGGAAAATTTAACAACCCTCAGGACTTGCTAAATAAGGCGAATACCAGTTCGTGATTGTAGTGCCGATGATGATTATGAAGATTGTGTTTACTTTAAACAAAATTTACAGACTATCAGAGAAAAAAAAAGGAAAACGTGAATCTGGTCACATAATTATGATTTTTGGGTTTTTTATTGTTGTTTTTTGTTTATATATATATATATATATATATATATATATATATATATATATATATATATATATATATATATTATCTGGCGCAAGACCAATGACCTTGCCCGGAAAAACAAATTATCATGTAAAATTTAACAAGCCTCAGGACCTGCCAAATAAGGCCAAGGCCGGTTCCCGGTTGTAGTGCCGATGATGATGATGATGATATATATATGGTTCCGCCAGATCCCACGGCTCGCCTTCCTGAAAAAAAACCCTATAACCACAACCCAGTCTGCATAAGCTATCGCTAATGCAATTCGCATTAGCATCTTAAATGCTTCACGCATCAAATAGATCCAATTATTATAACCCAAAAGTAACTGCAAAAGAATTCTTACCTTTTCAAGCATTCCTTCGCTTACAAATCCCATGTAAGAGTTCTCACTTTCCTTATCATAAATTGTCCTGAAAAGAAAACCCCCGGTTCACATATCATGTAACCATTCCAGCCAGAGATAATTATCATGGCGTCGCCTACTCCCACCTTCATTCATGTATACGATAAATTTCTTTATGTATACATTGGCTGGTGACGTTTTTCTCCCAGCAATAAAATTCCCTAACTCGCACAATGTGCAACCCAAAGCAAATACGCATTCCGCGTCCCTCGGCATCAATTGAAATCCAAGCATAAACAATGAAAATGGTCATTCAATACGTACCCTTACTAGCGATGCCATAAACACCATTTCCCAGTAACCTAGCTAAAACTAATTAGCACATTCCCGCATCGCATCGTGGTCTCTTTGTTTAGCTGCTACGCACATGCATCCGACGATTTCGGTTTTATTTGCTTTACCGAAATCGTATCCTAGGAATGTACTTTATGTCTTTCTTTGTTTTAGGCACACATACCACCATGATCACGATGAGCGAGGGAGCTCTGAACGAGCAAGATATCATGGAGTCGTAATTCAATCTTCAGAGCGGTCGGGTCGCTCGTCATCCACCGTGCCGGCGCCGGTACGGTGGGTTAAAACGTTTGTGCGGCAGTTCGTGTGTGTAATAGCTAAGAATGTATTAAAATAATTCAACACTAATAATAAGTATATGTAAGGATTTTTTTTTTGTTTACAATAAAAAATGTGTATGCATAAATAGCATCGCCTGAGTGTTTTTGTTTCTGTGTTGTATCCGCTCGGTCGCGAAGGTCAACCATCGTTTTCTTCCCCCTTACGTTGTGAGCAGTGTTCGCATGACCAATTTATGATGGACGAGGAAGTGAACCTAGTGTCCGTGTTAGGCACATTACTTCCTCCCCACAGATACTCTCCACTATCCTTCAAGACCGGATAGCCCCATACGCTAAAGCCATCATTGGTCAATATCAGTGTGGCTTCATCCCAGGCAAATCAGCAATTGATCAGATATTCACCCTTAGGCAGGCGATGAAAAAATGTCAGGAATTTAAGATTCCATTATATCATCTGTTTATAGACTTTAAGGCCGCCTACGACAGCATAGCCAGGGTAGAACTATATAATGCCATAAGAGCATTCGGCATTCCAAACAAATTGATACGACATTGTAGGTTGGCCATGACCAACGTAACTAGTCAACTAAAAGTAGCGGGATTGCTGTCCAAACCAATAAACATCTGTAATGGACTCCGACGCACTGGGCTGCCTCCTCTTCAACGTGGCGTTGGAGAAAGCAATCCGTGACTCTGGCGTCAAGAGGGACTATTGTCACCAAGTCCAGCCAGATATTTGCCTACGCAGATGACATCGACATCATCGGTAGAACCGAATCGGCGGTACAGGAATCCTTCACCCAGATCGAGCAAGCGGCACAAAAGCTGGGACTGCACATTAATGAGGGAAAAACTAAGTACATGGTGGCAACTTCTGCGAAGAGAAGAACTAACGTTGGTCAAACTATCAGGGTAGTGGAGCACGAATTTGAAGTAGTGCAATCCTTTAACTACCTTGGGTCAATAGTATCAGCCGATAACAAAATGGAAGAAGAAATACGCGAACGGCTGATTAAATCCAACAAAGCCTACTATGGTCTATCAAGGCTCTTTAAATCATGTAATTTATCCAGAACATCCAAGCTAGTACTGTACAAGACCATGGTCTTACCAGTACTCATGTATGGATCCGAGACCTAGGTGTTTAATAAAAGGCACTCTGAACTCTTAGTCGCGTTCGAGAGAAGCTAATATTGTAAGAAAAATCAAGCTCGGTAGACTCCGGTGGGCGGGACACCTAGCTCGAATGAGTGAAGAGGAGCCTGCCCGGAAAGTCCTTTGTGGCAGGATGTATGGAGGGAGACAGCGCGGCAGACCTTGTCTGCGATGGAGCGATGGCGTAGACCAGGACGCCCAGACCCTGGGAGTGCCAAAGTGGATGACATCGGCTCGAAATCGGTGAAGAGATTTGTTAAATAAAGCCAAGACCGGATCCCGGTTGTAGTGCCGATGATGATGATGATGATGATGATGATCAGAAATAATATTGTCGTCGGTAATATCTGCGTTTAGTATTTGACAATTCCTTGGAGTTTGTGCGATTTTTACACAGGGAATGTGTGGGGAGGAAGTAATGTACCTGCATGGGTACTCCGTTCTACTTCCTCCTCCTTCATCATTAATAATGCCGCCGAACACTAAACGATTACGAGGAAGCAGTGGAAACATCAACGAAAGCAAAACACACGGCTATGGATTTGTTGCACAAAGTTTGTTTTTATTTAAAATTTATAAATTATTTATTGTTTGTCTTTTACATTTTTGTATGATTTATTTGTTTTCACCAAAAACACTTTCGTATGAACTTAATGATATTGTTTTATCAGTGAGACTATTGCATACCGATTCTTTTGAAATTTATATGTTTTCGATAATAAACAATTTGGGAGCAATAAATTTACGTTATTTCATAGATTCACGGATAAATTTACGTGGAAAAAAATAAACTAAAACTTCCTAGAGTTGAAAAATAAAACACACACGACTCCGGGTATATATTCGCGTGTTACTGTTTACGCTTCTCCGCTGGTGGCGCGGAGAGCGGGAGTTTCACCGTGCGACCAGCGTGATCGGAGGATGGAATAAGACTCAAACGATATCCTCACCAATAAGGATATCGTTTTTTACCTACCACCAGGGAAACGTAAAGTCTCTCTTGGTGGTATAGGAAACCAGATCTTGTAATACAGGTCATGGTGGTATGCGTGGGATCGTTGAGATCAATGCTATTCACACGTGCAGTGGAACAGCGAAACAGGCAGGCGGCAAAGACAAAAGAAAAGGCGACCAAATGGTTCGCTCTTTAATGAGGGTCATGTTTATACGATGCCTCGTCGTTATTTTCGACGTTAGGAGAAAAAGGTGCTAAAAGCAAATTGGATGTTTATGGCATCTCTGGCTGCAATAGAAACCGGGTTCATATTTGCATTAGGAAATGCTGGAGAATTTGGTTTCAGCGTCTAATGCGCTAATTATATGCAGCTGCTTGGGTTGTTTGTTGGTAAGACAAACAAAAAAGGTTGCCAGGCAATGTGTATGAAAAGGTATATGACGCGGCTGGGAAAATAGACGGCGCGATATTTATGGTCCCTGTCATGACGGTTACATTGATTGCAATCCGAATTATTTTGTTTACAGGAATTTGTCTGGTGCCGAATTGGTTCAGAATACCAAATAAGAAAACAAAGAAATCTTATGAAAAATTGTATGCGAAGGGATGCATGAAGGTAAGTTTTCTTTATAGGGATTTTAGGGTTATAATAATTGGGTCTGTTTGATGCGTGAAGCATCTAAGATGCTAATGCGAATTGCATTAGCGAAAGCTGGTGCAGACCCGGGTTATGGTTATGGGGGTTTTTTCAGGAAGGCGAGCCGTGGGATCTGGCGGAATCGCCACAAATGTCATTACGATTGCTCTTTCGTAATATCTTATTTATCTGAGGGAACATATTCGAGCAGTTAGAGTTTATGGTTCGAATTTTGTTTTCCCATTTTGAGTGTATAGCTGTTCTGTAGTTTTCCTTCCGGGTTTTGTCGGACGGTGAACTGCCGATTAAGGAGTTTCAGACTAGATAGGAGGGAACTTTTTTGTCTATACAGAGCATCGATAGCTGCGTTTCTGTATTGGCTTGTGTAATCTTGAAATCGACATATTTTGGGAATAGCGAGCTACATAGTCTGCATGACCATGCCATCCATTGTAATGAAATAATGATCTATCTCTGCATTTTTTAAATTTCTATTGATAGGTGGAACCATCTCACTTGAGTGGATTTCTCTTTTGATAACGCGTTCGAAACGTGATCCATGTGCTTTATGAAAATTGAAGGAATAAAACTGATCATATTGGTCTAGCAGAGTTTGTTCACGTGGAATGTGAATTGTGGCTTCAAGCCCACAGTGGTCACTATCGCATTCGATAATCCGAAGACAATTTCGAATAGTAGTATTTCCACTTAAGAGTTCAATACGACTGTCTATTAGCAGAAGATCCAAGAAGGAGTCCCCTCTTGGGAAAGAATTGGTGCTAGTGGGGTAAATTTCTAACTTGTGTTAGATGGTGTTTGCTTGCCAACATTCGAACAAAGTTAAGTTGCACAAATTAGCATGTTTTGCATTGATATCGCCTGCAAAAGGGAAATAGTTGGTTTCCGAATGCAGCTTAAGACAATGGAAGAGCGTATTTAATTCGTTGATGAATTGTGCGCCTTGATGAGCTTGTGGAACATATAGTGACACCACATATTAATGCCTTTTATGATGATGATGATGATGTTCGTATGAGTAGGAGAAACTCAACGTTCTATCATCAGCAAACGAGTGAATTGGGTTATGAGAAATTGACAAGAGTACATATATAAAAATGAGGAAACGAGTGGATTCATTCTTCAATTATTATTTTTTTTTTTTATTATTTTTAAGTCTTTGATTATCTCGCGAGTGATTCACGAAAGTGCATGTCACGTTGGCACGAGCACTTCTTATATATCTTTACCCTTGTGTTTGCTATAACACGTGTGTACTGGAACACACACTAGTTCACCTGTTAATTCCTCTGTGAGGCGCATGTACGCGAACTGTGCTCTTAGTAGTTTTTTGTTGATGAGCGACGATCGATGTGTTTCGTTCAACGACATTTCACGTACTGTTGTAGATGCAGTGTCTTCGGATCTGTATTCTGTTAATTCTGGGGTGCCTGAGGGATCCATTTTACCTCCAACCTTGTTTTTGCTTCACATTAATGATTTGTTATAATCAATTCTTTACAAAATATTCAGTTTTCCGTGTGATAGTACACTTATTTCCTCATTTTCGAATGAACGACCGCATTAAAGTCGTGCTACCTAAAATGTAGCCAGATCTACTATCTGAATCGGTTTTTGGATAAAATTCTACAATGGGAAAAGACCAATCTCGTCGACCTCAACACAACGAAGACGCAGTATTCAACAATCACAAGGAAAAATGTATCGTCAGTTCCACAGATGACTATGAATGGCCAGGTCCTTGAATCTAAGTAAAGCATAAATTGGTCGCCGTCACGGTCTGTGAGAATGTGCCATAACCTCAACACGTTTCGAACATCCCCAGATCCGCTTCTTTTTACAGTAAAAAAATATTTTACTCCGGCACAACTTTTTCTCTTGTATACATTTCAAATAAGAGCCGCGTTCGAATATTATTCGCATGTTGGGGATCTGCTCCTATGCATTCAAACGACCTAGTTGAGAGCATACAGCGACGTGGGCAACACCTGATCAAGGACACAACCCCGAAATCGGGGCTGCAGTCGCTATCACATCGAAGGCGACATTGTCCGTTTTACAGATACTATCACGCGGACTGTTCCTTGGAGATTCGTGGTATTATTCGAGACAAATCGGTTTATTTGTACCACACAAGACAATTCGACGGTTCCCACAGATTGGCCAGTCACATCCCGACGACACGCATATCTCTGTACCAAAACTCGCTCATCTACGAATCTGGGAAAGCTTGAAACTCCTTCCTCGTGCAAGTATTTCCAACGCATTACAACCTGCAATTATTCAAGAAGAACAGTTATTTAATAGCATCTCGGGACGCTGAATCGATGCGACCCCAACTCGCTCAATTCTATCATTAGAATAAACCCATTAGTATTCTACAGGCACAACTACAATCAAGGCTTAATTAACTCGGAAGTTACATTTCCGTCAGTATTTTGATTTGAAATCCGTCAATTAAAAACCCGGTTCCAATAATACACGCAGTCAATTTTAGTTAGTTGGTTACACAAGGAGAAACAATCCTCAGTTGGACTACACAAGCACGTAGAGAAGAATCTTTATCAACAATTTCTTTCCACAACTTCTGCCTCTGGTTTCGCCTCCACTTGTCATGAACATTTAAAAGGATCAAAAACTCATTTTTGTTCCAACTTAAATTCTTATTTTTCCTCAAACAATCACTTTCTTCAAAATCAGGTATTCAATGAACTGCTCACTAAAATTTCTCTTGCAATAACTTAATTGTGTTTCAGAATTTAATTAATGCCCAAACCTAGCCAGCATCAGTCGGTCCCCCAAATCCGCCTTCCCACATTAATTTGTTGTTTTTCGATTATAAACAGAACGCATCCAGTGGAACAAGTTAATTGAACAAACTCTGTTGATTGCGCCATTAATTGGTGATCCTTGGAGCTTAAATATAGACTACTCAATCTCATAATCAACTCGTCGTCTCCACATAAGTTACGATGTCACTATAATTAATTACAGTTCACACGTTCGCATATGTCTCAAAGGATCCAGCAGTACGTAGGCAATCAATCATTCAAATATCCTTAATGAATAACATCTTAATTGCTACGACTGCTTCCGTCTCATCACAGATATAAAATGACTAGAATTCCTCGCAACAGGTGGGAAGGATTGATATTTTTGGATTAAAAGAGCATCCTCCAAAATCATTTGTAAATTGTTTTTCTCTCAATTGTACAAGGACTAACAAGGTTTCTTAAAGCCTTATTTATTTATTTAAATTCTTCATAATTAAATGGAGTAATTACATGTCACCCTTGTAATTAATCGATTACGTTGTCAAACAAAGGGATCTTCACGTTATTACAGATATCAAGAATTCTTGTAAAGCCAATCATCAATTAAAGTTAAAACATTCAGTAATTTTACCTTTGTATCATGCAAGTGCTGTTCCTCAATATTTCCCAATACTTGGCCTAGCATTTGAGTTTGCAAATAGCGCCATATGAGAGTTTCGCCTAAGTTTACATTTTTATCATGTCTTTATCTTCTCAAGAAAAGCATCGTATATCGAAAAGCAGATCAACTTAATAAGCAAATGAAGGCCAACTTTCTCGTATACTGGAGAGTAAATCAAAGCAAACTCTACTCGACATCCGGAGTAAGGCCTGTGCAACAGAGGAGACGAGTGTATGTGTGACATTATTTTATTAGGAATAACGAACTGATAGCGGGGATTTCATTCATCAAGAAACAAGAAAATGGAAATCAAATTTTCTGAATTTGCCTTTTCTCGACTATCTTTGATCCTTGAAGGCACGAAACTTGGATTATACTGGTTTTCTGTGTCAGCTTGACTACCGTAATGTAACAAATGTATCTGTGCAGGTGTAATGCTAAATAATTCTTTGATCCTAGTCTGATATTCGATACAGTAATGGATAGTCCTCAAGGCAAATAAGTCACCCTTTGTATTTAAGTACATGGGTACAAAACAGTCTTAGTTGCCACTGAACCGGTATCAGATGTGGATTCATTCATGGGAATCTTCTTTGTGAGACGAAATATTTGATTACAAATCCAACTTGCAAAGGAATTCACTTCTGTTTTACTTATGATAGTAGGTGACTGATTGTGTTTTGCGAATCATTGATGATAAGAAATTGGTTGGAAAGAAAGGGTGAAGTCGCTCAACTCATTCAACAGCATTTCAGCCAACTTAACATAGTGGTGAAGGTAAGAGATATTGTTGAGAAATTTCTAATGAAGAACAAGAACAATAAATACGGCGGTGGTCAAAGAATTAATCGGCATGATACATAGATGGCGGTAGTTAAATAGAGCGGTAGATAGTACCAACCTAAGAAAAAGTAAGTTTCAAAGATAAAGACGCTACGTTGTTTATTACTTGTTTGACATCCATCAATAGTGAACGATCTCAGTGAATTATAAACATGGAAAAAATGCACACATGTTCACACGTCCGTTATTGCACTGGCCAAAATCAATGATTTGAAGTACGAATTACTTCTTTAGCACCCTCGAACTATTTTCTCTTTCCAAACTTGAAGAAATGACTCGGTGGTAAATTACTGACCATTTACTTTACGCTACCTCATGCAAATGGCTAGCAATAGTTAGATTTCACCTCCTATGTCAACTACACCGTGTATGCGTGCAGGTTGTAATTCTTCGTCAAAATCTTAAATAATATGATCGCTTGCACGGTGCAATTCTTGGGCTCGATAACGAATCGATAAGTCCGGTGCTCAGCCCCACTATCGCACACACCAGCGACCTACTTGATGGTAGGAGTCGGACGAAGGTTTTCGGGACCACATTCACTATAGGTCTTGCGTCTTCGAATAACTGCAGAATCTTTATGAGATTCGAAAGCCAATGATATCGACCAAAGAAGTAACGTAATGCATGAAACGTATTTGTTTTTTTTTTCTGCACCTATTTTCTGCAAATGTTTGCACTATTTAACATATTACTCGACCATGTATCGCTCCTTGGTTCAATTTGCTACTGCTTAAATTTCACAAATGTGAAAAAAAACAAGTGAACAATATTAAGCTTTTCAATATCATTCCTCTATTTGCGGTAATTTCACAAGAATATGTGTAAGAAGGTGATTGTACACATACGGTCAAATCCTCTGTTGTAAAATAAAATATTATTAAAAGATTGATACAGGCCAATCCACCTTAACGCTATGTACATCGACTCCGTCAGATAACCGAACTGCCTACCCGAACTGTCTCCACACCAGAACCCTCTTCACCTCTGGCAGGTTGGTCAACGACTCCAATGAGATTGTATACCACAATACTGAACTCCCACCTCACCAGTTTAAATATTGTAATATACAACCCTTCTCTAATATCTTGCGTTTCAACGACCAATCGGAAAGTGTTCCCCCAACCCATATCCCCGACTGATAGTACCCACCCTAACCCAAATCCTACCCATCGACCACTATACCTCCCGCCCCACCCTATTCTAACTTATTGTAATAATAATAGATTTAATAATTAGATAAGCTAGGCTAAGATAAGTTAAGTTAAGTTAAGCAAATTAGTTATAGGTTAAGTAAATAATTATATCCTGGTTTTCTGACCTTTTCCAGGAAGCCCCACCTACTCCTATCTTGTCCACCCATGAAATATGTAACTTTATAATAATGTTTGATAAATTTACTAGCAAGTATGTGTAAACGATTAAAGCTAAGCTAATTATAAATTATCTGTATTACTTATTGTAACAAATCATTTATGGTCAATAAATACAGAAATGTAAAAAAAAAAAAAATATATATTAAAAGATTGGTCGATATTAAAGCTTGCGCAGAGTCAATGAGGAGCATTGATGTTCGTCAACGCAAAGGATAAATTATTGTTAACTAAAAAATACCTTATTCATCTCGACGGATTTTTTTTTATTCTGCGCAATTCCCCCCTTTTACCGTGTCGTCGTAAAGATAAGGATACGCTAGTACTCCTTTATAATAATATCATCATCTCCTCTTATCGACTTCGTTTCAGTGCGACAAGGATAATGCAAATTTGCCACTAGTTATAGCTTAGGGATGAAGAAGTAACTGTGGCGGTTCCTCCAAACCCCACTGTTACTTACCTGAAGAACCCCCGTACCTACGACCCAACCTTATAAGTTTCGCTAATGCGTACGCATTAGCACCTTAAATGCTTCACGCATCAATAGATCAAATTTATATAACCTAAAAGTCCCTGTAAAAGAATTCTTACCTTTCATGCATCTCTTCGCATACAAATTCCCTACAAGACATCTTTCCATTATACGGGAGCATAAAACAAAACCTATTCGGTACCTTCGGTTGCCAGGTAAATTCCAGCCTTCCCACACCTGCAGCACAATCTCCCCGCAGCAAAAACATTTCCTTCCCAAGGATAATTAATGCTTTCAATGCATTACCTGGAAATGCCTGCAAAGAATTTTTCCTAAAAGGGCATTCATACATGTATCAATGCATCTCTGCATTAGCGACCCAGAACCGAATTTCCAATTAGTGTAGATATTCACACTAGAGTTCGATCCTGACGTCGCCATAGATGTCATGTGCAATTGACACAGATGGTATATGCAAACCGTCATTGTGTAATCATCTGAATTGCTTCGCAATGACTTGCAACTATCGATACAGCTGCAAGCACGTTACCCAGAAATGCTCCTTTGTTTGAATCTCCAAACAATCATCGAACTCGCGCATAGCCGGCGGATTGAATTCAAAGCATAAACAATGCAAATATAGAATCCGTTTCCCACAAACGAATTTCCCTGCATATACCAATGCAAGCAAGGGATTCGTTTCGTCCACCAACCCATCACCATCTTTCCCAATGTCTATTCGTATATTTACACAAGGGCATCACTCATCTAAGACTTTTATGATGCCATCGTCTCATCTTTTCTCTTACCATATTTCTTCGACGCATCGTCGTCTATTTATTTAGACGCGATGCACTTCATAAACAACGATATTCTCGATCCCTTTGTCCTTGCCGCCTGCCTGCTTTGTTTTACCATTGCCTTCGCGCATGGGTAAACAACACAGATCTAGACGATAACACACATACCACCATGATCTTCATTACGAGATCTGGTTTTCTATACCACCAAGAGAGACTTTACGTTTCTCTGGTGGTAAGTAAAAGCATATCCTTAGTGGAGAGGATATCTACCACCACACTACCAAACTCACCCCAAACGAGGGTTCAATAGCTGAATGTTATTACATCCGCCGACCATCACGGCCGTGGCGCTCACGCTCCCCGCCGCACACGGGGACGCGTATAAATCTCAGTTTACGATATCGTTAACAAAAATAACAATTATTACCTCGGAAATTCTGTAACATCTAATCGATAAAGAAGGAAGTAAAAATTAAAGGGTAAATTTGGCGTCGTTTCTCAGGCGCCAAGTGCTGAATAGAAATATCGGCTTTCATGTCGCGGCTTAAAAGTGTATTAATCAAAACTATTTCTGTGCAAAAACTATTATAAAAAAATAAAGATCAATTTCTATATGTACCAGTGGTGTCTCTGTGTTTCATTTAACTTGTTTCCTGTGTTGTGACGTTTTGTTTTGTGTTGTCTTCCTTGCGAACAGTTATTTACGGAGGACCCTTTAGAACTGGTGGAGACGAGGCAGAACCCCGTGTCGTAGGCCGGCACAACGACCGCCTTCCCTACACAACTGCAACTCTGTTACAACGCTCTCCCATTATAATTTTCTCTTTTTTTCTTTAGCTTATCTCTTTTAATGTATACAATTCTATTAACATTAATTTTATACATTTTTAGTCTTAAATTTAATTTAAATTTAAATTGTAACAATAAAAGTTAAGTAAAATGGGGAAAGAAGGGGGTGGTTTGATAAGTCAGTGACTTTTTGAATTTCTTATTAACTTTAAATATAACTCTGCTACCGTCGGCGGCCATCGATAAACTGACTACTGTCAAATTTTGAGCAAGCCGTGTATTTCAGTTTTTATTTGACAGCCATTGAAAGCAACAACCTCGTGATTTTAACGAAAATGAAAAAAGTTTATTTCATGTGCTGAATAAGGATTATTTTTTGCGTCAAAAACCCATCACTGAAACCAAAGAAAAGCTTATTAAATATTATGGGAACTCTGCACCATCAATTTGTTGTACCAGCACAAGTGACGCCGAACGTTCAGTAGGCCCAAAACGAGTTGTCACACCAAAAATCCTCGATATAATCCACGGTATGATATTGGACGATCTGGGAATGAGGTGGTGCGTGAGGTGACTGGGGCTGTAGGCATCTGAACTGAGCGGGTACATCACATTATACATGAATATTTGGATATGAAAAACCTATCCGGGTGATGGGAGCCGCGACTCGACCATAAGCGCAACCGCGTGACCACATCAAAGGAGTTTTAGAATTGTTTAGTCGCAATCCAAACGAGTTTTGCGCCGTTTCGTTACCGTGAACAAAACCTGGATACATCACAACACACCAGAGACCAAGGAACAATCAATACAGTGGGTTTCTTCTATTGAACGTGTACCAAAGAAGGCCAAAGTGGGTCTGACAGCCAATAAGATCATGGCCAGGGTTTTTTTTTGGGATGCATGCGGTGTTATTCTCATTGATTACCCTTAAAGGGGTACAATGATCCCCGGCGGGTATTATTCCGAGCTTTTGAATAGATATGACATAGATTTGAAGCAACAACGACCCCCCCCCCCCTCCCACCCCCCCAAACTCATTCAAAGAAAAACACCATATCCTGAGTCCTTTATATTTGGTTTCCCTACCTTAAATCGAAACCTTCGCGCTAGTTAGCAACATCAAAGCATTGGAGCACGACGCTGTTTGTACATAACGTAAGAGTTTCCTCTATCACGAAATCGCTTTTGCACATTCCCATGCAAAAGACGATTCCAAGCGAAATCCCTTCGTTCCTGTACCAAAGAGTACAGCATTCGCTTGGGTACAAAAACAATGCCAGGTGAAAAGTATGCATGAGTATAATTTTCAACCCTTTCCATTTCCCTTTCTCTGAGTGCACATCTGGTTCTGCATTCTGAGGACAATCCAATCATGAAACAGGGTCATGTGGTCACTCTTCTGGTGTCGCTTTTCATTGCAAGCGAAACCAAATCAACCTCTAAGTCGCCCGGCTCTCCTTTGCAATTTTCCCATTCCGCCTGGGTTCATTGAGTGTTGGGTAAATTCGCAAAACTTGATTCACCTTTATTAGGTGGGGAAATGGAAAAATAAGGATGAATGTCGACCAGGAATGGACGATCATGGAGAGAATACCTGTTGTTGGGTAAGAGCGGGTCAGGTGTGAGTGAAATAAACTCTGCGAAACTGATTAGTCGTTGTTGGTTGTTCATCTAGAGCGTGGTATTGAAAGCTTCCGTGGAGCAAGCGTCAGTAGCCAGTGTTAGCAAGTGGTTGTACGTCTAGTAGTGCATTTAGAGTTGTCAGTCAAAAAAAAGGAGAAAAACCAATTCATGCTGACTGAAAGTAAGTCGAAGATCGAACGTCGTAGATATAAATCGAAGGTGTGTCGAAGGGTAAAATAAAACAACGACTTAAAAATAAAACAAAAGGCAAAATTAAATAAAATAAAGTGTGGAAATCAACAGCATCTGTCGGTGGTAAACGCATTCGCTAATTCTTCTACCAAAATTAAGAATTCCCCAAGAAGAAAAAATAAATAAAAAGTATTAAAACCTAGTGTAAAAACCAAAAACAAACACAGAGGTTTTTGTGAACAAAAGGAAGAAGTAAATGTATTAAAACCAAGTGTAAAACCCAAGAAGGAAGTTTTTTGTAAACAAAAGAAAAAATTAAATGTAGATTTGTGGGGTACGGTATAATGTGGCAAACACGGGCACTGTTTCACTTTCTTCCCCATCATATTACGCGAACACTGTTCTTGGCGATGCACTCAGTTGTCCTGCTGCTCGATGCAACAGTTCCCAGGCAAAGATAATAAAACACTTTATCACGGGGATTGGACTTTTATTTTTGTATCTGTTTAAATTTATTCTAACACTGTTTGGTGAGCAGACAAACATATACAACTTGTAATGCATTTTGTGTAACGTTTATGTATGGTTTAAATCTTTTTAATTTAATGTAGTTTAGGCGAATTAATTTGAAAGGGTACAATTTAAAGCTCACGTACGCACTCCACGGGGGAATAAAATCTCACTTGAGCGTGTGCACTAGCGTGCGGTGCGGCGTGACCGACTGAGTTGAATATTGGATAGCGACTGAATAGAATTAGGGATGAAATTTGGATTTTTGATTTCACAAAGATCGGCCATTTGCAATCGCACTTCTCTTGTGCATACTTCAATTATCTGCGCTCGTCGAGGTGGATAAAAATACTTGCGTATTCGTTCGACGTCGACGGGCGTAGAAAGGATGAAGAAATCAAAAGGGAAAACGCGATAACCCAGGGTCGATCTGGCTTGGTGTGCGTGTATTAATGCAGCCTCCGAGGGTGTCCCACTGACCTAGTGCGGTGACTGTGGTGATCTCGGAGTGCATTGAACCATGGAAAGACAGAATTACGAAGGAGAGGAAAATGTAGTTGGTGCTATTCACCTGTGAAAAGAGATCATTGATCCCCACCGGATAGAGTGTCTGGGGAAAGTCGATAGGACGCCACATCGGCTAGGGTAATTACCCAAGCCATTGGATGATGATGCAACCGCGTCGTTTGATTCGACTTGCTTGTTGCTAACAAATATGAATGCGATTTCCCGTGGAAATCTAATGGTTAGGGTAATGGAGTTGACGTATGGCAGAAAGGTAGCTGAATTCAACTATGCATTATCTGCATAGAATAATGGATTCAGCTATGCCTCATTTGGGAAATATGATATTTCAGATGTGACGCGCTGTTAGAGGTCGAAATTAGTTTAGGATTGTGGGTTGGTTCTCCATGTAATATAGAGAACCCCCACATACTTGTTGAAGGTACATTGTAAATAAATAGCAATAATAAATTAAAATCAATATAAAGTGGTTAAAGTACTCAAGGGTACTATATCGTTCAATTTGTGTTTCCTCGGACCTTTGCAAACTGTTTAATGTTTTTAGGAATTGATAGGAGATAGTTCAATAACACAGAGTGCATAAAAAAGAAAATATTGAGAAGTTGAAGAAGCGGCGCCTCCTTAAATAGCAATACGTTTACTTCTGAAGACCTCATTAAACAGAGCTTTAGCAAGTTTTTTGCAGAGGAAGACAAGCAGTTTTATGAAGGTCAAATTACGAAGGGGCCCGAGATATGAGAGAAGACTTCCGTCACATTAAATAAACGCATTTGACAATCAAATAATAAAACACAAAGACTTTTGGCATAACGTAATATAAAGTCCACGGGAAATAACAAGAATATGTGGTGGCGGGAGGAGGTTTTAGTTGCTAAAAATTTGGCATACGTCTGTGTAGGTCCAAAGGTGATTTTTGATGATTTTCACCTTCCTAGTGAAAAAATGCCAATATAGTAAAGAATGTAATACCAAAAGAAAAAATCCATACGACGTCTAAACTCTTTCTTTCATATTAATTTATTTACTCCTCACAAGTGCTTACACTATTGTTATTATTTTTCACTTCAAACATGCATGACAGCATTTGTTACAAAACAGATATTTGTAAAATACTTGAAGATAGTTTTAAAAATATAAACAACTTTTGTAAAAATAGTCAACATTAAATTTATCAGTAAAGATACATAGCCAGTAGTCCAGACTCATTATTTATTAAAGTTATTGATATGTAATTTTCAGTTATTTGTTATTAATAATCATTAAGAACAATAATAATAAGATTATGTAAAAAAACAGCTTGCTCTGGCGAGGCGGAAACGAGTATATTCTAAATTGCTGCCGTTCTTCTATCAATGTCGATAATTGTAATGCTTCAGGCTGATAAATTTATTTTCAGCAATTCATGTGCATACTTCATTGGAATATCTCCTATTTGCTATATCATAGATAACGCATCCATAAATATCCCTAAGGATTCTACTTAGTAAATCCCTCGCAGCTCAACCGAGTTGTAGACAACGAAACAACGAATATCGACAACTGCACGGAATTTCATTTACATATCCACCCACCATCGCGTAGCAAATATTTGACAATCATTTACAATATGAGGTCGAACGGATTTCCACCCCACTGGGTGGTAGTATAGCGTTATAGCTACTCCATTTGGCTTTTCATCTTCTGCCTTGCATTGCATGCTCGCTTTTCACCTCCTCAGGAATTCCTAAAAACAAAAATCCAAATAAGGAATTGCTAAATGAATGAATTGCTTTCATGTTATCAATGACACGTATTTTCCGCAGGGTCACAAATGATATTCATGGCACGTAGTCTCATTACATTAATCCTGGGAATTGAGTCTTGTGTCATGTCGCTGTCATTGTCATCAATTTGAAGTTTTTAAATGAGTCGAAGGCTCCAGGGCGCACACGAAGAAAAACGAAACAATTCCGCTGAATGTTATGAATAAAGACGTTATGCTATCCCATCGTTAATTGATGAAGTATCTTTGATAGCATTCCTGTGTTTCTGGTTTTGCTCACGAGGTCCTTTGAACAATATGTAAACGGGACACACAAGTTTGTTGTAGAAGAAACTATGAAAGTGTATAACTCGTCATAAAAGACGACAAACAAACTTTTATTCTGATGATGCTACAAATATTGCGAGTAATTTTTAAAGCACAACAGGTAACACATTTAGAAATGGATCTCCTGCACACTACTTTCAGTTTCAGTGGCAAAATAAATAAAATAAGTAGTGATGTAAATAATTGATAACTAAATGTAGAAAACAAGAACCGCGAATGGTAAATGGCAATTTAGGTATTTGAAGTCCTCATTCAGATATAAACCACCGATAAGATACATATATATATATATATATATATATATATATATATATATATATATATATATATATTTAATTTTTTTTTCTTTTTTTTTACACTTACGCGAGTACAGAAGGGGATTTTGAAATAGCCCTAAATGTCAGAGCATAGTGTGAGCGGATGGAGAGAAAGGGGATAAGGAAAGGAGGTGTCGATGTATATTGGTCTTGGATGCCTGGACATCACAACGACGAAGAAACACATGATCAGTTAGAGCATTCCACATGCGTGTGGTTGCGCTCAAAAATGCCGAAATTTCAACGTGAACTGATGCGCATTCACAGATTGACGGGTATCGCGGGAAAATGTCTGAAAGGACGGAACACATTCAGCAAGTTCAGTTAAGCAACGACCGTGGTAATACCTATAAATAAGTGATAGGCATGACACGTTGCCCCTATGTTCTAATGACGGAATCAAACGACTCACAGCTGAGTCTCCAATAAGTTTCACTGCTCGTTTTTGCATCCATTGGATCAGGGAATTGTCCACTCCAAAGGAATGCAATTTTGCCAAAAGGGCTGGAAGCCACACTCTGTCGAAGGCTTTTGAAATATCCAATGCGACTACCTTGCTCTCGCAGAAGTAGTGGATGGAATGGTACGCCTTCAAATCCTTTGTGGACCTGTTGCTACGAAAGCCATATTGGCGGTCATTGAGGAGGTCATTTGATTCCAGATATTTCGAAAGTTGACGGTTAAACAGTGATTCCATTACCTTCGAGAGAACAGAAGTTAGTGCTATGGGCCGCTAAGAAGAGGGTGACAATTTATCATGCTTTTTCGGAATTGGCTGAATGTTCGCTGACTTCCATCTATTGGCTACCTAATACAGCCAGTAGAATAAGACAAATAGAAAAGTTTTCGCAGTGGTTTACCGAGTGAAGCAGAATATTTCTCTTAGAGAATTTGGGGAATTCCATCAGGACCAGTGGATTTGTTTGCGTTTAGCTCTTTGAGCGCGCTGGCAACAGTACGCGTTCGGAAGCGAATCTGGCTCATGGTGTGCTACTTATGCTCAAGTTAAGGCGGAACTGATGTGGTATCAGGCAGCGTCTAGTTCGCTGCAAAATGTGCAGCAAGTAGATTCGCCTTCTCTATTGCAGTGATGACTGGTTTGTCCGAGAGAGACCGAGTTTTGAATGTTTTTCACGAATGCCCAGTAGTTTCTACTACCTGTGGTAGAGTAAAGTATTTTTTGTCTCACTCTTTGGCCATGCAAGAACTTGGCGCATTGAATATGCGCATTACAGTTATTTCTAGCGCTCTTCCGGTTTTTCTCAGTTTTGTTTGAGATATACAACCGGAAGGTCAACTCTTTAGCGTTAATGGCTTCTCTACACGCGGAATCGAACCGCCTATTTCTCTTGGGTTTGACACTATTTACTCTGTGAGGAATAAAGGTCTGCATGTCAAGTAGAATCGCGTTTGTCAATGTGTCCGATATAGTGTCAACATCGTTATTGAGAAAAAATAATGACCAATTTATTCTCCCAAAAAAGTCGTTCAGACCTTCCCAGTTGGCTTTCTCATAGAATCATACTGTTCTTTTAGGAGCTTTCGTATTAACGTTGCTGTTGGCTAGAGCAAACTTTGCTGACACGACACAGTGGTCTGAAGTGCCCAAGGGCGAAGAAACTTCAATTGCGAATTGTTCGGGAGGGAGGTGAAAAATAGGACCAGTGTGTTGGCGAAATGACCCTCTATGTTTAGTACCCGCGTTGGGCCATTGACGAGTTGGGTTAAACAATTTGAATCAGCAAAGAGCTGGCCATATTTACCTACAGGTGTTGTGTGTCCGGAGTGACGAAACTGAGGGGTACAATGTAGGTGTGCCTGTCATAGGCACGCAGTTCACTTGTATCCCCATCAATGTTTCGTCTAATATCCGCTCCACAAAAATATCCAGAATAAGGCAATGAATAATAATGCACTGGTGTTCCGTGTTTAATTGGTTTTTATTTGTTCTTTTCGCTTATACTTAGTTTATCTCTAATTATACAGTAGTTTATCTCTAATTATACTCTTGTAACTTTTCGTTTATTTATCGTTCAATGATTCAATATTCACAAATAAATTAATATAAATCACAAGACAATTATGAAAGGCAACACGTTTCTCTTTCTCGATAAACTAACATTTCTCTTTTACTCCGCGCGAGTTATAGTTTTGCTAGTACTCATTGAATATTTGTCTACGATTAAACACCGAGGGAACGATAATCATCACTTCTTTCCAAACAACACCAGTTATTAAGTAACAAAACTCAAGTTCGTTTCTCAGTTTTACAACCAATTTATTTATCTTTATTATTATATCGACTTAGTTATAGTTTCTTAATCTATAATCCACTATTTAACTTAATAATTTGTTTTCACTACTGTTCTATATATTAGTTTGTCTGATCTTTCTTTATTTTTCTTTACTCTTGCACTTCGATCCTTCGAGCTATGATTTAACCAATTTGCACTCTTTAATTTATTTTCGTTAAGGTTCCATTTATTAATTCGTTAAATCATCTTTTATATTTATTCATTCTTTCACGTCGACTCTTTTCACTAAGATTTACTCGATTTACATTCTTTAATTTATTTTCACTAAGGTTCCATTTAGTAATGCATTTAATCATCTTTTATATTTATTCCTTCTAGTCCACTTGCAACCGAATATCACTAGCTCAAGAAAAACTGATTGTATTTTTTCTTAGGAACTCCCTGCCTCATTACTCATTCACTTTTTCTTTAACCACCATCCACTTTCACGACAAACCACTGACCGACCATTCTCGACTCCCAAGACAAAACTACTGACTACTCGACCAACCACTTCCTCATTACCTCCGGGGTCAACACTTTTCGATTCCCTCCGGGGTTAACACCTTTCGATTACAACCATGCAATTTAATTTCAATTGACCCAATTTCCGATTCTTAACTTCAATTTGCGATCGCTTCATATCGCTGAGCCAGTCAATATCCCTTCATTGACTTGAACTCCAGTTCAACCTTTGCGATCGCGAATTGACCCAATTAATTCTATTTCTGTTGATTGGGCTGGAACATGCAGTAATTGTTCCGGAATATGCATTTAATAGCTTTTGCGTTATTGGGCAATAGCTTTCGGCATATGCAATTAATTGCTTTTGTGTTAATTGGCTTGAAATATGCAATTAATCATTTTATCGCCCCTGGGGTCATTTGAGTCTAAAATCGGATGGCGTTTTTAGGTTTAGGTGTGTCAATGATCTCTTGTACATCACCTTTGACTATGACGCCATCGACACACCTAACACGCGTGAGCGTGTGCATCGGCATGCAGACGGTGCGGTCGTTGGGTAACGACTTACTCCGGTGATGGTGATAAATCGACTGTCTGGAAAAGGGATGAAGATTGGTAATTTTTTTCTCGCACTTGACAACCAACAGAGAACATACTTCTGCTCTCTCATTGCCACGCCCATCGATGTGTGGTGAATTACATCGGTTAATTCGATAATCGTCGAACATGGGAGAATAAGAAAACAGACGCACAAAGTTTATGATCTCGGGGTGGGTTTGATTGTGTGTGCATGAATCAATGTACTTTGAGGATAACCCATTGACCTAATTCGGTAATATGGTGAACTCAGAATACATTGCTCTGTACGAAGACAGAACTGTGAAGGAGAGGAAAATTAAGCTAGTGCTATTCACCTGCGAAAAGAGAACATTGATTCCCAGAGAATGAAGTGTCTGGAGAAAGTGAAAAGGACGCCGACTTGGCTAGGGAAATCTGATCATGGGAACTAACTTAAATGCTTTGATTGTTTCCCCAGCGGTCGCAACATTAAGCAACCGCGTCGTTTGATCAGACAATGCCGTTGCTAACCGACATGATGCGATTTCCTGTGGAAATCTCATGGGTTAGCGAAATGGGGATGCTGTATGGCAAAAAGGTAGCTAAACTCAATTATGCATTATCTGCATAGGATAATGAGTTTAGCTATGCGTCCGTTTAACATGATTTAAAGGTGAAATAGCTTATAAGTGGAATGGGTAGAAATGACGCGGCGAAAGCGATCGAAATAAGGTATGGAATTGTGGGTTGGATCTCCATGTGGTATAGAGAACCTCCACAAAACCACTGAGAGTGATGCACATTAAAATCACCCGTAATAACGATTTCAGTTTGCGGATATGGGGTCAAATTCCTATCGACAGAATCAAATAGAGCACCAAATTCGTTACAGGATGCGTTTCTATCTAACTTCGGGCTTCTATAAAGAAAGCTATGATATAGGATATGCTTATGAATGTGAAGTTTTCACCACAAGAAATTAAATTGTGGATTGGAGCAGAGCTCATATTGTAGCAGAAGCTGATAAGCAATATCATTTCGTATGTATGTGGCTAAACTGGCTATGGAAGAACAGAGGCAGTACGGAGGACTATCAAATTTATAAATAGGTCTATCAAATGTTTTCAACCCGCGGAAGCTCTCTATAACACCAAAACTGATGTCTACAACATCCAAACTGCTGTCGAATATGACTTGAATTATATTACCCAGCCCTTCAAATTTTCATAACAGGTATTTAAACTCGTATGCGAAAACGTTTACAGACGGAAAAGAAAACAACAATAGACTCGCAATGATAAGTTATACATCTTTGTGGATAATATAAAGTTTCCATTAAAACATAAAAAGGCTTCCAGTAGTACATATTCCTTGTTTTTTATTGATACGGGATAAGAGAGAAGATGTTTAAAAAGAATTTTTTTTCCATGAAATGATTTGTCTATACAAACTCGTATGTTTCCTTATCACATTTCCATATTTCAGTATCATTAAGTAGTCTCTTGATAGAATACATTTTTGTTTAAATGGGTGAAACTTTCTTATATTGCTTTGGAGGTCCCTCATGTTTGACGAATCGGAAAGGTTCGAGTTGACACTACCAAATCTTCGCATAAGATTTCATGTAGTTGACAACAATTTTTAATTACGTACAGTATATATATATATATATATATATATATATATATATATATATATATATATATATATATATATATATATATTTATTCCCTATGACCAGATTGTGCGGTGATTGTTGAATATACTTTAAGACTGATTTCCCAGAAAAACTCTATGTGTTTAATAAAATGTTACATCTTTTGCACACCGTGTAAAATAAATAAAATATGCCGTAACCATCTCCTACAGAGAATTATCAATTCCACAATTGTACGCACTCTGTCTTCGACAACAGGTACTTTTCCAAAACAAGCAAAAATAATCCATGAACCGAAGAGAAAAGGAGCTTTGAAATATCGATGATGATCTCCGACCAATTTCACTCCTAACTAACTAAGGAATAATTCTGGAAAAAGTGATTTCTTCAGAAATGGAAAGACACGCCTTACATGGGATTGAAATTATACAAGACATCGTGTCTGCATCTAAAAAGGACCCTCCATGCATGCTCTTCTTAAAATGCACGCCGACGCTTGCGGTAACCTGGGGAGGAAAAATGTGTAATGGAATGTACACTCGACGTGGAAAAAGCGCTCGATAGTGTCTGGAGAGAAAGGCTGATATATAAATTCAAGGAAAACAATTTCCCTCTTAATATAACACATGTGATCTACAATTTTTGGCTCCTCGATAGTGTGGTGGTTAGTATACCCGCCTGTCACGTGGGGGACCGGGGTTCGATTCCCCACCGAGGAGCCTCTGGCGCAAGACTAATGACCTTGCCCGAAAAAAAAATCATTATGGAAAATTTAACAAGCCTCAGGACTTGCTAAATAAGGCCAAGACCGGCTTCCGGTTGTAGTGCCGATGATGGTGATGATGATGATCTACAATTTCCTGAACAGACACATAGGTTACATAGAGTGGAATTGTGGCGGTATCGCCAAACCCCACTGTCTACTTACCCGAAGGACCCCCATAACTATAACCCAGCCTTCATAAATGTCTGCTAATGCAATCATATTAGCACCTGTAAATGCTTCACGCATCAAGTCTATCAAATGTATTTAGCTAAAAGCTCCTAGAAGAGAATTCTTACCTTCATTCATTTATTCGAATTCAAAATTCCCTATAAGAACCTTTGGTTGCCAGGCAAATCTCAATCTTACATACGCGTTTTCCCTAGTCAAATTCCTGAAAACAAAACAATTTTGTTTACATATAATGTAACCATCATAACAGGGATCATAAACATTGCGTCGCCTATTCCCAGCCTCACCATGTGTATAATAAATGTCTTTACATATATATTGGCTGGCGACCTATACCCAAGGGACAAAAGCAAATATACACATCTTGCGTCTTAAGGCATAAATTAAATCCTACATATTTCTGGATCTGCTTCTCATGACTAGCGGCATGAACAAACAAAAACCCAATTAGCACCCAATGAGATTCGGCTTGTTTACTTAGCCGAACTCACATCTCATTGATGCACATCATTTATTCCCTTTTCTCGTTTTCAGATTCGTTCTCATGGCTTTGTCCCATGAAAGAACCAATGTGCACACATACATGTGTATCTCTATGCTCTTCTCTACGAGATCAGGTTACCTACCCCATTCACGTTTCTGTTAGGATGGAAAATGCATCCTTTAATTAAGAGAGCCAGTACCACTGGCCGAATTTCCTTGGCCAGCGAATTAATATCGCTAAGTCCTTTTTCATCCACCGACCGAGCCGGTCGTGTCACTATTAAAGTTTCTCTTACTTTTTATTTTATTTTAAATGATATCCATGTCGATAGGTGGTGAATGAGATTTATATTATTTGGATTTATTTTACTTGTTGCTACTGCAACTATTGTGCCTGGCTTGGTTGTTGTTGTATTCCTTACTGATTGGCACTTGATTCAAAATAATTAACGACACTGACGCAAATTTAGAATATTTGTGTTTCGATACAAAACGAGTTGGCGGCAACTAATTAATAGTTCAATTAAACAGACAGACTTGTATTTGTATTTACACAGGAAGGGATCACGACACAATGTAACTATTGTAAAAGTACGATTTGGCCAATAATACACAAAGAACTAAAAACATTTTGAAAGTACTGCGGCGAGTATGTTGGATGTCGTTTCAGATACTGGTGGGGCTGCGTGACCTAGCACGATGGTGATTGAGTAACGACTCAGGACACTTGTGTACCGTATGGTGGATGATTGGTGACTGTTTATTCGGCGAAGTATTAAAAAAAAATTCATGCGGAGGCGTGACCTGACCGCGGTGATAAACGACAAGCGACTGATCTAATTAGGGGTGAAATTCTGGATTCTATTTTTGCACACAGGACAACCAATAGAGATCACGCTTCTGCTCTCTCATTGCCACACCCGTCATAGTATGGTGAATACATCGGGTAATTGATAGCCGACGAACATGGGAGAATGACACAACAGAAACACAAAGTACTATGATCTCGGGGTGGGTTTGCTTGTGTGTGCATGAATCAATGCAGCTCTGGGATAACCCACTGGCCCAATTCGGTGAATTTGGTAACCTCAGCGTGCATTGACCTGTAGGGAGACAGAATTGTGGAGGAGAGGAAAATGTAGCTTGTGCTATTCACCTGTGAAAAGAGATTATGGATCCCCAGCGAATGGGAGTGTCTGGAGAAAGTCAATAGGACGCCGCTGATGCTTGGGAAATAATCAGCTTGAGAACCAGACTCTAAGACGCTGAAATAACCTCAGCGGTTTTGCTATGATGCAACAGCGTCGTTTGGTTAGATTTAGTTGTTGCTAACCAATATGTCGTTGAGATTTCCGATAGAAATGTCATAGGGTTAATGATATGGAGCTGAATTCAATTCTGCATTATCTGCATAGAATAATAAATTCAGCTATGCTTTCTTTTACATGTAAAATAGCTGAACGATGGGATAGAGGATAATGTGACAAGCTGTAGGGGGTCGAAATTAAGTTGAAATTGTGGGTTGGTTCTCCATGTAGTATAGAGAACCCCCACAAAGTGTTCAAAGGAACTATCGCTGGGGACGAGAAGTGAATCAGCGCCGTACGTCGGCGCACCATACATCTCCCCCTTGAACTACAGTAAATCCCGCACATCCCATATAGAACAGGGAAGTATTCAAGGAAAGTAGGAATCTCGAGCACATAATCAATGGAGTAAACCTTCCGGCAGGAAAAAACATCTCCCACCTAGGATAACGTTTCAATAACAAGCTTAAATTTGACCATCGGGGATCTTCGAAAAAACTTAGATCATGTGTTCCGATGCACTATCAATCGCAAAACAAAATGAGCTCTAACAGGCAAGTTGAGCGCTAAAATTACCCATTAACCACCAGAACGTTGGTAACCGGAATTGCAAAAATGTCCGAAAATGTAAACGGTGGTATCAGAAAACTACTTTACAGCCATGTCAATAATGACTGAGGAACATCTTGTTGCCCAATCTCAATAGGAACAATCAACAGTGGGTTCAACGCGCCAGCTCTCACCGCCATATTACAGAAACCAGCAGCTAGCTATGTCCACAGTATCACAGTAACCGTTTCATTAGGTGTGCTGAGTTGATTGCCAAAAAAAAATCAGTTTCAACACATCATAAAGAGTATGAACATATCCACATACGTTATATGGAAACGCCAAACCAGAATGAAGGTTATACATAGCTGTAAACAGTAGGTATTTGTTGCATTAGTTGTCAGATTAAGGGAAAACCGTTTCTGCGAAATTAATTTAATAAAAAAGTAAAAGTTACAGCATAACGAGATCGAGTGACGTCGTTTAATCGTCACTTCGAGGCGTCTTGTTCAGTAGTTCTCAAATGCCTGAAAATGTATTTTCAACCCAATGAGACATAGTACTATAGAACCCGTCACAATGATAAGACCGGTTGGTGCCATCTGTAGGTTAGGCCGGAAACTTTTCACCCCACCCTCGTATAGCATTTTAAAACTTTAAACGCGTTTTTCTCGAGACCATGTTTTCCACTTTGGTCTCCACGTAATCTCAAATACTTCTCGATGGATCGGTTTTTTTTTTTTTAAGTAAATTGAATTTATTCGAGTCTGAATATAAATGTAGATGATTTTTTTCATAAATTTTGTTTCTATTCAACGTTAAAAACAAAAACAAAATACGAATATCGGTGCCTAAATTTTGGAAATAGGATTCACACTCCGGCAAATATTATATTATTATTATTTATTGGCCTGTAGGAACCCGTAAGTTCATGACCTCACCGACTCGACTCCGCCATCGTTCCATGTCCTGTGTGCTCTCCTTCCACGCTTGACCATTCGATCAGACCTCCTCGTTGCCCATTCGCGCCACATGTCCGGCCCATCTTAATCTTCGCGACTTGATTACTCTTTCTATTGTAGGTTTGCGGTATAGCTCTTCCAATTCGTGGTTGTGAAGTTTCCTCCATTGTCCTGCCTCCTCGTCATATTTACGTCCAAAGATACCCCTCAAAACTTTATTCTCGAATACGCGGAATTTGTTTTCTTCCCGTTTTGTGAGAGCCCATGTTTCGCATCCATATAGAACAATCGGCATGATTATGGTTCTATAGACACGGAGTTTTATGTTACGTGATAGCAGTCTGGATTTCAGCAGTTTACTGACTGCGTTGCCGGAATGGAGTCTTTTGTTAATTTCCTTCGACATTTCGTTAATGGCCGTCAGTGTCGTTCCCAGATATTTAAATTCTTTAACTTTTTCAAATATCTTGCCTCTGACGTTTATATGTGTTGCCTGGGGTCCGCCCACTCTCGCCGTAATCATGTATTTTGTTTTGTCTTCTTTTATCTCTAGGCCCACCTCTTCTGCCGCTTGCATGATGATTTCACAGTTTTTACTAACAGTTTCTAGATTATCGCCCAGAATGGCGATGTCATCCGAAGATACGGGGATAGACCATCTCCCTGCTTTAGTCCGTCCCGGATTTCAAATGGCTCTGAGAGGTGATTTTTTATTCTAACTCGCCCTTTGTTTTCGCTCATGCAAATTTGAATGAGGGCGGCATATTTGTTCGGGATGCCCAGCTCAACCACAATATGGTAGAGTATTTGCCTTGCGACTGAGTCATAGGCTTTTTTGAAGTCAACGAACACTTGGTGAACCGTCTCGAAGTCCTCCAAAACGGCTCAACCGATTTTAATGAAGTTTTGTATATATATTCGGTAGGTCTGAGAATAGGTTTTTATCTATTTTTTATGCTCATAAGTGCAATTGTTTAATAAATATTAATAATTTATTAATTTCCAACCTCGGTCGATAACTGTGTAAGTGCATCGGCTATTATTATAACAGTTTTGGGCGGTGTTCCGGCTATTTTTATAACCGTTTGGGGGGCGGTGTCTAGGTCATTATTATAACAGTTTGGGGGTGGGTGTGTCGGCTGGGTGTTGGTGCATAGGCTATTGTTATAACCGTTTTGGGTGGGGGTGTTATTGGATGGAGGTAGAACAGCTCATTCAGTATTTAAGCTGCCACTAAATATTCAAAATAACCCAGACGCAGTGTGCAACATTCGAGTATCAACCTCGGTCGATAACTGGGTAAGTGATAATTGATTAGTTATCCCCACCAGCTGATATTATAACATTATGTAATTTTACCATTTCAGTGTAATCTTCAAGTGAATTTTTTCCTGTCTTATTGAAAAGTAAGTGAAATTATTATTTCTGAGCGTAGTTCTCACGTTTATTCTTTTAGTATAACCTAAAAAATACTTAACACATATCACGAGCTCCCGTCAACAACAACAATTGTGTTAAACTAATTTGTACAATGCCAGCTATACGCAGAGGAACTTCTTTAGGCCGTCAAACACGTGGAGCTGCACGCAAGCGAACCGCTAGAGCCCAAAGAAGAGAAGACCAAATCCAACAAGATAATACTAATGTGCGTGTGAACATGGCGCGATTGCATCGATATGAATCAGCAGATGCGCGAACTGAACGAAATGAAGAAAGAAGATTAGAACAGAGACAAGCGCGGCGTTTTACAATCAGCAGACGCAGAGCAAATGATCAACAACGCCAACAGGTCCATCGATCATTTACATCTAATTCATTCCTGCGTCTACCATTCGAGTATGAGCCCGATATTGAATATTATGCTCTTTCGAAAGTGTTAATTGGTGCTATTGATAAGGAATGTCCTCATTGTCATGCTCTTAAGTTCAAAAACGAGATAGCCGGGATGTGTTGTTCGTCAGGAAAGGTGCAATTACCACCAATTGAGACACCACCTGAACCATTAAATGGTTTACTTATCGGTACGGATCCAGATTCTAATCTGTTCCTAAAGTCAATTCGAACATTTAATTCATGTTTCCAAATGACATCGTTCGGAGCAACAGAAATAGTTAACAATAATGCTATCAATGGTCAACAATTCAAGTCAACATTCAAAATCAAAGGCCAAATTTATCACAAAGTGGGTTCATTGCTGCCAATGCCAAACGAATCACCTAAATTTTTACAAATTTACTTCATGGGTGGTGAGGATGCACGCGTGGATGCACGTTGTGGCTATAATCACCTTAATTCACTGTTTGCCAGGCATATCATCGGCGACCTGGATGCTCTATTGAATGAGCACAATGAATTGTTAAAGATATTCAAATTACACATGCACAAATTACAAAGTGATAATCACGCTATTGTAATCAATCCTGATAAAACACCTGCTGGAGAGCACATTCGTAGATTTAATGCACCTGTTCTTGATGATGTTGCTGGAATCATGGTCGGCGATCGTACATCTACGCGGGAAATCGTGATTCGTAGAAGAAATAATAATCTACAGTTCATTGCTGATACACACCGTTCATATGACGCTCTTCAATATCCGCTAATGTTCTGGAAAGGCCAAGACGGGTATTGCGTAAATATTAAACAACGAGATCCCGCAACAGGAACTGAAACAATCAAGAATGTTAGTTCGAAGGATTATTATGCGTATCGGTTGATGATCAGACGTGATCAGGACAACAATTCATGGTCGACATGTATGTGAAGATAGAGAGCGAACGACTACGATACTTGCGATTTAATCAACAAAAGCTACGTGCGGAAGAGTACATTCACCTGCGAGACGCTATTGTCAACAACGCCGATACTGCCCAAATTGGTAATTCTGTCATTCTACCATCATCGTACATAGGCAGTCCACGTCATATGCAAGAATATATACAAGACGCCTTGACTTACGTGCGAGAATATGGACGGGCGTGTTTATTCATCACCTTCACATGTAATCCAAAATGGCCGGAGATCACATCCTTACTATTGCCTGGCCAAAGCGCAATACACCGTCATGACATTACAGCACGTGTTTTCAGACAAAAATTGAAGTCTCTAATTGATTTCATTACAAAGTTACATGTATTTGGTCCCACACGTTGCTGGATGTATTCCGTTGAATGGCAAAAGCGCGGATTACCTCATGCACACATTTTGGTATGGTTAATCGATAAAATACGTCCTGAAGAAATCGACAGTATAATTTCTGCGGAAATTCCAGATCCGTCTACTGATCAAATCCTGTTTGATATTGTTACTGCAAATATGATTCATGGCCCATGTGGCGATATGAATCGTTGATCGCCTTGCATGGCAGACGGGAAATGTACTAAAAGTTTTCCAAAAAAATTCACTGACGATACGATCACAAATGTTGATGGATATCCAATATATCGTCGAAGAAATCCCGATAATGGAGGGCAATCTTTTGTTAAAAAGATCAATAACATAGACATTGACATTGATAACCGTTGGGTGGTCCCATATTCGTCTTTGCTGAGCAAAACATTCAATGCTCATATTAATGTCGAGTTCTGCAGTTCAGTGAAGAGCATCAAATACATTTGCAAGTATGTAAATAAATGCAGTGATATGGCTGTATTTCGCGTTGAAAATACCAATGTGAATGTTCCTCCGGTGAATAACAACGATGAAATAACGCTTTACCAAATTGGCCGGTACGTCAGTTCCAATGAAGCTGTTTGGCGTATCTTTGGTTTCCCAATTCATGAACGAGATCCAGCAGTCATTCATTTAGCCGTCCATCTTGAAAACGGCCAGCGCGTATATTTCACGAGCGAGACAGCAATTGATCGTGCGATAAATCCACAAAAAACTACACTCACCGAATTTTTTGAATTGTGTAATCGTGCGGATGCTTATGGTGCTTTTGCACGAACATTACTCTATTCAGAAGTATCACGTTATTTCACATGGGCACCAACAAAAAAATGGATGCCCCGTAAGCAAGGCACACCAATTGATGCATGTCCCGGTTTATTCAAATCAAACACCTTGGGACGAGTAATTACAGTTAATCCAAGGCAGACTGATTGCTCTTATCTCCGGCTGTTGTTGGTTAATGTCACCGGCCCATTGTCATTTCAAGATAGACGTAAAGTGAATGAGCAACAGTATCCAACATATAAAGATGCATGCCCTGCACTCGGTTTACTGGAAGATGACAACCAGTGGGAATGTATGCTTGCTGAAGCAGGATTGAACTGTACAGCAAGACAAATTCGTCTACTGTTCGCTATAGTGTTGAGTACATGTTTTCCGGCCAGAGCAGAGACATTATGGGATGATGATCTAACGATAGCATTCAGCGACACTATGTACAATGAAGCATTGATTGCTATTGAGGATCTTTGCATTATTATTGCCAACTTACCTCTCTATCATTTCGGTATGCATTCCCCAAATCGAAATGCATCTGATTTAAATAACACTGAATTGAATCGTGAACTACAATACAATACTACGGAAATGGCAGCGATTGTTGCTCGCAATGTCCCACTAATGAATGACGAACAAAGAGCCATTTACGACCGTATCATGCTCGCAGTTGCGGCAGGACAAGGTGGTTTCTTTTTCTTGGATGCACCAGGTGGAACTGGCAAAACATTCCTTAGTTCGTTAATTCTCGCCGAAATACGATCAAATCATGGCATCGCATTGGCCGTTGCATCATCTGGCATTGCGGAAACTTTATTGGATGGAGGTAGAACAGCTCATTCAGTATTTAAGCTGCCACTAAATATTCAAAATAACCCAGACGCAGTGTGCAACATAAAATAACAATCTTCCATGGCCACAGTACTGAAACAGTGTAAAATTATCATCTGGGATGAATGTACTATGGCGCACAAACATTCGCTTGAGGCGTTGAACAGGACATTGAAAGATATAAAAAATAACGACAAAGTATTTGGCGGAACTTTGTTACTCCTTTCAGGTGATTTCAGAAAAACACTTCCTGTCATTCCACGTTCAACATACGCTGATGAGATCAACGCGTGCTTAAAATCATCGCCACTGTGGCGTAATGTTGAAAAAGTACAACTGAAAGTAAATATGCGCGTTCAAATGCTTCAAGATCCATCTGCTGAAACATTCTCAAAACAACTATTAGATATCGGCGATGGAAAAATTACTACAGATGAAACTGGATGCATAAAATTACCGACCGATTTCTGCACAATCATTGATTCGCAAGATGCTCTCATTGTCCAAATATTTCCCGATGTTCACAGACAATACACAAATCATGAGTGGCTGGCAGAAAGAGCAATTTTAGCAGCAAAAAATGTGGACGTCAACGAATTGAATCTTAAGATACAAGATTTATTGCCAGGAGACTTGGTGTCATACAAATCTATTGATACAGTTTGCGATACCACCGAAGCTGTGAATTATCCAACAGAGATTTTAAACTCATTGGATTTACAAGGCATGCCACCATATAATTTACAACTGAAGGTTGGATCTCCGGTTATTTTGCTTCGTAATTTGAACGCACCACAGTTGTGCAACGGCACGCGATTAGTTATTAAAAAATTAATGAAAAATGTTATTGAAGCCATCATTTTAAATGGCAAATTCCGAGGTGAAAATATATTACTACCGCGAATCCCTATTATACCCACAGATGTACCAATTCAATTTAAACGCCTTCAATTTCCAATTAGATTGGCATTTGCAATGACTATCAATAAGTCTCATGGCCAAACGATGTCTGTCTGCGGTTTAGATTTGAGAACATCATGTTTTTTACACGGACAATTATACGTGGCGTACTCTCGAGTGGGCAAACCATCCAGTTTGTTTGTGTTAGCTAAAGATGGGAAAACAAAAAATATTGTACACTCTGTTGCATTAAGAGACTGATATTGTTTTTTAGTAATATTGTCATAATTAGTGATATGTACATACATTTAATAAATTTAAAAAATAAATGTTTAGTGGTTTGTTTTTTTATATTCCGTTATCATCGACAGTGCTCCATGCCTTTTCCACTCATATACCGAATCCTCATACACTCTTAATAAGTTAGTCATTTTTTTCTACCTAAACAATCCCTAGAAATAATGTATATGGCAAAACAAAGTTTTATATAATTTCAGAAAACTGTTTGTTGTATGATTACAGACGATTGCAAACAGCGCTACGATGGAGACCGATTGGGTACCTTTTTTTCAAATCGCCACACTGTACCATCTATTAAATTGTCTAAAAATTTAAATTAAATACCATCTAAAAAATGTTTGTGTATTCCTAAATACTTAATAAATAGGTGTACAAAATTTGACATTGATATTTATTTTTGTCTTTGAGAAAAAACTTTAAGAATAACCAGTCATTTTTGGCTCTCTAGATGTGAACCTCCCCTTAAATGTAAGGCGTTCGAGAACGCAAAAAAGAAGCCTTCTCGGGAGTAAGAGTTATTAATTTAAAAAAAATTAATAAGAAAAAAAAAAACAAAATAGAAAAACAAATCCCATGTTGGCAAATAAAATAAACAAATCTTTTTATCATAAATGGTTCTGCATTCCCTAGTCTTAAGACTGCATCTGTCAGCATAAAAGTTTATTCGTTACTACCTCTATTTCAACTTTTCAGAAAAATTCGGTGTGACCACAAATCCAATTAATCAAGGTCTACGAGTTCGTCTGGTGTTCGCCCGTCTTCTGGAATTCTCACCAATAATATTCATACAATGTTCACGTTGTTAATTTTAAGTATTACAGTACATTTTCGACCAATACACACACTTATAAACCTGAATGAAATGCCACACCTTTAGCGACAGCTTTAGTATACAAGCGCTTCAAGTTACACGTAACGAAGACTGAAGGATAACAGAAGTCAACTCCTGGCTTTCTTCCTACAGCCTTCCAGTAGTAATTGTTTTATACTGTGACATTTTAATGGAATTCGGTACATTCAAATCATTAATAAATAACGAAGAAGCTGTGCTATTGAGTAATGCCGTAAGCAATTGTGACTTAATTGACTTAGTAATATGACCGGTGATCTTAATTTGATATTTAAAAAATGATGAACTACTCAAACTCGTCGTGACACAAATTTCCTTTCAAAAAGAAAAAACTTATGCTAAACCACAATTCTATCACGAATCATGTTACTTCTTTTCTTTGCGTTCAAAATAATTTTATTGGTGGTCATTTTAGCCAGACATGGCGGTGTATGACTCCCATTAATGTGCTCTAAATTTCCATCAGTTTCCTTGGAATTCCATTAATGCATTACTCGCAGATCCACTCGTCGAGGACATCTGGGACCTTTCGCTATATTCAATTTCCCTTTTTATCACAAATTCCCAAAAGCAAACCATTAAGAAGTCCTACAATTTGGGATTAAAAGCGACGTCCACAGGTAATTTAATTTGTGCTCCGAGCGACAGTTTCTTAAAGGAATAGATGTGAACCTGATCCAGTGCCATGTATCGGAAATGATTATATTGATACGAACAAATTAGACATCCAGTAACCGACATACACGAGTACAGTCGGCTATTTTATTCCACAGAATCTCTTTCATCTTGTGCAAATCTGTCCACTCATAGGATGTTGTGCATATAAAAATAAAATCAAATCATCTCTGGTTCATGGGCTTAAATCAGTTTCGAATCGCAGGACATTTGGGTCATAAATTCCCTAATTTCAAGAGTTGCACGATTGTTAAATCTATTTACGTTCAAAATGAAAAGGACGATCTCGTAAAACCTTCCCAATGTTATTTGTTCTCCCGCGATACTTTGCATCCAATACGCAAAGATATGCGTGGCTTTAACATCCCTTTATTCTTCTTACTTTACGATTGTTGGATTTATTAAATAAAATTTCAATGAAGGCGGCAACTCGTAACCCCGTTTGGGGACAACAAGGCACAAATGGTCGACTGTCATTTATCTTGTGAATGACTCCAGTGGTAAGATGATAGTAAAGGATGCTTAAGACTTTTGTAACTGCCTACTGTGAAAAGAAGTAAAATACTGAGTGGAGGGATAGTAAAAGCAAAGCCGACTGTCTATGGGAACCTTCCCTTTTATATTTTCTTATTTACACGAAAAGGTCTAAATCAGGTTGTTACAACACAATAGGGTTGAACCTATAAGTGCGAATAAAAGTGGATCAGTGAGTATATATAAAAATGTACTTCATCTCTGTGGGTTTGGAAATTGAAATATGTTGGTGCATTAACAAAAGCAGGTTTAGAAGGTTACGAAGAGTAATGCGATAAAAAAAATATAAGTACTCCAGAGTTTTAATCTCATGATTCTGTTTGTTCATTGATGAAAATGGAAATCCATTGGTAGATCTGAAAATATGAACTTTCAATTTAAACTTTAAAAATTGCCTTTCAGAACTGCCGCTGTTCTTTTCAAATGTTGTCACTTCCTGTCGTCCAAAAGAAATGTCATATTACACTCACTGTCGATACTCGTTACCGGCATCGCTAATGCCAACGAAATTTCATTCCTTAGTACTAGAAATAACTGGACTTCTATCTGGCGAAATAACATAAAGAGCCCCGGTCCAAAACTTTCAATTTTCGTTATTAGAACGTAACCTCAACATACTTTGCCTTTATTTCTGTAGTTATTATCGCGGTCACTGCTCAACTGAATTATGTCATTGAATTCCACCTACCCAAATATTTTTACCAAAATACCTGAATACCTGTATTTCGTCACTGTTGCAATTGCACGTGTACCAATTTTCCTCCTCTCCCCCTTGCTTTCTTTCACCTTATGCTGTGCTACTGTGCTCCATACTATGCTGCGTTTTGAGCGCATGTGATATTTAAAAATATTAAAATTAATAATTATGTGTGGAAAAGCAGCTTAGTATTCCCCATAGACGAGCTGTTCCTGGTATTCGGGAATGTCGTCTTATCAATCGCAAAAATCAATATATGGTATACGCCAGTCTGAAAAAGTTTAGCTATTCTATCTGCGTGAGAATTGTCTGACTACCAGTGCAACAGCTTTAGCTTCATTTGAAAAAATGATATATTTAAAGCATCGCTGTAAATATATCATTTTCACATCACATCATCATCAAATAATAATCATAATCGTAGGCAGCTAAAGTTGTACACCAATATAAAAGTTAAGTACAATACTAATAGACTGCCAAAATAGGCAGTCAAATTCATTTTAATCTCGATATCTCGAGACTCCCTTTTTGATTCGTTCCTGAATATAGGTAGGCAGTATTTAATTACTTCCAAAATATCCCTTGGCATTCATTATTCTTTGTGTTTGTGGTGAAATATTCGTCAGTGGTTTTGGACGTCCACTTTTTTAAGGCGGAGAGAAGCGAGTATTAGGGCTTCATGGAAGTTAGTAACGCATGTCCTGTGGGCATGTTGATGATTCAGGACCTGAATGAATACCCACATAAATTAGTATCACTTTGCATTGCAAATTCTCACTTGAATTTTGATCAAAGTTGTTGGACGAGAATGGGGGAAATTAATCTGAGTAGTTCATGAATTTTAAATTAAGAATTTTCTCAAGGATTGTTATTGGGTTTATGTGCTTCATATTCGGTCTTATTGCCTCTGCGTAGGGTTATTGAAAGAGGAGATAAGGCGCAAATAATAAACTGGTCTCATGTTACCATCATGAAATAACCACCCTAGCTCAAACCTTTATTTTCTGTGCCAGCTATGTATACTAGGTCCTCCTATTAGACTTATGTCTGAACCCATTATTAGTAGTAAAATTGAAGTATTAAAATTAACGCGTTTGTTTTTTTTTCTTCTGAAAATAAAGAAATGCAGGTGCCTTCGTCCTGCAATTCAATAATGCTATGGTTTATGATTTGCATGTGGATCAAAGGTTGGCAAGTGTACATCTGTTTATCACCGTACACAAATGGAAATCACAGAGGGTTCTTTATTTAGTACGATATCTTTACTTTTATACACAGCTTTGTATTAGTTTTCCATTAAACTATATACATTCAAAAAATCTCACTGCCTTAATTCCTTAGTGGAACAATTCATGTAAGGGGTCTTCCAATAAGGACTTGACAACTTTTTTTCGGTTTTTATAATTTTGCAGACGTTGTTCGTTCGTGTACTCAACCATGTTGAGTTTACTGACTAAACTGACAGTGGCAGTGCGATGATTAGTTAAATGGTGCGTTCACAAATTAAATTCAAAGTTCCCAAGTACCTATTGGAAAACCCGATACATACTCAAGGGTGCTGTGGGGTTTCTCTATATCACATGGAGAACCATCCCACAATCTTAATCCAATTTCGACCGTCTTACAGCGCGTCAAACCAACCCCCCCCCCCCCCCCCCCCCTACTTACCTGTTCACTTACCTGTTCACATGCCATGTTACCTCCAAAGGCGCATAGCTAAACTCATTGTTCCATGCGGACAACGGATAAAAGAGTTTAGCTTCTCTTCTTTGCCATACGGCAACTCTTGTTCATGTCGATTAGCGACAACCAAATCCAGCCGGACGAAGTTGTCGCATCATTGCAGAATCGCTGGGGAAAATTATCAAAACATTCGATTGAATCACACGATAATATTTCCCTAGCGTTTCTTCGGCTTTTCTCCAGACGCTTCATTCGCTGGGGATCAATGCTCTCTTTTTGCAGGTGAATACTATCAGTTTAATTTTCCTCTCTTTCACAGCTCTGTCTTCGTACAGATCGATGTACTCTGGACTCACCATATTACCGAATTAGGTCAATGAGTTCCGCTCAGAACTACATTGATTCCTGCATATACAACCAAATCCACCCCAAGATAATCATTCATTGTGTTTCTGTTCTCTCATTCTCCTGCTCTCTTCGATCATCAGTTTACCGATGTAACCTACCACACTTCGACGGGCGTGGCAATGAGAAAGCAGAAGTATGTTCTCTTTTGGTTGTCAAGTGCAAAATTAAAATTATCCAATTTCATCCCTTTTCGAGTTAGTTATTCCATAACCATCACCACGATCGCATGTGGATATATACGCTCGCGCGCGCAGCTAAAAAAAAAACATTTCTGCCGGCCGTTTGAGTATCAACAACCATTCCCATTAAAGAGTTTGATTTTAAATTAGATTCATTACAATTCTTTTCAGTCAGCAAGTTTTCATTGTTAAATTTTATAATGCATACCGCTTTATCTCGTGGAAAAGCCACCGTGGCGTATTCACTTAGTGTGTTGGCGTGCCTTATACCCTGCTGCTTCATATCATCTATATCCTGGGATTATATTTATAAAAACAAAAACCTTACAAGTGAAATAAAAGAAAAGATAAACCTTAAAATAACTTTCAGTGTGTGTACTTATCTCCTCTTCTCGGGTGAACAATTTTCTTTCTACGGGTCGATGGGGATACGAAAGAACTGCGTGTCATACGTTGGCCCATTACCCGTACCCCACAGTACTATTTGAGATTTTACAACAAGAAATATTAACTCGCGGACACACTTCTGCGTTCGATTCTTATGAATTTTTATTCTCGGCCGAGCCTTACATTTAATTCATCTGATTCTCTGAACAGCCAAACAGCTTTGAGTGTATAGTCTTGTCTGTGTGACGTCTGTTACCATGCATGACCATAAAACATGTAATTGTGTATATAATCATCTAGCTCTACTTGAGTTCGAGTAACAATGTTACATTGGGATTTGTGGAGCATATTACGAGTACGTGCACTCTTTCTGTCGCGCTACATCACTTTTGACATTGTTCGATTTTGTCTTGTTACACTACACTTTATGTGAAATAAATGACGTTCTACCCAATAGAATACGATTTCTTATTATGGCTATTAGAGACTTCTTAGTGCAATCTTAAGTGAAAGTGTCCACCAAAACAAGTATTTGGAAAATTCAATACCCCGCATCATTACCATTGGCAATTTATGAAATCATTTCGTTCGTACTACACTAAATTTTATGTGAATAAAAAAAAAATCGATGGTTTACACATTGAATAAATATTCCCTTTTGACACCCTGCATTCTATTCAAGAGTTGTCTATATGCCCCTATATGTCCCATATTCCCGACACAGATTACCATTCTCATTGCCCCTTTGGTATAACCGCAAACTTCGCACCCTTCGTAACAAGAGGAATAAGTTGTGGAACACTTTCCTAAATACGCGTTCTCCCCTGGACTCAAACTATCTCGGTTACTTTTACCAATTCACCGAGCCTTGCAGCTCCCTCCACGACAATTACCGTGCTAAATCTCAATTCAACCTGATCAACGACCACAAATGTTTCTACCACTTCATCATCTACAAACGTAAATCATATGCCTATCCCACCTCTCTTTTCTATGGCTCAATTACTACAACTGACTCCCACACCATAGCCATTCTTTTCGCATCCTTCTTCAAACTATCCTTTACAGACGACTCGTTCGAACCTAACCCTTCCTACTTTACTGGCATATCTGAATTCTCCCTCGGCCCTCTCATCTCTCTACACATTCAACAACACCAAGTTATAGAAAAACTTGAACAACTGAAAGACGATTTCAGTCCCGGCCCAGACGGACTCCCTGCTATCCTCTTTAAAAAATGTACCTCTTCCCTCTCTCCCCCGCTCGCTTCAATCTTCAATCTATCCCTTGCACGTCTACTAATCCTCGAAGTCCTCTTACATAATCCCCATTCATAAAAAGGGGCCAAAAAACGATATATCCAATTATCGTCCCATTGCTAAGCTTTCGCACATTCCTAAACTTTTCGAAAGCCTTTTATATAATGCGTTATGTTTTCGCTGCACACCTATCATCTCTCCCAAGCAGCACGGCTTCCTCTCCGGCAGGTCCACTACTACCAACCTTGTCGGATTCACATCGACTTTAGCAAGGCCTTCGACAAAATCCCCCAAAACCTCATTCTCTTCCCTAGGTTTTGAACCCATGTTGATTAAGTGAATCTCATCCTATCTCAATTATCGAACCTGTCGCGTGCGATTTAGATCCACCCTCTCCGATCCTTTTTTCCAACCTCAAGTGTCCCCCGGGGCAGTCATCTCAGCCCCCTCCTTTTTATCCTAACCATAAACGACATAGGCTCTTGCATCAATCACTCCTTCACCTCGGTTTACGCGGATGATACCAAAATTTTCAAGACAATCCGCTCTCCCCTAGACTCTTCACTTCTCCAATCGGATCTTAACAGCTTTTCGCCTTGGTGCCAAAATAATTGCCTAGAACTGAATATAGCCAAATCACACAATCACCTTCTCTCGGAAGCGCTCCTCCACCCAGCTACGCTCCTATCTCTTACTGAACCAACCGATAACATCAGATGAATCGATTCGCGGTGTGGGCGTCAATGCGACAAGGAGCATAAATTTACCGCACATATTGATGACATAATCCTTAAGGCCAACACTGCCCTTGGCTTTGTCAAACGTTGGTCGAAAGAATTCCTAAAGCCCACGTCACCCGATCACTCTACACAACTTTTGTCCGGCCACTACTCGAATATGCTAGTCAGGTCTGGTCCCCGTATCAATTGTCTCACATTCGCAGGATCGAGGGCATTCAATGTCATTTCTTGCGCTTTGTCCTCCGTGGACTAAACTGGGAAAATCCGCTGACTCTATCACCATACACAAGCCGGCTCCCTCTAATCAATCTCAACACACGTGAGAAGCGCAGAATCCATGCCGAGATCATCTTTGTCCATTGCCTTCTGTCTGGCTCAATCAATTTCCTAAGCTTGCTGTCCACTTTAACATTTCATAGAAACCCCGTAACGTATGTAACCCTCTACTGTTTTACGTGCCTGCTCATCACACTTCTTACGGCGCTAACGAACCAATCTCGCGTATGCTACGGCGGGCCAACTCCTTCCCCACCTCCTTCGACTTCAACCTCTCCACTCCTGCTCTCAAACGAGGTCTCAGAAGAAACCCGTCCTAATCCCGGCCGCTCCCTTTAATAACCCCTCTACCCTGCAATCCTACCTCTTCTCTCCTGTCCACAAATTAGTTCTCCCCTACACCTTTCCGGCCACACTCACAGTTGTTTGGTTCTGTGACCAGACAGCCGTTTGCGTCTCGAATTATTTTGGCTCTCCCACGGTAGCCATTTCTAATTGTATTTATACCGGCATACATACCTCTGATGTTGTTTGCTATGGAATTTTCTAGGATTTTTTCGATCCGAGTCTTCTCCCATTCGCGTTTAAAGAATCTCTTTGTCTCTTTCCGAATTGTCGCATAACTTTCTGCGTTGACTTTATCATATCTTTGTAAGTGGATCACTCTAAGTCGTTTACGTTCTTCGATCTTCGCCCTGCACTCATCGTCAAACCAAGGTTTGGAATTAATTGTTTTCTTAAATCCTAATACCTTTTGGGATGTTTGTTTGATTGTGTCTCTGATCGATGTCCATTTAGTCCACACCATTGGCTTCCTCTTCCTCACTATATATTTGTCGTTCGACAAAATTTGTCATTCAATCCCATTCTCGAAATTATTATATTTCTATAGAGCTGACGATGCGCTGAATAAATGTGTTAGATAATATCACTCTGGATGTTTAAATCGGTAATGCCAAATGGTGTAAAATCTGCATCCCACCAAATTATTGCCGGTGATCCCTTGTGTTATGATTAATGTATGATTAATGTAAATTCCACAATTTCCATTAAGAGGCGCGGTGATCTATTACACTTTGCAGAGGATCACAAACCAGATGTGGTGTTACTAAGCGAAACAAAACTTAATCAAAGACATCAGTTATATTTCCAAAACTATGAAATCGTACGCACAGGTTGGCGGAATTGAGTCCAAGGCGGTGGTACGGCGATACTCGTGCGAAATCCTCTTAGCTACACTCTAATACAGAGAAATTATATCCGAAACGTTGGTTGTCTTGAAACAACCATCATCTCTCTGCCTATGGGAGATAATGGTTGCCTGTACTACCTTCTTCCAGTAACCAATTTAACAGCGAAATTGAAAAGTTGTTCCAAAAACTGGAATTAAATAATTTGAAAAACTAGTTCGTTTTAGCCGGAGATTTGAACGCGAAAAGCCCAGCCTGGTTGGACACGGTGGTGAATGGCAGATTCCTTCATCACTTTATTGAAGACAACCAGGTGGAATACAAAATGAGACTGTACAGCCCAATTACACCAAGTTTTCCGTCGGGAAAGTCATATCTTGATCTCTGTATTGCAGACGCACGACTGCACATAGAAACGATCCATAGTAATAGAATTCCAGTAGTGCCATATGATAGTAATCATCATGCAATTGAAATGCAAATGAAGTTCGCTGACGACTCTACCCTTGGCTTTGCCACATCGCACGAGGTCCCTAAATTGAATTTTAGGCAAACCGATTGGTGCCGTTTCCAGCGTTGCGCGTCCGTCAAGTATAGGAATAGTACCCTCTCTTCTAGTATTCCTTACAATAGGAATCTCTCTAATGGGGAATGCGATTCCTATTTTGGGAACCTGAACACGCTGTTGCTGTGGGCTATAGAGTCGTCAGTCCCAAAACTGAAATCACGCAATAGTATAGACTGTTATTTAAACCGCGACATAAAGACCTTACAGAACCAGAAGAGGTTTTTGATCACGCATATAAATCGAATACATCGCCAGTTCCAAGATGTATCTCACTATAGCGTTAAGCAATGATAGTGAAGAAGGTGAATTGAACACACGATGAAACGATTGAAAAGCGAAGCAGTGAAGCATCAGACTACTGACCGTGTTTAATATTTGTTTTCCAAACTCGACTATATTCCACTGGTATGAATTATTTTTATTTTATCGCTTGGTATACGGTTCTGATGTATTTTTCTTATTCGATTTTTTTTTCGTTCGGTGTTCTTCACTATTTTTGCATGTGAATTGTGTGTATCTGTTAGAATCGCTACATCACAACTTTGAACTGCCGAGACTGAAATCCCTCCTCAGGAATGTAAAGACGCTGATAACCCAGTAGTTTCGGAATAGCAGCAACAATTATTGGAAACAAAAGGCTGAAAGTATTGTAAGACAAGATGGGAGGAATATGTTCCCAAAAATCAATAAACAATTTAAGCCCCGTGACTTTGTTACTATCATGAAACTGAAACTACCAATATCATCTCAGTCACTCCTCACCGACACCGGCATCAATCTACAAGACTGCCCTATCAGCAATGACATAATTGTTATAGACGGTGGGGTAGACAAAATTAATCTGATAGGCTCTCATTTTGAGGCGATTCATGCTAGAGACATCCCAAGAGCAGAACCGGTGAAGTTAGTGATGGTCTGTTGAGATTTCGTAAAATCGAAATACCAACTCTTAGGAGATATTTAATGAAAGATTAAAAGCGGACTAACAACAGAACAGACTAATAATTACTTCACGATAATAGACGGTCTGACATACATATTAAGAAAGTTGAATAACAAGAAGTCAAGCGGTTTGGATAACATTCCGAACAACGTACTTAAGCATAATCCGATTGAACTCTTACGAACATGCTGTATAATGTTCAATAATCTACTTCCTGAATCAGTGGGACACAGAGAAGGTATATCCAATAATAAGTTAGTCTCCTACCTAATATCGGGAAGATCCTTGAAGTAGTTATTAGTAAATCAATATTACGCGAACGTAAACAAAAGGAGATTATTCCGTAGAACTATTTCGGGTTTAAAAGAAACCATTCGGCAGTCCATGCATCACGAAATTGGCCTCGGACATCAATTGGAATTTAAACGCAAAATGAAGTACAGGTGCCTGTCTGGTAGATATCGAGAAAGCTTTCGACACAGTGTGGATCGACTGAGTAGTATATCTCTCATACTCATAAAACAAACATGAACGTCAATGATCTACGACAAAAAATTCGTCGTAACAGATAGGAAATCTACAACGACAAGAGTTTTTAATGTCATAAATGGTCTCCTGCAGGGCACAGTAACTGCACCGTACCTTTTTAATATATACACATCTGATGTGCTTAGCGAATCAAAAAATACAATAGCTTTTGCTGACGACGTTACGCTGTATGCAAGCGGTACAAAAGTCGAGGAAATTCAAAGAAAACTCTAGAACAAATTCCAAGAATTTTGTGCGGATTGGAAGCTTAGAATCAACTATGCAAAATGTGAAACGATACGGTTCCGCACCCGAAGACAGGGAAATTCGGACTTGTGACGTAGTTGGAAGAGTTTCAAAATAATGAATGCGCATGGCATTCGGATCGAGTCTGAGGATGTGGTTAAATATCTGGGTGTTCATTTAGACTAATTTTTGTACTACGGTGAGCACATAAATGAACAGTTGAAGAGGTCAAGAGCGGCATTGATGTCCTTCAAGAACCTTTTCTATTCAAACCATCTTAGATCTGATGTGAAATTCATTTGCTACCAGGCGTTTGTTCGTCCAATGTTGACCTATACGAGTGCAGTTTGGTGGAACATTAATCCATCGAATATGGAAAAGCTAAGAATATTTGAAAAAAAAATAGGCTCTAAGGCCTGCAGATGTACAGAAGCGAACATTCCAACTTTCGTCACAACATATCCAATAAGAGACTGTATGATGCATCCGGAGTGTCCAGAATTGATACAAATCAGACCCTTGTGAGAAATCATTTCGTCCGGTCGGCAAATGTGAAAGACAATGAACTAATTTCAGGATTGTTCTATCCTAACCCCGAGTATTTCAGAAATACATTGGAAAGTGGATAAATACCACCTGAAGCATTTTTATACTTGGATGCTCATAGCTACCTATCAGATCCCACAAATGTACCAATTATATATCATGTGGAAAGACGAGCAACTGATCAAACAATGAAGTATGTGCCTACAAGCATATGAGATGGAAATGCCATCTTAAGATACTGCGTGAGCATACCTGAAAAAGACTAAATAGAAAAAAAATATTGGTGGCTCAACTGGGCTGAGACCGGCTGATAAAAGTTTGGAAGTGGGTCCTCCTGGCATGGAACCAGTTCGGTCGACTGGCAGTGAAAGGACTGGTGATCGGCGAGGCGGAGGACATGTGACAGACCTGATCCACAGGTCCATAATCTTAATTGGTATTAGGTAGACTTAAGTTAGGCTTAGTTAGAGTTAATTTAGTCTTAGTTAGATTTAAGTTCTACTAGGTTTAAGTAGTTTTTTTTATAAATATAAAAAAAAATATATATACGACAACTAAATTGGGTTTTTGTTTCTTTTCCCTCAAATAATATTTAAAAAAAAAAACAAAACATCATACAGTACATGTAGAAACGATTTGTAAGGATAAGGAAAAAAAATTATATGATAAGTATTGCGTTCCACTACGGCCTAATACATTAAAACAACAACAACAAGACATAGTTTTATGTTTATTTAGACTAAGAAACAAAAAAAAAGTAATAATATCAAAGTAAAATAAATAAACGCTTAAAAAAAAGTTTAAATTTCACTGTTTATTTTTCTAATTCAATTAGTATTTAGGTAAATGTTTATTTGTTGTCTCGGTTACACTTATAAAAATAGGCATTTACTTATTTAAATAGTCATTTTGCCATTAACTTAATTATTTATTTGTAGTTTTAGTTTTTGTTAATATTGATTTCGTTTGAGTATTATTAATGTGTTCAATTATGTATTCCTTATTTTATTTTTCAATGTTATTTCTATATTTTATTGGTCTTCTTAGCTCAACTAATTTTTGTTTTTAATTCTATAAACAGCAAAATGAAGGAACAATATAATAAAGCACAATCAGAGGAAATCGACTCCATGTTCAATTACCAACTAACGCAATCCTCTTAACTCAGTCATGTTCCCTCAAATCGAGAAATATTGACCAATATAATCAAAACGTTACCTGAATGCTTCAAGCAGTCGCATTTTCTGTATAGCGTCCAATCAAATCGATCTCACATAACGTTTCATCGGTAGTCCATAGAAATATCAATTTCTTCCCCAAAAGATATCAAAGAATATGTTTTTCATTGGGACTCTCACTCAAGGTGCCCCGAATGCATCTCTCAAATAAAAATGAAGACCATAAGAAGTCGTCAGCATTACAAAATTGGTCGCAGGTAGTCCCCACTATGATGTCGTCGTGCACACAGAAATGATTCAATTGTCCTGCATACAACATCCACATTCATTCCTTTTATTCCTCAAATAAAATGTAATAATACCTGCACCTGGAGCTGAATTTTTGGATAATGGTCTATTGTGCTGCATAGGAAATCCAATTTGGCTCAGATAAATGCCGTAGGTCCGCTAGCAGGGAGCGCCGGTTTGAGAGCATGTGAGCCGAATATATAAAGCACCTCCCTTCCGTAACGTGACTCCTAGTGACTGCATTATTTTTCAATTTATATTATTGGAAGAATATTGTATATATAATAGATATCCGTGCCAGTTATCAATGCCGATTCGCAATTTAGAAGGCATTCTTCTTACCACTTATCTGACGATATTCAGAGGGTAAACATCTCAACCACAACTGTCGGGATAAATTGACTTAATGATTTCGTTTTCAGATATGGTTACAATAGGATTATGCTACACCTCAAGTCTGACTCTATTTCCTAGCATCAGTGAAAACAATTTCTGGATGTAACACTAAAGAGATACGACAACCTTCTACGCCCTTGTGTCTTCTGCAACCCACAAGTTGCCCCGACCATTGGTATATTTGCATAAGTCCACTGGTAACTGGGATCTTTTTTTAACGAATGCTGCTATCTTTCTAAATGGATGAGGTTATCCAAAGACTTGGGTTTTTCTCAGTTGCTTCTGCTCTTTGTGTCGGGAGAATTGAGTCGGGATGAGACCAGATAGTTCGGTGTACATGAAAGGGAATTAGAGAAGTCATGAAGAGAAGTATATCTGTTGGCTTCAGTTTTTCACATAAACCGCTTGATCCACTTGATGCAGATATTAGATTAACTGAAGAACAAAACACCGACCGGGCTACTGAAACTAAGAAAAACAAATTTGCCTTGAAACATATGACCAGGGATAGTGGTCTATCACAAATCAATGTCGGTTTGAGTGGTTTTCAAATGAATGCGATTGCATATTTATTTACTCAATCCCATAAGCACAAAAGACATTATTTCAGCTTGGAGGGATGTCACGCAAACTGAAGTCCTTGAAGGTTTCGGCTCTTTATATGTTATTATTCGATTGGTGTTTTTCTTACTTTTTTTGTGAGTAAAGTTTTACTCATATATGCACACGCTGAAGGTATTACTAATACCATCCGATTATCACAATATACAAAGCGAGAATAAAGGGGGAAAAGAAAGTGAGGATCGAAAAAAGCAGACTATTGAAAGAAAAGTGTGTGTCAACAAGTGCTTCCTTATTTTTGCCTTTGCATTTGATTGCCTGGACTCCCCAATACAAAAACAAACCTTTCAAAACGGTAGTACAGCACCACAAATATTATTACCCGTATCTTGAATACAAACTGAGTTGATCAACCTATTAAATTATTGTAATCGTCCAATTTTCCCAAGTAATTTTCTATTAAAGGAACTAGTGGACATCTAATTCTGCAGACCCGGATCAGTTCGCAAAATACTGCTAACTTGCAATGACATTATATAATACCAAAGGAGATTCGTATTCACTAATACACATACAACCACCACGTCAGCACGATATTCTGACCCTAACAAAGTCAAAGATTGGCTCATTACCCGACGCACCTTAACTTCTTTGCCCAGAATATGACGTATACGCGAGGTTCTAAAAATAATGTCGCGAGTATATCTCCACCGAAACTGATCTATTTCGTCAAAGGAATTTGGAAAAGGTTTCATAAAGTCGGCTGCACTGGTGTAGCTTTAATTTATCAATTGATGACGATGGATCAATCCGCCTTGTTTCCTTGTCAACGACGACTGCATATGTCGCCATGAACTTGTTGACCAGGAATTTTATATTTTTCGTTTCTGCTGTCGTTTAGCAGATGAAGATCATTATTTTGTTATTAATGCCTATATTTTTGATGATGGTCACCCATACTACTTTGGGACTTTGTTCCACTAGCAATGTGGGTACGTGTGTTTATGGGTTTTTAATTTCAGTAGGAAGGGGAAATTCTTTAAGATACAGATTCCAGATACAGCTGGACCGATCCTGGTGCATGCAGCGTGTTTACTGCCTAAAACCACCTCCCGCCATTGCTGTTGTTTCCCGCGAAACGTTTTATCTAGTATTCCATTGAGGGGCTGAATGGAGTTCATCTCTTACTTCGCCCGCCATGATGCACTTTCTGAATGGTCACATGTTTTACTTAACTAAAATAAATTAAGTACACTTCGAATACAGTATTAAATTAACTTGTTAAGATTGTATTATTCATATCTAATAATGAATGTTATAAAAAAAACTTTAAGTGGTGGTCATTGATCTTATTTTAGATTCTACCAACTCTCGCATTATTGCAACGATCGACATTGCCCCGAATGCAAGCTAAGGTACACAAACTAAAGTCATCGATATATTTCTCGTGAATCAAATAAGTGATTTGGAAATCTATAGTATTTAATCAGCACAGGTTGTGCATAAAAATAAGGATACATTTCGATTAATTTATTAAACTGTACATAATACCACAAGCGTTTCTTTGAGACGGTTTGTTGCACGTTGCAAACAGTAATGGTGACGATGCTCTGTGTGATAACATGTTTTAAATAACTCTCCACTCTCTACACTCGAGGTGTTAGCTTGTGTCACAACCGATTATCTCAGTTTCGATTATGTTAAGTTGTGACAGAAGAAATAATGGGGCAATTCAAGAGAACAGTACAACAGTACTGCTCTTTAGAGAAAACAATAGCAAAAACCCCGGAGAGAAGAGGAACACTGATCGAAGAAAGGAAATTAGGAAACAATAGATCGAACAAAGAGACAAAGACGTTATGGTGAGGATGGTTCAACGTTTATGCAGAGGAGGTTTTCGAAAAGTTTCGGTTACAAACCTAGTATAACCATTTACGATCATCTTAATTAACGATGACATAATAAATTAAACTCGATATCGAACAACATTTATTACGGTGCACGAGAGAAGGAACTGGAGATTAAACTGAAAACTGGAATGGTTTCAAGAGGATTTGGAGATTGATTGTAGGTAGAACAAAGATCATCCCAAGGAAAATAGATTAGTTGTGAATTCTCGTTAAAGTAATAAAATATTTTTAGCTTCAGATTCAGACTTTGTTATTTATTTTTTGGAATTTGTATCAGTCCTTAATCGAAAAGGTAATTCGATTGAGATACCACTGTGACGGTTCTTTAAAGTCTTCTCTAAGAACCATCCATTTCCTACCAAATTACCTTCCTCCTGCTTACCTGCAATCGAGCAGCGTAAGATACCTTTCATTCGCTTTCACCTGAAAGTAAAACCCCAGCATGCATGCACATCAAACAAATTATTTCGTTCATATTCCATGAACTGTATCAACCCAATCGGCTCAGCTTGTCAGCAATTGTAATCGATAAACACTCGCTGGCCAGCATAATTGTTGACACAGCTGTAGCCGATATTCTTGCTACGGTTCATGATTGAATATTGCTCCAATCACAAGGTTCGCTACAGTTGCGACCAATTTCCTTTATCGGTTATTTACCGATCATGGGATTTGGGCAATAATATGATTGACGTTAGACAATCATACCCATGATCATGCAGTAGCATCACTGTGTTTATTTTACTTACTAACCGCTGTCCATGGTCCCCCTGGGTGAGACGTACTCTTGCACATCTGCGAGTCAAATTCCTCACCATTATACCCATGTTCCAATTTAATTAGCTCAAACAAAAGTCACCATAGACTTGGCCATGGGCGAGCAAACCTTCGGTTTACTTGTCGCCACGAACAATCTATTGCCTGCAATGGCATAAGTACGGGCAATTATGTAAACAGCCGAAGTTCCCATGTAGCATCGGCTAAATCACAAATAATGTGCATCGCATCGTGTGACCCTCGAAATAGCGTTTCTGTTTATTTAAGACACAGAAACCTATTTCTTCGTTCGGCGATCTTCGCTATCGCTTATCTCAGTAATGCCTGCAGTTCATTACACCAGTCCATGTTTATTCAGGTGCAGTTTCGTCGTTGCCGATATGCAGGCTAAGGGGCATCGTACTTGTCCTATACGAACACATAGAGAATCCTCCCATTCGATCCTTTTGCGATCGCTCATTGGCCGTCGCCAAGTTTGGCCTACTCGCTCCTCCCAGACGGATGTAATCCACCACCGTTGAATCTAACGGACATGGATTGCATCGGAGAGTCAGATTTTAGCTACCAAGCTGTCAATAAAAGTCTCTGCGGTTGCGCGAACGAGTGTTCAGTTGTGTTAAATCATCAAGGACATTTCAAATGAAAGTCTCAATTCGATTAAATAGCGTAAAACGCCTTTACCTATACAATTAACGTTACCGAGGTCAATCGTATCTGTCCAAATTTAAAAAAAAATAATAAGAAAAACGTTTTTGCAAATAAAATTAGTAATTGTCGTTATATAGATTTAAGATTATAGTTGTAAAGGAATTGCTATCCTAAATCTCTTAATTACTAGTTGTAAAATATACCATAAATGTAAAAAATTAGTAAAGTTACAAGTTTTGTTAAGTCCCAAATGTTACTCGACCAAGGCAATAGGAAATTGAAGTGTAAATAAAATCTATTAGTGTTTTAATTAAAAAAAATAAAAAGGAACAGTAAATAAAGTCGATTGGTGCTTTAATTTAAAAAAATAAAATAAAATCAAACTATATCAGAGTGCTTGTCTTTGCTGTTCTGTGCCCGCTCCATCGTTGGAATCAACTGTCGTATTGTCTGCTGTGGCGTGGCATCTAGAGAACTCTTTCGTTGGGGAATGAAGTCAACCAGTGCCCGTGCCTGGTACATAACTTCAACTCCACACCACTGCAAGTGAACTGATTTAACTTGTCCACGAATATTGTCTATGAAGAAGAGTTGGAGTCGTGTTCCGATAACCACAGAAAATCTACAGATCGTTTCTAATACTCCGACAGCTATTAGAAGTTTCTACAAAAGTGCAAAATAAAAGAACGACAAAGGCCAGGTAACGCTGCCAATCCAATTGGATACCACTTACCCACACTTCATTCGCAGTTGAACGAAATAACAATACAATCCACTCTTAGGGCCACATCACAGGAAATTAACATAGGTCATTCGATGATGAGCTTGGATGAGCAGATCGTTACATTCGGAGAAATGTTACATCTGTGCACCTCAGTTCACCGTTGGAGTTCAGCATCACCACATCGCTCGATCGACGTTGGACCTCAACGACAACAAGTACGAGTTCGCAGTAAGTTGTATCGATGAGTCTATACTGTAGTTTAGTTAAGTTGGATTAGTGGAGCATAATAAGGAAAACCACAATGACGTTCGTAGTTATTTATTTTATTATGATGTGTTACCATCATACTCCAGTTGAATATACCCAATGTTAACACATTATTACTTATTTTTTTTTTTCGAAACATTTTTCTGGTAACCGATTGAAGTGTAGCAATCTGTTCCCCTTCATGAAAAACACGGCAAGCCTCATTGAGTTTCATTGCATTCTTGATAATCGTTTATAGAAAGAGAAACTCCTGGCCCTTAACAACAATAAACACAAGATGTGACTTAAAAAATGCAAAAATCTCTGAAAGCGGCAAGTCATCGAAACCGCAGTAACATTTGTTTATGCCCAGGAATCGCCCACCAACACCAATTACACTCTGGCTCTTTATTAACTGATTATATGTGTTTGAAGGGCGTCCTTTATACGTCCTTTGACGTCCTTTATAATAACTTACGGAGACTGTCACAGAAACACACACAAATCATTTAAATCCTCATTTATTAACGTCATGACTGTCAGGATCCAAGAATTTCATTACATCATAACTCATTTTACCGCAAAACACAAATGGTCCACAACAGCGGGGAAGAGGCTGCACTGCAACAAGAACACAGGTTACTAGTCACACACGCGGTGTGAAAATATTTACGCTAGACAACAGTTAATTGCATTTCTGATGGACCACCGGGTGATGCATTAATGATTTGAACTGTGCGGATTAGCGGGGAGTAGTATAAACACTGACATCGAGTTACAGAACCATTAAATTTGCTACTCGCTGATTTTCCTGTCGATGGTTGCATTTTGAAACGAATTCGTTGAACTGTGAGCGTTACAAACACAAAAGGAAGGTGGAGTTTGCAGTGGCAACCCGATATTGATATGATATACCAGAAAGGATACCTGTGTCGACATTTATGTACATAGTCCCGGAATTCATTGATAATGATATAAAACAAAAACCATTTCAAACCACACCATGGAAACAGGTAATTTTTTTAGGGTTGCATTTTGAACTGCCGGATTTTATAGGTTTGTTATTCAAATATAATTGTGTAAATAAAATTAAATGTAGCTAATAGGACTCTTTTACTGCCTTTTTTTCTTACTCGCATTCGAAAAATGAATTCTGTTCGACATTAATATGTCTCGGTTTTTGTTAATATTATTAGGTCTCAATAAAGTTTAAAGTCAACTTCAAGATCATAATCATCGGCACTACAACCGGGATCCGGTGTTGGCCTAATTTAGCAAGTCTCTCCACCGGTATTCGGTCCATTTTCGAGACTTGTTAAATTGTCCATAATAATTTGTTTTTCCGGGCAAGGTCATTAGCCTTGCGCCAACAAACTTCAAGATAAGTTGTGATAAATTGTACATGGCACTGTGAAAATACAGGGTGCTGCGATTCTTTTTCTTCGTTATTTGTTTCTGTATTTAATAAGTTTAGATAATATCCAAAAATATAATACGTCCCATATGTATTAAATTTGTAAGTTTCTTTAAAACACATTTCTTTAATAACATATTGGACGTTTTTTATTTTGTTTTGTTTTTTCTTTATTTGTTTCGGTTTTTAAAGTTTGTGGACATAAAAGGTATTTTACTGTACTTTCAAATGTGAAAACACAGCAGATGCCGAGAAATGGCGAGATGAAATGTGTACAGATTGATCCCAAATTCCTAAGATTTCTTGTCTCGATAGAAAGCTTGACCAGGCTAAACATTATCTTAATCCTAGTGCCTGAAGATAAATTTTACTATACTATACAATATTATAAAATGTTTTTACGGAGGTGATATTGGGAATATACTTGAAGAAAGATACTAGAAACAACGACTATAGCAATGTAAACTTTGAAAATACCTATGAAAACAAGCTTCCCATTCTGACCTCGTGCGATGTTATGGAAGTTCCACGTCTAATCATGTTTTTATGGCAGGTAATCTAGTATTGAAATTGAATTCCAGCTTTGGAAAAAAAAGTGAAATATTCCTTCCTCCTATGAAACAATAAATAGTTGACTGCATGTTTCGACTACTCAATGTCGACCAATGTATGTAAATCGAAAATATGTAAATCGAATGAATGACGTCTGAACCTCGCTTACCAGCCTAAGAGTTATTATAAGCTAGTGTAGCGATTCTAACAGATACACACAATTCACAAGCAAGCAAAAATAGTGAAGAACACCGAACGAAAAAAATCGAATAAGAAAAATACATCAGAACCGTATACCAAGCGATAAATAAAAATAATTCACACCAGTGGAATATACTCGAGTTTGGAAATCAAATTCAAAACACGGCCAGTAGTCTGATGCTTCACTGCTTCGCTTTTCAATCGTTTCATCGTGTGTTCAATTCGCCTTCTTCACTATCCTTGCTTAACGCTATACTAGATCTTAGACTTAAAATAAAATTAAAATAATTGTATTAAGTTGAGGCAAACTGTAGAGGGTACCCTAACACAAGATGCCAACTTTGTGCCATTAGTGTAGTAAAACGTTGATAACAAAAAAAGACAGTATGGCAGCTGATAGTTTAGCGTAATTAAAAATAAAACGTTTATTGAATTTTCTGGTTGTGTCATTTTCTGTTAAGTTCACCAAAATTTGCCTCCCAGATCAGATGATGTCACGCCATTGGACTTTTTACTTTGGGTTCTTTTTTCTAAATCTGAGACCAGCAGAAAACATTCAAGTCTGGAAGGACAAATTGAAATTTTACCACATTTAGGCCTGGCTTTCGAGACAAGCGTGCATATATCACAGTAACAGTAGTATAGGGAAGAGCTACATGGACAGGCAGAGCCCCAATCATCATCGTTGATATTCTCTTCGGTATACAGATTTATTCGGCTTATCGGAGTCGTTGCATCATTTAGAGAGTACTTGATAAGAAATCTATCCACATAGTGTTCGTACACTGAACACGATCTACTCAGATGAGCGATTATCTGCGTAATAAAAATCAAGATGTTACGTATAAGTTGCGTGGGTTGGCAAATGATTTTCAAAGTAGATTTAATCATGACGCCTCGCACTCCCCAGTTAAAGTTAATTCACGTGCTCTACACTGTCTGCACCATAGGTGCCTTTGTGTATGCGTAGAGATCGCCACATTATGCTGAAAATTATACTCGTCGTTTATAAATCACATTTAGTTCGTAGCTGAATTAAATACCGGTAGGAATTCTTGGTTGGCGCAACGCTAATAACCTTGCCCGTAAAAATTAATTGTTATGGAAAATTTAACAAGCCTCGAGACTTGATAAATAAGGCCAAAACCGGATCCCTGTTGTAGTGCCGACGATGATGATTATGATGACGAATTCTTGGTTATATTCACATTTGTGGTGTTGCGATAAGTGCCCAAATGTCATTTTAAAACTCTGGACGGAAAAATAGTTTTGTCCCTCGAAGCAGTTTCTATGAATGAATATATGTTGATTTCAAAATCAGACTTCCCTACGGAACAATTTTTAAAACTAAGTACCCCAAACTAAACGTAGAACTTCACCAAATATCTACAAACATTTCTAACGCCTAAATATCATCTAAAGTCTCAGTACCTGAAAAGTCGTTGAACGAACCACATCGATCGTTAACAAAAAAATATTGAAAGTATTGCTCGGGTAGACGTTTTTTTTTTTTTGGTTTCGGTAGGAAGGTGGAAATCTTCAAAAGATACCACTGACCGGATTTTTCCGCCAGGCACATATTCCCGTTAATCCCCGGGGAACTTTCTTGTAGATATTCCATCGGGGGACGAGACGTACACGTGTGTGTGTGTGTGTGTGTTTTTTTTTTTTTTTTTTTTTTTTGGTTTCGGTAGGGAGGTGGAAATCTTCAAAAGGTATCTCTGGACCGATCCAGGGGCATGCCGGGTTTTTACCGACTAAAACCACCTCCCGCTAGGCACATATACCCGTTGATCCTCGTGGAACTTTCTTTTAGATATTCCATGCCGGGGCTGGGCGCAGTTTACCTGTTACCCCGCTCGTCACGTCGCAATTGCTGCATCATTTCACAGAGAATACCATTTGTTACGGACTATGCCTGTTTTGAACTCAGCATGTATTCTATTACTCCTGCCGAATAACTTTCCGTCTCATATGTATCTCCAAGTCTCAAGTACGTGTTCCGCATTTTCTATTTACAACAGAAGCGGACCTCACAACAGCGGCAGGAACAAACCGCAAAAATGGTGAGGGTACCACCAATCTTCGTCAGCTTCATTGATGCTTAGGATATAATACAATTAGGTAAGTTGGCATATATTAATTTGAAAATTAAAAGAATTAGTTTTGAAAAATATAGCGTAGCACTGGACAGTATTGAAGACTATAATGAATTTAAAACTGTATTCTAAAAAACGGAAAGCGAGTACGTTAAGTACACACTTAAATCTCAAGAGAATAGATTCGGAATTTTCACCCGAGGAAATCCTCGAGGAACTTTTGTCTGTCGAAAGTGACAGTTTAAAATTAATTTCTGTAAGGCCATTCTGTACCTCATTTTCAATAACAAGCAATCGAAAGTTGCCTTTTTTCATAGTTTCGCTAAGCCCTGATAGCAAAATTGATGGGCTGAGACACATAAAACATTTCAATTATCAAATGGTAACCAAACGAGTGTTACAATGCATGCGTTGCCAACGATTTGGGTATCTTGCCGCGAACTGCAATGTGCAGTTTAGATGCGTCAAATGTCGGAACATTCATAACACTGGGGAAAGTCTACTTGGGAAAAAAAGTTAACAGATAAAAGCAAACTAGTATATGTGCTATGCAAAAATTCAGGTCATACTGCTAATTTTGTAGCATGCCCCAAATTTCAAGCACTTAAGGGTAAAATGGATAAGCGAAAGCTTGAGATGGAAGAACAAAAACGAATGAAGGCTCGCTCTTAGCACGATTTCCCAACATGTCATCTGCCCTAGGTACCTTTTGGCTTAAATAATCCAATCACCATAGCACCATAGCATCAACCTCCGATGAAAGCACGCACGACAGAAGTAGAATCAGATATAAAAATGATTCTAATCATCATCCATGCGGACTTCGAAAGAATAATTAAAAACAAATAGCCCGAATAGATTTTCTTTGTTCGTCGCTGTTTGCAAATAAACAGCCATAATCATCAAACTTTTCTGAGCTGACTCAACCCTAAAAATGATTCCTGTGAATGTTAATTCACTTATTAGAATTGAGAGAAGAGACAACGTAGGGAAATTGTTGGAAGCCGAACGCCCTAATATCCTTCTGGCTAGCGAAATAAAGCTAAACCAGAAGCATAAATTGAATTACAAAAACTACAATATGATAAGAAGAGCTAGACCCCAATCCGCACAAGGAGGCGGTGTCGCACTTTTAATTAAAACCAATCTTCGACATAGGATCTTTTACAATAAACAAGTGCACAACTTTTATGTGCTGGAAGTTTGCATAGTAGACATTCCTCTTCAAAGTCAAAGGTATTTATATATAGTGTCGCTATATGTTCCACAAGCTCATCAGGGCGCACAATTCATCAACGAATTAAATACGATTTTCCATTGTCTTAAGCTGTATTCGGAAACCAACTATTCCCTTTTAGCAGGCGATAGCAATGCAAAACATGCTAATTTGTGCAACTTAACCCCCAACACGAGAGGTAATGCTTTGTTCGAATGTTGGCCGACAAAATCCGGAAGGAAAACTACAGAATAACTATACACTCAAAATGGGAAAACAAAATTCGACCCATAAACTCTAACGCTCGAATATGTTCCCTCAGATAAATAAGATATTACGAAAGAGCAATCATAAAGACATTCGCTGTTTAAAAATCTCATGAACTCCGAGGAATAGTCAAATACTAAAGGTAGATATTACCGCCCACAATATTATTTCTGATGGTGAATCCTTTTTAATAGAAAATCCACAAGAAAACGCCAATGCTATGGACGCTATTTTGATGCCATGCACAGAATGAACTAATCCCCTTAACCCAATCATGATCTAGAACACAGAGCACTGCAACACCGCATTTCAGTTCGCAACATAATTAATAGTTGGCGCTGCGAAAATCTTTAGTGACATTAATAACGCACATTATAATAATAAATAACTGGCACACGTGTTTCGCCCCGAATTTGTGTACTACGCAGCCTTTGAAACCCAATGCTAACTCTTGCTTAAAGCCAGTCACTGAAATTATTGTTCTCAAAATAGATCTTCACATCACACACTCCATCAAACGAACATTGATTTGTTAAAAATGCCAACGGAATACAACCGCTAAGAATATGGCTTTGAAACAGTTGCGCTCTAATTTTCACAAAAGTTTACCACCAAATGATTGAAAACGTGAATAAAGTTCACAGTGATTAAATAACCAACAGACTAATTACATTTCGAAACTAAATCACGTCTCTTCTGGTCAAAGGCAAAAGCTATAAGCAATAACTTTAGAAAATGCTCTTTTATATTTTTTTATCTCCAATAGGCCTTAAACGACAAACCCAAATATCGCGAATTTATTTTCTGCGAATTTGTTTTCCACCAATTCAACCCTTGCGATCAACTCAGTACAATATACAGTACACAAAATACCACATATGGAGTTCCGCCCACATGTCGTTCCACGCATTTCACGCGGACTGAACTGCAAAACAGCAACCACCCCACACGGAATACTAACAATAGTCCATAATAGCTGTGTTCCAGAAATGTTGGCTGTTTTTAGTATTCTCTTTATCATAATTTATACAGTGAAAACCTTTTCTAACTGTTAAAAAACCACTCGAAAACCACCCCACACGGAATACTATTAATAGTCCATAATAGCTGTGTTCCAGAAATGTTGGCTGTTTTTAGCATTCTCTTTAGCATAATTTATACAGTCAAAACCTTTTCTAACTGTTAAAAAACCACTCGAAAACCCCCGAAAGGACACAGGTATCTCCCACAAAATTACCAGTCAATCGCTTTATTGTCCATATGTTCAAAGTTATGGAAAAAGTCATCAATACTGAGTTGAATCAATTTTGAAATGCAATGAACCACATAAGTCGTCGCCAATACGAATTCTTCAGCAGACGATCCACGAGAGACCTTTCGAGCTTTGTGACTGACGATCTAGACAGCTGGAATCGAAAACAATGTAAAATCAAAATCTGAATATCATCAAGCCTTTTGACACAATGTTCCTATGTAAACTTATTTAATATGGACTTTCCCAATAACATTGCGACCAGATGACGAATTTCCTTAAAAACTAGTCGACTCGGTATTTGTTAGACGACGCGTCTTCGGATCTAAATTTGTTTATTTCGGTCTGTTTCGGACTTCAATCTTGGCACTCAACTTATTTTTGATTCATACTTATATATGTGTTTGTCTTGCAATATTTTGTTTTGCCGGCAATACTACGCTGATGTTTTAAATTTCATATGATCGGCCGATTAAAGCATCATCGTCGCACTAGCTGAGATGCAACCATGTCGAATAGCGAGAAGACAATCTCGATGATTTCAATGTAACCAAGACGAAATGTACGACCTTTACAAAAAAAAAAACTCGATCGTCAGTCGGCTAGATAATTAAACCGGGAGAAAGAATGAGTCTGCTCGGTATCACGGTTAAAGGAAATGTACACCAAGTCCGCGCCCAGGAAGGCGAGTTTTCTTTTTACAGCAAAAAAGTACTCTACTCCGGCAAAACGTCTTCTCCTCTACAAGTCCTTAAATCGGGGCTCAAGTATTATTCGCATCTTTGGAGTTTTGCGCCTGTGGATAAGCTCGATGTATTCTATGGCGTTCAGAGACAAGTAATCTACCTTGTCGACAGAGCAGGTCACACTCACTATCGCATCGTAGGTACGTGGCCGCTCCCTATTTGAAACTATTTGGTTTTCCAATAGGGACTCGAAAACTTTGAATTTAATTTTTGAACGCACCCTTCCACTAATAATCAAACTGTCACTGTCAATTTATTCACTAAACTCAACATTTTCATCGTGGTTAATATCACGAACGAACAACATCTGCAAATTATAAAAATTTACTACCGTAATTTGGAGTCGATGACTGCAACGTTAAGAGCGTTAACTCCAATTTTCGGTCCTAATTTTCGCCCTAGTAGACAGGCAATAACAAGTTTAGTGCAAATAAATGAGTCTACATATTCGTTGTGTGATGTTGCAGTGCCAGTGAGACAACGGGTTGGTCGAAGTGTCGAAAATATCGCTGCCGTTCATGCGTCCGCAGCGAACGATCCAAATCAGTCAATTCCACGACGTTCTCAAGAATTGGGCATCGCCCAGACCACTTTATGGGGAATTTTGCGTAAAGATCTTGGTTTACACACATACAAAATCAAGCTGACTCAGGAATTGAAGCCGATTGACCATTTGAATCGACGTACGTTCTCCGATTGGGCTCTGGAAAAGACGCGCCAAGATGATGAATTTCATCGCAAAATCATCTTCAGTGACGAAGCTCATTTTTGGCTCAATGGGTTTGTCAATAAGCAAAACATGCGTTATTGGTCGGGTGGCAATCCACATGTGCTTCATGAATCACCACTTCATCCACAAAAAATAACTGTTTGGTGCGGTTTGCATGCCGGCGGCGTCATTGGACCATATTTTTTCGTCGACGATAACGATCATCACGTTATTGTGAATGCCCATCGTTATCGCGCCATGATTATCGATTATCTTTGGACCGAATTGGAAGATATGGACTTGGGCGACATGTGGTTTCAACAAGACGGTGCCACAAGCCACACGATACAATCGATGTATTGTAGAGTAAGTTTGATGAGCGTATTATCTCAAGAAATGGGACAGTCGGTTGGCCGCCTCGTTCGTGCGATTTATCGCCTCTAGACTATTTTCTTTGGGGCTACGTCAAGTCATTGGTCTATGCCAACAAGCCAACATTGAACGCGAAATAGCGGCCGTTTCGGCCGAAATGTGTGGCCGAGTCATCAAAAATTGGGTCCAACGAATCGACCGCTACAAACGTGCCCGCGGTGGCCATATAAACGAAGTCGAGTTCCATTCATAAATGTTTTGATTGCACTTCAAGCCGATAATAAAGTTTTTGAAATATCTCAAATGGTTTGCGTTTTATTTAAAAAAAAAAGTTGTCAAGTCCCTACTGGAAAACCCGATCTTTTTCCTTAAATGCCTAACATTGCTGGAATATCATTTCAAAGTACCTGCAGTTTCGCTCAACCGTTGTACTTAACAGACGACACCATTGAACATGGTAGTTTGGAAAAAAACCTAATTTCTTTGGGGTGTAGAAATTATGAAAAATTCAAACAGAAACAATATTGTATTTTAACTGGATTTTGATAAACAACATTATATCAAATAACTTGTAAATGTATTGCGTATCTAGCATATTTTCACCCAGAGTATATGGTACGCGACCAATGTTTAAATACACGTACTAAAACTAATGACTATACGCAGACTTGTGTTCCAAAGGAAATGACGTGAAGTCATTACCCTGCAACATTCTCTTTGAAAAAGATTATCCGTCGTAGATGTGCTCGTGACGAACTGTAAGTTTTTATATTGTATCCAGTGTAGTAGTAGCCACTTGTCCGAAGTCCTTCTTCTAACGACATAAAATGTATCTGCTCACAGCAGCTGTAGGGAATAAAATTACGTGAATTTTATGGCTACCCAACAGCACGTATTACCATTATTCACACCTGCCTGCGTAAGAACGCTAATACGTGACCACACATGAATATGCAAAAGATGTATCTGTGCCTGTTTCAAAATGCAGATGAGCTGTGCAAACATAATTTAATCAACTAAACTTCACAATACTCCCTTCTACCGCAGTTGTTTTGTCCCTTTAATGAGAATGTTAGCGGACACTAAATTTTCATTAATTATGTTCCTATCAAAGGGCACGCTTATGTCTTTTTGGTTGTGCTTTTTTTTTTATCGCCTTGCCATCCTTCTTGAAGTCGAATGTTCAAGGCTATTATTAAACTTGAATAAAGGCAAATGCTCGAACGTAAAGTCAATAGGAAACCGTTGGTTAGAGAAGTGCTTCGAGTAACAATTTTGATTTTCGTTTTCCATAAAGTTCTTTACCACTTCGTGAAAGTCGTAAGTAGCTCATTTGAAAAGTTTGCACAGTCCATGTCGCGGTCGGGTAATGGGAGGTCCTAGTTGATACGAAATACGAAAGAAAAAGTTTTTCTATTATTGCAATCCTTTGCACATTTGTTTCGTTTTCTCCTTCCTGATTTTTATGAAAATATTTTTATTCTAGCTCTTTGTTGAAATTACTTTCATATTGAGTGGAAATGGAAATTATATCACAGGTCAGGAACTTAACAGACACAAAGTCGCATTTATGAAAGTAATTGCTCGCCTTGTGAAGTCACCTTGAAAATAGTCCGACGTTGAAAACTACAAACCACTTCAGATTAATTGGCGTAGGTACTGTGCATTTAAATTTTGTAGAATAAACGAATTCAACGCCGTTGTAGAACATTAAGATAAAAATATTAAAATGAAACAGGTATTATTTGGTTCTTCATACTATTATTCGGTTTTGACGTAGTTGCACATAATAGGCCATCACATAAGGATGCGGTATGTAGATTGGTTGGTATGGTATAAAGATGTTTGAATTGAATTAATTTTTTAGTATGTCCAAATTATTTATGGGTTTTACTAAATTATCTAACCCTAAATCAATCCACAGTCAGACGCGTCCATTACAATCCGGAATAGGTTGCTACAAGTAGGCGGATACTATTTTTGCGCGAACACAAAACAACTAGCCACAAAAATCATACGAGTTGACCCCGTCATACTTCTTCTTCTCTATGGTTCTTTGAAATCAAGAGTATGTGTGAAAGTTTACCACTATTAAAGAGATAAAGTGGGCCATTACAGAATTTATTATTGATGCAATTATTCCGCCAGGTCACGAAAGTGTAGACAAGCAGAAGGAGGTCCACCTTCGGAAGAGTAACCGGCATTTATCATTCCTAATAATCATTGATAAATTACTGGAATAGAGAAATAATTATTGAAATGAGACAAAATTTCGCAGTGCAGAATGAATTTCGACTACAATACAGGTCATCCTATAACACTGTAGAAAATGCCGTGATTACAGAATTTTTGAAAAAATCGTTGGATGAAATTAATTTAGTAGATAAACGAAACTGGCAACCTATCACATTGGGAGAACAGGTTGAAAGCCCAGAAGAGGCGAGATCATAGTACAGGGAGCCCTCCTACAATATGGTATCCTACAACACGGTTTCGCTCTAGCACGATAGACAAATGGCGGAAACCCTTGTATAAAACCGTTTCGCTCTAACACGATAAGAAAATTACGGAGACCTTTGTGCAATACTATATGTACTTTCATAGCATTGAATAACATTTCCAATATGTGATGCTTTTTCTCCTTTTAAAAAACGATCCAAGATTCGTATCTTTACTTATAAAAACGTAAATTTTCTCTTAACACCTTGCACAATTTTCACGAGTTTGACTCGTTATGAAAATTTTAGGCTAAACTTGGATTTCATGAGTCAACCGCGTTGTTTAATTTCATGTCAATCATGCATATTTAACCGGAATTGCCTGAGACTGAAACTTGGTGTTTCAAAAATAAATCGCAAATTAAAGATGGAAGCTGTGGCGATTCCGCCAGATCCCACGGCTCGCCTTCCTGAAAAAAACCCCATAACCATAACCCGGGTCTGCACCAGCTTTCGCTAATGCAATTCGCATTAGCATCTTAGATGCTTCACGCATCAAACAGACCCAATTATTATAACCCTAAAATCCCTATAAAGAAAACTTACCTTCATGCATCCCTTCGCATACAATTTTTCATAAGATTTCTTTGTTTTCCTATTTGGTATTCTGAACCAATTCGGCACCAGACAAATTCCTGTAAACAAAATAATTCGGATTGCAATCAATGTAACCGTCATGACAGGGACCATAAATATCGCGCCGTCTATTTTCCCAGCCGCGTCATATACCATACATACACATTGCCTGGCAACCTTTTTTGTTTGTCTTACCAACAAACAACCCAAGCAGCTGCATATAATTAGCGCAATAGACGCTGAAACCAAATTCTCCAGCATTTCCTCATGCAAATATGAACCCGGTTTCTATTGCAGCCAGAGATGCCATAAACATCCAATTTGCTTTTAGCACCTTTTTTTCCTAACGTCGAAAATAGCGACGAGGCATCGTATAAACATGACCCTCATTAAAGAGCGAACCATTTGGTTGCCTTTTCTTTTGTCTTTGCCGCCTGCCTGTTTCGCTGTTCCACTGCACGTGTGAATAGCATTGATCTCAACGATCCCACACATACCACCATGACCTGTATTACAAGATCTGGTTTCCTATACCACCAAGAGAGAATTTACGTTTCCCTGGTGGTAGGTAAAAAACGATGTCCTTATTGGAGAGGATATCGTTTGAGTCTTATTCCATCCTCCGACCACGCTGGTCGCACGGCGAAACTCCCGCTCTCCGCGCCACTAGCGGAGAAGCGTAAACAGTAACACGCGAATATATACCCGGAGTCGTGTGTGTTTTATTTTTCAACTCTAGGAAGTTTTAGTTTATTTTTCCACGTAAATTTATCCGTGAATCTATGAAATAACGTAAATTTATTGATCCCAAATTGTTTATTATTGAAAACATATAGTGCGGCAAAAAAAAATCGGTATACAATAGTCTCTTTGATAAAACAATATCCTTAAGTTCATACGAAGTGTTCAATAGTTTTTGTGAAAACGTATAAATCATACAAAAATGTAAAAGACAAACAATAAACAATTTATAAATTTCATTTAACTGTCTTGTGGCGGAGTTTTACTTCTTGTGTGTGACAATTTTTCGATTTGTTAACTGGTGGACTTTGTTTCGGTGAGGATGGGGAGTGAAGTGAACCGTGTGCCCGTGTCCGGCATCAATACTTCTCCTCCCCACAAAGCTACTCCCGATCATTCGGTCCGTGTCGCGCCGTTTCAATGGAACGGGAATACCGCGACCATCGCGGCCTAAGATGCAATTTCTCTTCTGGGTCTGCCCAGGTTTCCAACCAGGAAACCAGCCATCCCTGCACTTAGCGAAACCCAGGTAATAACAGACAGAGATATGTCTAAAATTACTATACCTGGTTATAACTTAGTGCCTCTATTCTCCCCACATCGTGGTGTAGTCACATATATACAAAATTATAGTGCTCATCAGCTTCTGACACAATTTGGGGTTTGCTCCAATACAGAATTTAATTTCTCGTGGCGAAAGCTTCACGTCCGTAAGCATATCATATATTACTGTTTTCTTTACAGACGCCCAAACTTGGATGGAAACGATGCTCTAGCTAATTAATTATCTAATATCGATAGGAACTTGACCCCATATCCGCATAATAAAATCGTTATTTCGGCTGATATCAATGCGCATAGCTCTCTGTGATTTTGCCACTCCGGACACACAATCCTGTCCAGCTCTTTCCTCATTCAAATAGTTTAATTCGACTTGTCAATAAGCCAACACAGGTACCAGACATAGATGGTCATTCCGCCAACACAGTGGACATATTTCCCACCTCCCACCCGAACAAATACATAATTGAAGTTTCGTTGCCTTGGGTACTTCAGACCAATGTGTCGTGTCAGCTGAATTTGCTCTAACCAATAGTGACGTTAACGAGAAAATCCCCAAAAGAACAGTTGGGTTCTACGAGAAAGGCAACTGGGAAGGTTTGAACGACTTTTGGGGAAGTTGAATTGGTCGTTATTTTACTTCAATAACGATGTTGGCATTATAGCGGCCCCATTGACAGGCACGATTCTTTTTCGTATGCGGACCTTTATTCCACACATGGTAAAGACTATCAAACCCAAGAAAAATATGTGGCTCGAATCAGATGCACAGAACCAATTAAGGCTAAAGAGTTGAACTTCTGGTTATATACATCATGCAACACTGAGGAAAACCGGGAAAGATTCAAAAGAGCAAAAGAGAAATGACTGCAGTGTACATATTCAACGCGCAAAGTTCTTGCATGACTAGAGTCAGACAAAAAATATTACACTCTCGCATATATAGTCCAAACTTCTGGGAATTTGCAGAAAATATCCAAAACTCAGTCTCTTCATTCATTCCTTCGTTTATAGTTTTAACAGACTAGTCGCCAGTGCAATAGACAAGGTAAATCTAGTTGCTACACATTTTGTAGCCAACACAACGCTGCCTGATACAACATCAACGCCGCTTCAACTTAAGCGTAAATAGCACACCATGGGTCAGATTCACTTTCGAACACTTATTGTTGTCCGAATACTCAAGAAACTCAATCAAAGAATCCACTGATTTGGGTGGTACTACCCCAATTGTCTTGAATATATGTTCTCTCGCTAAACCACTGCGGAAACTCGTCCATTTGTCTTATTCTATTCGCCGTTTCCCAAGTAGACGGTACTCAGCGAACATTCAGTCAATTTCCAAAAATGACCACAAATTGCCCCCGTCTTCTTATCGATCTACAGCACTAACTTCTATTCTCTCGAAGGTAATGGAATGACCCATTAACTTTCAACTTTCAAAATATCTCAAATGATGAATCAAATGATCTCCGCAATGACCACCAATATGGCTTTTGTACCAACGGGTTCACAAACAATCAGATGGCGTATCTTATCGAAAAGTGGAGCCCATTCCATCCGCTACTTCGATGGGAGCAATTCGCATTGCCTATTTCAAAACCTTCCGACGGAGTATCGCATCCAGCCCTTTTCTCGAAATTAAATTCCTATGGAGCTGACTATTCACTGACCCGATGGATAAGAAATTATATTTCTAATCGTTCTACCCAAGTAGATTTGTGGGGTTGAAGTGTGTATGCCGACGTACGGCAAGTATTCCATTAACTCCCCAACGATGTTGCTGCACGAAAATGATCCTCAGGAGACAGGAAAACACTTTTAATTTGCTTAACTCTGTTTTAATCGTTATTTTTATTTTTCAATATTTAATTTGGCTCACAAGTATCCTTATTGAAATGTACACAATATACTATTTTACACTCTATAACTCCAATACACAATTGCTTACGGTGGTGAAATTTTGCAGTTTTTTGCTTTTGTTATATTTAAAATGAGCAGCGACGCGACCGTACGATTTGATTATTCGATAGTGACTGGTGTGAATTAGGGTTGAAATCGTGATTTCTGCTTTTTACACATTGATCCGCCAATGGTAATCATGCTCTCTTGTGTGTTCCCCAACTCACCACACTCACCGAGGTCGAAACGTACTTGTGTATTCGTTCGACGTCGATGGGCGTAGCCAAAATGGAGAAATCAAACGGGAAAGCACAATAACCCCGGGTTGATCTGGCTTAGTGTGTGTGCGTCAGTGCCGTGTATGCGGCTGGTCTACTGACCTAGTGATGATCTCTTAGGTCATCGCACTATAGCAAGACAGAAATAGCAAGACACCATAGCCGTACCACTGGGTCACCAGGTCATGTCAGTAGCTACATCTGATACCAACACACACAACCAAAGCTACCACGAGATCACAGCATATCATGTTTTCTGTTCTCTCATTCTTCATGTCCGTCAATTACCCTATTAACAAAAGTCACTCACACTTTGACGGGTGTGAGGTTGAGAAAGCAGAGGCGTGGTCTCTTTTGGTTGCCTGTGTGTGGAATGAAATATGAATTTCAACCCTAATTCACACCAGTCGCTATTCAATCCTCATTGCTCGCAGTCACGCTGCCGCACGAGTCACTATCCAACCACAGCAGCGTACACACGTTACGCTGCATTCAGAGTCGCTTAACATTCACTACACCGTGCGCAAGGAGTTATAAATTGTCCGCGACGCGCACACACCCGTTACCACAGTCGAGTGACAAGAGAAAAGTTCTCGCGCGAGTACCAGTATATTTCTAATGTACAGGGATTTTCCCTAATATAGTGACCTTGTGACAATCGCACATAATTTATAAAAGCCTACGGCAAATTATAAAATTAAGGAACAATAAAAATAAGAAAATTATTAAACTAGACAACTCCCACAGTGTGTTTGTTATTTTTGCTCTTTCCTTGGTGCTTTTACTTTGGAATTATTTATCCAGTGACGTTGGGGATGAAGTGAATACTTACCATACGTTGGCATACGAACTTCAACCCCCACAGATTTCAATGGTTTTTAAATCTACCTTCCATCACATTAATGGAGGTGTTTCCCGTGGTTCTGTACAGTAGTCCCGCCCACTCTCTTCCTCTTTATAAATGATCTCTTGTCCATTACCCGCAACTCAATTCAGCAGATTATGCTTAAAACATTGAATCCTGACCTCAACAAGATATATCAATGGGAATTATCTACCCGAGTAGGATTCAATGCCTTAGAAACGCAGAGCTGCCTCTTGTCGTCAAAGACAAACCCCAAAGGAAATACACTCTCGATGAACAGCACTTGTATCGACGAAGCTAAAGGACTATCAACCCCAGCACTCGAACTAATTCTGCTCTTAATTGGAACGACCACTCAATTGTATGGGGTTCCTTACGGGATGCAAAATATACTTCACTCCATCCAACCTGGACATTATCTACAAGGCGTACATTCGTCCCAAAATGAAGTGACATCCCCGGACTATTAAGAAAAATGAAAGAGAAATAAGAAGTGCAGTTGCTTCTTCGATACGCGCAAAATATGCAGCTCGTCTCTGAGTGCCAATTATGGAGAAAATGGAAAAGGCACTCAACATTTGAAGATTGCCATAAAAAAGAATTCATTGGGTCGTAACATAATTAAACAAAAACACTTAAAATTTATAAACACCTTAAAGAACATGGAGAATCTTCTGTCAACCCAAAAAGAGCTTTGCAATTCATAACACAAAACATCAAGAAGACACTGCGTCGGCTGATCATTGGGTTGCCAGGCTGTGTCCAGAAATAATTCTGAACATTATAACGAAAAAAGGAAGAACTGTACAGGGTTTTAAGGTGTCTAAGGATTGTGTGACGCTACTTCTGTGCAGTAGTACGTCTGGGACTTTGTGACAAAACTTTTAGTTTATAAATCCTTAAATCCGTGTGCATATAAATACGTCAATAAAAACGCCTTACCGATAAGATGGAGAGCAAATTTTAACATTTAAGGTTATGTAAAGCCGAAAAATGTTTGCTCCAGACCTTATTATTTTTCGATACTGATTCATGTTACCCACAAGAATTCAGTCATCCCAACGTTTAAATAATCTTCATCCTCGGCACTACAACCGGGATCCGGTCTTGGCCTTATTTAACAAATCTCTTCACCGATCCCGATTTCGAGCTGATGTCATCCACTTCGGCACTCCCAGGCTCTGGGCGTCCTGGTCTACGCCATCCCTCCATCGCAGACAAGGTCTGGCACGCTGTCTCCTTCCATACATCCTGCCACAAAGGCATTTCCGGCAGGCTCCTTTTCGCTCGTTCAAGCTAGGTGTCCTGCCCACCGGAGTCTACCCAGCTTGATTTTTCTTACAACATTAGCTTTAAGGTAGATTACGTACAACTCATGGTTGTAGCGTCTCCGGAATCGTCCTCCCTCACATACGGGGCCAACAATTCTCCGTAAGACCTTCCTCTCGAACGCGGCTAAGAGTTCAGAGTGCCTTTTATTGAGCACCCAGGTCTCAGATCCATACATGAGTACTGGTAAGACCATGGTCTTGTACAGTAGTAGCTTGGATGTTCTGACTAAATTTCGGGATTTAAAGAGACTTGATAGACCATAGTAGGCTTTGTTGGATTTGATCAGGCGTTCGCGTATTTCTTCTTCCATATTGTTATCGGCTGATACTATTGTTGTATTCCAGAATACTACCCTTATTAAATTTAACACTGAATCTCCTAACACATCCTTAAAAACTTCACTTAACATATATTACATTCTCACTTAATACATACCATTCATAAACATTCACAATATTACCAGTTACAGCACACTTAATAACCTGCACCTTTTGATTTATTGAAAACATAGCAACTTGGATTTTCGTTCGAATTGAATGTGAAATGTCACAGAAAAAAAAATAGATAGAGAAAAAAAGTTCAGTTAAAAAGGTTCGTTGGAGAGAAAAAATTCATTTCCGAATAGTTCTGAACGAAAAAAATTATAGATTGATTTTGAATTTAAAAAAAAGAAGGAAGAAAGAAAGTAATTGAGAAATAAAGCAAGAAATAAGTAACTAAAAGAAGAACGGAATTAGATTAATACTTGATTTGTTTTACATCAATTTAATTGAAATAAGAAAAAGAAGAAAAGGAAAAGTAATAAGTCCACGCTCTTCCCTCATACCGAGGAAGCACGGCGTTCGGACATATAACACTGGTGGCAGCGGTGGGATCCAACCAAAGGATCCCAAATAAAAAGAAGAAAATAAGAAGAAGAAAAATACGTATGAAGAAGATACAGAGAAAAATTGAATCGAGACGGAGTGTGATTTCAATAACAAATGAAAAAAAGGTGAACGTCAAAGGAAAAAAGTGAAAATAAAATGAAACCAGATGAAAATAATGAAAAGAGTTAAATTTTAAACATTTTAATTAAAACTTTCATATGTATACAAATTTAAATAAAACCAGAAAAAGGTTAATATGGAGTGAAAATTGGATCTAGTCATCACTAATTCAGTGCGTTGCAACCGGTTTTGTCGGAGTGATATAGAAAATATTAATAAATCTTCGCCAGTGAAAACGGACATACAACAGAGAAAAAAAAAAAACAAGAAAAAAAAATTTTTTAAACAAAACAAAATTTAAAACAACAAAAAAAAAATGTTTATAAGAAGAAGAACAAAATAAACAAAAAAAATTTAAAAAAAAAAAAAAAAAAATTATTATAATAAAGGGAACACAAAAGAAATAATCAAATAAGAAGAAGAAAAAAAAATTTTTTCAAGAAGAAAAGAGAGAAAAAAAAACAAAACAGGAGAAATAACCAAACCAAAATAAGAAGAAAAAAAAAAAAACCTCGACATAAAGCAACGAAATAAAAAGAAAAAAAAGGGAAAGCAGAAAAGACCAGGATATTCAACTTCTAGGGCGTGAAGTCTGCCTGGCAAGAATAACAAAATAATATAAAATATAGAAAGGAACACAAAGAGGAACTCTACGACACAACAAAGAAGAAAAACAAAGGACAACAATAAGAAATTCAACAAGACTTCTATCAACATCTAGAGTAGTAAGAATTTTTTTTATATTTTGTTTTTTCTCTCTTCCTTTTTTTTTGTAGGAATATTTTACTTGGATTTTTTTCCTTTTTCAAAAAAAAAAAGAAGTGTTTTCTCGATAGAAATTTTGAAAATTCTCTTTTCAGTTTTTTTTCGAAGACATTTCCGTTTCTTTTCCTTCTCGTCGAAAATTTTCTTTCTTTTCAGTTTTGGGTCCAAACCATATCGTTTCCATATATATATATTGAATAATAACATAAAGGCCATTTTTTCATAAACCATATTTTTAAGAATTGATAACAAATTTTCGCCATACTTTAATTCAAATTTTCAATATTACGAGCCCATATTACACGAGACAGGCGGCTAGGCAGGGGGAAGAACAATTCCACTATCAACAGATACTCAGTAAAACCCCTGAAATGGCTCTCTCTGTCGGAATTTCTGATGTTTTCAGAATCGTCCCTACCTTTGACGGGAAACCCTGCGACTTAGGTAAATTTATTTCCGGGGGAGACGTTTTATTTAGATCCATAAAGAAGGCAGACCCGGATATATACGAGACATTTTTAGATCTAGTCAAAAATAGACTAGAGGGTCATGCTTATGATCTGATCAGGTATAGCAAAATCGCTAAGTGGGAGGATTTAAAAGATAAACTCGAATCGGAATATAAAGAGGAGCAATCTCGGTCGACGGCACACAATGAGTTGATTTCTCTGAAACAACGCTACAGAGAAACCGTCCGGGAATACGGTGATAGAGTCGCGAATGCTCTAAGGACTTTAAACTCTGCCACGTGTGAAATAACAGCAGACGCGGTGGTTAGGGAATATTTAATAGAAGAAAACAAAAAATTGGCCGTACAAACATTTGAAGATGGACTAATGAACGAACAGCTAAAGATACTAGCTAAAGTCCATGGGGGAAATAATTTAAAACAGTCGATTGCACATGTAGTATCACATGGTGCTCGAATGGACAACTCTCCCAGGTCATATCAATATAACGAAAAACCTACATTCAATAGTATAGTCTGCCAAACCGGTGGTAAGCCAGGGCATACACAAGACACATGTTATCGGAACATGCAATCCAACTTTTTTCCGAATAGACAACCCATAAAAAGGGAATATAACATTGTATGTAATTTCTGTGGACGGAATAATCACACAGAGAATGAGTGTAGACACAAGATATCTAGGAATGGATCGGCTTCAACAAATTACCAACAAGGTACAACAACGCGTAACCCATTCCGAAATAATCCTACAAACTCTGAAAATCGTTTTGGTGAAAATTCTAGGAGCACCAATAGACAAAACGATAGACAAAATGTTCACTTTTCTCGGGTGCAAGAGTCGGAAAACGAGGCCTGACGCCAACCAAAATTGATGGAAGACAGACCAAATTTTTCTGTTTACAGCATTAGATCTTTGGAAATAGATAACGACAAATTTAATGAAACTCCTACCCAAATTTACCTTGAGCCAGCTTATGATTATCCTAACCATATGAATACAAATATAAAAGAAGTTGAACCAAACCCTAATATAATGACTCCGATTCAGACTGCAATTCTGGAAAATAATTCAGCAACTAAGACTGAAAATCCGAAATTTTCAGCAGTATTAAAGACTGAAATCGCTAATATCTCAGATATCCCTATTGACAACGCAGACACTTCAGCAACCAAGACTGAAAACTCAGCAGTATTAAAGACTGAAAATTCGGATCCTGCAGAAAATATACAAACAGAAACCCCTAATATTCCGGCTATCCCAATAGACAACCACGGCACTTCAGCAACAAAGACTGAAAATTCAGCAGTGTTAAAGACTGAAGACCCAATAGTTGCAATAAAATTCGAAACCCAAGTCAGTTCAGCAGCTAATACTGATGAACAAATCTTTTCAGCAGCAAAGACTGACGGATTAAATGTTTCTACAGCAGATATAACTGAAGAAATAGTTCAAACAGCAAATAGGACTGGGAACCAAGATGTTCTAACAGCTAATAAGTCTGAAGAACTATTCGAATCAGTAAATGAGACTGAGAAACTAAACGATCCATCAGCAGTGAGTAAGACTGAAAAGGTAGACGTTCCGACAGCAGTTAAAGCTATGGACAATGACAACACTAAGCCGAAAACAATAAATATTTTAAACAACGAAAACAAACACAAACACTTACTCAAACACGAAATAATAAAAAATGAAAATAATAATTTAACTAAAATAGGTATTGTAAAGAGTAACTATATAAATACATTACAAGTCTTTTTTTTCAACAATAAAAATTTATTCCAATGCAAAATACAAAAAAATAAAAGGTTACACCGTCATTTAAATTATTTAAGATCATTTTTCAAGAAGATTTTTGGTAATAATCATCTTTATTCAATCATCATGGTAATAGGCCCAAAAAGGTTTTGGAAAATTTTCCATAAATTTAAGGAAAAGATAAACACATAACCAATGGCCGTTGTTTTATTATTCAATATATATGAAATAATCTAACAATTGTAGGAAATGACGGAAATGAAAAAAAAAAAAAAAAAAAAAAAAGTTAATGAGGGGGACGAAAGAAAGAAAATTTTAGAGGTAATATATATTGGAAATTTTAGAATTTATATATATTCGGACGAAAAGGGAAAGAAGGGAAATTTTAGAGGTAATATATGTATTGGAAATTTTGGAATTAATATATATATTCGAACGGAAATGAGAATTTTGAATATTAATATTATGTAATTAATATAATAAGTAATAATAACTTTTGGATTAGAAAATAAAAGGTTCCAAGGAGAAATATTTAAATTTAGTTAGGTAATATGTAATGTAAATAGACTATTTTGACTATTTTTCTAGTGTTAAGAACTTTTTGATTATTGAAAAAATTTAGTTAATATATAATGTAAATAGATTATTTTTCTAGTATTAAGAACTTTTTGATTATTGTAACCTTTGATGAAAGATTAATTTTGAAAACCTTTGTAATGTAATTGAACGAAAATCCAAGTTTTTAATTAATCTTAATTTAATATATAGTTACTAGAAAATTATTCTCTTCAAGGATAATTTTCTTTCTCGAAGAAGGGTGGGATGTTGTATTCCAGAATACTACCCTTATTAAATTTAACACTGAATCTCCTAACACATCCTTAAAAACTTCACTTAACATATATTACATTCTCACTTAATACATACCATTCATAAACATTCACAATATTACCAGTTACAGCACACTTAATAACCTGCACCTTTTGATTTATTGAAAACATAGCAACTTGGATTTTCGTTCGAATTGAATGTGAAATGTCACAGAAAAAAAAATAGATAGAGAAAAAAAGTTCAGTTAAAAAGGTTCGTTGGAGAGAAAAAATTCATTTCCGAATAGTTCTGAACGAAAAAAATTATAGATTGATTTTGAATTTAAAAAAAAGAAGGAAGAAAGAAAGTAATTGAGAAATAAAGCAAGAAATAAGTAACTAAAAGAAGAACGGAATTAGATTAATACTTGATTTGTTTTACATCAATTTAATTGAAACAAGCAAAAGAAGAAAAGGAAAAATAATAAGTCCACGCTCTTCCCTCATACCGAGGAAGCACGGCGTTCGGACATATAACAACTACTTCAAATTCGTGCTCCACTACCCTGATACTTTGACCAACGTTAGTTCTTCTCTTCGCAGAAGTTGCCGTAATGTGCTTAGTTTTTCCCTCATTAATGTGCAGTCCCAGTTTTTGTGCCGCCTGCTTGATTTTGGTGAAGGATTCCTGTACCGCCGCTTCGGTTCTACCGATGATCTCGATGTCATCTGCGTAGGCAAGTATCTGGCTGGACTTGGTGATAATAGTCCCTCTAGTTGTGACGCCAGAGTCACGGATTGCTTTCTCCAACGCCAGGTTGAAGAGGAGGCAGGCCAGGTCGTCCCCTTGTCGGAGCCCATTAAAGATGTTTATTGGTTTGGATAGTAATCCCGTGCGTCATGGTCAACCTACAAAGCCGTATCAATTTGTTTGGAATGCCGAACTCTCTTATGGCATTATATTGTTCTACCCTGGCTATGCTGTCGTAGGTGGCCTTAAAATCTATAAATATATGATATAATGGAATCTTAAACTCCTGACATTTTTCCATCGGCTGCGTAAGGGTGAATATCTGGTCAATCGCTGATTTGCCTGGGATGAAGCCACACTGCTATTGACCAATGATGACTTTAGCGTATGGGGCTATCCGATCTTGTAGGATAGAGGAGAGCATCTTATAGGCGATACTCGGAAATGTTATAGTTGCTGCACACTGTGACATCTCTCTTCTTATGTATGGGTCAAATTATACCGCGACGCCAATCTCCCGGCATCTCCACTTGCTCCCATACGTGGACCACGATCTCATAAATTGCGTGATGTAACGCTATCCCTCCTTGTTTGATCAACTCAGCTGGTCTGCCGTCAGCTCCGGGGGCTTTATTTGATTTGAGCTGTCTTATAGCTTTTAATGTTTCCTCAATGCTTGGTGGCGGCAGCAGTTGGTCTTGATTTTGCATTGGTGGAGCCTCCAATTCTTCTGTGAGCTGACCATTTAGTAATTCATTGAAGTGCACCTCCTATCGCTCCAGAATGCATTCAGGATCGGTGATCAGATTATCCTCTTTATCCTTGCAGTAAGTGCAGCGTGGTGTGTACCGCGTCATACTGCGGATTATTTGGTAGAACTTCCGCGCCTTGTGCGGACCTCGCTCTCTACTTTTCTCTATTTCACAGACAAGGTTTTTTTCCCAGGCACTTTTCTTTTGTCTGTGAAGTTTTTTTTTGCGGATCTTCTGAGCTCTTTGTATTTCTCCTCGCGTACCCGCGTCGTATAAGACTGCTGCATTGCGCAGTATGCAGCATTCTTACGTTCAGTCGCTAGTTTGCACTCATCATCAAACCAGTCTCTCCGATCTCTACGACTACTGCCTAAGATGGAGTTGGCAGTACTAATGACAGTATTGTTAAGGCGTATCCATTTCTCTTCTACGCCCGGCATTCTGGCCGCAGGACTTACTCTCCCTCCGACGAGCTCTTCGAGGGCGAGTCTTAACGCATGACCAAAGGTGTTGCTGGTATTCTCATTGCATAAGGCAGCCGTGTTGATTCGAACCTGATCCGCAGACGCAATACGTCTCCGTAAGGCAATCCGCGCTCGGAAAACTGTACCAACAAGATAGTGATCCGAGTCGACGTTGGCACCTCGGTACGTTCGTGCCGTCATCAGGCTCGAGGAGTGGCGGCGATCTATCAGCACGTGGTCAATTTAGTCGCGAGTGGCTCCATCAGGTGATACCCAGGTGGATATCTTCACGCAGAAACTTGGTACTTGCAACGACCAAGTTTTTCGATGCTGCCAGTCCGATGACTCGTAGTCCATTGTCATTAGTGTTCTCATGCAAACTATGGAAAGCTGCGTAGTGCCTGAAAACCGGCTCCCGACCTATTTTCACATTAAAATCACCAAAAACGATTTTCACATCGTATCTTGGGCAGGCATTGTGGGCCCGTTTGACGTTCTCGTAGTATTCTTCTTTTCGGTCTTCAGGAGACTCCTCTTTAGGTCCGTGGACGTTTATAAGGCTTATGTTCTTAAACTTGCCTCGCACGCGAAGAGTGCATAGCCTTTCGTTTATTGCATTAAGCCGATGATGGCAGGCTTCAATTTTTGGCTGACTAGAAAGCCTACTCCGAGCACATGGCGTTTTGCATAACAGCTGTAATAAATGTCATACTCCTTTCTTTGAATAACACCACTCCCCGTCCATCTTATTTCTTGTAATGCTGTTATGTCGGCCTTATATTCGTATAGGGCATCGGCTAGCTGCTGTGCAGCTCGAGCTCTGTATATTGAGCGAAGGTTCCATGAAAAAAATCTTAAATCGTTTAGCCATTTTCGCTTCCGTGGTCGTCGTCGTGTATTCGGTCCATGTCCGAGGCTTGTTAAATTTGCCATAATAATTCGTTATTACTGGTATGGTTATTAGCCTTGCGCCAACCTTTCTCAGGATTAAAATAATCTTCCTACCACCTAATTAACAACTTTTCGTAACGTAACCCCCTTTTTTGCACTAGCTCTGAATCTTACATATCGTAGCTTCGCACAACACGGCCGTTTCTAAGAAACTATCGACCGTATTATAGGTGTGCGTGTGGGGGGTATGGGTACCTGTCATTTGGAGTTTTGTGTTGCTCTTTGTTTGACTTTCTTTTAGTCGAGTGCCGGTCCGGGGGCTGGTTCACAAAAAGCCCCACTGAATTCGCACTTGGGACTACGATTGATCCCCAACACGGAGCGGATACGGCACCAATAACAAACACTTTGATAGTATGGCAATAATTCATTTATTTGATTCTATTGACTCTAAAACTATAAATACAGGATTGTGGAAAAGTGATTAATTTTGTTGAATTCTGTAACTCTGAACTTGTCTTTTCTTTATTTTTTGTTAATAGACTGAATGATAGCCACTGTTAATATAAATGGTGAGGGTTCGATATAAATTTCATAAATATAGACTTGTGGAAAAGTGATTAATTTTGTAATTCGACAACACAACGCGCGGGTGTAAAACTGACTTTAATTTATACGCTACTCGCGACCACGCTCGACTATCGTAGGGACTTGCGACCTGTGGTTGACTTCAGAAATTCGACTGATTAAATAGACTCGTGCAGGGTCTGTCATCCGTTAAGGGTGGTTTTCGTTTTTGGGAGAAACGTGCATTTTCTCTTACAGCGACCAATCAGAGAGGATCTCCCTGAGTTGATCACGGCGGAGATGCGTTGTAGTTCGTGTTGCCAGGTCGTGGCAAACAAAAACAAAAAAAGGAAATGAGAACAAGGAAATAAGAAAAAGGGCATCATGACTGTGTGTCTGCAGCTGCGCAAATTGTCTGCCTGTCATTAGGGCGACTTGTGCCATCAGCAAATAGGATAGTCGCACAATGATGCTGGCAGCCTATGTAGGATTCATGTTTACATGCTGAAGAATTTCTTTCTCGGCTACTGGGCGCGAGATGCGCGGACAAGTTTTGTCGGTTGGACTAAACTTGGGATGACTTTGAATAAGTCGGGGAAATGTGCTGCGCACGTGTGTGGCAGGGTAAGCTAGTTAACAAGGGGCGCCGATTGGTTTTCCGATGTATGTTGCATGTTGGTAATTCTTTTCAGGGAATTATGGTGATGCAACATAAGAGCGAACGATATTTCGTTTTCGGGGAATTTGGATGATGCCATATAGCGATGCAGTAAATGCATGTACCGGGTTTTAAATCTCAGTAATTTGATATGCTGCCTTATGGTTTGAAAAGCTGAATTCTGTGATGCATTAACTGCATGGAGGGAAGAATTCAGTTGATGCATCATTTACATAATATTATGGCCTTTGGAAGGGTACCTTTTACAGGTGGTATATGCCAACGAAAGGGATTGGGGTTGGCGTTGTACGCAGTCTGCGGGCGAAATTGTGGTTGTAATTGTGGGTTGGTTCTCAGCGTAATATAGAGAACCCCCACAGGCTACTTGAACTTTTAAATAATTATTATATAAAAATTATTTTAAATACAGCTACTACTTCTTAAAAATTAATGCGTTTGAATTTTTAATTGTTTACAAAATCGAATTAAATTAGCTTTTTAATATTGTAGAGATAGCGACCTTACCGACAGATAGAGACGTCGACCTTACCGACAAGTAGAACTATCGCGCTTCGTTACCACCAAGCCAATGGCGGGAAACAGAGTCGCGTCAGTTGCATAGCACTATCCATACAAGACAGACGTTTACATTCATAATAAGACAAATACATATATTTATACATCCACGTGTATTAACCGCTGTTCTTATTTAGTGACTTACCACCCACTTCCAACGATGGTTATGGGCCCAGAGATACGCAAGTAAAGCAGTTACACGCGTGGCATTCAACAGACGAATCGTCTTTTTGGTGATAGTGAGTGAAAGGTTCCAGCGCTCCGTAATACAATCGAAAAGGTATCGAGGAGAATATTACGAACAAGATGGGAACGGATCAGAAGCCTTCGATCGATAAATTAAATGGATCGAATTACGCCACCTGGTCATATCAGGTGCAGATGACACTGATGGAAGCTGATTTATGGTCCGTTATAGAACCAGGAGAAGACTCACCAGCGGACAATGCAACCGAAACTTAAAAGAAGCAATACGTATCCAGACAGAGCAGGGCTCACGCCAAGATTGCGCTTGCGGTTTGCGACGAACAGCAAATGCACATTCGCAACAAAGGATCGGCCACGGAAGTCTGGGACGAACTGCAGAACCTCTACGCACCGAGGGACAGCAAGTTTCACACAGTGCAACTGAGAAGAGAACTCTACAATCACAAGATGAGCGACAGTGGAAACATGGAGAATTACTTGGGACAGATCAACAAAACTATAGGCGATTTGTCTAGTGTTGGAGATGTCATAGACGACAGCGACATCGCGATGATAATACTGTGCGGCTTATCCACCGATTACGACAACGTAGCGTCGAATTTGTGTAATCTTCCCGCAGATAAGTTCAAGAGTGCAACTGTAAAAATTAGGTTACTTGCTGAGGAAGCAAGACGCCGAGAAAGCGGTGCAAATAAAGAAACGGTATTAATGGCCTTTAGCAAAAAGAAGCATGAGAAGAATAAGGAACCGTTTGATAAGAAGAAAGCCAACCCGAAAACTGTATGTTATGTGTGCCAGAAACCTGGACATATTGCTAGATTCTGTCCAGAACGAAAGAAAAAGCAAAACGAGTGTGCAAACTCCAACATAGTGGTATTAAGAACGTCATGCGGCCCAATGGGGATAGGGCGAGACAGCTGAATCATTAACTCCGGCGCGACGCACCACATGACACCGAACGAGAATTATTTCTCAAAAGTAAGTAAGAGTGACAATAATGAAATCACAATGGCAGACGGGAGTACAACGCCAACTTTGGGTCGAGGAACTGCGAGCATAAGGATAAAGAATGCTCCTACTGAGATCACTGAGTTCGAAGCTAGAAACACAATTTTAGCTCCGGGACTCGACTATGGTATCCTGTCAGTGAAAAGTCTAATCGAAAATGAGAAGAAAGTCATCTTCGACGAAGACGGATGTTCCATTCTGAGCAAAGAAGACAAGCCACTGATCAGGGCACGACTACAGGGAAGGCTGTACATAGTGGACACTAAACCAGGACGAAAAAGCGCATCGTTGAATGCCATATCAAAGGAAGTCAACGTGAAAACCTTAGCACTTGACAAATGGCACCGGAGAATGATGCACGTGAGCAAAAACAAAATCCTGGAGATGGCCAAGAAAGAAGTGGTGATCGGTATGAAAGTAAGTAATGAGAATTCGACGCAATGCGATGATTGCTTAGCCGTTAACCATTCCCGAAACGCAATTTGGCAAGGGACAAAAATGGCAAGACAAACCTCATACTCGATGGGACCACTGGATGAAGCAAGTTGGGGAGGAAACAGATATATGATGAGCATCATAGACGATGCAAGCAGATACGCATACGTGAGTTTCCTACAATACAAAAGCCAAGCCTTTGTGAAATTCAAGAAATGGTTAACTGAAGAGGAAAACCAGACGAACAAGAAGTTAAAGCGACTTAGAACTGACAATGGTCTAGAGTTTTGTTCAAACATTTGGAAACAATATTGTCAGGAAAAGGGTATCATCCATGAGACAACGATGATACATACACCACAGCAAAACGGAGTAGAAGAGATGCTCAATAGGACGATACTTGACCTATTACGAGCAACGCTACACGACACAGGATTGCCAAAGGCGGCATGGGCTGAACTGGCGGACACAGCTGTACACATAAGAAACAGAGTTACAAATTCTCACGACAACCAGAGGACGCCCAACGATATTTGGACTGGGAAGAAGCCGAACGTGAGTTACTTCCGTGAAATTGGATGTGAGGTATTCGTGCACATACCCAAAGCAAAGAGAAAATCCAAACTCAGCCCCAGAACGAAGAGAGGAAGACTCATTGGTTACGCTAAGAGAGGACGTGGATACCGCGTGTGGCTAGAAGACGAGCAACGGATCGAGGAATCGAGAGACTGCGTCTTCAAGGAAGCACACTACCATGATGAGTCCAAAGTAGCTAACCCGGACGAGGGAACAAAAGAAAATTGCCCAGAAACAGTCCAAACCGAGGAGCCAAGGGAAAATGAGAGTGAAGGAGAACTCGACGGAGATGAGGAGCACACAGTCGCGGAATCATCTACAATGGAGGTAATACAGCTGGACGAAGACGATAATGAACCAGTACCGTCAACACCGAACGTGATCGAAATCGATAGCGAGGGGCGAGCGACACGAACAAGGCGAGGAAGACCAAGGAAAGGTCGCGAACACGAAAAAGAACGAGTATCGCACAAAATGAATTTGAGGCCACGAATAAAAGACCAAAACTATTCAGAAATCGAGATTGCTCATAATGCAGAGGAAACGGACGGAGCGGAAACCGCACGCCCAGCATTAGAACTTGATCCGGGAGAACTTCGGAAACAGATAAGGACAAAGCTGAACAGAGAAACCCCAGACTACAAAGCGAACCTATCAACCGTCAACGGAAAGGAGATACCATTTTGGCGAATGAACCTGTCTACAATTGGTGCAGTGTTCCGCCGAACACGGTTCGCAAGAAGAAGAGAGTCGCCAACGGCACGCCACAGCACACTAAATGAAACACGGAGCACTTGCTTTAAGCTTTATTTACTGTTTTTTTTTTGTTTGTAGTCAATTACACGTATCTTTAGTTTTTGCGAGCCTCGACACACACGTAAGCCGATACACACGCTCGACCGTTCGCTCCTTTTACGGTGCCGCGTCCGATTAATTGAATTGAAATCAAACATTGGTAAATAAAACACAATTTTTAATGTTGCCGTCGGTGGCAGTTCGGAAGGATTCTTAATCCTCACGTCCTCGCAGCTTCCCGTCGACCTCTTCGCTGGGGTTCTCCCTGGTGCTCGATCTAGACTACCCGATATGGCTATCAAAATCAGACTGTCTGTCTGCCCACACAGATATCCAGATTCCAAACCGGTATCCGTATCTGTACGGAGAAATTTTTCTATTCGATCTGCTAACAGAATTCCGGAAATCTCTGTTAGCAGCATGCTATTTCATCCCAGGGTTAATTTCCTATTTTCCTGAAAAGAGAAAGTCATTCCTTGTATACATCATTATCATTGGTGATAGAATTTCATTTCCACGGCCTTCTGTTTGCACAGAACATCTGGCGCCCAGACCAGAGATATTCGGCGATTGTTTTGACGTGCAGTCCGTGGGTCTTATTTGAACTTGGTACCCGGAATCGAAATCCATTAGATCTTTATAATGGTGCGAAATTCTAGCGTGGCCGTGGGACCGGAGTATTGCCTTTGTTGGCTTAACTCCTCATAAATTATCGGATATCTCGTTGAGATATATTCGATTGCGATAGGTCGTGGCTGCCTTCTGTTGTTCAACGGATTTGGGTGGTCCTTGCGTTAGATTACCCGTGCATCCGTTGATCGGCTCATTCTTTGATGATAGCAATTCTTTTGTATGTTCAATGAGATGTTTCTGGGCGCAGGCAGCATGTATGGCATTTTGGGAATTGTTTTTTTAGGAATAGAACGCATGGATGTTTACACCTTTGTTTCAGGCATGATGAATTATAATTGTTGAGCTTGACCTAAAAAGCTTTGGGGACGTTCAGTTCCCTGCTTTTTGGTGTCGGTCTCAACGTTGGCTGCGAGTTGCAGGCCCTATGGTGGGACTTTGGGGCACGCGTCTGTGGGCGCTGATAGCAGCTGGAGTTGAAAACGCTGGATTATTGACCAATACGACGTAAAGAGCGCTTATCTCCACAGCAAGCTGGAACGAGATGTATACATGTTACAACCAAAGGGCTTCGTCAAAAAGGGTGACGAAAACAAAGTGTGTTGGTTGAAGAAATCAATCTACGGATTGAAACAAAGTGGAAGGTGCTGGAACGAGCACATGAACGAAACACTGACTGAAAAGGGATTCATCAGAAATAAGGTAGACCCGTGCGTTTACGAACTAAAGACTACCAAAGGACGAGCATTGCTGACAGTTTACGTCGACGATATGGTGACAATTGTCGAAAACGAGGCTACCAGGAAACACGTAGGAGACTTGTTAAACAAATTCAAACACTTGGGGAAATTGACAAACCTATTGGGAGTAGATTTTCACGAAAATCGAGAGGGAAGCATATCACTTTCGCAGGAAAACTACATTGATAAATTAGTAGAGCGGTTTGGACTACAGAGCGCCAAAGGCTTCCAAACACCTATGGAAGTGAGACCAACATTCCTGGAGGAACAGGATGAGGAAAGTGAAACCGATCGGCCGTACCAAGAACTCATCGGAGGACTTCTGTACATTTTTCAACGAACACGACCGGACGTAGCATTTCACGTATCTAAATTGGTTCCGTTTTGTGCTCGACACAACGAACAACATTGGAGTGCTGCGATGCGAGTACTGAGATACCTGAAAGAAACCAAAAAGTTGGAATTAATTTACAAAACCACAGGAAAGGAGTTGATGGCGTACAGTGACGCAGATTGGGCCACATCAACATTGGACAAGAAGAGTATCAGTGGATACGTGGCGATATTGGGAGGAGCACCAATACTTTGGAGAAGCACGAAACAAACTTCAGTCGCTTTGAGCACAATGGAGGCAGAATATACGGCTTTAGCGGATTGTGCAAGGGAAGTCATATGGATGAGAAATTTGCTGAACTCAGTTGGACTGAACGAACTCGCCAGGGATCAGACGATCATTCTGAGCGATAGTCAATCTACGATAGCACACGCAGAGAGTTACATCAGCAAGAGCCGAACGAAGCATATCGCAATCAAACACCACTACGTGAGGGAAAATGTTGCAAATGGAAGAATCAAACTGAAATACGTGACTACGGATCAAAATGCGGCAGATATTTTGACAAAATCACTCGGAAGGAATCAACATGAGATTCACCGGTCCAAGATGCTTCAAGGGCTATCCATGCGAAAAGATCCAAGCTCGGGAGGAGATCTTTCCGAGGGGGAGATTGTAGAGATAGCGACCTTACCGACAGATAGAGACGTCGACCTTACCGACAAGTAGAACTATCGCGCTTCGTTACCATCAAGCCAATGGCGGGGTAACAGAGTCGCGTCAGTTGCATAGCACTATCCATACAAGACAGACGTTTACATTCATAATAAGACAAATATAAATATATTTATACATCCACGTGTATTAACCGTTGTTCTTATTTATTGACTTGCCACCCATTTCAAACAAATATTCGTTGGCAGATATAATATTTCAATATTTCATGGCTGTTTGGAGAGCTTACTGAACATGTCATTTCCACATTATAAACATAGTGCGAATTAGTCAGAAATGCTATTGCCAGCACTGAGTGGTATTTCTGTACAGCTAGCAGTCAGATATTTGATAAAGTGATATGGTTGCATCTGATATCATATTGCTTTTAATTTTTTTAATATTTCAACACGTTGTATTTTAACCGCCAATATTCACCAAGACGTCCAGTTAATTTTCATCGTTAAGTGTGCCCACATGACACACTACTTAAGCCCCGCACTTCACCACATTCACTATAAAATTTAAAAACACGACCTTTTTAAGCGAATCATCAGTGACAGTTCCCGGAACCATAGGCATTTATCTACTGAACTAGAAAAATGAAACTAACGCCTCCTTATGCACAGGTAGGCTCCCTTTCTAGTTTTGAGCACACTTTACAAGCAAGCCTTTGCACCAAGCACATTTGTGCGGAAGAACGTCATCACCATCAAGCTATATATCGTCATAATTGTAAATGATTGGTGAGCATAGCTCCGGTAATAGCATTCCTCGAACACGTTCCCTTTGCAACATTTTCTAAAGATGGTTACAGGCACAATAGCTTTAATGAAAGGGTGAGGATGGCATCAGACATTGTTGTCTACATTCATACCTGCAATTCATAATATTTATTTGGGGTACATGCATTTTCCTACTGTTCTATATCATGTTCTAAAGTGATTCAATTGAGTTTAAGGAAATTTAGGAACAATTATGTTAAATTAAGTTACCATAGTTGTCCTGTCGAATAAGCATTGTACTAATTTATGGAGTTTTAATGTCATTGGTATCGATAGACTTATACGTTTTTGCTTCACCCAATATTTCGTTTTGGGGGGTTAATAACTTCCTGCATTGCACATAAAACCGCTAAACAACAGAGAAGTAAGCAGACGCTTATTCACTTGGAGTATATAAAAACCTTAGTTCACCTTAGTGACCGAGCTGCAAATACAACCTCTGATTCCGAAGAAATCCGCCTGAATGGAAAGCTGCCTACCCTTCTAACAGAAGATAGGAAGGATTGCAAAATATTCCTTCGAAGAAGTAACCCCGGCAAAAAGCATCAAACAGCATATTCCTGTGTTACTTATCTCGACAAACCGGTCATGCGTCTTGGCAGTCGTCATATGAAATAACATGAAACAAAAAATTACAAAAATTAATGCTTGAATAATTATCTTAGTAAAAGTGTCAAGATGCATAAAATGTTAAAATGTAAAGCTTTTATATATTATGAGGGTGGACGTGAAGATAACAGCACTCGTCAATAAAAGCTAATGAATGTAGTTGTGCATCTTTTGACAGTTTCTCATCAAAATCTCTGCCATTTTGGATGCGTAGTTTTTATTTGACAGTCCTTTGAGTGCGTCGACGTGAGTGTTTTTGTGAAAAGGACAAAATTGAGTATCGAGCTGTCATTACATTTTTGTTTTTGAAAGGCAATACGCCTACGCAAATCAAAGATGAGTTGGGCTCTGTGTATGGGCACTCTACACCATCATTTACCACAGTGAAATTTTGTGCAGCTGAATTTAAATGTGGGCGTGAAGCTTGAAAGACAATGAACGTTCGGGACATCCGAATACTGCAACAACTGACGATAATATCCCCAAAGTTTACCAAATGGTGCTAGACGACCACAGAATTAAAGGGAGAGATATAGCAGGGGCTACGAAAATGTCCAAAGGACGTGTTTGTCACATATTAAATCAAGATAGGCATGAGAAAGCTGTCCGAGCGTTGGGTGCCGCGTTTGCTCAGGTTAGAACAAAAACGCCCTCTCACAGCTCAGCGGTTGCCATGGCGAAAATCGACGGATTACGGTTTGAATTGCTTGACTATCCGCCTTACTCACCAGATCTAGCAACAAGCGACTTCGTTTTGTTCCCTAATCTAAAAATTGCGCTCGGATGACAGAGATTTTCTTCAAATGAGGAGCAATCACCTTCGTGAAGCGTTAGTTTGCAGGGAAAAACGCCAAGTACTATTTGGACAAATTAGAGAGGTGAGGGCATCGCTGGGAGAAGTGTGTAGATCTACAAGGTGACTATGTAGAAAAATAAAAATAAATTTCAAGAAAAAATGCCCTGTATCTTTGTTAGGTCGGAAACTTTTCAGTCCACCCATGTAATTTGGAAATTCTAACGCTTTGAGTTGCAGGTTCACGTGCGCGAAATAGCGCAAAGGTATAGGTATTACACAGATAATGAGACCAACATCATTTTCTTTGGATATCCTAAAAATTGACCAGAGAAGGTGAGCACCGAGGGGCACTTGGTACAAAAGGCTTTCTAAATAAGATTAATTCAACTAAAATATGGAGTATAGCATAGTCTCAAATCATTTGAGTCTAAGTTGTGGTGGTTCGGGAGATTATTGAATGTCAGGTTGAATTCTTTTCCAATAAGTAAGTAATGACTTAAATACATTTAAGGGGTCCATATTTAGCGATTGTGTCTATCGTTCGGATTTCCAGTGCAACGAAACAAATAAGGATAGAGATAAGTCCGTGAAGTGGCAAGAAAATAAAACAACAAAACTATGCCGTAATTCGAGCAATCACTCTACAATTTAATAATCCTCATAAATACTAGGTACTGCTGAGATTCAATTGTCGTAGCAGGAATACAGAAATTGATGTCATAAGCATAGCGTTAACAGATAAAAACCAATTCTGATATAAGCCCCAATCATAACGGTATATTATTGTAGATATAAGAAATTCAGCATTGGAATACGTTTAAATGCTGAATTATCGACCTAAAACAACTTTTTTTAAAACAGAATTCGGTTTCTAGTCTCTTTGAGGTTTCATTACACCACTAAAAACAACTTGAAACACATACTCATCACCTATACTCGCATGAGATATTCTATCTGCACCTTTCCGACGGGGTGGTACATATTAAAAAAATTTTAAGAAAGATGCCTAATTTAATCAGATGATTTTTTTTCCTTATACAGGGAGCGTATTTAGGTCCAGGACATAGGAATATGAAAATGGAAACCTCTCCATATGTCATTTTCATTGCCTATGAACGTACTCAGATCCCTTGTCTGTGTATTTACGCTTGTAGAATGAGTTGGCCGTAAACAAGGATATATGCATCCTTTTCATTTTTAATAATGTTTTACTTCACAACGGCAGTAGGCCACCATGTTGTTTGTGAGAAGAATACACCGGCTGGGTATATGATAAATTAAGGACATCATTCATGGAATGTATGGTATTCACGTATTTTCGCATACCATTAGGTCGTTAAATCCCCATTTAAGCAATTTTTATGAACAACGCTAACGAAATTTGTTGCTCGATGATTTTATAAAACTGCTTTCTTATATGTAAATTTCAAGTACATTGGGTTGCCTGTATTTTGAGCATATTGTATGAAATCACGAGCAAATGATTAATGTAGAGGTATTTTTTACCCCAACATTAATCTGTCATTATTGATGTTGGAAGTGTAGTATAGTAATCCAAAAATAAATAACTATTCAAGTTCGAAAAAAGTGCGTAAACTAAATAAAAACGAATGAAACTATCGATTTTGCCCTAAATCATGCGTATAAATCAGCAACTGCTGCTACTAAAATCATGATTATACTTACACAAGATAAAAAACGAAGACAATTGGGTAAAAACTAATAAAATTAGGTACCACACGTTGTTAAAGCAATAAAAATAGCTACAAGATACGCAAGCGAGGCATATTTAATAGTAAATACTAAATAGAATTTAAACTAAAAGAATAGCAAAAACTAGCGATTCCCGCTACTGCATACGTCATTACCTTTACGTAAGATTATAAATCCATGAAAACCAGGGGCAAACTACCGAAATTAACTACTAAACAAGGATAGATCAACCAAAAACGCTTTTCAACTTGCTAAAATGTGATGCAAACTTATACAATCTTTTATTTAACTTCGGAACAACGTCCTATTAAAAGGTGTTGGAACAAGGACTATAGCAGAAATCAACATTTGTTCCTACTAAAACTATTACTATAATTTCACCAGACGCAAAACCCATTAAAACTAGGTCTGAAATACCACAATTAACTAACAAACGTTGGTGAAGCATTAAAACCATCTGCAAAAACACGTAAACAACCCAAATCGAATAAAACTACTTATCTACCACTAGAGCAATGTGTAAAACGTATCAAACGGAATTGGATCATAGATATCAAGTGCTGCTACTACAAGGAGCATTAAAAACAGCTCCAAAAGCACGGATATAAGGTAAAATATAATAAAACTTACTATTTAAAGGTGAAATCACGTCCAAACCATGTCAAGTGGATCAGAACTAATAGAAACGCTAAAATCAGCCACTGCTCCAATAACAAATCGTTATTCTACTTGCATTGTATGTAGAAAGTACCCAAATTAACTAACAAGCCTTGATTGAGCATTAAAAACAGCCCCAAAGACATAAATAACACCAAATCTAATAAAACCGTGAAACCACGTCCAAACCGTACCAAATGGAGTTGGGATCAAGAATCCCAAAACTCATCCACTCCTGTTAAAATCGTTGTTTGCACTACACAGAATGCAAAACTTACAGAAAATAATTACCAACCGTTGCTTTAACATTAAAAACAGCTCCAATCACACGTAAACCTAATATAACTATATAATTAACTCCGAAACAACGTCCAAAACGTACAAATGAAATTGGAAGAAGGAGAATCGGAGAATTCAGCCACTACTGCTACTAAAACGATTATTCTAACCACATAAGATCAAAAACAATGGAAACTATGCAGAAACTGCCGAAATTAACAAGCAAACGATGATGGAGCATTAAAAACAGCTCCAAAAACGCGGAAACATGGCATAATGTTATAAAACTATTCATTTAAGTGCGAAAGAACGACAGAACTGCTAAAATCACCCACTATAGCTACTAAAATTGTTATTCTAACTACGTTCTATCCAGAAACTACCGAAATCAACTACTAAATGTTAGTTGCGCATTAAAAATAGCTTTAAACACACGCAAGTAAGCCAGATGTAGTAAATCTATCTATTTAACTCCTAAACAACGTCTAACACCTATTATATCGAGCTGGATCAAAGCTAACACCAAAAATCAGCCACTCCTGCTACTAAAACGATTATTCTAACTATATACGACGCAAAAACAATGAAAACTATGCCGAAACTACCGAAATTAACAACCAAACGATGATGGAGCATTAAAAACAGCTCCAAAAACGCGGAAACATGGCAAAATGTTATAAAACTATTCATTTAAGTGCGAAAGAACGACAGAACTGCTAAAATCAGCCACTATAGCTACTAAAATCGTTAGTCTAACTACGTTCTATCCAGAAACTACCGAAATTAACTACTAAATGTTAGTTGCGCATTAAAAATAGCTTTAAACACACGCAAGTAAGCCAGATATAGTAAAACTACCTATTTAACTCCTAAACAACGTCTAACACCTATTATATAGAGCTGGATCAAAGCTAACACCAAAAATCAAGCACCCCTGCTACTAAAACGATTATTCTAACTACATACGACGCAAAAACAATGAAAACTATGCACAAACTACCGAAATTAACAAGCAAACAATGCTGGAGCATTAAAAACAGCTCCAAAAACGCGGAAACATGGCAAAATGTTATAATACTATTCATTTAAGTGCGAAAGAACATCCAAAACGTATCAAATGGAGGTGGAACTAACAGAATTGCTAAAATCAGCCACTGAATCGTTATTCTAACTACGTTCTATGCAGAAACTACCGAAATCAACTACCAGATGTTAGTTGCGCATTAAACATAGCTTTAAACATACGTAAATAACGCGAAATATAATAGACCTATCTATTTAACGCCGAAACAACGTCTTAGACCTGTTACATGGATCTGAATCAAAGCTAACCCCAAAAATCAGTCACTCCTGCTACTAAAACGATTATTCTAACTACATACGACGCAAAAACAATGAAAACTATGCAGAAACTACCGAAATTAAGAACCAAATGATGGTGGAGCATGAAAAACAGCTCCAAAAACGCGGAAACATGGCAAAATGTTATAATACTATTCATTTAAGTGCGAAAGAACGTCCAAAACGTATCAAATGGAGGTGGAACTAACAGAATTGCTAAAATCAGCCACTGAATCGTTATTCTAACTACGTTCTATGCAGAAACTACCGAAATCAACTACCAGATGTTAGTTGCGCATTAAAAATAGCTTTAAACATACGTAAGTAACGCGAAATATAATAGAACTATCTATTTAACGCCGAAACAACGTCTTAGACCTGTTACATGGATCTGAATCAAAGCTAACCCGAAAAATCAGTCACTCCTGCTACTAAAACGATTATTCTAACTACATACGACGCAAAAACAATGAAAACTATGCAGAAACTACCGAAATTAACAACCAACTGATGATGGAGCATTAAAAACAGCTCCAAAAACGCGGAATCATGGTAAAATGTTATAATACTATTCATTTAAGTGCGAAACAACGTCCAAAACGTATCAAATGGAGGTGGAACAAACAGAACTGCTAAAATCAGCCACTACATCTACTAAAACGTTACTGTAACTACGTTCTTTGCAAAAAATACCGAAATCAACTACTAAATGTTAGTTGCGCATTAAAAATAGCTTTAAACACACGCGAGTAAGCCAGATGTAGTAAAACTATCTATTTAACTCCTAAACAACGTCTAATACCTATTATATCGAGCTGGACCAAATCAAACACCAAAAATCAGTCACTACTGCTACTAAAACGATTATTCTAACTACATACGACGCAAAACTAATGAAAACTATGCAGAAACCACCGAAATTAACAACCAAACGTTGATGGAGCATTAAAAACAGTTCCAAAAACGCGGAAACATGGCAAAATGTTATAATACTATTCATTTAAGTGCGAAAGAACGTCCAAAACGTATCAAATGGAGGTGGAGCTAACAGAACTGCTAAAATCAGCCACTACAGCTACTAAAATCGTTACTCTAACTACGTTCTATGCAGAAACTACCGAAATCAACTACCAGATGTTAGTTGCGCATTAAAAATAGCTTTAAACACACGCGAGTAAGCCAGATGTAGTAAAACTATCTATTTAACTCCTAAACAACGTCTAATACCTATTATATCGAGCTGGATCAAATCAAACACCAAAAATCAGTCACTACTGCTACTAAAACGATTATTCTAACTACATACGACGCAAAACTAATGAAAACTATGCAGAAACTACCGAAATTAACAAGCAAACGATGATGGAGCATTAAAAACAGTTCCAAAAACGCGGAAACATGGCAAAATGTTATAACACTATTCATTTAAGTGCGAAAGAACGTTCAAAACGTATCAAATGGAGGTGGAACTAACAGAATTGCTAAAATCAGCCACTGAATCGTTATTCTAACTACGTTCTATGCAGAAACTACCGAAATCAACTACCAGATGTTAGTTGCGCATTAAAAATAGCTTTAAACATACGTAAGTAACGCGAAATATAATAGAACTATCTATTTAACGCCGAAACAACGTCTTAGACCTGTTACATGGATCTGAATCAAAGCTAACCCCAAAAATCAGTCACTCCTGCTACTAAAACGATTATTCTAACTACATACGACGCAAAAACAATGAAAACTATGCAGAAACTACCGAAATTAACAACCAACTGATGATGGAGCATTAAAAACAGCTCCAAAAACGCGGAATCATGGTAAAATGTTATAATACTATTCATTTAAGTGCGAAACAACGTCCAAAACGTATCAAATGGAGGTGGAACAAACAGAACTGCTAAACTCAGCCACCACATCTACTAAAACGTTACTGTAACTACGTTCTTTGCAAAAAATACCGAAATCAACTACTAAATGTTAGTTGCGCATTAAAAATAGCTTTAAACACACGCGAGTAAGCCAGATGTAGTAAAACTATCTATTTAACTCCTAAACAACGTCTAATACCTATTATATCGAGCTGGATCAAATCAAACACCAAAAATCAGTCACTACTGCTACTAAAACGATTATTCTAACTACATACGACGCAAAACTAATGAAAACTATGCAGAAACCACCGAAATTAACAACCAAACGTTGATGGAGCATTAAAAACAGTTCCAAAAACGCGGAAACATGGCAAAATGTTATAATACTATTCATGTAAGTGCGAAAGAACGTCCAAAACGTATCAAATGGAGGTGGAGCTAACAGAACTGCTAAAATCAGCCACTACAGCTACTAAAATCGTTATTCTAACTACGTTCTATGCAGAAACTACCGAAATCAACTACCAGATGTTAGTTGCGCATTAAAAATAGCTTTAAACATACGTAAATAACGCGAAATATAATAGAACTATCTATTTAACGCCGAAACAACGTCTCAGACCTGTTACATGGATCTGAATCAAAGCTAACCCCAAAAATCAGTCACTCCTGCTACTAAAACGATTATTCTAACTACATACGACGCAAAAACAATGAAAACTATGCAGGAACTACCGAAATTAACAACCAAATGATGGTGGAGCATTAAAAACAGCTCCAAAAACGCGGAAACATGGCAAAATGTTATAATACTATTCATTTAAGTGCGAAAGAACGTCCAAAACGTATCAAATGAAGGTGGAGCTAACAGAACTGCTAAAATCAGCCACTACAGCTACTAAAATCGTTATTCTAACTACGTTCTATGCAGAAACTACCGAAATCAACTACCAGATGTTAGTTGCGCATTAAAAATAGTTTTAAACATACGTAAATAAGGCGAAATATAATAGAACTATCTATTTAACGCCGAAACAACGTCTTAGACCTGTTACCTGGATCTGAATCAAAGCTAACCCCAAAAATCAGTCACTCCTGCTATTAAAACGATTATTCTAACTACATACGACGCAAAAACAATGAAAACTATGCAGAAACTACCGAAATTAACAACCAACTGATGATGGAGCATTAAAAACAGCTCCAAAAACGCGGAATCATGGCAAAATGTTATAATACTATTCATTTAAGTGCGAAACAACGTCCAAAACGTATCAAATGGAGGTGGAACAACCAGAACTGCTAAAATCAGCCACTACAGCTACTAAAACGTTACTGTAACTACGTTCTTTGCAAAAAATACCGAAATCAACTACTAAATGTTAGTTGCGCATTAAAAATAGCTTTAAACACACGCGAGTAAGCCAGATGTAGTAAAACTATCTATTTAACTCCTAAACAACGTCTAATACCTATTATATCGAGCTGGATCAAATCAAACACCAAAAATCAGTCACTACTGCTACTAAAACGATTATTCTAACTACATACGACGCAAAACTAATGAAAACTATGCAGAAACTACCGAAATTAACAACCAAACGATGATGGAGCATTAAAAACAGCTCCAAAAACGCGGAAACATGGCAAAATGTTATAATACTATTCATTTAAGTGCGGAAGAACGTCCAAAACGTATCAAATGGAGGTGGAGCTAACAGAACTGCTAAAATCAGCCACTACAGCTACTAAAACGTTACTGTAACTACGTTCTATGCAAAAAATACCGAAATCAAGTACTAAATGTTAGTTGCGCATTAAAAATAGCTTTAAACACACGCGAGTAAGCCAGATGTAGTAAAACTATCTATTTAACTCCTAAACAACGTCTAATACCTATTATATCGAGCTGGATCAAATCAAACACCAAAAATCAGTCACTACTGCTACTAAAACGATTATTCTAACTACATACGACGCAAAACTAATGAAAACTATGCAGAAACTACCGAAATTAACAACCAAACGTTGATGGAGCATTAAAAACAGCTCCAAAAACGCGGAAACATGGCAAAATGTTATAATACTATTCATTTAAGTGCGAAAGAACGTCCAAAACGTATCAAATGGAGGTGGAGCTAACAGAACTGCTAAAATCAGCCACTACAGCTACTAAAATCGTTATTCTAACTACGTTCTATGCAGAGACTACCGAAATCAACTACCAGATGTTAGTTGCGCATTAAAAATAGCTTTAAACATACGTAAATAACGCGAAATATAATAGAACTATCTATTTAACGCCGAAACAACGTCTTAGACCTGTTACATGGATCTGAATCAAAGCTAACCCCAAAAATCAGTCACTCCTGCTACTAAAACGATTATTCTAACTACATACGACGCAAAAACAATGAAAACTATGCCGAAACTACCGAAATTAACAAGCAAACGTTGATGGAGCATTAAAAACAGTTCCAAAAACGCGGAAACATGGCAAAATGTTATAATACTATTCATTTAAGTGCGAAAGAACGTCCAAAACGTATCAAATGGAGGTGGAACTAACAGAATTGCTAAAATCAGCCACTGAATCGTTATTCTAACTACGTTCTATGCAGAAACTACCGAAATCAACTACCAGATGTTAGTTGCGCATTAAACATAGCTTTAAACATACGTAAATAACGCGAAATATAATAGAACTATCTATTAAACGCCGAAACAACGTCTTATACCTGTTACATGGATCTGAATCAAAGCTAACCCCAAAAATCAGTCCCTCCTGCTACTAAAACGATTATTCTAACTACATACGACGCAAAAACAATGAAAACTATGCAGAAACTACCGAAATTTACAACCAAACGATGATGGAGCATTAAAAACAGCTCCAAAAACACGGAAACATGGCAAAATGTTATAATACTATTCATTTAAGTGCGAAAGAACGTCCAAAACGTATCAAATGGAGGCGGAGCTAACAGAACTGCTAAAATCAGCCACTACAGCTACTAAAATCGTTATTCTAACTACGTTCTATGCAGAAACTACCGAAATCAACTACCAGATGTTAGTTGCGCATTAAAAATAGCTTTAAACATACGTAAGTAACGCAAAATTTAATAGAACTATCTATTTAACGCCGAAACAACGTCTTAGACCTGTTACATGGATCTGAATCAAAGCTAACCCCAAAAATCAGTCACTCCTGCTACTAAAACGATTATTCTAACTACATACGACGCAAAAACAATGAAAACTATGCAGAAACTACCGAAATTAACAAGCAAACGATGATGGAGCATTAAAAACAGTTCCAAAAACGCGGAAACATGGCAAAATGTTATAACACTATTCATTTAAGTGCGAAAGAACGTCCAAAACGTATCAAATGGAGGCGGAGCTAACAGAACTGCTAAAATCAGCCACTACAGCTACTAAAATCGTTATTCTAACTACGTTCTATGCAGAAACTACCGAAATCAACTACCAGATGTTAGTTGCGCATTAAAAATAGCTTTAAACATACGTAAATAACGCGAAATATAATAGAACTATCTATTTAACGCCGAAACAACGTCTTACACCTGTTACATGGATCTGAATCAAAGCTAACCCCAAAAATCAGTCACTCCTGCTACTAAAACGATTATTCTAACTACATACGACGCAAAAACAATGAAAACTATGCAGAAACTACCGAAATTAACAAGCAAACGATGATGGAGCATTAAAAACAGTTCCAAAAACGCGGAAACATGGCAAAATGTTATAACACTATTCATTTAAGTGCGAAAGAACGTCCAAAACGTATCAAATGGAGGCGGAGCTAACAGAACTGCTAAAATCAGCTACTACAGCTACTAAAATCGTTATTCTAACTACGTTCTATGCAGAAACTACCGAAATCAACTACCAGATGTTAGTTGCGCATTAACAATAGCTTTAAACATACGTAAATAAGGCGAAATATAATAGAACTATCTATTTAACGCCGAAACAACGTCTTAGACCTGTTACATGGATCTGAATCAAAGCTAACCCCAAAAATCAGTCACTCCTGCTACTAAAACGATTATTCTAACTACATACGACGCAAAAACAATGAAAACTATGCAGAAACTACCGAAATTAACAAGCAATCGATGATGGAGCATTAAAAACAGTTCCAAAAACGCGGAAACATGGCAAAATGTTATAACACTATTCATTTAAGTGCGAAAGAACGTCCAAAACGTATCAAATGGAGGCGGAGCTAACAGAACTGCTAAAATCAGCTACTACAGCTACTAAAATCGTTATTCTAACTACGTTCTATGCAGAAACTACCGAAATCAACTACCAGATGTTAGTTGCGCATTAACAATAGCTTTAAACATACGTATATAACGCGAAATATAATAGAACTATCTATTTAACGCCGAAACAACGTCTCAGACCTGTTACATGGATCTGAATCAAAGCTAACCCCAAAAATCAGTCACTCCTGCTACTAAAACGATTATTCTAACTACATACGACGCAAAAACAATGAAAACTATGCAGAAACTACCGAAATTAACAACCAAACGATAATGGAGCATTAAAAATAGCTCCGAAAACGCGGAAACATGGCAAAATGTTATAATACTATTCATTTAAGTGCGAAAGAACGTCCAAAACGTATCAAATGGAGGCGGAGCTAACAGAACTGCTAAAATCAGCCACTACAGCTACTAAAATCGTTACTCTAACTACGTTCTATGCAGAAACTACCGAAATCAACTACCAGATGTTAGTTGCGCATTAAAAATAGCTTTAAACACACGCGAGTAAGCCAGATGTAGTAAAACTATCTATTTAACTCCTAAACAACGTCTAATACCTATTATATCGAGCTGGATCAAATCAAACACCAAAAATCAGTCACTACTGCTACTAAAACGATTATTCTAACTACATACGACGCAAAACTAATGAAAACTATGCAGAAACCACCGAAATTAACAACCAAACGTTGATGGAGCATTAAAAACAGTTCCAAAAACGCGGAAACATGGCAAAATGTTATAATACTATTCATTTAAGTGCGAAAGAACGTCCAAAACGTATCAAATGGAGGTGGAGCTAACAGAACTGCTAAAATCAGCCACTACAGCTACTAAAATCGTTATTCTAACTACGTTCTATGCAGAAACTACCGAAATCAACTACCAGATGTTAGTTGCGCATTAAAAATAGCTTTAAACATACGTAAATAACGCGAAATATAATAGAACTATCTATTTAACGCCGAAACAACGTCTCAGACCTGTTACATGGATCTGAATCAAAGCTAACCCCAAAAATCAGTCACTCCTGCTACTAAAACGATTATTCTAACTACATACGACGCAAAAACAATGAAAACTATGCAGAAACTACCGAAATTAACAACCAACTGATGATGGAGCATTAAAAACAGCTCCAAAAACGCGGAATCATGGCAAAATGTTATAATACTATTCATTTAAGTGCGAAACAACGTCCAAAACGTATCAAATGGAGGTGGAACAACCAGAACTGCTAAAATCAGCCACTACAGCTACTAAAACGTTACTGTAACTACGTTCTTTGCAAAAAATACCGAAATCAACTACTAAATGTTAGTTGCGCATTAAAAATAGCTTTAAACACACGCGAGTAAGCCAGATGTAGTAAAACTATCTATTTAACTCCTAAACAACGTCTAATACCTATTATATCGAGCTGGATCAAATCAAACACCAAAAATCAGTCACTACTGCTACTAAAACGATTATTCTAACTACATACGACGCAAAACTAATGAAAACTATGCAGAAACTACCGAAATTAACAACCAAACGGTGATGGAGCATTAAAAACAGCTCCAAAAACGCGGAAACATGGCAAAATGTTATAATACTATTCATTTAAGTGCGGAAGAACGTCCAAAACGTATCAAATGGAGGTGGAGCTAACAGAACTGCTAAAATCAGCCACTACAGCTACTAAAACGTTACTGTAACTACGTTCTATGCAAAAAATACCGAAATCAAGTACTAAATGTTAGTTGCGCATTAAAAATAGCTTTAAACACACGCGAGTAAGCCAGATGTAGTAAAACTATCTATTTAACTCCTAAACAACGTCTAATACCTATTATATCGAGCTGGATCAAATCAAACACCAAAAATCAGTCACTACTGCTACTAAAACGATTATTCTAACTACATACGACGCAAAACTAATGAAAACTATGCAGAAACTACCGAAATTAACAACCAAACGATGATGGAGCATTAAAAACAGCTCCAAAAACGCGGAAACATGGCAAAATGTTATAATACTATTCATTTAAGTGCGGAAGAACGTCCAAAACGTATCAAATGGAGGTGGAGCTAACAGAACTGCTAAAATCAGCCACTACAGCTACTAAAACGTTACTGTAACTACGTTCTATGCAAAAAATACCGAAATCAAGTACTAAATGTTAGTTGCGCATTAAAAATAGCTTTAAACACACGCGAGTAAGCCAGATGTAGTAAAACTATCTATTTAACTCCTAAACAACGTCTAATACCTATTATATCGAGCTGGATCAAATCAAACACCAAAAATCAGTCACTACTGCTACTAAAACGATTATTCTAACTACATACGACGCAAAACTAATGAAAACTATGCAGAAACTACCGAAATTAACAACCAAACGTTGATGGAGCATTAAAAACAGCTCCAAAAACGCGGAAACATGGCAAAATGTTATAATACTATTCATTTAAGTGCGAAAGAACGTCCAAAACGTATCAAATGGAGGTGGAGCTAACAGAACTGCTAAAATCAGCCACTACAGCTACTAAAATCGTTATTCTAACTACGTTCTATGCAGAGACTACCGAAATCAACTACCAGATGTTAGTTGCGCATTAAAAATAGCTTTAAACATACGTAAATAACGCGAAATATAATAGAACTATCTATTTAACGCCGAAACAACGTCTTAGACCTGTTACATGGATCTGAATCAAAGCTAACCCCAAAAATCAGTCACTCCTGCTACTAAAACGATTATTCTAACTACATACGACGCAAAAACAATGAAAACTATGCCGAAACTACCGAAATTAACAAGCAAACGTTGATGGAGCATTAAAAACAGTTCCAAAAACGCGGAAACATGGCAAAATGTTATAATACTATTCATTTAAGTGCGAAAGAACGTCCAAAACGTATCAAATGGAGGTGGAACTAACAGAATTGCTAAAATCAGCCACTGAATCGTTATTCTAACTACGTTCTATGCAGAAACTACCGAAATCAACTACCAGATGTTAGTTGCGCATTAAACATAGCTTTAAACATACGTAAATAACGCGAAATATAATAGAACTATCTATTTAACGCCGAAACAACGTCTTATACCTGTTACATGGATCTGAATCAAAGCTAACCCCAAAAATCAGTCCCTCCTGCTACTAAAACGATTATTCTAACTACATACGACGCAAAAACAATGAAAACTATGCAGAAACTACCGAAATTTACAACCAAACGATGATGGAGCATTAAAAACAGCTCCAAAAACACGGAAACATGGCAAAATGTTATAATACTATTCATTTAAGTGCGAAAGAACGTCCAAAACGTATCAAATGGAGGCGGAGCTAACAGAACTGCTAAAATCAGCCACTACAGCTACTAAAATCGTTATTCTAACTACGTTCTATGCAGAAACTACCGAAATCAACTACCAGATGTTAGTTGCGCATTAAAAATAGCTTTAAACATACGTAAGTAACGCGAAATTTAATAGAACTATCTATTTAACGCCGAAACAACGTCTTAGACCTGTTACATGGATCTGAATCAAAGCTAACCCCAAAAATCAGTCACTCCTGCTACTAAAACGATTATTCTAACTACATACGACGCAAAAACAATGAAAACTATGCAGAAACTACCGAACTTAACAACCAAACGATGATGGAGCATTAAAAATAGCTCCAAAAACGCGGAAACATGGCAAAATGTTATAATACTATTCATTTAAGTGCGAAAGAACGTCCAAAACGTATCAAATGGAGGCGGAGCTAACAGAACTGCTAAAATCAGCCACTACAGCTACTAAAATCGTTATTCTAACTACGTTCTATGCAGAAACTACCGAAATCAACTACCAGATGTTAGTTGCGCATTAAAAATAGCTTTAAACATACGTAAATAACGCGAAATATAATAGAACTATCTATTTAACGCCGAAACAACGTCTTACACCTGTTACATGGATCTGAATCAAAGCTAACCCCAAAAATCAGTCACTCCTGCTACTAAAACGATTATTCTAACTACATACGACGCAAAAACAATGAAAACTATGCAGAAACTACCGAAATTAACAAGCAAACGATGATGGAGCATTAAAAACAGTTCCAAAAACGCGGAAACATGGCAAAATGTTATAACACTATTCATTTAAGTGCGAAAGAACGTCCAAAACGTATCAAATGGAGGCGGAGCTAACAGAACTGCTAAAATCAGCTACTACAGCTACTAAAATCGTTATTCTAACTACGTTCTATGCAGAAACTACCGAAATCAACTACCAGATGTTAGTTGCGCATTAACAATAGCTTTAAACATACGTAAATAAGGCGAAATATAATAGAACTATCTATTTAACGCCGAAACAACGTCTTAGACCTGTTACATGGATCTGAATCAAAGCTAACCCCAAAAATCAGTCACTCCTGCTACTAAAACGATTATTCTAACTACATACGACGCAAAAACAATGAAAACTATGCAGAAACTACCGAAATTAACAAGCAATCGATGATGGAGCATTAAAAACAGTTCCAAAAACGCGGAAACATGGCAAAATGTTATAACACTATTCATTTAAGTGCGAAAGAACGTCCAAAACGTATCAAATGGAGGCGGAGCTAACAGAACTGCTAAAATCAGCTACTACAGCTACTAAAATCGTTATTCTAACTACGTTCTATGCAGAAACTACCGAAATCAACTACCAGATGTTAGTTGCGCATTAACAATAGCTTTAAACATACGTATATAACGCGAAATATAATAGAACTATCTATTTAACGCCGAAACAACGTCTCAGACCTGTTACATGGATCTGAATCAAAGCTAACCCCAAAAATCAGTCACTCCTGCTACTAAAACGATTATTCTAACTACATACGACGCAAAAACAATGAAAACTATGCAGAAACTACCGAAATTAACAACCAAATGATGATGGAGCATTAAAAACAGCTCCAAAAACGCGGAATCATGGCAAAATGTTATAATACTATTCATTTAAGTGCGAAACAACGTCCAAAACGTATCAAATGGAGGTGGAACAAACAGAACTGCTAAAATCAGCCACTACAGCTACTAAAATCGTTATTCTAACTACGTTCTATGCAGAAACTACCGAAATCAACTACCAGATGTTAGTTGCGCATTAAAAATAGCTTTAAACACACGCGAGTAAGCCAGATGTAGTAAAACTATCTATTTAACTCCTAAACAACGTCTAACACCTGTTATATCCAGCTGGATCAAAGCTAACACCAAAAATCAGCCACTACTGCTACTAAAATCGTTATTCTAACTACGTTCTATGCAGAAACTACCGTAATCAACTACCAGATGTTAGTTGCGCATTAACAATAGCTTTAAACATACGTAAGTAACGCGAAATATAATAGAACTATCTATTTAACGCCGAAACAACGTCTTAGACCTGTTACATGGATCTGAATCAAAGCTAACCCCAAAAATCAGTCACTCCTGCTACTAAAACGATTATTCTAACTACATACGACGCAAAAACAATGAAAACTATGCAGAAACTACCGAAATTAACAAGCAAACGATGATGGAGCATTAAAAACAGTTCCAAAAACGCGGAAACATGGCAAAATGTTATAACACTATTCATTTAAGTGCGAAAGAACGCCCAAAACGTATCAAATGGAGGCGGAGCTAACAGAACTGCTAAAATCAGCTACTACAGCTACTAAAATCGTTATTCTAACTACGTTCTATGCAGAAACTACCGAAATCAACTACCAGATGTTAGTTGCGCATTAACAATAGCTTTAAACATACGTGTATAACGCGAAATATAATAGAACTATCTATTTAACGCCGAAACAACGTCTCAGACCTGTTACATGGATCTGAATCAAAGCTAACCCCAAAAATCAGTCACTCCTGCTACTAAAACGATTATTCTAACTACATACGACGCAAAAACAATGAAAACTATGCAGAAACTACCGAAATTAACAAGCAAACGATGATGGAGCATTAAAAACAGTTCCAAAAACGCGGAAACATGGCAAAATGTTATAACACTATTCATTTAAGTGCGAAAGAACGTCCAAAACGTATCAAATGGAGGCGGAGCTAACAGAACTGCTAAAATCAGCTACTACAGCTACTAAAATCGTTATTCTAACTACGTTCTATGCAGAAACTACCGTAATCAACTACCAGATGTTAGTTGCGCATTAACAATAGCTTTAAACATACGTATATAACGCGAAATATAATAGAACTATCTATTTAACGCCGAAACAACGTCTCAGACCTGTTACATGGATCTGAATCAAAGCTAACCCCAAAAATCAGTCACTCCTGCTACTAAAACGATTATTCTAACTACATACGACGCAAAAACAATGAAAACTATGCAGAAACTACCGAAATTAACAAGCAAACGATGATGGAGCATTAAAAACAGTTCCAAAAACGCGGAAACATGGCAAAATGTTATAACACTATTCATTTAAGTGCGAAAGAACGCCCAAAACGTATCAAATGGAGGCGGAGCTAACAGAACTGCTAAAATCAGCTACTACAGCTACTAAAATCGTTATTCTAACTACGTTCTATGCAGAAACTACCGAAATCAACTACCAGATGTTAGTTGCGCATTAACAATAGCTTTAAACATACGTGTATAACGCGAAATATAATAGAACTATCTATTTAACGCCGAAACAACGTCTCAGACCTGTTACATGGATCTGAATCAAAGCTAACCCCAAAAATCAGTCACTCCTGCTACTAAAACGATTATTCTAACTACATACGACGCAAAAACAATGAAAACTATGCAGAAACTACCGAAATTAACAAGCAAACGATGATGGAGCATTAAAAACAGTTCCAAAAACGCGGAAACATGGCAAAATGTTATAACACTATTCATTTAAGTGCGAAAGAACGTCCAAAACGTATCAAATGGAGGCGGAGCTAACAGAACTGCTAAAATCAGCTACTACAGCTACTAAAATCGTTATTCTAACTACGTTCTATGCAGAAACTACCGAAATCAACTACCAGATGTTAGTTGCGCATTAACAATAGCTTTAAACATACGTGTATAACGCGAAATATAATAGAACTATCTATTTAACGCCGAAACAACGTCTCAGACCTGTTACATGGATCTGAATCAAAGCTAACCCCAAAAATCAGTCACTCCTGCTACTAAAACGATTATTCTAACTACATACGACGCAAAAACAATGAAAACTATGCAGAAACTACCGAAATTAACAAGCAAACGATGATGGAGCATTAAAAACAGTTCTAAAAACGCGGAAACATGGCAAAATGTTATAACACTATTCATTTAAGTGCGAAAGAACGTCCAAAACGTATCAAATGGAGGCGGAGCTAACAGAACTGCTAAAATCAGCTACTACAGCTACTAAAATCGTTATTCTAACTACGTTCTATGCAGAAACTACCGAAATCAACTACCAGATGTTAGTTGCGCATTAAAAATAGCTTTAAACATACGTAAGTAACGCGAAATATAATAGAACTATCTATTTAACGCCGAAATAACGTCTCAGACCTGTTACATGGATCTGAATCGAAGCTAACCCCAAAAATCAGTCACTCCTGCTACTAAAACGATTACTCTAACTACATACGACGCAAAAACAATGAAAACTATGCAGAAACTACCGAAATTAACAACCAAACGATAATGGAGCATTAAAAATAGCTCCGAAAACGCGGAAACATGGCAAAATGTTATAATACTATTCATTTAAGTGCGAAAGAACGTCCAAAACGTATCAAATGGAGGTGGAGCTAACAGAACTGCTAAAATCAGCCGCTACAGCTACTAAAACGTTACTGTAACTACGTTCTATGCAGAAACTACCGAAATCAACTACCAGATGTTAGTTGCGCATTAACAATAGCTTTAAACATACGTATATAACGCGAAATATAATAGAACTATCTATTTAACGCCGAAACAAGGTCTTAGACTTGTTACATGGATCTGAATCAAAGCTAATCCCAAAAATCAGTCACTCCTGCTACTAAAACGATTATTCTATCTACATACGACGCAAAAACAATGAAAACTATGCAGAAACTACCGAAATTAACAACCAAATGATGATGGAGCATTAAAAACAGCTCCAAAAACGCGGAATCATGGCAAAATGTTATAATACTATTCATTTAAGTGCGAAACAACGTCCAAAACGTATCAAATGGAGGTGGAACAAACAGAACTGCTAAAATCAGCCACTACAGCTACTAAAATCGTTATTCTAACTACGTTCTATGCAGAAACTACCGAAATCAACTACCAGATGTTAGTTGCGCATTAAAAATAGCTTTAAACATACGTAAGTAACGCGAAATATAATAGAACTATCTATTTAACGCCGAAACAACGTCTCAGACCTGTTACATGGATCTGAATCAAAGCTAACCCCAAAAATCAGTCACTCCTGCTACTAAAACGATTATTCTAACTACATACGACGCAAAAACAATGAAAACTATGCAGAAACTACCGAAATTAACAACCAAATGATGGTGGAGCATTAAAAACAGCTCCAAAAACGCGGAAACATGGCAAAATGTTATAATACTATTCATTTAAGTGCGAAAGAACGTCCAAAACGTATCAAATGGAGGTGGAGCTAACAGAACTGCTAAAATCAGCCACTACGGCTACTAAAATCGTTATTCTAACTACGTTCTATGCAGAAACTACCGAAATCAACTACCAGATGTTAGTTGCGCATTAAAAATAGCTTTAAACATACGTAAGTAACGCGAAATATAATAGACCTATCTATTTAACGCCGAAACAACGTCTTAGAACTGTTACATGGATCTGAATCAAAGCTAACCCCAAAAATCAGTCACTCCTGCTACTAAAACGATTATTCTAACTACATACGACGCAAAAACAATGAAAACTATGCAGAAACTACCGAAATTAACAAGCAATCGATGATGGAGCATTAAAAACAGTTCCAAAAATGCGGAAACATGGCAAAATGTTATAACACTATTCATTTAAGTGCGAAAGAACGTCCAAAACGTATCAAATGGAGGCGGAGCTAACAGAACTGCTAAAATCAGCTACTACAGCTACTAAAATCGTTATTCTAACTACGTTCTATGCAGAAACTACCGAAATCAACTACCAGATGTTAGTTGCGCATTAACAATAGCTTTAAACATACGTAAGTAACGCGAAATATAATAGAACTATCTATTTAACGCCGAAACAACGTCTCAGACCTGTTACATGGATCTGAATCAAAGCTAACCCCAAAAATCAGTCACTCCTGCTACTAAAACGATTATTCTAACTACATACGACGCAAAAACAATGAAAACTATGCAGAAACTACCGAAATTAACAACCAAACGATAATGGAGCATTAAAAATAGCTCCGAAAACGCGGAAACATGGCAAAATGTTATAATACTATTCATTTAAGTGCGAAAGAACGTCCAAAACGTATCAAATGGAGGTGGAGCTAACAGAACTGCTAAAATCAGCCGCTACAGCTACTAAAACGTTACTGTAACTACGTTCTATGCAGAAACTACCGAAATCAACTACCAGATGTTAGTTGCGCATTAACAATAGCTTTAAACATACGTATATAACGCGAAATATAATAGAACTATCTATTTAACGCCGAAACAAGGTCTTAGACTTGTTACATGGATCTGAATCAAAGCTAACCCCAAAAATCAGTCACTCCTGCTACTAAAACGATTATTCTAACTACATACGACGCAAAAACAATGAAAACTATGCAGAAACTACCGAAATTAACAACCAAACGATAATGGAGCATTAAAAACAGTTCCAAAAACGCGGAAACATGGCAAAATGTTATAACACTATTCATTTAAGTGCGAAAGAACGTCCAAAACGTATCAAATGGAGGCGGAGCTAACAGAACTGCTAAAATCAGCTACTACAGCTACTAAATCGTTATTCTAACTACGTTCTATGCAGAAACTACCGAAATCAACTACCAGATGTTAGTTGCGCATTAACAATAGCTTTAAACATACGTATATAACGCGAAATATAATAGAACTATCTATTTAACGCCGAAACAAGGTCTTAGACTTGTTACATGGATCTGAATCAAAGCTAACCGCAAAAATCAGTCACTCCTGCTACTAAAACGATTATTCTAACTACATACGACGCAAAAACAATGAAAACTATGCAGAAACTACCGAAATTAACAAGCAAACGATGATGGAGCATTAAAAACAGCTCCAAAAACGCAGAGTCATGGCAAAATGTTATATTACTATACATTTAAGTGCGAAAGAACGTCCAAAACGTATCAAATGGAGGTGGAGCTAACAGAACTGCTAAAATCAGCCGCTACAGCTACTAAAACGTTACTGTAACTACGTTCTATGCAGAAACTACCGAAATCAACTACCAGATGTTAGTTGCGCATTAAAAATAGCTTTAAACATACGTAAATAACGCGAAATATAGTAGAACTATCTATTTAACGCCGAAACAACGTCTCAGACCTGTTACATGGATCTGAATTAAAGCTAACCCCAAAAATCAGTCACTCCTGCTACTAAAACGATTATTCTAACTACATACGACGCAAAAACAATGAAAACTATGCAGAAACTACCGAAATTAACAACCAAATGATGGTGGAGCATTAAAAACAGCTCCAAAAACGCGGAAACATGGCAAAATGTTATAATACTATTCATTTAAGTGCGAAAGAACGTCCAAAACGTATCAAATGGAGGTGGAACTAACAGAATTGCTAAAATCAGCCACTGAATCGTTATTCTAACTACGTTCTCTGCAAAAACTACCGAAATCAACTACCAGATGTTAGTTGCGCATTAAAAATAGCTTTAAACATACGTAAATAAGGCGAAATATAATAGAACTATCTATTTAACGCCGAAACAACGTCTTAGACCTGTTACATGGATCTGAATCAAAGCTAACCCCAAAAATCAGTCACTCCTGCTACTAAAACGATTATTCTAACTACATACGACGCAAAAACAATGAAAACTATGCAGAAACTACCGAAATTAACAACCAAACGAAAATGGAGCATTAAAAATAGCTCCGAAAACGCGGAAACATGGCAAAATGTTATAATACTATTCATTTAAGTGCGAAAGAACGTCCAAAACGTATCAAATGGAGGTGGAGCTAACAGAACTGCTAAAATCAGCCACTACAGCTACTAAAATCATTATTCTAACTACGTTCTATGCAGAAACTACCGAAATCAACTACCAGATGTTAGTTGCGCATTCAAAATAGCTTTAAACATACGTATATAACGCGAAATATAATAGAACTATCTATTTAACGCCGAAACAAGGTCTTAGACTTGTTACATGGATCTGAATCAAAGCTAACCCCAAAAATCAGTCACTCCTGCTACTAAAACGATTATTCTAACTACATACGACGCAAAAACAATGAAAACTATGCAGAAAGTACCGAAATTAACAAGCAAACGATGATGGAGCATTAAAAACAGCTCCAAAAACGCGGAAACATGGCAAAATGTTATAACACTATTCATTTAAGTGCGAAAGAACGTCCAAAACGTATCAAATGGAGGCGGAACTAACAGAACTGCTAAAATCAGCTACTACAGCTACTAAATCGTTATTCTAACTACGTTCTATGCAGAAACTACCGAAATCAACTACCAGATGTTAGTTGCGCATTAACAATAGCTTTAAACATACGTATATAACGCGAAATATAATAGAACTATCTATTTAACGCCGAAACAAGGTCTTAGACTTGTTACATGGATCTGAATCAAAGCTAACCGCAAAAATCAGTCACTCCTGCTACTAAAACGATTATTCTAACTACATACGACGCAAAAACAATGAAAACTATGCAGAAACTACCGAAATTAACAAGCAAACGATGATGGAGCATTAAAAACAGCTCCAAAAACGCGGAGTCATGGCAAAATGTTATATTACTATACATTTAAGTGCGAAAGAACGTCCAAAACGTATCAAATGGAGGTGGAGCTAACAGAACTGCTAAAATCAGCCGCTACAGCTACTAAAACGTTACTGTAACTACGTTCTATGCAGAAACTACCGAAATCAACTACCAGATGTTAGTTGCGCATTAACAATAGCTTTAAACATACGTATATAACGCGAAATATAATAGAACTATCTATTTAACGCCGAAACAAGGTCTTAGACTTGTTACATGGATCTGAATCAAAGCTAACCCCAAAAATCAGTCACTCCTGCTACTTAAACGATTATTCTAACTACATACGACGCAAAAACAATGAAAACTATGCAGAAACTACCGAAATTAACAAGCAAACGATGATGGAGCATTAAAAACAGCTCCAAAAACGCGGAAACATGGCAAAATGTTATAATACTATTCATTTAAGTGTGAAAGAACGTCCAAAACGTATCAAATGGAGGTGGAGCTAACAGAACTGCTAAAATCAGCCACTACAGCTACTAAAATCGTTATTCTAACTACGTTCTATGCAGAAACTACGGAAATCAACTACCAGATGTTAGTTGCGCATTAAAAATAGCTTTAAACATACGTATATAAGCGAAATATAATAGAACTATCTATTTAAGGCCGAAACAACGTCTTAGACCTGTTACATGGATCTGAATCAAAGCTAACCCCAAAAATCAGTCACTCCTGCTACTAAAACGATTATTCTAACTACATACGACGCAAAAACAATGAAAACTACGCAGAAACTACCGAAATTAACAACCAAATGATGATGGAGCATTAAAAACAGCTCCAAAAACGCGGAATCATGGCAAAATGTTATAATACTATTCATTTAAGTGCGAAACAACGTCCAAAACGTATCAAATGGAGGTGGAACAAACAGAACTGCTAAAATCAGCCACTACAGCTACTAAAATCGTTATTCTAACTACGTTCTATGCAGAAACTACCGAAATCAACTACCAGATGTTAGTTGCGCATTAAAAATAGCTTTAAACATACGTATATAACGCGAAATATAATAGAACTATCTATTTAACGCCGAAACAACGTCTTATACCTGTTACATGGATCTGAATCAAAGCTAACCCCAAAAATCAGTCCCTCCTGCTACTAAAACGATTATTCTAACTACATACGACGCAAAAACAATGAAAACTACGCAGAAACTACCGAAATTAACAACCAAATGATGATGGAGCATTAAAAACAGCTCCAAAAACGCGGAATCATGGCAAAATGTTATAATACTATTCATTTAAGTGCGAAACAACGTCCAAAACGTATCAAATGGAGGTGGAACAAACAGAACTGCTAAAATCAGCCACTACAGCTACTAAAATCGTTATTCTAACTACGTTCTATGCAGAAACTACCGAAATCAACTACCAGATGTTAGTTGCGCATTAAAAATAGCTTTAAACATACGTATATAACGCGAAATATAATAGAACTATCTATTTAACGCCGAAACAACGTCTTATACCTGTTACATGGATCTGAATCAAAGCTAACCCCAAAAATCAGTCCCTCCTGCTACTAAAACGATTATTCTAACTACATACGACGCAAAAACAATGAAAACTATGCAGAAACTACCGAAATTAACAACCAAACGATGATGGAGCATTAAAAACAGCTCCAAAAACGCGGAAACATGGCAAAATGTTATAATACTATTCATTTAAGTACGAAAGAACGTCCAAAACGTCTCAAATGAAGGTGGAGCTAACAGAACTGCTAAAATCAGCCACTACGGCTACTAAAATCGTTATTCTAACTACGTTCTATGCAGAAACTACCGAAATCAACTACCAGATGTTAGTTGCGCATTAAAAATAGCTTTAAACATACGTAAATAACACGAAATATAATAGAACTATCTATTTAACGCCGAAACAACGTCTCAGACCTGTTACATGGATCTGAATCAAAGCTAACCCCAAAAATCAGTCACTCCTGCTACTAAAACGATTATTCTAACTACATACGACGCAAAAACAATGAAAACTATGCAGAAACTACCGAAATTAACAACCAAACGATGATGGAGCATTAAAAACAGCTCCAAAAACGCGGAAACATGGCAAAGTGTTATAATCATCATCATCATCGGCACTACAACCTGGAACCGGTCTTGGCCTTATTTAGCAAGTCCTGAGGCTTGTTAAATTTTCCATAATGATTTGTTTTTTCCGGGCAAGGTCATTAGTCTTGCGCCAGAAAGTGTTATAATACCATTCATTTAAGTGCGAAAGAACGTCCAAAACGTATCAAATGGAGGTGGAGCTAACAGAACTGCTAAAATCAGCCACTACAGCTACTAAAATCGTTATTCTAACTACGTTCTATGCAGAAACTACCGAAATTAACTACCAGATGTTAGTTGCGCATTAAAAATAGCTTTAAACATACGTAAGTAACGCGAAATATAATAGACCTATCTATTTAACGCCGAAACAACGTCTTAGACCTGTTACATGGATCTGAATCAAAGCTAACCCCAAAAATCAGTCACTCCTGCTACTAAAACGATTATTCTAACTACATACGACGCAAAAACAATGAAAACTATGCAGAAACTACCGAAATTAACAACCAAACGGTGATGGAGCATTAAAAACAGCTCGAAAAACGCGGAGTCATGGCAAAATGTTATAATACTATTCATTTAAGTGCGAAAGAACGTCCAAAACGTATCAAATGGAGGTGCAACTAACAGAACTGCTAAAATCAGCCACTACAGCTACTAAAACGTTACTGTAACTACGTTCTATGCAGAAACTACGGAAATCAACTACCAGATGTTAGTTGCGCATTAAAAATAGCTTTAAACATACGTATATAACGCGAAATATAATAGAACTATCTATTTAACGCCGAAACAACGTCTTAGACCTGTTACATGGATCTGAATCAAAGCTAACCCCAAAAATCAGTCACTCCTGCTACTAAAACGATTATTCTAACTACATACGACGCAAAAACAATGAAAACTATGCACAAACTACCGAAATTTACAACCAAACGATGATGGAGCATTAAAAACAGCTCCAAAAACGCGGAAACATGGCAAAATGTTATAATACTATTCATTTAAGTGCGAAAGAACGTCCAAAACGTATCAAATGGAGGTGGAGCTAACAGAACTGCTAAAATCAGCCACTACAGCTACTAAAACGTTACTGTAACTACGTTCTATGCAGAAACTACGGAAATCAACTACCAGATGTTAGTTGCGCATTAAAAATAGCTTTAAACATACGTATATAACGTGAAATATAATAGAACTATCTATTTAACGCCGAAACAACGTCTTAGACTTGTTACATGGATCTGAATCAAAGCTAACCCCAAAAATCAGTCACTCCTGCTACTAAAACGATTATTCTAACTACATACGACGCAAAAACAATGAAAACTATGCAGAAACTACCGAAATTTACAACCAAACGATGATGGAGCATTAAAAACTGCTCCAAAAACACGGAAACATGGCAAAATGTTATAATACTATTCATTTAAGTGGGAAAGAACGTCCAAAACGTATCAAATGGAGGTGGAGCTAACAGAACTGCTAAAATCAGCCACTACAGCTACTAAAATCGTTATTCTAACTACGTTCTATGCAGAAACTACGGAAATCAACTACCAGATGTTAGTTGCGCATTAAAAATAGCTTCAAACATACGTAAATAGGGCGAAATATAATAGAACTATCTATTTAACGCCGAAACAACGTCTTAGACCTGTTACGTGGATCTGAATCAAAGCTAACCCCAAAAATCAGTCCCTCCTGCTACTAAAACGATTATTCTAACTACATACGACGCAAAAACAGAGGAGAAAGTAATCGTGTGCGTGCCGCTTGTGTTTGACCCGCGCAGATATAAAAATAAAGAATTAATAAGTTCATACGAAAATGTTTAATAGTTTACGTGAAAACAAATCAATCCCACAAAAAACAAAAGGACAAACAATAAACAATAAATTTAAATTTCATTAACAGTTTGATTAGCTATGCAATAGTCTCGTTGAGAAAAATAATAATATATCGCATACCTCCGAGATCCCCATTTTTTTTCTTTCACTTGATTAAGCATAATCAAGCAAAAACGATAAATTGGTTTCAGTGACATTATAAAGTGCGCTGCTTCACAGCAATAATAACAGTCAAAACAAAGTAACAGAACGAAAAGTGAATCAAAAGTAATCGAAAATAATCGAAAATAGACAAAAATAAAAACAAACAAACAAATTAAAGAATAAAAAAAAAGTGCATAACAAAATCCTTTCAGTGAGGTGCGACAAAGAAACTATCAATTAAAATATATCACCTCGCAAGCGTGAAAATTGAAACAGACAATATATTGCTCATTAAGCAAGTGGTTTTTAAGGCAGCATTTGGCGCGAGGGCAGAGTCACTGATTCCTACTCGACGATAGCCAAGTTCGGGTCGGCGTACGGAAGAAATCGAGTTCGTGCTTCGTATTGCGGGTCGCCTTTGTTTTTTTAAAATGAAAACAAATTGGAAAGAACCAGTATGAACACGGAGGACGACAAAAACGCAACAACACACAAAAGAAAAGGTACACAGAAAATCTCCATTGTGACGCGAAGTAAAACCGCGAAATTAACAATGGAGAAAAAAGGCCAGCATATGGAGGAGGACAGAGGGCGCCCCTCCCCCTACAATTTTAATATGTATGGGGCAAACAATTCGTTCGCTTCTCTTGCATCCTCAGAGTCTGAGGATGAAGAAGAGGAAATAACTGAATTGGAGGCGAAACTTGCGATGGCAAGAGCCCGTCTAGAAGAGAGACGCCGAAAGAAAAAAATAGCGGCACTCGAAAAAGAAAAAGACACGGAACAACAACAAAAGCCGAAGCCAAAAGTCGGCCAACAGCAACAGCAACAGCAACAGCAACAGCAACAGCAACAGCAACAGCAACAGCAACAGCAACATCAAGAGCAACAATCAACACAAAATCGACCACAGCAAGCAACACAACAGCGGCAAAGCAACAATCAGAACCAAAAAATAAAGATGCCACCGATCAACACTATAGATATTGAGTGTAAGGAATTGGTAAGTCTTTGTAAGCTAGCGATAGGTAACAATTTTGTAGTTAAAAGACTGGCTGGTAATAGGCATGCCATTCAAACCTATGCGGTGGCAGACCACGAAAAAATTAAAGAGGTCTTAAAAAGGGCCACCGCGGAATTCTACTCGTTCACGCCGAAGCAAACAAAGAGGGTAACGGTTCTATTAAAGGGTGTCGACCCTGAGGTGGAACCGGAGGCTCTGCTCGAGATGCTTCAAAAGTTGAGGCACGACGATCTCGAGTTTATCTCCGTAAAACCGTTCACTACAACCAAGGCAAGAAGGGAAAACCGCAAGCTACCCTTCTTTTTGGTTCAACTAACGCCCAGCAGCAGAATTGGTGGTCTAAGAAAGATTACAGTCTTGGATCATCAAAGTGTCACATGGGACAAGTTAAAAAAAGGCAGAGACATCCTGCAATGTGTCCGCTGCCAAAGGTTTGGTCACGCGGCGGCGAACTGTGAAATGCAGCACCGTTGCGTGAAATGCGGAAAAGACCATAAGGCAGAAGAGTGCCCTCTGGGAAAAGAAAGGGTAGAAGACAAAGCCCTTCTAAAGTGCGCAGTGTGCCGGAATGAGGGACACCCCGCTAATTATCGAGGATGTCCTAAATTCCGAGAAATAATGGCAAGAAGTGTGATCCGGCAAAAAACCACAGAGCCAGCTCGTACTACAACAATGCCCGTAACATCGCAGCGGTCGTACGCACAAGTTGCGTCGGGTGGGAGACCATCAAACCAGGCTACAACATTGGTAGCCACAAATACTCCCACACAGACTGAAACAACATCGCAAGCAGACGTGATCACGGTTCTGCTTAATCTGCAGAGACAGATGACACAGCTGCAAAACCAAATAAACGAGATCTATTCGTACTTGCCCAATCTAAACAAAAAGTCAATATAAACCCTCTAACCACAACATCAATAAAAGCTCTTGTCGTGAATGTAAATTCACTAATAAGAACTGAGAGAAGAGCCAATCTTTTCAACCTGTTGCAAGTTGAACAGCCTGATGTACTTCTGGCGGGGGAAACAAAGTTAAACCAGAGACACAAGATATGTCATAAAAACTACGATATTATACGAAGAGACCGACCTAATTCCTCTCAAGGGGGGGGGGTGTCGCAATTTTTATTAGAAAAGGGATCCCTCATAAAGTTATATATAGTGGAGAAGTGCGCAGGTTCCGGGTGCTGGAAGCCTGTATCGTCCGCATACCCCTTCAGCAAGGAAGGGGTTTGCATGCGATTGCGGTCTACGCACCTGAGGAGCACCAACATAATCTATTTATAGCAGAGCTCGAGACTCTCTTCCGATGCTTACAATTGCACCTGGGCAAAAATTACTTTATCCTAGGGGGAGATATGAACGCCAAGCATAGAAATTGGGGAAATCATATATCTAATGCCAGAGGAAATCAGTTGGCTGGCTGGTTAGATCAGTTTCATATTGAATATAGAACTGACCCGCTAGCTACGGAATATCCATCGTTCCCTAGAGGTAGATCGTTCTTAGATATCTTGCTAATCGACTCACGACTGAGAATACTTAACACCAATAGACGAAACACAAACTGTTTACGGACAATTGAATACGATAGTGACCACTGTGCATTCACGGCAGTAATGGAGCCTCCGAACGAGCTCGCAGATCTGGAGGAATTCGTGATCCCGCAACCCTATAACTACGGGGCAATGCGATGGCCGCGGTTCACCAGATCATTAACAAGAGAACTTCGTTCGAATGACTTTAATCTGCCAGTAAACAGAAACCTGACTAATGTCGAAATCGACAAATACATTCAACAAATGGACGAAACCGTAAAACGAACAATGGACAAAACAATTCCCAAAACAACAGTTACAGATCACACTAACATGTACAGAAACGCAACAATAAACGCACTCCACAGGCAAAAGAGCAGACTGCTATCGAAATTAAAACAATTACACAGACAGTTTACAGACAGACAAGACCAGGAGATAATATCACTGAAATCCCGATTAAAAAACCTCCAACAATTACTTAAAGCTAATTATAGTTTAGCAACAAATTTGTATTGGAACAACAGAATTCGAGCTATAAAAACTAATAACCCGAATATGTTCCCACAAATAAATAAAATATTCAGGAGAAATAATCAAAATGAGATTCAGTGTCTCCAAATCCCACGTACTCAGGTAAACAAGCAGCTGCTAACCAACATTGGCATAGATACGGAGAACGCTATCCTCAATAGTGAGCTCTTCGTGATCGAAGATCCTTTGGAAAAGGTGAACGCTGTGGGAGCTCTCTTTCAGGAAATGTACAAGGTGAATGAAAGCATTCACCGAAATCACGACCTGGAGGACAGAGTTCTACTCAATCACCTGCACCTCCGGAATGAAATTTCACTTTGGCAATCGGAGAATCCGGGTTTTACTGAATTCAGTGAAGATAATCTGTCAATTGACATTAATGCCAATGGTGTAGTGGCTAATGGCCTTCTAATAACAAGGGAAGGAATCCAGAGTATCTTCGACTCATTAAGAAGCAAAAAGTCAGTGGGAATAGATGGAGTACCTAACATCGTACTCAAGAACCTGCCCCCAATGGCAATAGATATATACACGGTCCTGTTTAACAACGCGTTGAATAATGCATATTATCCCGCGCGTTGGAAAACGGCTATCATTCAGCCCATCCCAAAAAAGGGCAAAGACTGTACAAACCCAAGGAACATGCGTTCGATAAGTTTACTCCCAAGCATCAGTAAAGTATTTGAAAAAATCATTAACAAAGCTCTGCTAAAATGGGTAGACGACAATAGCATTATTCCAAATAACCAGTTTGGCTTTAGGGCGGGTCATGAAACCACACATGCCGCAGCTAAACTGGTCTCCGACATACAATGGAATAAATGTAGGAACCAATGCACAGGTGCCTGTCTGATCGACTTGGAGAAAGCCTTTGATACCGTCTGGATCGAAGGGTTGTATTACAAACTGGTCAGACATGGCATACATAAGCCTTTACTATATGTACTTTACGATATGTTAAAGGACAGGAGGTTCGTGGTCAAAAGTGGTAATGTGACCTCTAATAAAACGTATAATATCAAGAATGGCTTGCAACAGGGCGCGGTACTCTCTCCGATTCTTTTTAACATTTATATTAGCGCCTTATTAGAAGCACTTCCGCAGGCTATTGCGTACGCAGACGATCTCATAATTTACAGAACAGCTCCGAAAGTTGCGATTATAAATAGGTTAATACAGCGAGACTTCAACAAAGTGCAGCGCTATTGCAATGACTGGAAACTTAAGATCAACTTCCAGAAATGTGAAGCCATCCTATTCAGAACTCCATTATATAAAGCCACGTACGACACAAGGAAAAACTGGCGAAAGCTAGTTATCGTGGGACCGCATGGAGATAAACTGGAAACCAAGAGTTTAGTTAAATACCTGGGCATCTGGCTAGATCAATATCTGTATTTCAACAGACTGTAGAGGCTGCTTTGCTCAAAGCGAGGAAAACTTTTGCTATGACAAGGAGGCTATTTCACAGTAGCCAATTTGACAGCAAGGTAAAAGTCATATGCTACATGACACTAATCAGGCCAATGCTCATATATGGTTGCCCAGTATGGTTTAACATAGGTCCAAATTTGATGGAAAAGATTCGGGTGTTCGAAAGGAAGTGTTTCGGAAGTTGTCTCAGATTATATCGAACACCGGAATCGGACTATAATAAGCCCTACTCAAATAAGATTTTATATAATGAAGCCTAATAAATAGGGTGGATAATTTTATGATTAAATTAATCAGAGGACATATTGCGAGAGCAATAAGCTCGTCCAATGACCTAATTTTCGGGGCCTATTATCCAAACACTCTGTACTATGAGAGCGTGCGTCGCAACGGCTTTGTTCCACCAGAGGCGTTCCTTGACTTGGATATGAAAGGGCTTATACAGGATAGATCCGGAATTCCGCTGATCTATCATGTAAGTAGATCATCTGTAGACGGGCGATTGTGCTACGACCGGGAAATAACGCGCACCGAAGAAGAGCTCCTGCGCTTCAGTAGGGCTATCTCCCACAGAGACCGCGACGATAGTATTAGACAGCGTCAACAGTTCTGGTGGTTGAATGGCATATAAAGACCTGGATACCAAAGTCGGTATAGAATCATAGTATCATCGGCTAGCTTACATAGACTTAGCTTTTCTAGAATTAGGGTAGTATAAGATTTAAGTTAAGTTAGGTTAAGTGCTTTTACATTAAAAAAAAAAAAAAAAAAAAAAAAATATATATATATATATATATATTAGGTAAGTTAAGTAAGTTAAATTTTAAGAAAAAAAAACAAAAAAATTGGAAAAAAGTTTTTCAAATTTTTCTTTGTATTTCAACTAATTATCAGTACTACCACAAAGTTCTGTCGCCGAAAGGCAAATTATACAAATGTTAAGTAATGTTTAGCTTAGAGCGTCTGCGAAGGACCAGTAAGTTATTATATAAGATAATTAAGCTAGACGATTATTCTAACTACATACGACGCAAAAACAATGAAAACTATGCAGAAACTACAGAAATTAACAAGCAAACAATACTGGAGCATTAAAAACAGGTCCAAAAACGCGGAAACATGGCAAAATGTTATAATACTATTCATTTAAGTGTGAAAGAACGTCCAAAACGTATCAAATGGAGGTGGAGCTAACAGAACTGCTAAAATCAGCCACTACAGCTACTAAAATCGTTATTCTAACTACGTTCTATGCAGAAACTACCGAAATCAACTACCAGATGTTAGTTGCGCATTAAAAATAGCTTTAAACACACGCGAGTAAGCCAGATGTAGTACAACTATCTATTTAACTCCGAAACAACGTCTAACACCTGTTATATCGAGCTGGATCAAAGCTAACCCCAAAAATCAGCCATTACTGCTACTAAAACGATTATTCTAACTACATACGACGCAAAAACAATGAAAACTATGCAGAAACTACCGAAATTAACAAGCAAACGATGATGGAGCATTGAAAACAGCTCCAAAAACGCGGAAACATGGCAAAATGATATAATACTATTCATTTAAGTGTGAAAGAACGTCCAAAACGTATCAAATGGAGGTGGAGCTAACAGAACTGCTAAAATCAGCCACTACAGCTACTAAAATCGTTATTCTAACTACGTTCTATGCAGAAACTACGGAAATCAACTACCAGATGTTAGTTGCGCATTAAAAATAGCTTTAAACATACGTATATAACGCGAAATATAATAGAACTATCTATTTAACGCCGAAACAAGGTCTTAGACCTGTTACCTGGATCTGAATCAAAGCTAACCCCAAAAATCAGTCACTCCTGCTACTAAAACGATTATTCTAACTACATACGACGCAAAAACAATGAAAACTATGCAGAAACTACCGAAATTAACAAGCAAACGATGATGGAGCACTGAAAACAGCTCCAAAAACGCGGAAACATGGCAAAATGATATAATACTATTCATTTAAGTGTGAAAGAACGTCCAAAACGTATCAAATGGAGGTGGAACTAACAGAACTGCTAAAATCAGCCACTACAGCTACTAAAATCGTTATTCTAACTACGTTCTATGCAGAAACTATGGAAATCAACTACCAGATGTTAGTTGCGCATTAAAAATAGCTTTAAACATACGTAAGTAACGCGAAATATAATAGAACTATCTATTTAACGCCGAAACAACTCCTTAGACCTGTTACATGGATCTGAATCAAAGCTAACCCCAAAAATCACTCACTCCTGCTACTAAAACGATTATTCTAACTACATACGACGCAAAAACAATGAAAACTATGCAGAAACTACCGAAATTAACAAGCAAACGATGATGGAGCACTGAAAACAGCTCCAAAAACGCGGAAACATGGCAAAATGATATAATACTATTCATTTAAGTGTGAAAGAACGTCCAAAACGTATCAAATGGAGGTGGAACTAACAGAACTGCTAAAATCAGCCACTACAGCTACTAAAATCGTTATTCTAACTACGTTCTATGCAGAAACTATGGAAATCAACTACCAGATGTTAGTTGCGCATTAAAAATAGCTTTAAACATACGTAAGTAACGCGAAATATAATAGAACTATCTATTTAACGCCGAAACAACTCCTTAGACCTGTTACATGGATCTGAATCAAAGCTAACCCCAAAAATCACTCACTCCTGCTACTAAAACGATTATTCTAACTACATACGACGCAAAAACAATGAAAACTATGCAGAAACTACCGAAATTAACAAGCAAACGATGATGGAGCATTGAAAACAGCTCCAAAAACGCGGAAACATGGCAAAATGATATAATACTATTCATTTAAGTGTGAAAGAACGTCCAAAACGTATCAAATGGAGGTGGAGCTAACAGAACTGCTAAAATCAGCCACTACAGCTACTAAAATCGTTATTCTAACTACGTTCTATGCAGAAACTACGGAAATCAACTACCAGATGTTAGTTGCGCATTAAAAATAGCTTTAAACATACGTATATAACGCGAAATATAATAGAACTATCTATTTAACGCCGAAACAAGGTCTTAGACCTGTTACCTGGATCTGAATCAAAGCTAACCCCAAAAATCAGTCACTCCTGCTACTAAAACGATTATTCTAACTACATACGACGCAAAAACAATGAAAACTATGCAGAAACTACCGAAATTAACAAGCAAACGATGATGGAGCACTGAAAACAGCTCCAAAAACGCGGAAACATGGCAAAATGATATAATACTATTCATTTAAGTGTGAAAGAACGTCCAAAACGTATCAAATGGAGGTGGAACTAACAGAACTGCTAAAATCAGCCACTACAGCTACTAAAATCGTTATTCTAACTACGTTCTATGCAGAAACTATGGAAATCAACTACCAGATGTTAGTTGCGCATTAAAAATAGCTTTAAACATACGTAAGTAACGCGAAATATAATATAACTATCTATTTAACGCCGAAACAACTCCTTAGACCTGTTACATGGATCTGAATCAAAGCTAACCCCAAAAATCACTCACTCCTGCTACTAAAACGATTATTCTAACTACATACGACGCAAAAACAATGAAAACTATGCAGAAACTACCGAAATTAACAAGCAAACGATGATGGAGCACTGAAAACAGCTCCAAAAACGCGGAAACATGGCAAAATGATATAATACTATTCATTTAAGTGTGAAAGAACGTCCAAAACGTATCAAATGGAGGTGGAACTAACAGAACTGCTAAAATCAGCCACTACAGCTACTAAAATCGTTATTCTAACTACGTTCTATGCAGAAACTACGGAAATCAACTACCAGATGTTAGTTGCGCATTAAAAATAGCTTCAAACATACGTAAATAGGGCGAAATATAATAGAACTATCTATTTAACGCCGAAACAACGTCTTAGACCTGTTACGTGGATCTGAATCAAAGCTAACCCCAAAAATCAGTCCCTCCTGCTACTAAAACGATTATTCTAACTACATACGACGCAAAAACAGAGGAGAAAGTAATCGTGTGCGTGCCGCTTGTGTTTGACCCGCGCAGATATAAAAATAAAGAATTAATAAGTTCATACGAAAATGTTTAATAGTTTACGTGAAAACAAATCAATCCCACAAAAAACAAAAGGACAAACAATAAACAATAAATTTAAATTTCATTAACAGTTTGATTAGCTATGCAATAGTCTCGTTGAGAAAAATAATAATATATCGCATACCTCCGAGATCCCCATTTTTTTTCTTTCACTTGATTAAGCATAATCAAGCAAAAACGATAAATTGGTTTCAGTGACATTATAAAGTGCGCTGCTTCACAGCAATAATAACAGTCAAAACAAAGTAACAGAACGAAAAGTGAATCAAAAGTAATCGAAAATAATCGAAAATAGACAAAAATAAAAACAAACAAACAAATTAAAGAATAAAAAAAAAGTGCATAACAAAATCCTTTCAGTGAGGTGCGACAAAGAAACTATCAATTAAAATATATCACCTCGCAAGCGTGAAAATTGAAACAGACAATATATTGCTCATTAAGCAAGTGGTTTTTAAGGCAGCATTTGGCGCGAGGGCAGAGTCACTGATTCCTACTCGACGATAGCCAAGTTCGGGTCGGCGTACGGAAGAAATCGAGTTCGTGCTTCGTATTGCGGGTCGCCTTTGTTTTTTTAAAATGAAAACAAATTGGAAAGAACCAGTATGAACACGGAGGACGACAAAAACGCAACAACACACAAAAGAAAAGGTACACAGAAAATCTCCATTGTGACGCGAAGTAAAACCGCGAAATTAACAATGGAGAAAAAAGGCCAGCATATGGAGGAGGACAGAGGGCGCCCCTCCCCCTACAATTTTAATATGTATGGGGCAAACAATTCGTTCGCTTCTCTTGCATCCTCAGAGTCTGAGGATGAAGAAGAGGAAATAACTGAATTGGAGGCGAAACTTGCGATGGCAAGAGCCCGTCTAGAAGAGAGACGCCGAAAGAAAAAAATAGCGGCACTCGAAAAAGAAAAAGACACGGAACAACAACAAAAGCCGAAGCCAAAAGTCGGCCAACAGCAACAGCAACAGCAACAGCAACAGCAACAGCAACAGCAACAGCAACAGCAACATCAAGAGCAACAATCAACACAAAATCGACCACAGCAAGCAACACAACAGCGGCAAAGCAACAATCAGAACCAAAAAATAAAGATGCCACCGATCAACACTATAGATATTGAGTGTAAGGAATTGGTAAGTCTTTGTAAGCTAGCGATAGGTAACAATTTTGTAGTTAAAAGACTGGCTGGTAATAGGCATGCCATTCAAACCTATGCGGTGGCAGACCACGAAAAAATTAAAGAGGTCTTAAAAAGGGCCACCGCGGAATTCTACTCGTTCACGCCGAAGCAAACAAAGAGGGTAACGGTTCTATTAAAGGGTGTCGACCCTGAGGTGGAACCGGAGGCTCTGCTCGAGATGCTTCAAAAGTTGAGGCACGACGATCTCGAGTTTATCTCCGTAAAACCGTTCACTACAACCAAGGCAAGAAGGGAAAACCGCAAGCTACCCTTCTTTTTGGTTCAACTAACGCCCAGCAGCAGAATTGGTGGTCTAAGAAAGATTACAGTCTTGGATCATCAAAGTGTCACATGGGACAAGTTAAAAAAAGGCAGAGACATCCTGCAATGTGTCCGCTGCCAAAGGTTTGGTCACGCGGCGGCGAACTGTGAAATGCAGCACCGTTGCGTGAAATGCGGAAAAGACCATAAGGCAGAAGAGTGCCCTCTGGGAAAAGAAAGGGTAGAAGACAAAGCCCTTCTAAAGTGCGCAGTGTGCCGGAATGAGGGACACCCCGCTAATTATCGAGGATGTCCTAAATTCCGAGAAATAATGGCAAGAAGTGTGATCCGGCAAAAAACCACAGAGCCAGCTCGTACTACAACAATGCCCGTAACATCGCAGCGGTCGTACGCACAAGTTGCGTCGGGTGGGAGACCATCAAACCAGGCTACAACATTGGTAGCCACAAATACTCCCACACAGACTGAAACAACATCGCAAGCAGACGTGATCACGGTTCTGCTTAATCTGCAGAGACAGATGACACAGCTGCAAAACCAAATAAACGAGATCTATTCGTACTTGCCCAATCTAAACAAAAAGTCAATATAAACCCTCTAACCACAACATCAATAAAAGCTCTTGTCGTGAATGTAAATTCACTAATAAGAACTGAGAGAAGAGCCAATCTTTTCAACCTGTTGCAAGTTGAACAGCCTGATGTACTTCTGGCGGGGGAAACAAAGTTAAACCAGAGACACAAGATATGTCATAAAAACTACGATATTATACGAAGAGACCGACCTAATTCCTCTCAAGGGGGGGGGGTGTCGCAATTTTTATTAGAAAAGGGATCCCTCATAAAGTTATATATAGTGGAGAAGTGCGCAGGTTCCGGGTGCTGGAAGCCTGTATCGTCCGCATACCCCTTCAGCAAGGAAGGGGTTTGCATGCGATTGCGGTCTACGCACCTGAGGAGCACCAACATAATCTATTTATAGCAGAGCTCGAGACTCTCTTCCGATGCTTACAATTGCACCTGGGCAAAAATTACTTTATCCTAGGGGGAGATATGAACGCCAAGCATAGAAATTGGGGAAATCATATATCTAATGCCAGAGGAAATCAGTTGGCTGGCTGGTTAGATCAGTTTCATATTGAATATAGAACTGACCCGCTAGCTACGGAATATCCATCGTTCCCTAGAGGTAGATCGTTCTTAGATATCTTGCTAATCGACTCACGACTGAGAATACTTAACACCAATAGACGAAACACAAACTGTTTACGGACAATTGAATACGATAGTGACCACTGTGCATTCACGGCAGTAATGGAGCCTCCGAACGAGCTCGCAGATCTGGAGGAATTCGTGATCCCGCAACCCTATAACTACGGGGCAATGCGATGGCCGCGGTTCACCAGATCATTAACAAGAGAACTTCGTTCGAATGACTTTAATCTGCCAGTAAACAGAAACCTGACTAATGTCGAAATCGACAAATACATTCAACAAATGGACGAAACCGTAAAACGAACAATGGACAAAACAATTCCCAAAACAACAGTTACAGATCACACTAACATGTACAGAAACGCAACAATAAACGCACTCCACAGGTAAAAGAGCAGACTGCTATCGAAATTAAAACAATTACACAGACAGTTTACAGACAGACAAGACCAGGAGATAATATCACTGAAATCCCGATTAAAAAACCTCCAACAATTACTTAAAGCTAATTATAGTTTAGCAACAAATTTGTATTGGAACAACAGAATTCGAGCTATAAAAACTAATAACCCGAATATGTTCCCACAAATAAATAAAATATTCAGGAGAAATAATCAAAATGAGATTCAGTGTCTCCAAATCCCACGTACTCAGGTAAACAAGCAGCTGCTAACCAACATTGGCATAGATACGGAGAACGCTATCCTCAATAGTGAGCTCTTCGTGATCGAAGATCCTTTGGAAAAGGTGAACGCTGTGGGAGCTCTCTTTCAGGAAATGTACAAGGTGAATGAAAGCATTCACCGAAATCACGACCTGGAGGACAGAGTTCTACTCAATCACCTGCACCTCCGGAATGAAATTTCACTTTGGCAATCGGAGAATCCGGGTTTTACTGAATTCAGTGAAGATAATCTGTCAATTGACATTAATGCCAATGGTGTAGTGGCTAATGGCCTTCTAATAACAAGGGAAGGAATCCAGAGTATCTTCGACTCATTAAGAAGCAAAAAGTCAGTGGGAATAGATGGAGTACCTAACATCGTACTCAAGAACCTGCCCCCAATGGCAATAGATATATACACGGTCCTGTTTAACAACGCGTTGAATAATGCATATTATCCCGCGCGTTGGAAAACGGCTATCATTCAGCCCATCCCAAAAAAGGGCAAAGACTGTACAAACCCAAGGAACATGCGTTCGATAAGTTTACTCCCAAGCATCAGTAAAGTATTTGAAAAAATCATTAACAAAGCTCTGCTAAAATGGGTAGACGACAATAGCATTATTCCAAATAACCAGTTTGGCTTTAGGGCGGGTCATGAAACCACACATGCCGCAGCTAAACTGGTCTCCGACATACAATGGAATAAATGTAGGAACCAATGCACAGGTGCCTGTCTGATCGACTTGGAGAAAGCCTTTGATACCGTCTGGATCGAAGGGTTGTATTACAAACTGGTCAGACATGGCATACATAAGCCTTTACTATATGTACTTTACGATATGTTAAAGGACAGGAGGTTCGTGGTCAAAAGTGGTAATGTGACCTCTAATAAAACGTATAATATCAAGAATGGCTTGCAACAGGGCGCGGTACTCTCTCCGATTCTTTTTAACATTTATATTAGCGCCTTATTAGAAGCACTTCCGCAGGCTATTGCGTACGCAGACGATCTCATAATTTACAGAACAGCTCCGAAAGTTGCGATTATAAATAGGTTAATACAGCGAGACTTCAACAAAGTGCAGCGCTATTGCAATGACTGGAAACTTAAGATCAACTTCCAGAAATGTGAAGCCATCCTATTCAGAACTCCATTATATAAAGCCACGTACGACACAAGGAAAAACTGGCGAAAGCTAGTTATCGTGGGACCGCATGGAGATAAACTGGAAACCAAGAGTTTAGTTAAATACCTGGGCATCTGGCTAGATCAATATCTGTATTTCAACAGACTGTAGAGGCTGCTTTGCTCAAAGCGAGGAAAACTTTTGCTATGACAAGGAGGCTATTTCACAGTAGCCAATTTGACAGCAAGGTAAAAGTCATATGCTACATGACACTAATCAGGCCAATGCTCATATATGGTTGCCCAGTATGGTTTAACATAGGTCCAAATTTGATGGAAAAGATTCGGGTGTTCGAAAGGAAGTGTTTCGGAAGTTGTCTCAGATTATATCGAACACCGGAATCGGACTATAATAAGCCCTACTCAAATAAGATTTTATATAATGAAGCCTAATAAATAGGGTGGATAATTTTATGATTAAATTAATCAGAGGACATATTGCGAGAGCAATAAGCTCGTCCAATGACCTAATTTTCGGGGCCTATTATCCAAACACTCTGTACTATGAGAGCGTGCGTCGCAACGGCTTTGTTCCACCAGAGGCGTTCCTTGACTTGGATATGAAAGGGCTTATACAGGATAGATCCGGAATTCCGCTGATCTATCATGTAAGTAGATCATCTGTAGACGGGCGATTGTGCTACGACCGGGAAATAACGCGCACCGAAGAAGAGCTCCTGCGCTTCAGTAGGGCTATCTCCCACAGAGACCGCGACGATAGTATTAGACAGCGTCAACAGTTCTGGTGGTTGAATGGCATATAAAGACCTGGATACCAAAGTCGGTATAGAATCATAGTATCATCGGCTAGCTTACATAGACTTAGCTTTTCTAGAATTAGGGTAGTATAAGATTTAAGTTAAGTTAGGTTAAGTGCTTTTACATTAAAAAAAAAAAAAAAAAAAAAAAAAATATATATATATATATATATATTAGGTAAGTTAAGTAAGTTAAATTTTAAGAAAAAAAAACAAAAAAATTGGAAAAAAGTTTTTCAAATTTTTCTTTGTATTTCAACTAATTATCAGTACTACCACAAAGTTCTGTCGCCGAAAGGCAAATTATACAAATGTTAAGTAATGTTTAGCTTAGAGCGTCTGCGAAGGACCAGTAAGTTATTATATAAGATAATTAAGCTAGACGATTATTCTAACTACATACGACGCAAAAACAATGAAAACTATGCAGAAACTACAGAAATTAACAAGCAAACAATACTGGAGCATTAAAAACAGGTCCAAAAACGCGGAAACATGGCAAAATGTTATAATACTATTCATTTAAGTGTGAAAGAACGTCCAAAACGTATCAAATGGAGGTGGAGCTAACAGAACTGCTAAAATCAGCCACTACAGCTACTAAAATCGTTATTCTAACTACGTTCTATGCAGAAACTACCGAAATCAACTACTAAATGTTAGTTGCGCATTAAAAATAGCTTTAAACACACGCGAGTAAGCCAGCTGTAGTACAACTATCTATTTAACTCCGAAACAACGTCTAACACCTGTTATATCGAGCTGGATCAAAGCTAACACCAAAAATCAGCCATTACTGCTACTAAAACGATTATTCTAACTACATACGACGCAAAAACAATGAAAACTATGCAGAAACTACCGAAATTAACAAGCAAACGATGATGGAGCATTGAAAACAGCTCCAAAAACGCGGAAACATGGCAAAATGATATAATACTATTCATTTAAGTGTGAAAGAACGTCCAAAACGTATCAAATGGAGGTGGAGCTAACAGAACTGCTAAAATCAGCCACTACAGCTACTAAAATCGTTATTCTAACTACGTTCTATGCAGAAACTACGGAAATCAACTACCAGATGTTAGTTGCGCATTAAAAATAGCTTTAAACATACGTATATAACGCGAAATATAATAGAACTATCTATTTAACGCCGAAACAAGGTCTTAGACCTGTTACCTGGATCTGAATCAAAGCTAACCCCAAAAATCAGTCACTCCTGCTACTAAAACGATTATTCTAACTACATACGACGCAAAAACAATGAAAACTATGCAGAAACTACCGAAATTAACAAGCAAACGATGATGGAGCACTGAAAACAGCTCCAAAAACGCGGAAACATGGCAAAATGATATAATACTATTCATTTAAGTGTGAAAGAACGTCCAAAACGTATCAAATGGAGGTGGAACTAACAGAACTGCTAAAATCAGCCACTACAGCTACTAAAATCGTTATTCTAACTACGTTCTATGCAGAAACTATGGAAATCAACTACCAGATGTTAGTTGCGCATTAAAAATAGCTTTAAACATACGTAAGTAACGCGAAATATAATAGAACTATCTATTTAACGCCGAAACAACTCCTTAGACCTGTTACATGGATCTGAATCAAAGCTAACCCCAAAAATCACTCACTCCTGCTACTAAAACGATTATTCTAACTACATACGACGCAAAAACAATGAAAACTATGCAGAAACTACCGAAATTAACAAGCAAACGATGATGGAGCATTGAAAACAGCTCCAAAAACGCGGAAACATGGCAAAATGTTATAATACTATTCATTTAAGTGTGAAAGAACGTCCAAAACGTATCAAATGGAGGTGGAGCTAACAGAACTGCTAAAATCAGCTACTACAGCTACTAAAATCGTTATTCTAACTACGTTCTATGCAGAAACTACCGAAATCAACTACCAGATGTTAGTTGCGCATTAAAAATAGCTTTAAACATACGTAAGTAACGCGAAATATAATAGAACTATCTATTTAACGCCGAAACAACTCCTTAGACCTGTTACATGGATCTGAATCAAAGCTAACCCCAAAAATCAGTCACTCCTGCTACTAAAACGATTATTCTAACTACATACGACGCAAAAACAATGAAAACTATGCAGAAACTACCGAAATTAACAAGCAAACGATGATGGAGCATTGAAAACAGCTCCAAAAACGCGGAAACATGGCAAAATGTTATAATACTATTCATTTAAGTGCGAAAGAACGTCCAAAACGTATCAAATGGAGGTGGAGCTAACAGAACTGCTAAAATCAGCCACTACAGCTACTAAAATCGTTATTCTAACTACGTTCTATGCGGAAAACACCGAAATCAACTACCAGATGTTAGTTGCGCATTAAAAATAGCTTTAAACATACGTATATAACGCGAAATATAATAGAACTATCTATTTAACGCCGAAACAAGGTCTTAGACCTGTTACCTGGATCTGAATCAAAGCTAACCCCAAAAATCAGTCACTCCTGCTACTAAAACGATTATTCTAACTACATACGACGCAAAAACAATGAAAACTATGCAGAAACTACCGAAATTAACAAGCAAACGATGATGGAGCATTGAAAACAGCTCCAAAAACGCGGAAACATGGCAAAATGTTATAATACTATTCATTTAAGTGCGAAAGAACGTCCAAAACGTATCAAATGGAGGTGGAGCTAACAGAACTGCTAAAATCAGCCACTACAGCTACTAAAATCGTTATTCTAACTACGTTCTATGCGGAAAACACCGAAATCAACTACCAGATGTTAGTTGCGCATTAAAAATAGCTTTAAACATACGTATATAACGCGAAATATAATAGAACTATCTATTTAACGCCGAAACAACGTCTTAGACCTGTTACCTGGATCTGAATCAAAGCTAACCCCAAAAATCAGTCACTCCTGCTACTAAAACGATTATTCTAACTACATACGACGCAAAAACAATGAAAACTATGCAGAAACTACCGAAATTTACAACCAAACGATGATGGAGCATTAAAAACTGCTCCAAAAACACGGAAACATGGCAAAATGTTATAATACTATTCATTTAAGTGCGAAAGAACGTCCAAAACGTATCAAATGGAGGTGGAGCTAACAGAACTGCTAAAATCAGCCACTACAGCTACTAAAATCGTTATTCTAACTACGTTCTATGCGGAAAACACCGAAATCAACTACCAGATGTTAGTTGCGCATTAAAAATAGCTTTAAACATACGTAAGTAACGCGAAATATAATAGACCTATCTATTTAACGCCGAAACAACGTCTTAGACCTGGTACATGGATCTGAATCAAAGCTAACTCCAAAAATCAGTCACTCCTGCTACTAAAACGATTATTCTAACTACATACGACGCAAAAACAATGAAAACTATGCAGAAACTACCGAAATTAACAAGCAAACGATGATGGAGCATTGAAAACAGGTCCAAAAACGCGGAAACATGGCAAAATGTTATAATCATCATATCGGCACTACAACCGGCAGCCGGTCTTGGCCTTATTTAGCAAGTCCTGAGGCTTGTTAAATTTTCCATAATGATTTGTTTTTTTTTCCGGGCAAGGTCATTAGTCTTGCGCCGGAAAATGTTATAATACTATTCATTTAAGTGCGAAAGAACGTCCAAAACGTATCAAATGGAGGTGGAACTAACAGAACTGCTAAAATCAGCCACTACAGCTACTAAAATCGTTATTCTAACTACGTTCTATGCAGAAACTACCGAAATCAACTACCAGATGTTAGTTGCGCATTAAAAATAGCTTTAAACATACGTAAGTAACGCGAAATATAATAGAACTATCTATTTAACGCCGAAACAACGTCTTAGACCTGTTACATGGATCTGAATCAAAGCTTACCCCAAAAATCAGTCACTCCTGCTACTAAAACGATTATTCTAACTACATACGACGCAAAAACAATGAAAACTATGCCGAAACTACCGAAATTAACAAGAAAACGATGATGGAGCATTAAAAACAGCTCCAAAAACGCGGAAACATGGCAAAATGTTATAATACTATTCATTTAAGTGTGAAAGAACGTCCAAAACGTATCAAATGGAGGTGGAGCTAACAGAACTGCTAAAATCAGCTACTACAGCTACTAAAATCGTTATTCTAACTACGTTCTATGCGGAAACTACCGAAATCAACTACCAGATGTTAGTTGCGCATTAAAAATAGCTTTAAACATACGTAAGTAACGCGAAATATAATAGAACTATCTATTTAACGCCGAAACAACTCCTTAGACCTGTTACATGGATCTGAATCAAAGCTAACCCCAAAAATCACTCACTCCTGCTACTAAAACGATTATTCTAACTACATACGACGCAAAAACAATGAAAACTATGCAGAAACTACCGAAATTAACAAGCAAACGATGATGGAGCATTGAAAACAGCTCCAAAAACGCGGAAACATGGCAAAATGATATAATACTATTCATTTAAGTGTGAAAGAACGTCCAAAACGTATCAAATGGAGGTGGAGCTAACAGAACTGCTAAAATCAGCCACTACAGCTACTAAAATCGTTATTCTAACTACGTTCTATGCAGAAACTACGGAAATCAACTACCAGATGTTAGTTGCGCATTAAAAATAGCTTTAAACATACGTAAGTAACGCGAAATATAATAGAACTATCTATTTAACGCCGAAACAACTCCTTAGACCTGTTACATGGATCTGAATCAAAGCTAACCCCAAAAATCAGTCACTCCTGCTACTAAAACGATTATTCTAACTACATACGACGCAAAAACAATGAAAACTTTGCCGAAACTACCGAAATTAACAAGCAAACGATGATGGAGCATTGAAAACAGCTCCAAAAACGCGGAAACATGGCAAAATGTTATAATACTATTCATTTAAGTGTGAAAGAAAGTCCAAAACGTATCAAATGGAGGTGGAGCTAACAGAACTGCTAAAATCAGCCACTACAGCTACTAAAATCGTTATTCTAACTACGTTCTATGCAGAAACCACCGAAATCAACTACCAGATGTTAGTTGCGCATTAAAAATAGCTTTAAACATACGTAAGTAACGCGAAATATAATAGAACTATCTATTTAACGCCGAAACAACTCCTTAGACCTGTTACATGGATCTGAATCAAAGCTAACCCCAAAAATCAGTCACTCCTGCTACTAAAACGATTATTCTAACTACATACGACGCAAAAACAATGAAAACTATGCCGAAACTACCGAAATTAACAAGCAAACGATGATGGAGCATTGAAAACAGCTCCAAAAACGCGGAAACATGGCAAAATGTTATAATACTATTCATTTAAGTGTGAAAGAACGTCCAAAACGTATCAAATGGAGGTGGAGCTAACAGAACTGCTAAAATCAGCCACTACAGCTTCTAAAATCGTTATTCTAACTACGTTCTATGCAGAAACTACCGAAATCAACTACCAGATGTTAGTTGCGCATTAAAAATAGCTTTAAACATACGTAAATAACGCGAAATATAATAAAACTATCTATTTAACGCCGAAACAACGTCTTAGACCTGTTACATGGATCTGAATCAAAGCTAACCCCAAAAATCAGTCACTCCTGCTACTAAAACGATTATTCTAACTACATACGACGCAAAAACAATGAAAACTATGCCGAAACTACCGAAATTAACAAGCAAACGATGATGGAGCATTAAAAACAGCTCCAAAAACGCGGAAACATGGCAAAACGTTATAATACTATTCATTTAAGTGCGAAAGAACGTCCAAAACGTATCAAATGGAGGTGGAGCTAACAGAACTGCTAAAATCAGCCACTACAGCTACTAAAATCATTATTCTAACTACGTTCTATGCAGAAACTACGGAAATCAACTACCAGATGTTAGTTGCGCATTAAAAATAGCTTTAAACATACGTATATAACGCGAAATATAATAGAACTATCTATTTAACGCCGAAACAACGTCTTAGACCTGCTACATGGATCTGAATCAAAGCTAACCCCAAAAATCAGTCACTCCTGCTACTAAAACGATTATTCTAACTACATACGACGCAAAAACAATGAAAACTATGCCGAAACTACCGAAATTAACAAGCAAACGATGATGGAGCATTGAAAACAGCTCCAAAAACGCGGAAACATGGCAAAATGTTATAATACTATTCATTTAAGTGCGAAAGAACGTCCAAAACGTATCAAATGGAGGTGGAGCTAACAGAACTGCTAAAATCAGCCACTACAGCTACTAAAATCGTTATTCTAACTACGTTCTATGCAGAAACTACGGAAATCAACTACCAGATGTTAGTTGCGCATTAAAAATAGCTTTAAACATACGTATATAAGCGAAATATAATAGAACTATCTATTTAACGCCGAAACAACGTCTTAGACCTGTTACATGGATCTGAATCAAAGCTAACCCCAAAAATCAGTCACTCCTGCTACTAAAACGATTATTCTAACTACATACGACGCAAAAACAATGAAAACTATGCAGAAACTACCGAAATTAACAAGCAAACGATGATGGAGCATTAAAAACAGCTCCAAAAACGCGGAAACATGGCAAAATGTTATAATACTATTCATTTAAGTGCGAAAGAACGTCCAAAACGTATCAAATGGAGGTGGAGCTAACAGAACTGCTAAAATCAGCCACTACAGCTACTAAAATCGTTATTCTAACTACGTTCTATGCAGAAACTACGGAAATCAACTACCAGATGTTAGTTGCGCATTAAAAATAGCTTTAAACATACGTATATAAGCGAAATATAATAGAACTATCTATTTAACGCCGAAACAACGTCTTAGACCTGCTACATGGATCTGAATCAAAGCTAACCCCAAAAATCAGTCACTCCTGCTACTAAAACGATTATTCTAACTACATACGACGCAAAAACAATGAAAACTATGCCGAAACTACCGAAATTGACAAGCAAACGATGATGGAGCATTAAAAACAGCTCCAAAAACGCGGAAACATGGCAAAATGTTATAATACTATTCATTTAAGTGCGAAAGAACGTCCAAAACGTATCAAATGGAGGTGGAACTAACAGAACTGCTAAAATCAGCCACTACAGCTACTAAAATCGTTATTCTAACTACGTTCTATGCAGAAACTACGGAAATCAACTACCAGATGTTAGTTGCGCATTAAAAATAGCTTTAAACATACGTATATAACGCGAAATATAATAGAACTATCTATTTAACGCCGAAACAAGGTCTTAGACCTGTTACATGGATCTGAATCAAAGCTAACCCCAAAAATCAGTCACTCCTGCTACTAAAACGATTATTCTAACTACATACGACGCAAAAACAATGAAAACTATGCAGAAACTACCGAAATTAACAAGCAAACGATGATGGAGCATTAAAAACAGCTCCAAAAACGCGGAAACATGGCAAAATGTTATAATACTATTCATTTAAGTGCGAAAGAACGTCCAAAACGTATCAAATGGAGGTGGAGCTAACAGAACTGCTAAAATCAGCCACTACAGCTACTAAAATCGTTATTCTAACTACGTTCTATGCAGAAACTACGGAAATCAACTACCAGATGTTAGTTGCGCATTAAAAATAGCTTTAAACATACGTATATAACGCGAAATATAATAGAACTATCTATTTAACGCCGAAACAAGGTCTTAGACCTGTTACCTGGATCTGAATCAAAGCTAACCCCAAAAATCAGTCACTCCTGCTACTAAAACGATTATTCTAACTACATACGACGCAAAAACAATGAAAACTATGCCGAAACTACCGAAATTAACAAGCAAACGATGATGGAGCATTGAAAACAGCTCCAAAAACGCGGAAACATGGCAAAATGTTATAATACTATTCATTTAAGTGCGAAAGAACGTCCAAAACGTATCAAATGGAGGTGGAACTAACAGAACTGCTAAAATCAGCCACTACAGCTACTAAAATCGTTATTCTAACTACGTTCTATGCAGAAACTACGGAAATCAACTACCAGATGTTAGTTGCGCATTAAAAATAGCTTTAAACATACGTATATAACGCGAAATATAATAGAACTATCTATTTAACGCCGAAACAAGGTCTTAGACCTGTTACATGGATCTGAATCAAAGCTAACCCCAAAAATCAGTCACTCCTGCTACTAAAACGATTATTCTAACTACATACGACGCAAAAACAATGAAAACTATGCCGAAACTACCGAAATTAACAAGCAAACGATGATGGAGCATTGAAAACAGCTCCAAAAACGCGGAAACATGGCAAAATGTTATAATACTATTCATTTAAGTGCGAAAGAACGTCCAAAACGTATCAAATGGAGGTGGAACTAACAGAACTGCTAAAATCAGCCACTACAGCTACTAAAATCGTTATTCTAACTACGTTCTATGCAGAAACTACGGAAATCAACTACCAGATGTTAGTTGCGCATTAAAAATAGCTTTAAACATACGTATATAACGCGAAATATAATAGAACTATCTATTTAACGCCGAAACAAGGTCTTAGACCTGTTACATGGATCTGAATCAAAGCTAACCCCAAAAATCAGTCACTCCTGCTACTAAAACGATTATTCTAACTACATACGACGCAAAAACAATGAAAACTATGCAGAAACTACCGAAATTAACAAGCAAACGATGATGGAGCATTAAAAACAGCTCCAAAAACGCGGAAACATGGCAAAATGTTATAATACTATTCATTTAAGTGCGAAAGAACGTCCAAAACGTATCAAATGGAGGTGGAGCTAACAGAACTGCTAAAATCAGCCACTACAGCTACTAAAATCGTTATTCTAACTACGTTCTATGCAGAAACTACGGAAATCAACTACCAGATGTTAGTTGCGCATTAAAAATAGCTTTAAACATACGTATATAACGCGAAATATAATAGAACTATCTATTTAACGCCGAAACAAGGTCTTAGACCTGTTACCTGGATCTGAATCAAAGCTAACCCCAAAAATCAGTCACTCCTGCTACTAAAACGATTATTCTAACTACATACGACGCAAAAACAATGAAAACTATGCCGAAACTACCGAAATTAACAAGCAAACGATGATGGAGCATTGAAAACAGCTCCAAAAACGCGGAAACATGGCAAAATGTTATAATACTATTCATTTAAGTGCGAAAGAACGTCCAAAACGTATCAAATGGAGGTGGAACTAACAGAACTGCTAAAATCAGCCACTACAGCTACTAAAATCGTTATTCTAACTACGTTCTATGCAGAAACTACGGAAATCAACTACCAGATGTTAGTTGCGCATTAAAAATAGCTTTAAACATACGTATATAACGCGAAATATAATAGAACTATCTATTTAACGCCGAAACAAGGTCTTAGACCTGTTACATGGATCTGAATCAAAGCTAACCCCAAAAATCAGTCACTCCTGCTACTAAAACGATTATTCTAACTACATACGACGCAAAAACAATGAAAACTATGCCGAAACTACCGAAATTAACAAGCAAACGATGATGGAGCATTGAAAACAGCTCCAAAAACGCGGAAACATGGCAAAATGTTATAATACTATTCATTTAAGTGCGAAAGAACGTCCAAAACGTATCAAATGGAGGTGGAACTAACAGAACTGCTAAAATCAGCCACTACAGCTACTAAAATCGTTATTCTAACTACGTTCTATGCAGAAACTACGGAAATCAACTACCAGATGTTAGTTGCGCATTAAAAATAGCTTTAAACATACGTATATAACGCGAAATATAATAGAACTATCTATTTAACGCCGAAACAAGGTCTTAGACCTGTTACATGGATCTGAATCAAAGCTAACCCCAAAAATCAGTCACTCCTGCTACTAAAACGATTATTCTAACTACATACGACGCAAAAACAATGAAAACTATGCAGAAACTACCGAAATTAACAAGCAAACGATGATGGAGCATTAAAAACAGCTCCAAAAACGCGGAAACATGGCAAAATGTTATAATACTATTCATTTAAGTGCGAAAGAACGTCCAAAACGTATCAAATGGAGGTGGAGCTAACAGAACTGCTAAAATCAGCCACTACAGCTACTAAAATCGTTATTCTAACTACGTTCTATGCAGAAACTACGGAAATCAACTACCAGATGTTAGTTGCGCATTAAAAATAGCTTTAAACATACGTATATAAGCGAAATATAATAGAACTATCTATTTAACGCCGAAACAACGTCTTAGACCTGCTATATGGATCTGAATCAAAGCTAACCCCAAAAATCAGTCACTCCTGCTACTAAAACGATTATTCTAACTACATACGACGCAAAAACAATGAAAACTATGCCGAAACTACCGAAATTAACAAGCAAACGATGATGGAGCATTGAAAACAGCTCCAAAAACGCGGAAACATGGCAAAATGTTATAATACTATTCATTTAAGTGCGAAAGAACGTCCAAAACGTATCAAATGGAGGTGGAGCTAACAGAACTGCTAAAATCAGCTACTACAGCTACTAAAATCGTTATTCTAACTACGTTCTATGCAGAAACTACGGAAATCAACTACCAGATGTTAGTTGCGCATTAAAAATAGCTTTAAACATACGTAAGTAACGCGAAATATAATAGAACTATCTATTTAACGCCGAAACAACTCCTTAGACCTGTTACATGGATCTGAATCAAAGCTAACCCCAAAAATCAGTCACTCCTGCTACTAAAACGATTATTCTAACTACATACGACGCAAAAACAATGAAAACTTTGCCGAAACTACCGAAATTAACAAGCAAACGATGATGGAGCATTGAAAACAGCTCCAAAAACGCGGAAACATGGCAAAATGATATAATACTATTCATTTAAGTGTGAAAGAACGTCCAAAACGTATCAAATGGAGGTGGAGCTAACAGAACTGCTAAAATCAGCTACTACAGCTACTAAAATCGTTATTCTAACTACGTTCTATGCAGAAACTACGGAAATCAACTACCAGATGTTAGTTGCGCATTAAAAATAGCTTTAAACATACGTAAGTAACGCGAAATATAATAGAACTATCTATTTAACGCCGAAACAAGGTCTTAGACCTGTTACATGGATCTGAATCAAAGCTAACCCCAAAAATCAGTCACTCCTGCTACTAAAACGATTATTCTAACTACATACGACGCAAAAACAATGAAAACTATGCAGAAACTACCGAAATTAACAAGCAAACGATGATGGAGCATTGAAAACAGCTCCAAAAACGCGGAAACATGGCAAAATGATATAATACTATTCATTTAAGTGTGAAAGAACGTCCAAAACGTATCAAATGGAGGTGGAGCTAACAGAACTGCTAAAATCAGCTACTACAGCTACTAAAATCGTTATTCTAACTACGTTCTATGCAGAAACTACGGAAATCAACTACCAGATGTTAGTTGCGCATTAAAAATAGCTTTAAACATACGTAAGTAACGCGAAATATAATAGAACTATCTATTTAACGCCGAAACAAGGTCTTAGACCTGTTACATGGATCTGAATCAAAGCTAACCCCAAAAATCAGTCACTCCTGCTACTAAAACGATTATTCTAACTACATACGACGCAAAAACAATGAAAACTATGCAGAAACTACCGAAATTAACAAGCAAACGATGATGGAGCATTAAAAACAGCTCCAAAAACGCGGAAACATGGCAAAATGTTATAATACTATTCATTTAAGTGCGAAAGAACGTCCAAAACGTATCAAATGGAGGTGGAGCTAACAGAACTGCTAAAATCAGCCACTACAGCTACTAAAATCGTTATTCTAACTACGTTCTATGCAGAAACTACGGAAATCAACTACCAGATGTTAGTTGCGCATTAAAAATAGCTTTAAACATACGTAAGTAACGCGAAATATAATAGAACTATCTATTTAACGCCGAAACAACGTCTTAGACTTGTTACATGGATCTGAATCAAAGCTAACCCCAAAAATCAGTCACTCCTGCTACTAAAACGATTATTCTAACTACATACGACGCAAAAACAATGAAAACTATGCCGAAACTACCGAAATTAACAAGCAAACGATGATGGAGCATTGAAAACAGCTCCAAAAACGCGGAAACATGGCAAAATGTTATAATACTATTCATTTAAGTGCGAAAGAACGTCCAAAACGTATCAAATGGAGGTGGAGCTAACAGAACTGCTAAAATCAGCCACTACAGCTACTAAAATCGTTATTCTAACTACGTTCTATGCAAAAAATACCGAAATCAACTACTAAATGTTAGTTGCGCATTTAAAATAGCTTTAAACATACGTATATAACGCGAAATATAATAGAACTATCTATTTAACGCCGAAACAACGTCTTAGACCTGTTACATGGATCTGAATCAAAGCTAACCCCAAAAATCAGTCACTCCTGCTACTAAAACGATTATTCTAACTACATACGACGCAAAAACAATGAAAACTATGCAGAAACTACCGAAATTAACAAGCAAACGATGATGGAGCATTAAAAACAGCTCCAAAAACGCGGAAACATGGCAAAATGTTATAATACTATTCATTTAAGTGCGAAAGAACGTCCAAAACGTATCAAATGGAGGTGGAGCTAACAGAACTGCTAAAATCAGCCACTACAGCTACTAAAATCGTTATTCTAACTACGTTCTATGCAGAAACTACCGAAATCAACTACCAGATGTTAGTTGCGCATTAAAAATAGCTTTAAACATACGTATATAACGCGAAATATAATAGAACTATCTATTTAACGCCGAAACAACGTCTTAGACCTGTTACATGGATCTGAATCAAAGCTAACCCCAAAAATCAGTCACTCCTGCTACTAAAACGATTATTCTAACTACATACGACGCAAAAACAATGAAAACTATGCCGAAACTACCGAAATTAACAAGCAAACGATGATGGACCATTGAAAACAGCTCCAAAAACGCGGAAACATGGCAAAATGTTATAATACTATTCATTTAAGTGCGAAAGAACGTCCAAAACGTATCAAATGGAGGTGGAGCTAACAGAACTGCTAAAATCAGCCACTACAGCTACTAAAATCATTGTTCTAACTACGTTCTATGCAGAAACTACCGAAATCAACTACCAGATGTTAGTTGCGCATTAAAAATAGCTTTAAACATACGTATATAACGCGAAATATAATAGAACTATCTATTTAACGCCGAAACAAGGTCTCAGACCTGTTACATGGATCTGAATCAAAGCTAACCCCAAAAATCAGTCACTCCTGCTACTAAAACGATTATTCTAACTACATACGACGCAAAAACAATGAAAACTATGCAGAAACTACCGAAATTAACAAGCAAACGATGATGGAGCATTAAAAACAGCTCCAAAAACGCGGAAACATGGCAAAATGTTATAATACTATTCATTTAAGTGTGAAAGAACGTCCAAAACGTATCAAATGGAGGTGGAGCTAACAGAACTGCTAAAATCAGCCACTACAGCTACTAAAATCGTTATTCTAACTACGTTCTATGCAGAAACTACGGAAATCAACTACCAGATGTTAGTTGCGCATTAAAAATAGCTTTAAACATACGTATATAACGCGAAATATAATAGAACTATCTATTTAACGCCGAAACAAGGTCTTAGACCTGTTACCTGGATCTGAATCAAAGCTAACCCCAAAAATCAGTCACTCCTGCTACTAAAACGATTATTCTAACTACATACGACGCAAAAACAATGAAAACTATGCAGAAACTACCGAAATTAACAAGCAAACGATGATGGAGCATTGAAAACAGCTCCAAAAACGCGGAAACATGGCAAAATGATATAATACTATTCATTTAAGTGTGAAAGAACGTCCAAAACGTATCAAATGGAGGTGGAACTAACAGAACTGCTAAAATCAGCCACTACAGCTACTAAAATCGTTATTCTAACTACGTTCTATGCAAAAAATACCGAAATCAACTACTAAATGTTAGTTGCGCATTTAAAATAGCTTTAAACATACGTATATAACGCGAAATATAATAGAACTATCTATTTAACGCCGAAACAACGTCTTAGACCTGTTACATGGATCTGAATCAAAGCTAACCCCAAAAATCAGTCACTCCTGCTACTAAAACGATTATTCTAACTACATACGACGCAAAAACAATGAAAACTATGCCGAAACTACCGAAATTAACAAGCAAACGATGATGGAGCATTGAAAACAGCTCCAAAAACGCGGAAACATGGCAAAATGTTATAATACTATTCATTTAAGTGCGAAAGAACGTCCAAAACGTATCAAATGGAGGTGGAGCTAACAGAACTGCTAAAATCAGCCACTACAGCTACTAAAATCGTTATTCTAACTACGTTCTATGCAAAAAAATACCGAAATCAACTACTAAATGTTAGTTGCGCATTTAAAATAGCTTTAAACATACGTATATAACGCGAAATATAATAGAACTATCTATTTAACGCCGAAACAACGTCTTAGACCTGTTACATGGATCTGAATCAAAGCTAACCCCAAAAATCAGTCACTCCTGCTACTAAAACGATTATTCTAACTACATACGACGCAAAAACAATGAAAACTATGCAGAAACTACCGAAATTGACAAGCAAACGATGATGGAGCATTAAAAACAGCTCCAAAAACGCGGAAACATGGCAAAATGTTATAATACTATTCATTTAAGTGCGAAAGAACGTCCAAAACGTATCAAATGGAGGTGGAACTAACAGAACTGCTAAAATCAGCCACTACAGCTACTAAAATCGTTATTCTAACTACGTTCTATGCAGAAACTACCGAAATCAACTACCAGATGTTAGTTGCGCATTAAAAATAGCTTTAAACATACGTAAGTAACGCGAAATATAATAGAACTATCTATTTAACGCCGAAACAACGTCTTAGACCTGTTACATGGATCTGAATCAAAGCTAACCCCAAAAATCAGTCACTCCTGCTACTAAAACGATTATTCTAACTACATACGACGCAAAAACAATGAAAACTATGCCGAAACTACCGAAATTAACAAGCAAACGATGATGGAGCATTGAAAACAGCTCCAAAAACGCGGAAACATGGCAAAATGTTATAATACTATTCATTTAAGTGCGAAAGAACGTCCAAAACGTATCAAATGGAGGTGGAGCTAACAGAACTGCTAAAATCAGCCACTACAGCTACTAAAATCGTTATTCTAACTACGTTCTATGCAAAAAAATACCGAAATCAACTACTAAATGTTAGTTGCGCATTTAAAATAGCTTTAAACATACGTATATAACGCGAAATATAATAGAACTATCTATTTAACGCCGAAACAACGTCTTAGACCTGTTACATGGATCTGAATCAAAGCTAACCCCAAAAATCAGTCACTCCTGCTACTAAAACGATTATTCTAACTACATACGACGCAAAAACAATGAAAACTATGCAGAAACTACCGAAATTGACAAGCAAACGATGATGGAGCATTAAAAACAGCTCCAAAAACGCGGAAACATGGCAAAATGTTATAATACTATTCATTTAAGTGCGAAAGAACGTCCAAAACGTATCAAATGGAGGTGGAGCTAACAGAACTGCTAAAATCAGCCACTACAGCTACTAAAATCGTTATTCTAACTACGTTCTATGCGGAAAACACCGAAATCAACTACCAGATGTTAGTTGCGCATTAAAAATAGCTTTAAACATACGTATATAACGCGAAATATAATAGAACTATCTATTTAACGCCGAAACAAGGTCTTAGACCTGTTACCTGGATCTGAATCAAAGCTAACCCCAAAAATCAGTCACTCCTGCTACTAAAACGATTATTCTAACTACATACGACGCAAAAACAATGAAAACTATGCAGAAACTACCGAAATTAACAAGCAAACGATGATGGAGCATTGAAAACAGCTCCAAAAACGCGGAAACATGGCAAAATGATATAATACTATTCATTTAAGTGTGAAAGAACGTCCAAAACGTATCAAATGGAGGTGGAACTAACAGAACTGCTAAAATCAGCCACTACAGCTACTAAAATCGTTATTCTAACTACGTTCTATGCAAAAAATACCGAAATCAACTACTAAATGTTAGTTGCGCATTTAAAATAGCTTTAAACATACGTATATAACGCGAAATATAATAGAACTATCTATTTAACGCCGAAACAAGGTCTTAGACCTGTTACATGGATCTGAATCAAAGCTAACCCCAAAAATCAGTCACTCCTGCTACTAAAACGATTATTCTAACTACATACGACGCAAAAACAATGAAAACTATGCCGAAACTACCGAAATTAACAAGCAAACGATGATGGAGCATTGAAAACAGCTCCAAAAACGCGGAAACATGGCAAAATGTTATAATACTATTCATTTAAGTGCGAAAGAACGTCCAAAACGTATCAAATGGAGGTGGAACTAACAGAACTGCTAAAATCAGCCACTACAGCTACTAAAATCGTTATTCTAACTACGTTCTATGCAGAAACTACGGAAATCAACTACCAGATGTTAGTTGCGCATTAAAAATAGCTTTAAACATACGTATATAACGCGAAATATAATAGAACTATCTATTTAACGCCGAAACAAGGTCTTAGACCTGTTACATGGATCTGAATCAAAGCTAACCCCAAAAATCAGTCACTCCTGCTACTAAAACGATTATTCTAACTACATACGACGCAAAAACAATGAAAACTATGCAGAAACTACCGAAATTAACAAGCAAACGATGATGGAGCATTAAAAACAGCTCCAAAAACGCGGAAACATGGCAAAATGTTATAATACTATTCATTTAAGTGCGAAAGAACGTCCAAAACGTATCAAATGGAGGTGGAGCTAACAGAACTGCTAAAATCAGCCACTACAGCTACTAAAATCGTTATTCTAACTACGTTCTATGCAGAAACTACGGAAATCAACTACCAGATGTTAGTTGCGCATTAAAAATAGCTTTAAACATACGTATATAAGCGAAATATAATAGAACTATCTATTTAACGCCGAAACAACGTCTTAGACCTGTTACATGGATCTGAATCAAAGCTAACCCCAAAAATCAGTCACTCCTGCTACTAAAACGATTATTCTAACTACATACGACGCAAAAACAATGAAAACTATGCAGAAACTACCGAAATTAACAAGCAAACGATGATGGAGCACTGAAAACAGCTCCAAAAACGCGGAAACATGGCAAAATGATATAATACTATTCATTTAAGTGTGAAAGAACGTCCAAAACGTATCAAATGGAGGTGGAACTAACAGAACTGCTAAAATCAGCCACTACAGCTACTAAAATCGTTATTCTAACTACGTTCTATGCAGAAACTATGGAAATCAACTACCAGATGTTAGTTGCGCATTAAAAATAGCTTTAAACATACGTAAGTAACGCGAAATATAATAGAACTATCTATTTAACGCCGAAACAACTCCTTAGACCTGTTACATGGATCTGAATCAAAGCTAACCCCAAAAATCACTCACTCCTGCTACTAAAACGATTATTCTAACTACATACGACGCAAAAACAATGAAAACTATGCAGAAACTACCGAAATTAACAAGCAAACGATGATGGAGCATTGAAAACAGCTCCAAAAACGCGGAAACATGGCAAAATGTTATAATACTATTCATTTAAGTGTGAAAGAACGTCCAAAACGTATCAAATGGAGGTGGAGCTAACAGAACTGCTAAAATCAGCTACTACAGCTACTAAAATCGTTATTCTAACTACGTTCTATGCAGAAACTACCGAAATCAACTACCAGATGTTAGTTGCGCATTAAAAATAGCTTTAAACATACGTAAGTAACGCGAAATATAATAGAACTATCTATTTAACGCCGAAACAACTCCTTAGACCTGTTACATGGATCTGAATCAAAGCTAACCCCAAAAATCAGTCACTCCTGCTACTAAAACGATTATTCTAACTACATACGACGCAAAAACAATGAAAACTATGCAGAAACTACCGAAATTAACAAGCAAACGATGATGGAGCATTGAAAACAGCTCCAAAAACGCGGAAACATGGCAAAATGTTATAATACTATTCATTTAAGTGCGAAAGAACGTCCAAAACGTATCAAATGGAGGTGGAGCTAACAGAACTGCTAAAATCAGCCACTACAGCTACTAAAATCGTTATTCTAACTACGTTCTATGCGGAAAACACCGAAATCAACTACCAGATGTTAGTTGCGCATTAAAAATAGCTTTAAACATACGTATATAACGCGAAATATAATAGAACTATCTATTTAACGCCGAAACAAGGTCTTAGACCTGTTACCTGGATCTGAATCAAAGCTAACCCCAAAAATCAGTCACTCCTGCTACTAAAACGATTATTCTAACTACATACGACGCAAAAACAATGAAAACTATGCAGAAACTACCGAAATTAACAAGCAAACGATGATGGAGCATTGAAAACAGCTCCAAAAACGCGGAAACATGGCAAAATGTTATAATACTATTCATTTAAGTGCGAAAGAACGTCCAAAACGTATCAAATGGAGGTGGAGCTAACAGAACTGCTAAAATCAGCCACTACAGCTACTAAAATCGTTATTCTAACTACGTTCTATGCGGAAAACACCGAAATCAACTACCAGATGTTAGTTGCGCATTAAAAATAGCTTTAAACATACGTATATAACGCGAAATATAATAGAACTATCTATTTAACGCCGAAACAACGTCTTAGACCTGTTACCTGGATCTGAATCAAAGCTAACCCCAAAAATCAGTCACTCCTGCTACTAAAACGATTATTCTAACTACATACGACGCAAAAACAATGAAAACTATGCAGAAACTACCGAAATTTACAACCAAACGATGATGGAGCATTAAAAACTGCTCCAAAAACACGGAAACATGGCAAAATGTTATAATACTATTCATTTAAGTGCGAAAGAACGTCCAAAACGTATCAAATGGAGGTGGAGCTAACAGAACTGCTAAAATCAGCCACTACAGCTACTAAAATCGTTATTCTAACTACGTTCTATGCGGAAAACACCGAAATCAACTACCAGATGTTAGTTGCGCATTAAAAATAGCTTTAAACATACGTAAGTAACGCGAAATATAATAGACCTATCTATTTAACGCCGAAACAACGTCTTAGACCTGGTACATGGATCTGAATCAAAGCTAACTCCAAAAATCAGTCACTCCTGCTACTAAAACGATTATTCTAACTACATACGACGCAAAAACAATGAAAACTATGCAGAAACTACCGAAATTAACAAGCAAACGATGATGGAGCATTGAAAACAGGTCCAAAAACGCGGAAACATGGCAAAATGTTATAATCATCATATCGGCACTACAACCGGCAGCCGGTCTTGGCCTTATTTAGCAAGTCCTGAGGCTTGTTAAATTTTCCATAATGATTTGTTTTTTTTTCCGGGCAAGGTCATTAGTCTTGCGCCGGAAAATGTTATAATACTATTCATTTAAGTGCGAAAGAACGTCCAAAACGTATCAAATGGAGGTGGAACTAACAGAACTGCTAAAATCAGCCACTACAGCTACTAAAATCGTTATTCTAACTACGTTCTATGCAGAAACTACCGAAATCAACTACCAGATGTTAGTTGCGCATTAAAAATAGCTTTAAACATACGTAAGTAACGCGAAATATAATAGAACTATCTATTTAACGCCGAAACAACGTCTTAGACCTGTTACATGGATCTGAATCAAAGCTTACCCCAAAAATCAGTCACTCCTGCTACTAAAACGATTATTCTAACTACATACGACGCAAAAACAATGAAAACTATGCCGAAACTACCGAAATTAACAAGAAAACGATGATGGAGCATTAAAAACAGCTCCAAAAACGCGGAAACATGGCAAAATGTTATAATACTATTCATTTAAGTGTGAAAGAACGTCCAAAACGTATCAAATGGAGGTGGAGCTAACAGAACTGCTAAAATCAGCTACTACAGCTACTAAAATCGTTATTCTAACTACGTTCTATGCTGAAACTACCGAAATCAACTACCAGATGTTAGTTGCGCATTAAAAATAGCTTTAAACATACGTAAGTAACGCGAAATATAATAGAACTATCTATTTAACGCCGAAACAACTCCTTAGACCTGTTACATGGATCTGAATCAAAGCTAACCCCAAAAATCACTCACTCCTGCTACTAAAACGATTATTCTAACTACATACGACGCAAAAACAATGAAAACTATGCAGAAACTACCGAAATTAACAAGCAAACGATGATGGAGCATTGAAAACAGCTCCAAAAACGCGGAAACATGGCAAAATGATATAATACTATTCATTTAAGTGTAAAAGAACGTCCAAAACGTATCAAATGGAGGTGGAGCTAACAGAACTGCTAAAATCAGCCACTACAGCTACTAAAATCGTTATTCTAACTACGTTCTATGCAGAAACTACGGAAATCAACTACCAGATGTTAGTTGCGCATTAAAAATAGCTTTAAACATACGTAAGTAACGCGAAATATAATAGAACTATCTATTTAACGCCGAAACAACTCCTTAGACCTGTTACATGGATCTGAATCAAAGCTAACCCCAAAAATCAGTCACTCCTGCTACTAAAACGATTATTCTAACTACATACGACGCAAAAACAATGAAAACTTTGCCGAAACTACCGAAATTAACAAGCAAACGATGATGGAGCATTGAAAACAGCTCCAAAAACGCGGAAACATGGCAAAATGTTATAATACTATTCATTTAAGTGTGAAAGAAAGTCCAAAACGTATCAAATGGAGGTGGAGCTAACAGAACTGCTAAAATCAGCCACTACAGCTACTAAAATCGTTATTCTAACTACGTTCTATGCAGAAACCACCGAAATCAACTACCAGATGTTAGTTGCGCATTAAAAATAGCTTTAAACATACGTAAGTAACGCGAAATATAATAGAACTATCTATTTAACGCCGAAACAACTCCTTAGACCTGTTACATGGATCTGAATCAAAGCTAACCCCAAAAATCAGTCACTCCTGCTACTAAAACGATTATTCTAACTACATACGACGCAAAAACAATGAAAACTATGCCGAAACTACCGAAATTAACAAGCAAACGATGATGGACCATTGAAAACAGCTCCAAAAACGCGGAAACATGGCAAAATGTTATAATACTATTCATTTAAGTGTGAAAGAACGTCCAAAACGTATCAAATGGAGGTGGAGCTAACAGAACTGCTAAAATCAGCCACTACAGCTTCTAAAATCGTTATTCTAACTACGTTCTATGCAGAAACTACCGAAATCAACTACCAGATGTTAGTTGCGCATTAAAAATAGCTTTAAACATACGTAAATAACGCGAAATATAATAAAACTATCTATTTAACGCCGAAACAACGTCTTAGACCTGTTACATGGATCTGAATCAAAGCTAACCCCAAAAATCAGTCACTCCTGCTACTAAAACGATTATTCTAACTACATACGACGCAAAAACAATGAAAACTATGCCGAAACTACCGAAATTAACAAGCAAACGATGATGGAGCATTAAAAACAGCTCCAAAAACGCGGAAACATGGCAAAACGTTATAATACTATTCATTTAAGTGCGAAAGAACGTCCAAAACGTATCAAATGGAGGTGGAGCTAACAGAACTGCTAAAATCAGCCACTACAGCTACTAAAATCATTATTCTAACTACGTTCTATGCAGAAACTACGGAAATCAACTACCAGATGTTAGTTGCGCATTAAAAATAGCTTTAAACATACGTATATAACGCGAAATATAATAGAACTATCTATTTAACGCCGAAACAACGTCTTAGACCTGCTACATGGATCTGAATCAAAGCTAACCCCAAAAATCAGTCACTCCTGCTACTAAAACGATTATTCTAACTACATACGACGCAAAAACAATGAAAACTATGCCGAAACTACCGAAATTAACAAGCAAACGATGATGGAGCATTGAAAACAGCTCCAAAAACGCGGAAACATGGCAAAATGTTATAATACTATTCATTTAAGTGCGAAAGAACGTCCAAAACGTATCAAATGGAGGTGGAGCTAACAGAACTGCTAAAATCAGCCACTACAGCTACTAAAATCGTTATTCTAACTACGTTCTATGCAGAAACTACGGAAATCAACTACCAGATGTTAGTTGCGCATTAAAAATAGCTTTAAACATACGTATATAAGCGAAATATAATAGAACTATCTATTTAACGCCGAAACAACGTCTTAGACCTGTTACATGGATCTGAATCAAAGCTAACCCCAAAAATCAGTCACTCCTGCTACTAAAACGATTATTCTAACTACATACGACGCAAAAACAATGAAAACTATGCAGAAACTACCGAAATTAACAAGCAAACGATGATGGAGCATTAAAAACAGCTCCAAAAACGCGGAAACATGGCAAAATGTTATAATACTATTCATTTAAGTGCGAAAGAACGTCCAAAACGTATCAAATGGAGGTGGAGCTAACAGAACTGCTAAAATCAGCCACTACAGCTACTAAAATCGTTATTCTAACTACGTTCTATGCAGAAACTACGGAAATCAACTACCAGATGTTAGTTGCGCATTAAAAATAGCTTTAAACATACGTATATAAGCGAAATATAATAGAACTATCTATTTAACGCCGAAACAACGTCTTAGACCTGCTACATGGATCTGAATCAAAGCTAACCCCAAAAATCAGTCACTCCTGCTACTAAAACGATTATTCTAACTACATACGACGCAAAAACAATGAAAACTATGCCGAAACTACCGAAATTGACAAGCAAACGATGATGGAGCATTAAAAACAGCTCCAAAAACGCGGAAACATGGCAAAATGTTATAATACTATTCATTTAAGTGCGAAAGAACGTCCAAAACGTATCAAATGGAGGTGGAACTAACAGAACTGCTAAAATCAGCCACTACAGCTACTAAAATCGTTATTCTAACTACGTTCTATGCAGAAACTACGGAAATCAACTACCAGATGTTAGTTGCGCATTAAAAATAGCTTTAAACATACGTATATAACGCGAAATATAATAGAACTATCTATTTAACGCCGAAACAAGGTCTTAGACCTGTTACATGGATCTGAATCAAAGCTAACCCCAAAAATCAGTCACTCCTGCTACTAAAACGATTATTCTAACTACATACGACGCAAAAACAATGAAAACTATGCAGAAACTACCGAAATTAACAAGCAAACGATGATGGAGCATTAAAAACAGCTCCAAAAACGCGGAAACATGGCAAAATGTTATAATACTATTCATTTAAGTGCGAAAGAACGTCCAAAACGTATCAAATGGAGGTGGAGCTAACAGAACTGCTAAAATCAGCCACTACAGCTACTAAAATCGTTATTCTAACTACGTTCTATGCAGAAACTACGGAAATCAACTACCAGATGTTAGTTGCGCATTAAAAATAGCTTTAAACATACGTATATAACGCGAAATATAATAGAACTATCTATTTAACGCCGAAACAAGGTCTTAGACCTGTTACCTGGATCTGAATCAAAGCTAACCCCAAAAATCAGTCACTCCTGCTACTAAAACGATTATTCTAACTACATACGACGCAAAAACAATGAAAACTATGCCGAAACTACCGAAATTAACAAGCAAACGATGATGGAGCATTGAAAACAGCTCCAAAAACGCGGAAACATGGCAAAATGTTATAATACTATTCATTTAAGTGCGAAAGAACGTCCAAAACGTATCAAATGGAGGTGGAACTAACAGAACTGCTAAAATCAGCCACTACAGCTACTAAAATCGTTATTCTAACTACGTTCTATGCAGAAACTACGGAAATCAACTACCAGATGTTAGTTGCGCATTAAAAATAGCTTTAAACATACGTATATAACGCGAAATATAATAGAACTATCTATTTAACGCCGAAACAAGGTCTTAGACCTGTTACATGGATCTGAATCAAAGCTAACCCCAAAAATCAGTCACTCCTGCTACTAAAACGATTATTCTAACTACATACGACGCAAAAACAATGAAAACTATGCCGAAACTACCGAAATTAACAAGCAAACGATGATGGAGCATTGAAAACAGCTCCAAAAACGCGGAAACATGGCAAAATGTTATAATACTATTCATTTAAGTGCGAAAGAACGTCCAAAACGTATCAAATGGAGGTGGAACTAACAGAACTGCTAAAATCAGCCACTACAGCTACTAAAATCGTTATTCTAACTACGTTCTATGCAGAAACTACGGAAATCAACTACCAGATGTTAGTTGCGCATTAAAAATAGCTTTAAACATACGTATATAACGCGAAATATAATAGAACTATCTATTTAACGCCGAAACAAGGTCTTAGACCTGTTACATGGATCTGAATCAAAGCTAACCCCAAAAATCAGTCACTCCTGCTACTAAAACGATTATTCTAACTACATACGACGCAAAAACAATGAAAACTATGCAGAAACTACCGAAATTAACAAGCAAACGATGATGGAGCATTAAAAACAGCTCCAAAAACGCGGAAACATGGCAAAATGTTATAATACTATTCATTTAAGTGCGAAAGAACGTCCAAAACGTATCAAATGGAGGTGGAGCTAACAGAACTGCTAAAATCAGCCACTACAGCTACTAAAATCGTTATTCTAACTACGTTCTATGCAGAAACTACGGAAATCAACTACCAGATGTTAGTTGCGCATTAAAAATAGCTTTAAACATACGTATATAAGCGAAATATAATAGAACTATCTATTTAACGCCGAAACAACGTCTTAGACCTGCTATATGGATCTGAATCAAAGCTAACCCCAAAAATCAGTCACTCCTGCTACTAAAACGATTATTCTAACTACATACGACGCAAAAACAATGAAAACTATGCCGAAACTACCGAAATTAACAAGCAAACGATGATGGAGCATTGAAAACAGCTCCAAAAACGCGGAAACATGGCAAAATGTTATAATACTATTCATTTAAGTGCGAAAGAACGTCCAAAACGTATCAAATGGAGGTGGAGCTAACAGAACTGCTAAAATCAGCTACTACAGCTACTAAAATCGTTATTCTAACTACGTTCTATGCAGAAACTACGGAAATCAACTACCAGATGTTAGTTGCGCATTAAAAATAGCTTTAAACATACGTAAGTAACGCGAAATATAATAGAACTATCTATTTAACGCCGAAACAACTCCTTAGACCTGTTACATGGATCTGAATCAAAGCTAACCCCAAAAATCAGTCACTCCTGCTACTAAAACGATTATTCTAACTACATACGACGCAAAAACAATGAAAACTTTGCCGAAACTACCGAAATTAACAAGCAAACGATGATGGAGCATTGAAAACAGCTCCAAAAACGCGGAAACATGGCAAAATGATATAATACTATTCATTTAAGTGTGAAAGAACGTCCAAAACGTATCAAATGGAGGTGGAGCTAACAGAACTGCTAAAATCAGCTACTACAGCTACTAAAATCGTTATTCTAACTACGTTCTATGCAGAAACTACGGAAATCAACTACCAGATGTTAGTTGCGCATTAAAAATAGCTTTAAACATACGTAAGTAACGCGAAATATAATAGAACTATCTATTTAACGCCGAAACAAGGTCTTAGACCTGTTACATGGATCTGAATCAAAGCTAACCCCAAAAATCAGTCACTCCTGCTACTAAAACGATTATTCTAACTACATACGACGCAAAAACAATGAAAACTATGCAGAAACTACCGAAATTAACAAGCAAACGATGATGGAGCATTGAAAACAGCTCCAAAAACGCGGAAACATGGCAAAATGATATAATACTATTCATTTAAGTGTGAAAGAACGTCCAAAACGTATCAAATGGAGGTGGAGCTAACAGAACTGCTAAAATCAGCTACTACAGCTACTAAAATCGTTATTCTAACTACGTTCTATGCAGAAACTACGGAAATCAACTACCAGATGTTAGTTGCGCATTAAAAATAGCTTTAAACATACGTAAGTAACGCGAAATATAATAGAACTATCTATTTAACGCCGAAACAAGGTCTTAGACCTGTTACATGGATCTGAATCAAAGCTAACCCCAAAAATCAGTCACTCCTGCTACTAAAACGATTATTCTAACTACATACGACGCAAAAACAATGAAAACTATGCAGAAACTACCGAAATTAACAAGCAAACGATGATGGAGCATTAAAAACAGCTCCAAAAACGCGGAAACATGGCAAAATGTTATAATACTATTCATTTAAGTGCGAAAGAACGTCCAAAACGTATCAAATGGAGGTGGAGCTAACAGAACTGCTAAAATCAGCCACTACAGCTACTAAAATCGTTATTCTAACTACGTTCTATGCAGAAACTACGGAAATCAACTACCAGATGTTAGTTGCGCATTAAAAATAGCTTTAAACATACGTAAGTAACGCGAAATATAATAGAACTATCTATTTAACGCCGAAACAACGTCTTAGACTTGTTACATGGATCTGAATCAAAGCTAACCCCAAAAATCAGTCACTCCTGCTACTAAAACGATTATTCTAACTACATACGACGCAAAAACAATGAAAACTATGCCGAAACTACCGAAATTAACAAGCAAACGATGATGGAGCATTGAAAACAGCTCCAAAAACGCGGAAACATGGCAAAATGTTATAATACTATTCATTTAAGTGCGAAAGAACGTCCAAAACGTATCAAATGGAGGTGGAGCTAACAGAACTGCTAAAATCAGCCACTACAGCTACTAAAATCGTTATTCTAACTACGTTCTATGCAAAAAATACCGAAATCAACTACTAAATGTTAGTTGCGCATTTAAAATAGCTTTAAACATACGTATATAACGCGAAATATAATAGAACTATCTATTTAACGCCGAAACAACGTCTTAGACCTGTTACATGGATCTGAATCAAAGCTAACCCCAAAAATCAGTCACTCCTGCTACTAAAACGATTATTCTAACTACATACGACGCAAAAACAATGAAAACTATGCCGAAACTACCGAAATTAACAAGCAAACGATGATGGAGCATTAAAAACAGCTCCAAAAACGCGGAAACATGGCAAAATGTTATAATACTATTCATTTAAGTGCGAAAGAACGTCCAAAACGTATCAAATGGAGGTGGAGCTAACAGAACTGCTAAAATCAGCCACTACAGCTACTAAAATCGTTATTCTAACTACGTTCTATGCAGAAACTACGGAAATCAACTACCAGATGTTAGTTGCGCATTAAAAATAGCTTTAAACATACGTATATAACGCGAAATATAATAGAACTATCTATTTAACGCCGAAACAACGTCTTAGACCTGTTACATGGATCTGAATCAAAGCTAACCCCAAAAATCAGTCACTCCTGCTACTAAAACGATTATTCTAACTACATACGACGCAAAAACAATGAAAACTATGCCGAAACTACCGAAATTAACAAGCAAACGATGATGGAGCATTAAAAACAGCTCCAAAAACGCGGAAACATGGCAAAATGTTATAATACTATTCATTTAAGTGCGAAAGAACGTCCAAAACGTATCAAATGGAGGTGGAGCTAACAGAACTGCTAAAATCAGCTACTACAGCTACTAAAATCGTTATTCTAACTACGTTCTATGCAGAAACTACGGAAATCAACTACCAGATGTTAGTTGCGCATTAAAAATAGCTTTAAACATACGTAAGTAACGCGAAATATAATAGAACTATCTATTTAACGCCGAAACAACTCCTTAGACCTGTTACATGGATCTGAATCAAAGCTAACCCCAAAAATCAGTCACTCCTGCTACTAAAACGATTATTCTAACTACATACGACGCAAAAACAATGAAAACTTTGCCGAAACTACCGAAATTAACAAGCAAACGATGATGGACCATTGAAAACAGCTCCAAAAACGCGGAAACATGGCAAAATGTTATAATACTATTCATTTAAGTGCGAAAGAACGTCCAAAACGTATCAAATGGAGGTGGAGCTAACAGAACTGCTAAAATCAGCCACTACAGCTACTAAAATCATTGTTCTAACTACGTTCTATGCAGAAACTACCGAAATCAACTACCAGATGTTAGTTGCGCATTCAAAATAGCTTTAAACATACGTATATAACGCGAAATATAATAGAACTATCTATTTAACGCCGAAACAAGGTCTCAGACCTGTTACATGGATCTGAATCAAAGCTAACCCCAAAAATCAGTCACTCCTGCTACTAAAACGATTATTCTAACTACATACGACGCAAAAACAATGAAAACTATGCAGAAACTACCGAAATTAACAAGCAAACGATGATGGAGCATTAAAAACAGCTCCAAAAACGCGGAAACATGGCAAAATGTTATAATACTATTCATTTAAGTGTGAAAGAACGTCCAAAACGTATCAAATGGAGGTGGAGCTAACAGAACTGCTAAAATCAGCCACTACAGCTACTAAAATCGTTATTCTAACTACGTTCTATGCAGAAACTACGGAAATCAACTACCAGATGTTAGTTGCGCATTAAAAATAGCTTTAAACATACGTATATAACGCGAAATATAATAGAACTATCTATTTAACGCCGAAACAACGTCTTAGACCTGTTACATGGATCTGAATCAAAGCTAACCCCAAAAATCAGTCACTCCTGCTACTAAAACGATTATTCTAACTACATACGACGCAAAAACAATGAAAACTATGCAGAAACTACCGAAATTGACAAGCAAACGATGATGGAGCATTAAAAACAGCTCCAAAAACGCGGAAACATGGCAAAATGTTATAATACTATTCATTTAAGTGCGAAAGAACGTCCAAAACGTATCAAATGGAGGTGGAACTAACAGAACTGCTAAAATCAGCCACTACAGCTACTAAAATCGTTATTCTAACTACGTTCTATGCAGAAACTACGGAAATCAACTACCAGATGTTAGTTGCGCATTAAAAATAGCTTTAAACATACGTATATAACGCGAAATATAATAGAACTATCTATTTAACGCCGAAACAAGGTCTTAGACCTGTTACCTGGATCTGAATCAAAGCTAACCCCAAAAATCAGTCACTCCTGCTACTAAAACGATTATTCTAACTACATACGACGCAAAAACAATGAAAACTATGCAGAAACTACCGAAATTAACAAGCAAACGATGATGGAGCATTGAAAACAGCTCCAAAAACGCGGAAACATGGCAAAATGATATAATACTATTCATTTAAGTGTGAAAGAACGTCCAAAACGTATCAAATGGAGGTGGAACTAACAGAACTGCTAAAATCAGCCACTACAGCTACTAAAATCGTTATTCTAACTACGTTCTATGCAAAAAATACCGAAATCAACTACTAAATGTTAGTTGCGCATTTAAAATAGCTTTAAACATACGTATATAACGCGAAATATAATAGAACTATCTATTTAACGCCGAAACAACGTCTTAGACCTGTTACATGGATCTGAATCAAAGCTAACCCCAAAAATCAGTCACTCCTGCTACTAAAACGATTATTCTAACTACATACGACGCAAAAACAATGAAAACTATGCAGAAACTACCGAAATTAACAAGCAAACGATGATGGAGCATTAGAAACAGCTCCAAAAACGCGGAAACATGGCAAAATGTTATAATACTATTCATTTAAGTGCGAAAGAACGTCCAAAACGTATCAAATGGAGGTGGAGCTAACAGAACTGCTAAAATCAGCCACTACAGCTACTAAAATCGTTATTCTAACTACGTTCTATGCAGAAACTACCGAAATCAACTACCAGATGTTAGTTGCGCATTAAAAATAGCTTTAAACATACGTAAGTAACGCGAAATATAATAGAACTATCTATTTAACGCCGAAACAACGTCTTAGACCTGTTACATGGATCTGAATCAAAGCTAACCCCAAAAATCAGTCACTCCTGCTACTAAAACGATTATTCTAACTACATACGACGCAAAAACAATGAAAACTATGCCGAAACTACCGAAATTAACAAGCAAACGATGATGGAGCATTGAAAACAGCTCCAAAAACGCGGAAACATGGCAAAATGTTATAATACTATTCATTTAAGTGCGAAAGAACGTCCAAAACGTATCAAATGGAGGTGGAGCTAACAGAACTGCTAAAATCAGCCACTACAGCTACTAAAATCGTTATTCTAACTACGTTCTATGCAAAAAAATACCGAAATCAACTACTAAATGTTAGTTGCGCATTTAAAATAGCTTTAAACATACGTATATAACGCGAAATATAATAGAACTATCTATTTAACGCCGAAACAACGTCTTAGACCTGTTACATGGATCTGAATCAAAGCTAACCCCAAAAATCAGTCACTCCTGCTACTAAAACGATTATTCTAACTACATACGACGCAAAAACAATGAAAACTATGCAGAAACTACCGAAATTGACAAGCAAACGATGATGGAGCATTAAAAACAGCTCCAAAAACGCGGAAACATGGCAAAATGTTATAATACTATTCATTTAAGTGCGAAAGAACGTCCAAAACGTATCAAATGGAGGTGGAACTAACAGAACTGCTAAAATCAGCCACTACAGCTACTAAAATCGTTATTCTAACTACGTTCTATGCAGAAACTACGGAAATCAACTACCAGATGTTAGTTGCGCATTAAAAATAGCTTTAAACATACGTATATAACGCGAAATATAATAGAACTATCTATTTAACGCCGAAACAAGGTCTTAGACCTGTTACCTGGATCTGAATCAAAGCTAACCCCAAAAATCAGTCACTCCTGCTACTAAAACGATTATTCTAACTACATACGACGCAAAAACAATGAAAACTATGCAGAAACTACCGAAATTAACAAGCAAACGATGATGGAGCATTGAAAACAGCTCCAAAAACGCGGAAACATGGCAAAATGATATAATACTATTCATTTAAGTGTGAAAGAACGTCCAAAACGTATCAAATGGAGGTGGAACTAACAGAACTGCTAAAATCAGCCACTACAGCTACTAAAATCGTTATTCTAACTACGTTCTATGCAAAAAATACCGAAATCAACTACTAAATGTTAGTTGCGCATTTAAAATAGCTTTAAACATACGTATATAACGCGAAATATAATAGAACTATCTATTTAACGCCGAAACAACGTCTTAGACCTGTTACATGGATCTGAATCAAAGCTAACCCCAAAAATCAGTCACTCCTGCTACTAAAACGATTATTCTAACTACATACGACGCAAAAACAATGAAAACTATGCAGAAACTACCGAAATTAACAAGCAAACGATGATGGAGCATTAGAAACAGCTCCAAAAACGCGGAAACATGGCAAAATGTTATAATACTATTCATTTAAGTGCGAAAGAACGTCCAAAACGTATCAAATGGAGGTGGAGCTAACAGAACTGCTAAAATCAGCCACTACAGCTACTAAAATCGTTATTCTAACTACGTTCTATGCAAAAAATACCGAAATCAACTACTAAATGTTAGTTGCGCATTTAAAATAGCTTTAAACATACGTATATAACGCGAAATATAATAGAACTATCTATTTAACGCCGAAACAACGTCTTAGACCTGTTACATGGATCTGAATCAAAGCTAACCCCAAAAATCAGTCACTCCTGCTACTAAAACGATTATTCTAACTACATACGACGCAAAAACAATGAAAACTATGCAGAAACTACCGAAATTAACAAGCAAACGATGATGGAGCATTAAAAACAGCTCCAAAAACACGGAAACATGGCAAAATGTTATAATACTATTCATTTAAGTGCGAAAGAACGTCCAAAACGTATCAAATGGAGGTGGAACTAACAGAACTGCTGCAATCAGCCACTACAGCTACTAAAATCGTTATTCTAACTACGTTCTATGCAGAAACTACCGAAATCAACTACCAGATGTTAGTTGCGCATTAAAAATAGCTTTAAACATACGTAAGTAACGCGAAATATAATAGAACTATCTATTTAACGCCGAAACAACGTCTTAGACCTGTTACATGGATCTGAATCAAAGCTAACCCCAAAAATCAGTCACTCCTGCTACTAAAACGATTATTCTAACTACATACGACGCAAAAACAATGAAAACTATGCCGAAACTACCGAAATTAACAAGCAAACGATGATGGAGCATTGAAAACAGCTCCAAAAACGCGGAAACATGGCAAAATGTTATAATACTATTCATTTAAGTGCGAAAGAACGTCCAAAACGTATCAAATGGAGGTGGAGCTAACAGAACTGCTAAAATCAGCCACTACAGCTACTAAAATCGTTATTCTAACTACGTTCTATGCAGAAACTACGGAAATCAACTACCAGATGTTAGTTGCGCATTAAAAATAGCTTTAAACATACGTATATAAGCGAAATATAATAGAACTATCTATTTAACGCCGAAACAACGTCTTAGACCTGTTACATGGATCTGAATCAAAGCTAACCCCAAAAATCAGTCACTCCTGCTACTAAAACGATTATTCTAACTACATACGACGCAAAAACAATGAAAACTATGCCGAAACTACCGAAATTAACAAGCAAACGATGATGGAGCATTGAAAACAGCTCCAAAAACGCGGAAACATGGCAAAATGTTATAATACTATTCATTTAAGTGTGAAAGAACGTCCAAAACGTATCAAATGGAGGTGGAGCTAACAGAACTGCTAAAATCAGCTACTACAGCTACTAAAATCGTTATTCTAACTACGTTCTATGCAGAAACTACGGAAATCAACTACCAGAAGTTAGTTGCGCATTAAAAATAGCTTTAAACATACGTATATAAGCGAAATATAATAGAACTATCTATTTAACGCCGAAACAACGTCTTAGACCTGCTACATGGATCTGAATCAAAGCTAACCCCAAAAATCAGTCACTCCTGCTACTAAAACGATTATTCTAACTACATACGACGCAAAAACAATGAAAACTATGCCGAAACTACCGAAATTAACAAGCAAACGATGATGGAGCATTAAAAACAGCTCCAAAAACGCGGAAACATGGCAAAATGTTATAATACTATTCATTTAAGTGTGAAAGAACGTCCAAAACGTATCAAATGGAGGTGGAGCTAACAGAACTGCTAAAATCAGCTACTACAGCTACTAAAATCGTTATTCTAACTACGTTCTATGCAGAAACTACGGAAATCAACTACCAGAAGTTAGTTGCGCATTAAAAATAGCTTTAAACATACGTAAGTAACGCGAAATATAATAGAACTATCTATTTAACGCCGAAACAACGTCTTAGACTTGTTACATGGATCTGAATCAAAGCTAACCCCAAAAATCAGTCACTCCTGCTACTAAAACGATTATTCTAACTACATACGACGCAAAAACAATGAAAACTATGCCGAAACTACCGAAATTAACAAGCAAACGATGATGGAGCATTAAAAACAGCTCCAAAAACGCGGAAACATGGCAAAATGTTATAATACTATTCATTTAAGTGTGAAAGAACGTCCAAAACGTATCAAATGGAGGTGGAGCTAACAGAACTGCTAAAATCAGCTACTACAGCTACTAAAATCGTTATTCTAACTACGTTCTATGCAGAAACTACGGAAATCAACTACCAGAAGTTAGTTGCGCATTAAAAATAGCTTTAAACATACGTAAGTAACGCGAAATATAATAGAACTATCTATTTAACGCCGAAACAACGTCTTAGACTTGTTACATGGATCTGAATCAAAGCTAACCCCAAAAATCAGTCACTCCTGCTACTAAAACGATTATTCTAACTACATACGACGCAAAAACAATGAAAACTATGCCGAAACTACCGAAATTAACAAGCAAACGATGATGGAGCATTAAAAACAGCTCCAAAAACGCGGAAACATGGCAAAATGTTATAATACTATTCATTTAAGTGTGAAAGAACGTCCAAAACGTATCAAATGGAGCTGGAGCTAACAGAACTGCTAAAATCAGCTACTACAGCTACTAAAATCGTTATTCTAACTACGTTCTATGCAGAAACTACGGAAATCAACTACCAGAAGTTAGTTGCGCATTAAAAATAGCTTTAAACATACGTAAGTAACGCGAAATATAATAGAACTATCTATTTAACGCCGAAACAACGTCTCAGACCTGTTACATGGATCTGAATCAAAGCTAACCCCAAAAATCAGTCACTCCTGCTACTAAAACGATTATTCTAACTACATACGACGCAAAAACAATGAAAACTATGCAGAAACTACCGAAATTAACAAGCAAACGATGATGGAGCATTAAAAACAGCTCCAAAAACGCGGAAACATGGCAAAATGTTATAATACTATTCATTTAAGTGTGAAAGAACGTCCAAAACGTATCAAATGGAGGTGGAGCTAACAGAACTGCTAAAATCAGCTACTACAGCTACTAAAATCGTTATTCTAACTACGTTCTATGCAGAAACCACCGAAATCAACTACCAGATGTTAGTTGCGCATTAAAAATAGCTTTAAACATACGTAAATAACGCGAAATATAATAAAACTATCTATTTAACGCCGAAACAACGTCTTAGACCTGTTACATGGATCTGAATCAAAGCTAACCCCAAAAATCAGTCACTCCTGCTACTAAAACGATTATTCTAACTACATACGACGCAAAAACAATGAAAACTATGCCGAAACTACCGAAATTAACAAGCAAACGATGATGGAGCATTAAAAACAGCTCCAAAAACGCGGAAACATGGCAAAATGTTATAATACTATTCATTTAAGTGTGAAAGAACGTCCAAAACGTATCAAATGGAGGTGGAGCTAACAGAACTGCTAAAATCAGCTACTACAGCTACTAAAATCGTTATTCTAACTACGTTCTATGCAGAAACTACGGAAATCAACTACCAGAAGTTAGTTGCGCATTAAAAATAGCTTTAAACATACGTAAGTAACGCGAAATATAATAGAACTATCTATTTAACGCCGAAACAAGGTCTCAGACCTGTTACATGGATCTGAATCAAAGCTAACCCCAAAAATCAGTCACTCCTGCTACTAAAACGATTATTCTAACTACATACGACGCAAAAACAATGAAAACTATGCAGAAACTACCGAAATTAACAAGCAAACGATGATGGAGCATTAAAAACAGCTCCAAAAACGCGGAAACATGGCAAAATGTTATAATACTATTCATTTAAGTGCGAAAGAACGTCCAAAACGTATCAAATGGAGGTGGAGCTAACAGAACTGCTAAAATCAGCCACTACAGCTACTAAAATCGTTATTCTAACTACGTTCTATGCAGAAACTACGGAAATCAACTACCAGAAGTTAGTTGCGCATTAAAAATAGCTTTAAACATACGTATATAAGCGAAATATAATAGAACTATCTATTTAACGCCGAAACAACGTCTTAGACCTGTTACATGGATCTGAATCAAAGCTAACCCCAAAAATCAGTCACTCCTGCTACTAAAACGATTATTCTAACTACATACGACGCAAAAACAATGAAAACTATGCCGAAACTACCGAAATTAACAAGCAAACGATGATGGAGCATTGAAAACAGCTCCAAAAACGCGGAAACATGGCAAAATGTTATAATACTATTCATTTAAGTGTGAAAGAACGTCCAAAACGTATCAAATGGAGGTGGAGCTAACAGAACTGCTAAAATCAGCCACTACAGCTACTAAAATCGTTATTCTAACTACGTTCTATGCAGAAACTACGGAAATCAACTACCAGATGTTAGTTGCGCATTAAAAATAGCTTTAAACATACGTATATAAGCGAAATATAATAGAACTATCTATTTAACGCCGAAACAACGTCTTAGACCTGTTACATGGATCTGAATCAAAGCTAACCCCAAAAATCAGTCACTCCTGCTACTAAAACGATTATTCTAACTACATACGACGCAAAAACAATGAAAACTATGCCGAAACTACCGAAATTAACAAGCAAACGATGATGGAGCATTGAAAACAGCTCCAAAAACGCGGAAACATGGCAAAATGTTATAATACTATTCATTTAAGTGTGAAAGAACGTCCAAAACGTATCAAATGGAGGTGGAGCTAACAGAACTGCTAAAATCAGCCACTACAGCTACTAAAATCGTTATTCTAACTACGTTCTATGCAGAAACTACGGAAATCAACTACCAGATGTTAGTTGCGCATTAAAAATAGCTTTAAACATACGTATATAAGCGAAATATAATAGAACTATCTATTTAACGCCGAAACAACGTCTTAGACCTGTTACATGGATCTGAATCAAAGCTAACCCCAAAAATCAGTCACTCCTGCTACTAAAACGATTATTCTAACTACATACGACGCAAAAACAATGAAAACTATGCCGAAACTACCGAAATTAACAAGCAAACGATGATGGAGCATTGAAAACAGCTCCAAAAACGCGGAAACATGGCAAAATGTTATAATACTATTCATTTAAGTGCGAAAGAACGTCCAAAACGTATCAAATGGAGGTGGAGCTAACAGAACTGCTAAAATCAGCCACTACAGCTACTAAAATCGTTATTCTAACTACGTTCTATGCAAAAAATACCGAAATCAACTACTAAATGTTAGTTGCGCATTTAAAATAGCTTTAAACATACGTATATAACGCGAAATATAATAGAACTATCTATTTAACGCCGAAACAACGTCTTAGACCTGTTACATGGATCTGAATCAAAGCTAACCCCAAAAATCAGTCACTCCTGCTACTAAAACGATTATTCTAACTACATACGACGCAAAAACAATGAAAACTATGCCGAAACTACCGAAATTAACAAGCAAACGATGATGGAGCATTGAAAACAGCTCCAAAAACGCGGAAACATGGCAAAATGTTATAATACTATTCATTTAAGTGTGAAAGAACGTCCAAAACGTATCAAATGGAGGTGGAGCTAACAGAACTGCTAAAATCAGCCACTACAGCTACTAAAATCGTTATTCTAACTACGTTCTATGCAGAAACTACGGAAATCAACTACCAGATGTTAGTTGCGCATTAAAAATAGCTTTAAACATACGTATATAACGCGAAATATAATAGAACTATCTATTTAACGCCGAAACAACGTCTTAGACCTGTTACATGGATCTGAATCAAAGCTAACCCCAAAAATCAGTCACTCCTGCTACTAAAACGATTATTCTAACTACATACGACGCAAAAACAATGAAAACTATGCAGAAACTACCGAAATTAACAAGCAAACGATGATGGAGCATTGAAAACAGCTCCAAAAACGCGGAAACATGGCAAAATGATATAATACTATTCATTTAAGTGTGAAAGAACGTCCAAAACGTATCAAATGGAGGTGGAACTAACAGAACTGCTAAAATCAGCCACTACAGCTACTAAAATCGTTATTCTAACTACGTTCTATGCAAAAAATACCGAAATCAACTACTAAATGTTAGTTGCGCATTTAAAATAGCTTTAAACATACGTATATAACGCGAAATATAATAGAACTATCTATTTAACGCCGAAACAACGTCTTAGACCTGTTACATGGATCTGAATCAAAGCTAACCCCAAAAATCAGTCACTCCTGCTACTAAAACGATTATTCTAACTACATACGACGCAAAAACAATGAAAACTATGCAGAAACTACCGAAATTAACAAGCAAACGATGATGGAGCATTGAAAACAGCTCCAAAAACGCGGAAACATGGCAAAATGATATAATACTATTCATTTAAGTGTGAAAGAACGTCCAAAACGTATCAAATGGAGGTGGAACTAACAGAACTGCTAAAATCAGCCACTACAGCTACTAAAATCGTTATTCTAACTACGTTCTATGCAAAAAATACCGAAATCAACTACTAAATGTTAGTTGCGCATTTAAAATAGCTTTAAACATACGTATATAACGCGAAATATAATAGAACTATCTATTTAACGCCGAAACAACGTCTTAGACCTGTTACATGGATCTGAATCAAAGCTAACCCCAAAAATCAGTCACTCCTGCTACTAAAACGATTATTCTAACTACATACGACGCAAAAACAATGAAAACTATGCCGAAACTACCGAAATTAACAAGCAAACGATGATGGAGCATTGAAAACAGCTCCAAAAACGCGGAAACATGGCAAAATGTTATAATACTATTCATTTAAGTGCGAAAGAACGTCCAAAACGTATCAAATGGAGGTGGAGCTAACAGAACTGCTAAAATCAGCCACTACAGCTACTAAAATCGTTATTCTAACTACGTTCTATGCAAAAAATACCGAAATCAACTACTAAATGTTAGTTGCGCATTTAAAATAGCTTTAAACATACGTATATAACGCGAAATATAATAGAACTATCTATTTAACGCCGAAACAACGTCTTAGACCTGTTACATGGATCTGAATCAAAGCTAACCCCAAAAATCAGTCACTCCTGCTACTAAAACGATTATTCTAACTACATACGACGCAAAAACAATGAAAACTATGCCGAAACTACCGAAATTAACAAGCAAACGATGATGGAGCATTGAAAACAGCTCCAAAAACGCGGAAACATGGCAAAATGTTATAATACTATTCATTTAAGTGTGAAAGAACGTCCAAAACGTATCAAATGGAGGTGGAGCTAACAGAACTGCTAAAATCAGCCACTACAGCTACTAAAATCGTTATTCTAACTACGTTCTATGCAGAAACTACCGAAATCAACCACTAAATGTTAGTTGCGCATTAAAAATAGCTTTAAACATACGTATATAACGCGAAATATAATAGAACTATCTATTTAACGCCGAAACAAGGTCTTAGACCTGTTACCTGGATCTGAATCAAAGCTAACCCCAAAAATCAGTCACTCCTGCTACTAAAACGATTATTCTAACTACATACGACGCAAAAACAATGAAAACTATGCCGAAACTACCGAAATTAACAAGCAAACGATGATGGAGCATTGAAAACAGGTCCAAAAACGCGGAAACATGGCAAAATGTTATAATACTATTCATTTAAGTGTGAAAGAACGTCCAAAACGTATCAAATGGAGGTGGAGCTAACAGAACTGCTAAAATCAGCCACTACAGCTACTAAAATCGTTATTCTAACTACGTTCTATGCAGAAACTACGGAAATCAACTACCAGATGTTAGTTGCGCATTCAAAATAGCTTTAAACATACGTATATAAGCGAAATATAATAGAACTATCTATTTAACGCCGAAACAACGTCTTAGACCTGTTACATGGATCTGAATCAAAGCTAACCCCAAAAATCAGTCACTCCTGCTACTAAAACGATTATTCTAACTACATACGACGCAAAAACAATGAAAACTATGCAGAAACTACCGAAATTAACAAGCAAACGATGATGGAGCATTGAAAACAGCTCCAAAAACGCGGAAACATGGCAAAATGATATAATACTATTCATTTAAGTGTGAAAGAACGTCCAAAACGTATCAAATGGAGGTGGAACTAACAGAACTGCTAAAATCAGCCACTACAGCTACTAAAATCGTTATTCTAACTACGTTCTATGCAAAAAATACCGAAATCAACTACTAAATGTTAGTTGCGCATTTAAAATAGCTTTAAACATACGTATATAACGCGAAATATAATAGAACTATCTATTTAACGCCGAAACAACGTCTTAGACCTGTTACATGGATCTGAATCAAAGCTAACCCCAAAAATCAGTCACTCCTGCTACTAAAACGATTATTCTAACTACATACGACGCAAAAACAATGAAAACTATGCAGAAACTACCGAAATTAACAAGCAAACGATGATGGAGCATTGAAAACAGCTCCAAAAACGCGGAAACATGGCAAAATGATATAATACTATTCATTTAAGTGTGAAAGAACGTCCAAAACGTATCAAATGGAGGTGGAACTAACAGAACTGCTAAAATCAGCCACTACAGCTACTAAAATCGTTATTCTAACTACGTTCTATGCAAAAAATACCGAAATCAACTACTAAATGTTAGTTGCGCATTTAAAATAGCTTTAAACATACGTATATAACGCGAAATATAATAGAACTATCTATTTAACGCCGAAACAACGTCTTAGACCTGTTACATGGATCTGAATCAAAGCTAACCCCAAAAATCAGTCACCCTTGCTACTAAAACGATTATTCTAACTACATACGACGCAAAAACAATGAAAACTATGCAGAAACTACCGAAATTAACAAGCAAACGATGATGGAGCATTAAAAACAGCTCCAAAAACGCGGAAACATGGCAAAATGTTATAATACTATTCATTTAAGTGCGAAAGAACGTCCAAAACGTATCAAATGGAGGTGGAGCTAACAGAACTGCTAAAATCAGCCACTACAGCTACTAAAATCGTTATTCTAACTACGTTCTATGCAGAAACTACCGAAATCAACTACCAGATGTTAGTTGCGCATTAAAAATAGCTTTAAACATACGTATATAACGCGAAATATAATAGAACTATCTATTTAACGCCGAAACAACGTCTTAGACCTGTTACATGGATCTGAATCAAAGCTAACCCCAAAAATCAGTCACTCCTGCTACTAAAACGATTATTCTAACTACATACGACGCAAAAACAATGAAAACTATGCAGAAACTACCGAAATTAACAAGCAAACGATGATGGAGCATTAAAAACAGCTCCAAAAACGCGGAAACATGGCAAAATGTTATAATACTATTCATTTAAGTGCGAAAGAACGTCCAAAACGTATCAAATGGAGGTGGAGCTAACAGAACTGCTAAAATCAGCTACTACAGCTACTAAAATCGTTATTCTAACTACGTTCTATGCAGAAACTACCGAAATCAACTACCAGATGTTAGTTGCGCATTAAAAATAGCTTTAAACATACGTAAGTAACGCGAAATATAATAGAACTATCTATTTAACGCCGAAACAACGTCTTAGACCTGTTACATGGATCTGAATCAAAGCTAACCCCAAAAATCAGTCACTCCTGCTACTAAAACGATTATTCTAACTACATACGACGCAAAAACAATGAAAACTATGCAGAAACTACCGAAATTAACAAGCAAACGATGATGGAGCATTAAAAACAGCTCCAAAAACGCGGAAACATGGCAAAATGTTATAATACTATTCATTTAAGTGCGAAAGAACGTCCAAAACGTATCAAATGGAGGTGGAGCTAACAGAACTGCTAAAATCAGCCACTACAGCTACTAAAATCGTTATTCTAACTACGTTCTATGCAGAAACTACGGAAATCAACTACCAGATGTTAGTTGCGCATTAAAAATAGCTTTAAACATACGTATATAAGCGAAATATAATAGAACTATCTATTTAACGCCGAAACAACGTCTTAGACCTGCTACATGGATCTGAATCAAAGCTAACCCCAAAAATCAGTCACTCCTGCTACTAAAACGATTATTCTAACTACATACGACGCAAAAACAATGAAAACTATGCCGAAACTACCGAAATTAACAAGCAAACGATGATGGAGCATTAAAAACAGCTCCAAAAACGCGGAAACATGGCAAAATGTTATAATACTATTCATTTAAGTGTGAAAGAACGTCCAAAACGTATCAAATGGAGGTGGAGCTAACAGAACTGCTAAAATCAGCTACTACAGCTACTAAAATCGTTATTCTAACTACGTTCTATGCAGAAACTACGGAAATCAACTACCAGAAGTTAGTTGCGCATTAAAAATAGCTTTAAACATACGTAAGTAACGCGAAATATAATAGAACTATCTATTTAACGCCGAAACAAGGTCTCAGACCTGTTACATGGATCTGAATCAAAGCTAACCCCAAAAATCAGTCACTCCTTCTACTAAAACGATTATTCTAACTACATACGACGCAAAAACAATGAAAACTATGCAGAAACTACCGAAATTAACAAGCAAACGATGATGGAGCATTAAAAACAGCTCCAAAAACGCGGAAACATGGCAAAATGTTATAATACTATTCATTTAAGTGCGAAAGAACGTCCAAAACGTATCAAATGGAGGTGGAGCTAACAGAACTGCTAAAATCAGCCACTACAGCTACTAAAATCGTTATTCTAACTACGTTCTATGCAGAAACTACGGAAATCAACTACCAGATGTTAGTTGCGCATTAAAAATAGCTTTAAACATACGTATATAAGCGAAATATAATAGAACTATCTATTTAACGCCGAAACAACGTCTTAGACCTGTTACATGGATCTGAATCAAAGCTAACCCCAAAAATCAGTCACTCCTGCTACTAAAACGATTATTCTAACTACATACGACGCAAAAACAATGAAAACTATGCCGAAACTACCGAAATTAACAAGCAAACGATGATGGAGCATTGAAAACAGCTCCAAAAACGCGGAAACATGGCAAAATGTTATAATACTATTCATTTAAGTGTGAAAGAACGTCCAAAACGTATCAAATGGAGGTGGAGCTAACAGAACTGCTAAAATCAGCCACTACAGCTACTAAAATCGTTATTCTAACTACGTTCTATGCAGAAACTACGGAAATCAACTACCAGATGTTAGTTGCGCATTAAAAATAGCTTTAAACATACGTATATAAGCGAAATATAATAGAACTATCTATTTAACGCCGAAACAACGTCTTAGACCTGTTACATGGATCTGAATCAAAGCTAACCCCAAAAATCAGTCACTCCTGCTACTAAAACGATTATTCTAACTACATACGACGCAAAAACAATGAAAACTATGCCGAAACTACCGAAATTAACAAGCAAACGATGATGGAGCATTGAAAACAGCTCCAAAAACGCGGAAACATGGCAAAATGTTATAATACTATTCATTTAAGTGCGAAAGAACGTCCAAAACGTATCAAATGGAGGTGGAGCTAACAGAACTGCTAAAATCAGCCACTACAGCTACTAAAATCGTTATTCTAACTACGTTCTATGCAAAAAATACCGAAATCAACTACTAAATGTTAGTTGCGCATTTAAAATAGCTTTAAACATACGTATATAACGCGAAATATAATAGAACTATCTATTTAACGCCGAAACAACGTCTTAGACCTGTTACATGGATCTGAATCAAAGCTAACCCCAAAAATCAGTCACTCCTGCTACTAAAACGATTATTCTAACTACATACGACGCAAAAACAATGAAAACTATGCCGAAACTACCGAAATTAACAAGCAAACGATGATGGAGCATTGAAAACAGCTCCAAAAACGCGGAAACATGGCAAAATGTTATAATACTATTCATTTAAGTGTGAAAGAACGTCCAAAACGTATCAAATGGAGGTGGAGCTAACAGAACTGCTAAAATCAGCCACTACAGCTACTAAAATCGTTATTCTAACTACGTTCTATGCAGAAACTACGGAAATCAACTACCAGATGTTAGTTGCGCATTAAAAATAGCTTTAAACATACGTATATAACGCGAAATATAATAGAACTATCTATTTAACGCCGAAACAAGGTCTTAGACCTGTTACCTGGATCTGAATCAAAGCTAACCCCAAAAATCAGTCACTCCTGCTACTAAAACGATTATTCTAACTACATACGACGCAAAAACAATGAAAACTATGCAGAAACTACCGAAATTGACAAGCAAACGATGATGGAGCATTAAAAACAGCTCCAAAAACGCGGAAACATGGCAAAATGTTATAATACTATTCATTTAAGTGCGAAAGAACGTCCAAAACGTATCAAATGGAGGTGGAACTAACAGAACTGCTAAAATCAGCCACTACAGCTACTAAAATCGTTATTCTAACTACGTTCTATGCAGAAACTACGGAAATCAACTACCAGATGTTAGTTGCGCATTAAAAATAGCTTTAAACATACGTATATAACGCGAAATATAATAGAACTATCTATTTAACGCCGAAACAAGGTCTTAGACCTGTTACCTGGATCTGAATCAAAGCTAACCCCAAAAATCAGTCACTCCTGCTACTAAAACGATTATTCTAACTACATACGACGCAAAAACAATGAAAACTATGCCGAAACTACCGAAATTAACAAGCAAACGATGATGGAGCATTGAAAACAGGTCCAAAAACGCGGAAACATGGCAAAATGTTATAATACTATTCATTTAAGTGTGAAAGAACGTCCAAAACGTATCAAATGGAGGTGGAGCTAACAGAACTGCTAAAATCAGCCACTACAGCTACTAAAATCGTTATTCTAACTACGTTCTATGCAGAAACTACGGAAATCAACTACCAGATGTTAGTTGCGCATTAAAAATAGCTTTAAACATACGTATATAAGCGAAATATAATAGAACTATCTATTTAACGCCGAAACAACGTCTTAGACCTGTTACATGGATCTGAATCAAAGCTAACCCCAAAAATCAGTCACTCCTGCTACTAAAACGATTATTCTAACTACATACGACGCAAAAACAATGAAAACTATGCAGAAACTACCGAAATTAACAAGCAAACGATGATGGAGCATTGAAAACAGCTCCAAAAACGCGGAAACATGGCAAAATGATATAATACTATTCATTTAAGTGTGAAAGAACGTCCAAAACGTATCAAATGGAGGTGGAACTAACAGAACTGCTAAAATCAGCCACTACAGCTACTAAAATCGTTATTCTAACTACGTTCTATGCAAAAAATACCGAAATCAACTACTAAATGTTAGTTGCGCATTTAAAATAGCTTTAAACATACGTATATAACGCGAAATATAATAGAACTATCTATTTAACGCCGAAACAACGTCTTAGACCTGTTACATGGATCTGAATCAAAGCTAACCCCAAAAATCAGTCACTCCTGCTACTAAAACGATTATTCTAACTACATACGACGCAAAAACAATGAAAACTATGCAGAAACTACCGAAATTAACAAGCAAACGATGATGGAGCATTGAAAACAGCTCCAAAAACGCGGAAACATGGCAAAATGATATAATACTATTCATTTAAGTGTGAAAGAACGTCCAAAACGTATCAAATGGAGGTGGAACTAACAGAACTGCTAAAATCAGCCACTACAGCTACTAAAATCGTTATTCTAACTACGTTCTATGCAAAAAATACCGAAATCAACTACTAAATGTTAGTTGCGCATTAAAAATAGCTTTAAACATACGTATATAACGCGAAATATAATAGAACTATCTATTTAACGCCGAAACAACGTCTTAGACCTGTTACATGGATCTGAATCAAAGCTAACCCCAAAAATCAGTCACTCCTGCTACTAAAACGATTATTCTAACTACATACGACGCAAAAACAATGAAAACTATGCCGAAACTACCGAAATTAACAAGCAAACGATGATGGAGCATTAAAAACAGCTCCAAAAACGCGGAAACATGGCAAAATGTTATAATACTATTCATTTAAGTGTGAAAGAACGTCCAAAACGTATCAAATGGAGGTGGAGCTAACAGAACTGCTAAAATCAGCTACTACAGCTACTAAAATCGTTATTCTAACTACGTTCTATGCAGAAACTACGGAAATCAACTACCAGAAGTTAGTTGCGCATTAAAAATAGCTTTAAACATACGTATATAAGCGAAATATAATAGAACTATCTATTTAACGCCGAAACAAGGTCTCAGACCTGTTACATGGATCTGAATCAAAGCTAACCCCAAAAATCAGTCACTCCTTCTACTAAAACGATTATTCTAACTACATACGACGCAAAAACAATGAAAACTATGCAGAAACTACCGAAATTAACAAGCAAACGATGATGGAGCATTAAAAACAGCTCCAAAAACGCGGAAACATGGCAAAATGTTATAATACTATTCATTTAAGTGCGAAAGAACGTCCAAAACGTATCAAATGGAGGTGGAGCTAACAGAACTGCTAAAATCAGCCACTACAGCTACTAAAATCGTTATTCTAACTACGTTCTATGCAGAAACTACGGAAATCAACTACCAGATGTTAGTTGCGCATTAAAAATAGCTTTAAACATACGTATATAAGCGAAATATAATAGAACTATCTATTTAACGCCGAAACAACGTCTTAGACCTGCTACATGGATCTGAATCAAAGCTAACCCCAAAAATCAGTCACTCCTGCTACTAAAACGATTATTCTAACTACATACGACGCAAAAACAATGAAAACTATGCCGAAACTACCGAAATTAACAAGCAAACGATGATGGAGCATTGAAAACAGCTCCAAAAACGCGGAAACATGGCAAAATGTTATAATACTATTCATTTAAGTGCGAAAGAACGTCCAAAACGTATCAAATGGAGGTGGAGCTAACAGAACTGCTAAAATCAGCCACTACAGCTACTAAAATCGTTATTCTAACTACGTTCTATGCAGAAACTACGGAAATCAACTACCAGATGTTAGTTGCGCATTAAAAATAGCTTTAAACATACGTATATAAGCGAAATATAATAGAACTATCTATTTAACGCCGAAACAACGTCTTAGACCTGTTACATGGATCTGAATCAAAGCTAACCCCAAAAATCAGTCACTCCTGCTACTAAAACGATTATTCTAACTACATACGACGCAAAAACAATGAAAACTATGCCGAAACTACCGAAATTAACAAGAAAACGATGATGGAGCATTAAAAACAGCTCCAAAAACGCGGAAACATGGCAAAATGTTATAATACTATTCATTTAAGTGTGAAAGAACGTCCAAAACGTATCAAATGGAGGTGGAGCTAACAGAACTGCTAAAATCAGCTACTACAGCTACTAAAATCGTTATTCTAACTACGTTCTATGCAGAAACTACCGAAATCAACTACCAGATGTTAGTTGCGCATTAAAAATAGCTTTAAACATACGTAAGTAACGCGAAATATAATAGAACTATCTATTTAACGCCGAAACAACTCCTTAGACCTGTTACATGGATCTGAATCAAAGCTAACCCCAAAAATCAGTCACTCCTGCTACTAAAACGATTATTCTAACTACATACGACGCAAAAACAATGAAAACTATGCAGAAACTACCGAAATTAACAAGCAAACGATGATGGAGCATTGAAAACAGCTCCAAAAACGCGGAAACATGGCAAAATGATATAATACTATTCATTTAAGTGTGAAAGAACGTCCAAAACGTATCAAATGGAGGTGGAGCTAACAGAACTGCTAAAATCAGCCACTACAGCTACTAAAATCGTTATTCTAACTACGTTCTATGCAGAAACTACCGAAATCAACTACCAGATGTTAGTTGCGCATTAAAAATAGCTTTAAACATACGTAAGTAACGCGAAATATAATAGAACTATCTATTTAACGCCGAAACAACTCCTTAGACCTGTTACATGGATCTGAATCAAAGCTAACCCCAAAAATCAGTCACTCCTGCTACTAAAACGATTATTCTAACTACATACGACGCAAAAACAATGAAAACTTTGCCGAAACTACCGAAATTAACAAGCAAACGATGATGGAGCATTAAAAACAGCTCCAAAAACGCGGAAACATGGCAAAATGTTATAATACTATTCATTTAAGTGCGAAAGAACGTCCAAAACGTATCAAATGGAGGTGGAGCTAACAGAACTGCTAAAATCAGCCACTACAGCTACTAAAATCATTATTCTAACTACGTTCTATGCAGAAACTACGGAAATCAACTACCAGATGTTAGTTGCGCATTCAAAATAGCTTTAAACATACGTATATAACGCGAAATATAATAGAACTATCTATTTAACGCCGAAACAACGTCTTAGACCTGTTACATGGATCTGAATCAAAGCTAACCCCAAAAATCAGTCACTCCTGCTACTAAAACGATTATTCTAACTACATACAACGCAAAAACAATGAAAACTATGCAGAAACTACCGAAATTAACAAGCAAACGATGATGGAGCATTAAAAACAGCTCCAAAAACGCGGAAACATGGCAAAATGATATAATACTATTCATTTAAGTGCGAAAGAACGTCCAAAACGTATCAAATGGAGGTGGAACTAACAGAACTGCTAAAATCAGCCACTACAGCTACTAAAATCGTTATTCTAACTACGTTCTATGCAGAAACTATGGAAATCAACTACCAGATGTTAGTTGCGCATTAAAAATAGCTTTAAACATACGTAAGTAACGCGAAATATAATATAACTATCTATTTAACGCCGAAACAACGTCTTAGACCTGTTACATGGATCTGAATCAAAGCTAACCCCAAAAATCAGTCACTCCTGCTACTAAAACGATTATTCTAACTACATACGACGCAAAAACAATGAAAACTATGCCGAAACTACCGAAATTAACAAGCAAACGATGATGGACCATTGAAAACAGCTCCAAAAACGCGGAAACATGGCAAAACGTTATAATACTATTCATTTAAGTGCGAAAGAACGTCCAAAACGTATCAAATGGAGGTGGAGCTAACAGAACTGCTAAAATCAGCCACTACAGCTACTAAAATCGTTATTCTAACTACGTTCTATGCAGAAACTACGGAAATCAACTACCAGATGTTAGTTGCGCATTAAAAATAGCTTTAAACATACGTATATAAGCGAAATATAATAGAACTATCTATTTAACGCCGAAACAAGGTCTTAGACCTGTTACATGGATCTGAATCAAAGCTAACCCCAAAAATCAGTCACTCCTGCTACTAAAACGATTATTCTAACTACATACGACGCAAAAACAATGAAAACTATGCAGAAACTACCGAAATTAACAAGCAAACGATGATGGAGCATTAAAAACAGCTCCAAAAACACGGAAACATGGCAAAATGTTATAATACTATTCATTTAAGTGTGAAAGAACGTCCAAAACGTATCAAATGGAGGTGGAACTAACAGAACTGCTAAAATCAGCCACTACAGCTACTAAAATCGTTATTCTAACTACGTTCTATGCAAAAAATACCGAAATCAACTACTAAATGTTAGTTGCGCATTTAAAATAGCTTTAAACATACGTATATAACGCGAAATATAATAGAACTATCTATTTAACGCCGAAACAACGTCTTAGACCTGTTACATGGATCTGAATCAAAGCTAACCCCAAAAATCAGTCACTCCTGCTACTAAAACGATTATTCTAACTACATACGACGCAAAAACAATGAAAACTATGCAGAAACTACCGAAATTAACAAGCAAACGATGATGGAGCATTAGAAACAGCTCCAAAAACGCGGAAACATGGCAAAATGTTATAATACTATTCATTTAAGTGCGAAAGAACGTCCAAAACGTATCAAATGGAGGTGGAGCTAACAGAACTGCTAAAATCAGCCACTACAGCTACTAAAATCGTTATTCTAACTACGTTCTATGCAGAAACTACCGAAATCAACTACCAGATGTTAGTTGCGCATTAAAAATAGCTTTAAACATACGTAAGTAACGCGAAATATAATAGAACTATCTATTTAACGCCGAAACAACGTCTTAGACCTGTTACATGGATCTGAATCAAAGCTAACCCCAAAAATCAGTCACTCCTGCTACTAAAACGATTATTCTAACTACATACGACGCAAAAACAATGAAAACTATGCCGAAACTACCGAAATTAACAAGCAAACGATGATGGAGCATTGAAAACAGCTCCAAAAACGCGGAAACATGGCAAAATGTTATAATACTATTCATTTAAGTGCGAAAGAACGTCCAAAACGTATCAAATGGAGGTGGAGCTAACAGAACTGCTAAAATCAGCCACTACAGCTACTAAAATCGTTATTCTAACTACGTTCTATGCAGAAACTACCGAAATCAACTACCAGATGTTAGTTGCGCATTTAAAATAGCTTTAAACATACGTATATAACGCGAAATATAATAGAACTATCTATTTAACGCCGAAACAACGTCTTAGACCTGTTACATGGATCTGAATCAAAGCTAACCCCAAAAATCAGTCACTCCTGCTACTAAAACGATTATTCTAACTACATACGACGCAAAAACAATGAAAACTATGCAGAAACTACCGAAATTAACAAGCAAACGATGATGGAGCATTAAAAACAGCTCCAAAAACGCGGAAACATGGCAAAATGTTATAATACTATTCATTTAAGTGTGAAAGAACGTCCAAAACGTATCAAATGGAGGTGGAGCTAACAGAACTGCTAAAATCAGCTACTACAGCTACTAAAATCGTTATTCTAACTACGTTCTATGCAGAAACTACCGAAATCAACTACCAGATGTTAGTTGCGCATTAAAAATAGCTTTAAACATACGTAAGTAACGCGAAATATAATAGAACTATCTATTTAACGCCGAAACAACGTCTTAGACCTGTTACATGGATCTGAATCAAAGCTAACCCCAAAAATCAGTCACTCCTGCTACTAAAACGATTATTCTAACTACATACGACGCAAAAACAATGAAAACTATGCAGAAACTACCGAAATTAACAACCAAACGATGATGGAGCATTAGAAACAGCTCCAAAGACGCGGAAACATGGCAAAATGTTATAATACTATTCATTTAAGTGCGAAAGAACGTCCAAAACGTATCAAATGGAGGTGGAACTAACAGAACTGCTAAAATCAGCCACTACAGCTACTAAAATCGTTATTCTAACTACGTTCTATGCAGAAACTACGGAAATCAACTACCAGATGTTAGTTGCGCATTCAAAATAGCTTTAAACATACGTATATAACGCGAAATATAATAGAACTATCTATTTAACGCCGAAACAACGTCTTAGACCTGTTACATGGATCTGAATCAAAGCTAACCCCAAAAATCAGTCACTCCTGCTACTAAAACGATTATTCTAACTACATACGACGCAAAAACAATGAAAACTATGCCGAAACTACCGAAATTAACAAGCAGACGATGATGGAGCATTAAAAACAGCTCCAAAAACGCGGAAACATGGCAAAATGTTATAATACTATTCATTTAAGTGCGAAAGAACGTCCAAAAAGTATCAAATGGAAGTGGAACTAACAGAACTGCTAAAATCAGCCACTACAGCTACTAAAATCGTTATTCTAACTACGTTCTATGCAGAAACTACGGAAATCAACTACCAGATGTTAGTTGCGCATTAAAAATAGCTTTAAACATACGTAAATAACGCGGAATATAATAGAACTATCTATTTAACGCCGAAACAAGGTCTTAGACCTGTTACATGGATCTGAATCAAAGCTAACCCCAAAAATCAGTCACTCCTGCTACTAAAACGATTATTCTAACTACATACGACGCAAAAACAATGAAAACTATGCCGAAACTACCGAAATTAACAAGCAAACGATGATGGAGCATTGAAAACAGCTCCAAAAACGCGGAAACATGGCAAAATGATATAATACTATTCATTTAAGTGTGAAAGAACGTCCAAAACGTATCAAATGGAGGTGGAACTAACAGAACTGCTAAAATCAGCCACTACAGCTACTAAAATCGTTATTCTAACTACGTTCTATGCAAAAAATACCGAAATCAACTACTAAATGTTAGTTGCGCATTAAAAATAGCTTTAAACATACGTAAATAACGCGAAATATAATAGAACTATCTATTTAACGCCGAAACAAGGTCTTAGACCTGTTACATGGATCTGAATCAAAGCTAACCCCAAAAATCAGTCACTCCTGCTACTAAAACGATTATTCTAACTACATACGACGCAAAAACAATGAAAACTATGCAGAAACTACCGAAATTAACAACCAAACGTTGATGGAGCATTAAAAACAGCTCGAAAAACGCGGAAACATGCAAAATGTTATAATACTATTCATTTAAGTGCGAAAGAACGTCCAAAACGTATCAAATGGAGGTGGAACTAACAGAACTGCTAAAATCAGCCACTACAGCTACTAAAATCGTTATTCTAACTACGTTCTATGCAAAAAATACCGAAATCAACTACTAAATGTTAGTTGCGCATTAAAAATAGCTTTAAACATACGTAAATAACGCGAAATATAATACAACTATCTATTTAACGCCGAAACAAGGTCTTAGACCTGTTACTTGGATCTGAATCAAAGCTAACCCCAAAAATCAGTCACTCCTGCTACTAAAACGATTATTCTAACTACATACGACGCAAAAACAATGAAAACTATGCCGAAACTACCGAAATTAACAAGCAAACGATGATGGAGCATTAAAAACAGCTCCAAAAACGCGGAAACATGGCAAAATGTTATAATACTATTCATTTAAGGGTGAAAGAACGTCCAAAACGTATCAAATGGAGGTGGAGCTAACAGAACTGCTAAAATCAGCTACTACAGCTACTAAAGTCCTTATTCTAACTACGTTCTATGCAGAAACTACCGAAATCAACTACCAGAAGTTAGTTGTGCATTAAAAATAGCTTTAAACATACGTATATAACGCGAAATATAATAGAACTATCTATTTAACGCCGAAACAACGTCTTAGACCTGTTACATGGATCTGAATCAAAGCTAACCCCAAAAATCAGTCACTCCTGCTACTAAAACGATTATTCCAACTACATACGACGCAAAACCAATGAAAACTATGCAGAAACTACCGAAATTAACAACCAAACGTTGATGGAGCATTAAAAACAGCTCCAAAAACGCGGAAACATGGCAAAATGTTATAATACTATTCATTTACGTGCGAAAGAACGTCCAAAACGTATCAAATGGAGGTGGAACTAACAGAACTGCTAAAATCAGCCACTACAGCTACTAAAATCGTTATTCTAACTACGTTCTATGCAGAAACTACCGAAATCAACTACTAAATGTTAGTTGCGCATTAAAAATAGCTTTAAACACACGCGAGTAAGCCAGATGTAGTAAAACTACCTATTTAACTCCTAAACAACGTCTAATACCTATTATATCGAGCTGGATCAAAGCTAACACCAAAAACCAGCCACTCCTGCTACTAAAACGATTATTCTAACTACATACGACGCAAAAACAATGAAAACTATGCAGAAACTACCGAAATTAACAACCAAACGTTGATGGAGCATTAAAAACAGCTCCAAAAACGCGGAAACATGGCAAAATGTTATAATACTATTCATTTACGTGCGAAAGAACGTCCAAAACGTATCAAATGGAGGTGGAACTAACAGAACTGCTAAAATCAGCCACTACAGCTACTAAAATCGTTATTCTAACTACGTTCTATGCAGAAACTACCGAAATCAACTACTAAATGTTAGTTGCGCATTAAAAATAGCTTTAAACACACGCGAGTAAGCCAGATGTAGTAAAACTACCTATTTAACTCCTAAACAACGTCTAATACCTATTATATCGAGCTGGATCAAAGCTAACACCAAAAACCAGCCACTCCTGCTACTAAAACGATTATTCTAACTACATACGACGCAAAAACAATGAAAACTATGCAGAAACTACCGAAATTAACAACCAAACGTTGATGGAGCATTAAAAACAGCTCCAAAAACGCGGAAACATGGCAAAATGTTATAATACTATTCATTTACGTGCGAAAGAACGTCCAAAACGTATCAAATGGAGGTGGAACTAACAGAACTGCTAAAATCAGCCACTACAGCTACTAAAATCGTTATTCTAACTACGTTCTATGCAGAAACTACCGAAATCAACTACTAAATGTTAGTTTCGCATTAAAAATAGCTTTAAACATACGTAAGTAACGCGAAATATAATAGAACTATCTATTTAACGCCGAAACAACGTCTTAGACCTGTTACATGGATCTGAATCAAAGCTAACCCCAAAAATCAGTCACTCCTGCTACTAAAACGATTATTCTAACTACATACGACGCAAAAACAATGAAAACTATGCAGAAACTACCGAAATTAACAAGCAAACGTTGATGGAGCATTAAAAACAACTCCAAAAACGCGGAAACATGGCAAAATGTTATAATACTATTCATTTAAGTGCGAAAGAACGTCCAAAACGTATCAAATGGAGGTGGAACTAACAGAACTGCTAAAATCAGCCACTACGGCTACTAAAATCGTTATTCTAACTACGTTCTATGCAGAAACTACCGAAATCAACTACTAAATGTTAGTTGCGCATTAAAAATAGCTTTAAACACACGCGAGTAAGCCAGATGTAGTAAAACTACCTATTTAACTCCTAAACAACGTCTAATACCTATTATATCGAGCTGGATCAAAGCTAACACCAAAAACCAGCCACTCCTGCTACTAAAACGATTATTCTAACTACATACGACGCAAAAACAATGAAAACTATGCAGAAACTACCGAAATTAACAAGCAAACGACGATGGAGCATTAAAAACAGCTCCAAAAACGCGGAAACATGGCAAAATGTTATAATACTATTCATTTACGTGCGAAAGAACGTCCAAAACGTATCAAATGGAGGTGGAACTAACAGAACTGCTAAAATCAGCCACTACAGCTACTAAAATCGTTATTCTAACTACGTTCTATGCAGAAACTACCGAAATCAACTACTAAATGTTAGTTGCGCATTAAAAATAGCTTTAAACACACGCGAGTAAGCCAGATGTAGTAAAACTATCTATTTAACTCCGAAACAACGTCTAACACCTGTTATATCGAGCTGGATCAAAGCTAACACCAAAAACCAGCCACTCCTGCTACTAAAACGATTGTTCTAACTACATACGACGCAAAAACAATGAAAACTATGCAGAAACTACCGAAATTAACAACCAAACGTTGATGGAGCATTAAAAACAGCTCCAAAAACGCGGAGTCATGGCCAAATGTTATAATACTATTCATTTAAGTGCGAAAGAACGTCCAAAACGTATCAAATGGAGGTGGAACTAATAGAACTGCTAAAATCAGCCACTACAGCTACTAAAATCGTTATTCTAACTACGTTCTATGCAGAAACTACCGCATTCAACTACTAAATGTTAGTTGCGCATTAAAAATAGCTTTAAACACACGCGAGTAAGCCAGATGTAGTAAAACTATCTATTTAACTCCGAAACAACGTCTAACACCTGTTATATCGAGCTGGATCAAAGCTAACACCAAAAACCAGCCACTCCTGCTACTAAAACGATTGTTCTAACTACATACGACGCAAAAACAATGAAAACTATGCAGAAACTACCGAAATTAACAAGCAAACGTTGATGGAGCATTAAAAACAGCTCCAAAAACGCGGAAACATGGCAAAATGTTATAATACTATTCATTTACGTGCGAAAGAACGTCCAAAACGTATCAAATGGAGGTGGAACTAACAGAACTGCTAAAATCAGCCACTACAGCTACTAAAATCGTTATTCTAACTACGTTCTATGCAGAAACTACCGAAATCAACTACTAAATGTTAGTTGCGCATTAAAAATAGCTTTAAACACACGCGAGTAAGCCAGATGTAGTAAAACTACCTATTTAACTCCTAAACAACGTCTAATACCTATTATATCGAGCTGGATCAAAGCTAACACCAAAAACCAGCCACTCCTGCTACTAAAACGATTATTCTAACTACATACGACGCAAAAACAATGAAAACTATGCAGAAACTACCGAAATTAACAACCAAACGTTGATGGAGCATTAAAAACAGCTCCAAAAACGCGGAAACATGGCAAAATGTTATAATACTATTCATTTACGTGCGAAAGAACGTCCAAAACGTATCAAATGGAGGTGGAACTAACAGAACTGCTAAAATCAGCCACTACAGCTACTAAAATCGTTATTCTAACTACGTTCTAAGCAGAAACTACCGAAATCAACTACTAAATGTTAGTTGCGCATTAAAAATAGCTTTAAACATACGTAAGTAACGCGAAATATAATAGAACTATCTATTTAACGCCGAAACAACGTCTTAGACCTGTTACATGGATCTGAATCAAAGCTAACCCCAAAAATCAGTCACTCCTGCTACTAAAACGATTATTCTAACTACATACGACGCAAAAACAATGAAAACTATGCAGAAACTACCGAAATTAACAAGCAAACGTTGATGGAGCATTAAAAACAACTCCAAAAACGCGGAAACATGGCAAAATGTTATAATACTATTCATTTAAGTGCGAAAGAACGTCCAAAACGTATCAAATGGAGGTGGAACTAACAGAACTGCTAAAATCAGCCACTACGGCTACTAAAATCGTTATTCTAACTACGTTCTATGCAGAAACTACCGAAATCAACTACTAAATGTTAGTTGCGCATTAAAAATAGCTTTAAACACACGCGAGTAAGCCAGATGTAGTAAAACTACCTATTTAACTCCTAAACAACGTCTAATACCTATTATATCGAGCTGGATCAAAGCTAACACCAAAAACCAGCCACTCCTGCTACTAAAACGATTATTCTAACTACATACGACGCAAAAACAATGAAAACTATGCAGAAACTACCGAAATTAACAAGCAAACGACGATGGAGCATTAAAAACAGCTCCAAAAACGCGGAAACATGGCAAAATGTTATAATACTATTCATTTACGTGCGAAAGAACGTCCAAAACGTATCAAATGGAGGTGGAACTAACAGAACTGCTAAAATCAGCCACTACAGCTACTAAAATCGTTATTCTAACTACGTTCTATGCAGAAACTACCGAAATCAACTACTAAATGTTAGTTGCGCATTAAAAATAGCTTTAAACACACGCGAGTAAGCCAGATGTAGTAAAACTATCTATTTAACTCCGAAACAACGTCTAACACCTGTTATATCGAGCTGGATCAAAGCTAACACCAAAAACCAGCCACTCCTGCTACTAAAACGATTGTTCTAACTACATACGACGCAAAAACAATGAAAACTATGCAGAAACTACCGAAATTAACAACCAAACGTTGATGGAGCATTAAAAACAGCTCCAAAAACGCGGAGTCATGGCCAAATGTTATAATACTATTCATTTAAGTGCGAAAGAACGTCCAAAACGTATCAAATGGAGGTGGAACTAATAGAACTGCTAAAATCAGCCACTACAGCTACTAAAATCGTTATTCTAACTACGTTCTATGCAGAAACTACCGCATTCAACTACTAAATGTTAGTTGCGCATTAAAAATAGCTTTAAACACACGCGAGTAAGCCAGATGTAGTAAAACTATCTATTTAACGCCGAAACAAGGTCTTAGACCTGTTACTTGGATCTGAATCAAAGCTAACCCCAAAAATCAGTCACTCCTGCTACTAAAACGATTATTCTAACTACATACGACGCAAAAACAATGAAAACTATGCCGAAACTACCGAAATTAACAAGCAAACGATGATGGAGCATTGAAAACAGCTCCAAAAACGCGGAAACATGGCAAAATGTTATAATACTATTCATTTAAGTGTGAAAGAACGTCCAAAACGTATCAAATGGAGGTGGAGCTAACAGAACTGCTAAAATCAGCCACTACAGCTACTAAAATCGTTATTCTAACTACGTTCTATGCAGAAACTACCGAAATCAACTACCAGATGTTAGTTGCGCATTAAAAATAGCTTTAAACATACGTAAGTAACGCGAAATATAATAGAACTATCTATTTAACTCCGAAACAACGTCTTAGACCTGTTACATGGATCTGAATCAAAGCTAAGCCCAAAAATCAGTCACTCCTGCTACTAAAACGATATTTTCCAACTACATACGACGCAAAACCAATGAAAACTATGCAGAAACTACCGAAATTAACAAGCAAACGATGCTGGAGCATTAAAAACAGCTCCAAAAACGCGGAAACATGCCAAAATGTTATAATACTATTCATTTAAGTGCGAAAGAACGTCCAAAACGTATCAAATGGAGGTGGAGCTAACAGAACTGCTAAAATCAGCCACTACGGCTACTAAAATCGTTATTCTAACTACGTTCTATGCAGAAACCACCGAAATCAACTACCAGATGTTAGTTGCGCATTAAAAATAGCTTTATCCATACGTAAGTAACGCGAAATATAATAGAACTATCTATTTAACTCCGAAACAACGTCTTAGACCTGTTACATGGATCTGAATCAAAGCTAAGCCCAAAAATCAGTCACTCCTGCTACTAAAACGATTATTCCAACTACATACGACGCAAAACCAATGAAAACTATGCAGAAACTACCGAAATTAACAACCAAACGTTGATGGAGCATTAAAAACAGCTCCAAAAACGCGGAAACATGGCAAAATGTTATAATACTATTCATTTAAGTGCGAAAGAACGTCCAAAACGTATCAAATGGAGGTGGAGCTAACAGAACTGCTAAAATCAGCCACTACAGCTACTAAAATCGTTATTCTAACTACGTTCTATGCAGAAACTACCGAAATCAACTACTAAATGTTAGTTGCGCATTAAAAATAGCTTTAAATATACGTAAATAACGCGAAATATAATAGAACTATCTATTTAACGCCGAAACAACGTCTTAGACCTGTTACATGGATCTGAATCAAAGCTAAGCCCAAAACTCAGTCACTCCTGCTACTAAAACGATTATTCCAACTACATACGACGCAAAACCAATGAAAACTATGCAGAAACTACCGAAATTAACAAGCAAACGATGCTGGAGCATTAAAAACAGCTCCAAAAACGCGGAAACATGGCAAAATGTTATAATACTATTCATTTAAGTGCGAAAGAACGTCCAAAACGTATCAAATGGAGGTGGAGCTAACAGAACTGCTAAAATCAGCCACTACAGCTACTAAAATCGTTATTCTAACTACGTTCTATGCAGAAACTACCGAAATCAACTACCAGATGTTAGTTGCGCATTAAAAATAGCCCTAAACATACGTAAATAACGCGAAATATAATAGAACTATCTATTTACCGCCGAAACAACGTCTTAGACCTGTTACATGGATCTGAATCAAAGCTAAGCCCAAAAATCAGTCACTCCTGCTACTAAAACGATTATTCCAACTACATACGACGCAAAACCAATGAAAACTATGCAGAAACTACCGAAATTAACAACCAAACGTTGATGGAGCATTAAAAACAGCTCCAAAAACGCGGAAACATGGCAAAATGTTATAATACTATTCATTTAAGTGCGAAAGAACGTCCAAAACGTATCATTATTATTTATTATTATTATTTATTACAATGTAATTAATTACACAATAACTTAATTCTAAATAGCGCTAGCTGCTAGGGCTTTCGGCTAATATCGAGTTACTTTAAATTTTGTTATGAAGGTTAGTAAGTGTTAGTAATTCGTATGTGTAGTTGATATTCTGTTCTGATGGTTTTGCCAGAATGTTGCGATGGTTTGGACTTTTGGGCAGTCGAATATGATGTGATGTGGAGTAAGTGGGACTTGGTTGTTGCAGTTACTGCATTGTGGGGGGCTGGTTTTTGTAAGGATGTGTTGGTGTGTGATTTTGGTGTGTCCTAGCCGGAGTCGTAGGAAGCATTTTATTTTTCTGTTTGAGACTGTTGTTGGGTAAGTAACGGGTTTGGTGTCCTGTTTAATAGTGCTGTACAGGTGGGTGTAGTGGTGCCATTCCTCTTCCTCCACGTTCTTAAGGGCATTTTTTACCTGTCTTCTTATGTCCGTTTTGTTAGGATAATAGAAGGAGACGAGAGGCGACTTTGTCCCTAGTTTTGCGGCCGCGTCGGCCGCTTCATTTCCACTAATGTTACAGTGCCCGGGGGTCCAAAGTAGCTTTATTTTATTAGCTTTCTTAATAATGTTATCTTGGATTTGACGAATGACAGCATTTGTGGAGTTTACGTTGGTTATTGCTTTTAGAGTTGAAAGGCTATCAGTACAGATAATCGTTGGGATTTTCTGGATCAGTTTTGTTGCTTCCAAAATTGCCGTTGCTTCCGCTGATAGGATGGAACAAAAGGTGGGAAGTGATCCCATTCTGATTATTTCTTTGCGATCGTTGACTATAGCAAATGACACATTTGATTCGTTTTTGGAACCATCTGTGAAAAACAGGTTCCAGTTTTGATGTTTGTCGATGGTATCCTTGAAAAGTTTTTGATAGATTATCTGATTTGTTGAATGTTTTGGATAATGGGACAGGTCATCTAAGATTGTATTTCTCGGAATTAACCATGGAGGGTGTTGTGTGCGGTGGGGTTTTGAAATATTTATAGGGATATGTAAGTCCTTGGCTATATCGATGGCCCTTTCCAGTCCTGAGCGGTATCTCGACCTTCGTTTTTTTTTATAAATTTTTCGGATGTCCTGCACTATGGGGGTTGCTATAGACATTGTAAATTTGTAAGCAAGTGTAGCTGATATATATTTTAGTCTCTTTTCTATAGATGGGAGACCGCATTCGACGAGGATGTTTTTAATTGGTGTAGTACGGAATGCTCTGGTACTTGCTCGAGCTGCGGCGTGATAGGGAGATTTTATTGTTTGCAGGGTCGTTTTGCTACATTTTCCGTATATCATTAGTCCGTAGTCGATTTTAGATAGGATGATGGCTTTAGTTATGTTAATAAGGGTGTTAGTATGTGCAGATCCATTCTTATATGCTAGGTATTTTACAATATTTAATCTTGCAGCTAGGCTTTTCTTAAGTGCTAAACAATGTTCTTTAAAATTGTATTTACTGTCAAAGAGGATACCGAGGATTTTCATGGATTGGATTGTAGGGATTGTGTGATTCTGAAAGGGAAGTGTGATGTTTTTGCTGCAGCTGGTTTTTCTACAAATGTGTAACATTTTAGTTTTTTCGAGGGAGATCTTTGCGCCTGAGGTTTTACACCAATTAGTGATGTCGTGTAGTATTTCTGAATAGGTAGATTGTACTTCGTTGAGATCGTTTACGTTTGTTAGAATAACTAGGTCGTCAGCGTAGAGGCAGTGTTTTATGTTTTTATATTTTACGAGAATGTCGTTTATTCCGTCAAAGGCTATAGCGAATAATAGGACTGATAGTGGAGAACCCTGTGGAATACCGTTTTTTATGTTGTATATTTGTGAGAATGCACCACCTGTTTTGACTCTAAACTTCCTGTTAGAAAGAAAGGACTTGATTATGTAGAACATATTGTTACCAACTCTCCATTGCGCTAATTTATTCAAAATCACATGAGGACCGATCCGGTCGAACGCTTTTTCAAAATCTATGGAGAGAATTGTTGTATGCTTTTTGGTTGACAAAGAAGATGTGATGAAGTTGTCGATATGGAGTAGCGCATCAATCGTTCCACGTCCTTGCTTGAAACCAACCTGTTCAATGCTTATTAGATTGTTTTTCTCCATGAACCAGTTGAGTCGTCTAGCTACAATTTTTTCAAATGTTTTTCCTAGACATGGGAGTAACGATATTGGGCGATATCCTTTTGCCGAAGTCGGTTCGCCCGTGGGTTTTGGAATGGGTACAATTGTGGCTATTTTCCACACTTGTGGAATTACACCTGTTTGGAGTATGTTATTGAAGAGATGGAGTATTCGGTGTCTCAGGAGTGGTGGACTGTTCTTCAACATTATGTAATCGACTCGATCATATCCTGGTGTTTTACCTGTAGCGCCGTGTAGGGTTGACTCTAATTCAATTTTATTGATCGGGAGATCTATTAATTTAGAGGATGGGCTTGTGTGAGGGGACGGGCTAATTGTGTCTCTTTTGGCAGCGAGAAATGACGGATGGAAGTTTACGTCTTCTGCGTAGTTTGACCATGTTTTGCCGAGATGGTCGGCAATTTGAAGGGGAGATGTGAGAGTGCCTGAGTCGGTGTTCATGCATTTTATTGAGAGGGGGCGATACTGCCCAGTTAGCGTTTTTATATCCGCCCAGATTTTTCTGGGAGTGGAGTTCGGATTTAACTTTTCGGTAAATGTTTGGAAGGCTTTTCTTTTTTCTTCCTTGGCATTTTTGCGAAAGAGAGCATTTAACTTTTTATAATTGATTAGGTTAAAATCGGAGGGGAATCTTTTGAAAATTCTCCAGGCTTCTTGTTTTTTCTTTCTTAGGTTGTCCAATACTGGATTCCACCAGGGAACTACCGCCTTATGGAGTTTTCGACTTGTTTGTGGTATCGAGGCATTTGCTCCTATTCGGATTGCTTTAGTGATTATGGCTGTTTCTTGATTAATATTTGGACTCTCTACATGTTGACTTAGTGCCTGGGTAGTTATATTTTGAAATTTACTCCCATTAGCAAGTTCGGTTTGGAATTTAGGAAGAAGTTTGGAGGGTTTGGGACACATGCTAGTGTTAATGTTTATTATTATTGGAAAGTGGTCGCTCCCGTGCAGGTTGGGTAAAGTATTCCAAGTGCACATTGGGGCCAATTGAGGTGAGGCTAGTGATAAGTCTACATGTGTGAAGGATTTGTGAGTGGAAAAATGTGTATGGCTACCGTTATTGAGTAGTGCTAGATTTGCGGTCAGTATGTATTTCTCTACGGTTTTTCCCCTTTTATTAGTGGACGAAGATCCCCAGATGGGACTCCACGCATTAAAATCTCCGAGGAGAAGTAACGGTGTTTGGATGCTATCTGTGATAGTGGTAAGATCGTGTATCGTTATTGGTTGGGATGTGGGGGTGTATGCTGATATTATCGTGAGGTTTCTGCCGATATTTATTTCTACTGCTACGACCGAGATTGCAGAGTTTACTACTATAAGTTTATGTGGGATTGATCTATGTATAAGTATACCTGTACCATGTTTAGAAGCAACATTTTCCGTAAGGTTGTGAAAGAATGCCGCGTATTCTTTGGGTCCTGTGGCCCGAGAGTCGTGGCGGATGTGCGTTTCTTGTAGAGCTATGATGGATGGTTTCAGATCTTTGATGAGTATTTGGAGCTCATGCATATTGTTTTTGAGTCCGTTCAGATTCCACTGTAGTATTGTGAGTTTATGGACATGAATGCTATTGTGTATATTAAACCTGCTGCTGTTGGGGATTTTGTTGTTGTAAGGGTTCAGTCTCCGTGTCTCGAGTGTTGAACCATTCAAGCCGAAGCCCTGTCTGCTTCGGCCCGAGTTGGGATTTTCTCGAGACACAGAGACTGTGCGTTCGTTGGGAGTGTTAGGGTTATATGTGGTTATTGTGAGGGAGTGGGGAGTTTAATAATTCTTGAATGGTGGGTTCATTTATTTTTATGTTAGTGTTTTTTTTAATAGGTATAGGTTCGTTGTTACGGTTGGTTGTTGTGGGTTTTATGATTAGAGGTGATTGGTTTTGTATGGCTTTACGGTATTCTGCAGATGTAGAAGCGCAGTTTGAAATGAATGAAGTGTTTGTCGATGTTGGTTGGAGTGTAGTTTTTGTTGGGTTTTGTTTTGTAGTTTCTTTTATTGGTGGTGTTATATGTGTGGCTGTTGTTTTGAGAAGTGCGGCATAGGATTCCTTTGGTTTGTTTGATGGCGTGGGATTTCGTTCCCTATATATCCGTTTCGCTTCGGATAGAGAAATTTTATTTCTCGTTTGTATTTCAAGAATGGACTGGTTTTCTATATATTGGGGGCATAATGGTGATGAAGCGGGGTGAGGGCCTTGACAGTTGGCACAGTGGGTTCGGGTGCATTCTAAGTCGGGGTGTGGAGGAAGGTTGCAGTTGTTGCACGCTGGGTTTCGTTTGCACCATTTGGCTGTATGTCCGAGTAGTTGGCATTGGCGGCAGCGCATTGGTCTTGGGATATACTCATTTACTTTGGCTTTGTGCCATCCGATTTCTATGTTACTCGGTGGATTGAAGCGGTCAAATGAAAACAACATTAGTCCGGAGGCCCTGATTTCGCCATTTTGCGATTTTTTAAATTTATGGACACTTACCACTCCTTGAGGTTTCATTTCTTGGACGTTGTCTTCTTCCGGAACATTAATTAGGTATGGTGCGTAAACAATACCTTTCGAGAGGTTTAATTTCGGATGCAACTTTATTGTTACCGGACATAGTTGATCGAACCGTTTGGTATTTACAAAACGTAGAGCTGTTTGTTCATCTTTCACTAGTAAGAGAATTGAACCGTCTCTTAGCATGGACACTTTTTCATATTGTGTACTAATTGAGTCTATAGCTCTTTTTAACACGAATACGTTCACTCCGGTCAGAGGTTTTGTCGCGTCATTAGGAACAATTTGAATAAATTTCGGGTTTTTTTCACTTGTCTTTGTTGGTAATTCCGGGAAGTTCTATTCAATAGGACTAAATGCCTGCCGTTTTTTTTTATTGACGGGGACGTCACCCAAGGACGTTTCCTGCAACATACCGAATCTGTTGCCGGTGTGCTGCTTTGGCCCTAAGGCCATTTTTTATTTATTTCTCTTTTCTTTTGCTTTACTTTGGAACCGGTTAATTTAAAGTACACTAACAAAAGCAATACACTTACAACACGCACAGTACCGTAATAAAATATTCACACGCGGTTTTGTGTTCACAATTCTTTCACTGCACAATACGGTTAAAATTTGCGTCCTTACTGTTCGAGAGTTCGTCTGGCGCAAAACGTATCAAATGGAGGTGGAACTAACAGAACTGCTAAAATCAACCACTACAGCTACTAAAATCGTTATTCTAACTACGTTCTATGCAGAAACTACCGAAATCAACTACCAGATGTTAGTTGCGCATTAAAAATAGCTTTAAACACACGCGAGTAAGCCAGATGTAGTAAAACTATCTATTTAACTCCTAAACAACGTCTAACACCTGTTATATCGAGCTGGATCAAAGCTAACACCAAAAACCAGCCACTCCTGCTACTAAAACGATTAATCTAACTACATACGACGCAAAAACAATGAAAACTATGCAGAAACTACCGAAATTAACAAGCAAACGACGATGGAGCATTAAAAACAGCTCCAAAAACGCGGAAACATGGCAAAATGTTATAATACTATTCATTTAAGTGCGAAAGAACGTCCAAAACGTATCAAATGGAGGTGGAACTAACAGAACTGCTAAAATCAGCCACTACAGCTACTAAAATCGTTATTCTAACTACGTTCTATGCAGAAACTACCGAAATCAACTACCAGATGTTAGTTGCGCATTAAAAATAGCTTTAAACATACGTAAATAACGCGAAATATAATAGACCTATCTATTTAACGCCGCAACAATGTCTTAGACCTGTTACATGGATCTGAATCAAAGCTAACCCCAAAAATCAGTCACTCCTGCTACTAAAACGATTATTCTAACTACATACGACGCAAAAACAATGAAAACTATGCAGAAACTACCGGAATCAACTACTAAATGTTAGTTGCGCATTAAAAATAGCTTTAAACACACGCGAGTAAGCCAGATGTAGTAAAACTACCTATTTAATTCCTAAACAACGTCTAATACCTATTATATCGAGCTGGATCAAAGCTAACACCAAAAACCAGCCACTCCTGCTACTAAAACGATTATTCTAACTACATACGACGCAAAAACAATGAAAACTATGCAGAAACTACCGAAATTAACAACCAAACGTTGATGGAGCATTAAAAACAGCTCCAAAAACGCGGAAACATGGCAAAATGTTATAATACTATTCATTTAAGTGCGAAAGAACGTCCAAAACGTATCAAATGGAGGTGGAACTAACAGAACTGCTAAAATCAGCCACTACAGCTACTAAAATCGTTATTCTAACTACGTTCTATGCAGAAACTACCGAAATCAACTACCAGATGTTAGTTGCGCATTAAAAATAGCTTTAAACACACGCGAGTAAGCCAGATGTAGTAAAACTATCTATTTAACTCCTAAACAACGTCTAATACCTATTATATCGAGCTGGATCAAAGCTAACACCAAAAACCAGCCACTCCTGCTACTAAAACGATTATTCTAACTACATACGACGCAAAAACAATGAAAACTATGCAGAAACTACCGAAATTAACAACCAAACGGTGATGGAGCATTAAAAACAGCTCCAAAAACGCGGAAACATGGCAAAATGTTATAATACTATTCATTTAAGTGCGAAAGAACGTCCAAAACGTATCAAATGGAGGTGGAACTAACAGAACTGCTAAAATCAGCCACTACAGCTACTAAAATCGTTATTCTAACTACGTTCTATGCAGAAACTACCGAAATCAACTACCAGATGTTAGTTGCGCATTAAAAATAGCTTTATCCATACGTAAGTAACGCGAAATATAATAGAACTATCTATTTAACTCCGAAACAACGTCTTAGACCTGTTACATGGATCTGAATCAAAGCTAAGCCCAAAAATCAGTCACTCCTGCTACTAAAACGATATTTTCCAACTACATACGACGCAAAACCAATGAAAACTATGCAGAAACTACCGAAATTAACAAGCAAACGATGCTGGAGCATTAAAAACAGCTCCAAAAACGCGGAAACATGCCAAAATGTTATAATACTATTCATTTAAGTGCGAAAGAACGTCCAAAACGTATCAAATGGAGGTGGAGCTAACAGAACTGCTAAAATCAGCCACTACGGCTACTAAAATCGTTATTCTAACTACGTTCTATGCAGAAACCACCGAAATCAACTACCAGATGTTAGTTGCGCATTAAAAATAGCTTTATCCATACGTAAGTAACGCGAAATATAATAGAACTATCTATTTAACTCCGAAACAACGTCTTAGACCTGTTACATGGATCTGAATCAAAGCTAAGCCCAAAAATCAGTCACTCCTGCTACTAAAACGATTATTCCAACTACATACGACGCAAAACCAATGAAAACTATGCAGAAACTACCGAAATTAACAACCAAACGTTGATGGAGCATTAAAAACAGCTCCAAAAACGCGGAAACATGGCAAAATGTTATAATACTATTCATTTAAGTGCGAAAGAACGTCCAAAACGTATCAAATGGAGGTGGAGCTAACAGAACTGCTAAAATCAGCCACTACAGCTACTAAAATCGTTATTCTAACTACGTTCTATGCAGAAACTACCGAAATCAACTACTAAATGTTAGTTGCGCATTAAAAATAGCTTTAAATATACGTAAATAACGCGAAATATAATAGAACTATCTATTTAACGCCGAAACAACGTCTTAGACCTGTTACATGGATCTGAATCAAAGCTAAGCCCAAAACTCAGTCACTCCTGCTACTAAAACGATTATTCCAACTACATACGACGCAAAACCAATGAAAACTATGCAGAAACTACCGAAATTAACAAGCAAACGATGCTGGAGCATTAAAAACAGCTCCAAAAACGCGGAAACATGGCAAAATGTTATAATACTATTCATTTAAGTGCGAAAGAACGTCCAAAACGTATCAAATGGAGGTGGAGCTAACAGAACTGCTAAAATCAGCCACTACAGCTACTAAAATCGTTATTCTAACTACGTTCTATGCAGAAACTACCGAAATCAACTACCAGATGTTAGTTGCGCATTAAAAATAGCCCTAAACATACGTAAATAACGCGAAATATAATAGAACTATCTATTTACCGCCGAAACAACGTCTTAGACCTGTTACATGGATCTGAATCAAAGCTAAGCCCAAAAATCAGTCACTCCTGCTACTAAAACGATTATTCCAACTACATACGACGCAAAACCAATGAAAACTATGCAGAAACTACCGAAATTAACAACCAAACGTTGATGGAGCATTAAAAACAGCTCCAAAAACGCGGAAACATGGCAAAATGTTATAATACTATTCATTTAAGTGCGAAAGAACGTCCAAAACGTATCAAATGGAGGTGGAGCTAACAGAACTGCTAAAATCAGCCACTACAGCTACTAAAATCGTTATTCTAACTACGTTCTATGCAGAAACTACCGAAATCAACTACTAAATGTTAGTTGCGCATTAAAAATAGCTTTAAATATACGTAAATAACGCGAAATATAATAGAACTATCTATTTAACGCCGAAACAACGTCTTAGACCTGTTACATGGATCTGAATCAAAGCTAAGCCCAAAACTCAGTCACTCCTGCTACTAAAACGATTATTCCAACTACATACGACGCAAAACCAATGAAAACTATGCAGAAACTACCGAAATTAACAAGCAAACGATGCTGGAGCATTAAAAACAGCTCCAAAAACGCGGAAACATGGCAAAATGTTATAATACTATTCATTTAAGTGCGAAAGAACGTCCAAAACGTATCAAATGGAGGTGGAGCTAACAGAACTGCTAAAATCAGCCACTACAGCTACTAAAATCGTTATTCTAACTACGTTCTATGCAGAAACTACCGAAATCAACTACCAGATGTTAGTTGCGCATTAAAAATAGCCCTAAACATACGTAAATAACGCGAAATATAATAGAACTATCTATTTACCGCCGAAACAACGTCTTAGACCTGTTACATGGATCTGAATCAAAGCTAAGCCCAAAAATCAGTCACTCCTGCTACTAAAACGATTATTCCAACTACATACGACGCAAAACCAATGAAAACTATGCAGAAACTACCGAAATTAACAAGCAAACGATGCTGGAGCATTAAAAACAGCTCCAAAAACGCGGAAACATGGCAAAATGTTATAATACTATTCATTTAAGTGCGAAAGAACGTCCAAAACGTATCAAATGGAGGTGGAGCTAACAGAACTGCTAAAATCAGCCACTACGGCTACTAAAATCGTTATTCTAACTACGTTCTATGCAGAAACCACCGAAATCAACTACCAGATGTTAGTTGCGCAACAAAAATAGCTTTAAACCTACGTAAATAACGCGAAATATAATAGAACTATCTATTTAACTCCGAAACAACGTCTTAGACCTGTTACATGGATCTGAATCAAAGCTAAGCCCAAAAATCAGTCACTCCTGCTACTAAAACGATTATTCCAACTACATACGACGCAAAACCAATGAAAACTATGCAGAAACTACCGAAATTAACAACCAAACGTTGATGGAGCATTAAAAACAGCTCCAAAAACGCGGAAACATGGCAAAATGTTATAATACTATTCATTTAAGTGCGAAAGAACGTCCAAAACGTATCAAATGGAGGTGGAGCTAACAGAACTGCTAAAATCAGCCACTACAGCTACTAAAATCGTTATTCTAACTACGTTCTATGCAGAAACTACCGAAATCAACTACTAAATGTTAGTTGCGCATTAAAAATAGCTTTAAACACACGCGAGTAAGCCAGATGTAGTAAAACTACCTATTTAACTCCTAAACAACGTCTAATACCTATTATATCGAGCTGGATCAAAGCTAACACCAAAAATCAGCCACTACTGCTACTAAAACGATTATTCTAACTACATACGACGCAAAAACAATGAAAACTATGCAGAAACTACCGAAATTAACAACCAAACGTTGATGGAGCATTAAAAACAGCTCCAAAAACGCGGAAACATGGCAAAATGTTATAATACTATTCATTTAAGTGCGAAAGAACGTCCAAAACGTATCAAATGGAGGTGGAACTAACAGAACTGCTAAAATCAGCCACTACAGCTACTAAAATCGTTATTCTAACTACGTTCTATGCAGAAACTACCGAAATCAACTACCAGATGTTAGTTGCGCATTAAAAATAGCCCTAAACATACGTAAATAACGCGAAATATAATAGAACTATCTATTTACCGCCGAAACAACGTCTTAGACCTGTTACATGGATCTGAATCAAAGCTAAGCCCAAAAATCAGTCACTCCTGCTACTAAAACGATTATTCCAACTACATACGACGCAAAACCAATGAAAACTATGCAGAAACTACCGAAATTAACAAGCAAACGTTGATGGAGCATTAAAAACAGCTCCAAAAACGCGGAAACATGGCAAAATGTTATAATACTATTCATTTAAGTGCGAAAGAACGTCCAAAACGTATCAAATGGAGGTGGAACTAACAGAACTGCTAAAATCAGCCACTACGGCTACTAAAATCGTTATTCTAACTACGTTCTATGCAGAAACCACCGAAATCAACTACCAGATGTTAGTTGCGCAATAAAAATAGCCCTAAACATACGTAAATAACGCGAAATATAATAGAACTATCTATTTAACTCCGAAACAACGTCTTAGACCTGTTACATGGATCTGAATCAAAGCTAAGCCCAAAAATCAGTCACTCCTGCTACTAAAACGATTATTCCAACTACATACGACGCAAAACCAATGAAAACTATGCACAAACTACCGAAATTAACAAGCAAACGATGCTGGAGCATTAAAAACAGCTCCAAAAACGCGGAAACATGGCAAAATGTTATAATACTATTCATTTAAGTGCGAAAGAACGTCCAAAACGTATCAAATGGAGGTGGAACTAACAGAACTGCTAAAATCAGCCACTACAGCTACTAAAATCGTTATTCTAACTACGTTCTATGCAGAAACCACCGAAATCAACTACCAGATGTTAGTTGCGCATTAAAAATAGCTTTAAACACACGCGAGTAAGCCAGATGTAGTAAAACTACCTATTTAACTCCTAAACAACGTCTAATACCTATTATATCGAGCTGGATCAAAGCTAACACCAAAAACCAGCCACTCCTGCTACTAAAACGATTATTCTAACTACATACGACGCAAAAACAATGAAAACTATGCAGAAACTACCGAAATTAACAACCAAACGATGATGGAGCATTAAAAACAGCTCCAAAAACGCGGAAACATGGCAAAATGTTATAATACTATTCATTTAAGTGCGAAAGAACGTCCAAAACGTATCAAATGGAGGTGGAACTAACAGAACTGCTAAAATCAGCTACTACGGCTACTAAAATCGTTATTCTAACTACGTTCTATGCAGAAACCACCGAAATCAACTACCAGATGTTAGTTGCGCAATAAAAATAGCCCTAAACATACGTAAATAACGCGAAATATAATAGAACTATCTATTTAACTCCGAAACAACGTCTTAGACCTGTTACATGGATCTGAATCAAAGCTAAGCCCAAAAATCAGTCACTCCTGCTACTAAAACGATTATTCCAACTACATACGACGCAAAACCAATGAAAACTATGCAGAAACTACCGAAATTAACAAGCAAACGTTGATGGAGCATTAAAAACAGCTCCAAAAACGCGGAAACATGGCAAAATGTTATAATACTATTCATTTAAGTGCGAAAGAACGTCCAAAACGTATCAAATGGAGGTGGAACTAACAGAACTGCTAAAATCAGCCACTACGGCTACTAAAATCGTTATTCTAACTACGTTCTATGCAGAAACCACCGAAATCAACTACCAGATGTTAGTTGCGCAATAAAAATAGCCCTAAACATACGTAAATAACGCGAAATATAATAGAACTATCTATTTAACTCCGAAACAACGTCTTAGACCTGTTACATGGATCTGAATCAAAGCTAAGCCCAAAAATCAGTCACTCCTGCTACTAAAACGATTATTCCAACTACATACGACGCAAAACCAATGAAAACTATGCACAAACTACCGAAATTAACAAGCAAACGATGCTGGAGCATTAAAAACAGCTCCAAAAACGCGGAAACATGGCAAAATGTTATAATACTATTCATTTAAGTGCGAAAGAACGTCCAAAACGTATCAAATGGAGGTGGAACTAACAGAACTGCTAAAATCAGCCACTACAGCTACTAAAATCGTTATTCTAACTACGTTCTATGCAGAAACTACCGAAATCAACTACCAGATGTTAGTTGCGCATTAAAAATAGCCCTAAACACACGTAAATAACGCGAAATATAATAGAACTATCTATTTACCGCCGAAACAACGTCTTAGACCTGTTACATGGATCTGAATCAAAGCTAACCCCAAAAATCAGGCACTCCTACTACTAAAACGATTATTCTAACTACATACGACGCAAAACCAATGAAAACTATGCAGAAACTACCGAAATTAACAAGCAAACGATGCTGGAGCATTAAAAACAGCTCCAAAAACGCGGAAACATGGCAAAATGTTATAATACTATTCATTTAAGTGCGAAAGAACGTCCAAAACGTATCAAATGGAGGTGGAGCTAACAGAACTGCTAAAATCAGCCACTACAGCTACTAAAATCGTTATTCTAACTACGTTCTATGCAGAAACTACCGAAATCAACTACCAGATGTTAGTTGCGCATTAAAAATAGCCCTAAACATACGTAAATAACGCGAAATATAATAGAACTATCTATTTACCGCCGAAACAACGTCTTAGACCTGTTACATGGATCTGAATCAAAGCTAAGCCCAAAAATCAGTCACTCCTGCTACTAAAACGATTATTCCAACTACATACGACGCAAAACCAATGAAAACTATGCAGAAACTACCGAAATTAACAACCAAACGTTGATGGAGCATTAAAAACAGCTCCAAAAACGCGGAAACATGGCAAAATGTTATAATACTATTCATTTAAGTGCGAAAGAACGTCCAAAACGTATCAAATGGAGGTGGAGCTAACAGAACTGCTAAAATCAGCCACTACAGCTACTAAAATCGTTATTCTAACTACGTTCTATGCAGAAACTACCGAAATCAACTACTAAATGTTAGTTGCGCATTAAAAATAGCTTTAAATATACGTAAATAACGCGAAATATAATAGAACTATCTATTTAACGCCGAAACAACGTCTTAGACCTGTTACATGGATCTGAATCAAAGCTAAGCCCAAAACTCAGTCACTCCTGCTACTAAAACGATTATTCCAACTACATACGACGCAAAACCAATGAAAACTATGCAGAAACTACCGAAATTAACAAGCAAACGATGCTGGAGCATTAAAAACAGCTCCAAAAACGCGGAAACATGGCAAAATGTTATAATACTATTCATTTAAGTGCGAAAGAACGTCCAAAACGTATCAAATGGAGGTGGAACTAACAGAACTGCTAAAATCAGCCACTACAGCTACTAAAATCGTTATTCTAACTACGTTCTATGCAGAAACTACCGAAATCAACTACCAGATGTTAGTTGCGCATTAAAAATAGCCCTAAACATACGTAAATAACGCGAAATATAATAGAACTATCTATTTACCGCCGAAACAACGTCTTAGACCTGTTACATGGATCTGAATCAAAGCTAACCCCAAAAATCAGGCACTCCTGCTACTAAAACGATTATTCTAACTACATACGACGCAAAAACAATGAAAACTATGCAGAAACTACCGAAATTAACAAGCAAACGATGCTGGAGCATTAAAAACAGCTCCAAAAACGCGGAAACATGGCAAAATGTTATAATACTATTCATTTAAGTGCGAAAGAACGTCCAAAACGTATCAAATGGAGGTGGAGCTAACAGAACTGCTAAAATCAGCCACTACGGCTACTAAAATCGTTATTCTAACTACGTTCTATGCAGAAACCACCGAAATCAACTACCAGATGTTAGTTGCGCAATAAAAATAGCTTTAAACCTACGTAAATAACGCGAAATATAATAGAACTATCTATTTAACTCCGAAACAACGTCTTAGACCTGTTACATGGATCTGAATCAAAGCTAAGCCCAAAAATCAGTCACTCCTGCTACTAAAACGATTATTCCAACTACATACGACGCAAAACCAATGAAAACTATGCAGAAACTACCGAAATTAACAACCAAACGTTGATGGAGCATTAAAAACAGCTCCAAAAACGCGGAAACATGGCAAAATGTTATAATACTATTCATTTAAGTGCGAAAGAACGTCCAAAACGTATCAAATGGAGGTGGAGCTAACAGAACTGCTAAAATCAGCCACTACAGCTACTAAAATCGTTATTCTAACTACGTTCTATGCAGAAACTACCGAAATCAACTACTAAATGTTAGTTGCGCATTAAAAATAGCTTTAAACACACGCGAGTAAGCCAGATGTAGTAAAACTACCTATTTAACTCCTAAACAACGTCTAATACCTATTATATCGAGCTGGATCAAAGCTAACACCAAAAATCAGCCACTACTGCTACTAAAACGATTATTCTAACTACATACGACGCAAAAACAATGAAAACTATGCAGAAACTACCGAAATTAACAACCAAACGTTGATGGAGCATTAAAAACAGCTCCAAAAACGCGGAAACATGGCAAAATGTTATAATACTATTCATTTAAGTGCGAAAGAACGTCCAAAACGTATCAAATGGAGGTGGAACTAACAGAACTGCTAAAATCAGCCACTACAGCTACTAAAATCGTTATTCTAACTACGTTCTATGCAGAAACTACCGAAATCAACTACCAGATGTTAGTTGCGCATTAAAAATAGCCCTAAACATACGTAAATAACGCGAAATATAATAGAACTATCTATTTACCGCCGAAACAACGTCTTAGACCTGTTACATGGATCTGAATCAAAGCTAAGCCCAAAAATCAGTCACTCCTGCTACTAAAACGATTATTCCAACTACATACGACGCAAAACCAATGAAAACTATGCAGAAACTACCGAAATTAACAAGCAAACGTTGATGGAGCATTAAAAACAGCTCCAAAAACGCGGAAACATGGCAAAATGTTATAATACTATTCATTTAAGTGCGAAAGAACGTCCAAAACGTATCAAATGGAGGTGGAACTAACAGAACTGCTAAAATCAGCCACTACGGCTACTAAAATCGTTATTCTAACTACGTTCTATGCAGAAACCACCGAAATCAACTACCAGATGTTAGTTGCGCAATAAAAATAGCCCTAAACATACGTAAATAACGCGAAATATAATAGAACTATCTATTTAACTCCGAAACAACGTCTTAGACCTGTTACATGGATCTGAATCAAAGCTAAGCCCAAAAATCAGTCACTCCTGCTACTAAAACGATTATTCCAACTACATACGACGCAAAACCAATGAAAACTATGCACAAACTACCGAAATTAACAAGCAAACGATGCTGGAGCATTAAAAACAGCTCCAAAAACGCGGAAACATGGCAAAATGTTATAATACTATTCATTTAAGTGCGAAAGAACGTCCAAAACGTATCAAATGGAGGTGGAACTAACAGAACTGCTAAAATCAGCCACTACAGCTACTAAAATCGTTATTCTAACTACGTTCTATGCAGAAACTACCGAAATCAACTACCAGATGTTAGTTGCGCATTAAAAATAGCTTTAAACATACGTATATAACGCGAAATTAATAGAACTATCTATTTAACGCCGAAACAACGTCTTAGACCTGTTACATGGATCTGAATCAAAGCTAACCCCAAAAATCAGTCACTCCTGCTACTAAAACGATTATTCTAACTACATACGACGCAAAAACAATGAAAACTATGCAGAAACTACCGAAATTAACAACCAAACGTTGATGGAGCATTAAAAACAGCTCCAAAAACGCGGAAACATGGCAAAATGTTATAATACTATTCATTTAAGTGCGAAAGAACGTCCAAAACGTATCAAATGGAGGTGGAACTAACAGAACTGCTAAAATCAGCCACTACAGCTACTAAAATCGTTATTCTAACTACGTTCTATGCAGAAACTACCGAAATCAACTACCAGATGTTAGTTGCGCATTAAAAATAGCTTTAAACCTACGTAAATAACGCGAAATATAATAGAACTATCTATTTAACGCCGAAACAACGTCTTAGACCTGTTACATGGATCTGAATCAAAGCTAACCCCAAAAATCAGTCACTCCTGCTACTAAAACGATTATTCTAACTACATACGACGCAAAAACAATGAAAACTATGCAGAAACTACCGAAATTAACAAGCAAACGATGATGGAGCATTAAAAACAGCCCCAAAAAGGCGGAATCATGGCAAAATGTTATAATAGTATTCATTTAAGTGCGAAAGAACGTCCAAAACGTATCAAATGGTGGTGGAACTAACAGAACTGCTAAAATCAGCCACTACAGCTACTAAAATCGTTATTCTAACTACGTTCTATGCAGAAACTACCGAAATCAACTACTAAATGTTAGTTGCGCATTAAAAATAGCTTTAAACATACGTAAATAACGCGAAATATAATAGAACTATCTATTTAACGCCGAAACAACGTCTTAGACCTGTTACATGGATCTGAATCAAAGCTAACCCCAAAAATCAGTCACTCCTGCTACTAAAACGATTATTCTAACTACATACGACGCAAAAACAATGAAAACTATGCAGAAACTACCGAAATTAACAAGCAAACGATGATGGAGCATTAAAAACAGCCCCAAAAAGGCGGGATCATGGCAAAATGTTATAATAGTATTCATTTAAGTGCGAAAGAACGTCCAAAACGTATCAAATGGAGGTGGAACTAACAGAACTGCTAAAATCAGCCACTACAGCTACTAAAATCGTTATTCTAACTACGTTCTATGCAGAAACTACCGAAATCAACTACTAAATGTTAGTTGCGCATTAAAAATAGTTTTAAACACACGCGAGTAAGCCAGATGTAGTAAAACTATCTATTTAACTCCTAAACAACGTCTAATACCTATTATATCGAGCTGGATCAAAGCTAACACCAAAAACCAGCCACTCCTGCTACTAAAACGATTATTCTAACTACATACGACGCAAAAACAATGAAAACTATGCAGAAACTACCGAAATTAACAACCAAACGTTGATGGAGCATTAAAAACAGCTCCAAAAACGCGGAAACATGGCAAAATGTTATAATACTATTCATTTAAGTGCGAAAGAACGTCCAAAACGTATCAAATGGAGGTGGAACTAACAGAACTGCTAAAATCAGCCACTACAGCTACTAAAATCGTTATTCTAACTACGTTCTATGCAGAAACTACCGAAATCAACTACCAGATGTTAGTTGCGCATTAAAAATAGCTTTAAACCTACGTAAATAACGCGAAATATAATAGAACTTCCTATTTAACGCCGAAACAACGTCTTAGACCTGTTACATGGATCTGAATCAAAGCTTACCCCAAAAATCAGTCACTTCTGCTACTAAAACGATTATTCTAACTACATACGACGCAAAAACAATGAAAACTATGCAGAAACTACCGGAATCAACTACTAAATGTTAGTTGCGCGTTAAAAATAGCTTTAAACCTACGTAAATAACGCGAAATATAATAGAACTATCTATTTATTTTATTATTATTATTATTAACGCCGAAACAACGTCTTAGACCTGTTACATGGATCTGAATCAAAGCTAACCCCAAAAATCAGTCAGTCCTGCTACTAAAACGATTATTCTAACTACATACGACGCAAAAACAATGAAAACTATGCAGAAACTACCGAAATTAACAAGCAAACGATGATGGAGCATTAAAAACAGCCCCAAAAAGGCGGGATCATGGCAAAATGTTATAATAGTATTCATTTAAGTGCGAAAGAACGTCCAAAACGTATCAAATGGAGGTGGAACTAACAGAACTGCTAAAATCAGCCACTACTATTCTAACTATATACGACGCATAAACAATGAAAACTATGCAGAAACTACCGAAATTAACAACCAAATGATGATGGAGCATTAAAAACAGCTCCAAAAACGCGGAAACATGGCAAAATGTTATAATACTATTCATTTAAGTGCGAGAGAACGTCCAAAGCGTATCAAATGGAGGTGGAGCTAACAGAACTGCTAAAATCAGCCACTACAGCTACTAAAATCGTTATTCTAACTACGTTCTATGCAGAAACTACCGAAATCAACTACTAAATGTTAGTTGCGCATTAAAAATAGTTTTAAACACACGCGAGTAAGCCAGATGTAGTAAAACTATCTATTTAACTCCTAAACAACGTCTAATACCTATTATATCGAGCTGGATCAAAGCTAACACCAAAAACCAGCCACTCCTGCTACTAAAACGATTATTCTAACTACATACGACGCAAAAACAATGAAAACTATGCAGAAACTACCGAAATTAACAACCAAACGTTGATGGAGCATTAAAAACAGCTCCAAAAACGCGGAAACATGGCAAAATGTTATAATACTATTCATTTAAGTGCGAAAGAACGTCCAAAACGTATCAAATGGAGGTGGAACTAACAGAACTGCTAAAATCAGCCACTACAGCTACTAAAATCGTTATTCTAACTACGTTCTATGCAGAAACTACCGAAATCAACTACTAAATGTTAGTTGCGCATTAAAAATAGCTTTAAACCTACGTAAATAACGCGAAATATAATAGAACTATCTATTTAACGCCGAAACAACGTCTTAGACCTGTTACATGGATCTGAATCAAAGCTAACCCCAAAAATCAGTCACTCCTGCTACTAAAACGATTATTCTAACTACATACGACGCAAAAACAATGAAAACTATGCAGAAACTACCGAAATTAACAAGCAAACGATGATGGAGCATTAAAAACAGCCCCAAAAAGGCGGAATCATGGCAAAATGTTATAATAGTATTCATTTAAGTGCGAAAGAACGTCCAAAACGTATCAAATGGAGGTGGAACTAACAGAACTGCTAAAATCAGCCACTACAGCTACTAAAATCGTTATTCTAACTACGTTCTATGCAGAAACTACCGAAATCAACTACCAGATGTTAGTTGCGCATTAAAAATAGCTTTAAACATACGTAAATAACGCGAAATATAATAGAACTATCTATTTAACGCCGAAACAACGTCTTAGACCTGTTACATGGATCTGAATCAAAGCTAACCCCAAAAATCAGTCACTCCTGCTACTAAAACGATTATTCTAACTACATACGACGCAAAAACAATGAAAACTATGCAGAAACTACCGAAATTAACAACCAAACGTTGATGGAGCATTAAAAACAGCTCCAAAAACGCGGAAACATGGCAAAATGTTATAATACTATTCATTTAAGTGCGAAAGAACGTCCAAAACGTATCAAATGGAGGTGGAACTAACAGAACTGCTAAAATCAGCCACTACAGCTACTAAAATCGTTATTCTAACTACGTTCTATGCAGAAACTACCGAAATCAACTACCAGATGTTAGTTGCGCATTAAAAATAGCTTTAAACATACGTAAATAACGCGAAATATAATAGAACTATCTATTTAACGCCGGAACAACGTCTTAGACCTGTTACATGGATCTGAATCAAAGCTAACCCCAAAAATCAGTCACTCCTGCTACTAAAACGATTATTCTAACTACATACGACGCAAAAACAATGAAAACTATGCAGAAACTACCGAAATTAACAAGCAAACGATGATGGAGCATTAAAAACAGCCCCAAAAAGGCGGAATCATGGCAAAATGTTATAATAGTATTCATTTAAGTGCGAAAGAACGTCCAAAACGTATCAAATGGAGGTGGAACTAACAGAACTGCTAAAATCAGCCACTACAGCTACTAAAATCGTTATTCTAACTACGTTCTATGCAGAAACTACCGAAATCAACCACTAAATGTTAGTTGCGCATTAAAAATAGCTTTAAACATACGTAAATAACGCGAAATATAATAGAACTATCTATTTAACGCCGAAACAACGTCTTAGACCTGTTACATGGATCTGAATCAAAGCTAACCCCAAAAATCAGTCACTCCTGCTACTAAAACGATTATTCTAACTACATACGACGCAAAAACAATGAAAACTATGCAGAAACTACCGAAATTAACAACCAAACGTTGATGGAGCATTAAAAACAGCTCCAAAAACGCGGAAACATGGCAAAATGTTATAATACTATTCATTTAAGTGCGAAAGAACGTCCAAAACGTATCAAATGGAGGTGGAACTAACAGAACTGCTAAAATCAGCCACTACAGCTACTAAAATCGTTATTCTAACTACGTTCTATGCAGAAACTACCGAAATCAACTACTAAATGTTAGTTGCGCATTAAAAATAGTTTTAAACACACGCGAGTAAGCCAGATGTAGTAAAACTATCTATTTAACTCCTAAACAACGTCTAATACCTATTATATCGAGCTGGATCAAAGCTAACACCAAAAACCAGCCACTCCTGCTACTAAAACGATTATTCTAACTACATACGACGCAAAAACAATGAAAACTATGCAGAAACTACCGAAATTAACAAGCAAACGATGATGGAGCATTAAAAACAGCCCCAAAAAGGCGGAATCGTGGCAAAATGTTATAATAGTATTCATTTAAGTGCGAAAGAACGTCCAAAACGTATCAAATGGAGGTGGAACTAACAGAACTGGTAAAATCAGCCACTACGGCTACTAAAATCGTTATTCTAACTACGTTCTATGCAGAAACTACCGAAATCAACTACCAGATGTTAGTTGCGCATTAAAAATAGCTTTAAACCTACGTAAATAACGCGAAATATAATAGAACTATCTAGTTAACGCCGAAACAACGTCTTAGACCTTTTACATGGATCCGAATCAAAGCTAACCCCAAAAATCAGCCACTACTGCTACTAAAACGATTATTCTAACTACATACGACGCAAAAACAATGAAAACTATGCAGAAACTACCGAAATTAACAACCAAACGTTGATGGAGCATTAAAAACAGCTCCAAAAACGCGGAAACATGGCAAAATGTTATAATACTATTCATTTAAGTGCGAAAGAACGTCCGAAACGTATCAAATGGAGGTGGAACTAACAGAACTGCTAAAATCAGCCACTACAGCTACTAAAATCGTTATTCTAACTACGTTCTATGCAGAAACTACCGAAATCAACCACTAAATGTTAGTTGCGGATTAAAAATAGCTTTAAACATACGTAAATAACGCGAAATATAATAGAACTATCTATTTAACGCCGAAACAACGTCTTAGACCTGTTACATGGATCTGAATCAAAGCTAACCCCAAAAATCAGTCACTCCTGCTACTAAAACGATTATTCTAACTACATACGACGCAAAAACAATGAAAACTATGCAGAAACTACCGAAATTAACAACCAAACGTTGATGGAGCATTAAAAACAGCTCCAAAAACGCGGAAACATGGCAAAATGTTATAATACTATTCATTTAAGTGCGAAAGAACGTCCAAAACGTATCAAATGGAGGTGGAACTAACAGAACTGCTAAAATCAGCCACTACAGCTACTAAAATCGTTATTCTAACTACGTTCTATGCAGAAACTACCGAAATCAACCACTAAATGTTAGTTGCGCATTAAAAATAGCTTTAAACATACGTAAATAACGCGAAATATAATAGAACTATCTATTTAACGCCGAAACAACGTCTTAGACCTGTTACATGGATCTGAATCAAAGCTAACCCCAAAAATCAGTCACTCCTGCTACTAAAACGATTATTCTAACTACATACGACGCAAAAACAATGAAAACTATGCAGAAACTACCGAAATTAACAAGCAAACGATGATGGAGCATTAAAAACAGCCCCAAAAAGGCGGAATCATGGCAAAATGTTATAATAGTATTCATTTAAGTGCGAAAGAACGTCCAAAACGTATCAAATGGAGGTGGAACTAACAGAACTGCTAAAATCAGCCACTACAGCTACTAAAATCGTTATTCTAACTACGTTCTATGCAGAAATTACCGAAATCAACCACTAAATGTTAGTTGCGCATTAAAAATAGCTTTAAACATACGTAAATAACGCGAAATATAATAGAACTATCTATTTAACGCCGAAACAACGTCTTAGACCTGTTACATGGATCTGAATCAAAGCTAACCCCAAAAATCAGTCACTCCTGCTACTAAAACGATTATTCTAACTACATACGACGCAAAAACAATGAAAACTATGCAGAAACTACCGAAATTAACAACCAAACGTTGATGGAGCATTAAAAACAGCTCCAAAAACGCGGAAACATGGCAAAATGTTATAATACTATTCATTTAAGTGCGAAAGAACGTCCAAAACGTATCAAATGGAGGTGGAACTAACAGAACTGCTAAAATCAGCCACTACAGCTACTAAAATCGTTATTCTAACTACGTTCTATGCAGAAACTACCGAAATCAACCACTAAATGTTAGTTGCGCATTAAAAATAGCTTTAAACATACGTAAATAACGCGAAATATAATAGAACTATCTATTTAACGCCGAAACAACGTCTTAGACCTGTTACATGGATCTGAATCAAAGCTAACCCCAAAAATCAGTCACTCCTGCTACTAAAACGATTATTCTAACTACATACGACGCAAAAACAATGAAAACTATGCAGAAACTACCGAAATTAACAAGCAAACGATGATGGAGCATTAAAAACAGCCCCAAAAAGGCGGAATCATGGCAAAATGTTATAATAGTATTCATTTAAGTGCGAAAGAACGTCCAAAACGTATCAAATGGAGGTGGAACTAACAGAACTGCTAAAATCAGCCACTACAGCTACTAAAATCGTTATTCTAACTACGTTCTATGCAGAAATTACCGAAATCAACCACTAAATGTTAGTTGCGCATTAAAAATAGCTTTAAACATACGTAAATAACGCGAAATATAATAGAACTATCTATTTAACGCCGAAACAACGTCTTAGACCTGTTACATGGATCTGAATCAAAGCTAACCCCAAAAATCAGTCACTCCTGCTACTAAAACGATTATTCTAACTACATACGACGCAAAAACAATGAAAACTATGCAGAAACTACCGAAATTAACAACCAAACGTTGATGGAGCATTAAAAACAGCTCCAAAAACGCGGAAACATGGCAAAATGTTATAATACTATTCATTTAAGTGCGAAAGAACGTCCAAAACGTATCAAATGGAGGTGGAACTAACAGAACTGCTAAAATCAGCCACTACAGCTACTAAAATCGTTATTCTAACTACGTTCTATGCAGAAACTACCGAAATCAACTACTAAATGTTAGTTGCGCATTAAAAATAGTTTTAAACACACGCGAGTAAGCCAGATGTAGTAAAACTATCTATTTAACTCCTAAACAACGTCTAATACCTATTATATCGAGCTGGATCAAAGCTAACACCAAAAACCAGCCACTCCTGCTACTAAAACGATTATTCTAACTACATACGACGCAAAAACAATGAAAACTATGCAGAAACTACCGAAATTAACAACCAAACGTTGATGGAGCATTAAAAACAGCTCCAAAAACGCGTAAACATGGCAAAATGTTATAATACTATTCATTTAAGTGCGAAAGAACGTCCAAAACGTATCAAATGGAGGTGGAACTAACAGAACTGCTAAAATCAGCCACTACAGCTACTAAAATCGTTATTCTAACTACGTTCTATGCAGAAACTACCGAAATCAACTACTAAATGTTAGTTGCGCATTAAAAATAGCTTTAAACCTACGTAAATAACGCGAAATATAATAGAACTATCTATTTAACGCCGAAACAACGTCTTAGACCTGTTACATGGATCTGAATCAAAGCTAACCCCAAAAATCAGTCACTCCTGCTACTAAAACGATTATTCTAACTACATACGACGCAAAAACAATGAAAACTATGCAGAAACTACCGAAATTAACAAGCAAACGATGATGGAGCATTAAAAACAGCCCCAAAAAGGCGGAATCATGGCAAAATGTTATAATAGTATTCATTTAAGTGCGAAAGAACGTCCAAAACGTATCAAATGGAGGTGGAACTAACAGAACTGCTAAAATCAGCCACTACAGCTACTAAAATCGTTATTCTAACTACGTTCTATGCAGAAACTACCGAAATCAACCACTAAATGTTAGTTGCGCATTAAAAATAGCTTTAAACATACGTAAATAACGCGAAATATAATAGAACTATCTATTTAACGCCGAAACAACGTCTTAGACCTGTTACATGGATCTGAATCAAAGCTAACCCCAAAAATCAGTCACTCCTGCTACTAAAACGATTATTCTAACTACATACGACGCAAAAACAATGAAAACTATGCAGAAACTACCGAAATTAACAACCAAACGTTGATGGAGCATTAAAAACAGCTCCAAAAACGCGGAAACATGGCAAAATGTTATAATACTATTCATTTAAGTGCGAAAGAACGTCCAAAACGTATCAAATGGAGGTGGAACTAACAGAACTGCTAAAATCAGCCACTACAGCTACTAAAATCGTTATTCTAACTACGTTCTATGCAGAAACTACCGAAATCAACTACCAGATGTTAGTTGCGCATTAAAAATAGCTTTAAACATACGTAAATAACGCGAAATATAATAGAACTATCTATTTAACGCCGAAACAACGTCTTAGACCTGTTACATGGATCTGAATCAAAGCTAACCCCAAAAATCAGTCACTCCTGCTACTAAAACGATTATTCTAACTACATACGACGCAAAAACAATGAAAACTATGCAGAAACTACCGAAATTAACAAGCAAACGATGATGGAGCATTAAAAACAGCCCCAAAAAGGCGGAATCATGGCAAAATGTTATAATAGTATTCATTTAAGTGCGAAAGAACGTCCAAAACGTATCAAATGGAGGTGGAACTAACAGAACTGCTAAAATCAGCCACTACAGCTACTAAAATCGTTATTCTAACTACGTTCTATGCAGAAACTACCGAAATCAACCACTAAATGTTAGTTGCGCATTAAAAATAGCTTTAAACATACGTAAATAACGCGAAATATAATAGAACTATCTATTTAACGCCGAAACAACGTCTTAGACCTGTTACATGGATCTGAATCAAAGCTAACCCCAAAAATCAGTCACTCCTGCTACTAAAACGATTATTCTAACTACATACGACGCAAAAACAATGAAAACTATGCAGAAACTACCGAAATTAACAACCAAACGTTGATGGAGCATTAAAAACAGCTCCAAAAACGCGGAAACATGGCAAAATGTTATAATACTATTCATTTAAGTGCGAAAGAACGTCCAAAACGTATCAAATGGAGGTGGAACTAACAGAACTGCTAAAATCAGCCACTACAGCTACTAAAATCGTTATTCTAACTACGTTCTATGCAGAAACTACCGAAATCAACTACTAAATGTTAGTTGCGCATTAAAAATAGTTTTAAACACACGCGAGTAAGCCAGATGTAGTAAAACTATCTATTTAACTCCTAAACAACGTCTAATACCTATTATATCGAGCTGGATCAAAGCTAACACCAAAAACCAGCCACTCCTGCTACTAAAACGATTATTCTAACTACATACGACGCAAAAACAATGAAAACTATGCAGAAACTACCGAAATTAACAACCAAACGTTGATGGAGCATTAAAAACAGCTCCAAAAACGCGGAAACATGGCAAAATGTTATAATACTATTCATTTAAGTGCGAAAGAACGTCCAAAACGTATCAAATGGAGGTGGAACTAACAGAACTGCTAAAATCAGCCACTACAGCTACTAAAATCGTTATTCTAACTACGTTCTATGCAGAAACTACCGAAATCAACTACTAAATGTTAGTTGCGCATTAAAAATAGCTTTAAACCTACGTAAATAACGCGAAATATAATAGAACTATCTATTTAACGCCGAAACAACGTCTTAGACCTGTTACATGGATCTGAATCAAAGCTAACCCCAAAAATCAGTCACTCCTGCTACTAAAACGATTATTCTAACTACATACGACGCAAAAACAATGAAAACTATGCAGAAACTACCGAAATTAACAAGCAAACGATGATGGAGCATTAAAAACAGCCCCAAAAAGGCGGAATCATGGCAAAATGTTATAATAGTATTCATTTAAGTGCGAAAGAACGTCCAAAACGTATCAAATGGAGGTGGAACTAACAGAACTGCTAAAATCAGCCACTACAGCTACTAAAATCGTTATTCTAACTACGTTCTATGCAGAAACTACCGAAATCAACCACTAAATGTTAGTTGCGCATTAAAAATAGCTTTAAACATACGTAAATAACGCGAAATATAATAGAACTATCTATTTAACGCCGAAACAACGTCTTAGACCTGTTACATGGATCTGAATCAAAGCTAACCCCAAAAATCAGTCACTCCTGCTACTAAAACGATTATTCTAACTACATACGACGCAAAAACAATGAAAACTATGCAGAAACTACCGAAATTAACAACCAAACGTTGATGGAGCATTAAAAACAGCTCCAAAAACGCGGAAACATGGCAAAATGTTATAATACTATTCATTTAAGTGCGAAAGAACGTCCAAAACGTATCAAATGGAGGTGGAACTAACAGAACTGCTAAAATCAGCCACTACAGCTACTAAAATCGTTATTCTAACTACGTTCTATGCAGAAACTACCGAAATCAACCACTAAATGTTAGTTGCGCATTAAAAATAGCTTTAAACATACGTAAATAACGCGAAATATAATAGAACTATCTATTTAACGCCGAAACAACGTCTTAGACCTGTTACATGGACCTGAATCAAAGCTAACCCCAAAAATCAGTCACTCCTGCTACTAAAACGATTATTCTAACTACATACGACGCAAAAACAATGAAAACTATGCAGAAACTACCGGAATCAACTACTAAATGTTAGTTGCGCGTTAAAAATAGATTTAAACACACGCAAGTAAGCCAGATGTAGTAAAACTACCTATTTAACTCCTAAAAAACGTCTAACACCTATTATATCGAGCTGGATCAAAGCAAACACCAAAAATCAGCCACTACTGCTACTAAAACGATTATTCTAACTACATACGACGCAAAAACAATGAAAACTATGCAGAAACTACCGAAATTAACAACCAAACGTTGATGGAGCATTAAAAACAGCTCCAAAAACGCGGAAACATGGCAAAATGTTATAATACCATTCATTTAAGTGCGAAAGAACGTCCAAAACGTATCAAATGGAGGTGGAACTAACAGAACTGCTAAAATCAGCCACTACAGCTACTAAAATCGTTATTCTAACTACGTTCTATGCAGAAACTACCGAAATCAACTACTAAATGTTAGTTGCGCATTAAAAATAGTTTTAAACACACGCGAGTAAGCCAGATGTAGTAAAACTATCTATTTAACTCCTAAACAACGTCTAATACCTATTATATCGAGCTGGATCAAAGCTAACACCAAAAACCAGCCACTCCTGCTACTAAAACGATTATTCTAACTACATACGACGCAAAAACAATGAAAACTATGCAGAAACTACCGAAATCAACCACTAAATGTTAGTTGCGCATTAAAAATAGCCCTAAACACACGCGAGTAAGCCAGATGTAGTAAAACTATCTATTTAACTCCTAAACAACGTCTAATACCTATCACATCGAGCTGGATCAAAGCTAACACCAAAAACCAGCCACTCCTGCTACTAAAACGATTATTCTAACTACATACGACGCAAAAACAATGAAAACTATGCAGAAACTACCGAAATTAACAACCAAACGTTGATGGAGCATTAAAAACAGCTCCAAAAACGCAGAAACATGGCAAAATGTTATAATACTATTCATTTAAGTGCGAAAGAACGTCCAAAACGTATCAAATGGAGGTGGAACTAACAGAACTGCTAAAATCAGCCACTACGGCTACTAAAATCGTTATTCTAACTACGTTCTATGCAGAAACTACCGAAATCAACTACCAGATGTTAGTTGCGCATTAAAAATAGCCCTAAACATACGTAAATAACGCGAAATATAATAGAACTATCTATTTACCGCCGAAACCACGTCTTAGACCTGTTACATCGATCTGAATCAGAGCTAACCCCAAAAATCAGTCACTCCTGCTACTAAAACGATTATTCTAACTACATACGACGCAAAAACAATGAAAACTATGCAGAAACTACCGGAATCAACCACTAAATGTTAGTTGCGCATTAAAAATAGCTTTAAACACACGCGAGTAAGCCAGATGTAGTAAAACTACCTATTTAACTCCTAAACAACGTCTAATACCTATTATATCGAGCTGGATCAAAGCTAACACCAAAAACCAGCCACTCCTGCTACTAAAACGATTATTCTAACTACATACGACGCAAAAACAATGAAAACTATGCAGAAACTACCGAAATTAACAAGCAAACGATGATGGAGCATTAAAAACAGCCCCAAAAAGGCGGAAACATGGCAAAATGTTATAATACTATTCATTTAAGTGCGAAAGAACGTCCAAAACGTATCAAATGGAGGTGGAACTAACAGAACTGGTAAAATCAGCCACTACGGCTACTAAAATCGTTATTCTAACTACGTTCTATGCAGAAACTACCGAAATCAACTACCAGATGTTAGTTGCGCATTAAAAATAGCTTTAAACCTACGTAAATAACGCGAAATATAATAGAACTATCTAGTTAACGCCGAAACAACGTCTTAGACCTTTTACATGGATCCGAATCAAAGCTAACCCCAAAAATCAGCCACTACTGCTACTAAAACGATTATTCTAACTACATACGACGCAAAAACAATGAAAACTATGCAGAAACTACCGAAATTAACAACCAAACGTTGATGGAGCATTAAAAACAGCTCCAAAAACGCGGAAACATGGCAAAATGTTATAATACTATTCATTTAAGTGCGAAAGAACGTCCGAAACGTATCAAATGGAGGTGGAACTAACAGAACTGCTAAAATCAGCCACTACAGCTACTAAAATCGTTATTCTAACTACGTTCTATGCAGAAACTACCGAAATCAACCACTAAATGTTAGTTGCGGATTAAAAATAGCTTTAAACATACGTAAATAACGCGAAATATAATAGAACTATCTATTTAACGCCGAAACAACGTCTTAGACCTGTTACATGGATCTGAATCAAAGCTAACCCCAAAAATCAGTCACTCCTGCTACTAAAACGATTATTCTAACTACATACGACGCAAAAACAATGAAAACTATGCAGAAACTACCGGAATCAACCACTAAATGTTAGTTGCGCATTAAAAATAGCTTTAAACACACGCGAGTAAGCCAGATGTAGTAAAACTACCTATTTAACTCCTAAACAACGTCTAATACCTATTATATCGAGCTGGATCAAAGCTAACACCAAAAACCAGCCACTCCTGCTACTAAAACGATTATTCTAACTACATACGACGCAAAAACAATGAAAACTATGCAGAAACTACCGAAATTAACAACCAAACGATGATGGAGCATTAAAAACAGCTCCAAAAACGCGGAAACATGGCAAAATGTTATAATACTATTCATTTAAGTGCGAAAGAACGTCCAAAACGTATCAAATGGAGGTGGAACTAACAGAACTGCTAAAATCAGCCACTACGGCTACTAAAATCGTTATTCTAACTACGTTCTATGCAGAAACTACCGAAATCAACTACCAGATGTTAGTTGCGCATTAAAAATAGCCCTAAACATACGTAAATAACGCGAAATATAATAGAACTATCTATTTACCGCCGAAACCACGTCTTAGACCTGTTACATCGATCTGAATCAGAGCTAACCCCAAAAATCAGTCACTCCTGCTACTAAAACGATTATTCTAACTACATACGACGCAAAAACAATGAAAACTATGCAGAAACTACCGAAATTAACAACCAAACGTTGATGGAGCATTAAAAACAGCTCCAAAAACGCGGAAACATGGCAAAATGTTATAATACTATTCATTTAAGTGCGAAAGAACGTCCAAAACGTATCAAATGGAGGTGGAACTAACAGAACTGCTAAAATCAGCCACTACAGCTACTAAAATCGTTATTCTAACTACGTTCTATGCAGAAACTACCGAAATCAACTACCAGATGTTAGTTGCGCATTAAAAAGAGCTTTAAACGTACGTAAATAACGCGAAATATAATAGAACTATCTATTTAACGCCGAAACAACGTCTTAGACCTTTTACATGGATCTGAATCAAAGCTAACCCCAAAAATCAGTCACTCCTGCTACTAAAACGATTATTCTAACTACATACGACGCAAAAACAATGAAAACTATGCAGAAACTACCGAAATTAACAAGCAAACGATGATGGAGCATTAAAAACAGCCCCAAAAAGGCGGAATCATGGCAAAATGTTATAATAGTATTCATTTAAGTGCGAAAGAACGTCCAAAACGTATCAAATGGAGGTGGAACTAACAGAACTGCTAAAATCAGCCACTACAGCTACTAAAATCGTTATTCTAACTACGTTCTATGCAGAAACTACCGAAATCCACTACCAGATTTTTTTTTTTTTTTTTTTAAACTGTATTTATTAACCATAATTAAAATTTGTACATTTAAGTAATACAGTGACTTAAAATTAAATTCGTGACAATTGCTTACATGTAATTATTATTATAATACATTTTCCAAACAATGTTTTAAGAGTTACAGGCTAGATGTGTGTTTGTACATTTAGTAGGGTTTTGTCTTCCTGGAAAAGGTCAGAAAACCAGGAATTTCTTATTTTTACTTTACTTAATCTAAACTTAACCCTAAATATAAATATAAATATAACTTAACCTAACTTAGTCTGATTATTATAAAATGAGCTATAAACAAAACAAAGTTTTATAATTAATGGGATTTATGAATTAAAGGATGTGGAATGAGGTCAGTTATGGGTTTGAGGAAGAGTATTTCTTTCCGGTTGTTCGTTGGAAAAACGTAGGATGTTGGAAAATGGTTGGACGTTAGAGTATTTGAACTGGTTAGGGGTAACTTCGGTGTTGTGGTATATGATCTCGTTTGAATCATTTACCAGTCTGCCTGAGGCGAAGATAGCTCTGGTGTGGAGACAGTTGGGGTAGTTAGTTCTGATATCTAGAGGGTTCTCTAAGAGCGAGGTTATTATGGGATTGGGATTATTTTGTAGGTTTTCGATAAATTTGATAGACAGTTCGAGGAATCGTCTATCGAGGCGCTCAATACCAGCGGTATTGTAGAGTTCGACGTTACTATAGTACTTATAGGAGTTAGGACGACGATGTAACCCAGAGACATACCTAAAGCATTTTCTTTCGAATACTCGTAATTTCTCCATTTGGGAGGGAGTGATATGGTACCACAATGGGCACGCGTACGTGAGTGTGGGCCTGATAATCTGTTTGTAAATGAGCAGTTTGACTTTGTGAGAGAGACTATTAGGTTTCCACATTACTCTTCTACAGAGATTAAGCTGAATTGTGGCTTTTTGAAGGGAATTTTTAATGTGGGAGGAAAAAGACCAGTTATTAGAAAAAGTGATTCCCAGATATTTTAGGGTTTTGGAGGGTTTTATTAGAGTGTTGTTTAGGTTAAGTTTAATTTTGTTGTGGCAGCGTCTAGTGTTGTTTGTACAGTGCTCGTGTTTGCCCTTGAACACTATGAGCTGCGTTTTATTTGGGTTAAGGTGAATTTTCCACTTATTGAAGTATGATGATAGGTTAGGGAGAAAGTTGTTAATGCGATTTCTTGCAGCCTTAACAAATTTGCTGCTAGAGTAAATTAATGTATCATCAGCATAATTCAGCATCACAACATTAGGAGATACGGGTTGAGGAATATCCGCGGTATATAACAGATATAAAATTGGCCCTAAAATAGAGCCTTGGGGAACACCCGCGGTTATGTTGTGGGTTTCTGAGACGGAAGAATTTATTCTCACAACGAATTTTCTGTCAGAAAGATAAGAGGCTAAGAGCTTTGTTGTGTGAGAGTTTAGATTAAATATGGAGTGCAGTTTGTACAGAAGCCCTGAGATCCAGACGCAATCAAACGCCTTAGAAATATCGAGAGATATACACACAGTAGGGCTTTGGTTTTGGAGACCAGTTGTAACATCGTGTGTAAGTTTTAGTAGAGCATGACATGTGGATTGTCGCTTACGAAATCCGAACTGACAGTTAGGGATGAGGGCATTCTCATTGGCAAATGAGAGAAGATTTTGGTAGATCTTGCGTTCCAGTATCTTACTTAATGTACTTAATAGGGATATTGGACGATAATTGAAAGGGCTATTACTACTACCGGGTTTCTTAATAGGAATTACTACTGCAGTTTTCCAGTTCTCTGGGAAGTGCGATGCATTAATTATTTGATTAAGAAGAATGAGGATGGGAAGTAGATTCTGTGGGCGTAGCCTTTTAAATAGAAGGCGTGGGATTCCATCTAATCCAGTTGACTTTTTGTTATTTCCTGATCTTACGATCTCGGATAATTCGTCTGCAGTTAGAAAATTTGTAGTGTCTAAGGGGTGTGAAGCTATGTTCGTGTTGCTAAATTCACCGATGAAAGGAGTAAAAGATGTGAATAATCTGTTTGAGATGTATTCGTTTACTGTGTTCTCGAAGCCGGGAGTTGATAGAGAATTATTTTGCTCATGAATCTTTGCAAAGTGTTCTGCGAGGCAATTTGCTATGTCCGTATCGGACTGGGCAATATTATTGCTGATTGGGTTGATGAGATGATCAATTCGGGGTTTATATTTACGACCAGTTAATTGGTTGATGTTTTTGAAAAGATCCCGATTTGGTTTGATATTTTTAAGTGTGGAGATGTAGTTTTCATCTGCGAACTTTTTCAACTGCTCATTTATCAGAGTGGATAGGAGTTGGATTTGGCTTTTAATAAAGGGGCAGTATCTTGTATGGAGTTTACGGCGGAGCTGCTTTTTAAGGCGCAATAATTTGGTTAGGATGCTGGGCAAAGGCTTTCCTAAATAGTTATGAGGAATGGTTGTCGGGGTGTTGTTGTTGAGAGCCTCCTTAAGAATTTGCTCTATTCTTAAAGATGCGTGATCGATTTCAATAGGGAGTAAGTTAGATGCTTCAGGGATATACAAGTCAGAGAAACTGATCGCTATGTCCCTATTGACTTTTCTCCAATTTGTTTTGGTGAAGTTTGGGACAGGGTTTGACGAGTAGAGTGGGTCGAAAGAGGGGATTTGGATCGTGGTATGAACGGAACCATGATCAGAAGGAAATATAAAGGAGACTGTAGGTGGACCCGCTGACTGAACATCATCGGACTTGAGGAAGAAGTCGATTGTTGACTTGGCTGTGCTAGTGACACGGGTTGGCTGTAATGGGGGGTCAATGTATGTATATGGATAAGATGGGAGGAGGGCTAGCAACTGACGACCATATTTGTTGCATTTATTATCATTGAATGCTGTATGACGAGCATTCCAGTCTCCCCCGATTATAAATGGAGCGGGAACGGACTGTTGGATTATCTGAGAAATGTCAGCATCTGGGAAATCTGGTTGTCGTGAAGGGTGAATATAAATGGATGCTAAGACGAGCACTTTATTGTTCTCACAAAAAAGTTTAACTGCCGTGTATTCAATGCTGAATATATTAGTGAATCTAATTTCACTGAATTGAAATTTTTTGTGTATTAAGATGCCGGTACCTCCGTGGGATCCATTAGTTCTGGGGTTAGAAACAAAAGTATAATTGGGAATGGAAACTCGGGAATTTGGTTTGAGCCAGGTCTCTGAAAGGAAGAGGATATCTGGGGAAAATTTTTCAACAAACAACCGGAGGTGTTGCTTACGTATATTAGAGTAAATGGATTCTGTGTTGAGGGAGATAATGGTTAGTTTAAAGAGAGCTGGAAAGAATATGGGAAGTTATTAGTGTAAGAATCTGACCTTTTTTTTCTGTTTCTGACATATGCCTCAGCGAAGGAAGCATGGCCTGTAGGCTTTTGATGTAACCCATGATGTCCAGATTGAAATTGTTAGTATTATCGTTAGAGGGAGTGGTGGTGTTGATGCTTCCTTTTGCTGCATCCGCGTAAGATATTCCGGGTCGGGTTAACTTTACTTCTTGCAATACTGTTGGTTTCGTTGTAGTTGGTTTAACTGTTGACATTGCTAATTTCCGTCTTTGCAGAACTTTTAGCTTCTGAGGACATTGAGAGAAATTTGCTGGATGTGGCCCTCCACAGTTACAACATTTTACTGTAATCTTCTTTGTGGTAATGGATCCATCGGCGTTGGCGGTTTGGACTGTCTCTGGTTCCAGGCCTTGTGGATTTACTTTGCATTCATCTAGCTCGTGTTCCTCTGCGCATCTGCCGCAACGTCTTTGCTGGTGGCATGAGACCGCCAAGTGTCCTGAGTCTTGGCATCGCTTGCAATGTAGAATTTCTTGTTTGTGTGGCTCCTCGATTGCGATTTTTTGGGTAAACAAATATTTAATTTGTTTAAATTGGTTGATATCCTGATTTGGTGGGATTTGTATGATCCGGAGGCTTTTTATGTTGTTTGTCCTCATGTATGGTGTTTGGAAGTAGTCCAGCTTATTAATTTTTATTTGTGGACATATCCTAGCAATTTCCAGTCCTAATTCTTCATTGGTCCATTCTGGATCGATGTGCCTTATAATAAAGGTAGTTGGTTTGCTATTTGGATGTTGGAATGTGAAGAACTGATATTGTTCCTCTAACAGTTTTTTAACTGCCCTTTCATGATCGTCTAGTGATCTGACTGTTATTGAAGTCCTAGATCCTTTTATATTTGTGCTGAAATTCCGGTGACCCAGAGCATTTTGCAGGGTTTGAATTATAGCTTTGGTGCTGGTCAGGTTTTTGACGTAGATTGGCGGGGGTCTTTCATTTCTCGCGGTTGATTTCGTTTTTGTTTCTGCTCTGGCTTGGGTGGGTATTTGATTTGATGAGGCCTTCATTTGTTTGTAAACTTTGGTGGGTGGTTCGCCTTGGCTTTGACTCGAATTAGGGCGTTGACGGGACGTTTCTTCCATATGGACGTCATCAGTGTTATTGAAGGAACCTTGTTTATGGATTTGTTCCTGGAGTTGTTTCACTTTAACCGTTAATTGGTTAATGGTTTCCAACGCTTCTTCGAACTTTTGTTTGTAATTTGCGGGGCTGCTTGTTCTGTCCATGTTTGTTTTTTTTACTGGAGCGTTTCGTAAGATGTCCAGAGCCTTCCTTTTTCTATCGGTTATGTACTCCAGTGCATTGCCTGGGTCATCGCCTATCATCGGAGTTGTGTAGTAACTTCTTTCTTGTTGTTATAAAAAAATTTTTTTTTGTTATTCTTTTTAATTATAATTATATATTTTTTTTTGTTTTTATATTGCACTAGACAATTTAATAGTGCACTGCACACACGTGTAAACACGTTTCCTTACACGTCCGCACTGGCCACTACCAGATGTTAGTTGCGCATTAAAAATAGCTTTAAACACACGCAACTAAGCCAGATGTAACAACACTGTCTATTTAACTCCGAAACAACGTCTAAGATCTGTTATAAGGAGCTGGATCAAAGCTAACATCAAAAATCAGCCACTACTGCTACTAAAACGATTATTCTAACTACATACGACGCAAAAACAATGAAAACTATGCAGAAACTACCGAAATTAACAACCAAACGTTGATGGAGCATTAAAAACAGCTCCAAAAACGCAGAAACATGGCAAAATGTTATAATACTATTCATTTAAGTGCGAAAGAACGTCCAAAACGTATCAAATGGAGGTGGAACTAACAGAACTGCTAAAATCAGCCACTACGGCTACTAAAATCGTTATTCTAACTACGTTCTATCGAAATCAACTACCAGATGTTAGTTGCGCATTAAAAATAGCCCTAAACATACGTAAATAACGCGAAATATAATAGAACTATCTATTTACCGCCGAAACCACGTCTTAGACCTGTTACATCGATCTGAATCAGAGCTAACCCCAAAAATCAGTCACTCCTGCTACTAAAACGATTATTCTAACTACATACGACGCAAAAACAATGAAAACTATGCAGAAACTACCGAAATTAACAAGCAAACGATGATGGAGCATTAAAAACAGCCCCAAAAAGGCGGAAACATGGCAAAATGTTATAATACTATTCATTTAAGTGCGAAAGAACGTCCAAAACGTATCAAATGGAGGTGGAACTAACAGAACTGGTAAAATCAGCCACTACGGCTACTAAAATCGTTATTCTAACTACGTTCTATGCAGAAACTACCGAAATCAACTACCAGATGTTAGTTGCGCATTAAAAATAGCTTTAAACCTACGTAAATAACGCGAAATATAATAGAACTATCTATTTAACGCCGAAACAACGTCTTAGACCTTTTACATGGATCCGAATCAAAGCTAACCCCAAAAATCAGCCACTACTGCTACTAAAACGATTATTCTAACTACATACGACGCAAAAACAATGAAAACTATGCAGAAACTACCGAAATTAACAACCAAACGTTGATGGAGCATTAAAAACAGCTCCAAAAACGCGGAAACATGGCAAAATGTTATAATACTATTCATTTAAGTGCGAAAGAACGTCCGAAACGTATCAAATGGAGGTGGAACTAACAGAACTGCTAAAATCAGCCACTACAGCTACTAAAATCGTTATTCTAACTACGTTCTATGCAGAAACTACCGAAATCAACCACTAAATGTTAGTTGCGGATTAAAAATAGCTTTAAACATACGTAAATAACGCGAAATATAATAGAACTATCTATTTAACGCCGAAACAACGTCTTAGACCTGTTACATGGATCTGAATCAAAGCTAACCCCAAAAATCAGTCACTCCTGCTACTAAAACGATTATTCTAACTACATACGACGCAAAAACAATGAAAACTATGCAGAAACTACCGGAATCAACCACTAAATGTTAGTTGCGCATTAAAAATAGCTTTAAACACACGCGAGTAAGCCAGATGTAGTAAAACTACCTATTTAACTCCTAAACAACGTCTAATACCTATTATATCGAGCTGGATCAAAGCTAACACCAAAAACCAGCCACTCCTGCTACTAAAACGATTATTCTAACTACATACGACGCAAAAACAATGAAAACTATGCAGAAACTACCGAAATTAACAACCAAACGATGATGGAGCATTAAAAACAGCTCCAAAAACGCGGAAACATGGCAAAATGTTATAATACTATTCATTTAAGTGCGAAAGAACGTCCAAAACGTATCAAATGGAGGTGGAACTAACAGAACTGCTAAAATCAGCCACTACGGCTACTAAAATCGTTATTCTAACTACGTTCTATGCAGAAACTACCGAAATCAACTACCAGATGTTAGTTGCGCATTAAAAATAGCCCTAAACATACGTAAATAACGCGAAATATAATAGAACTATCTATTTACCGCCGAAACCACGTCTTAGACCTGTTACATCGATCTGAATCAGAGCTAACCCCAAAAATCAGTCACTCCTGCTACTAAAACGATTATTCTAACTACATACGACGCAAAAACAATGAAAACTATGCAGAAACTACCGAAATTAACAACCAAACGTTGATGGAGCATTAAAAACAGCTCCAAAAACGCGGAAACATGGCAAAATGTTATAATACTATTCATTTAAGTGCGAAAGAACGTCCAAAACGTATCAAATGGAGGTGGAACTAACAGAACTGCTAAAATCAGCCACTACAGCTACTAAAATCGTTATTCTAACTACGTTCTATGCAGAAACTACCGAAATCAACTACCAGATGTTAGTTGCGCATTAAAAAGAGCTTTAAACGTACGTAAATAACGCGAAATATAATAGAACTATCTATTTAACGCCGAAACAACGTCTTAGACCTTTTACATGGATCTGAATCAAAGCTAACCCCAAAAATCAGTCACTCCTGCTACTAAAACGATTATTCTAACTACATACGACGCAAAAACAATGAAAACTATGCAGAAACTACCGAAATTAACAAGCAAACGATGATGGAGCATTAAAAACAGCCCCAAAAAGGCGGAATCATGGCAAAATGTTATAATAGTATTCATTTAAGTGCGAAAGAACGTCCAAAACGTATCAAATGGAGGTGGAACTAACAGAACTGCTAAAATCAGCCACTACAGCTACTAAAATCGTTATTCTAACTACGTTCTATGCAGAAACTACCGAAATCCACTACCAGATGTTAGTTGCGCATTAAAAATAGCTTTAAACACACGCAACTAAGCCAGATGTAACAACACTGTCTATTTAACTCCGAAACAACGTCTAAGATCTGTTATAAGGAGCTGGATCAAAGCTAACATCAAAAATCAGCCACTACTGCTACTAAAACGATTATTCTAACTACATACGACGCAAAAACAATGAAAACTATGCAGAAACTACCGAAATTAACAACCAAACGTTGATGGAGCATTAAAAACAGCTCCAAAAACGCAGAAACATGGCAAAATGTTATAATACTATTCATTTAAGTGCGAAAGAACGTCCAAAACGTATCAAATGGAGGTGGAACTAACAGAACTGCTAAAATCAGCCACTACGGCTACTAAAATCGTTATTCTAACTACGTTCTATCGAAATCAACTACCAGATGTTAGTTGCGCATTAAAAATAGCCCTAAACATACGTAAATAACGCGAAATATAATAGAACTATCTATTTACCGCCGAAACCACGTCTTAGACCTGTTACATCGATCTGAATCAGAGCTAACCCCAAAAATCAGTCACTCCTGCTACTAAAACGATTATTCTAACTACATACGACGCAAAAACAATGAAAACTATGCAGAAACTACCGAAATTAACAAGCAAACGATGATGGAGCATTAAAAACAGCCCCAAAAAGGCGGAAACATGGCAAAATGTTATAATACTATTCATTTAAGTGCGAAAGAACGTCCAAAACGTATCAAATGGAGGTGGAACTAACAGAACTGGTAAAATCAGCCACTACGGCTACTAAAATCGTTATTCTAACTACGTTCTATGCAGAAACTACCGAAATCAACTACCAGATGTTAGTTGCGCATTAAAAATAGCTTTAAACCTACGTAAATAACGCGAAATATAATAGAACTATCTATTTAACGCCGAAACAACGTCTTAGACCTTTTACATGGATCCGAATCAAAGCTAACCCCAAAAATCAGCCACTACTGCTACTAAAACGATTATTCTAACTACATACGACGCAAAAACAATGAAAACTATGCAGAAACTACCGAAATTAACAACCAAACGTTGATGGAGCATTAAAAACAGCTCCAAAAACGCGGAAACATGGCAAAATGTTATAATACTATTCATTTAAGTGCGAAAGAACGTCCGAAACGTATCAAATGGAGGTGGAACTAACAGAACTGCTAAAATCAGCCACTACAGCTACTAAAATCGTTATTCTAACTACGTTCTATGCAGAAACTACCGAAATCAACCACTAAATGTTAGTTGCGGATTAAAAATAGCTTTAAACATACGTAAATAACGCGAAATATAATAGAACTATCTATTTAACGCCGAAACAACGTCTTAGACCTGTTACATGGATCTGAATCAAAGCTAACCCCAAAAATCAGTCACTCCTGCTACTAAAACGATTATTCTAACTACATACGACGCAAAAACAATGAAAACTATGCAGAAACTACCGGAATAAACCACTAAATGTTAGTTGCGCATTAAAAATAGCTTTAAACACACGCGAGTAAGCCAGATGTAGTAAAACTACCTATTTAACTCCTAAACAACGTCTAATACCTATTATATCGAGCTGGATCAAAGCTAACACCAAAAACCAGCCACTCCTGCTACTAAAACGATTATTCTAACTACATACGACGCAAAAACAATGAAAACTATGCAGAAACTACCGAAATTAACAACCAAACGATGATGGAGCATTAAAAACAGCTCCAAAAACGCGGAAACATGGCAAAATGTTATAATACTATTCATTTAAGTGCGAAAGAACGTCCAAAACGTATCAAATGGAGGTGGAACTAACAGAACTGCTAAAATCAGCCACTACGGCTACTAAAATCGTTATTCTAACTACGTTCTATGCAGAAACTACCGAAATCAACTACCAGATGTTAGTTGCGCATTAAAAATAGCCCTAAACATACGTAAATAACGCGAAATATAATAGAACTATCTATTTACCGCCGAAACCACGTCTTAGACCTGTTACATCGATCTGAATCAGAGCTAACCCCAAAAATCAGTCACTCCTGCTACTAAAACGATTATTCTAACTACATACGACGCAAAAACAATGAAAACTATGCAGAAACTACCGAAATTAACAACCAAACGTTGATGGAGCATTAAAAACAGCTCCAAAAACGCGGAAACATGGCAAAATGTTATAATACTATTCATTTAAGTGCGAAAGAACGTCCAAAACGTATCAAATGGAGGTGGAACTAACAGAACTGCTAAAATCAGCCACTACAGCTACTAAAATCGTTATTCTAACTACGTTCTATGCAGAAACTACCGAAATCAACTACCAGATGTTAGTTGCGCATTAAAAAGAGCTTTAAACGTACGTAAATAACGCGAAATATAATAGAACTATCTATTTAACGCCGAAACAACGTCTTAGACCTTTTACATGGATCTGAATCAAAGCTAACCCCAAAAATCAGTCACTCCTGCTACTAAAACGATTATTCTAACTACATACGACGCAAAAACAATGAAAACTATGCAGAAACTACCGAAATTAACAACCAAACGTTGATGGAGCATTAAAAACAGCTCCAAAAACGCGGAAACATGGCAAAATGTTATAATACTATTCATTTAAGTGCGAAAGAACGTCCAAAACGTATCAAATGGAGGTGGAACTAACAGAACTGCTAAAATCAGCCACTACAGCTACTAAAATCGTTATTCTAACTACGTTCTATGCAGAAACTACCGAAATCAACTACCAGATGTTAGTTGCGCATTAAAAATAGCTTTAAACCTACGTAAATAACGCGAAATATAATAGAACTATCTATTTAACGCCGAAACAACGTCTTAGACCTGTTACATGGATCTGAATCAAAGCTAACCCCAAAAATCAGTCACTCCTGCTACTAAAACGATTATTCTAACTACATACGACGCAAAAACAATGAAAACTATGCAGAAACTACCGAAATTAACAAGCAAACGATGATGGAGCATTAAAAACAGCCCCAAAAAGGCGGAATCATGGCAAAATGTTATAATAGTATTCATTTAAGTGCGAAAGAACGTCCAAAACGTATCAAATGGTGGTGGAACTAACAGAACTGCTAAAATCAGCCACTACAGCTACTAAAATCGTTATTCTAACTACGTTCTATGCAGAAACTACCGAAATCAACTACTAAATGTTAGTTGCGCATTAAAAATAGCTTTAAACATACGTAAATAACGCGAAATATAATAGAACTATCTATTTAACGCCGAAACAACGTCTTAGACCTGTTACATGGATCTGAATCAAAGCTAACCCCAAAAATCAGTCACTCCTGCTACTAAAACGATTATTCTAACTACATACGACGCAAAAACAATGAAAACTATGCAGAAACTACCGAAATTAACAACCAAACGTTGATGGAGCATTAAAAACAGCTCCAAAAACGCGGAAACATGGCAAAATGTTATAATACTATTCATTTAAGTGCGAAAGAACGTCCAAAACGTATCAAATGGAGGTGGAACTAACAGAACTGCTAAAATCAGCCACTACAGCTACTAAAATCGTTATTCTAACTACGTTCTATGCAGAAACTACCGAAATCCACTACCAGATGTTAGTTGCGCATTAAAAATAGCTTTAAACACACGCAACTAAGCCAGATGTAACAACACTGTCTATTTAACTCCGAAACAACGTCTAAGATCTGTTATAAGGAGCTGGATCAAAGCTAACATCAAAAATCAGCCACTACTGCTACTAAAACGATTATTCTAACTACATACGACGCAAAAACAATGAAAACTATGCAGAAACTACCGAAATTAACAACCAAACGTTGATGGAGCATTAAAAACAGCTCCAAAAACGCAGAAACATGGCAAAATGTTATAATACTATTCATTTAAGTGCGAAAGAACGTCCAAAACGTATCAAATGGAGGTGGAACTAACAGAACTGCTAAAATCAGCCACTACGGCTACTAAAATCGTTATTCTAACTACGTTCTATCGAAATCAACTACCAGATGTTAGTTGCGCATTAAAAATAGCCCTAAACATACGTAAATAACGCGAAATATAATAGAACTATCTATTTACCGCCGAAACCACGTCTTAGACCTGTTACATCGATCTGAATCAGAGCTAACCCCAAAAATCAGTCACTCCTGCTACTAAAACGATTATTCTAACTACATACGACGCAAAAACAATGAAAACTATGCAGAAACTACCGAAATTAACAAGCAAACGATGATGGAGCATTAAAAACAGCCCCAAAAAGGCGGAAACATGGCAAAATGTTATAATACTATTCATTTAAGTGCGAAAGAACGTCCAAAACGTATCAAATGGAGGTGGAACTAACAGAACTGGTAAAATCAGCCACTACGGCTACTAAAATCGTTATTCTAACTACGTTCTATGCAGAAACTACCGAAATCAACTACCAGATGTTAGTTGCGCATTAAAAATAGCTTTAAACCTACGTAAATAACGCGAAATATAATAGAACTATCTATTTAACGCCGAAACAACGTCTTAGACCTTTTACATGGATCCGAATCAAAGCTAACCCCAAAAATCAGCCACTACTGCTACTAAAACGATTATTCTAACTACATACGACGCAAAAACAATGAAAACTATGCAGAAACTACCGAAATTAACAACCAAACGTTGATGGAGCATTAAAAACAGCTCCAAAAACGCGGAAACATGGCAAAATGTTATAATACTATTCATTTAAGTGCGAAAGAACGTCCGAAACGTATCAAATGGAGGTGGAACTAACAGAACTGCTAAAATCAGCCACTACAGCTACTAAAATCGTTATTCTAACTACGTTCTATGCAGAAACTACCGAAATCAACCACTAAATGTTAGTTGCGGATTAAAAATAGCTTTAAACATACGTAAATAACGCGAAATATAATAGAACTATCTATTTAACGCCGAAACAACGTCTTAGACCTGTTACATGGATCTGAATCAAAGCTAACCCCAAAAATCAGTCACTCCTGCTACTAAAACGATTATTCTAACTACATACGACGCAAAAACAATGAAAACTATGCAGAAACTACCGGAATCAACCACTAAATGTTAGTTGCGCATTAAAAATAGCTTTAAACACACGCGAGTAAGCCAGATGTAGTAAAACTACCTATTTAACTCCTAAACAACGTCTAATACCTATTATATCGAGCTGGATCAAAGCTAACACCAAAAACCAGCCACTCCTGCTACTAAAACGATTATTCTAACTACATACGACGCAAAAACAATGAAAACTATGCAGAAACTACCGAAATTAACAACCAAACGATGATGGAGCATTAAAAACAGCTCCAAAAACGCGGAAACATGGCAAAATGTTATAATACTATTCATTTAAGTGCGAAAGAACGTCCAAAACGTATCAAATGGAGGTGGAACTAACAGAACTGCTAAAATCAGCCACTACGGCTACTAAAATCGTTATTCTAACTACGTTCTATGCAGAAACTACCGAAATCAACTACCAGATGTTAGTTGCGCATTAAAAATAGCCCTAAACATACGTAAATAACGCGAAATATAATAGAACTATCTATTTACCGCCGAAACCACGTCTTAGACCTGTTACATCGATCTGAATCAGAGCTAACCCCAAAAATCAGTCACTCCTGCTACTAAAACGATTATTCTAACTACATACGACGCAAAAACAATGAAAACTATGCAGAAACTACCGAAATTAACAACCAAACGTTGATGGAGCATTAAAAACAGCTCCAAAAACGCGGAAACATGGCAAAATGTTATAATACTATTCATTTAAGTGCGAAAGAACGTCCAAAACGTATCAAATGGAGGTGGAACTAACAGAACTGCTAAAATCAGCCACTACAGCTACTAAAATCGTTATTCTAACTACGTTCTATGCAGAAACTACCGAAATCAACTACCAGATGTTAGTTGCGCATTAAAAAGAGCTTTAAACGTACGTAAATAACGCGAAATATAATAGAACTATCTATTTAACGCCGAAACAACGTCTTAGACCTTTTACATGGATCTGAATCAAAGCTAACCCCAAAAATCAGTCACTCCTGCTACTAAAACGATTATTCTAACTACATACGACGCAAAAACAATGAAAACTATGCAGAAACTACCGAAATTAACAACCAAACGTTGATGGAGCATTAAAAACAGCTCCAAAAACGCGGAAACATGGCAAAATGTTATAATACTATTCATTTAAGTGCGAAAGAACGTCCAAAACGTATCAAATGGAGGTGGAACTAACAGAACTGCTAAAATCAGCCACTACAGCTACTAAAATCGTTATTCTAACTACGTTCTATGCAGAAACTACCGAAATCCACTACCAGATGTTAGTTGCGCATTAAAAATAGCTTTAAACACACGCAACTAAGCCAGATGTAACAACACTGTCTATTTAACTCCGAAACAACGTCTAAGATCTGTTATAAGGAGCTGGATCAAAGCTAACATCAAAAATCAGCCACTACTGCTACTAAAACGATTATTCTAACTACATACGACGCAAAAACAATGAAAACTATGCAGAAACTACCGAAATTAACAACCAAACGTTGATGGAGCATTAAAAACAGCTCCAAAAACGCAGAAACATGGCAAAATGTTATAATACTATTCATTTAAGTGCGAAAGAACGTCCAAAACGTATCAAATGGAGGTGGAACTAACAGAACTGCTAAAATCAGCCACTACGGCTACTAAAATCGTTATTCTAACTACGTTCTATCGAAATCAACTACCAGATGTTAGTTGCGCATTAAAAATAGCCCTAAACATACGTAAATAACGCGAAATATAATAGAACTATCTATTTACCGCCGAAACCACGTCTTAGACCTGTTACATCGATCTGAATCAGAGCTAACCCCAAAAATCAGTCACTCCTGCTACTAAAACGATTATTCTAACTACATACGACGCAAAAACAATGAAAACTATGCAGAAACTACCGAAATTAACAAGCAAACGATGATGGAGCATTAAAAACAGCCCCAAAAAGGCGGAAACATGGCAAAATGTTATAATACTATTCATTTAAGTGCGAAAGAACGTCCAAAACGTATCAAATGGAGGTGGAACTAACAGAACTGGTAAAATCAGCCACTACGGCTACTAAAATCGTTATTCTAACTACGTTCTATGCAGAAACTACCGAAATCAACTACCAGATGTTAGTTGCGCATTAAAAATAGCTTTAAACCTACGTAAATAACGCGAAATATAATAGAACTATCTATTTAACGCCGAAACAACGTCTTAGACCTTTTACATGGATCCGAATCAAAGCTAACCCCAAAAATCAGCCACTACTGCTACTAAAACGATTATTCTAACTACATACGACGCAAAAACAATGAAAACTATGCAGAAACTACCGAAATTAACAACCAAACGTTGATGGAGCATTAAAAACAGCTCCAAAAACGCGGAAACATGGCAAAATGTTATAATACTATTCATTTAAGTGCGAAAGAACGTCCGAAACGTATCAAATGGAGGTGGAACTAACAGAACTGCTAAAATCAGCCACTACAGCTACTAAAATCGTTATTCTAACTACGTTCTATGCAGAAACTACCGAAATCAACCACTAAATGTTAGTTGCGGATTAAAAATAGCTTTAAACATACGTAAATAACGCGAAATATAATAGAACTATCTATTTAACGCCGAAACAACGTCTTAGACCTGTTACATGGATCTGAATCAAAGCTAACCCCAAAAATCAGTCACTCCTGCTACTAAAACGATTATTCTAACTACATACGACGCAAAAACAATGAAAACTATGCAGAAACTACCGGAATAAACCACTAAATGTTAGTTGCGCATTAAAAATAGCTTTAAACACACGCGAGTAAGCCAGATGTAGTAAAACTACCTATTTAACTCCTAAACAACGTCTAATACCTATTATATCGAGCTGGATCAAAGCTAACACCAAAAACCAGCCACTCCTGCTACTAAAACGATTATTCTAACTACATACGACGCAAAAACAATGAAAACTATGCAGAAACTACCGAAATTAACAACCAAACGATGATGGAGCATTAAAAACAGCTCCAAAAACGCGGAAACATGGCAAAATGTTATAATACTATTCATTTAAGTGCGAAAGAACGTCCAAAACGTATCAAATGGAGGTGGAACTAACAGAACTGCTAAAATCAGCCACTACGGCTACTAAAATCGTTATTCTAACTACGTTCTATGCAGAAACTACCGAAATCAACTACCAGATGTTAGTTGCGCATTAAAAATAGCCCTAAACATACGTAAATAACGCGAAATATAATAGAACTATCTATTTACCGCCGAAACCACGTCTTAGACCTGTTACATCGATCTGAATCAGAGCTAACCCCAAAAATCAGTCACTCCTGCTACTAAAACGATTATTCTAACTACATACGACGCAAAAACAATGAAAACTATGCAGAAACTACCGAAATTAACAACCAAACGTTGATGGAGCATTAAAAACAGCTCCAAAAACGCGGAAACATGGCAAAATGTTATAATACTATTCATTTAAGTGCGAAAGAACGTCCAAAACGTATCAAATGGAGGTGGAACTAACAGAACTGCTAAAATCAGCCACTACAGCTACTAAAATCGTTATTCTAACTACGTTCTATGCAGAAACTACCGAAATCAACTACCAGATGTTAGTTGCGCATTAAAAAGAGCTTTAAACGTACGTAAATAACGCGAAATATAATAGAACTATCTATTTAACGCCGAAACAACGTCTTAGACCTTTTACATGGATCTGAATCAAAGCTAACCCCAAAAATCAGTCACTCCTGCTACTAAAACGATTATTCTAACTACATACGACGCAAAAACAATGAAAACTATGCAGAAACTACCGAAATTAACAACCAAACGTTGATGGAGCATTAAAAACAGCTCCAAAAACGCGGAAACATGGCAAAATGTTATAATACTATTCATTTAAGTGCGAAAGAACGTCCAAAACGTATCAAATGGAGGTGGAACTAACAGAACTGCTAAAATCAGCCACTACAGCTACTAAAATCGTTATTCTAACTACGTTCTATGCAGAAACTACCGAAATCCACTACCAGATGTTAGTTGCGCATTAAAAATAGCTTTAAACACACGCAACTAAGCCAGATGTAACAACACTGTCTATTTAACTCCGAAACAACGTCTAAGATCTGTTATAAGGAGCTGGATCAAAGCTAACATCAAAAATCAGCCACTACTGCTACTAAAACGATTATTCTAACTACATACGACGCAAAAACAATGAAAACTATGCAGAAACTACCGAAATTAACAACCAAACGTTGATGGAGCATTAAAAACAGCTCCAAAAACGCAGAAACATGGCAAAATGTTATAATACTATGCATTTAAGTGCGAAAGAACGTCCAAAACGTATCAAATGGAGGTGGAACTAACAGAACTGCTAAAATCAGCCACTACGGCTACTAAAATCGTTATTCTAACTACGTTCTATCGAAATCAACTACCAGATGTTAGTTGCGCATTAAAAATAGCCCTAAACATACGTAAATAACGCGAAATATAATAGAACTATCTATTTACCGCCGAAACCACGTCTTAGACCTGTTACATCGATCTGAATCAGAGCTAACCCCAAAAATCAGTCACTCCTGCTACTAAAACGATTATTCTAACTACATACGACGCAAAAACAATGAAAACTATGCAGAAACTACCGAAATTAACAAGCAAACGATGATGGAGCATTAAAAACAGCCCCAAAAAGGCGGAAACATGGCAAAATGTTATAATACTATTCATTTAAGTGCGAAAGAACGTCCAAAACGTATCAAATGGAGGTGGAACTAACAGAACTGGTAAAATCAGCCACTACGGCTACTAAAATCGTTATTCTAACTACGTTCTATGCAGAAACTACCGAAATCAACTACCAGATGTTAGTTGCGCATTAAAAATAGCTTTAAACCTACGTAAATAACGCGAAATATAATAGAACTATCTATTTAACGCCGAAACAACGTCTTAGACCTTTTACATGGATCCGAATCAAAGCTAACCCCAAAAATCAGCCACTACTGCTACTAAAACGATTATTCTAACTACATACGACGCAAAAACAATGAAAACTATGCAGAAACTACCGAAATTAACAACCAAACGTTGATGGAGCATTAAAAACAGCTCCAAAAACGCGGAAACATGGCAAAATGTTATAATACTATTCATTTAAGTGCGAAAGAACGTCCGAAACGTATCAAATGGAGGTGGAACTAACAGAACTGCTAAAATCAGCCACTACAGCTACTAAAATCGTTATTCTAACTACGTTCTATGCAGAAACTACCGAAATCAACCACTAAATGTTAGTTGCGGATTAAAAATAGCTTTAAACATACGTAAATAACGCGAAATATAATAGAACTATCTATTTAACGCCGAAACAACGTCTTAGACCTGTTACATGGATCTGAATCAAAGCTAACCCCAAAAATCAGTCACTCCTGCTACTAAAACGATTATTCTAACTACATACGACGCAAAAACAATGAAAACTATGCAGAAACTACCGGAATCAACCACTAAATGTTAGTTGCGCATTAAAAATAGCTTTAAACACACGCGAGTAAGCCAGATGTAGTAAAACTACCTATTTAACTCCTAAACAACGTCTAATACCTATTATATCGAGCTGGATCAAAGCTAACACCAAAAACCAGCCACTCCTGCTACTAAAACGATTATTCTAACTACATACGACGCAAAAACAATGAAAACTATGCAGAAACTACCGAAATTAACAACCAAACGATGATGGAGCATTAAAAACAGCTCCAAAAACGCGGAAACATGGCAAAATGTTATAATACTATTCATTTAAGTGCGAAAGAACGTCCAAAACGTATCAAATGGAGGTGGAACTAACAGAACTGCTAAAATCAGCCACTACGGCTACTAAAATCGTTATTCTAACTACGTTCTATGCAGAAACTACCGAAATCAACTACCAGATGTTAGTTGCGCATTAAAAATAGCCCTAAACATACGTAAATAACGCGAAATATAATAGAACTATCTATTTACCGCCGAAACCACGTCTTAGACCTGTTACATCGATCTGAATCAGAGCTAACCCCAAAAATCAGTCACTCCTGCTACTAAAACGATTATTCTAACTACATACGACGCAAAAACAATGAAAACTATGCAGAAACTACCGAAATTAACAACCAAACGTTGATGGAGCATTAAAAACAGCTCCAAAAACGCGGAAACATGGCAAAATGTTATAATACTATTCATTTAAGTGCGAAAGAACGTCCAAAACGTATCAAATGGAGGTGGAACTAACAGAACTGCTAAAATCAGCCACTACAGCTACTAAAATCGTTATTCTAACTACGTTCTATGCAGAAACTACCGAAATCAACTACCAGATGTTAGTTGCGCATTAAAAAGAGCTTTAAACGTACGTAAATAACGCGAAATATAATAGAACTATCTATTTAACGCCGAAACAACGTCTTAGACCTTTTACATGGATCTGAATCAAAGCTAACCCCAAAAATCAGTCACTCCTGCTACTAAAACGATTATTCTAACTACATACGACGCAAAAACAATGAAAACTATGCAGAAACTACCGAAATTAACAACCAAACGTTGATGGAGCATTAAAAACAGCTCCAAAAACGCGGAAACATGGCAAAATGTTATAATACTATTCATTTAAGTGCGAAAGAACGTCCAAAACGTATCAAATGGAGGTGGAACTAACAGAACTGCTAAAATCAGCCACTACAGCTACTAAAATCGTTATTCTAACTACGTTCTATGCAGAAACTACCGAAATCCACTACCAGATGTTAGTTGCGCATTAAAAATAGCTTTAAACACACGCAACTAAGCCAGATGTAACAACACTGTCTATTTAACTCCGAAACAACGTCTAAGATCTGTTATAAGGAGCTGGATCAAAGCTAACATCAAAAATCAGCCACTACTGCTACTAAAACGATTATTCTAACTACATACGACGCAAAAACAATGAAAACTATGCAGAAACTACCGAAATTAACAACCAAACGTTGATGGAGCATTAAAAACAGCTCCAAAAACGCAGAAACATGGCAAAATGTTATAATACTATTCATTTAAGTGCGAAAGAACGTCCAAAACGTATCAAATGGAGGTGGAACTAACAGAACTGCTAAAATCAGCCACTACGGCTACTAAAATCGTTATTCTAACTACGTTCTATCGAAATCAACTACCAGATGTTAGTTGCGCATTAAAAATAGCCCTAAACATACGTAAATAACGCGAAATATAATAGAACTATCTATTTACCGCCGAAACCACGTCTTAGACCTGTTACATCGATCTGAATCAGAGCTAACCCCAAAAATCAGTCACTCCTGCTACTAAAACGATTATTCTAACTACATACGACGCAAAAACAATGAAAACTATGCAGAAACTACCGAAATTAACAAGCAAACGATGATGGAGCATTAAAAACAGCCCCAAAAAGGCGGAAACATGGCAAAATGTTATAATACTATTCATTTAAGTGCGAAAGAACGTCCAAAACGTATCAAATGGAGGTGGAACTAACAGAACTGGTAAAATCAGCCACTACGGCTACTAAAATCGTTATTCTAACTACGTTCTATGCAGAAACTACCGAAATCAACTACCAGATGTTAGTTGCGCATTAAAAATAGCTTTAAACCTACGTAAATAACGCGAAATATAATAGAACTATCTATTTAACGCCGAAACAACGTCTTAGACCTTTTACATGGATCCGAATCAAAGCTAACCCCAAAAATCAGCCACTACTGCTACTAAAACGATTATTCTAACTACATACGACGCAAAAACAATGAAAACTATGCAGAAACTACCGAAATTAACAACCAAACGTTGATGGAGCATTAAAAACAGCTCCAAAAACGCGGAAACATGGCAAAATGTTATAATACTATTCATTTAAGTGCGAAAGAACGTCCGAAACGTATCAAATGGAGGTGGAACTAACAGAACTGCTAAAATCAGCCACTACAGCTACTAAAATCGTTATTCTAACTACGTTCTATGCAGAAACTACCGAAATCAACCACTAAATGTTAGTTGCGGATTAAAAATAGCTTTAAACATACGTAAATAACGCGAAATATAATAGAACTATCTATTTAACGCCGAAACAACGTCTTAGACCTGTTACATGGATCTGAATCAAAGCTAACCCCAAAAATCAGTCACTCCTGCTACTAAAACGATTATTCTAACTACATACGACGCAAAAACAATGAAAACTATGCAGAAACTACCGGAATCAACCACTAAATGTTAGTTGCGCATTAAAAATAGCTTTAAACACACGCGAGTAAGCCAGATGTAGTAAAACTACCTATTTAACTCCTAAACAACGTCTAATACCTATTATATCGAGCTGGATCAAAGCTAACACCAAAAACCAGCCACTCCTGCTACTAAAACGATTATTCTAACTACATACGACGCAAAAACAATGAAAACTATGCAGAAACTACCGAAATTAACAACCAAACGATGATGGAGCATTAAAAACAGCTCCAAAAACGCGGAAACATGGCAAAATGTTATAATACTATTCATTTAAGTGCGAAAGAACGTCCAAAACGTATCAAATGGAGGTGGAACTAACAGAACTGCTAAAATCAGCCACTACGGCTACTAAAATCGTTATTCTAACTACGTTCTATGCAGAAACTACCGAAATCAACTACCAGATGTTAGTTGCGCATTAAAAATAGCCCTAAACATACGTAAATAACGCGAAATATAATAGAACTATCTATTTACCGCCGAAACCACGTCTTAGACCTGTTACATCGATCTGAATCAGAGCTAACCCCAAAAATCAGTCACTCCTGCTACTAAAACGATTATTCTAACTACATACGACGCAAAAACAATGAAAACTATGCAGAAACTACCGAAATTAACAACCAAACGTTGATGGAGCATTAAAAACAGCTCCAAAAACGCGGAAACATGGCAAAATGTTATAATACTATTCATTTAAGTGCGAAAGAACGTCCAAAACGTATCAAATGGAGGTGGAACTAACAGAACTGCTAAAATCAGCCACTACAGCTACTAAAATCGTTATTCTAACTACGTTCTATGCAGAAACTACCGAAATCAACTACCAGATGTTAGTTGCGCATTAAAAAGAGCTTTAAACGTACGTAAATAACGCGAAATATAATAGAACTATCTATTTAACGCCGAAACAACGTCTTAGACCTTTTACATGGATCTGAATCAAAGCTAACCCCAAAAATCAGTCACTCCTGCTACTAAAACGATTATTCTAACTACATACGACGCAAAAACAATGAAAACTATGCAGAAACTACCGAAATTAACAACCAAACGTTGATGGAGCATTAAAAACAGCTCCAAAAACGCGGAAACATGGCAAAATGTTATAATACTATTCATTTAAGTGCGAAAGAACGTCCAAAACGTATCAAATGGAGGTGGAACTAACAGAACTGCTAAAATCAGCCACTACAGCTACTAAAATCGTTATTCTAACTACGTTCTATGCAGAAACTACCGAAATCCACTACCAGATGTTAGTTGCGCATTAAAAATAGCTTTAAACACACGCAACTAAGCCAGATGTAACAACACTGTCTATTTAACTCCGAAACAACGTCTAAGATCTGTTATAAGGAGCTGGATCAAAGCTAACATCAAAAATCAGCCACTACTGCTACTAAAACGATTATTCTAACTACATACGACGCAAAAACAATGAAAACTATGCAGAAACTACCGAAATTAACAACCAAACGTTGATGGAGCATTAAAAACAGCTCCAAAAACGCAGAAACATGGCAAAATGTTATAATACTATTCATTTAAGTGCGAAAGAACGTCCAAAACGTATCAAATGGAGGTGGAACTAACAGAACTGCTAAAATCAGCCACTACGGCTACTAAAATCGTTATTCTAACTACGTTCTATCGAAATCAACTACCAGATGTTAGTTGCGCATTAAAAATAGCCCTAAACATACGTAAATAACGCGAAATATAATAGAACTATCTATTTACCGCCGAAACCACGTCTTAGACCTGTTACATCGATCTGAATCAGAGCTAACCCCAAAAATCAGTCACTCCTGCTACTAAAACGATTATTCTAACTACATACGACGCAAAAACAATGAAAACTATGCAGAAACTACCGAAATTAACAAGCAAACGATGATGGAGCATTAAAAACAGCCCCAAAAAGGCGGAAACATGGCAAAATGTTATAATACTATTCATTTAAGTGCGAAAGAACGTCCAAAACGTATCAAATGGAGGTGGAACTAACAGAACTGGTAAAATCAGCCACTACGGCTACTAAAATCGTTATTCTAACTACGTTCTATGCAGAAACTACCGAAATCAACTACCAGATGTTAGTTGCGCATTAAAAATAGCTTTAAACCTACGTAAATAACGCGAAATATAATAGAACTATCTATTTAACGCCGAAACAACGTCTTAGACCTTTTACATGGATCCGAATCAAAGCTAACCCCAAAAATCAGCCACTACTGCTACTAAAACGATTATTCTAACTACATACGACGCAAAAACAATGAAAACTATGCAGAAACTACCGAAATTAACAACCAAACGTTGATGGAGCATTAAAAACAGCTCCAAAAACGCGGAAACATGGCAAAATGTTATAATACTATTCATTTAAGTGCGAAAGAACGTCCGAAACGTATCAAATGGAGGTGGAACTAACAGAACTGCTAAAATCAGCCACTACAGCTACTAAAATCGTTATTCTAACTACGTTCTATGCAGAAACTACCGAAATCAACCACTAAATGTTAGTTGCGGATTAAAAATAGCTTTAAACATACGTAAATAACGCGAAATATAATAGAACTATCTATTTAACGCCGAAACAACGTCTTAGACCTGTTACATGGATCTGAATCAAAGCTAACCCCAAAAATCAGTCACTCCTGCTACTAAAACGATTATTCTAACTACATACGACGCAAAAACAATGAAAACTATGCAGAAACTACCGGAATAAACCACTAAATGTTAGTTGCGCATTAAAAATAGCTTTAAACACACGCGAGTAAGCCAGATGTAGTAAAACTACCTATTTAACTCCTAAACAACGTCTAATACCTATTATATCGAGCTGGATCAAAGCTAACACCAAAAACCAGCCACTCCTGCTACTAAAACGATTATTCTAACTACATACGACGCAAAAACAATGAAAACTATGCAGAAACTACCGAAATTAACAACCAAACGATGATGGAGCATTAAAAACAGCTCCAAAAACGCGGAAACATGGCAAAATGTTATAATACTATTCATTTAAGTGCGAAAGAACGTCCAAAACGTATCAAATGGAGGTGGAACTAACAGAACTGCTAAAATCAGCCACTACGGCTACTAAAATCGTTATTCTAACTACGTTCTATGCAGAAACTACCGAAATCAACTACCAGATGTTAGTTGCGCATTAAAAATAGCCCTAAACATACGTAAATAACGCGAAATATAATAGAACTATCTATTTACCGCCGAAACCACGTCTTAGACCTGTTACATCGATCTGAATCAGAGCTAACCCCAAAAATCAGTCACTCCTGCTACTAAAACGATTATTCTAACTACATACGACGCAAAAACAATGAAAACTATGCAGAAACTACCGAAATTAACAACCAAACGTTGATGGAGCATTAAAAACAGCTCCAAAAACGCGGAAACATGGCAAAATGTTATAATACTATTCATTTAAGTGCGAAAGAACGTCCAAAACGTATCAAATGGAGGTGGAACTAACAGAACTGCTAAAATCAGCCACTACAGCTACTAAAATCGTTATTCTAACTACGTTCTATGCAGAAACTACCGAAATCAACTACCAGATGTTAGTTGCGCATTAAAAAGAGCTTTAAACGTACGTAAATAACGCGAAATATAATAGAACTATCTATTTAACGCCGAAACAACGTCTTAGACCTTTTACATGGATCTGAATCAAAGCTAACCCCAAAAATCAGTCACTCCTGCTACTAAAACGATTATTCTAACTACATACGACGCAAAAACAATGAAAACTATGCAGAAACTACCGAAATTAACAACCAAACGTTGATGGAGCATTAAAAACAGCTCCAAAAACGCGGAAACATGGCAAAATGTTATAATACTATTCATTTAAGTGCGAAAGAACGTCCAAAACGTATCAAATGGAGGTGGAACTAACAGAACTGCTAAAATCAGCCACTACAGCTACTAAAATCGTTATTCTAACTACGTTCTATGCAGAAACTACCGAAATCCACTACCAGATGTTAGTTGCGCATTAAAAATAGCTTTAAACACACGCAACTAAGCCAGATGTAACAACACTGTCTATTTAACTCCGAAACAACGTCTAAGATCTGTTATAAGGAGCTGGATCAAAGCTAACATCAAAAATCAGCCACTACTGCTACTAAAACGATTATTCTAACTACATACGACGCAAAAACAATGAAAACTATGCAGAAACTACCGAAATTAACAACCAAACGTTGATGGAGCATTAAAAACAGCTCCAAAAACGCAGAAACATGGCAAAATGTTATAATACTATTCATTTAAGTGCGAAAGAACGTCCAAAACGTATCAAATGGAGGTGGAACTAACAGAACTGCTAAAATCAGCCACTACGGCTACTAAAATCGTTATTCTAACTACGTTCTATCGAAATCAACTACCAGATGTTAGTTGCGCATTAAAAATAGCCCTAAACATACGTAAATAACGCGAAATATAATAGAACTATCTATTTACCGCCGAAACCACGTCTTAGACCTGTTACATCGATCTGAATCAGAGCTAACCCCAAAAATCAGTCACTCCTGCTACTAAAACGATTATTCTAACTACATACGACGCAAAAACAATGAAAACTATGCAGAAACTACCGAAATTAACAAGCAAACGATGATGGAGCATTAAAAACAGCCCCAAAAAGGCGGAAACATGGCAAAATGTTATAATACTATTCATTTAAGTGCGAAAGAACGTCCAAAACGTATCAAATGGAGGTGGAACTAACAGAACTGGTAAAATCAGCCACTACGGCTACTAAAATCGTTATTCTAACTACGTTCTATGCAGAAACTACCGAAATCAACTACCAGATGTTAGTTGCGCATTAAAAATAGCTTTAAACCTACGTAAATAACGCGAAATATAATAGAACTATCTATTTAACGCCGAAACAACGTCTTAGACCTTTTACATGGATCCGAATCAAAGCTAACCCCAAAAATCAGCCACTACTGCTACTAAAACGATTATTCTAACTACATACGACGCAAAAACAATGAAAACTATGCAGAAACTACCGAAATTAACAACCAAACGTTGATGGAGCATTAAAAACAGCTCCAAAAACGCGGAAACATGGCAAAATGTTATAATACTATTCATTTAAGTGCGAAAGAACGTCCGAAACGTATCAAATGGAGGTGGAACTAACAGAACTGCTAAAATCAGCCACTACAGCTACTAAAATCGTTATTCTAACTACGTTCTATGCAGAAACTACCGAAATCAACCACTAAATGTTAGTTGCGGATTAAAAATAGCTTTAAACATACGTAAATAACGCGAAATATAATAGAACTATCTATTTAACGCCGAAACAACGTCTTAGACCTGTTACATGGATCTGAATCAAAGCTAACCCCAAAAATCAGTCACTCCTGCTACTAAAACGATTATTCTAACTACATACGACGCAAAAACAATGAAAACTATGCAGAAACTACCGGAATCAACCACTAAATGTTAGTTGCGCATTAAAAATAGCTTTAAACACACGCGAGTAAGCCAGATGTAGTAAAACTACCTATTTAACTCCTAAACAACGTCTAATACCTATTATATCGAGCTGGATCAAAGCTAACACCAAAAACCAGCCACTCCTGCTACTAAAACGATTATTCTAACTACATACGACGCAAAAACAATGAAAACTATGCAGAAACTACCGAAATTAACAACCAAACGATGATGGAGCATTAAAAACAGCTCCAAAAACGCGGAAACATGGCAAAATGTTATAATACTATTCATTTAAGTGCGAAAGAACGTCCAAAACGTATCAAATGGAGGTGGAACTAACAGAACTGCTAAAATCAGCCACTACGGCTACTAAAATCGTTATTCTAACTACGTTCTATGCAGAAACTACCGAAATCAACTACCAGATGTTAGTTGCGCATTAAAAATAGCCCTAAGCATACGTAAATAACGCGAAATATAATAGAACTATCTATTTACCGCCGAAACCACGTCTTAGACCTGTTACATCGATCTGAATCAGAGCTAACCCCAAAAATCAGTCACTCCTGCTACTAAAACGATTATTCTAACTACATACGACGCAAAAACAATGAAAACTATGCAGAAACTACCGAAATTAACAACCAAACGTTGATGGAGCATTAAAAACAGCTCCAAAAACGCGGAAACATGGCAAAATGTTATAATACTATTCATTTAAGTGCGAAAGAACGTCCAAAACGTATCAAATGGAGGTGGAACTAACAGAACTGCTAAAATCAGCCACTACAGCTACTAAAATCGTTATTCTAACTACGTTCTATGCAGAAACTACCGAAATCAACTACCAGATGTTAGTTGCGCATTAAAAAGAGCTTTAAACGTACGTAAATAACGCGAAATATAATAGAACTATCTATTTAACGCCGAAACAACGTCTTAGACCTTTTACATGGATCTGAATCAAAGCTAACCCCAAAAATCAGTCACTCCTGCTACTAAAACGATTATTCTAACTACATACGACGCAAAAACAATGAAAACTATGCAGAAACTACCGAAATTAACAACCAAACGTTGATGGAGCATTAAAAACAGCTCCAAAAACGCGGAAACATGGCAAAATGTTATAATACTATTCATTTAAGTGCGAAAGAACGTCCAAAACGTATCAAATGGAGGTGGAACTAACAGAACTGCTAAAATCAGCCACTACAGCTACTAAAATCGTTATTCTAACTACGTTCTATGCAGAAACTACCGAAATCCACTACCAGATGTTAGTTGCGCATTAAAAATAGCTTTAAACACACGCAACTAAGCCAGATGTAACAACACTGTCTATTTAACTCCGAAACAACGTCTAAGATCTGTTATAAGGAGCTGGATCAAAGCTAACATCAAAAATCAGCCACTACTGCTACTAAAACGATTATTCTAACTACATACGACGCAAAAACAATGAAAACTATGCAGAAACTACCGAAATTAACAAGCAAACGATGATGGAGCATTAAAAACAGCCCCAAAAAGGCGGAATCATGGCAAAATGTTATAATAGTATTCATTTAAGTGCGAAAGAACGTCCAAAACGTATCAAATGGAGGTGGAACTAACAGAACTGCTAAAATCAGCCACTACGGCTACTAAAATCGTTATTCTAACTACGTTCTATCGAAATCAACTACCAGATGTTAGTTGCGCATTAAAAATAGCCCTAAACATACGTAAATAACGCGAAATATAATAGAACTATCTATTTACCGCCGAAACCACGTCTTAGACCTGTTACATCGATCTGAATCAGAGCTAACCCCAAAAATCAGTCACTCCTGCTACTAAAACGATTATTCTAACTACATACGACGCAAAAACAATGAAAACTATGCAGAAACTACCGAAATTAACAAGCAAACGATGATGGAGCATTAAAAACAGCTCCAAAAACGCGGAAACATGGCAAAATGTTATAATACTATTCATTTAAGTGCGAAAGAACGTCCAAAACGTATCAAATGGAGGTGGAACTAACAGAACTGCTAAAATCAGCCACTACAGCTACTAAAATCGTTATTCTAACTACGTTCTATGCAGAAACTACCGAAATCAACTACCAGATGTTAGTTGCGCATTAAAAAGAGCTTTAAACGTACGTAAATAACGCGAAATATAATAGAACTATCTATTTAACGCCGAAACAACGTCTTAGACCTTTTACATGGATCTGAATCAGAGCTAACCCCAAAAATCAGTCACTCCTGCTACTAAAACGATTATTCTAACTACATACGACGCAAAAACAATGAAAACTATGCAGAAACTACCGAAATTAACAAGCAAACGATGATGGAGCATTAAAAACAGCTCCAAAAACGCGGAAACATGGCAAAATGTTATAATACTATTCATTTAAGTGCGAAAGAACGTCCAAAACGTATCAAATGGAGGTGGAACTAACAGAACTGGTAAAATCAGCCACTACGGCTACTAAAATCGTTATTCTAACTACGTTCTATGCAGAAACTACCGAAATCAACTACCAGATGTTAGTTGCGCATTAAAAATAGCTTTAAACCTACGTAAATAACGCGAAATATAATAGAACTATCTATTTAACGCCGAAACAACGTCTTAGACCTTTTACATGGATCCGAATCAAAGCTAACCCCAAAAATCAGCCACTACTGCTACTAAAACGATTATTCTAACTACATACGACGCAAAAACAATGAAAACTATGCAGAAACTACCGAAATTAACAACCAAACGTTGATGGAGCATTAAAAACAGCTCCAAAAACGCGGAAACATGGCAAAATGTTATAATACTATTCATTTAAGTGCGAAAGAACGTCCGAAACGTATCAAATGGAGGTGGAACTAACAGAACTGCTAAAATCAGCCACTACAGCTACTAAAATCGTTATTCTAACTACGTTCTATGCAGAAACTACCGAAATCAACCACTAAATGTTAGTTGCGGATTAAAAATAGCTTTAAACATACGTAAATAACGCGAAATATAATAGAACTATCTATTTAACGCCGAAACAACGTCTTAGACCTGTTACATGGATCTGAATCAAAGCTAACCCCAAAAATCAGTCACTCCTGCTACTAAAACGATTATTCTAACTACATACGACGCAAAAACAATGAAAACTATGCAGAAACTACCGGAATCAACCACTAAATGTTAGTTGCGCATTAAAAATAGCTTTAAACACACGCGAGTAAGCCAGATGTAGTAAAACTACCTATTTAACTCCTAAACAACGTCTAATACCTATTATATCGAGCTGGATCAAAGCTAACACCAAAAACCAGCCACTCCTGCTACTAAAACGATTATTCTAACTACATACGACGCAAAAACAATGAAAACTATGCAGAAACTACCGAAATTAACAACCAAACGATGATGGAGCATTAAAAACAGCTCCAAAAACGCGGAAACATGGCAAAATGTTATAATACTATTCATTTAAGTGCGAAAGAACGTCCAAAACGTATCAAATGGAGGTGGAACTAACAGAACTGCTAAAATCAGCCACTACGGCTACTAAAATCGTTATTCTAACTACGTTCTATGCAGAAACTACCGAAATCAACTACCAGATGTTAGTTGCGCATTAAAAATAGCCCTAAACATACGTAAATAACGCGAAATATAATAGAACTATCTATTTACCGCCGAAACCACGTCTTAGACCTGTTACATCGATCTGAATCAGAGCTAACCCCAAAAATCAGTCACTCCTGCTACTAAAACGATTATTCTAACTACATACGACGCAAAAACAATGAAAACTATGCAGAAACTACCGAAATTAACAACCAAACGTTGATGGAACATTAAAAACAGCTCCAAAAACGCGGAAACATGGCAAAATGTTATAATACTATTCATTTAAGTGCGAAAGAACGTCCAAAACGTATCAAATGGAGGTGGAACTAACAGAACTGCTAAAATCAGCCACTACAGCTACTAAAATCGTTATTCTAACTACGTTCTATGCAGAAACTACCGAAATCAACTACCAGATGTTAGTTGCGCATTAAAAAGAGCTTTAAACGTACGTAAATAACGCGAAATATAATAGAACTATCTATTTAACGCCGAAACAACGTCTTAGACCTTTTACATGGATCCGAATCAAAGCTAACCCCAAAAATCAGCCACTACTGCTACTAAAACGATTATTCTAACTACATACGACGCAAAAACAATGAAAACTATGCAGAAACTACCGAAATTAACAACCAAACGTTGATGGAGCATTAAAAACAGCTCCAAAAACGCGGAAACATGGCAAAATGTTATAATACTATTCATTTAAGTGCGAAAGAACGTCCGAAACGTATCAAATGGAGGTGGAACTAACAGACCTGCTAAAATCAGCCACTACAGCTACTAAAATCGTTATTCTAACTACGTTCTATGCAGAAACTACCGAAATCAACCACTAAATGTTAGTTGCGGATTAAAAATAGCTTTAAACATACGTAAATAACGCGAAATATAATAGAACTATCTATTTAACGCCGAAACAACGTCTTAGACCTGTTACATGGATCTGAATCAAAGCTAACCCCAAAAATCAGTCACTCCTGCTACTAAAACGATTATTCTAACTACATACGACGCAAAAACAATGAAAACTATGCAGAAACTACCGGAATCAACCACTAAATGTTAGTTGCGCATTAAAAATAGCTTTAAACACACGCGAGTAAGCCAGATGTAGTAAAACTACCTATTTAACTCCTAAACAACGTCTAATACCTATTATATCGAGCTGGATCAAAGCTAACACCAAAAACCAGCCACTCCTGCTACTAAAACGATTATTCTAACTACATACGACGCAAAAACAATGAAAACTATGCAGAAACTAACGAAATTAACAACCAAACGATGATGGAGCATTAAAAACAGCTCCAAAAACGCGGAAACATGGCAAAATGTTATAATACTATTCATTTAAGTGCGAAAGAACGTCCAAAACGTATCAAATGGAGGTGGAACTAACAGAACTGCTAAAATCAGCCACTACGGCTACTAAAATCGTTATTCTAACTACGTTCTATGCAGAAACTACCGAAATCAACTACCAGATGTTAGTTGCGCATTAAAAATAGCCCTAAACATACGTAAATAACGCGAAATATAATAGAACTATCTATTTACCGCCGAAACCACGTCTTAGACCTGTTACATCGATCTGAATCAGAGCTAACCCCAAAAATCAGTCACTCCTGCTACTAAAACGATTATTCTAACTACATACGACGCAAAAACAATGAAAACTATGCAGAAACTACCGAAATTAACAACCAAACGTTGATGGAGCATTAAAAACAGCTCCAAAAACGCGGAAACATGGCAAAATGTTATAATACTATTCATTTAAGTGCGAAAGAACGTCCAAAACGTATCAAATGGAGGTGGAACTAACAGAACTGCTAAAATCAGCCACTACAGCTACTAAAATCGTTATTCTAACTACGTTCTATGCAGAAACTACCGAAATCCACTACCAGATGTTAGTTGCGCATTAAAAATAGCTTTAAACACACGCAACTAAGCCAGATGTAACAACACTGTCTATTTAACTCCTAAACAACGTCTAAGATCTGTTATAAGGAGCTGGATCAAAGCTAACATCAAAAATCAGCCACTACTGCTACTAAAACGATTATTCTAACTACATACGACGCAAAAACAATGAAAACTATGCAGAAACTACCGAAATTAACAACCAAACGTTGATGGAGCATTAAAAACAGCTCCAAAAACGCAGAAACATGGCAAAATGTTATAATACTATTCATTTAAGTGCGAAAGAACGTCCAAAACGTATCAAATGGAGGTGGAACTAACAGAACTGCTAAAATCAGCCACTACGGCTACTAAAATCGTTATTCTAACTACGTTCTATCGAAATCAACTACCAGATGTTAGTTGCGCATTAAAAATAGCCCTAAACATACGTAAATAACGCGAAATATAATAGAACTATCTATTTACCGCCGAAACCACGTCTTAGACCTGTTACATCGATCTGAATCAGAGCTAACCCCAAAAATCAGTCACTCCTGCTACTAAAACGATTATTCTAACTACATACGACGCAAAAACAATGAAAACTATGCAGAAACTACCGAAATTAACAAGCAAACGATGATGGAGCATTAAAAACAGCCCCAAAAAGGCGGAAACATGGCAAAATGTTATAATACTATTCATTTAAGTGCGAAAGAACGTCCGAAACGTATCAAATGGAGGTGGAACTAACAGAACTGCTAAAATCAGCCACTACAGCTACTAAAATCGTTATTCTAACTACGTTCTATGCAGAAACTACCGAAATCAACCACTAAATGTTAGTTGCGGATTAAAAATAGCTTTAAACATACGTAAATAACGCGAAATATAATAGAACTATCTATTTAACGCCGAAACAACGTCTTAGACCTGTTACATGGATCTGAATCAAAGCTAACCCCAAAAATCAGTCACTCCTGCTACTAAAACGATTATTCTAACTACATACGACGCAAAAACAATGAAAACTATGCAGAAACTACCGGAATCAACCACTAAATGTTAGTTGCGCATTAAAAATAGCTTTAAACACACGCGAGTAAGCCAGATGTAGTAAAACTACCTATTTAACTCCTAAACAACGTCTAATACCTATTATATCGAGCTGGATCAAAGCTAACACCAAAAACCAGCCACTCCTGCTACTAAAACGATTATTCTAACTACATACGACGCAAAAACAATGAAAACTATGCAGAAACTACCGAAATTAACAACCAAACGATGATGGAGCATTAAAAACAGCTCCAAAAACGCGGAAACATGGCAAAATGTTATAATACTATTCATTTAAGTGCGAAAGAACGTCCAAAACGTATCAAATGGAGGTGGAACTAACAGAACTGCTAAAATCAGCCACTACGGCTACTAAAATCGTTATTCTAACTACGTTCTATGCAGAAACTACCGAAATCAACTACCAGATGTTAGTTGCGCATTAAAAATAGCCCTAAACATACGTAAATAACGCGAAATATAATAGAACTATCTATTTACCGCCGAAACCACGTCTTAGACCTGTTACATCGATCTGAATCAGAGCTAACCCCAAAAATCAGTCACTCCTGCTACTAAAACGATTATTCTAACTACATACGACGCAAAAACAATGAAAACTATGCAGAAACTACCGAAATTAACAACCAAACGTTGATGGAGCATTAAAAACAGCTCCAAAAACGCGGAAACATGGCAAAATGTTATAATACTATTCATTTAAGTGCGAAAGAACGTCCGAAACGTATCAAATGGAGGTGGAACTAACAGAACTGCTAAAATCAGCCACTACAGCTACTAAAATCGTTATTCTAACTACGTTCTATGCAGAAACTACCGAAATCAACCACTAAATGTTAGTTGCGGATTAAAAATAGCTTTAAACATACGTAAATAACGCGAAATATAATAGAACTATCTATTTAACGCCGAAACAACGTCTTAGACCTGTTACATGGATCTGAATCAAAGCTAACCCCAAAAATCAGTCACTCCTGCTACTAAAACGATTATTCTAACTACATACGACGCAAAAACAATGAAAACTATGCAGAAACTACCGGAATCAACCACTAAATGTTAGTTGCGCATTAAAAATAGCTTTAAACACACGCGAGTAAGCCAGATGTAGTAAAACTACCTATTTAACTCCTAAACAACGTCTAATACCTATTATATCGAGCTGGATCAAAGCTAACACCAAAAACCAGCCACTCCTGCTACTAAAACGATTATTCTAACTACATACGACGCAAAAACAATGAAAACTATGCAGAAACTACCGAAATTAACAACCAAACGATGATGGAGCATTAAAAACAGCTCCAAAAACGCGGAAACATGGCAAAATGTTATAATACTATTCATTTAAGTGCGAAAGAACGTCCAAAACGTATCAAATGGAGGTGGAACTAACAGAACTGCTAAAATCAGCCACTACGGCTACTAAAATCGTTATTCTAACTACGTTCTATGCAGAAACTACCGAAATCAACTACCAGATGTTAGTTGCGCATTAAAAATAGCCCTAAACATACGTAAATAACGCGAAATATAATAGAACTATCTATTTACCGCCGAAACCACGTCTTAGACCTGTTACATCGATCTGAATCAGAGCTAACCCCAAAAATCAGTCACTCCTGCTACTAAAACGATTATTCTAACTACATACGACGCAAAAACAATGAAAACTATGCAGAAACTACCGAAATTAACAACCAAACGTTGATGGAGCATTAAAAACAGCTCCAAAAACGCGGAAACATGGCAAAATGTTATAATACTATTCATTTAAGTGCGAAAGAACGTCCAAAACGTATCAAATGGAGGTGGAACTAACAGAACTGCTAAAATCAGCCACTACAGCTACTAAAATCGTTATTCTAACTACGTTCTATGCAGAAACTACCGAAATCAACTACCAGATGTTAGTTGCGCATTAAAAAGAGCTTTAAACGTACGTAAATAACGCGAAATATAATAGAACTATCTATTTAACGCCGAAACAACGTCTTAGACCTTTTACATGGATCTGAATCAAAGCTAACCCCAAAAATCAGTCACTCCTGCTACTAAAACGATTATTCTAACTACATACGACGCAAAAACAATGAAAACTATGCAGAAACTACCGAAATTAACAACCAAACGTTGATGGAGCATTAAAAACAGCTCCAAAAACGCGGAAACATGGCAAAATGTTATAATACTATTCATTTAAGTGCGAAAGAACGTCCAAAACGTATCAAATGGAGGTGGAACTAACAGAACTGCTAAAATCAGCCACTACAGCTACTAAAATCGTTATTCTAACTACGTTCTATGCAGAAACTACCGAAATCCACTACCAGATGTTAGTTGCGCATTAAAAATAGCTTTAAACACACGCAACTAAGCCAGATGTAACAACACTGTCTATTTAACTCCGAAACAACGTCTAAGATCTGTTATAAGGAGCTGGATCAAAGCTAACATCAAAAATCAGCCACTACTGCTACTAAAACGATTATTCTAACTACATACGACGCAAAAACAATGAAAACTATGCAGAAACTACCGAAATTAACAACCAAACGTTGATGGAGCATTAAAAACAGCTCCAAAAACGCAGAAACATGGCAAAATGTTATAATACTATTCATTTAAGTGCGAAAGAACGTCCAAAACGTATCAAATGGAGGTGGAACTAACAGAACTGCTAAAATCAGCCACTACGGCTACTAAAATCGTTATTCTAACTACGTTCTATCGAAATCAACTACCAGATGTTAGTTGCGCATTAAAAATAGCCCTAAACATACGTAAATAACGCGAAATATAATAGAACTATCTATTTACCGCCGAAACCACGTCTTAGACCTGTTACATCGATCTGAATCAGAGCTAACCCCAAAAATCAGTCACTCCTGCTACTAAAACGATTATTCTAACTACATACGACGCAAAAACAATGAAAACTATGCAGAAACTACCGAAATTAACAAGCAAACGATGATGGAGCATTAAAAACAGCCCCAAAAAGGCGGAAACATGGCAAAATGTTATAATACTATTCATTTAAGTGCGAAAGAACGTCCAAAACGTATCAAATGGAGGTGGAACTAACAGAACTGGTAAAATCAGCCACTACGGCTACTAAAATCGTTATTCTAACTACGTTCTATGCAGAAACTACCGAAATCAACTACCAGATGTTAGTTGCGCATTAAAAATAGCTTTAAACCTACGTAAATAACGCGAAATATAATAGAACTATCTATTTAACGCCGAAACAACGTCTTAGACCTTTTACATGGATCCGAATCAAAGCTAACCCCAAAAATCAGCCACTACTGCTACTAAAACGATTATTCTAACTACATACGACGCAAAAACAATGAAAACTATGCAGAAACTACCGAAATTAACAACCAAACGTTGATGGAGCATTAAAAACAGCTCCAAAAACGCGGAAACATGGCAAAATGTTATAATACTATTCATTTAAGTGCGAAAGAACGTCCGAAACGTATCAAATGGAGGTGGAACTAACAGAACTGCTAAAATCAGCCACTACAGCTACTAAAATCGTTATTCTAACTACGTTCTATGCAGAAACTACCGAAATCAACCACTAAATGTTAGTTGCGGATTAAAAATAGCTTTAAACATACGTAAATAACGCGAAATATAATAGAACTATCTATTTAACGCCGAAACAACGTCTTAGACCTGTTACATGGATCTGAATCAAAGCTAACCCCAAAAATCAGTCACTCCTGCTACTAAAACGATTATTCTAACTACATACGACGCAAAAACAATGAAAACTATGCAGAAACTACCGGAATCAACCACTAAATGTTAGTTGCGCATTAAAAATAGCTTTAAACACACGCGAGTAAGCCAGATGTAGTAAAACTACCTATTTAACTCCTAAACAACGTCTAATACCTATTATATCGAGCTGGATCAAAGCTAACACCAAAAACCAGCCACTCCTGCTACTAAAACGATTATTCTAACTACATACGACGCAAAAACAATGAAAACTATGCAGAAACTACTGAAATTAACAACCAAACGATGATGGAGCATTAAAAACAGCTCCAAAAACGCGGAAACATGGCAAAATGTTATAATACTATTCATTTAAGTGCGAAAGAACGTCCAAAACGTATCAAATGGAGGTGGAACTAACAGAACTGGTAAAATCAGCCACTACGGCTACTAAAATCGTTATTCTAACTACGTTCTATGCAGAAACTACCGAAATCAACTACCAGATGTTAGTTGCGCATTAAAAATAGCTTTAAACCTACGTAAATAACGCGAAATATAATAGAACTATCTATTTAACGCCGAAACAACGTCTTAGACCTTTTACATGGATCCGAATCAAAGCTAACCCCAAAAATCAGCCACTACTGCTACTAAAACGATTATTCTAACTACATACGACGCAAAAACAATGAAAACTATGCAGAAACTACCGAAATTAACAACCAAACGTTGATGGAGCATTAAAAACAGCTCCAAAAACGCGGAAACATGGCAAAATGTTATAATACTATTCATTTAAGTGCGAAAGAACGTCCGAAACGTATCAAATGGAGGTGGAACTAACAGAACTGCTAAAATCAGCCACTACAGCTACTAAAATCGTTATTCTAACTACGTTCTATGCAGAAACTACCGAAATCAACCACTAAATGTTAGTTGCGGATTAAAAATAGCTTTAAACATACGTAAATAACGCGAAATATAATAGAACTATCTATTTAACGCCGAAACAACGTCTTAGACCTGTTACATGGATCTGAATCAAAGCTAACCCCAAAAATCAGTCACTCCTGCTACTAAAACGATTATTCTAACTACATACGACGCAAAAACAATGAAAACTATGCAGAAACTACCGGAATCAACCACTAAATGTTAGTTGCGCATTAAAAATAGCTTTAAACACACGCGAGTAAGCCAGATGTAGTAAAACTACCTATTTAACTCCTAAACAACGTCTAATACCTATTATATCGAGCTGGATCAAAGCTAACACCAAAAACCAGCCACTCCTGCTACTAAAACGATTATTCTAACTACATACGACGCAAAAACAATGAAAACTATGCAGAAACTACCGAAATTAACAACCAAACGATGATGGAGCATTAAAAACAGCTCCAAAAACGCGGAAACATGGCAAAATGTTATAATACTATTCATTTAAGTGCGAAAGAACGTCCAAAACGTATCAAATGGAGGTGGAACTAACAGAACTGCTAAAATCAGCCACTACGGCTACTAAAATCGTTATTCTAACTACGTTCTATGCAGAAACTACCGAAATCAACTACCAGATGTTAGTTGCGCATTAAAAATAGCCCTAAACATACGTAAATAACGCGAAATATAATAGAACTATCTATTTACCGCCGAAACCACGTCTTAGACCTGTTACATCGATCTGAATCAGAGCTAACCCCAAAAATCAGTCACTCCTGCTACTAAAACGATTATTCTAACTACATACGACGCAAAAACAATGAAAACTATGCAGAAACTACCGAAATTAACAACCAAACGTTGATGGAGCATTAAAAACAGCTCCAAAAACGCGGAAACATGGCAAAATGTTATAATACTATTCATTTAAGTGCGAAAGAACGTCCAAAACGTATCAAATGGAGGTGGAACTAACAGAACTGCTAAAATCAGCCACTACAGCTACTAAAATCGTTATTCTAACTACGTTCTATGCAGAAACTACCGAAATCCACTACCAGATGTTAGTTGCGCATTAAAAATAGCTTTAAACACACGCAACTAAGCCAGATGTAACAACACTGTCTATTTAACTCCGAAACAACGTCTAAGATCTGTTATAAGGAGCTGGATCAAAGCTAACATCAAAAATCAGCCACTCCTGCTACTAAAACGATTATTCTAACTACATACGACGCAAAAACAATGAAAACTATGCAGAAACTACCGAAATTAACAACCAAACGTTGATGGAGCATTAAAAACAGCTCCAAAAACGCAGAAACATGGCAAAATGTTATAATACTATTCATTTAAGTGCGAAAGAACGTCCAAAACGTATCAAATGGAGGTGGAACTAACAGAACTGCTAAAATCAGCCACTACGGCTACTAAAATCGTTATTCTAACTACGTTCTATCGAAATCAACTACCAGATGTTAGTTGCGCATTAAAAATAGCCCTAAACATACGTAAATAACGCGAAATATAATAGAACTATCTATTTACCGCCGAAACCACGTCTTAGACCTGTTACATCGATCTGAATCAGAGCTAACCCCAAAAATCAGTCACTCCTGCTACTAAAACGATTATTCTAACTACATACGACGCAAAAACAATGAAAACTATGCAGAAACTACCGAAATTAACAAGCAAACGATGATGGAGCATTAAAAACAGCCCCAAAAAGGCGGAAACATGGCAAAATGTTATAATACTATTCATTTAAGTGCGAAAGAACGTCCAAAACGTATCAAATGGAGGTGGAACTAACAGAACTGGTAAAATCAGCCACTACGGCTACTAAAATCGTTATTCTAACTACGTTCTATGCAGAAACTACCGAAATCAACTACCAGATGTTAGTTGCGCATTAAAAATAGCTTTAAACCTACGTAAATAACGCGAAATATAATAGAACTATCTATTTAACGCCGAAACAACGTCTTAGACCTTTTACATGGATCCGAATCAAAGCTAACCCCAAAAATCAGCCACTACTGCTACTAAAACGATTATTCTAACTACATACGACGCAAAAACAATGAAAACTATGCAGAAACTACCGAAATTAACAACCAAACGTTGATGGAGCATTAAAAACAGCTCCAAAAACGCGGAAACATGGCAAAATGTTATAATACTATTCATTTAAGTGCGAAAGAACGTCCGAAACGTATCAAATGGAGGTGGAACTAACAGACCTGCTAAAATCAGCCACTACAGCTACTAAAATCGTTATTCTAACTACGTTCTATGCAGAAACTACCGAAATCAACCACTAAATGTTAGTTGCGGATTAAAAATAGCTTTAAACATACGTAAATAACGCGAAATATAATAGAACTATCTATTTAACGCCGAAACAACGTCTTAGACCTGTTACATGGATCTGAATCAAAGCTAACCCCAAAAATCAGTCACTCCTGCTACTAAAACGATTATTCTAACTACATACGACGCAAAAACAATGAAAACTATGCAGAAACTACCGGAATCAACCACTAAATGTTAGTTGCGCATTAAAAATAGCTTTAAACACACGCGAGTAAGCCAGATGTAGTAAAACTACCTATTTAACTCCTAAACAACGTCTAATACCTATTATATCGAGCTGGATCAAAGCTAACACCAAAAACCAGCCACTCCTGCTACTAAAACGATTATTCTAACTACATACGACGCAAAAACAATGAAAACTATGCAGAAACTAACGAAATTAACAACCAAACGATGATGGAGCATTAAAAACAGCTCCAAAAACGCGGAAACATGGCAAAATGTTATAATACTATTCATTTAAGTGCGAAAGAACGTCCAAAACGTATCAAATGGAGGTGGAACTAACAGAACTGCTAAAATCAGCCACTACGGCTACTAAAATCGTTATTCTAACTACGTTCTATGCAGAAACTACCGAAATCAACTACCAGATGTTAGTTGCGCATTAAAAATAGCCCTAAACATACGTAAATAACGCGAAATATAATAGAACTATCTATTTACCGCCGAAACCACGTCTTAGACCTGTTACATCGATCTGAATCAGAGCTAACCCCAAAAATCAGTCACTCCTGCTACTAAAACGATTATTCTAACTACATACGACGCAAAAACAATGAAAACTATGCAGAAACTACCGAAATTAACAACCAAACGTTGATGGAGCATTAAAAACAGCTCCAAAAACGCGGAAACATGGCAAAATGTTATAATACTATTCATTTAAGTGCGAAAGAACGTCCAAAACGTATCAAATGGAGGTGGAACTAACAGAACTGCTAAAATCAGCCACTACAGCTACTAAAATCGTTATTCTAACTACGTTCTATGCAGAAACTACCGAAATCCACTACCAGATGTTAGTTGCGCATTAAAAATAGCTTTAAACACACGCAACTAAGCCAGATGTAACAACACTGTCTATTTAACTCCTAAACAACGTCTAAGATCTGTTATAAGGAGCTGGATCAAAGCTAACATCAAAAATCAGCCACTACTGCTACTAAAACGATTATTCTAACTACATACGACGCAAAAACAATGAAAACTATGCAGAAACTACCGAAATTAACAACCAAACGTTGATGGAGCATTAAAAACAGCTCCAAAAACGCAGAAACATGGCAAAATGTTATAATACTATTCATTTAAGTGCGAAAGAACGTCCAAAACGTATCAAATGGAGGTGGAACTAACAGAACTGCTAAAATCAGCCACTACGGCTACTAAAATCGTTATTCTAACTACGTTCTATGCAGAAACTACCGAAATCAACTACCAGATGTTAGTTGCGCATTAAAAATAGCCCTAAACATACGTAAATAACGCGAAATATAATAGAACTATCTATTTACCGCCGAAACCACGTCTTAGACCTGTTACATCGATCTGAATCAGAGCTAACCCCAAAAATCAGTCACTCCTGCTACTAAAACGATTATTCTAACTACATACGACGCAAAAACAATGAAAACTATGCAGAAACTACCGAAATTAACAAGCAAACGATGATGGAGCATTAAAAACAGCCCCAAAAAGGCGGAAACATGGCAAAATGTTATAATACTATTCATTTAAGTGCGAAAGAACGTCCGAAACGTATCAAATGGAGGTGGAACTAACAGAACTGCTAAAATCAGCCACTACAGCTACTAAAATCGTTATTCTAACTACGTTCTATGCAGAAACTACCGAAATCAACTACCAGATGTTAGTTGCGCATTAAAAATAGCCCTAAACATACGTAAATAACGCGAAATATAATAGAACTATCTATTTACCGCCGAAACCACGTCTTAGACCTGTTACATCGATCTGAATCAGAGCTAACCCCAAAAATCAGTCACTCCTGCTACTAAAACGATTATTCTAACTACATACGACGCAAAAACAATGAAAACTATGCAGAAACTACCGGAATCAACTACTAAATGTTAGTTGCGTATTAAAAATAGATTTAAACACACGCAAGTAAGCCAGATGTAGTAAAACTACCTATTTAACTCCTAAACAACGTCTAACACCTATTATATCGAGCTGCATCAAAGCAAACACCAAAAATCAGCCACTACTGCTACTAAAACGATTATTCTAACTACATACGACGCAAAAACAATGAAAACTATGCAGAAACTACCGAAATTAACAACGAAACGTTGATGGAGCATTAAAAACAGCTCCAAAAACGCGGAAACATGGCAAAATGTTATAATACTATTCATTTAAGTGCGAAAGAACGTCCAAAACGTATCAAATGGAGGTAGAACTAACAGAACTGCTGAAATCAGCCACTACAGCTACTAAAATCGTTATTCTAACTACGTTCTATGCAGAAACTACCGAAATCAACTACTAAATGTTAGTTGCGCATTAAAAATAGCTTTAAACACACGCGAGTAAGCCAGATGTAGTAAAACTACCTATTTAACTCCTAAACAACGTCTAATGCCTATTACATCGAGCTGGATCAAAGCTAACACCAAAAACCAGCCACTCCTGCTACTAAAACGATTATTCTAACTACATACGACGCAAAAACAATGAAAACTATGCAGAAACTACCGAAATTAACAACCAAACGTTGATGGAGCATTAAAAACAGCTCCAAAAACGCAGAAACATGGCAAAATGTTATAATACTATTCATTTAAGTGCGAAAGAACGTCCAAAACGTATCAAATGGAGGTGGAACTAACAGAACTGCTAAAATCAGCCACTACGGCTACTAAAATCGTTATTCTAACTACGTTCTATCGAAATCAACTACCAGATGTTAGTTGCGCATTAAAAATAGCCCTAAACATACGTAAATAACGCGAAATATAATAGAACTATCTATTTACCGCCGAAACCACGTCTTAGACCTGTTACATCGATCTGAATCAGAGCTAACCCCAAAAATCAGTCACTCCTGCTACTAAAACGATTATTCTAACTACATACGACGCAAAAACAATGAAAACTATGCAGAAACTACCGAAATTAACAAGCAAACGATGATGGAGCATTAAAAACAGCCCCAAAAAGGCGGAATCATGGCAAAATGTTATAATAGTATTCATTTAAGTGCGAAAGAACGTCCAAAACGTATCAAATGGAGGTGGAGCTAACAGAACTGCTAAAATCAGCCACTACGGCTACTAAAATCGTTATTCTAACTACGTTCTATGCAGAAACCACCGAAATCAACTACCAGATGTTAGTTGCGCATTAAAAATAGCTTTATCCATACGTAAGTAACGCGAAATATAATAGAACTATCTATTTAACTCCGAAACAACGTCTTAGACCTGTTACATGGATCTGAATAAAAAGCTAAGCCCAAAAATCAGTCACTCCTGCTACTAAAACGATTATTCCAACTACATACGACGCAAAACCAATGAAAACTATGCAGAAACTACCGAAATTAACAAGCAAACGATGCTGGAGCATTAAAAACAGCTCCAAAAACGCGGAAACATGGCAAAATGTTATAATACTATTCATTTAAGTGCGAAAGAACGTCCAAAACGTATCAAATGGAGGTGGAGCTAACAGAACTGCTAAAATCAGCCACTACAGCTACTAAAATCGTTATTCTAACTACGTTCTATGCAGAAACTACCGAAATCAACTACTAAATGTTAGTTGCGCATTAAAAATAGCTTTAAACATACGTAAATAACGCGAAATATAATAGAACTATCTATTTACCGCCGAAACAACGTCTTAGACCTGTTACATGGATCTGAATCAAAGCTAACCCCAAAAATCAGCCACTCCTGCTAATAAAACGATTATTCTAACTACATACGACGCAAAAACAATGAAAACTATGCAGAAACTACCGAAATTAACAAGCAAACGATGATGGAGCATTAAAAACAGCCCCAAAAAGGCGGAATCGTGGCAAAATGTTATAATAGTATTCATTTAAGTGCGAAAGAACGTCCAAAACGTATCAAATGGAGATGGAACTAACAGAACTGCTAAAATCAGCCACTACAGCTACTAAAATCGTTATTCTAACTACGTTCTATGCAGAAACTACCGAAATCAACCACTAAATGTTAGTTGCGCATTAAAAATAGCTTTAAACACACGCGAGTAAGCCAGCTGTAGTAAAACTACCTATTTAACTCCTAAACAACGTCTAATACCTATTATATCGAGCTGGATCAAAGCTAACACCAAAAACCACTCCTGCTACTAAAACGATTATTCTAACTACATACGACGCAAAAACAATGAAAACTATGCAGAAACTACCGAAATTAACAACCAAACGTTGATGGAGCATTAAAAACAGCTCCAAAAGCGCGGAAACATGGCAAAATGTTATAATACTATTCATTTAAGTGCGAAAGAACGTCCAAAACGTATCAAATGGAGGTGGAACTAACAAAACTGCTAAAATCAGCCACTACAGCTACTAAAATCGTTATTCTAACTACGTTCTATGCAGAAACTACCGAAATCAACTACTAAATGTTAGTTGCGCATTAAAAATAGTTTTAAACACACGCGAGTAAGCCAGATGTAGTAAAACTATCTATTTAACTCCTGAACAACGTCTAATACCTATTATATCGAGCTGGATCAAAGCTAACACCAAAAACCAGCCACTCCTGCTACTAAAACGATTATTCTAACTACATACGACGCAAAAACAATGAAAACTATGCAGAAACTACCGAAATTAACAAGCAAACGATGATGGAGCATTAAAAACAGCCCCAAAAAGGCGGAATCGTGGCAAAATGTTATAATAGTATTCATTTAAGTGCGAAAGAACGTCCAAAACGTATCAAATGGAGATGGAACTAACAGAACTGCTAAAATCAGCCACTACAGCTACTAAAATCGTTATTCTAACTACGTTCTATGCAGAAACTACCGAAATCAACCACTAAATGTTAGTTGCGCATTAAAAATAGCTTTAAACACACGCGAGTAAGCCAGCTGTAGTAAAACTACCTATTTAACTCCTAAACAACGTCTAATACCTATTATATCGAGCTGGATCAAAGCTAACACCAAAAACCACTCCTGCTACTAAAACGATTATTCTAACTACATACGACGCAAAAACAATGAAAACTATGCAGAAACTACCGAAATTAACAACCAAACGTTGATGGAGCATTAAAAACAGCTCCAAAAGCGCGGAAACATGGCAAAATGTTATAATACTATTCATTTAAGTGCGAAAGAACGTCCAAAACGTATCAAATGGAGGTGGAACTAACAAAACTGCTAAAATCAGCCACTACAGCTACTAAAATCGTTATTCTAACTACGTTCTATGCAGAAACTACCGAAATCAACTACTAAATGTTAGTTGCGCATTAAAAATAGCTTTAAACACACGCGAGTAAGCCAGATGTAGTAAAACTACCTATTTAACTCCTAAACAACGTCTAATACCTATTATATCGAGCTGGATCAAAGCAAACACCAGAAATCAGCCACTACTGCTACTAAAACGATTATTCTAACTACATACGACGCAAAAACAATGAAAACTATGCAGAAACTACCGAAATTAACAACCAAACGTTGATGGAGCATTAAAAACAGCTCCAAAAACGCGGAAACATGGCAAAATGTTATAATACTATTCATTTAAGTGCGAAAGAACGTCCAAAACGTATCAAATGGAGGTGGAGCTCACAGAACTGCTAAAATCAGCCACTACAGCTACTAAAATCGTTATTCTAACTACGTTCTATGCAGAAACTACCGAAATCAACTACTAAATGTTAGTTGCGCATTAAAAATAGCTTTAAACATACGTAAATAACGCGAAATATAATAGAACTATCTATTTAACGCCGAAACAACGTCTTCGACCTGTTACATGGATCTGAATCAAAGCTAACACCAAAAATCAGCCACTCCTGCTACTAAAGCGATTATTCTAACTACATACGACGCAAAAGCAATGAAAACTACAGAAACTACCGAAATTAACAAGCAAACGTTGATGGAGCATTTAAAACAGCTCCAAAAACGCGGAAACATGGCAAAATGTTATAATACTATTCATTTAAGTGCGAAAGAACGTCCAAAACAGATCAAATGGAGGTGGAACTAACAGAACTGCTAAAATGAGCCACTACGGCTACTAAAATCGTTATTCTAACTACGTTCTATGCAGAAACTACCGAAATCAACTACCAGATGTTAGTTGCGCATTAAAAATAGCTTTAAACACACGCGAGTAAGCCAGATGTAGTAAAACTATCTATTTAACTCCTAAACAACGTCTAACACCTGTTATATCGAGCTGGATCAAAGCTAACACCAAAAACCAGCCACTCCTGCTACTAAAACGATTATTCTAACTACATACGACGCCAAAACGTATCAAATGGAGGTAGAACTAACAGAACTGCTAAAATCAGCCACTACAGCTACTAAAATCGTTATTCTAACTACGTTCTATGCAGAAACCACCGAAATCAACTACCAGATGTTAGTTGCGCAATAAAAATAGCTTTAAACCTACGTAAATAACGCGAAATATAATAGAACTATCTATTTAACTCCGAAACAACGTCTTAGACCTGTTACATGGATCTGAAGCAAAGCTAAGCCCAAAAATCAGTCACTCCTGCTACTAAAACGATTATTCCAACTACATACGACGCAAAACCAATGAAAACTATGCAGAAACTACCGAAATTAACAACCAAACGTTGATGGAGCATTAAAAACAGCTCCAAAAACGCGGAAACATGGCAAAATGTTATAATACTATTCATTTAAGTGCGAAAGAACGTCCAAAACGTATCAAATGGAGGTGGAGCTCACAGAACTGCTAAAATCAGCCACTACAGCTACTAAAATCGTTATTCTAACTACGTTCTATGCAGAAACTACCGAAATCAACTACTAAATGTTAGTTGCGCATTAAAAATAGCTTTAAACATACGTAAATAACGCGAAATATAATAGAACTATCTATTTAACGCCGAAACAACGTCTTCGACCTGTTACATGGATCTGAATCAAAGCTAACACCAAAAATCAGCCACTCCTGCTACTAAAGCGATTATTCTAACTACATACGACGCAAAAGCAATGAAAACTACAGAAACTACCGAAATTAACAAGCAAACGATGCTGGAGCATTAAAAACAGCTCCAAAAACGCGGAAACATGGCAAAATGTTATAATACTATTCATTTAAGTGCGAAAGAACGTCCAAAACGTATCAAATGGAGGTGGAGCTAACAGAACTGCTAAAATCAGCCACTACGGCTACTAAAATCGTTATTCTAACTACGTTCTATGCAGAAACCACCGAAATCAACTACCAGATGTTAGTTGCGCAATAAAAATAGCTTTAAACCTACGTAAATAACGCGAAATATAATAGAACTATCTATTTAACTCCGAAACAACGTCTTAGACCTGTTACATGGATCTGAATCAAAGCTAAGCCCAAAAATCAGTCACTCCTGCTACTAAAACGATTATTCCAACTACATACGACGCAAAACCAATGAAAACTATGCAGAAACTACCGAAATTAACAACCAAACGTTGATGGAGCATTAAAAACAGCTCCAAAAACGCGGAAACATGGCAAAATGTTATAATACTATTCATTTAAGTGCGAAAGAACGTCCAAAACGTATCAAATGGAGGTGGAGCTCACAGAACTGCTAAAATCAGCCACTACAGCTACTAAAATCGTTATTCTAACTACGTTCTATGCAGAAACTACCGAAATCAACTACTAAATGTTAGTTGCGCATTAAAAATAGCTTTAAACATACGTAAATAACGCGAAATATAATAGAACTATCTATTTAACGCCGAAACAATGTCTTCGACCTGTTACATGGATCTGGATCAAAGCTAACACCAAAAATCAGCCACTCCTGCTACTAAAACGATTATTCTAACTACATACGACGCAAAAACAATGAAAACTATGCAGAAACTACCGAAATTAACAAGCGAACGATGATGGAGCATTAAAAACAGCCCCAAAAACGCGGAAACATGGCAAAATGTTATAATACTTTCATTTACGTGCGAAAGAACGTCCAAAACCTATCAAATGGAAGTGGAACTAACAGAACTGCTAAAATCAGCCACTACGGCTACTAAAATCGTTATTCTAACTACGTTCTATGCAGAAACTACCGAAATCAACTACCAGATGTTAGTAGCGCATTAAAAATAGCTTTAAACATACGTAAGTAACGCGAAATATAATAGAACTATCTATTTAACGCCGAAACAACGTCTTCGACCTGTTACATGGATCTGAATCAAAGCTAACACCAAAAATCAGCCACTCCTGCTACTAAAACGATTATTCCAACTACATACGACGCAAAACCAATGAAAACTATGCAGAAACTACCGAAATTAACAACCAAACGTTGATGGAGCATTAAAAACAGCTCCAAAAACGCGGAAACATGGCAAAATGTTATAATACTATTCATTTAAGTGCGAAAGAACGTCCAAAACGTATCAAATGGAGGTGGAACTAACAGAACTGCTAAAATCAGCCACTACAGCTACTAAAATCGTTATTCTAACTACGTTCTATGCAGAAACTACCGAAATCAACCACTAAATGTTAGTTGCGCATTAAAAATAGCTTTAAACATACGTAAATAACGCGAAATATAATAGAACTATCTATTTAACGCCGAAATAACGTCTTAGACCTGTTACATGGATCTGAATCAAAGCTAACCCCAAAAATCAGTCACTCCTGCTACTAAAACGATTATTCTAACTACATACGACGCAAAAACAATGAAAACTATGCAGAAACTACCGAAATTAACAAGCAAACGATGATGGAGCATTAAAAACAGCCCCAAAAAGGCGGAATCGTGGCAAAATGTTATAATAGTATTCATTTAAGTGCGAAAGAACGTCCAAAACGTATCAAATGGAGGTGGAACTAACAGAACTGGTAAAATCAGCCACTACGGCTACTAAAATCGTTATTCTAACTACGTTCTATGCAGAAACTACCGAAATCAACTACCAGATGTTAGTTGCGCATTAAAAATAGCTTTAAACCTACGTAAATAACGCGAAATATAATAGAACTATCTATTTAACGCCGAAACAACGTCTTAGACCTGTTACATGGATCTGAATCAAAGCTAACCCCAAAAATCAGTCACTCCTGCTACTAAAACGATTATTCTAACTACATACGACGCAAAAACAATGAAAACTATGCAGAAACTACCGAAATTAACAACCAAACGTTGATGGAGCATTAAAAACAGCTCCAAAAACGCGGAAACATGGCAAAATGTTATAATACTATTCATTTAAGTGCGAAAGAACGTCCAAAACGTATCAAATGGAGGTGGAACTAACAGAACTGCTAAAATCAGCCACTACAGCTACTAAAATCGTTATTCTAACTACGTTCTATGCAGAAACTACCGAAATCAACTACCAGATGTTAGTTGCGCATTAAAAATAGTTTTAAACACACGCGAGTAAGCCAGATGTAGTAAAACTGCCTATTCAACTCCTAAACAACGTCTAATACCTATTATATCGAGCTGGATCAAAGCTAAGACCAAAAACCAGCCACTCCTGCTACTAAAACGATTATTCTAACTACATACGACGCAAAAACAATGAAAACTATGCAGAAACTACCGGAATCGACTACTAAATGTTAGTTGCGCATTAAAAATAGCTTTAAACACACGCGAGTAAGCCAGATGTAGTAAAACTATCTATTTAACTCCTAAACAACATCTAATACCTATTATATCGAGCGGGATCAAAGCTAACACCAAAAACCAGCCACTCCTGCTACTAAAACGATTATTCTAACTACATACGACGCAAAAACAATGAAAACTATGCAGAAACTACCGAAATTAACAACCAAACGTTGATGGAGCATTAAAAACAGCTCCAAAAACGCAGAAACATGGCAAAATGTTATAATTCTATTCATTTAAGTGCGAAAGAACGTCCAAAACGTATCAAATGGAGGTGGAACTAACAGAACTGCTAAAATCAGCCACTACGGCTACTAAAATCGTTATTCTAACTACGTTCTATCGAAATCAACTACCAGATGTTAGTTGCGCATTAAAAATAGCCCTAAACATACGTAAATAACGCGAAATATAATAGAACTATCTATTTACCGCCGAAACCACGTCTTAGACCTGTTACATCGATCTGAATCAGAGCTAACCCCAAAAATCAGTCACTCCTGCTACTAAAACGATTATTCTAACTACATACGACGCAAAAACAATGAAAACTATGCAGAAACTACCGAAATTAACAAGCAAACGATGATGGAGCATTAAAAACAGCCCCAAAAAGGCGGAAACATGGCAAAATGTTATAATACTATTCATTTAAGTGCGAAAGAACGTCCGAAACGTATCAAATGGAGGTGGAACTAACAGAACTGCTAAAATCAGCCACTACAGCTACTAAAATCGTTATTCTAACTACGTTCTATGCAGAAACTACCGAAATCAACCACTAAATGTTAGTTGCGGATTAAAAATAGCTTTAAACATACGTAAATAACGCGAAATATAATAGAACTATCTATTTAACGCCGAAACAACGTCTTAGACCTGTTACATGAATCTGAATCAAAGCTAACCCCAAAAATCAGTCACTCCTGCTACTAAAACGATTATTCTAACTACATACGACGCAAAAACAATGAAAACTATGCAGAAACTACCGGAATCAACCACTAAATGTTAGTTGCGCATTAAAAATAGCTTTAAACACACGCGAGTAAGCCAGATGTAGTAAAACTACCTATTTAACTCCTAAACAACGTCTAATACCTATTATATCGAGCTGGATCAAAGCTAACACCAAAAACCAGCCACTCCTGCTACTAAAACGATTATTCTAACTACATACGACGCAAAAACAATGAAAACTATGCAGAAACTACCGAAATTAACAACCAAACGATGATGGAGCATTAAAAACAGCTCCAAAAACGCGGAAACATGGCAAAATGTTATAATACTATTCATTTAAGTGCGAAAGAACGTCCAAAACGTATCAAATGGAGGTGGAACTAACAGAACTGCTAAAATCAGCCACTACGGCTACTAAAATCGTTATTCTAACTACGTTCTATGCAGAAACTACCGAAATCAACTACCAGATGTTAGTTGCGCATTAAAAATAGCCCTAAACATACGTAAATAACGCGAAATATAATAGAACTATCTATTTACCGCCGAAACCACGTCTTAGACCTGTTACATCGATCTGAATCAGAGCTAACCCCAAAAATCAGTCACTCCTGCTACTAAAACGATTATTCTAACTACATACGACGCAAAAACAATGAAAACTATGCAGAAACTACCGGAATCAACTACTAAATGTTAGTTGCGTATTAAAAATAGATTTAAACACACGCAAGTAAGCCAGATGTAGTAAAACTACCTATTTAACTCCTAAACAACGTCTAACACCTATTACATCGAGCTGGATCAAAGCTAACACCAAAAACCAGCCACTCCTGCTACTAAAACGATTATTCTAACTACATACGACGCAAAAATAATGAAAACTATGCAGAAACTACCGTAATTAACAACCAAACGTTGATGGAGCATTAAAACCAGCTCCAAAAACGCGGAAACATGGCAAAATGTTATAATACTATTCATTTAAGTGCGAAAGAACGTCCAAAACGTATCAAATGGAGGTGGAACTAACAGAACTGCTAAAATCAGCCACTACAGCTACTAAAATCGTTATTCTAACTACGTTCTATGCAGAAACTACCGAAATCAACTACTAAATGTTAGTTGCGCATTAAAAATAGCTTTAAACACACGCGAGTAAGCCAGATGTAGTAAAACTATCTATTTAACTCCTAAACAACGTCTAATACCTATTACATCGAGCTGGATCAAAGCTAACACCAAAAACCAGCCACTCCTGCTACTAAAACGATTATTCTAACTACATACGACGCAAAAACAATGAAAACTATGCAGAAACTACCGAAATTAAGAAGCAAACGATGATGGAGCATTAAAAACAGCCCCAAAAAGGCGGAAACATGGCAAAATGTTATAATACTATTCATTTAAGTGCGAAAGAACGTCCGAAACGTATCAAATGGAGGTGGAACTAACAGAACTGCTAAAATCAGCCACTACAGCTACTAAAATCGTTATTCTAACTACGTTCTATGCAGAAACTACCGAAATCAACTACCAGAAGTTAGTTGTGCATTAAAAATAGCTTTAAACATACGTAAATAACGCGAAATATAATAGAACTATCTATTTAACGCCGAAACAACGTCTTAGACCTGTTACATGGATCTGAATCAAAGCTAACCCCAAAAATCAGTCACTCCTGCTACTAAAACGATTATTCTAACTACATACGACGCAAAAACAATGAAAACTATGCAGAAACTACCGAAATTAACAAGCAAACGATGATGGAGCATTAAAAACAGCTCCAAAAACACGGAAACATGGCAAAATGTTATAATACTATTCATTTAAGTGCGAAAGAACGTCCAAAACGTATCAAATGGAGGTGGAACTAACAGAACTGCTGCAATCAGCCACTACAGCTACTAAAATCGTTATTCTAACTACGTTCTATGCAGAAACTACCGAAATCAACTACCAGATGTTAGTTGCGCATTAAAAATAGCTTTAAACATACGTAAGTAACGCGAAATATAATAGAACTATCTATTTAACGCCGAAACAACGTCTTAGACCTGTTACATGGATCTGAATCAAAGCTAACCCCAAAAATCAGTCACTCCTGCTACTAAAACGATTATTCTAACTACATACGACGCAAAAACAATGAAAACTATGCAGAAACTACCGAAATTAACAACCAAACGATGATGGAGCATTAGAAACAGCTCCAAAGACGCGGAAACATGGCAAAATGTTATAATACTATTCATTTAAGTGCGAAAGAACGTCCAAAACGTATCAAATGGAGGTGGAACTAACAGAACTGCTAAAATCAGCCACTACAGCTACTAAAATCGTTATTCTAACTACGTTCTATGCAGAAACTACGGAAATCAACTACCAGATGTTAGTTGCGCATTCAAAATAGCTTTAAACATACGTATATAACGCGAAATATAATAGAACTATCTATTTAACGCCGAAACAACGTCTTAGACCTGTTACATGGATCTGAATCAAAGCTAACCCCAAAAATCAGTCACTCCTGCTACTAAAACGATTATTCTAACTACATACGACGCAAAAACAATGAAAACTATGCCGAAACTACCGAAATTAACAAGCAGACGATGATGGAGCATTAAAAACAGCTCCAAAAACGCGGAAACATGGCAAAATGTTATAATACTATTCATTTAAGTGCGAAAGAACGTCCAAAAAGTATCAAATGGAAGTGGAACTAACAGAACTGCTAAAATCAGCCACTACAGCTACTAAAATCGTTATTCTAACTACGTTCTATGCAGAAACTACGGAAATCAACTACCAGATGTTAGTTGCGCATTAAAAATAGCTTTAAACATACGTAAATAACGCGGAATATAATAGAACTATCTATTTAACGCCGAAACAAGGTCTTAGACCTGTTACATGGATCTGAATCAAAGCTAACCCCAAAAATCAGTCACTCCTGCTACTAAAACGATTATTCTAACTACATACGACGCAAAAACAATGAAAACTATGCCGAAACTACCGAAATTAACAAGCAAACGATGATGGAGCATTGAAAACAGCTCCAAAAACGCGGAAACATGGCAAAATGATATAATACTATTCATTTAAGTGTGAAAGAACGTCCAAAACGTATCAAATGGAGGTGGAACTAACAGAACTGCTAAAATCAGCCACTACAGCTACTAAAATCGTTATTCTAACTACGTTCTATGCAAAAAATACCGAAATCAACTACTAAATGTTAGTTGCGCATTAAAAATAGCTTTAAACATACGTAAATAACGCGAAATATAATAGAACTATCTATTTAACGCCGAAACAAGGTCTTAGACCTGTTACATGGATCTGAATCAAAGCTAACCCCAAAAATCAGTCACTCCTGCTACTAAAACGATTATTCTAACTACATACGACGCAAAAACAATGAAAACTATGCAGAAACTACCGAAATTAACAACCAAACGTTGATGGAGCATTAAAAACAGCTCGAAAAACGCGGAAACATGCAAAATGTTATAATACTATTCATTTAAGTGCGAAAGAACGTCCAAAACGTATCAAATGGAGGTGGAACTAACAGAACTGCTAAAATCAGCCACTACAGCTACTAAAATCGTTATTCTAACTACGTTCTATGCAAAAAATACCGAAATCAACTACTAAATGTTAGTTGCGCATTAAAAATAGCTTTAAACATACGTAAATAACGCGAAATATAATACAACTATCTATTTAACGCCGAAACAAGGTCTTAGACCTGTTACTTGGATCTGAATCAAAGCTAACCCCAAAAATCATTCACTCCTGCTACTAAAACGATTATTCTAACTACATACGACGCAAAAACAATGAAAACTATGCCGAAACTACCGAAATTAACAAGCAAACGATGATGGAGCATTAAAAACAGCTCCAAAAACGCGGAAACATGGCAAAATGTTATAATACTATTCATTTAAGGGTGAAAGAACGTCCAAAACGTATCAAATGGAGGTGGAGCTAACAGAACTGCTAAAATCAGCTACTACAGCTACTAAAGTCCTTATTCTAACTACGTTCTATGCAGAAACTACCGAAATCAACTACCAGAAGTTAGTTGTGCATTAAAAATAGCTTTAAACATACGTATATAACGCGAAATATAATAGAACTATCTATTTAACGCCGAAACAACGTCTTAGACCTGTTACATGGATCTGAATCAAAGCTAACCCCAAAAATCAGTCACTCCTGCTACTAAAACGATTATTCTAACTACATACGACGCAAAAACAATGAAAACTATGCCGAAACTACCGAAATTAACAAGCAAACGATGATGGAGCATTGAAAACAGCTCCAAAAACGCGGAAACATGGCAAAACGTTATAATACTATTCATTTAAGTGCGAAACAACGTCCAAAACGTATCAAATGGAGGTGGAGCTAACAGAACTGCTAAAATCAGCCACTACAGCTACTAAAATCATTATTCTAACTACGTTCTATGCAGAAACTACGGAAATCAACTACCAGATGTTAGTTGCGCATTCAAAATAGCTTTAAACATACGTATATAACGCGAAATATAATAGAACTATCTATTTAACGCCGAAACAACGTCTTAGACCTGTTACATGGATCTGAATCAAAGCTAACCCCAAAAATCAGTCACTCCTGCTACTAAAACGATTATTCTAACTACATACGACGCAAAAACAATGAAAACTATGCCGAAACTACCGAAATTAACAAGCAAACGATGATGGAGCATTGAAAACAGCTCCAAAAACGCGGAAACATGGCAAAACGTTATAATACTATTCATTTAAGTGCGAAACAACGTCCAAAACGTATCAAATGGAGGTGGAGCTAACAGAACTGCTAAAATCAGCCACTACAGCTACTAAAATCATTATTCTAACTACGTTCTATGCAGAAACTACGGAAATCAACTACCAGATGTTAGTTGCGCATTCAAAATAGCTTTAAACATACGTATATAACGCGAAATATAATAGAACTATCTATTTAACGCCGAAACAACGTCTTAGACCTGTTACATGGATCTGAATCAAAGCTAACCCCAAAAATCAGTCACTCCTGCTACTAAAACGATTATTCTAACTACATACGACGCAAAAACAATGAAAACTATGCAGAAACTACCGAAATTAACAAGCAAACGATGATGGAGCATTGAAAACAGCTCCAAAAACGCGGAAACATGGCAAAATGTTATAATACTCTTCATTTAAGTGCGAAAGAACGTCCAAAACGTATCAAATGGAGGTGGAACTAACAGAACTGCTAAAATCAGCCACTACAGCTACTAAAATCGTTATTCTAACTACGTTCTATGCAGAAACTACGGAAATCAACTACCAGATGTTAGTTGCGCATTCAAAATAGCTTTAAACATACGTATATAACGCGAAATATAATAGAACTATCTATTTAACGCCGAAACAACGTCTTAGACCTGTTACATGGATCTGAATCAAAGCTAACCCCAAAAATCAGTCACTCCTGCTACTAAAACGATTATTCTAACTACATACGACGCAAAAACAATGAAAACTATGCAGAAACTACCGAAATTAACAAGCAGACGATGATGGAGCATTAAAAACAGCTCCAAAAACGCGGAAACATGGCAAAATGTTATAATACTATTCATTTAAGTGCGAAAGAACGTCCAAAACGTATCAAATGGAGGTGGAACTAACAGAACTGCTAAAATCAGCCACTACAGCTACTAAAATCGTTATTCTAACTACGTTCTATGCAAAAAATACCGAAATCAACTACTAAATGTTAGTTGCGCATTAAAAATAGCTTTAAACATACGTAAATAACGCGAAATATAATAGAACTATCTATTTAACGCCGAAACAAGGTCTTAGACCTGTTACTTGGATCTGAATCAAAGCTAACCCCAAAAATCAGTCACTCCTGCTACTAAAACGATTATTCTAACTACATACGACGCAAAAACAATGAAAACTATGCCGAAACTACCGAAATTAACAAGCAAACGATGATGGAGCATTAAAAACAGCTCCAAAAACGCGGAAACATGGCAAAATGTTATAATACTATTCATTTAAGGGTGAAAGAACGTCCAAAACGTATCAAATGGAGGTGGAGCTAACAGAACTGCTAAAATCAGGTACTACAGCTACTAAAGTCCTTATTCTAACTACGTTCTATGCAGAAACTACCGAAATCAACTACCAGAAGTTAGTTGTGCATTAAAAATAGCTTTAAACATACGTATATAACGCGAAATATAATAGAACTATCTATTTAACGCCGAAACAACGTCTTAGACCTGTTACATGGATCTGAATCAAAGCTAACCCCAAAAATCAGTCACTCCTGCTACTAAAACGATTATTCTAACTACATACGACGCAAAAACAATGAAAACTATGCAGAAACTACCGAAATTAACAAGCAAACGATGATGGAGCATTGAAAACAGCTCCAAAAACGCGGAAACATGGCAAAACGTTATAATACTATTCATTTAAGTGCGAAACAACGTCCAAAACGTATCAAATGGAGGTGGAGCTAACAGAACTGCTAAAATCAGCCACTACAGCTACTAAAATCGTTATTCTAACTACGTTCTATGCAGAAACTACGGAAATCAACTACCAGATGTTAGTTGCGCATTAAAAATAGCTTTAAACATACGTATATAAGCGAAATATAATAGAACTATCTATTTAACGCCGAAACAACGTCTTAGACCTGTTACATGGATCTGAATCAAAGCTAACCCCAAAAATCAGTCACTCCTGCTACTAAAACGATTATTCTAACTACATACGACGCAAAAACAATGAAAACTATGCCGAAACTACCGAAATTAACAAGCAAACGATGATGGAGCATTGAAAACAGCTCCAAAAACGCGGAAACATGGCAAAATGTTATAATACTATTCATTTAAGTGCGAAAGAACGTCCAAAACGTATCAAATGGAGGTGGAGCTAACAGAACTGCTAAAATCAGCCACTACAGCTACTAAAATCGTTATTCTAACTACGTTCTATGCAGAAACTACGGAAATCAACTACCAGATGTTAGTTGCGCATTCAAAATAGCTTTAAACATACGTATATAACGCGAAATATAATAGAACTATCTATTTAACGCCGAAACAACGTCTTAGACCTGTTACATGGATCTGAATCAAAGCTAACCCCAAAAATCAGTCACTCCTGCTACTAAAACGATTATTCTAACTACATACGACGCAAAAACAATGAAAACTATGCCGAAACTACCGAAATTAACAAGCAGACGATGATGGAGCATTAAAAACAGCTCCAAAAACGCGGAAACATGGCAAAATGTTATAATACTATTCATTTAAGTGCGAAAGAACGTCCAAAACGTATCAAATGGAGGTGGAACTAACAGAACTGCTAAAATCAGCCACTACAGCTACTAAAATCGTTATTCTAACTACGTTCTATGCAAAAAATACCGAAATCAACTACTAAATGTTAGTTGCGCATTAAAAATAGCTTTAAACATACGTAAATAACGCGAAATATAATAGAACTATCTATTTAACGCCGAAACAAGGTCTTAGACCTGTTACTTGGATCTGAATCAAAGCTAACCCCAAAAATCAGTCACTCCTGCTACTAAAACGATTATTCTAACTACATACGACGCAAAAACAATGAAAACTATGCCGAAACTACCGAAATTAACAAGCAAACGATGATGGAGCATTAAAAACAGCCCCAAAAAGGCGGAATCATGGCAAAATGTTATAATAGTATTCATTTAAGTGCGAAAGAACGTCCAAAACGTATCAAATGGAGGTGGAACTAACAGAACTGCTAAAATCAGCCACTACAGCTACTAAAATCGTTATTCTAACTACGTTCTATGCAGAAACTACCGAAATCAACCACTAAATGTTAGTTGCGCATTAAAAATAGCTTTAAACATACGTAAATAACGCGAAATATAATAGAACTATCTATTTAACGCCGAAACAACGTCTTAGACCTGTTACATGGATCTGAATCAAAGCTAACCCCAAAAATCAGTCACTCCTGCTACTAAAACGATTATTCTAACTACATACGACGCAAAAACAATGAAAACTATGCAGAAACTACCGAAATTAACAAGCAAACGATGATGGAGCATTAAAAACAGCCCCAAAAAGGCGGAATCGTGGCAAAATGTTATAATAGTATTCATTTAAGTGCGAAAGAACGTCCAAAACGTATCAAATGGAGGTGGAACTAACAGAACTGGTAAAATCAGCCACTACGGCTACTAAAATCGTTATTCTAACTACGTTCTATGCAGAAACTACCGAAATCAACTACCAGATGTTAGTTGCGCATTAAAAATAGCTTTAAACCTACGTAAATAACGCGAAATATAATAGAACTATCTATTTAACGCCGAAACAACGTCTTAGACCTGTTACATGGATCTGAATCAAAGCTAACCCCAAAAATCAGTCACTCCTGCTACTAAAACGATTATTCTAACTACATACGACGCAAAAACAATGAAAACTATGCAGAAACTACCGAAATTAACAAGCAAACGATGATGGAGCATTAAAAACAGCCCCAAAAAGGCGGAATCGTGGCAAAATGTTATAATAGTATTCATTTAAGTGCGAAAGAACGTCCACAACGTATCAAATGGAGGTGGAACTAACAGAACTGGTAAAATCAGCCACTACGGCTACTAAAATCGTTATTCTAACTACGTTCTATGCAGAAACTACCGAAATCAACTACCAGATGTTAGTTGCGCATTAAAAATAGCTTTAAACCTACGTAAATAACGCGAAATATAATAGAACTATCTATTTACCGCCGAAACCACGTCTTAGACCTGTTACATCGATCTGAATCAGAGCTAACCCCAAAAATCAGTCACTCCTGCTACTAAAACGATTATTCTAACTACATACGACGCAAAAACAATGAAAACTATGCAGAAACTACCGGAATCAACTACTAAATGTTAGTTGCGTATTAAAAATAGATTTAAACACACGCAAGTAAGCCAGATGTAGTAAAACTACCTATTTAACTCCTAAACAACGTCTAACACCTATTATATCGAGCTGCATCAAAGCAAACACCAAAAATCAGCCACTACTGCTACTAAAACGATTATTCTAACTACATACGACGCAAAAACAATGAAAACTATGCAGAAACTACCGAAATTAACAACGAAACGTTGATGGAGCATTAAAAACAGCTCCAAAAACGCGGAAACATGGCAAAATGTTATAATACTATTCATTTAAGTGCGAAAGAACGTCCAAAACGTATCAAATGGAGGTGGAACTAACAGAACTGCTAAAATCAGCCACTACAGCTACTAAAATCGTTATTCTAACTACGTTCTATGCAGAAACTACCGAAATCAACTACTAAATGTTAGTTGCGCATTAAAAATAGTTTTAAACACACGCGAGTAAGCCAGATGTAGTAAAACTATCTATTTAACTCCTAAACAACGTCTAATACCTATTATATCGAGCTGGATCAAAGCTAACACCAAAAACCAGCCACTCCTGCTACTAAAACGATTATTCTAACTACATACGACGCAAAAACAATGAAAACTATGCAGAAACTACCGAAATTAACAACCAAACGTTGATGGAGCATTAAAAACAGCTCCAAAAACGCGGAAACATGGCAAAATGTTATAATACTATTCATTTAAGTGCGAAAGAACGTCCAAAACGTATCAAATGGAGGTGGAACTAACAGAACTGCTAAAATCAGCCACTACAGCTACTAAAATCGTTATTCTAACTACGTTCTATGCAGAAACTACCGAAATCAACTACCAGATGTTAGTTGCGCATTAAAAATAGCTTTAAACCTACGTAAATAACGCGAAATATAATAGAACTATCTATTTAACGCCGAAACAACGTCTTAGACCTGTTACATGGATCTGAATCAAAGCTAACCCCAAAAATCAGTCACTCCTGCTACTAAAACGATTATTCTAACTACATACGACGCAAAAACAATGAAAACTATGCAGAAACTACCGAAATTAACAAGCAAACGATGATGGAGCATTAAAAACAGCCCCAAAAAGGCGGAATCATGGCAAAATGTTATAATAGTATTCATTTAAGTGCGAAAGAACGTCCAAAACGTATCAAATGGAGGTGGAACTAACAGAACTGCTAAAATCAGCCACTACAGCTACTAAAATCGTTATTCTAACTACGTTCTATGCAGAAACTACCGAAATCAACCACTAAATGTTAGTTGCGCATTAAAAATAGCTTTAAACATACGTAAATAACGCGAAATATAATAGAACTATCTATTTAACGCCGAAACAACGTCCTAGACCTGTTACATGGATCTGAATCAAAGCTAACCCCAAAAATCAGTCACTCCTGCTACTAAAACGATTATTCTAACTACATACGACGCAAAAACAATGAAAACTATGCAGAAACTACCGAAATTAACAACCAAACGTTGATGGAGCATTAAAAACAGCTCCAAAAACGCGGAAACATGGCAAAATGTTATAATACTATTCATTTAAGTGCGAAAGAACGTCCAAAACGTATCAAATGGAGGTGGAACTAACAGAACTGCTAAAATCAGCCACTACAGCTACTAAAATCGTTATTCTAACTACGTTCTATGCAGAAACTACCGAAATCAACCACTAAATGTTAGTTGCGCATTAAAAATAGCTTTAAACATACGTAAATAACGCGAAATATAATAGAACTATCTATTTAACGCCGAAACAACGTCTTAGACCTGTTACATGGATCTGAATCAAAGCTAACCCCAAAAATCAGTCACTCCTGCTACTAAAACGATTATTCTAACTACATACGACGCAAAAACAATGAAAACTATGCAGAAACTACCGAAATTAACAAGCAAACGATGATGGAGCATTAAAAACAGCCCCAAAAAGGCGGAATCGTGGCAAAATGTTATAATAGTATTCATTTAAGTGCGAAAGAACGTCCAAAACGTATCAAATGGAGGTGGAACTAACAGAACTGGTAAAATCAGCCACTACGGCTACTAAAATCGTTATTCTAACTACGTTCTATGCAGAAACTACCGAAATCAACTACCAGATGTTAGTTGCGCATTAAAAATAGCTTTAAACCTACGTAAATAACGCGAAATATAATAGAACTATCTATTTAACGCCGAAACAACGTCTTAGACCTGTTACATGGATCTGAATCAAAGCTAACCCCAAAAATCAGTCACTCCTGCTACTAAAACGATTATTCTAACTACATACGACGCAAAAACAATGAAAACTATGCAGAAACTACCGAAATTAACAACCAAACGTTGATGGAGCATTAAAAACAGCTCCAAAAACGCGGAAACATGGCAAAATGTTATAATACTATTCATTTAAGTGCGAAAGAACGTCCAAAACGTATCAAATGGAGGTGGAACTAACAGAACTGCTAAAATCAGCCACTACAGCTACTAAAATCGTTATTCTAACTACGTTCTATGCAGAAACTACCGAAATCAACTACTAAATGTTAGTTGCGCATTAAAAATAGTTTTAAACACACGCGAGTAAGCCAGATGTAGTAAAACTATCTATTTAACTCCTAAACAACGTCTAATACCTATTATATCGAGCTGGATCAAAGCTAACACCAAAAACCAGCCACTCCTGCTACTAAAACGATTATTCTAACTACATACGACGCAAAAACAATGAAAACTATGCAGAAACTACCGAAATTAACAACCAAACGTTGATGGAGCATTAAAAACAGCTCCAAAAACGCGGAAACATGGCAAAATGTTATAATACTATTCATTTAAGTGCGAAAGAACGTCCAAAACGTATCAAATGGAGGTGGAACTAACAGAACTGCTAAAATCAGCCACTACAGCTACTAAAATCGTTATTCTAACTACGTTCTATGCAGAAACTACCGAAATCAACTACTAAATGTTAGTTGCGCATTAAAAATAGCTTTAAACCTACGTAAATAACGCGAAATATAATAGAACTATCTATTTAACGCCGAAACAACGTCTTAGACCTGTTACATGGATCTGAATCAAAGCTAACCCCAAAAATCAGTCACTCCTGCTACTAAAACGATTATTCTAACTACATACGACGCAAAAACAATGAAAACTATGCAGAAACTACCGAAATTAACAAGCAAACGATGATGGAGCATTAAAAACAGCCCCAAAAAGGCGGAATCATGGCAAAATGTTATAATAGTATTCATTTAAGTGCGAAAGAACGTCCAAAACGTATCAAATGGAGGTGGAACTAACAGAACTGCTAAAATCAGCCACTACAGCTACTAAAATCGTTATTCTAACTACGTTCTATGCAGAAACTACCGAAATCAACCACTAAATGTTAGTTGCGCATTAAAAATAGCTTTAAACATACGTAAATAACGCGAAATATAATAGAACTATCTATTTAACGCCGAAACAACGTCTTAGACCTGTTACATGGATCTGAATCAAAGCTAACCCCAAAAATCAGTCACTCCTGCTACTAAAACGATTATTCTAACTACATACGACGCAAAAACAATGAAAACTATGCAGAAACTACCGAAATTAACAACCAAACGTTGATGGAGCATTAAAAACAGCTCCAAAAACGCGGAAACATGGCAAAATGTTATAATACTATTCATTTAAGTGCGAAAGAACGTCCAAAACGTATCAAATGGAGGTGGAACTAACAGAACTGCTAAAATCAGCCACTACAGCTACTAAAATCGTTATTCTAACTACGTTCTATGCAGAAACTACCGAAATCAACCACTAAATGTTAGTTGCGCATTAAAAATAGCTTTAAACACACGCGAGTAAGCCAGATGTAGTAAAACTATCTATTTAACTCCTAAACAACGTCTAATACCTATTATATCGAGCTGGATCAAAGCTAACACCAAAAACCAGCCACTCCTGCTACTAAAACGATTATTCTAACTACATACGACGCAAAAACAATGAAAACTATGCAGAAACTACCGAAATTAACAACCAAACGTTGATGGAGCATTAAAAACAGCTCCAAAAACGCAGAAACATGGCAAAATGTTATAATACTATTCATTTAAGTGCGAAAGTACGTCCAAAACGTATCAAATGGAGGTAGAACTAACAGAACTGCTAAAATCAGCCACTACAGCTACTAAAATCGTTATTCTAACTACGTTCTATGCAGAAACTACCGAAATCAACTACCAGATGTTAGTTGCGCATTAAAAATAGTTTTAAACACACGCGAGTAAGCCAGATGTAGTAAAACTATCTATTTAACTCCTAAACAACATCTAATACCTATTATATCGAGCGGGATCAAAGCTAACACCAAAAACCAGCCACTCCTGCTACTAAAACGATTATTCTAACTACATACGACGCAAAAACAATGAAAACTATGCAGAAACTACCGGAATCAACCACTAAATGTTAGTTGCGCATTAAAAATAGCTTTAAACACACGCGAGTAAGCCAGATGTAGTAAAACTATCTATTTAACTCCTAAACAACGTCTAATACCTATTATATCGAGCTGGATCAAAGCTAACACCAAAAAACCAGCCACTCCTGCTACTAAAACGATTATTCTAACTACATACGACGCAAAAACAATGAAAACTATGCAGAAACTACCGAAATTAACAACCAAACGATGATGGAGCATTAAAAACAGCTCCAAAAACGCGGAAACATGGCAAAATGTTATAATACTATTCATTTAAGTGCGAAAGAACGTCCAAAACGTATCAAATGGAGGTGGAACTAACAGAACTGCTAAAATCAGCCACTACAGCTACTAAAATCGTTATTCTAACTACGTTCTATGCAGAAACTACCGAAATCAACTACCAGATGTTAGTTGCGCATTAAAAATAGTTTTAAACACACGCGAGTAAGCCAGATGTAGTAAAACTATCTATTTAACTCCTAAACAACATCTAATACCTATTATATCGAGCGGGATCAAAGCTAACACCAAAAACCAGCCACTCCTGCTACTAAAACGATTATTCTAACTACATACGACGCAAAAACAATGAAAACTATGCAGAAACTACCGAAATCAACCACTAAATGTTAGTTGCGCATTAAAAATAGCCCTAAACACACGCGAGTAAGCCAGATGTAGTAAAACTATCTATTTAACTCCTAAACAACGTCTAATACCTATCACATCGAGCTGGATCAAAGCTAACACCAAAAACCAGCCACTCCTGCTACTAAAACGATTATTCTAACTACATACGACGCAAAAACAATGAAAACTATGCAGAAACTACCGAAATTAACAACCAAACGTTGATGGAGCATTAAAAACAGCTCCAAAAACGCGGAAACATGGCAAAATGTTATAATACTATTCATTTAAGTGCGAAAGAACGTCCAAAACGTATCAAATGGAGGTGGAACTAACAGAACTGCTAAAATCAGCCACTACAGCTACTAAAATCGTTATTCTAACTACGTTCTATGCAGAAACTACCGAAATCAACTACCAGATGTTAGTTGCGCATTAAAAATAGCTTTAAACCTACGTAAATAACGCGAAATATAATAGAACTATCTATTTACCGCCGAAACCACGTCTTAGACCTGTTACATCGATCTGAATCAGAGCTAACCCCAAAAATCAGTCACTCCTGCTACTAAAACGATTATTCTAACTACATACGACGCAAAAACAATGAAAACTATGCAGAAACTACCGGAATCAACTACTAAATGTTAGTTGCGTATTAAAAATAGATTTAAACACACGCAAGTAAGCCAGATGTAGTAAAACTACCTATTTAACTCCTAAACAACGTCTAACACCTATTATATCGAGCTGCATCAAAGCAAACACCAAAAATCAGCCACTACTGCTACTAAAACGATTATTCTAACTACATACGACGCAAAAACAATGAAAACTATGCAGAAACTACCGAAATTAACAACGAAACGTTGATGGAGCATTAAAAACAGCTCCAAAAACGCGGAAACATGGCAAAATGTTATAATACTATTCATTTAAGTGCGAAAGAACGTCCAAAACGTATCAAATGGAGGTGGAACTAACAGAACTGCTAAAATCAGCCACTACAGCTACTAAAATCGTTATTCTAACTACGTTCTATGCAGAAACTACCGAAATCAACTACTAAATGTTAGTTGCGCATTAAAAATAGTTTTAAACACACGCGAGTAAGCCAGATGTAGTAAAACTATCTATTTAACTCCTAAACAACGTCTAATACCTATTATATCGAGCTGGATCAAAGCTAACACCAAAAACCAGCCACTCCTGCTACTAAAACGATTATTCTAACTACATACGACGCAAAAACAATGAAAACTATGCAGAAACTACCGAAATTAACAACCAAACGTTGATGGAGCATTAAAAACAGCTCCAAAAACGCGGAAACATGGCAAAATGTTATAATACTATTCATTTAAGTGCGAAAGAACGTCCAAAACGTATCAAATGGAGGTGGAACTAACAGAACTGCTAAAATCAGCCACTACAGCTACTAAAATCGTTATTCTAACTACGTTCTATGCAGAAACTACCGAAATCAACTACCAGATGTTAGTTGCGCATTAAAAATAGCTTTAAACCTACGTAAATAACGCGAAATATAATAGAACTATCTATTTAACGCCGAAACAACGTCTTAGACCTGTTACATGGATCTGAATCAAAGCTAACCCCAAAAATCAGTCACTCCTGCTACTAAAACGATTATTCTAACTACATACGACGCAAAAACAATGAAAACTATGCAGAAACTACCGAAATTAACAAGCAAACGATGATGGAGCATTAAAAACAGCCCCAAAAAGGCGGAATCATGGCAAAATGTTATAATAGTATTCATTTAAGTGCGAAAGAACGTCCAAAACGTATCAAATGGAGGTGGAACTAACAGAACTGCTAAAATCAGCCACTACAGCTACTAAAATCGTTATTCTAACTACGTTCTATGCAGAAACTACCGAAATCAACCACTAAATGTTAGTTGCGCATTAAAAATAGCTTTAAACATACGTAAATAACGCGAAATATAATAGAACTATCTATTTAACGCCGAAACAACGTCTTAGACCTGTTACATGGATCTGAATCAAAGCTAACCCCAAAAATCAGTCACTCCTGCTACTAAAACGATTATTCTAACTACATACGACGCAAAAACAATGAAAACTATGCAGAAACTACCGAAATTAACAACCAAACGTTGATGGAGCATTAAAAACAGCTCCAAAAACGCGGAAACATGGCAAAATGTTATAATACTATTCATTTAAGTGCGAAAGAACGTCCAAAACGTATCAAATGGAGGTGGAACTAACAGAACTGCTAAAATCAGCCACTACAGCTACTAAAATCGTTATTCTAACTACGTTCTATGCAGAAACTACCGAAATCAACCACTAAATGTTAGTTGCGCATTAAAAATAGCTTTAAACATACGTAAATAACGCGAAATATAATAGAACTATCTATTTAACGCCGAAACAACGTCTTAGACCTGTTACATGGATCTGAATCAAAGCTAACCCCAAAAATCAGTCACTCCTGCTACTAAAACGATTATTCTAACTACATACGACGCAAAAACAATGAAAACTATGCAGAAACTACCGAAATTAACAAGCAAACGATGATGGAGCATTAAAAACAGCCCCAAAAAGGCGGAATCGTGGCAAAATGTTATAATAGTATTCATTTAAGTGCGAAAGAACGTCCAAAACGTATCAAATGGAGGTGGAACTAACAGAACTGGTAAAATCAGCCACTACGGCTACTAAAATCGTTATTCTAACTACGTTCTATGCAGAAACTACCGAAATCAACTACCAGATGTTAGTTGCGCATTAAAAATAGCTTTAAACCTACGTAAATAACGCGAAATATAATAGAACTATCTATTTAACGCCGAAACAACGTCTTAGACCTGTTACATGGATCTGAATCAAAGCTAACCCCAAAAATCAGTCACTCCTGCTACTAAAACGATTATTCTAACTACATACGACGCAAAAACAATGAAAACTATGCAGAAACTACCGAAATTAACAAGCAAACGATGATGGAGCATTAAAAACAGCCCCAAAAAGGCGGAATCGTGGCAAAATGTTATAATAGTATTCATTTAAGTGCGAAAGAACGTCCAAAACGTATCAAATGGAGGTGGAACTAACAGAACTGGTAAAATCAGCCACTACGGCTACTAAAATCGTTATTCTAACTACGTTCTATGCAGAAACTACCGAAATCAACTACCAGATGTTAGTTGCGCATTAAAAATAGCTTTAAACCTACGTAAATAACGCGAAATATAATAGAACTATCTATTTACCGCCGAAACCACGTCTTAGACCTGTTACATCGATCTGAATCAGAGCTAACCCCAAAAATCAGTCACTCCTGCTACTAAAACGATTATTCTAACTACATACGACGCAAAAACAATGAAAACTATGCAGAAACTACCGGAATCAACTACTAAATGTTAGTTGCGTATTAAAAATAGATTTAAACACACGCAAGTAAGCCAGATGTAGTAAAACTACCTATTTAACTCCTAAACAACGTCTAACACCTATTATATCGAGCTGCATCAAAGCAAACACCAAAAATCAGCCACTACTGCTACTAAAACGATTATTCTAACTACATACGACGCAAAAACAATGAAAACTATGCAGAAACTACCGAAATTAACAAGCAAACGATGATGGAGCATTAAAAACAGCCCCAAAAAGGCGGAATCGTGGCAAAATGTTATAATAGTATTCATTTAAGTGCGAAAGAACGTCCAAAACGTATCAAATGGAGGTGGAACTAACAGAACTGCTAAAATCAGCCACTACGGCTACTAAAATCGTTATTCTAACTACGTTCTATGCAGAAACTACCGAAATCAACTACCAGATGTTAGTTGCGCATTAAAAATAGCTTTAAACGTACGTAAATAACGCGAAATATAATAGAACTATCTATTTAACGCCGAAACAACGTCTTAGACCTTTTACATGGATCCGAATCAAAGCTAACCCCAAAAATCAGCCACTACTGCTACTAAAACGATTATTCTAACTACATACGACGCAAAAACAATGAAAACTATGCAGAAACTACCGAAATTAACAACCAAACGTTGATGGAGCATTAAAAACAGCTCCAAAAACGCGGAAACATGGCAAAATGTTATAATACTATTCATTTAAGTGCGAAAGAACGTCCAAAACGTATCAAATGGAGGTGGAACTAACAGAACTGCTAAAATCAGCCACTACAGCTACTAAAATCGTTATTCTAACTACGTTCTATGCAGAAACTACCGAAATCAACCACTAAATGTTAGTTGCGCATTAAAAATAGCTTTAAACATACGTAAATAACGCGAAATATAATAGAACTATCTATTTAACGCCGAAACAACGTCTTAGACCTGTTACATGGATCTGAATCAAAGCTAACCCCAAAAATCAGTCACTCCTGCTACTAAAACGATTATTCTAACTACATACGACGCAAAAACAATGAAAACTATGCAGAAACTACCGAAATTAACAAGCAAACGATGATGGAGCATTAAAAACAGCCCCAAAAAGGCGGAATCGTGGCAAAATGTTATAATAGTATTCATTTAAGTGCGAAAGAACGTCCAAAACGTATCAAATGGAGGTGGAACTAACAGAACTGCTAAAATCAGCCACTACGGCTACTAAAATCGTTATTCTAACTACGTACTAGGCAGAAACTACCGAAATCAACTACCAGATGTTAGTTGCGCATTAAAAATAGCTTTAAACGTACGTAAATAACGCGAAATATAATAGAACTATCTATTTAACGCCGAAACAACGTCTTAGACCTTTTACATGGATCCGAATCAAAGCTAACCCCAAAAATCAGCCACTACTGCTACTAAAACGATTATTCTAACTACATACGACGCAAAAACAATGAAAACTATGCAGAAACTACCGAAATTAACAACCAAACGTTGATGGAGCATTAAAAACAGCTCCAAAAACGCGGAAACATGGCAAAATGTTATAATAGTATTCATTTAAGTGCGAAAGAACGTCCAAAACGTATCAAATGGAGGTGGAACTAACAGAACTGCTAAAATCAGCCACTACAGCTACTAAAATCGTTATTCTAACTACGTTCTATGCAGAAACTACCGAAATCAACTACCAGATGTTAGTTGCGCATTAAAAATAGCTTTAAACCTACGTAAATAACGCGAAATATAATAGAACTTCCTATTTAACGCCGAAACAACGTCTTAGACCTGTTACATGGATCTGAATCAAAGCTAACCCCAAAAATCAGTCACTCCTGCTACTAAAACGATTATTCTAACTACATACGACGCAAAAACAATGAAAACTACGCAGAAACTACCGAAATTAACAAGCAAACGATGATGGAGCATTAAAAACAGCCCCAAAAAGGCGGAATCGTGGCAAAATGTTATAATAGTATTCATTTAAGTGCGAAAGAACGTCCAAAACGTATCAAATGGAGGTGGAACTAACAGAACTGGTAAAATCAGCCACTACGGCTACTAAAATCGTTATTCTAACTACGTTCTATGCAGAAACTACCGAAATCAACTACCAGATGTTAGTTGCGCATTAAAAATAGCTTTAAACCTACGTAAATAACGCGAAATATAATAGAACTATCTATTTAACGCCGAAACAACGTCTTAGACCTGTTACATGGATCTGAATCAAAGCTAACCCCAAAAATCAGTCACTCCTGCTACTAAAACGATTATTCTAACTACATACGACGCAAAAACAATGAAAACTATGCAGAAACTACCGAAATTAACAAGCAAACGATGATGGAGCATTAAAAACAGCCCCAAAAAGGCGGAATCATGGCAAAATGTTATAATAGTACTCATTTAAGTGCGAAAAAACGTCCAAAACGTATCAAATGGAGGTGGAACTAACAGAACTGCTAAAATCAGCCACTACAGCTACTAAAATCGTTATTCTAACTACGTTCTATGCAGAAACTACCGAAATCAACTACTAAATGTTAGTTGCGCATTAAAAATAGCTTTAAACCTACGTAAATAACGCGAAATATAATAGAACTATCTATTTAACGCCGAAACAACGTCTTAGACCTGTTACATGGATCTGAATCAAAGCTAACCCCAAAAATCAGTCACTCCTGCTACTAAAACGATTATTCTAACTACATACGACGCAAAAACAATGAAAACTATGCAGAAACTACCGAAATTAACAAGCAAACGATGATGGAGCATTAAAAACAGCCCCAAAAAGGCGGAATCATGGCAAAATGTTATAATAGTATTCATTTAAGTGCGAAAGAACGTCCAAAACGTATCAAATGGAGGTGGAACTAACAGAACTGCTAAAATCAGCCACTACAGCTACTAAAATCGTTATTCTAACTACGTTCTATGCAGAAACTACCGAAATCAACTACTAAATGTTAGTTGCGCATTAAAAATAGCTTTAAACATACGTAAATAACGCGAAATATAATAGAACTATCTATTTAACGCCGAAACAACGTCTTAGACCTGTTACATGGATCTGAATCAAAGCTTACCCCAAAAATCAGCCACTACTGCTACTAAAACGATTATTCTAACTACATACGACGCAAAAACAATGAAAACTATGCAGAAACTACCGAAATTAACAAGCAAACGATGATGGAGCATTAAAAACAGCCCCAAAAAGGCGGAATCGTGGCAAAATGTTATAATAGTATTCATTTAAGTGCGAAAGAACGTCCAAAACGTATCAAATGGAGGTGGAACTAACAGAACTGCTAAAATCAGCCACTACGGCTACTAAAATCGTTATTCTAACTACGTACTAGGCAGAAACTACCGAAATCAACTACCAGATGTTAGTTGCGCATTAAAAATAGCTTTAAACGTACGTAAATAACGCGAAATATAATAGAACTATCTATTTAACGCCGAAACAACGTCTTAGACCTTTTACATGGATCCGAATCAAAGCTAACCCCAAAAATCAGCCACTACTGCTACTAAAACGATTATTCTAACTACATACGACGCAAAAACAATGAAAACTATGCAGAAACTACCGAAATTAACAACCAAACGTTGATGGAGCATTAAAAACAGCTCCAAAAACGCGGAAACATGGCAAAATGTTATAATACTATTCATTTAAGTGCGAAAGAACGTCCAAAACGTATCAAATGGAGGTGGAACTAACAGAACTGCTAAAATCAGCCACTACAGCTACTAAAATCGTTATTCTAACTACGTTCTATGCAGAAACTACCGAAATCAACTACCAGATGTTAGTTGCGCATTAAAAATAGCTTTAAACCTACGTAAATAACGCGAAATATAATAGAACTTCCTATTTAACGCCGAAACAACGTCTTAGACCTGTTACATGGATCTGAATCAAAGCTAACCCCAAAAATCAGTCACTCCTGCTACTAAAACGATTATTCTAACTACATACGACGCAAAAACAATGAAAACTATGCAGAAACTACCGAAATTAACAAGCAAACGATGATGGAGCATTAAAAACAGCCCCTAAAAGGCGGAATCATGGCAAAATGTTATAATAGTATTCATTTAAGTGCGAAAGAACGTCCAAAACGTATCAAATGGAGGTGGAACTAACAGAACTGCTAAAATCAGCCACTACAGCTACTAAAATCGTTATTCTAACTACGTTCTATGCAGAAACTACCGAAATCAACCACTAAATGTTAGTTGCGCATTAAAAATAGCTTTAAACATACGTAAATAACGCGAAATATAATAGAACTATCTATTTAACGCCGAAACAACGTCTTAGACCTGTTACATGGATCTGAATCAAAGCTAACCCCAAAAATCAGTCACTCCTGCTACTAAAACGATTATTCTAACTACATACGACGCAAAAACAATGAAAACTATGCAGAAACTACCGAAATTAACAACGAAACGTTGATGGAGCATTAAAAACAGCTCCAAAAACGCGGAAACATGGCAAAATGTTATAATACTATTCATTTAAGTGCGAAAGAACGTCCAAAACGTATCAAATGGAGGTGGAACTAACAGAACTGGTAAAATCAGCCACTACAGCTACTAAAATCGTTATTCTAACTACGTTCTATGCAGAAACTACCGAAATCAACTACTAAATGTTAGTTGCGCATTAAAAATAGTTTTAAACACACGCGAGTAAGCCAGATGTAGTAAAACTATCTATTTAACTCCTAAACAACGTCTAATACCTATTATATCGAGCTGGATCAAAGCTAACACCAAAAACCAGCCACTCCTGCTACTAAAACGATTATTCTAACTACATACGACGCAAAAACAATGAAAACTATGCAGAAACTACCGAAATTAACAAGCAAACGATGATGGAGCATTAAAAACAGCCCCAAAAAGGCGGAATCGTGGCAAAATGTTATAATAGTATTCATTTAAGTGCGAAAGAACGTCCAAAACGTATCAAATGGAGGTGGAACTAACAGAACTGGTAAAATCAGCCACTACGGCTACTAAAATCGTTATTCTAACTACGTTCTATGCAGAAACTACCGAAATCAACTACCAGATGTTAGTTGCGCATTAAAAATAGCTTTAAACCTACGTAAATAACGCGAAATATAATAGAACTATCTATTTAACGCCGAAACAACGTCTTAGACCTGTTACATGGATCTGAATCAAAGCTAACCCCAAAAATCAGTCACTCCTGCTACTAAAACGATTATTCTAACTACATACGACGCAAAAACAATGAAAACTATGCAGAAACTACCGAAATTAACAAGCAAACGATGATGGAGCATTAAAAACAGCCCCAAAAAGGCGGAATCATGGCAAAATGTTATAATAGTACTCATTTAAGTGCGAAAGAACGTCCAAAACGTATCAAATGGAGGTGGAACTAACAGAACTGGTAAAATCAGCCACTACAGCTACTAAAATCGTTATTCTAACTACGTTCTATGCAGAAACTACCGAAATCAACTACTAAATGTTAGTTGCGCATTAAAAATAGCTTTAAACATACGTAAATAACGCGAAATATAATAGAACTATCTATTTAACGCCGAAACAACGTCTTAGACCTGTTACATGGATCTGAATCAAAGCTAACCCCAAAAATCAGTCACTCCTGCTACTAAAACGATTATTCTAACTACATACGACGCAAAAACAATGAAAACTATGCAGAAACTACCGAAATTAACAACCAAACGTTGATGGAGCATTAAAAACAGCTCCAAAAACGCGGAAACATGGCAAAATGTTATAATACTATTCATTTAAGTGCGAAAGAACGTCCAAAACGTATCAAATGGAGGTGGAACTAACAGAACTGCTAAAATCAGCCACTACAGCTACTAAAATCGTTATTCTAACTACGTTCTATGCAGAAACTACCGAAATCAACCACTAAATGTTAGTTGCGCATTAAAAATAGCTTTAAACATACGTAAATAACGCGAAATATAATAGAACTATCTATTTAACGCCGAAACAACGTCTTAGACCTGTTACATGGATCTGAATCAAAGCTAACCCCAAAAATCAGTCACTCCTGCTACTAAAACGATTATTCTAACTACATACGACGCAAAAACAATGAAAACTATGCAGAAACTACCGAAATTAACAAGCAAACGATGATGGAGCATTAAAAACAGCCCCAAAAAGGCGGAATCATGGCAAAATGTTATAATAGTATTCATTTAAGTGCGAAAGAACGTCCAAAACGTATCAAATGGAGGTGGAACTAACAGAACTGCTAAAATCAGCCACTACAGCTACTAAAATCGTTATTCTAACTACGTTCTATGCAGAAACTACCGAAATCAACCACTAAATGTTAGTTGCGCATTAAAAATAGCTTTAAACATACGTAAATAACGCGAAATATAATAGAACTATCTATTTAACGCCGAAACAACGTCTTAGACCTGTTACATGGATCTGAATCAAAGCTAACCCCAAAAATCAGTCACTCCTGCTACTAAAACGATTATTCTAACTACATACGACGCAAAAACAATGAAAACTATGCAGAAACTACCGAAATTAACAACCAAACGTTGATGGAGCATTAAAAACAGCTCCAAAAACGCGGAAACATGGCAAAATGTTATAATACTATTCATTTAAGTGCGAAAGAACGTCCAAAACGTATCAAATGGAGGTGGAACTAACAGAACTGCTAAAATCAGCCACTACAGCTACTAAAATCGTTATTCTAACTACGTTCTATGCAGAAACTACCGAAATCAACTACTAAATGTTAGTTGCGCATTAAAAATAGTTTTAAACACACGCGAGTAAGCCAGATGTAGTAAAACTATCTATTTAACTCCTAAACAACGTCTAATACCTATTATATCGAGCTGGATCAAAGCTAACACCAAAAACCAGCCACTCCTGCTACTAAAACGATTATTCTAACTACATACGACGCAAAAACAATGAAAACTATGCAGAAACTACCGAAATTAACAACCAAACGTTGATGGAGCATTAAAAACAGCTCCAAAAACGCGGAAACATGGCAAAATGTTATAATACTATTCATTTAAGTGCGAAAGAACGTCCAAAACGTATCAAATGGAGGTGGAACTAACAGAACTGCTAAAATCAGCCACTACAGCTACTAAAATCGTTATTCTAACTACGTTCTATGCAGAAACTACCGAAATCACTACTAAATGTTAGTTGCGCATTAAAAATAGCTTTAAACCTACGTAAATAACGCGAAATATAATAGAACTATCTATTTAACGCCGAAACAACGTCTTAGACCTGTTACATGGATCTGAATCAAAGCTAACCCCAAAAATCAGTCACTCCTGCTACTAAAACGATTATTCTAACTACATACGACGCAAAAACAATGAAAACTATGCAGAAACTACCGAAATTAACAAGCAAACGATGATGGAGCATTAAAAACAGCCCCAAAAAGGCGGAATCATGGCAAAATGTTATAATAGTATTCATTTAAGTGCGAAAGAACGTCCAAAACGTATCAAATGGAGGTGGAACTAACAGAACTGCTAAAATCAGCCACTACAGCTACTAAAATCGTTATTCTAACTACGTTCTATGCAGAAACTACCGAAATCAACTACCAGATGTTAGTTGCGCATTAAAAATAGCTTTAAACATACGTAAATAACGCGAAATATAATAGAACTATCTATTTAACGCCGAAACAACGTCTTAGACCTGTTACATGGATCTGAATCAAAGCTAACCCCAAAAATCAGTCACTCCTGCTACTAAAACGATTATTCTAACTACATACGACGCAAAAACAATGAAAACTATGCAGAAACTACCGAAATTAACAAGCAAACGATGATGGAGCATTAAAAACAGCCCCAAAAAGGCGGAATCATGGCAAAATGTTATAATAGTATTCATTTAAGTGCGAAAGAACGTCCAAAACGTATCAAATGGAGGTGGAACTAACAGAACTGCTAAAATCAGCCACTACAGCTACTAAAATCGTTATTCTAACTACGTTCTATGCAGAAACTACCGAAATCAACCACTAAATGTTAGTTGCGCATTAAAAATAGCTTTAAACATACGTAAATAACGCGAAATATAATAGAACTATCTATTTAACGCCGAAACAACGTCTTAGACCTGTTACATGGATCTGAATCAAAGCTAACCCCAAAAATCAGTCACTCCTGCTACTAAAACGATTATTCTAACTACATACGACGCAAAAACAATGAAAACTATGCAGAAACTACCGAAATTAACAACCAAACGTTGATGGAGCATTAAAAACAGCTCCAAAAACGCGGAAACATGGCAAAATGTTATAATACTATTCATTTAAGTGCGAAAGAACGTCCAAAACGTATCAAATGGAGGTGGAACTAACAGAACTGCTAAAATCAGCCACTACAGCTACTAAAATCGTTATTCTAACTACGTTCTATGCAGAAACTACCGAAATCAACTACTAAATGTTAGTTGCGCATTAAAAATAGTTTTAAACACACGCGAGTAAGCCAGATGTAGTAAAACTATCTATTTAACTCCTAAACAACGTCTAATACCTATTATATCGAGCTGGATCAAAGCTAACACCAAAAACCAGCCACTCCTGCTACTAAAACGATTATTCTAACTACATACGACGCAAAAACAATGAAAACTATGCAGAAACTACCGAAATTAACAACCAAACGTTGATGGAGCATTAAAAACAGCTCCAAAAACGCGGAAACATGGCAAAATGTTATAATACTATTCATTTAAGTGCGAAAGAACGTCCAAAACGTATCAAATGGAGGTGGAACTAACAGAACTGCTAAAATCAGCCACTACAGCTACTAAAATCGTTATTCTAACTACGTTCTATGCAGAAACTACCGAAATCAACTACTAAATGTTAGTTGCGCATTAAAAATAGCTTTAAACCTACGTAAATAACGCGAAATATAATAGAACTATCTATTTAACGCCGAAACAACGTCTTAGACCTGTTACATGGATCTGAATCAAAGCTAACCCCAAAAATCAGTCACTCCTGCTACTAAAACGATTATTCTAACTACATACGACGCAAAAACAATGAAAACTATGCAGAAACTACCGAAATTAACAAGCAAACGATGATGGAGCATTAAAAACAGCCCCAAAAAGGCGGAATCATGGCAAAATGTTATAATAGTATTCATTTAAGTGCGAAAGAACGTCCAAAACGTATCAAATGGAGGTGGAACTAACAGAACTGCTAAAATCAGCCACTACAGCTACTAAAATCGTTATTCTAACTACGTTCTATGCAGAAACTACCGAAATCAACCACTAAATGTTAGTTGCGCATTAAAAATAGCTTTAAACATACGTAAATAACGCGAAATATAATAGAACTATCTATTTAACGCCGAAACAACGTCTTAGACCTGTTACATGGATCTGAATCAAAGCTAACCCCAAAAATCAGTCACTCCTGCTACTAAAACGATTATTCTAACTACATACGACGCAAAAACAATGAAAACTATGCAGAAACTACCGAAATTAACAACCAAACGTTGATGGAGCATTAAAAACAGCTCCAAAAACGCGGAAACATGGCAAAATGTTATAATACTATTCATTTAAGTGCGAAAGAACGTCCAAAACGTATCAAATGGAGGTGGAACTAACAGAACTGCTAAAATCAGCCACTACAGCTACTAAAATCGTTATTCTAACTACGTTCTATGCAGAAACTACCGAAATCAACCACTAAATGTTAGTTGCGCATTAAAAATAGCTTTAAACATACGTAAATAACGCGAAATATAATAGAACTATCTATTTAACGCCGAAACAACGTCTTAGACCTGTTACATGGATCTGAATCAAAGCTAACCCCAAAAATCAGTCACTCCTGCTACTAAAACGATTATTCTAACTACATACGACGCAAAAACAATGAAAACTATGCAGAAACTACCGGAATCAACTACTAAATGTTAGTTGCGCGTTAAAAATAGATTTAAACACACGCAAGTAAGCCAGATGTAGTAAAACTACCTATTTAACTCCTAAAAAACGTCTAACACCTATTATATCGAGCTGGATCAAAGCAAACACCAAAAATCAGCCACTACTGCTACTAAAACGATTATTCTAACTACATACGACGCAAAAACAATGAAAACTATGCAGAAACTACCGAAATTAACAACCAAACGTTGATGGAGCATTAAAAACAGCTCCAAAAACGCGGAAACATGGCAAAATGTTATAATACCATTCATTTAAGTGCGAAAGAACGTCCAAAACGTATCAAATGGAGGTGGAACTAACAGAACTGCTAAAATCAGCCACTACAGCTACTAAAATCGTTATTCTAACTACGTTCTATGCAGAAACTACCGAAATCAACTACTAAATGTTAGTTGCGCATTAAAAATAGTTTTAAACACACGCGAGTAAGCCAGATGTAGTAAAACTATCTATTTAACTCCTAAACAACGTCTAATACCTATTATATCGAGCTGGATCAAAGCTAACACCAAAAACCAGCCACTCCTGCTACTAAAACGATTATTCTAACTACATACGACGCAAAAACAATGAAAACTATGCAGAAACTACCGAAATTAACAAGCAAACGATGATGGAGCATTAAAAACAGCCCCAAAAAGGCGGAAACATGGCAAAATGTTATAATACTATTCATTTAAGTGCGAAAGAACGTCCAAAACGTATCAAATGGAGGTGGAACTAACAGAACTGGTAAAATCAGCCACTACGGCTACTAAAATCGTTATTCTAACTACGTTCTATGCAGAAACTACCGAAATCAACTACCAGATGTTAGTTGCGCATTAAAAATAGCTTTAAACCTACGTAAATAACGCGAAATATAATAGAACTATCTATTTAACGCCGAAACAACGTCTTAGACCTTTTACATGGATCCGAATCAAAGCTAACCCCAAAAATCAGCCACTACTGCTACTAAAACGATTATTCTAACTACATACGACGCAAAAACAATGAAAACTATGCAGAAACTACCGAAATTAACAAGCAAACGATGATGGAGCATTAAAAACAGCCCCAAAAAGGCGGAATCGTGGCAAAATGTTATAATAGTATTCATTTAAGTGCGAAAGAACGTCCAAAACGTATCAAATGGAGGTGGAACTAACAGAACTGGTAAAATCAGCCACTACGGCTACTAAAATCGTTATTCTAACTACGTTCTATGCAGAAACTACCGAAATCAACTACCAGATGTTAGTTGCGCATTAAAAATAGCTTTAAACCTACGTAAATAACGCGAAATATAATAGAACTATCTATTTAACGCCGAAACAACGTCTTAGACCTGTTACATGGATCTGAATCAAAGCTAACCCCAAAAATCAGTCACTCCTGCTACTAAAACGATTATTCTAACTACATACGACGCAAAAACAATGAAAACTATGCAGAAACTACCGAAATTAACAACCAAACGTTGATGGAGCATTAAAAACAGCTCCAAAAACGCGGAAACATGGCAAAATGTTATAATACTATTCATTTAAGTGCGAAAGAACGTCCAAAACGTATCAAATGGAGGTGGAACTAACAGAACTGCTAAAATCAGCCACTACAGCTACTAAAATCGTTATTCTAACTACGTTCTATGCAGAAACTACCGAAATCAACTACCAGATGTTAGTTGCGCATTTAAAAATAGTTTTAAACACACGCGAGTAAGCCAGATGTAGTAAAACTGCCTATTCAACTCCTAAACAACGTCTAATACCTATTATATCGAGCTGGATCAAAGCTAAGACCAAAAACCAGCCACTCCTGCTACTAAAACGATTATTCTAACTACATACGACGCAAAAACAATGAAAACTATGCAGAAACTACCGGAATCGACTACTAAATGTTAGTTGCGCATTAAAAATAGCTTTAAACACACGCGAGTAAGCCAGATGTAGTAAAACTATCTATTTAACTCCTAAACAACATCTAATACCTATTATATCGAGCGGGATCAAAGCTAACACCAAAAACCAGCCACTCCTGCTACTAAAACGATTATTCTAACTACATACGACGCAAAAACAATGAAAACTATGCAGAAACTACCGGAATCAACCACTAAATGTTAGTTGCGCATTAAAAATAGCTTTAAACACACGCGAGTAAGCCAGATGTAGTAAAACTATCTATTTAACTCCTAAACAACATCTAATACCTATTATATCGAGCGGGATCAAAGCTAACACCAAAAACCAGCCACTCCTGCTACTAAAACGATTATTCTAACTACATACGACGCAAAAACAATGAAAACTATGCAGAAACTACCGAAATCAACCACTAAATGTTAGTTGCGCATTAAAAATAGCCCTAAACACACGCGAGTAAGCCAGATGTAGTAAAACTATCTATTTAACTCCTAAACAACGTCTAATACCTATCACATCGAGCTGGATCAAAGCTAACACCAAAAACCAGCCACTCCTGCTACTAAAACGATTATTCTAACTACATACGACGCAAAAACAATGAAAACTATGCAGAAACTACCGAAATTAACAACCAAACGTTGATGGAGCATTAAAAACAGCTCCAAAAACGCAGAAACATGGCAAAATGTTATAATACTATTCATTTAAGTGCGAAAGAACGTCCAAAACGTATCAAATGGAGGTGGAACTAACAGAACTGCTAAAATCAGCCACTACGGCTACTAAAATCGTTATTCTAACTACGTTCTATGCAGAAACTACCGAAATCAACTACCAGATGTTAGTTGCGCATTAAAAATAGCCCTAAACATACGTAAATAACGCGAAATATAATAGAACTATCTATTTACCGCCGAAACCACGTCTTAGACCTGTTACATCGATCTGAATCAGAGCTAACCCCAAAAATCAGTCACTCCTGCTACTAAAACGATTATTCTAACTACATACGACGCAAAAACAATGAAAACTATGCAGAAACTACCGAAATTGACAAGCAAACGATGATGGAGCATTAAAAACAGCTCCAAAAACGCGGAAACATGGCAAAATGTTATAATACTATTCATTTAAGTGCGAAAGAACGTCCGAAACGTATCAAATGGAGGTGGAACTAACAGAACTGCTAAAATCAGCCACTACAGCTACTAAAATCGTTATTCTAACTACGTTCTATGCAGAAACTACCGAAATCAACTACTAAATGTTAGTTGCGCATTAAAAATAGCTTTAAACACACGCGAGTAAGCCAGATGTAGTAAAACTATCTATTTAACTCCTAAACAACGTCTAATACCTATTATATCGAGCTGGATCAAAGCTAACACCAAAAACCAGCCACTCCTGCTACTAAAACGATTATTCTAACTACATACGACGCAAAAACAATGAAAACTATGCAGAAACTACCGAAATTAACAACCAAACGTTGATGGAGCATTAAAAACAGCTCCAAAAACGCGGAAACATGGCAAAATGTTATAATACTATTCATTTAAGTGCGAAAGAACGTCCAAAACGTATCAAATGGAGGTGGAACTAACAGAACTGCTAAAATCAGCCACTACAGCTACTAAAATCGTTATTCTAACTACGTTCTATGCAGAAACTACCGAAATCAACTACTAAATGTTAGTTGCGCATTAAAAATAGCTTTAAACCTACGTAAATAACGCGAAATATAATAGAACTATCTATTTAACGCCGAAACAACGTCTTAGACCTGTTACATGGATCTGAATCAAAGCTAACCCCAAAAATCAGTCACTCCTGCTACTAAAACGATTATTCTAACTACATACGACGCAAAAACAATGAAAACTATGCAGAAACTACCGGAATCAACCACTAAATGTTAGTTGCGCATTAAAAATAGCTTTAAACACACGCGAGTAAGCCAGATGTAGTAAAACTACCTATTTAACTCCTAAACAACGTCTAATACCTATTATATCGAGCTGGATCAAAGCTAACACCAAAAACCAGCCACTCCTGCTACTAAAACGATTATTCTAACTACATACGACGCAAAAACAATGAAAACTATGCAGAAACTACCGAAATTAACAACCAAACGATGATGGAGCATTAAAAACAGCTCCAAAAACGCGGAAACATGGCAAAATGTTATAATACTATTCATTTAAGTGCGAAAGAACGTCCAAAACGTATCAAATGGAGGTGGAACTAACAGAACTGCTAAAATCAGCCACTACGGCTACTAAAATCGTTATTCTAACTACGTTCTATGCAGAAACTACCGAAATCAACTACCAGATGTTAGTTGCGCATTAAAAATAGCCCTAAACATACGTAAATAACGCGAAATATAATAGAACTATCTATTTACCGCCGAAACCACGTCTTAGACCTGTTACATCGATCTGAATCAGAGCTAACCCCAAAAATCAGTCACTCCTGCTACTAAAACGATTATTCTAACTACATACGACGCAAAAACAATGAAAACTATGCAGAAACTACCGAAATTAACAACCAAACGTTGATGGAGCATTAAAAACAGCTCCAAAAACGCGGAAACATGGCAAAATGTTATAATACTATTCATTTAAGTGCGAAAGAACGTCCAAAACGTATCAAATGGAGGTGGAACTAACAGAACTGCTAAAATCAGCCACTACAGCTACTAAAATCGTTATTCTAACTACGTTCTATGCAGAAACTACCGAAATCAACTACCAGATGTTAGTTGCGCATTAAAAAGAGCTTTAAACGTACGTAAATAACGCGAAATATAATAGAACTATCTATTTAACGCCGAAACAACGTCTTAGACCTTTTACATGGATCTGAATCAAAGCTAACCCCAAAAATCAGTCACTCCTGCTACTAAAACGATTATTCTAACTACATACGACGCAAAAACAATGAAAACTATGCAGAAACTACCGAAATTAACAACCAAACGTTGATGGAGCATTAAAAACAGCTCCAAAAACGCGGAAACATGGCAAAATGTTATAATACTATTCATTTAAGTGCGAAAGAACGTCCAAAACGTATCAAATGGAGGTGGAACTAACAGAACTGCTAAAATCAGCCACTACAGCTACTAAAATCGTTATTCTAACTACGTTCTATGCAGAAACTACCGAAATCCACTACCAGATGTTAGTTGCGCATTAAAAATAGCTTTAAACACACGCAACTAAGCCAGATGTAACAACACTGTCTATTTAACTCCGAAACAACGTCTAAGATCTGTTATAAGGAGCTGGATCAAAGCTAACATCAAAAATCAGCCACTACTGCTACTAAAACGATTATTCTAACTACATACGACGCAAAAACAATGAAAACTATGCAGAAACTACCGAAATTAACAACCAAACGTTGATGGAGCATTAAAAACAGCTCCAAAAACGCAGAAACATGGCAAAATGTTATAATACTATGCATTTAAGTGCGAAAGAACGTCCAAAACGTATCAAATGGAGGTGGAACTAACAGAACTGCTAAAATCAGCCACTACGGCTACTAAAATCGTTATTCTAACTACGTTCTATCGAAATCAACTACCAGATGTTAGTTGCGCATTAAAAATAGCCCTAAACATACGTAAATAACGCGAAATATAATAGAACTATCTATTTACCGCCGAAACCACGTCTTAGACCTGTTACATCGATCTGAATCAGAGCTAACCCCAAAAATCAGTCACTCCTGCTACTAAAACGATTATTCTAACTACATACGACGCAAAAACAATGAAAACTATGCAGAAACTACCGAAATTAACAAGCAAACGATGATGGAGCATTAAAAACAGCCCCAAAAAGGCGGAAACATGGCAAAATGTTATAATACTATTCATTTAAGTGCGAAAGAACGTCCAAAACGTATCAAATGGAGGTGGAACTAACAGAACTGGTAAAATCAGCCACTACGGCTACTAAAATCGTTATTCTAACTACGTTCTATGCAGAAACTACCGAAATCAACTACCAGATGTTAGTTGCGCATTAAAAATAGCTTTAAACCTACGTAAATAACGCGAAATATAATAGAACTATCTATTTAACGCCGAAACAACGTCTTAGACCTTTTACATGGATCCGAATCAAAGCTAACCCCAAAAATCAGCCACTACTGCTACTAAAACGATTATTCTAACTACATACGACGCAAAAACAATGAAAACTATGCAGAAACTACCGAAATTAACAACCAAACGTTGATGGAGCATTAAAAACAGCTCCAAAAACGCGGAAACATGGCAAAATGTTATAATACTATTCATTTAAGTGCGAAAGAACGTCCGAAACGTATCAAATGGAGGTGGAACTAACAGAACTGCTAAAATCAGCCACTACAGCTACTAAAATCGTTATTCTAACTACGTTCTATGCAGAAACTACCGAAATCAACCACTAAATGTTAGTTGCGGATTAAAAATAGCTTTAAACATACGTAAATAACGCGAAATATAATAGAACTATCTATTTAACGCCGAAACAACGTCTTAGACCTGTTACATGGATCTGAATCAAAGCTAACCCCAAAAATCAGTCACTCCTGCTACTAAAACGATTATTCTAACTACATACGACGCAAAAACAATGAAAACTATGCAGAAACTACCGGAATCAACCACTAAATGTTAGTTGCGCATTAAAAATAGCTTTAAACACACGCGAGTAAGCCAGATGTAGTAAAACTACCTATTTAACTCCTAAACAACGTCTAATACCTATTATATCGAGCTGGATCAAAGCTAACACCAAAAACCAGCCACTCCTGCTACTAAAACGATTATTCTAACTACATACGACGCAAAAACAATGAAAACTATGCAGAAACTACCGAAATTAACAACCAAACGATGATGGAGCATTAAAAACAGCTCCAAAAACGCGGAAACATGGCAAAATGTTATAATACTATTCATTTAAGTGCGAAAGAACGTCCAAAACGTATCAAATGGAGGTGGAACTAACAGAACTGCTAAAATCAGCCACTACGGCTACTAAAATCGTTATTCTAACTACGTTCTATGCAGAAACTACCGAAATCAACTACCAGATGTTAGTTGCGCATTAAAAATAGCCCTAAACATACGTAAATAACGCGAAATATAATAGAACTATCTATTTACCGCCGAAACCACGTCTTAGACCTGTTACATCGATCTGAATCAGAGCTAACCCCAAAAATCAGTCACTCCTGCTACTAAAACGATTATTCTAACTACATACGACGCAAAAACAATGAAAACTATGCAGAAACTACCGAAATTAACAACCAAACGTTGATGGAGCATTAAAAACAGCTCCAAAAACGCGGAAACATGGCAAAATGTTATAATACTATTCATTTAAGTGCGAAAGAACGTCCAAAACGTATCAAATGGAGGTGGAACTAACAGAACTGCTAAAATCAGCCACTACAGCTACTAAAATCGTTATTCTAACTACGTTCTATGCAGAAACTACCGAAATCAACTACCAGATGTTAGTTGCGCATTAAAAAGAGCTTTAAACGTACGTAAATAACGCGAAATATAATAGAACTATCTATTTAACGCCGAAACAACGTCTTAGACCTTTTACATGGATCTGAATCAAAGCTAACCCTAAAAATCAGTCACTCCTGCTACTAAAACGATTATTCTAACTACATACGACGCAAAAACAATGAAAACTATGCAGAAACTACCGAAATTAACAACCAAACGTTGATGGAGCATTAAAAACAGCTCCAAAAACGCGGAAACATGGCAAAATGTTATAATACTATTCATTTAAGTGCGAAAGAACGTCCAAAACGTATCAAATGGAGGTGGAACTAACAGAACTGCTAAAATCAGCCACTACAGCTACTAAAATCGTTATTCTAACTACGTTCTATGCAGAAACTACCGAAATCCACTACCAGATGTTAGTTGCGCATTAAAAATAGCTTTAAACACACGCAACTAAGCCAGATGTAACAACACTGTCTATTTAACTCCGAAACAACGTCTAAGATCTGTTATAAGGAGCTGGATCAAAGCTAACATCAAAAATCAGCCACTACTGCTACTAAAACGATTATTCTAACTACATACGACGCAAAAACAATGAAAACTATGCAGAAACTACCGAAATTAACAACCAAACGTTGATGGAGCATTAAAAACAGCTCCAAAAACGCAGAAACATGGCAAAATGTTATAATACTATTCATTTAAGTGCGAAAGAACGTCCAAAACGTATCAAATGGAGGTGGAACTAACAGAACTGCTAAAATCAGCCACTACGGCTACTAAAATCGTTATTCTAACTACGTTCTATCGAAATCAACTACCAGATGTTAGTTGCGCATTAAAAATAGCCCTAAACATACGTAAATAACGCGAAATATAATAGAACTATCTATTTACCGCCGAAACCACGTCTTAGACCTGTTACATCGATCTGAATCAGAGCTAACCCCAAAAATCAGTCACTCCTGCTACTAAAACGATTATTCTAACTACATACGACGCAAAAACAATGAAAACTATGCAGAAACTACCGAAATTAACAAGCAAACGATGATGGAGCATTAAAAACAGCCCCAAAAAGGCGGAAACATGGCAAAATGTTATAATACTATTCATTTAAGTGCGAAAGAACGTCCAAAACGTATCAAATGGAGGTGGAACTAACAGAACTGGTAAAATCAGCCACTACGGCTACTAAAATCGTTATTCTAACTACGTTCTATGCAGAAACTACCGAAATCAACTACCAGATGTTAGTTGCGCATTAAAAAGAGCTTTAAACGTACGTAAATAACGCGAAATATAATAGAACTATCTATTTAACGCCGAAACAACGTCTTAGACCTTTTACATGGATCTGAATCAAAGCTAACCCTAAAAATCAGTCACTCCTGCTACTAAAACGATTATTCTAACTACATACGACGCAAAAACAATGAAAACTATGCAGAAACTACCGAAATTAACAACCAAACGTTGATGGAGCATTAAAAACAGCTCCAAAAACGCGGAAACATGGCAAAATGTTATAATACTATTCATTTAAGTGCGAAAGAACGTCCAAAACGTATCAAATGGAGGTGGAACTAACAGAACTGCTAAAATCAGCCACTACAGCTACTAAAATCGTTATTCTAACTACGTTCTATGCAGAAACTACCGAAATCAACTACCAGATGTTAGTTGCGCATTAAAAATAGCCCTAAACATACGTAAATAACGCGAAATATAATAGAACTATCTATTTACCGCCGAAACCACGTCTTAGACCTGTTACATCGATCTGAATCAGAGCTAACCCCAAAAATCAGTCACTCCTGCTACTAAAACGATTATTCTAACTACATACGACGCAAAAACAATGAAAACTATGCAGAAACTACCGAAATTAACAACCAAACGTTGATGGAGCATTAAAAACAGCTCCAAAAACGCGGAAACATGGCAAAATGTTATAATACTATTCATTTAAGTGCGAAAGAACGTCCAAAACGTATCAAATGGAGGTGGAACTAACAGAACTGCTAAAATCAGCCACTACAGCTACTAAAATCGTTATTCTAACTACGTTCTATGCAGAAACTACCGAAATCAACTACCAGATGTTAGTTGCGCATTAAAAAGAGCTTTAAACGTACGTAAATAACGCGAAATATAATAGAACTATCTATTTAACGCCGAAACAACGTCTTAGACCTTTTACATGGATCTGAATCAAAGCTAACCCTAAAAATCAGTCACTCCTGCTACTAAAACGATTATTCTAACTACATACGACGCAAAAACAATGAAAACTATGCAGAAACTACCGAAATTAACAACCAAACGTTGATGGAGCATTAAAAACAGCTCCAAAAACGCGGAAACATGGCAAAATGTTATAATACTATTCATTTAAGTGCGAAAGAACGTCCAAAACGTATCAAATGGAGGTGGAACTAACAGAACTGCTAAAATCAGCCACTACAGCTACTAAAATCGTTATTCTAACTACGTTCTATGCAGAAACTACCGAAATCCACTACCAGATGTTAGTTGCGCATTAAAAATAGCTTTAAACACACGCAACTAAGCCAGATGTAACAACACTGTCTATTTAACTCCGAAACAACGTCTAAGATCTGTTATAAGGAGCTGGATCAAAGCTAACATCAAAAATCAGCCACTACTGCTACTAAAACGATTATTCTAACTACATACGACGCAAAAACAATGAAAACTATGCAGAAACTACCGAAATTAACAACCAAACGTTGATGGAGCATTAAAAACAGCTCCAAAAACGCAGAAACATGGCAAAATGTTATAATACTATTCATTTAAGTGCGAAAGAACGTCCAAAACGTATCAAATGGAGGTGGAACTAACAGAACTGCTAAAATCAGCCACTACGGCTACTAAAATCGTTATTCTAACTACGTTCTATCGAAATCAACTACCAGATGTTAGTTGCGCATTAAAAATAGCCCTAAACATACGTAAATAACGCGAAATATAATAGAACTATCTATTTACCGCCGAAACCACGTCTTAGACCTGTTACATCGATCTGAATCAGAGCTAACCCCAAAAATCAGTCACTCCTGCTACTAAAACGATTATTCTAACTACATACGACGCAAAAACAATGAAAACTATGCAGAAACTACCGAAATTAACAAGCAAACGATGATGGAGCATTAAAAACAGCCCCAAAAAGGCGGAAACATGGCAAAATGTTATAATACTATTCATTTAAGTGCGAAAGAACGTCCAAAACGTATCAAATGGAGGTGGAACTAACAGAACTGGTAAAATCAGCCACTACGGCTACTAAAATCGTTATTCTAACTACGTTCTATGCAGAAACTACCGAAATCAACTACCAGATGTTAGTTGCGCATTAAAAATAGCTTTAAACCTACGTAAATAACGCGAAATATAATAGAACTATCTATTTAACGCCGAAACAACGTCTTAGACCTTTTACATGGATCCGAATCAAAGCTAACCCCAAAAATCAGCCACTACTGCTACTAAAACGATTATTCTAACTACATACGACGCAAAAACAATGAAAACTATGCAGAAACTACCGAAATTAACAACCAAACGTTGATGGAGCATTAAAAACAGCTCCAAAAACGCGGAAACATGGCAAAATGTTATAATACTATTCATTTAAGTGCGAAAGAACGTCCGAAACGTATCAAATGGAGGTGGAACTAACAGAACTGCTAAAATCAGCCACTACAGCTACTAAAATCGTTATTCTAACTACGTTCTATGCAGAAACTACCGAAATCAACCACTAAATGTTAGTTGCGGATTAAAAATAGCTTTAAACATACGTAAATAACGCGAAATATAATAGAACTATCTATTTAACGCCGAAACAACGTCTTAGACCTGTTACATGGATCTGAATCAAAGCTAACCCCAAAAATCAGTCACTCCTGCTACTAAAACGATTATTCTAACTACATACGACGCAAAAACAATGAAAACTATGCAGAAACTACCGGAATCAACCACTAAATGTTAGTTGCGCATTAAAAATAGCTTTAAACACACGCGAGTAAGCCAGATGTAGTAAAACTACCTATTTAACTCCTAAACAACGTCTAATACCTATTATATCGAGCTGGATCAAAGCTAACACCAAAAACCAGCCACTCCTGCTACTAAAACGATTATTCTAACTACATACGACGCAAAAACAATGAAAACTATGCAGAAACTACCGAAATTAACAACCAAACGATGATGGAGCATTAAAAACAGCTCCAAAAACGCGGAAACATGGCAAAATGTTATAATACTATTCATTTAAGTGCGAAAGAACGTCCAAAACGTATCAAATGGAGGTGGAACTAACAGAACTGCTAAAATCAGCCACTACGGCTACTAAAATCGTTATTCTAACTACGTTCTATGCAGAAACTACCGAAATCAACTACCAGATGTTAGTTGCGCATTAAAAATAGCCCTAAACATACGTAAATAACGCGAAATATAATAGAACTATCTATTTACCGCCGAAACCACGTCTTAGACCTGTTACATCGATCTGAATCAGAGCTAACCCCAAAAATCAGTCACTCCTGCTACTAAAACGATTATTCTAACTACATACGACGCAAAAACAATGAAAACTATGCAGAAACTACCGAAATTAACAACCAAACGTTGATGGAGCATTAAAAACAGCTCCAAAAACGCGGAAACATGGCAAAATGTTATAATACTATTCATTTAAGTGCGAAAGAACGTCCAAAACGTATCAAATGGAGGTGGAACTAACAGAACTGCTAAAATCAGCCACTACAGCTACTAAAATCGTTATTCTAACTACGTTCTATGCAGAAACTACCGAAATCAACTACCAGATGTTAGTTGCGCATTAAAAAGAGCTTTAAACGTACGTAAATAACGCGAAATATAATAGAACTATCTATTTAACGCCGAAACAACGTCTTAGACCTTTTACATGGATCTGAATCAAAGCTAACCCCAAAAATCAGTCACTCCTGCTACTAAAACGATTATTCTAACTACATACGACGCAAAAACAATGAAAACTATGCAGAAACTACCGAAATTAACAACCAAACGTTGATGGAGCATTAAAAACAGCTCCAAAAACGCGGAAACATGGCAAAATGTTATAATACTATTCATTTAAGTGCGAAAGAACGTCCAAAACGTATCAAATGGAGGTGGAACTAACAGAACTGCTAAAATCAGCCACTACAGCTACTAAAATCGTTATTCTAACTACGTTCTATGCAGAAACTACCGAAATCCACTACCAGATGTTAGTTGCGCATTAAAAATAGCTTTAAACACACGCAACTAAGCCAGATGTAACAACACTGTCTATTTAACTCCGAAACAACGTCTAAGATCTGTTATAAGGAGCTGGATCAAAGCTAACATCAAAAATCAGCCACTACTGCTACTAAAACGATTATTCTAACTACATACGACGCAAAAACAATGAAAACTATGCAGAAACTACCGAAATTAACAACCAAACGTTGATGGAGCATTAAAAACAGCTCCAAAAACGCAGAAACATGGCAAAATGTTATAATACTATTCATTTAAGTGCGAAAGAACGTCCAAAACGTATCAAATGGAGGTGGAACTAACAGAACTGCTAAAATCAGCCACTACGGCTACTAAAATCGTTATTCTAACTACGTTCTATCGAAATCAACTACCAGATGTTAGTTGCGCATTAAAAATAGCCCTAAACATACGTAAATAACGCGAAATATAATAGAACTATCTATTTACCGCCGAAACCACGTCTTAGACCTGTTACATCGATCTGAATCAGAGCTAACCCCAAAAATCAGTCACTCCTGCTACTAAAACGATTATTCTAACTACATACGACGCAAAAACAATGAAAACTATGCAGAAACTACCGAAATTAACAAGCAAACGATGATGGAGCATTAAAAACAGCCCCAAAAAGGCGGAAACATGGCAAAATGTTATAATACTATTCATTTAAGTGCGAAAGAACGTCCAAAACGTATCAAATGGAGGTGGAACTAACAGAACTGGTAAAATCAGCCACTACGGCTACTAAAATCGTTATTCTAACTACGTTCTATGCAGAAACTACCGAAATCAACTACCAGATGTTAGTTGCGCATTAAAAATAGCTTTAAACCTACGTAAATAACGCGAAATATAATAGAACTATCTATTTAACGCCGAAACAACGTCTTAGACCTTTTACATGGATCCGAATCAAAGCTAACCCCAAAAATCAGCCACTACTGCTACTAAAACGATTATTCTAACTACATACGACGCAAAAACAATGAAAACTATGCAGAAACTACCGAAATTAACAACCAAACGTTGATGGAGCATTAAAAACAGCTCCAAAAACGCGGAAACATGGCAAAATGTTATAATACTATTCATTTAAGTGCGAAAGAACGTCCGAAACGTATCAAATGGAGGTGGAACTAACAGAACTGCTAAAATCAGCCACTACAGCTACTAAAATCGTTATTCTAACTACGTTCTATGCAGAAACTACCGAAATCAACCACTAAATGTTAGTTGCGGATTAAAAATAGCTTTAAACATACGTAAATAACGCGAAATATAATAGAACTATCTATTTAACGCCGAAACAACGTCTTAGACCTGTTACATGGATCTGAATCAAAGCTAACCCCAAAAATCAGTCACTCCTGCTACTAAAACGATTATTCTAACTACATACGACGCAAAAACAATGAAAACTATGCAGAAACTACCGGAATCAACCACTAAATGTTAGTTGCGCATTAAAAATAGCTTTAAACACACGCGAGTAAGCCAGATGTAGTAAAACTACCTATTTAACTCCTAAACAACGTCTAATACCTATTATATCGAGCTGGATCAAAGCTAACACCAAAAACCAGCCACTCCTGCTACTAAAACGATTATTCTAACTACATACGACGCAAAAACAATGAAAACTATGCAGAAACTACCGAAATTAACAACCAAACGATGATGGAGCATTAAAAACAGCTCCAAAAACGCGGAAACATGGCAAAATGTTATAATACTATTCATTTAAGTGCGAAAGAACGTCCAAAACGTATCAAATGGAGGTGGAACTAACAGAACTGCTAAAATCAGCCACTACGGCTACTAAAATCGTTATTCTAACTACGTTCTATGCAGAAACTACCGAAATCAACTACCAGATGTTAGTTGCGCATTAAAAATAGCCCTAAACATACGTAAATAACGCGAAATATAATAGAACTATCTATTTACCGCCGAAACCACGTCTTAGACCTGTTACATCGATCTGAATCAGAGCTAACCCCAAAAATCAGTCACTCCTGCTACTAAAACGATTATTCTAACTACATACGACGCAAAAACAATGAAAACTATGCAGAAACTACCGAAATTAACAACCAAACGTTGATGGAGCATTAAAAACAGCTCCAAAAACGCGGAAACATGGCAAAATGTTATAATACTATTCATTTAAGTGCGAAAGAACGTCCAAAACGTATCAAATGGAGGTGGAACTAACAGAACTGCTAAAATCAGCCACTACAGCTACTAAAATCGTTATTCTAACTACGTTCTATGCAGAAACTACCGAAATCAACTACCAGATGTTAGTTGCGCATTAAAAAGAGCTTTAAACGTACGTAAATAACGCGAAATATAATAGAACTATCTATTTAACGCCGAAACAACGTCTTAGACCTTTTACATGGATCTGAATCAAAGCTAACCCCAAAAATCAGTCACTCCTGCTACTAAAACGATTATTCTAACTACATACGACGCAAAAACAATGAAAACTATGCAGAAACTACCGAAATTAACAACCAAACGTTGATGGAGCATTAAAAACAGCTCCAAAAACGCGGAAACATGGCAAAATGTTATAATACTATTCATTTAAGTGCGAAAGAACGTCCAAAACGTATCAAATGGAGGTGGAACTAACAGAACTGCTAAAATCAGCCACTACAGCTACTAAAATCGTTATTCTAACTACGTTCTATGCAGAAACTACCGAAATCCACTACCAGATGTTAGTTGCGCATTAAAAATAGCTTTAAACACACGCAACTAAGCCAGATGTAACAACACTGTCTATTTAACTCCGAAACAACGTCTAAGATCTGTTATAAGGAGCTGGATCAAAGCTAACATCAAAAATCAGCCACTACTGCTACTAAAACGATTATTCTAACTACATACGACGCAAAAACAATGAAAACTATGCAGAAACTACCGAAATTAACAACCAAACGTTGATGGAGCATTAAAAACAGCTCCAAAAACGCAGAAACATGGCAAAATGTTATAATACTATTCATTTAAGTGCGAAAGAACGTCCAAAACGTATCAAATGGAGGTGGAACTAACAGAACTGCTAAAATCAGCCACTACGGCTACTAAAATCGTTATTCTAACTACGTTCTATCGAAATCAACTACCAGATGTTAGTTGCGCATTAAAAATAGCCCTAAACATACGTAAATAACGCGAAATATAATAGAACTATCTATTTACCGCCGAAACCACGTCTTAGACCTGTTACATCGATCTGAATCAGAGCTAACCCCAAAAATCAGTCACTCCTGCTACTAAAACGATTATTCTAACTACATACGACGCAAAAACAATGAAAACTATGCAGAAACTACCGAAATTAACAAGCAAACGATGATGGAGCATTAAAAACAGCCCCAAAAAGGCGGAAACATGGCAAAATGTTATAATACTATTCATTTAAGTGCGAAAGAACGTCCAAAACGTATCAAATGGAGGTGGAACTAACAGAACTGGTAAAATCAGCCACTACGGCTACTAAAATCGTTATTCTAACTACGTTCTATGCAGAAACTACCGAAATCAACCACTAAATGTTAGTTGCGGATTAAAAATAGCTTTAAACATACGTAAATAACGCGAAATATAATAGAACTATCTATTTAACGCCGAAACAACGTCTTAGACCTGTTACATGGATCTGAATCAAAGCTAACCCCAAAAATCAGTCACTCCTGCTACTAAAACGATTATTCTAACTACATACGACGCAAAAACAATGAAAACTATGCAGAAACTACCGGAATCAACCACTAAATGTTAGTTGCGCATTAAAAATAGCTTTAAACACACGCGAGTAAGCCAGATGTAGTAAAACTACCTATTTAACTCCTAAACAACGTCTAATACCTATTATATCGAGCTGGATCAAAGCTAACACCAAAAACCAGCCACTCCTGCTACTAAAACGATTATTCTAACTACATACGACGCAAAAACAATGAAAACTATGCAGAAACTACCGAAATTAACAACCAAACGATGATGGAGCATTAAAAACAGCTCCAAAAACGCGGAAACATGGCAAAATGTTATAATACTATTCATTTAAGTGCGAAAGAACGTCCAAAACGTATCAAATGGAGGTGGAACTAACAGAACTGCTAAAATCAGCCACTACGGCTACTAAAATCGTTATTCTAACTACGTTCTATGCAGAAACTACCGAAATCAACTACCAGATGTTAGTTGCGCATTAAAAATAGCCCTAAACATACGTAAATAACGCGAAATATAATAGAACTATCTATTTACCGCCGAAACCACGTCTTAGACCTGTTACATCGATCTGAATCAGAGCTAACCCCAAAAATCAGTCACTCCTGCTACTAAAACGATTATTCTAACTACATACGACGCAAAAACAATGAAAACTATGCAGAAACTACCGAAATTAACAAGCAAACGATGATGGAGCATTAAAAACAGCCCCAAAAAGGCGGAAACATGGCAAAATGTTATAATACTATTCATTTAAGTGCGAAAGAACGTCCAAAACGTATCAAATGGAGGTGGAACTAACAGAACTGGTAAAATCAGCCACTACGGCTACTAAAATCGTTATTCTAACTACGTTCTATGCAGAAACTACCGAAATCAACTACCAGATGTTAGTTGCGCATTAAAAATAGCTTTAAACCTACGTAAATAACGCGAAATATAATAGAACTATCTATTTAACGCCGAAACAACGTCTTAGACCTTTTACATGGATCCGAATCAAAGCTAACCCCAAAAATCAGCCACTACTGCTACTAAAACGATTATTCTAACTACATACGACGCAAAAACAATGAAAACTATGCAGAAACTACCGAAATTAACAACCAAACGTTGATGGAGCATTAAAAACAGCTCCAAAAACGCGGAAACATGGCAAAATGTTATAATACTATTCATTTAAGTGCGAAAGAACGTCCGAAACGTATCAAATGGAGGTGGAACTAACAGAACTGCTAAAATCAGCCACTACAGCTACTAAAATCGTTATTCTAACTACGTTCTATGCAGAAACTACCGAAATCAACCACTAAATGTTAGTTGCGGATTAAAAATAGCTTTAAACATACGTAAATAACGCGAAATATAATATAACTATCTATTTAACGCCGAAACCACGTCTTAGACCTGTTACATGGATCTGAATCAAAGCTAACCCCAAAAATCAGTCACTCCTGCTACTAAAACGATTATTCTAACTACATACGACGCAAAAACAATGAAAACTATGCAGAAACTACCGGAATCAACCACTAAATGTTAGTTGCGCATTAAAAATAGCTTTAAACACACGCGAGTAAGCCAGATGTAGTAAAACTACCTATTTAACTCCTAAACAACGTCTAATACCTATTATATCGAGCTGGATCAAAGCTAACACCAAAAACCAGCCACTCCTGCTACTAAAACGATTATTCTAACTACATACGACGCAAAAACAATGAAAACTATGCAGAAACTACCGAAATTAACAACCAAACGATGATGGAGCATTAAAAACAGCTCCAAAAACGCGGAAACATGGCAAAATGTTATAATACTATTCATTTAAGTGCGAAAGAACGTCCAAAACGTATCAAATGGAGGTGGAACTAACAGAACTGCTAAAATCAGCCACTACGGCTACTAAAATCGTTATTCTAACTACGTTCTATGCAGAAACTACCGAAATCAACTACCAGATGTTAGTTGCGCATTAAAAATAGCCCTAAACATACGTAAATAACGCGAAATATAATAGAACTATCTATTTACCGCCGAAACCACGTCTTAGACCTGTTACATCGATCTGAATCAGAGCTAACCCCAAAAATCAGTCACTCCTGCTACTAAAACGATTATTCTAACTACATACGACGCAAAAACAATGAAAACTATGCAGAAACTACCGAAATTAACAACCAAACGTTGATGGAGCATTAAAAACAGCTCCAAAAACGCGGAAACATGGCAAAATGTTATAATACTATTCATTTAAGTGCGAAAGAACGTCCAAAACGTATCAAATGGAGGTGGAACTAACAGAACTGCTAAAATCAGCCACTACGGCTACTAAAATCGTTATTCTAACTACGTTCTATGCAGAAACTACCGAAATCAACTACCAGATGTTAGTTGCGCATTAAAAATAGCCCTAAACATACGTAAATAACGCGAAATATAATAGAACTATCTATTTACCGCCGAAACCACGTCTTAGACCTGTTACATCGATCTGAATCAGAGCTAACCCCAAAAATCAGTCACTCCTGCTACTAAAACGATTATTCTAACTACATACGACGCAAAAACAATGAAAACTATGCAGAAACTACCGAAATTAACAACCAAACGTTGATGGAGCATTAAAAACAGCTCCAAAAACGCGGAAACATGGCAAAATGTTATAATACTATTCATTTAAGTGCGAAAGAACGTCCAAAACGTATCAAATGGAGGTGGAACTAACAGAACTGCTAAAATCAGCCACTACAGCTACTAAAATCGTTATTCTAACTACGTTCTATGCAGAAACTACCGAAATCAACTACCAGATGTTAGTTGCGCATTAAAAAGAGCTTTAAACGTACGTAAATAACGCGAAATATAATAGAACTATCTATTTAACGCCGAAACAACGTCTTAGACCTTTTACATGGATCTGAATCAAAGCTAACCCCAAAAATCAGTCACTCCTGCTACTAAAACGATTATTCTAACTACATACGACGCAAAAACAATGAAAACTATGCAGAAACTACCGAAATTAACAACCAAACGTTGATGGAGCATTAAAAACAGCTCCAAAAACGCGGAAACATGGCAAAATGTTATAATACTATTCATTTAAGTGCGAAAGAACGTCCAAAACGTATCAAATGGAGGTGGAACTAACAGAACTGCTAAAATCAGCCACTACAGCTACTAAAATCGTTATTCTAACTACGTTCTATGCAGAAACTACCGAAATCAACTACCAGATGTTAGTTGCGCATTAAAAAGAGCTTTAAACGTACGTAAATAACGCGAAATATAATAGAACTATCTATTTAACGCCGAAACAACGTCTTAGACCTTTTACATGGATCTGAATCAAAGCTAACCCCAAAAATCAGTCACTCCTGCTACTAAAACGATTATTCTAACTACATACGACGCAAAAACAATGAAAACTATGCAGAAACTACCGAAATTAACAAGCAAACGATGATGGAGCATTAAAAACAGCCCCAAAAAGGCGGAATCATGGCAAAATGTTATAATAGTATTCATTTAAGTGCGAAAGAACGTCCAAAACGTATCAAATGGAGGTGGAACTAACAGAACTGCTAAAATCAGCCACTACAGCTACTAAAATCGTTATTCTAACTACGTTCTATGCAGAAACTACCGAAATCCACTACCAGATGTTAGTTGCGCATTAAAAATAGCTTTAAACACACGCAACTAAGCCAGATGTAACAACACTGTCTATTTAACTCCGAAACAACGTCTAAGATCTGTTATAAGGAGCTGGATCAAAGCTAACATCAAAAATCAGCCACTACTGCTACTAAAACGATTATTCTAACTACATACGACGCAAAAACAATGAAAACTATGCAGAAACTACCGAAATTAACAACCAAACGTTGATGGAGCATTAAAAACAGCTCCAAAAACGCAGAAACATGGCAAAATGTTATAATACTATTCATTTAAGTGCGAAAGAACGTCCAAAACGTATCAAATGGAGGTGGAACTAACAGAACTGCTAAAATCAGCCACTACGGCTACTAAAATCGTTATTCTAACTACGTTCTATCGAAATCAACTACCAGATGTTAGTTGCGCATTAAAAATAGCCCTAAACATACGTAAATAACGCGAAATATAATAGAACTATCTATTTACCGCCGAAACCACGTCTTAGACCTGTTACATCGATCTGAATCAGAGCTAACCCCAAAAATCAGTCACTCCTGCTACTAAAACGATTATTCTAACTACATACGACGCAAAAACAATGAAAACTATGCAGAAACTACCGAAATTAACAAGCAAACGATGATGGAGCATTAAAAACAGCCCCAAAAAGGCGGAATCATGGCAAAATGTTATAATAGTATTCATTTAAGTGCGCAAGAACGTCCAAAACGTATCAAATGGAGGTGGAACTAACAGAACTGCTAAAATCAGCCACTACAGCTACTAAAATCGTTATTCTAACTACGTTCTATGCAGAAACTACCGAAATCAACTACCAGATGTTAGTTGCGCATTAAAAAGAGCTTTAAACGTACGTAAATAACGCGAAATATAATAGAACTATCTATTTAACGCCGAAACAACGTCTTAGACCTTTTACATGGATCTGAATCAAAGCTAACCCCAAAAATCAGTCACTCCTGCTACTAAAACGATTATTCTAACTACATACGACGCAAAAACAATGAAAACTATGCAGAAACTACCGAAATTAACAAGCAAACGATGATGGAGCATTAAAAACAGCCCCAAAAAGGCGGAATCATGGCAAAATGTTATAATAGTATTCATTTAAGTGCGAAAGAACGTCCAAAACGTATCAAATGGAGGTGGAACTAACAGAACTGCTAAAATCAGCCACTACAGCTACTAAAATCGTTATTCTAACTACGTTCTATGCAGAAACTACCGAAATCCACTACCAGATGTTAGTTGCGCATTAAAAATAGCTTTAAACACACGCAACTAAGCCAGATGTAACAACACTGTCTATTTAACTCCGAAACAACGTCTAAGATCTGTTATAAGGAGCTGGATCAAAGCTAACATCAAAAATCAGCCACTACTGCTACTAAAACGATTATTCTAACTACATACGACGCAAAAACAATGAAAACTATGCAGAAACTACCGAAATTAACAACCAAACGTTGATGGAGCATTAAAAACAGCTCCAAAAACGCAGAAACATGGCAAAATGTTATAATACTATTCATTTAAGTGCGAAAGAACGTCCAAAACGTATCAAATGGAGGTGGAACTAACAGAACTGCTAAAATCAGCCACTACGGCTACTAAAATCGTTATTCTAACTACGTTCTATCGAAATCAACTACCAGATGTTAGTTGCGCATTAAAAATAGCCCTAAACATACGTAAATAACGCGAAATATAATAGAACTATCTATTTACCGCCGAAACCACGTCTTAGACCTGTTACATCGATCTGAATCAGAGCTAACCCCAAAAATCAGTCACTCCTGCTACTAAAACGATTATTCTAACTACATACGACGCAAAAACAATGAAAACTATGCAGAAACTACCGAAATTAACAAGCAAACGATGATGGAGCATTAAAAACAGCCCCAAAAAGGCGGAAACATGGCAAAATGTTATAATACTATTCATTTAAGTGCGAAAGAACGTCCAAAACGTATCAAATGGAGGTGGAACTAACAGAACTGGTAAAATCAGCCACTACGGCTACTAAAATCGTTATTCTAACTACGTTCTATGCAGAAACTACCGAAATCAACTACCAGATGTTAGTTGCGCATTAAAAATAGCTTTAAACCTACGTAAATAACGCGAAATATAATAGAACTATCTATTTAACGCCGAAACAACGTCTTAGACCTTTTACATGGATCCGAATCAAAGCTAACCCCAAAAATCAGCCACTACTGCTACTAAAACGATTATTCTAACTACATACGACGCAAAAACAATGAAAACTATGCAGAAACTACCGAAATTAACAACCAAACGTTGATGGAGCATTAAAAACAGCTCCAAAAACGCGGAAACATGGCAAAATGTTATAATACTATTCATTTAAGTGCGAAAGAACGTCCGAAACGTATCAAATGGAGGTGGAACTAACAGAACTGCTAAAATCAGCCACTACAGCTACTAAAATCGTTATTCTAACTACGTTCTATGCAGAAACTACCGAAATCAACCACTAAATGTTAGTTGCGGATTAAAAATAGCTTTAAACATACGTAAATAACGCGAAATATAATAGAACTATCTATTTAACGCCGAAACAACGTCTTAGACCTGTTACATGGATCTGAATCAAAGCTAACCCCAAAAATCAGTCACTCCTGCTACTAAAACGATTATTCTAACTACATACGACGCAAAAACAATGAAAACTATGCAGAAACTACCGGAATCAACCACTAAATGTTAGTTGCGCATTAAAAATAGCTTTAAACACACGCGAGTAAGCCAGATGTAGTAAAACTACCTATTTAACTCCTAAACAACGTCTAATACCTATTATATCGAGCTGGATCAAAGCTAACACCAAAAACCAGCCACTCCTGCTACTAAAACGATTATTCTAACTACATACGACGCAAAAACAATGAAAACTATGCAGAAACTACCGAAATTAACAACCAAACGATGATGGAGCATTAAAAACAGCTCCAAAAACGCGGAAACATGGCAAAATGTTATAATACTATTCATTTAAGTGCGAAAGAACGTCCAAAACGTATCAAATGGAGGTGGAACTAACAGAACTGCTAAAATCAGCCACTACGGCTACTAAAATCGTTATTCTAACTACGTTCTATGCAGAAACTACCGAAATCAACTACCAGATGTTAGTTGCGCATTAAAAATAGCCCTAAACATACGTAAATAACGCGAAATATAATAGAACTATCTATTTACCGCCGAAACCACGTCTTAGACCTGTTACATCGATCTGAATCAGAGCTAACCCCAAAAATCAGTCACTCCTGCTACTAAAACGATTATTCTAACTACATACGACGCAAAAACAATGAAAACTATGCAGAAACTACCGAAATTAACAACCAAACGTTGATGGAGCATTAAAAACAGCTCCAAAAACGCGGAAACATGGCAAAATGTTATAATACTATTCATTTAAGTGCGAAAGAACGTCCAAAACGTATCAAATGGAGGTGGAACTAACAGAACTGCTAAAATCAGCCACTACAGCTACTAAAATCGTTATTCTAACTACGTTCTATGCAGAAACTACCGAAATCAACTACCAGATGTTAGTTGCGCATTAAAAAGAGCTTTAAACGTACGTAAATAACGCGAAATATAATAGAACTATCTATTTAACGCCGAAACAACGTCTTAGACCTTTTACATGGATCTGAATCAAAGCTAACCCCAAAAATCAGTCACTCCTGCTACTAAAACGATTATTCTAACTACATACGACGCAAAAACAATGAAAACTATGCAGAAACTACCGAAATTAACAACCAAACGTTGATGGAGCATTAAAAACAGCTCCAAAAACGCGGAAACATGGCAAAATGTTATAATACTATTCATTTAAGTGCGAAAGAACGTCCAAAACGTATCAAATGGAGGTGGAACTAACAGAACTGCTAAAATCAGCCACTACAGCTACTAAAATCGTTATTCTAACTACGTTCTATGCAGAAACTACCGAAATCAACTACCAGATGTTAGTTGCGCATTAAAAATAGCCCTAAACATACGTAAATAACGCGAAATATAATAGAACTATCTATTTACCGCCGAAACCACGTCTTAGACCTGTTACATCGATCTGAATCAGAGCTAACCCCAAAAATCAGTCACTCCTGCTACTAAAACGATTATTCTAACTACATACGACGCAAAAACAATGAAAACTATGCAGAAACTACCGAAATTAACAACCAAACGTTGATGGAGCATTAAAAACAGCTCCAAAAACGCGGAAACATGGCAAAATGTTATAATACTATTCATTTAAGTGCGAAAGAACGTCCAAAACGTATCAAATGGAGGTGGAACTAACAGAACTGCTAAAATCAGCCACTACAGCTACTAAAATCGTTATTCTAACTACGTTCTATGCAGAAACTACCGAAATCAACTACCAGATGTTAGTTGCGCATTAAAAAGAGCTTTAAACGTACGTAAATAACGCGAAATATAATAGAACTATCTATTTAACGCCGAAACAACGTCTTAGACCTTTTACATGGATCTGAATCAAAGCTAACCCCAAAAATCAGTCACTCCTGCTACTAAAACGATTATTCTAACTACATACGACGCAAAAACAATGAAAACTATGCAGAAACTACCGAAATTAACAAGCAAACGATGATGGAGCATTAAAAACAGCCCCAAAAAGGCGGAATCATGGCAAAATGTTATAATAGTATTCATTTAAGTGCGAAAGAACGTCCAAAACGTATCAAATGGAGGTGGAACTAACAGAACTGCTAAAATCAGCCACTACAGCTACTAAAATCGTTATTCTAACTACGTTCTATGCAGAAACTACCGAAATCCACTACCAGATGTTAGTTGCGCATTAAAAATAGCTTTAAACACACGCAACTAAGCCAGATGTAACAACACTGTCTATTTAACTCCGAAACAACGTCTAAGATCTGTTATAAGGAGCTGGATCAAAGCTAACATCAAAAATCAGCCACTACTGCTACTAAAACGATTATTCTAACTACATACGACGCAAAAACAATGAAAACTATGCAGAAACTACCGAAATTAACAACCAAACGTTGATGGAGCATTAAAAACAGCTCCAAAAACGCAGAAACATGGCAAAATGTTATAATACTATTCATTTAAGTGCGAAAGAACGTCCAAAACGTATCAAATGGAGGTGGAACTAACAGAACTGCTAAAATCAGCCACTACGGCTACTAAAATCGTTATTCTAACTACGTTCTATCGAAATCAACTACCAGATGTTAGTTGCGCATTAAAAATAGCCCTAAACATACGTAAATAACGCGAAATATAATAGAACTATCTATTTACCGCCGAAACCACGTCTTAGACCTGTTACATCGATCTGAATCAGAGCTAACCCCAAAAATCAGTCACTCCTGCTACTAAAACGATTATTCTAACTACATACGACGCAAAAACAATGAAAACTATGCAGAAACTACCGAAATTAACAAGCAAACGATGATGGAGCATTAAAAACAGCCCCAAAAAGGCGGAATCATGGCAAAATGTTATAATAGTATTCATTTAAGTGCGCAAGAACGTCCAAAACGTATCAAATGGAGGTGGAACTAACAGAACTGCTAAAATCAGCCACTACAGCTACTAAAATCGTTATTCTAACTACGTTCTATGCAGAAACTACCGAAATCAACTACCAGATGTTAGTTGCGCATTAAAAAGAGCTTTAAACGTACGTAAATAACGCGAAATATAATAGAACTATCTATTTAACGCCGAAACAACGTCTTAGACCTTTTACATGGATCTGAATCAAAGCTAACCCCAAAAATCAGTCACTCCTGCTACTAAAACGATTATTCTAACTACATACGACGCAAAAACAATGAAAACTATGCAGAAACTACCGAAATTAACAAGCAAACGATGATGGAGCATTAAAAACAGCCCCAAAAAGGCGGAATCATGGCAAAATGTTATAATAGTATTCATTTAAGTGCGAAAGAACGTCCAAAACGTATCAAATGGAGGTGGAACTAACAGAACTGCTAAAATCAGCCACTACAGCTACTAAAATCGTTATTCTAACTACGTTCTATGCAGAAACTACCGAAATCCACTACCAGATGTTAGTTGCGCATTAAAAATAGCTTTAAACACACGCAACTAAGCCAGATGTAACAACACTGTCTATTTAACTCCGAAACAACGTCTAAGATCTGTTATAAGGAGCTGGATCAAAGCTAACATCAAAAATCAGCCACTACTGCTACTAAAACGATTATTCTAACTACATACGACGCAAAAACAATGAAAACTATGCAGAAACTACCGAAATTAACAACCAAACGTTGATGGAGCATTAAAAACAGCTCCAAAAACGCAGAAACATGGCAAAATGTTATAATACTATTCATTTAAGTGCGAAAGAACGTCCAAAACGTATCAAATGGAGGTGGAACTAACAGAACTGCTAAAATCAGCCACTACGGCTACTAAAATCGTTATTCTAACTACGTTCTATCGAAATCAACTACCAGATGTTAGTTGCGCATTAAAAATAGCCCTAAACATACGTAAATAACGCGAAATATAATAGAACTATCTATTTACCGCCGAAACCACGTCTTAGACCTGTTACATCGATCTGAATCAGAGCTAACCCCAAAAATCAGTCACTCCTGCTACTAAAACGATTATTCTAACTACATACGACGCAAAAACAATGAAAACTATGCAGAAACTACCGAAATTAACAAGCAAACGATGATGGAGCATTAAAAACAGCCCCAAAAAGGCGGAAACATGGCAAAATGTTATAATACTATTCATTTAAGTGCGAAAGAACGTCCAAAACGTATCAAATGGAGGTGGAACTAACAGAACTGGTAAAATCAGCCACTACGGCTACTAAAATCGTTATTCTAACTACGTTCTATGCAGAAACTACCGAAATCAACTACCAGATGTTAGTTGCGCATTAAAAATAGCTTTAAACCTACGTAAATAACGCGAAATATAATAGAACTATCTATTTAACGCCGAAACAACGTCTTAGACCTTTTACATGGATCCGAATCAAAGCTAACCCCAAAAATCAGCCACTACTGCTACTAAAACGATTATTCTAACTACATACGACGCAAAAACAATGAAAACTATGCAGAAACTACCGAAATTAACAACCAAACGTTGATGGAGCATTAAAAACAGCTCCAAAAACGCGGAAACATGGCAAAATGTTATAATACTATTCATTTAAGTGCGAAAGAACGTCCGAAACGTATCAAATGGAGGTGGAACTAACAGAACTGCTAAAATCAGCCACTACAGCTACTAAAATCGTTATTCTAACTACGTTCTATGCAGAAACTACCGAAATCAACCACTAAATGTTAGTTGCGGATTAAAAATAGCTTTAAACATACGTAAATAACGCGAAATATAATAGAACTATCTATTTAACGCCGAAACAACGTCTTAGACCTGTTACATGGATCTGAATCAAAGCTAACCCCAAAAATCAGTCACTCCTGCTACTAAAACGATTATTCTAACTACATACGACGCAAAAACAATGAAAACTATGCAGAAACTACCGGAATCAACCACTAAATGTTAGTTGCGCATTAAAAATAGCTTTAAACACACGCGAGTAAGCCAGATGTAGTAAAACTACCTATTTAACTCCTAAACAACGTCTAATACCTATTATATCGAGCTGGATCAAAGCTAACACCAAAAACCAGCCACTCCTGCTACTAAAACGATTATTCTAACTACATACGACGCAAAAACAATGAAAACTATGCAGAAACTACCGAAATTAACAACCAAACGATGATGGAGCATTAAAAACAGCTCCAAAAACGCGGAAACATGGCAAAATGTTATAATACTATTCATTTAAGTGCGAAAGAACGTCCAAAACGTATCAAATGGAGGTGGAACTAACAGAACTGCTAAAATCAGCCACTACGGCTACTAAAATCGTTATTCTAACTACGTTCTATGCAGAAACTACCGAAATCAACTACCAGATGTTAGTTGCGCATTAAAAATAGCCCTAAACATACGTAAATAACGCGAAATATAATAGAACTATCTATTTACCGCCGAAACCACGTCTTAGACCTGTTACATCGATCTGAATCAGAGCTAACCCCAAAAATCAGTCACTCCTGCTACTAAAACGATTATTCTAACTACATACGACGCAAAAACAATGAAAACTATGCAGAAACTACCGAAATTAACAACCAAACGTTGATGGAGCATTAAAAACAGCTCCAAAAACGCGGAAACATGGCAAAATGTTATAATACTATTCATTTAAGTGCGAAAGAACGTCCAAAACGTATCAAATGGAGGTGGAACTAACAGAACTGCTAAAATCAGCCACTACAGCTACTAAAATCGTTATTCTAACTACGTTCTATGCAGAAACTACCGAAATCAACTACCAGATGTTAGTTGCGCATTAAAAAGAGCTTTAAACGTACGTAAATAACGCGAAATATAATAGAACTATCTATTTAACGCCGAAACAACGTCTTAGACCTTTTACATGGATCTGAATCAAAGCTAACCCCAAAAATCAGTCACTCCTGCTACTAAAACGATTATTCTAACTACATACGACGCAAAAACAATGAAAACTATGCAGAAACTACCGAAATTAACAAGCAAACGATGATGGAGCATTAAAAACAGCCCCAAAAAGGCGGAATCATGGCAAAATGTTATAATAGTATTCATTTAAGTGCGAAAGAACGTCCAAAACGTATCAAATGGAGGTGGAACTAACAGAACTGCTAAAATCAGCCACTACAGCTACTAAAATCGTTATTCTAACTACGTTCTATGCAGAAACTACCGAAATCCACTACCAGATGTTAGTTGCGCATTAAAAATAGCTTTAAACACACGCAACTAAGCCAGATGTAACAACACTGTCTATTTAACTCCGAAACAACGTCTAAGATCTGTTATAAGGAGCTGGATCAAAGCTAACATCAAAAATCAGCCACTACTGCTACTAAAACGATTATTCTAACTACATACGACGCAAAAACAATGAAAACTATGCAGAAACTACCGAAATTAACAACCAAACGTTGATGGAGCATTAAAAACAGCTCCAAAAACGCAGAAACATGGCAAAATGTTATAATACTATTCATTTAAGTGCGAAAGAACGTCCAAAACGTATCAAATGGAGGTGGAACTAACAGAACTGCTAAAATCAGCCACTACGGCTACTAAAATCGTTATTCTAACTACGTTCTATCGAAATCAACTACCAGATGTTAGTTGCGCATTAAAAATAGCCCTAAACATACGTAAATAACGCGAAATATAATAGAACTATCTATTTACCGCCGAAACCACGTCTTAGACCTGTTACATCGATCTGAATCAGAGCTAACCCCAAAAATCAGTCACTCCTGCTACTAAAACGATTATTCTAACTACATACGACGCAAAAACAATGAAAACTATGCAGAAACTACCGAAATTAACAAGCAAACGATGATGGAGCATTAAAAACAGCCCCAAAAAGGCGGAAACATGGCAAAATGTTATAATACTATTCATTTAAGTGCGAAAGAACGTCCAAAACGTATCAAATGGAGGTGGAACTAACAGAACTGGTAAAATCAGCCACTACGGCTACTAAAATCGTTATTCTAACTACGTTCTATGCAGAAACTACCGAAATCAACTACCAGATGTTAGTTGCGCATTAAAAATAGCTTTAAACCTACGTAAATAACGCGAAATATAATAGAACTATCTATTTAACGCCGAAACAACGTCTTAGACCTTTTACATGGATCCGAATCAAAGCTAACCCCAAAAATCAGCCACTACTGCTACTAAAACGATTATTCTAACTACATACGACGCAAAAACAATGAAAACTATGCAGAAACTACCGAAATTAACAACCAAACGTTGATGGAGCATTAAAAACAGCTCCAAAAACGCGGAAACATGGCAAAATGTTATAATACTATTCATTTAAGTGCGAAAGAACGTCCGAAACGTATCAAATGGAGGTGGAACTAACAGAACTGCTAAAATCAGCCACTACAGCTACTAAAATCGTTATTCTAACTACGTTCTATGCAGAAACTACCGAAATCAACCACTAAATGTTAGTTGCGGATTAAAAATAGCTTTAAACATACGTAAATAACGCGAAATATAATAGAACTATCTATTTAACGCCGAAACAACGTCTTAGACCTGTTACATGGATCTGAATCAAAGCTAACCCCAAAAATCAGTCACTCCTGCTACTAAAACGATTATTCTAACTACATACGACGCAAAAACAATGAAAACTATGCAGAAACTACCGGAATCAACCACTAAATGTTAGTTGCGCATTAAAAATAGCTTTAAACACACGCGAGTAAGCCAGATGTAGTAAAACTACCTATTTAACTCCTAAACAACGTCTAATACCTATTATATCGAGCTGGATCAAAGCTAACACCAAAAACCAGCCACTCCTGCTACTAAAACGATTATTCTAACTACATACGACGCAAAAACAATGAAAACTATGCAGAAACTACCGAAATTAACAACCAAACGATGATGGAGCATTAAAAACAGCTCCAAAAACGCGGAAACATGGCAAAATGTTATAATACTATTCATTTAAGTGCGAAAGAACGTCCAAAACGTATCAAATGGAGGTGGAACTAACAGAACTGCTAAAATCAGCCACTACGGCTACTAAAATCGTTATTCTAACTACGTTCTATGCAGAAACTACCGAAATCAACTACCAGATGTTAGTTGCGCATTAAAAATAGCCCTAAGCATACGTAAATAACGCGAAATATAATAGAACTATCTATTTACCGCCGAAACCACGTCTTAGACCTGTTACATCGATCTGAATCAGAGCTAACCCCAAAAATCAGTCACTCCTGCTACTAAAACGATTATTCTAACTACATACGACGCAAAAACAATGAAAACTATGCAGAAACTACCGAAATTAACAACCAAACGTTGATGGAGCATTAAAAACAGCTCCAAAAACGCGGAAACATGGCAAAATGTTATAATACTATTCATTTAAGTGCGAAAGAACGTCCAAAACGTATCAAATGGAGGTGGAACTAACAGAACTGCTAAAATCAGCCACTACAGCTACTAAAATCGTTATTCTAACTACGTTCTATGCAGAAACTACCGAAATCAACTACCAGATGTTAGTTGCGCATTAAAAAGAGCTTTAAACGTACGTAAATAACGCGAAATATAATAGAACTATCTATTTAACGCCGAAACAACGTCTTAGACCTTTTACATGGATCTGAATCAAAGCTAACCCCAAAAATCAGTCACTCCTGCTACTAAAACGATTATTCTAACTACATACGACGCAAAAACAATGAAAACTATGCAGAAACTACCGAAATTAACAACCAAACGTTGATGGAGCATTAAAAACAGCTCCAAAAACGCGGAAACATGGCAAAATGTTATAATACTATTCATTTAAGTGCGAAAGAACGTCCAAAACGTATCAAATGGAGGTGGAACTAACAGAACTGCTAAAATCAGCCACTACAGCTACTAAAATCGTTATTCTAACTACGTTCTATGCAGAAACTACCGAAATCCACTACCAGATGTTAGTTGCGCATTAAAAATAGCTTTAAACACACGCAACTAAGCCAGATGTAACAACACTGTCTATTTAACTCCGAAACAACGTCTAAGATTTGTTATAAGGAGCTGGATCAAAGCTAACATCAAAAATCAGCCACTACTGCTACTAAAACGATTATTCTAACTACATACGACGCAAAAACAATGAAAACTATGCAGAAACTACCGAAATTAACAAGCAAACGATGATGGAGCATTAAAAACAGCCCCAAAAAGGCGGAATCATGGCAAAATGTTATAATAGTATTCATTTAAGTGCGAAAGAACGTCCAAAACGTATCAAATGGAGGTGGAACTAACAGAACTGCTAAAATCAGCCACTACGGCTACTAAAATCGTTATTCTAACTACGTTCTATCGAAATCAACTACCAGATGTTAGTTGCGCATTAAAAATAGCCCTAAACATACGTAAATAACGCGAAATATAATAGAACTATCTATTTACCGCCGAAACCACGTCTTAGACCTGTTACATCGATCTGAATCAGAGCTAACCCCAAAAATCAGTCACTCCTGCTACTAAAACGATTATTCTAACTACATACGACGCAAAAACAATGAAAACTATGCAGAAACTACCGAAATTAACAAGCAAACGATGATGGAGCATTAAAAACAGCTCCAAAAACGCGGAAACATGGCAAAATGTTATAATACTATTCATTTAAGTGCGAAAGAACGTCCAAAACGTATCAAATGGAGGTGGAACTAACAGAACTGCTAAAATCAGCCACTACAGCTACTAAAATCGTTATTCTAACTACCTTCTATGCAGAAACTACCGAAATCAACTACCAGATGTTAGTTGCGCATTAAAAAGAGCTTTAAACGTACGTAAATAACGCGAAATATAATAGAACTATCTATTTAACGCCGAAACAACGTCTTAGACCTTTTACATGGATCTGAATCAGAGCTAACCCCAAAAATCAGTCACTCCTGCTACTAAAACGATTATTCTAACTACATACGACGCAAAAACAATGAAAACTATGCAGAAACTACCGAAATTAACAAGCAAACGATGATGGAGCATTAAAAACAGCTCCAAAAACGCGGAAACATGGCAAAATGTTATAATACTATTCATTTAAGTGCGAAAGAACGTCCAAAACGTATCAAATGGAGGTGGAACTAACAGAACTGGTAAAATCAGCCACTACGGCTACTAAAATCGTTATTCTAACTACGTTCTATGCAGAAACTACCGAAATCAACTACCAGATGTTAGTTGCGCATTAAAAATAGCTTTAAACCTACGTAAATAACGCGAAATATAATAGAACTATCTATTTAACGCCGAAACAACGTCTTAGACCTTTTACATGGATCCGAATCAAAGCTAACCCCAAAAATCAGCCACTACTGCTACTAAAACGATTATTCTAACTACATACGACGCAAAAACAATGAAAACTATGCAGAAACTACCGAAATTAACAACCAAACGTTGATGGAGCATTAAAAACAGCTCCAAAAACGCGGAAACATGGCAAAATGTTATAATACTATTCATTTAAGTGCGAAAGAACGTCCGAAACGTATCAAATGGAGGTGGAACTAACAGAACTGCTAAAATCAGCCACTACAGCTACTAAAATCGTTATTCTAACTACGTTCTATGCAGAAACTACCGAAATCAACCACTAAATGTTAGTTGCGGATTAAAAATAGCTTTAAACATACGTAAATAACGCGAAATATAATAGAACTATCTATTTAACGCCGAAACAACGTCTTAGACCTGTTACATGGATCTGAATCAAAGCTAACCCCAAAAATCAGTCACTCCTGCTACTAAAACGATTATTCTAACTACATACGACGCAAAAACAATGAAAACTATGCAGAAACTACCGGAATCAACCACTAAATGTTAGTTGCGCATTAAAAATAGCTTTAAACACACGCGAGTAAGCCAGATGTAGTAAAACTACCTATTTAACTCCTAAACAACGTCTAATACCTATTATATCGAGCTGGATCAAAGCTAACACCAAAAACCAGCCACTCCTGCTACTAAAACGATTATTCTAACTACATACGACGCAAAAACAATGAAAACTATGCAGAAACTACCGAAATTAACAACCAAACGATGATGGAGCATTAAAAACAGCTCCAAAAACGCGGAAACATGGCAAAATGTTATAATACTATTCATTTAAGTGCGAAAGAACGTCCAAAACGTATCAAATGGAGGTGGAACTAACAGAACTGCTAAAATCAGCCACTACGGCTACTAAAATCGTTATTCTAACTACGTTCTATGCAGAAACTACCGAAATCAACTACCAGATGTTAGTTGCGCATTAAAAATAGCCCTAAACATACGTAAATAACGCGAAATATAATAGAACTATCTATTTACCGCCGAAACCACGTCTTAGACCTGTTACATCGATCTGAATCAGAGCTAACCCCAAAAATCAGTCACTCCTGCTACTAAAACGATTATTCTAACTACATACGACGCAAAAACAATGAAAACTATGCAGAAACTACCGAAATTAACAACCAAACGTTGATGGAGCATTAAAAACAGCTCCAAAAACGCGGAAACATGGCAAAATGTTATAATACTATTCATTTAAGTGCGAAAGAACGTCCAAAACGTATCAAATGGAGGTGGAACTAACAGAACTGCTAAAATCAGCCACTACAGCTACTAAAATCGTTATTCTAACTACGTTCTATGCAGAAACTACCGAAATCAACTACCAGATGTTAGTTGCGCATTAAAAAGAGCTTTAAACGTACGTAAATAACGCGAAATATAATAGAACTATCTATTTAACGCCGAAACAACGTCTTAGACCTTTTACATGGATCTGAATCAAAGCTAACCCCAAAAATCAGTCACTCCTGCTACTAAAACGATTATTCTAACTACATACGACGCAAAAACAATGAAAACTATGCAGAAACTACCGAAATTAACAACCAAACGTTGATGGAGCATTAAAAACAGCTCCAAAAACGCGGAAACATGGCAAAATGTTATAATACTATTCATTTAAGTGCGAAAGAACGTCCAAAACGTATCAAATGGAGGTGGAACTAACAGAACTGCTAAAATCAGCCACTACAGCTACTAAAATCGTTATTCTAACTACGTTCTATGCAGAAACTACCGAAATCCACTACCAGATGTTAGTTGCGCATTAAAAATAGCTTTAAACACACGCAACTAAGCCAGATGTAACAACACTGTCTATTTAACTCCGAAACAACGTCTAAGATCTGTTATAAGGAGCTGGATCAAAGCTAACATCAAAAATCAGCCACTACTGCTACTAAAACGATTATTCTAACTACATACGACGCAAAAACAATGAAAACTATGCAGAAACTACCGAAATTAACAACCAAACGTTGATGGAGCATTAAAAACAGCTCCAAAAACGCAGAAACATGGCAAAATGTTATAATACTATTCATTTAAGTGCGAAAGAACGTCCAAAACGTATCAAATGGAGGTGGAACTAACAGAACTGCTAAAATCAGCCACTACGGCTACTAAAATCGTTATTCTAACTACGTTCTATCGAAATCAACTACCAGATGTTAGTTGCGCATTAAAAATAGCCCTAAACATACGTAAATAACGCGAAATATAATAGAACTATCTATTTACCGCCGAAACCACGTCTTAGACCTGTTACATCGATCTGAATCAGAGCTAACCCCAAAAATCAGTCACTCCTGCTACTAAAACGATTATTCTAACTACATACGACGCAAAAACAATGAAAACTATGCAGAAACTACCGAAATTAACAAGCAAACGATGATGGAGCATTAAAAACAGCCCCAAAAAGGCGGAAACATGGCAAAATGTTATAATACTATTCATTTAAGTGCGAAAGAACGTCCAAAACGTATCAAATGGAGGTGGAACTAACAGAACTGGTAAAATCAGCCACTACGGCTACTAAAATCGTTATTCTAACTACGTTCTATGCAGAAACTACCGAAATCAACTACCAGATGTTAGTTGCGCATTAAAAATAGCTTTAAACCTACGTAAATAACGCGAAATATAATAGAACTATCTATTTAACGCCGAAACAACGTCTTAGACCTTTTACATGGATCCGAATCAAAGCTAACCCCAAAAATCAGCCACTACTGCTACTAAAACGATTATTCTAACTACATACGACGCAAAAACAATGAAAACTATGCAGAAACTACCGAAATTAACAACCAAATGTTGATGGAGCATTAAAAACAGCTCCAAAAACGCGGAAACATGGCAAAATGTTATAATACTATTCATTTAAGTGCGAAAGAACGTCCGAAACGTATCAAATGGAGGTGGAACTAACAGAACTGCTAAAATCAGCCACTACAGCTACTAAAATCGTTATTCTAACTACGTTCTATGCAGAAACTACCGAAATCAACCACTAAATGTTAGTTGCGGATTAAAAATAGCTTTAAACATACGTAAATAACGCGAAATATAATAGAACTATCTATTTAACGCCGAAACAACGTCTTAGACCTGTTACATGGATCTGAATCAAAGCTAACCCCAAAAATCAGTCACTCCTGCTACTAAAACGATTATTCTAACTACATACGACGCAAAAACAATGAAAACTATGCAGAAACTACCGGAATCAACCACTAAATGTTAGTTGCGCATTAAAAATAGCTTTAAACACACGCGAGTAAGCCAGATGTAGTAAAACTACCTATTTAACTCCTAAACAACGTCTAATACCTATTATATCGAGCTGGATCAAAGCTAACACCAAAAACCAGCCACTCCTGCTACTAAAACGATTATTCTAACTACATACGACGCAAAAACAATGAAAACTATGCAGAAACTACTGAAATTAACAACCAAACGATGATGGAGCATTAAAAACAGCTCCAAAAACGCGGAAACATGGCAAAATGTTATAATACTATTCATTTAAGTGCGAAAGAACGTCCAAAACGTATCAAATGGAGGTGGAACTAACAGAACTGGTAAAATCAGCCACTACGGCTACTAAAATCGTTATTCTAACTACGTTCTATGCAGAAACTACCGAAATCAACTACCAGATGTTAGTTGCGCATTAAAAATAGCTTTAAACCTACGTAAATAACGCGAAATATAATAGAACTATCTATTTAACGCCGAAACAACGTCTTAGACCTTTTACATGGATCCGAATCAAAGCTAACCCCAAAAATCAGCCACTACTGCTACTAAAACGATTATTCTAACTACATACGACGCAAAAACAATGAAAACTATGCAGAAACTACCGAAATTAACAACCAAACGTTGATGGAGCATTAAAAACAGCTCCAAAAACGCGGAAACATGGCAAAATGTTATAATACTATTCATTTAAGTGCGAAAGAACGTCCGAAACGTATCAAATGGAGGTGGAACTAACAGAACTGCTAAAATCAGCCACTACAGCTACTAAAATCGTTATTCTAACTACGTTCTATGCAGAAACTACCGAAATCAACCACTAAATGTTAGTTGCGGATTAAAAATAGCTTTAAACATACGTAAATAACGCGAAATATAATAGAACTATCTATTTAACGCCGAAACAACGTCTTAGACCTGTTACATGGATCTGAATCAAAGCTAACCCCAAAAATCAGTCACTCCTGCTACTAAAACGATTATTCTAACTACATACGACGCAAAAACAATGAAAACTATGCAGAAACTACCGGAATCAACCACTAAATGTTAGTTGCGCATTAAAAATAGCTTTAAACACACGCGAGTAAGCCAGATGTAGTAAAACTACCTATTTAACTCCTAAACAACGTCTAATACCTATTATATCGAGCTGGATCAAAGCTAACACCAAAAACCAGCCACTCCTGCTACTAAAACGATTATTCTAACTACATACGACGCAAAAACAATGAAAACTATGCAGAAACTACCGAAATTAACAACCAAACGATGATGGAGCATTAAAAACAGCTCCAAAAACGCGGAAACATGGCAAAATGTTATAATACTATTCATTTAAGTGCGCAAGAACGTCCAAAACGTATCAAATGGAGGTGGAACTAACAGAACTGCTAAAATCAGCCACTACGGCTACTAAAATCGTTATTCTAACTACGTTCTATGCAGAAACTACCGAAATCAACTACCAGATGTTAGTTGCGCATTAAAAATAGCCCTAAACATACGTAAATAACGCGAAATATAATAGAACTATCTATTTACCGCCGAAACCACGTCTTAGACCTGTTACATCGATCTGAATCAGAGCTAACCCCAAAAATCAGTCACTCCTGCTACTAAAACGATTATTCTAACTACATACGACGCAAAAACAATGAAAACTATGCAGAAACTACCGAAATTAACAACCAAACGTTGATGGAGCATTAAAAACAGCTCCAAAAACGCGGAAACATGGCAAAATGTTATAATACTATTCATTTAAGTGCGAAAGAACGTCCAAAACGTATCAAATGGAGGTGGAACTAACAGAACTGCTAAAATCAGCCACTACAGCTACTAAAATCGTTATTCTAACTACGTTCTATGCAGAAACTACCGAAATCCACTACCAGATGTTAGTTGCGCATTAAAAATAGCTTTAAACACACGCAACTAAGCCAGATGTAACAACACTGTCTATTTAACTCCGAAACAACGTCTAAGATCTGTTATAAGGAGCTGGATCAAAGCTAACATCAAAAATCAGCCACTACTGCTACTAAAACGATTATTCTAACTACATACGACGCAAAAACAATGAAAACTATGCAGAAACTACCGAAATTAACAACCAAACGTTGATGGAGCATTAAAAACAGCTCCAAAAACGCAGAAACATGGCAAAATGTTATAATACTATTCATTTAAGTGCGAAAGAACGTCCAAAACGTATCAAATGGAGGTGGAACTAACAGAACTGCTAAAATCAGCCACTACGGCTACTAAAATCGTTATTCTAACTACGTTCTATCGAAATCAACTACCAGATGTTAGTTGCGCATTAAAAATAGCCCTAAACATACGTAAATAACGCGAAATATAATAGAACTATCTATTTACCGCCGAAACCACGTCTTAGACCTGTTACATCGATCTGAATCAGAGCTAACCCCAAAAATCAGTCACTCCTGCTACTAAAACGATTATTCTAACTACATACGACGCAAAAACAATGAAAACTATGCAGAAACTACCGAAATTAACAAGCAAACGATGATGGAGCATTAAAAACAGCCCCAAAAAGGCGGAAACATGGCAAAATGTTATAATACTATTCATTTAAGTGCGAAAGAACGTCCAAAACGTATCAAATGGAGGTGGAACTAACAGAACTGGTAAAATCAGCCACTACGGCTACTAAAATCGTTATTCTAACTACGTTCTATGCAGAAACTACCGAAATCAACTACCAGATGTTAGTTGCGCATTAAAAATAGCTTTAAACCTACGTAAATAACGCGAAATATAATAGAACTATCTATTTAACGCCGAAACAACGTCTTAGACCTTTTACATGGATCCGAATCAAAGCTAACCCCAAAAATCAGCCACTACTGCTACTAAAACGATTATTCTAACTACATACGACGCAAAAACAATGAAAACTATGCAGAAACTACCGAAATTAACAACCAAACGATGATGGAGCATTAAAAACAGCTCCAAAAACGCGGAAACATGGCAAAATGTTATAATACTATTCATTTAAGTGCGAAAGAACGTCCAAAACGTATCAAATGGAGGTGGAACTAACAGAACTGCTAAAATCAGCCACTACGGCTACTAAAATCGTTATTCTAACTACGTTCTATGCAGAAACTACCGAAATCAACTACCAGATGTTAGTTGCGCATTAAAAATAGCCCTAAACATACGTAAATAACGCGAAATATAATAGAACTATCTATTTACCGCCGAAACCACGTCTTAGACCTGTTACATCGATCTGAATCAGAGCTAACCCCAAAAATCAGTCACTCCTGCTACTAAAACGATTATTCTAACTACATACGACGCAAAAACAATGAAAACTATGCAGAAACTACCGAAATTAACAACCAAACGTTGATGGAGCATTAAAAACAGCTCCAAAAACGCGGAAACATGGCAAAATGTTATAATACTATTCATTTAAGTGCGAAAGAACGTCCAAAACGTATCAAATGGAGGTGGAACTAACAGAACTGCTAAAATCAGCCACTACAGCTACTAAAATCGTTATTCTAACTACGTTCTATGCAGAAACTACCGAAATCCACTACCAGATGTTAGTTGCGCATTAAAAATAGCTTTAAACACACGCAACTAAGCCAGATGTAACAACACTGTCTATTTAACTCCGAAACAACGTCTAAGATCTGTTATAAGGAGCTGGATCAAAGCTAACATCAAAAATCAGCCACTACTGCTACTAAAACGATTATTCTAACTACATACGACGCAAAAACAATGAAAACTATGCAGAAACTACCGAAATTAACAACCAAACGTTGATGGAGCATTAAAAACAGCTCCAAAAACGCAGAAACATGGCAAAATGTTATAATACTATTCATTTAAGTGCGAAAGAACGTCCAAAACGTATCAAATGGAGGTGGAACTAACAGAACTGCTAAAATCAGCCACTACGGCTACTAAAATCGTTATTCTAACTACGTTCTATCGAAATCAACTACCAGATGTTAGTTGCGCATTAAAAATAGCCCTAAACATACGTAAATAACGCGAAATATAATAGAACTATCTATTTACCGCCGAAACCACGTCTTAGACCTGTTACATCGATCTGAATCAGAGCTAACCCCAAAAATCAGTCACTCCTGCTACTAAAACGATTATTCTAACTACATACGACGCAAAAACAATGAAAACTATGCAGAAACTACCGAAATTAACAAGCAAACGATGATGGAGCATTAAAAACAGCCCCAAAAAGGCGGAAACATGGCAAAATGTTATAATACTATTCATTTAAGTGCGAAAGAACGTCCAAAACGTATCAAATGGAGGTGGAACTAACAGAACTGGTAAAATCAGCCACTACGGCTACTAAAATCGTTATTCTAACTACGTTCTATGCAGAAACTACCGAAATCAACTACCAGATGTTAGTTGCGCATTAAAAATAGCTTTAAACCTACGTAAATAACGCGAAATATAATAGAACTATCTATTTAACGCCGAAACAACGTCTTAGACCTTTTACATGGATCCGAATCAAAGCTAACCCCAAAAATCAGCCACTACTGCTACTAAAACGATTATTCTAACTACATACGACGCAAAAACAATGAAAACTATGCAGAAACTACCGAAATTAACAACCAAACGTTGATGGAGCATTAAAAACAGCTCCAAAAACGCGGAAACATGGCAAAATGTTATAATACTATTCATTTAAGTGCGAAAGAACGTCCGAAACGTATCAAATGGAGGTGGAACTAACAGACCTGCTAAAATCAGCCACTACAGCTACTAAAATCGTTATTCTAACTACGTTCTATGCAGAAACTACCGAAATCAACCACTAAATGTTAGTTGCGGATTAAAAATAGCTTTAAACATACGTAAATAACGCGAAATATAATAGAACTATCTATTTAACGCCGAAACAACGTCTTAGACCTGTTACATGGATCTGAATCAAAGCTAACCCCAAAAATCAGTCACTCCTGCTACTAAAACGATTATTCTAACTACATACGACGCAAAAACAATGAAAACTATGCAGAAACTACCGGAATCAACCACTAAATGTTAGTTGCGCATTAAAAATAGCTTTAAACACACGCGAGTAAGCCAGATGTAGTAAAACTACCTATTTAACTCCTAAACAACGTCTAATACCTATTATATCGAGCTGGATCAAAGCTAACACCAAAAACCAGCCACTCCTGCTACTAAAACGATTATTCTAACTACATACGACGCAAAAACAATGAAAACTATGCAGAAACTAACGAAATTAACAACCAAACGATGATGGAGCATTAAAAACAGCTCCAAAAACGCGGAAACATGGCAAAATGTTATAATACTATTCATTTAAGTGCGAAAGAACGTCCAAAACGTATCAAATGGAGGTGGAACTAACAGAACTGCTAAAATCAGCCACTACGGCTACTAAAATCGTTATTCTAACTACGTTCTATGCAGAAACTACCGAAATCAACTACCAGATGTTAGTTGCGCATTAAAAATAGCCCTAAACATACGTAAATAACGCGAAATATAATAGAACTATCTATTTACCGCCGAAACCACGTCTTAGACCTGTTACATCGATCTGAATCAGAGCTAACCCCAAAAATCAGTCACTCCTGCTACTAAAACGATTATTCTAACTACATACGACGCAAAAACAATGAAAACTATGCAGAAACTACCGAAATTAACAACCAAACGTTGATGGAGCATTAAAAACAGCTCCAAAAACGCGGAAACATGGCAAAATGTTATAATACTATTCATTTAAGTGCGAAAGAACGTCCAAAACGTATCAAATGGAGGTGGAACTAACAGAACTGCTAAAATCAGCCACTACAGCTACTAAAATCGTTATTCTAACTACGTTCTATGCAGAAACTACCGAAATCCACTACCAGATGTTAGTTGCGCATTAAAAATAGCTTTAAACACACGCAACTAAGCCAGATGTAACAACACTGTCTATTTAACTCCTAAACAACGTCTAAGATCTGTTATAAGGAGCTGGATCAAAGCTAACATCAAAAATCAGCCACTACTGCTACTAAAACGATTATTCTAACTACATACGACGCAAAAACAATGAAAACTATGCAGAAACTACCGAAATTAACAACCAAACGTTGATGGAGCATTAAAAACAGCTCCAAAAACGCAGAAACATGGCAAAATGTTATAATACTATTCATTTAAGTGCGAAAGAACGTCCAAAACGTATCAAATGGAGGTGGAACTAACAGAACTGCTAAAATCAGCCACTACGGCTACTAAAATCGTTATTCTAACTACGTTCTATGCAGAAACTACCGAAATCAACTACCAGATGTTAGTTGCGCATTAAAAATAGCCCTAAACATACGTAAATAACGCGAAATATAATAGAACTATCTATTTACCGCCGAAACCACGTCTTAGACCTGTTACATCGATCTGAATCAGAGCTAACCCCAAAAATCAGTCACTCCTGCTACTAAAACGATTATTCTAACTACATACGACGCAAAAACAATGAAAACTATGCAGAAACTACCGAAATTAACAAGCAAACGATGATGGAGCATTAAAAACAGCCCCAAAAAGGCGGAAACATGGCAAAATGTTATAATACTATTCATTTAAGTGCGAAAGAACGTCCGAAACGTATCAAATGGAGGTGGAACTAACAGAACTGCTAAAATCAGCCACTACAGCTACTAAAATCGTTATTCTAACTACGTTCTATGCAGAAACTACCGAAATCAACTACCAGATGTTAGTTGCGCATTAAAAATAGCCCTAAACATACGTAAATAACGCGAAATATAATAGAACTATCTATTTACCGCCGAAACCACGTCTTAGACCTGTTACATCGATCTGAATCAGAGCTAACCCCAAAAATCAGTCACTCCTGCTACTAAAACGATTATTCTAACTACATACGACGCAAAAACAATGAAAACTATGCAGAAACTACCGGAATCAACTACTAAATGTTAGTTGCGTATTAAAAATAGATTTAAACACACGCAAGTAAGCCAGATGTAGTAAAACTACCTATTTAACTCCTAAACAACGTCTAATACCTATTATATCGAGCTGGATCAAAGCTAACACCAAAAATCAGCCACTACTGCTACTAAAACGATTATTCTAACTACATACGACGCAAAAACAATGAAAACTATGCAGAAACTACCGAAATTAACAACGAAACGTTGATGGAGCATTAAAAACAGCTCCAAAAACGCGGAAACATGGCAAAATGTTATAATACTATTCATTTAAGTGCGAAAGAACGTCCAAAACGTATCAAATGGAGGTAGAACTAACAGAACTGCTGAAATCAGCCACTACAGCTACTAAAATCGTTATTCTAACTACGTTCTATGCAGAAACTACCGAAATCAACTACTAAATGTTAGTTGCGCATTAAAAATAGCTTTAAACACACGCGAGTAAGCCAGATGTAGTAAAACTATCTATTTAACTCCTAAACAACGTCTAATACCTATTACATCGAGCTGGATCAAAGCTAACACCAAAAACCAGCCACTCCTGCTACTAAAACGATTATTCTAACTACATACGACGCAAAAACAATGAAAACTATGCAGAAACTACCGAAATTAACAACCAAACGTTGATGGAGCATTAAAAACAGCTCCAAAAACGCGGAAACATGGCAAAATGTTATAATACTATTCATTTAAGTGCGAAAGAACGTCCAAAACGTATCAAATGGAAGTGGAGCTAACAGAACTGCTAAAATCAGCCACTACAGCTACCAAAATCGTTATTCTGACTACGTTCTATGCAGAAACTACCGAAACAACTACCAGATGTTAGTTGCGCATTAAAAATAGCTTTAAACACACGCAAGTAAGCCAGATGTAGTAAAACTATCTATTTAACTCCTAAACAACGTCTAATGCCTATTACATCGAGCTGGATCAAAGCTAACACCAAAAACCAGCCACTCCTGCTACTAAAACGATTATTCTAACTACATACGACGCAAAAACAATGAAAACTATGCAGAAACTACCGAAATTAACAACCAAACGTTGATGGAGCATTAAAAACAGCTCCAAAAACGCAGAAACATGGCAAAATGTTATAATACTATTCATTTAAGTGCGAAAGAACGTCCAAAACGTATCAAATGGAGGTGGAACTAACAGAACTGCTAAAATCAGCCACTACGGCTACTAAAATCGTTATTCTAACTACGTTCTATCGAAATCAACTACCAGATGTTAGTTGCGCATTAAAAATAGCCCTAAACATACGTAAATAACGCGAAATATAATAGAACTATCTATTTACCGCCGAAACCACGTCTTAGACCTGTTACATCGATCTGAATCAGAGCTAACCCCAAAAATCAGTCACTCCTGCTACTAAAACGATTATTCTAACTACATACGACGCAAAAACAATGAAAACTATGCAGAAACTACCGAAATTAACAAGCAAACGATGATGGAGCATTAAAAACAGCCCCAAAAAGGCGGAAACATGGCAAAATGTTATAATACTATTCATTTAAGTGCGAAAGAACGTCCGAAACGTATCAAATGGAGGTGGAACTAACAGAACTGCTAAAATCAGCCACTACAGCTACTAAAATCGTTATTCTAACTACGTTCTATGCAGAAACTACCGAAATCAACCACTAAATGTTCGTTGCGGATTAAAAATAGCTTTAAACATACGTAAATAACGCGAAATATAATAGAACTATCTATTTAACGCCGAAACAACGTCTTAGACCTGTTACATGGATCTGAATCAAAGCTAACCCCAAAAATCAGTCACTCCTGCTACTAAAACGATTATTCTAACTACATACGACGCAAAAACAATGAAAACTATGCAGAAACTACCGGAATCAACCACTAAATGTTAGTTGCGCATTAAAAATAGCTTTAAACACACGCGAGTAAGCCAGATGTAGTAAAACTACCTATTTAACTCCTAAACAACGTCTAATACCTATTATATCGAGCTGGATCAAAGCTAACACCAAAAACCAGCCACTCCTGCTACTAAAACGATTATTCTAACTACATACGACGCAAAAACAATGAAAACTATGCAGAAACTACCGAAATTAACAACCAAACGATGATGGAGCATTAAAAACAGCTCCAAAAACGCGGAAACATGGCAAAATGTTATAATACTATTCATTTAAGTGCGAAAGAACGTCCAAAACGTATCAAATGGAGGTGGAACTAACAGAACTGCTAAAATCAGCCACTACGGCTACTAAAATCGTTATTCTAACTACGTTCTATGCAGAAACTACCGAAATCAACTACCAGATGTTAGTTGCGCATTAAAAATAGCCCTAAACATACGTAAATAACGCGAAATATAATAGAACTATCTATTTACCGCCGAAACCACGTCTTAGACCTGTTACATCGATCTGAATCAGAGCTAACCCCAAAAATCACTCACTCCTGCTACTAAAACGATTATTCTAACTACATACGACGCAAAAACAATGAAAACTATGCAGAAACTACCGGAATCAACTACTAAATGTTAGTTGCGTATTAAAAATAGATTTAAACACACGCAAGTAAGCCAGATGTAGTAAAACTACCTATTTAACTCCTAAACAACGTCTAACACCTATTACATCGAGCTGGATCAAAGCTAACACCAAAAACCAGCCACTCCTGCTACTAAAACGATTATTCTAACTACATACGACGCAAAAATAATGAAAACTATGCAGAAACTACCGTAATTAACAACCAAACGTTGATGGAGCATTAAAACCAGCTCCAAAAACGCGGAAACATGGCAAAATGTTATAATACTATTCATTTAAGTGCGAAAGAACGTCCAAAACGTATCAAATGGAGGTGGAACTAACAGAACTGCTAAAATCAGCCACTACAGCTACTAAAATCGTTATTCTAACTACGTTCTATGCAGAAACTACCGAAATCAACTACTAAATGTTAGTTGCGCATTAAAAATAGCTTTAAACACACGCGAGTAAGCCAGATGTAGTAAAACTATCTATTTAACTCCTAAACAACGTCTAATACCTATTACATCGAGCTGGATCAAAGCTAACACCAAAAACCAGCCACTCCTGCTACTAAAACGATTATTCTAACTACATACGACGCAAAAACAATGAAAACTATGCAGAAACTACCGAAATTAAGAAGCAAACGATGATGGAGCATTAAAAACAGCCCCAAAAAGGCGGAAACATGGCAAAATGTTATAATACTATTCATTTAAGTGCGAAAGAACGTCCGAAACGTATCAAATGGAGGTGGAACTAACAGAACTGCTAAAATCAGCCACTACAGCTACTAAAATCGTTATTCTAACTACGTTCTATGCAGAAACTACCGAAATCAACCACTAAATGTTAGTTGCGGATTAAAAATAGCTTTAAACATACGTAAATAACGCGAAATATAATAGAACTATCTATTTAACGCCGAAACAACGTCTTAGACCTGTTACATGGATCTGAATCAAAGCTAACCCCAAAAATCAGTCACTCCTGCTACTAAAACGATTATTCTAACTACATACGACGCAAAAACAATGAAAACTATGCAGAAACTACCGGAATCAACTACCAGATGTTAGTTGCGCATTAAAAATAGTTTTAAACACACGCGAGTAAGCCAGATGTAGTAAAACTATCTATTTAACTCCTAAACAACGTCTAATACCTATTATATCGAGCTGGATCAAAGCTAACACCAAAAAACCAGCCACTACTGCTACTAAAACGATTATTCTAACTACATACGACGCAAAAACAATGAAAACTATGCAGAAACTACCGAAATTAACAACCAAACGATGATGGAGCATTAAAAACAGCTCCAAAAACGCGGAAACATGGCAAAATGTTATAATACTATTCATTTAAGTGCGAAAGAACGTCCAAAACGTATCAAATGGAGGTGGAACTAACAGAACTGCTAAAATCAGCCACTACAGCTACTAAAATCGTTATTCTAACTACGTTCTATGCAGAAACTACCGAAATCAACTACCAGATGTTAGTTGCGCATTAAAAATAGTTTTAAACACACGCGAGTAAGCCAGATGTAGTAAAACTATCTATTTAACTCCTAAACAACATCTAATACCTATTATATCGAGCGGGATCAAAGCTAACACCAAAAACCAGCCACTCCTGCTACTAAAACGATTATTCTAACTACATACGACGCAAAAACAATGAAAACTATGCAGAAACTACCGAAATCAACCACTAAATGTTAGTTGCGCATTAAAAATAGCCCTAAACACACGCGAGTAAGCCAGATGTAGTAAAACTATCTATTTAACTCCTAAACAACGTCTAATACCTATCACATCGAGCTGGATCAAAGCTAACACCAAAAACCAGCCACTCCTGCTACTAAAACGATTATTCTAACTACATACGACGCAAAAACAATGAAAACTATGCAGAAACTACCGAAATTAACAACCAAACGTTGATGGAGCATTAAAAACAGCCCCAAAAAGGCGGAATCATGGCAAAATGTTATAATAGTATTCATTTAAGTGCGCAAGAACGTCCAAAACGTATCAAATGGAGGTGGAACTAACAGAACTGCTAAAATCAGCCACTACAGCTACTAAAATCGTTATTCTAACTACGTTCTATGCAGAAACTACCGAAATCAACTACCAGATGTTAGTTGCGCATTAAAAAGAGCTTTAAACGTACGTAAATAACGCGAAATATAATAGAACTATCTATTTAACGCCGAAACAACGTCTTAGACCTTTTACATGGATCTGAATCAAAGCTAACCCCAAAAATCAGTCACTCCTGCTACTAAAACGATTATTCTAACTACATACGACGCAAAAACAATGAAAACTATGCAGAAACTACCGAAATTAACAACCAAACGTTGATGGAGCATTAAAAACAGCTCCAAAAACGCGGAAACATGGCAAAATGTTATAATACTATTCATTTAAGTGCGAAAGAACGTCCAAAACGTATCAAATGGAGGTGGAACTAACAGAACTGCTAAAATCAGCCACTACAGCTACTAAAATCGTTATTCTAACTACGTTCTATGCAGAAACTACCGAAATCCACTACCAGATGTTAGTTGCGCATTAAAAATAGCTTTAAACACACGCAACTAAGCCAGATGTAACAACACTGTCTATTTAACTCCGAAACAACGTCTAAGATCTGTTATAAGGAGCTGGATCAAAGCTAACATCAAAAATCAGCCACTACTGCTACTAAAACGATTATTCTAACTACATACGACGCAAAAACAATGAAAACTATGCAGAAACTACCGAAATTAACAACCAAACGTTGATGGAGCATTAAAAACAGCTCCAAAAACGCAGAAACATGGCAAAATGTTATAATACTATTCATTTAAGTGCGAAAGAACGTCCAAAACGTATCAAATGGAGGTGGAACTAACAGAACTGCTAAAATCAGCCACTACGGCTACTAAAATCGTTATTCTAACTACGTTCTATCGAAATCAACTACCAGATGTTAGTTGCGCATTAAAAATAGCCCTAAACATACGTAAATAACGCGAAATATAATAGAACTATCTATTTACCGCCGAAACCACGTCTTAGACCTGTTACATCGATCTGAATCAGAGCTAACCCCAAAAATCAGTCACTCCTGCTACTAAAACGATTATTCTAACTACATACGACGCAAAAACAATGAAAACTATGCAGAAACTACCGGAATCAACCACTAAATGTTAGTTGCGCATTAAAAATAGCTTTAAACACACGCGAGTAAGCCAGATGTAGTAAAACTATCTATTTAGCTCCTAAACAACGTCTAATACCTATTACATCGAGCTGGATCAAAGCTAACACCAAAAACCAGGCACTCCTGCTACTAAAACGATTATTCTAACTACATACGACGCAAAAACAATGAAAACTATGCAGAAACTACCGAAATTAACAACCAAATGATGATGGAGCATTAAAAACAGCTCCAAAAACGCGGAAACATGGCAAAATGTTATAATACTATTCATTTAAGTGCGAAAGAACGTCCAAAACGTATCAAATGGAGGTGGAACTAACAGAACTGCTAAAATCAGCCACTACGGCTACTAAAATCGTTATTCTAACTACGTTCTATGCAGAAACTACCGAAATCAACTACCAGATGTTAGTTGCGCATTAAAAATAGCTTTAAACATACGTAAATAACGCGAAATATAATAGAACTATCTATTTAACGCCGAAACAACGTCTTAGACCTGTTACATGGATCTGAATCAAAGCTAACCCCAAAAATCAGTCACTCCTGCTACTAAAACGATTATTCTAACTACATACGACGCAAAAACAATGAAAACTATGCAGAAACTACCGGAATCAACCACTAAATGTTAGTTGCGCATTAAAAATAGCTTTAAACACACGCGAGTAAGCCAGATGTAGTAAAACTACCTATTTAACTCCTAAACAACGTCTAATACCTATTATATCGAGCTGGATCAAAGCTAACACCAAAAACCAGCCACTCCTGCTACTAAAACGATTATTCTAACTACATACGACGCAAAAACAATGAAAACTATGCAGAAACTACCGAAATTAACAACCAAATGATGATGGAGCATTAAAAACAGCTCCAAAAACGCGGAAACATGGCAAAATGTTATAATACTATTCATTTAAGTGCGAAAGAACGTCCAAAACGTATCAAATGGAGGTGGAACTAACAGAACTGCTAAAATCAGCCACTACGGCTACTAAAATCGTTATTCTAACTACGTTCTATGCAGAAACTACCGAAATCAACTACCAGATGTTAGTTGCGCATTAAAAATAGCCCTAAACATACGTAAATAACGCGAAATATAATAGAACTATCTATTTACCGCCGAAACCACGTCTTAGACCTGTTACATGGATCTGAATCAAAGCTAACCCCAAAAATCAGTCACTCCTGCTACTAAAACGATTATTCTAACTACATACGACGCAAAAACAATGAAAACTATGCAGAAACTACCGGAATCAACCACTAAATGTTAGTTGCGCATTAAAAATAGCTTTAAACACACGCGAGTAAGCCAGATGTAGTAAAACTATCTATTTAGCTCCTAAACAACGTCTAATACCTATTACATCGAGCTGGATCAAAGCTAACACCAAAAACCAGCCACTCCTGCTACTAAAACGATTATTCTAACTACATACGACGCAAAAATAATGAAAACTATGCAGAAACTACCGTAATTAACAACCAAACGTTGATGGAGCATTAAAACCAGCTCCAAAAACGCGGAAACATGGCAAAATGTTATAATACTATTCATTTAAGTGCGAAAGAACGTCCAAAACGTATCAAATGGAGGTGGAACTAACAGAACTGCTAAAATCAGCCACTACAGCTACTAAAATCGTTATTCTAACTACGTTCTATGCAGAAACTACCGAAATCAACCACTAAATGTTAGTTGCGCATTAAAAATAGCTGTAAACACACGCGAGTAAGCCAGATGTAGTAAAACTGCCTATTCAACTCCTAAACAACGTCTAATACCTATTATATCGAGCTGGATCAAAGCTAAGACCAAAAACCAGCCACTCCTGCTACTAAAACGATTATTCTAACTACATACGACGCAAAAACAATGAAAACTATGCAGAAACTACCGGAATCGACTACTAAATGTTAGTTGCGCATTAAAAATAGCTTTAAACACACGCGAGTAAGCCAGATGGAGTATAACTATCTATTTAACTCCTAAACAACGTCTAATACCTATTATATCGAACGGGATCAAAGCTAACACCAAAAACCAGCCACTCCTGCTACTAAAACGATTATTCTAACTACATACGACGCAAAAACAATGAAAACTATGCAGAAACTACCGAAATTAACAACCAAACGATGATGGAGCATTAAAAACAGCTCCAAAAACGCAGAAACATTGCAAAATGTTATAATATTATTCATTTAAGTGCGAAAGAACGTCCAAAACGTATCAAATGGAGGTGGAACTAACAGAACTGCTAAAATCAGCCACTACAGCTACTAAAATCGTTATTCTAACTACGTTCTATGCAGAAACTACCGAAATCAACTACCAGATGTTAGTTGCGCATTAAAAATAGCTTTAAACATACGTAAATAACGCGAAATATAATAGAACTATCTATTTAACGCCGAAACAACGTCTTAGACCTGTTACATGGATCTGAATCAAAGCTTACCCCAAAAATCAGTCACTTCTGCTACTAAATTTTTTTTTTTTTTTTCCAAACTGTATTTATTTGACCAAAAATGAATAGTTACAATAAGTAATACAGCTAACTTATAATAGATTTGTTACATATTAAGTGTTTACATGTTATTTGTTAACATTTTTCAAACAATTCTTTTTATATGTGCTTAAGATTTACTGGGAATTATATATATTGGTAATTTTGATTTTCCTGGAAAAGGTCAGAAAAAAAAACCAGGAACTCTGTTTATTTTAACTTAGCCTACTTTAAATTACTTAACATAACTTAATCTAACTTAATCTAATCTTATATACAATTTACAATATTTGATATTGCAATGATAGTGACAATTCGCATTTGACTTAAAAATAATATTTACAATTTTTAGTTATGGATGTGGGATTTCTCGTTGGGATTGAGGATACTAAGGGATAGGATCAGGTAAGTTCTTGAAGGAGGGGAGAGCCATTCGGTTCTGTGTTAAAGGTAAGGATCTTGGAGAATGGTTGGATGTTGCTGTATTTGAAATGATTGGGTGCCAGTTCGGTGTTGTGGTACACGATCTCGTTTAGATCGTTAACCAGTCTGCCTGCGGCGAAGAGGGTCCTGATTTGGAGACAATTACGGTAGTGAGCTCCCGTATTGGAGGAGGGTGATGGTAGGTCCGTTATTATCGGGTTGGGATTGTTAGGAAGGTTTTCTATGAAATTTATCGACAGTTCTAGGATCCGTCTATCCAGTCGTTCGATGCCTGCGGTGTTGTAAAGGTCGTTGTTACAATGGTATCTATATGAGTTGGTTTTGCGGTGTAAGCCAGTGATAAACCGGAAACATTTTCGTTCAAACACTCGTAATTTCTCCATTTGGGAGGGTGAGATGTGGTACCATAATGGGCAGGCGTATGTAAGAGTAGGTCTGATTATCTGTTTGTAGATGAGCTGTTTGACCTTAAGAGAGAGGCCTTTAGGTTTCCATAACACTCGTCTGCACAGGTTAAGCTGTATTGAGGCTTTTTGAAGAGAATTTTTGATGTGGGTTGAGAATGACCAGTTGTTGGAAAGGGTTACTCCCAAATATTTTAGTGTTTTGGAAGGTTTTATGAGGGTGTTATTAAGATTTAGTTTAATTTTGTTGTGGCAACGTTTAGTGTTGTTTGTGCAGTGAGCGTTTTTGCCCTTAAACACTGTTAGCTGGGTTTTGGTTGGGTTGAGGCGAATTTTCCATTTGTTAAAGTATGCTGAGATGAGCGGGAGGAAGTTGTTAACGCGGTTTCTTGCCGCTTTGACAAATCTACTGCTAGAGTAGATTAAAGTATCATCAGCATAATTTAGCATTACAACACTAGGTGGAGGTTGGGGGATATCGGATGTGTATAGAAGATATAAAAGTGGTCCAAGAATGGATCCTTGGGGAACTCCTGCGGTTATGTTGTGAGTTTGTGAGAGGGAAGAATTTATTCTGACCATAAATTTCCTCCCAGAAAGGTAAGATGCTAGGAGCTTTGTGATATTGGAATTCAGACCAAATAAGCAGTACAGCTTATAAAGAAGTCCTGAGATCCAGACACAATCAAATGCTTTGGAGATATCGAGAGATATGCATACGGTAGGGCATTGGTTTTCTAGACCAGTTGTGACATCGTGTGTAAGTTTTAGTAACGCATGGCAAGTAGAGTGTCGCTCACGAAAGCCAAACTGAGAATTAGGAATGAGAGCGTTATCACTGGCAAACGAAAGAAGGTTTTGGTAGATCTTACATTCCAATATTTTGCTTAGGGTGTTCAATAAAGATATTGGACGATAGTTGGAGGTGTTATTGGAACTGCCGGACTTTTTAATGGGAATTACTACCGCAATTTTCCAGTTCTCTGGGAAATGTGAAGCATTTATGATGTGGTTAAGAAGGACTAAAATGGGAAGTAGATTTGGCGGGTGAAGTCTTTTAAATAGAAGGTGTGGTATTCCATCTATACCGGTAGATTTTTTGTTGGGTCGTGATTTTATGAACTTGATGAGTTCATCTGTGGTTAAAAATGTGGTGGTGTCTGAAGGATGTGACGCCTTGTTTGTGTCGTTAAATTCTCCGATGAAAGGAGTATAAGATGCGGGTAATCTGTGTGAAATATATTCGTTGACAGCATTTCGAAAATTAGGGACTGAGAGGGAATCATTTTGTTGATGGATCTTTGAGAAGTGGTCAGCGAGGCAATTGGCTATGTCCGTGTCGGATTGGATAAGATTGTTGCTGAGTGGGCTGATAAGGTGATCGATGCGCGGTTTAAACTTCCGACCAGTTAGTCGGTTGATGTTTTTGAAGAGATCACGATTGGGTTTAATATTGTTAAGTGTAGAGGTATAAGTCTGATCCGCGAACTTTTTTAAATGTTCATTTATTAAGGTGGTCAGGAGTTGGATCTGACTTTTAATAAAAGGACAGAATCTTATATGAAGTTTTCGGCGGAGTTGTTTTTTGAGACGCAGCAATTTAATTAGGATGCTGGGTAAAGGTTTTCCTAGATGATTATGAGGGATGGTGGTGGGTGTATTGCTTGTGAGGGCATCCTTGAGTGTCTGCTCAATTTTTAGGGCTGCTCGATCGATATCAGCAGGGATTAGGTTAGAAGATTCGGGGATTTGCAAGTTAGAAAACCTTGCGGCGACGTCTCTATTGACCTTTTTCCAGTTAGTCTTGGAGAAGTTCGGGACAGGACTGTGTGAGTAGAGAAGTTCGAAGGAGGGAACTTTGATCGAAGTGTGAACGGAACCATGATCAGAGGGAAAGAGGAAGGATACTGTGGGGGGGCTCGTTGAGTAGACATCAGCCGACTTGAGAAAGAAGTCAATTGTTGACCGCGTCGAGTTGGTGACACGAGTTGGCTGCAGTGGACTGTCGATATACGTATATGGGTGAGATGAGAGGAGGTGCAAAAGTTGGCAGCCGTATTTGTTATTCTTTATGTCGTTGAATGCTGTATGTCGAGCGTTCCAGTCTCCACCGATTATGAATGGTGCGGGGAGAGACTGTCTGATTATTTGAGATATGTCAGAGTCAGGAAAGTCTGGTTCTCGTGTTGGGTGGATGTAAACGGATGTTACTATGATTACTTTTTTGTTTTCACAAAAAAGTTTAACTGCCGTGTATTCAATATTGAAAACATTGGCGAACCTGATTTCGGTGAATTGAAATTTATTATTTATTAGGATGCCGGTACCTCCATGGGATCCAGTAGTTCTGGGGTTGGAAATAAATGTATAATTGGGGATGGATACTCGGGAGTTGGACTTAAGCCACGTTTCTGAGAGGAGAAGGATGTCTGGGGAGAAGGTTTTAACAAACAACCGTAAGTGTTGCTTACGGATGTTGGAGTATATAGACTCTGCGTTGAGGGCGACTATAATTAGTTCAGACATTGAGGGAAAGAATATGGGAGGTTATAAGTGAAAGAATCTGACCTTTTTTTTCGATATCCGACATATGCTTCAATGTAGGAAGCATAGTTTGTAGACTCTTGATGTAGCCCATGATGTCCAGGTTGAGGCCAATGGAGTTGGGGTTGTTTGACGTCGGCGTGTTTTGATTGTTCTTGATGACATCCGCATATGATGTTCCTGGCCTTGTAGGTTGTGGTAATGTGTTCTGCGATGTGGATTTGGTTGGTGCGGATTTGTTGATTGTTGCTGGTTTTGTTCTTCTTTGGAGAATTCTCAATTTATGCGGACACTGGGAGAAATTGGCTGGATGTGGACCTCCGCAGTTACAGCACGTTACAGCGATTTCCTTAGTGGTAATTGATCCATCGGGGTTTGTGGTTTGGATTTTTTCTGGTTCCATACCTTGTGGATTGACCTTACAGTCTCCTGGTTGATGTTCTTCGGCACATCTGCCGCATCGTATATTTAGGTGGCAAGCCACCGCCAAGTGTCCTGAGCCTTGGCATCTCTTGCAATGAAGGATACTTTGTTTATGAGGCTCCTCGATGCTGATTTTGTGAGTAAACAAGTACTTAATTTGTTTGAGCTTGTTGGTGTCTTCATTTGGAGCGATTTGGATAATCCGTAGGTTCCTTAAGTTATTTTCCCGCATGTACGGAGTTTGAAAATAGTCCAGCCTGTGGATTTTCAGCTCTGGGCAAATCTTGATGATCTCCGACGCTAGCTCTTCGTTGGTCCAAGTTGGGTCAATGTGCCTAATGATGAACGTTGTTGGTTTGAGCTGATGGTGTTGGAACGTAAAAAATTGGTGTTGTAGTTCCGCAAGTTTTCTAACGGTTTTCTCGTGATCAACCAAAGTTGTTGTTGCAATGGAGACAGAGGAGCCTTTAGTGTTTGTGGTGAAGTTGCGGTGTCCTAGGGCATTTTCTACTATTAGAATTATTCCCTTTATACTGGTCACATTTTTTATGTAGATTGGTGGTGGTCTAACATTTTTGTGCTGGGCAGGCAGGGGACTCGCTGCTGGCTTGGTTTGCTTGGTGGCTTCCTTATGGGCTGATGATAGTTGTTTGGGTGGAGATGTTTTTTGGATTATGCTGGGAGAAGGCGTCATCTCCATACTGGCATCGTCGCTGTTTTGGCCGGGTTGCTTTAGAGAGTGAATTTCCTCCCGGAGTTGTTTCACCTCTGTTGTAAGCTGTTGGATGTATTCCACGGCTTCGTGGAATTTTTGTTGGTAGTCAATCTGTTTTCCTGGATTTTCCATTTTTGTCGTCTTCTTTGATGAGTTTTGAAGAGTTTCAATGGCTCTTCTCTTCCGCTCCAATAAATATTCCCGGGTAGCGCTCGGATCGTTGTCTGGCATCTGTGAAGACAGATTTCGACTACGGCATCCAGCGAAAATTACACGTGTTTGCGAGTGTTATATGAGTCGCAATTTATCACACAAGATTCGGTGTGAACGCGATCGATCGTCGACGACTTAACGTCTACAGAATCAATTTTTTTTTTTTTCTTTCAATTTTATTCGTCAACGAGCAGACAATGAATACGTCTGTACGCATGAACGATCGGCGAGTGACTGCTACTAAAACGATTATTCTAACTATATACGACGCAAAAACAATGAAAACTATGCAGAAACTACCGGAATCAACTACTAAATGTTAGTTGCGCATTAAAAATAGATTTAAACACACGCAAGTAAGCCAGATGTAGTAAAACTACCTATTTAACTCCTAAACAACGGCTAACACCTATTATATCGAGCTGGATCAAAGCAAACACCAAAAACCAGCCACTACTGCTACTAAAACGATTATTCTAACTACATACGACGCAAAAACAATGAAAACTATGCAGAAACTACCGAAATTAACAACCAAACGATGATGGAGCATTAAAAACAGCTCCAAAAACGCGGAAACATGGCAAAATGTTATAATACTATTCATTTAAGTGCGAAAGTACCTCCAAAACGTATCAAATGGAGGTAGAACTAACAGAACTGCTGAAATCAGCCACTACAGCTACTAAAATCGTTATTCTAACTACGTTCTATGCAGAAACTACCGAAATCAACTACCAGATGTTAGTTGCGCATTAAAAATAGCTTTAAACATACGTAAATAACGCGAAATATAATAGAACTATCTATTTAACGCCGAAACAACGTCTTAGACCTGTTACATGGATCTGAATCAAAGCTAACCCCAAAAATCAGTCACTCCTGCTACTAAAACGATTATTCTAACTACATACGACGCAAAAACAATGAAAACTATGCAGAAACTACCGGAATCAACCACTAAATGTTAGTTGCGCATTAAAAATAGCTTTAAACACACGCGAGTAAGCCAGATGTAGTAAAACTATCTATTTAACTCCTAAACAACGTCTAATACCTATTATATCGAGCTGGATCAAAGCTAACACCAAAAACCAGCCACTCCTGCTACTAAAACGATTATTCTAACTACATACGACGCAAAAACAATGAAAACTATGCAGAAACTACCGAAATTAACAACCAAACGTTGATGGAGCATTAAAAACAGCTCCAAAAACGCGGAAACATGGCAAAATGTTATAATACTATTCATTTAAGTGCGAAAGAACGTCCAAAACATATCAAATGGAGGTAGAACTAACAGAACTGCTGAAATCAGCCACTACAGCTACTAAAATCGTTATTCTAACTACGTTCTATGCAGAAACTACCGAAATCAACCACTAAATGTTAGTTGCGCATTAAAAATAGCTTTAAACATACGTAAATAACGCGAAATATAATAGAACTATCTATTTAACGCCGAAACAACGTCTTAGACCTGTTACATGGATCTGAATCAAAGCTTACCCCAAAAATCAGTCACTCCTGCTACTAAAACGATTATTCTAACTAAATACGACGCAAAAACAATGAAAACTATGCAGAAACTACCGAAATTAACAACCAAACGATGATGGAGCATTAAAAACAGCCCCAAAAAGGCGGAATCAAGGCAAAATGTTATAATACTATTCATTTAAGTGCGAAAGAACGTCCAAAACGTATCAAATGGAGGTGGAACTAACAGAACTGCTAAAATCAACCACTACAGCTACTAAAATCGTTATTCTAACTACGTTCTATGCAGAAACTACCGAAATCAACCACTAAATGTTAGTTGCGCATTAAAAATAGCTTTAAACACACGCGAGTAAGCCAGATGTAGTAAAACTATCTATTTAACTCCTAAACAACGTCTAATACCTATTACATCGAGCTGGATCAAAGCTAACACCAAAAACCAGCCACTCCTGCTACTAAAACGATTATTCTAACTACATACGACGCAAAAACAATGAAAACTATGCAGAAACTACCGAAATTAACAACCAAACGATGATGGAGCATTAAAAACAGCTCCAAAAACGCGGAAACATGGCAAAATGTTATAATACTATTCATTTAAGTACGAAAGTACCTCCAAAACGTATCAAATGGAGGTAGAACTAACAGAACTGCTGAAATCAGCCACTACAGCTGCTAAAATCGTTATTCTAACTACGTTCTATGCAGAAACTACCGAAATCAACAACTAAATGTCAGTTGCGCATTAAAAATAGCTTTAAACACACGCGAGTAAGCCAGATGTAGTAAAACTATCTATTTAACTCCTAAACAACGTCTAATACCTATTATATCGAGCTGGATCAAAGCTAACACCAAAACCCAGCCACTCCTGCTACTAAAACGATTATTCTAACTACATACGACGCAAAAACAATGAAAACTATGCAGAAACTACCGAAATTAACAGCCAAACGATGATGGAGCATTAAAAACAGCTCCAAAAACGCGGAAACATGGCAAAATGTTATAATACTATTCATTTAAGTGCGAAAGAACGTCCAAAACGTATCAAATGGAGGTAGAACTAACAGAACTGCTGAAATCAGCCACTACAGCTACTAAAATCGTTATTCTAACTACGTTCTATGCAGAAACTACCGAAATCAAGTACTAAATGTCAGTTGCGCATTAAAAATAGCTTTAAACACACGCGAGTAAGCCAGATGTAGTAAAACTATCTATTTAACTCCTAAACAACGTCTAATACCTATTATATCGAGCTGGATCAAAGCTAACACCAAAACCCAGCCACTCCTGCTACTAAAACGATTATTCTAACTACATACGACGCAAAAACAATGAAAACTATGCAGAAACTACCGAAATTAACAACCAAACGTTGATGGAGCATTAAAAACAGCCCCAAAAAGGCATAAAAAAATTGCCAAAATGTTATAATACTATTCATTTAAGTGCGAAAGAAAGTCCAAAACGTATCAGATGGAGGTGGAACTAACAGAACTGCTAAAATCAGCCACTACAGCTACTAAGATCGTTATTCTAACTACGTTCTATGCAGAAACTACCGAAATCAACTACCAGATGTTAGTTGCGCATTAAAAATAGCTTTAAACACACGCGAGTAAGCCAGATGTAGTAAAACTATCTATTTAACTCTTAAACAACGTCTAACACCTGTTATATCGCGCTGGATCAAAGCGAACACCAAAAATCAGCCACTACTGCTACTAAAACGATTATTCTAACTACATACGACGCAAAACCAATGAAAACTATGCAGAAACTACCGAAATTAACAACCAAACGTTGATGGAGCATTAAAAACAGCTCCAAAAACGCGGAAACATGGCAAAATGTTATAATACTATTCATTTAAGTCCGAAAGAACGTCCAAAACGTATCAAATGGAGGTGGAACTAACAGAACTGCTAAAATCAGCCACTACAGGTACTAAAATCGTTATTCTAACTACGTTCTATGCAGAAACCACCGAAATCAACTACCAGATGTTAGTTGCGCATTAAAAATAGCTTTAAACATACGTAAATAACGCGAAATATAATAGAACTATCTATTTAACGCCGAAACAACGTCTTAGACCTGTTACATGGATCTGAATCAAAGCTAACCCCAAAAATGAGTCACTCCTGCTACTAAAATGATTATTCTAACTACATACGACGCAAAAACAATGAAAACTATGCAGAAACTACCGGAATTAACAAGCAAACGTTGATGGAGCATTGAAAACAGCTCCAAAAACGCGGAAACATGGCAAAATGTTATAATACAATTCATTTAAGTGCGAAAGAACGTCCAAAACGTATCAAATGGAGGTGGAACTAACAGAACTGCTAAAATCAGCCACTACAGCTACTAAAATCGTTATTCTAACTACGTTCTATGCAGAAACTACCGAAATCAACTACTAAATGTCAGTTGCGCATTAAAAATAGCCCTAAACACACGCGAGTAAGCCAGATGTAGTAAAACTACCTATTTAACTCCTAAACAACGTCTAATACCTATTATATCGAGCTGGATCAAAGCTAACACCAAAAACCAGCCACTCCTGCTACTAAAACGATTATTCTAACTACATACGACGCAAAAACAATGAAAACTATGCAGAAACTACCGAAATTAACAACCAAATGATGATGGAGCATTAAAAACAGCTCCAAAAACACGGAAACATGGCAAAATGTTATAATACTATTCATTTAAGTGCGAAAGAACGTCCAAAACGTATCAAATGGAGGTGGAACTAACAGAACTGCTAAAATCAGCCACTACAGCTACTAAAATCGTTATTCTAACTACGTTCTATGCAGAAACTACCGAAATCAACTACCAGATGTTAGTTGCGCATTAAAAATAGCTTTAAACACACGCGAGTAAGCCAGATGTAGCAAAACTATCTATTTAACTCCTAAACAACGTCTAATACCTATTATATCGAGCTGGATCAAAGCTAACACCAAAACCCAGCCACTCCTGCTACTAAAACGATTATTCTAACTACATACGACGCAAAACCAATGAAAACTATGCAGAAACTACCGAAATTAACAACCAAACGTTGATGGAGCATTAAAAACAGCTCCAAAAACGCGGAAACATGGCAAAATGTTATAATACTATTCATTTAAGTGCGAAAGAACGTGCAAAACGTATCAAATGGAGGTGGAGCTAACAGAACTGCTAAAATCAGCCACTACGGCTACTAAAACGCTATTCTAAATACGTTCTATGCAAAAACTACCGAAATCAACTACCAGATGTTAGTTGCGCATTAAAAATAGATTTAAACACACGCAAGTAAGCCAGATGTAACAAAACTGTCTATTTAACTCCGAAACAACGTCTAAGATCTGTTATCAGGAGCTGGATCAAAGCTAACACCAAAACCCAGCCACTCCTGCTACTAAAACGATTATTCTAACTACATACGACGCAAAAACAATGAAAACTATGCAGAAACTACCGAAATTAACAAGCAAACGATGATGGAGCATTAAAAACAGCCCCAAAAAGGCGGAAACATGGCAAAATGTTATAATACTATTCATTTAAGTGCGAAAGAACGTCCGAAACGTATCAAATGGAGGTGGAACTAACAGAACTGCTAAAATCAGCCACTACAGCTACTAAAATCGTTATTCTAACTACGTTCTATGCAGAAACTACCGAAATCAACTACCAGATGTTAGTTGCGCATTAAAAATAGCTTTAAACATACGTAAATAACGCGAAATATAATAAAACTATCTATTTAACTCCTAAACAACGTCTAATACCTATTATATCGAGCTGGATCAAAGCTAACACCAAAAACCAGCCGCTCCTGCTACTAAAACGATTATTCTAACTACATACGACGCAAAAACAATGAAAACTATGCAGAAACTACCGGAATCAACTACTAAATGTTAGTTGCGCATTAAAAATAGATTTAAACACACGCAAGTAAGCCAGATGTAGTAAAACTATCTATTTAACTCCTAAACAACGTCTAATACCTATTATATCGAGCTGGATCAAAGCTAACACCAAAAACCAGCCACTCCTGCTACTAAAACGATTATTCTAACTACATACGACGCAAAAACAATGAAAACTATGCAGAAACTACCGAAATTAACAACCAAACGATGATGGAGCATTAAAAACAGCTCCAAAAATGCGGAAACATGGCAAAATGTTATAATACTATTCATTTAAGTGCGAAAGAACGTCCAAAACGTATCAAATGGAGGTGGAACTAACAGAACTGCTAAAATCAGCCACTACAGCTACCAAAATCGTTATTCTGACTACGTTCTATGCAGAAACTACCGAAACAACTACCAGATGTTAGTTGCGCATTAAAAATAGCTTTAAACACACGCAAGTAAGCCAGATGTAGTAAAACTATCTATTTAACTCCTAAACAACGTCTAATACCTATTATATCGAGCTGGATCAAAGCTAACACCAAAAACCAGCCACTCCTGCTACTAAAACGATTATTCTAACTACATACGACGCAAAAACAACGAAAACTATGCAGAAACTACCGAAATTAACAACCAAACGTTGATGGAGCATTAAAAACAGCTCCAAAAACGCGGAAACATGGCAAAATGTTATAATACTATTCATTTAAGTGCGAAAGAACGTCCAAAACGTATCAAATGGAAGTGGAGCTAACAGAACTGCTAAAATCAGCCACTACAGCTACTAAAATCGTTATTCTAACTACGTTCTATGCAGAAACTACCGAAATCAACTACCAGATGTTAGTTGCGCATTAAAAATAGCTTTAAACATACGTAAATAACGCGAAATATAATAAAACTATCTATTTAACTCCTAAACAACGTCTAATACCTATTATATCGAGCTGGATCAAAGCTAACACCAAAAACCAGCCACTCCTGCTACTAAAACGATTATTCTAACTACATACGACGCAAAAACAATGAAAACTATGCAGAAACTACCGAAATTAACAACCAAACGTTGATGGAGCATTAAAAACAGCTCCAAAAACGCGGAAACATGGCAAAATGTTATAATACTATTCATTTAAGTGCGAAAGAACGTCCAAAACGTATCAAATGGAGGTGGAACTAACAGAACTGCTAAAATCAGCCACTACGGCTACTAAAATCGTTATTCTAACTACGTTCTATGCAGAAACTACCGAAATCAACTACCAGATGTTAGTTGCGCATTAAAAATAGCCCTAAACATACGTAAATAACGCGAAATATAATAGAACTATCTATTTACCGCCGAAACCACGTCTTAGACCTGTTACATCGATCTGAATCAGAGCTAACCCCAAAAATCAGTCACTCCTGCTACTAAAACGATTATTCTAACTACATACGACGCAAAAACAATGAAAACTATGCAGAAACTACCGGAATCAACTACTAAATGTTAGTTGCGCATTAAAAATAGATTTAAACACACGCAAGTAAGCCAGATGTAGTAAAACTATCTATTTAACTCCTAAACAACGTCTAATACCTATTATATCGAGCTGGATCAAAGCTAACACCAAAAACCAGCCACTCCTGCTACTAAAACGATTATTCTAACTACATACGACGCAAAAACAATGAAAACTATGCAGAAACTACCGAAATTAACAACCAAACGATGATGGAGCATTAAAAACAGCTCCAAAAATGCGGAAACATGGCAAAATGTTATAATACTATTCATTTAAGTGCGAAAGAACGTCCAAAACGTATCAAATGGAGGTGGAACTAACAGAACTGCTAAAATCAGCCACTACAGCTACCAAAATCGTTATTCTGACTACGTTCTATGCAGAAACTACCGAAACAACTACCAGATGTTAGTTGCGCATTAAAAATAGCTTTAAACACACGCAAGTAAGCCAGATGTAGTAAAACTATCTATTTAACTCCTAAACAACGTCTAATACCTATTATATCGAGCTGGATCAAAGCTAACACCAAAAACCAGCCACTCCTGCTACTAAAACGATTATTCTAACTACATACGACGCAAAAACAACGAAAACTATGCAGAAACTACCGAAATTAACAACCAAACGTTGATGGAGCATTAAAAACAGCTCCAAAAACGCGGAAACATGGCAAAATGTTATAATACTATTCATTTAAGTGCGAAAGAACGTCCAAAACGTATCAAATGGAAGTGGAGCTAACAGAACTGCTAAAATCAGCCACTACAGCTACCAAAATCGTTATTCTGACTACGTTCTATGCAGAAACTACCGAAACAACTACCAGATGTTAGTTGCGCATTAAAAATAGCTTTAAACACACGCAAGTAAGCCAGATGTAGTAAAACTATCTATTTAACTCCTAAACAACGTCTAATACCTATTATATCGAGCTGGATCAAAGCTAACACCAAAAACCAGCCACTCCTGCTACTAAAACGATTATTCTAACTACATACGACGCAAAAACAATGAAAACTATGCAGAAACTACCGAAATTAACAACCAAACGTTGATGGAGCATTAAAAACAGCTCCAAAAACGCAGAAACATGGCAAAATGTTATAATACTATTCATTTAAGTGCGAAAGAACGTCCAAAACGTATCAAATGGAGGTGGAACTAACAGAACTGCTAAAATCAGCCACTACAGCTACCAAAATCGTTATTCTGACTACGTTCTATGCAGAAACTACCGAAACAACTACCAGATGTTAGTTGCGCATTAAAAATAGCTTTAAACACACGCAAGTAAGCCAGATGTAGTAAAACTATCTATTTAACTCCCAAACAACGTCGAATACCTATTATATCGAGCTGGATCAAAGCTAACACCAAAAACCAGCCACTCCTGCTACTAAAACGATTATTCTAAGTACATACGACGCAAAAACAATGAAAACTATGCAGAAACTACCGGAATCAACTACTAAATGTTAGTTGCGCATTAAAAATAGATTTAAACACACGCAAGTAAGCCAGATGTAGTAAAACTATCTATTTAACTCCTAAACAACGTCTAATACCTATTATATCGAGCTGGATCAAAGCTAACAACAAAAACCAGCCACTCCTGCTACTAAAACGATTATTCTAACTACATACGACGCAAAAACAATGAAAACTATGCAGAAACTACCGGAATTAACAAGCAAACGTTGATGGAGCATTGAAAACAGCTCCAAAAACGCGGAAACATGGCAAAATGTTATAATACAATTCATTTAAGTGCGAAAGAACGTCCAAAACGTATCAAATGGAGGTGGAACTAACAGAACTGCTAAAATCAGCCACTACAGCTACTAAAATCGTTATTCTAACTACGTTCTATGCAGAAACCACCGAAATCAACTACCAGATGTTAGTTGCGCATTAAAAATAGCTTTAAACATACGTAAATAACGCGAAATATAATAAAACTATCTATTTAACTCCTAAACAACGTCTAATACCTATTATATCGAGCTGGATCAAAGCTAACACCAAAAACCAGCCACTCCTGCTACTAAAACGATTGTTCTAACTACATACGACGCAAAAACAATGAAAACTATGCAGAAACTACCGGAATCAACTACTAAATGTTAGTTGCGCATTAAAAATAGATTTAAACACACGCAAGTAACCCAGATGTAGTAAAACTATCTATTTAACTCCTAAACAACGTCTAATACCTATTATATCGAGCTGGATCAAAGCTAACACCAAAAACCAGCCACTCCTGCTACTAAAACGATTATTCTAACTACATACGACGCAAAAACAATGAAAACTATGCAGAAACTACCGAAATTAACAACCAAACGATGATGGAGCATTAAAAACAGCTACAAAAATGCGGAAACATGGCAAAATGTTATAATACTATTCATTTAAGTGCGAAAGAAAGTCCAAAACGTATCAAATGGAGGTGGAACTAACAGAACTGCTAAAATCAGCCACTACGGCTACTAAAATCGTTATTCTAACTACGTACTAGGCAGAAACTACCGAAATCAACTACCAGATGTTAGTTGCGCATTAAAAATAGCTTTAAACATACGTAAATAACGCGAAATATAATAAAACTATCTATTTAACTCCTAAATAACGTCTAATACCTATTATATCGAGCTGGATCAAAGCTAACACCAAAAACCAGCCACTCCTGCTACTAAAACGATTATTCTAACTACATACGACGCAAAAACAATGAAAACTATGCAGAAACTACCGGAATCAACTACTAAATGTTAGTTGCGCATTAAAAATAGATTTAAACACACGCAAGTAAGCCAGATGTAGTAAAACTATCTATTTAACTCCTAAACAACGTCTAATACCTATTATATCGAGCTGGATCAAAGCTAACACCAAAAACCAGCCACTCCTGCTACTAAAACGATTATTCTAACTACATACGACGCAAAAACAACGAAAACTATGCAGAAACTACCGGAATTAACAACCAAACGTTGATGGAGCATTAAAAACAGCTCCAAAAACGCGGAAACATGGCAAAATGTTATAATACTATTCATTTAAGTGCGAAAGAACGTCCAAAACGTATCAAATGGAAGTGGAGCTAACAGAACTGCTAAAATCAGCCACTACAGCTACTAAAACGATTATTCTAACTACATACGACGCAAAAACAATGAAAACTATGCAGAAACTACCGAAATTAACAAGCAAACGATGATGGAGCATTAAAAACAGCCCCAAAAAGGCGGAAACATGGCAAAATGTTATAATACTATTCATTTAAGTGCGAAAGAACGTCCGAAACGTATCAAATGGAGGTGGAACTAACAGAACTGCTAAAATCAGCCACTACAGCTACTAAAATCGTTATTCTAACTACGTTCTATGCAGAAACTACCGAAATCAACTACCAGATGTTAGTTGCGCATTAAAAATAGCTTTAAACATACGTAAATAACGCGAAATATAATAAAACTATCTATTTAACTCCTAAACAACGTCTAATACCTATTATATCGAGCTGGATCAAAGCTAACACCAAAAACCAGCCGCTCCTGCTACTAAAACGATTATTCTAACTACATACGACGCAAAAACAATGAAAACTATGCAGAAACTACCGGAATCAACTACTAAATGTTAGTTGCGCATTAAAAATAGATTTAAACACACGCAAGTAAGCCAGATGTAGTAAAACTATCTATTTAACTCCTAAACAACGTCTAATACCTATTATATCGAGCTGGATCAAAGCTAACACCAAAAACCAGCCACTCCTGCTACTAAAACGATTATTCTAACTACATACGACGCAAAAACAATGAAAACTATGCAGAAACTACCGAAATTAACAACCAAACGATGATGGAGCATTAAAAACAGCTCCAAAAATGCGGAAACATGGCAAAATGTTATAATACTATTCATTTAAGTGCGAAAGAACGTCCAAAACGTATCAAATGGAGGTGGAACTAACAGAACTGCTAAAATCAGCCACTACAGCTACCAAAATCGTTATTCTGACTACGTTCTATGCAGAAACTACCGAAACAACTACCAGATGTTAGTTGCGCATTAAAAATAGCTTTAAACACACGCAAGTAAGCCAGATGTAGTAAAACTATCTATTTAACTCCTAAACAACGTCTAATACCTATTATATCGAGCTGGATCAAAGCTAACACCAAAAACCAGCCACTCCTGCTACTAAAACGATTATTCTAACTACATACGACGCAAAAACAACGAAAACTATGCAGAAACTACCGAAATTAACAACCAAACGTTGATGGAGCATTAAAAACAGCTCCAAAAACGCGGAAACATGGCAAAATGTTATAATACTATTCATTTAAGTGCGAAAGAACGTCCAAAACGTATCAAATGGAAGTGGAGCTAACAGAACTGCTAAAATCAGCCACTACAGCTACTAAAATCGTTATTCTAACTACGTTCTATGCAGAAACTACCGAAATCAACTACCAGATGTTAGTTGCGCATTAAAAATAGCTTTAAACACACGCAAGTAAGCCAGATGTAGTAAAACTATCTATTTAACTCCCAAACAACGTCGAATACCTATTATATCGAGCTGGATCAAAGCTAACAACAAAAACCAGCCACTCCTGCTACTAAAACGATTATTCTAACTACATACGACGCAAAAACAATGAAAACTATGCAGAAACTACCGGAATCAACTACTAAATGTTAGTTGCGCATTAAAAATAGATTTAAACACACGCAAGTAAGCCAGATGTAGTAAAACTATCTATTTAACTCCTAAACAACGTCTAATACCTATTATATCGAGCTGGATCAAAGCTAACACCAAAAACCAGCCACTCCTGCTACTAAAACGATTATTCTAACTACATACGACGCAAAAACAATGAAAACTATGCAGAAACTACCGGAATCAACTACTAAATGCTAGTTGCGCATTAAAAATAGCTTTAAACACACGCGAGTAAGCCAGATGTAGTAAAATTATCTATTTAACTCCTAAACAACGTCTAATACTTATTATATCGAGCTGGATCAAAGCTAACACCAAAAACCAGCCACTCCTGCTACTAAAACGATTATTCTAACTACATACGACGCAAAAACAATGAAAACTATGCAGAAACTACCGAAATTAACAACCAAACGTTGATGGAGCATTAAAAACAGCTCCAAAAACGCGGAAACATGGCAAAATGTTATAATACTATTCATTTAAGTGCGAAAGAACGTCCAAAACGTATCAAATGGAAGTGGAGCTAACAGAACTGCTAAAATCAGCCACTACAGCTACTAAGATCGTTATTCTAACTACGTTCTATGCAGAAACTACCGAAATCAACTACCAGATGTTAGTTGCGCATTAAAAATAGCTTTAAACATACGTAAATAACGCGAAATATAATAGAACTATCAATTTAACGCCGAAACAACGTCTTAGACCTGTTACATGGATCTGAATCAAAGCTAACCCCAAAAATCAGTCACTCCTGCTACTAAAACGATTATTCTAACTACATACGACGCAAAAACAATGAAAACTATGCAGAAACTACCGGAATTAACAAGCAAACGTTGATGGAGCATTGAAAACAGCTCCAAAAACGCGGAAACATGGCAAAATGTTATAATACAATTCATTTAAGTGCGAAAGAACGTCCAAAACGTATCAAATGGAGGTGGAACTAACAGAACTGCTAAAATCAGCCACTACAGCTACTAAAATCGTTATTCTAACTACGTTCTATGCAGAAACTACCGAAATCAACTACTAAATGTTAGTTGCGCATTAAAAATAGCCCTAAACACACGCGAGTAAGCCAGATGTAGTAAAACTACCTATTTAACTCCTAAACAACGTCTAATACCTATTATATCGAGCTGGATCAAAGCTAACACCAAAAACCAGCCACTCCTGCTACTAAAACGATTATTCTAACTACATACGACGCAAAAACAATGAAAACTATGCAGAAACTACCGGAATCAACTACTAAATGTTAGTTGCGCATTAAAAATAGATTTAAACACACGCAAGTAAGCCAGATGTAGTAAAACTATCTATTTAACTCCTAAACAACGTCTAATACCTATTATATCGAGCTGGATCAAAGCTAACACCAAAAACCAGCCACTCCTGCTACTAAAACGATTATTCTAACTACATACGACGCAAAAACAATGAAAACTATGCAGAAACTACCGAAATTAACAACCAAACGATGATGGAGCATTAAAAACAGCTCCAAAAATGCGGAAACATGGCAAAATGTTATAATACTATTCATTTAAGTGCGAAAGAACGTCCAAAACGTATCAAATGGAGGTGGAACTAACAGAACTGCTAAAATCAGCCACTACAGCTACCAAAATCGTTATTCTGACTACGTTCTATGCAGAAACTACCGAAACAACTACCAGATGTTAGTTGCGCATTAAAAATAGCTTTAAACACACGCAAGTAAGCCAGATGTAGTAAAACTATCTATTTAACTCCTAAACAACGTCTAATACCTATTATATCGAGCTGGATCAAAGCTAACACCAAAAACCAGCCACTCCTGCTACTAAAACGATTATTCTAACTACATACGACGCAAAAACAACGAAAACTATGCAGAAACTACCGAAATTAACAACCAAACGTTGATGGAGCATTAAAAACAGCTCCAAAAACGCGGAAACATGGCAAAATGTTATAATACTATTCATTTAAGTGCGAAAGAACGTCCAAAACGTATCAAATGGAAGTGGAGCTAACAGAACTGCTAAAATCAGCCACTACAGCTACTAAAATCGTTATTCTAACTACGTTCTATGCAGAAACTACCGAAATCAACTACCAGATGTTAGTTGCGCATTAAAAATAGCTTTAAACACACGCAAGTAAGCCAGATGTAGTAAAACTATCTATTTAACTCCTAAACAACGTCTAATACCTATTATATCGAGCTGGATCAAAGCTAACACCAAAAACCAGCCACTCCTGCTACTAAAACGATTATTCTAAGTACATACGACGCAAAAACAATGAAAACTATGCAGAAACTACCGGAATCAACTACTAAATGTTAGTTGCGCATTAAAAATAGATTTAAACACACGCAAGTAAGCCAGATGTAGTAAAACTATCTATTTAACTCCTAAACAACGTCTAATACCTATTATATCGAGCTGGATCAAAGCTAACAACAAAAACCAGCCACTCCTGCTACTAAAACGATTATTCTAACTACATACGACGCAAAAACAATGAAAACTATGCAGAAACTACCGGAATTAACAAGCAAACGTTGATGGAGCATTGAAAACAGCTCCAAAAACGCGGAAACATGGCAAAATGTTATAATACAATTCATTTAAGTGCGAAAGAACGTCCAAAACGTATCAAATGGAGGTGGAACTAACAGAACTGCTAAAATCAGCCACTACAGCTACTAAAATCGTTATTCTAACTACGTTCTATGCAGAAACCACCGAAATCAACTACCAGATGTTAGTTGCGCATTAAAAATAGCTTTAAACATACGTAAATAACGCGAAATATAATAAAACTATCTATTTAACTCCTAAACAACGTCTAATACCTATTATATCGAGCTGGATCAAAGCTAACACCAAAAACCAGCCACTCCTGCTACTAAAACGATTATTCTAACTACATACGACGCAAAAACAATGAAAACTATGCAGAAACTACCGGAATCAACTACTAAATGTTAGTTGCGCATTAAAAATAGATTTAAACACACGCAAGTAACCCAGATGTAGTAAAACTATCTATTTAACTCCTAAACAACGTCTAATACCTATTATATCGAGCTGGATCAAAGCTAACACCAAAAACCAGCCACTCCTGCTACTAAAACGATTATTCTAACTACATACGACGCAAAAACAATGAAAACTATGCAGAAACTACCGAAATTAACAACCAAACGATGATGGAGCATTAAAAACAGCTACAAAAATGCGGAAACATGGCAAAATGTTATAATACTATTCATTTAAGTGCGAAAGAAAGTCCAAAACGTATCAAATGGAGGTGGAACTAACAGAACTGCTAAAATCAGCCACTACGGCTACTAAAATCGTTATTCTAACTACGTACTAGGCAGAAACTACCGAAATCAACTACCAGATGTTAGTTGCGCATTAAAAATAGCTTTAAACATACGTAAATAACGCGAAATATAATAAAACTATCTATTTAACTCCTAAATAACGTCTAATACCTATTATATCGAGCTGGATCAAAGCTAACACCAAAAACCAGCCACTCCTGCTACTAAAACGATTATTCTAACTACATACGACGCAAAAACAATGAAAACTATGCAGAAACTACCGGAATCAACTACTAAATGTTAGTTGCGCATTAAAAATAGATTTAAACACACGCAAGTAAGCCAGATGTAGTAAAACTATCTATTTAACTCCTAAACAACGTCTAATACCTATTATATCGAGCTGGATCAAAGCTAACACCAAAAACCAGCCACTCCTGCTACTAAAACGATTATTCTAACTACATACGACGCAAAAACAACGAAAACTATGCAGAAACTACCGGAATTAACAACCAAACGTTGATGGAGCATTAAAAACAGCTCCAAAAACGCGGAAACATGGCAAAATGTTATAATACTATTCATTTAAGTGCGAAAGAACGTCCAAAACGTATCAAATGGAAGTGGAGCTAACAGAACTGCTAAAATCAGCCACTACAGCTACTAAAATCGTTATTCTAACTACGTTCTATGCAGAAACTACCGAAATCAACTACCAGATGTTAGTTGCGCATTAAAAATAGCTTTAAACACACGCAAGTAAGCCAGATGTAGTAAAACTATCTATTTAACTCCCAAACAACGTCGAATACCTATTATATCGAGCTGGATCAAAGCTAACACCAAAAACCAGCCACTCCTGCTACTAAAACGATTATTCTAAGTACATACGACGCAAAAACAATGAAAACTATGCAGAAACTACCGGAATCAACTACTAAATGTTAGTTGCGCATTAAAAATAGATTTAAACACACGCAAGTAAGCCAGATGTAGTAAAACTATCTATTTAACTCCTAAACAACGTCTAATACCTATTATATCGAGCTGGATCAAAGCTAACACCAAAAACCAGCCACTCCTGCTACTAAAACGATTATTCTAACTACATACGACGCAAAAACAATGAAAACTATGCAGAAACTACCGGAATTAACAAGCAAACGTTGATGGAGCATTGAAAACAGCTCCAAAAACGCGGAAACATGGCAAAATGTTATAATACAATTCATTTAAGTGCGAAAGAACGTCCAAAACGTATCAAATGGAGGTGGAACTAACAGAACTGCTAAAATCAGCCACTACAGCTACTAAAATCGTTATTCTAACTACGTTCTATGCAGAAACTACCGAAATCAACTACTAAATGTTAGTTGCGCATTAAAAATAGCCCTAAACACACGCGAGTAAGCCAGATGTAGTAAAACTACCTATTTAACTCCTAAACAACGTCTAATACCTATTATATCGAGCTGGATCAAAGCTAACACCAAAAACCAGCCACTCCTGCTACTAAAACGATTATTCTAACTACATACGACGCAAAAACAATGAAAACTATGCAGAAACTACCGGAATCAACTACTAAATGTTAGTTGCGCATTAAAAATAGATTTAAACACACGCAAGTAAGCCAGATGTAGTAAAACTATCTATTTAACTCCTAAACAACGTCTAATACCTATTATATCGAGCTGGATCAAAGCTAACACCAAAAACCAGCCACTCCTGCTACTAAAACGATTATTCTAACTACATACGACGCAAAAACAATGAAAACTATGCAGAAACTACCGAAATTAACAACCAAACGATGATGGAGCATTAAAAACAGCTCCAAAAATGCGGAAACATGGCAAAATGTTATAATACTATTCATTTAAGTGCGAAAGAACGTCCAAAACGTATCAAATGGAAGTGGAGCTAACAGAACTGCTAAAATCAGCCACTACAGCTACTAAAATCGTTATTCTAACTACGTTCTATGCAGAAACTACCGAAATCAACTACTAAATGTCAGTTGCGCATTAAAAATAGCTTTAAACACACGCGAGTAAGCCAGATGTAGTAAAACTATCTATTTAACTCCCAAACAACGTCTAATACCTATTATATCGAGCTGGATCAAAGCTAACACCAAAAACCAGCCACTCCTGCTACTAAAACGATTATTCTAACTACATACGACGCAAAAACAATGAAAACTATGCAGAAACTACCGGAATCAACTACTAAATGTTAGTTGCGCATTAAAAATAGATTTAAACACACGCAAGTAAGCCAGATGTAGTAAAACTATCTATTTAACTCCTAAACAACGTCTAATACCTATTATATCGAGCTGGATCAAAGCTAACACCAAAAACCAGCCACTCCTGCTACTAAAACGATTATTCTAACTACATACGACGCAAAAACAATGAAAACTATGCAGAAACTACCGAAATTAACAACCAAACGATGATGGAGCATTAAAAACAGCTCCAAAAACGCGGAAACATGGCAAAATGTTATAATACTATTCATTTAAGTCCGAAAGAACGTCCAAAACGTATCAAATGGAGGTGGAACTAACAGAACTGCTAAAATCAGCCACTACAGGTACTAAAATCGTTATTCTAACTACGTTCTATGCAGAAACCACCGAAATCAACTACCAGATGTTAGTTGCGCATTAAAAATAGCTTTAAACATACGTAAATAACGCGAAATATAATAGAACTATCTATTTAACGCCGAAACAACGTCTTAGACCTGTTACATGGATCTGAATCAAAGCTAACCCCAAAAATGAGTCACTCCTGCTACTAAAATGATTATTCTAACTACATACGACGCAAAAACAATGAAAACTATGCAGAAACTACCGGAATTAACAAGCAAACGTTGATGGAGCATTGAAAACAGCTCCAAAAACGCGGAAACATGGCAAAATGTTATAATACAATTCATTTAAGTGCGAAAGAACGTCCAAAACGTATCAAATGGAGGTGGAACTAACAGAACTGCTAAAATCAGCCACTACAGCTACTAAAATCGTTATTCTAACTACGTTCTATGCAGAAACTACCGAAATCAACTACTAAATGTCAGTTGCGCATTAAAAATAGCTTTAAACACACGCGAGTAAGCCAGATGTAGTAAAACTACCTATTTAACTCCTAAACAACGTCTAATACCTATTATATCGAGCTGGATCAAAGCTAACACCAAAACCCAGCCACTCCTGCTACTAAAACGATTATTCTAACTACATACGACGCAAAAACAATGAAAACTATGCAGAAACTACCGAAATTAACAACCAAATGATGATGGAGCATTAAAAACAGCTCCAAAAACACGGAAACATGGCAAAATGTTATAATACTATTCATTTAAGTGCGAAAGAACGTCCAAAACGTATCAAATGGAGGTGGAACTAACAGAACTGCTAAAATCAGCCACTACAGCTACTAAAATCGTTATTCTAACTACGTTCTATGCAGAAACTACCGAAATCAACTACTAAATGTCAGTTGCGCATTAAAAATAGCTTTAAACACACGCGAGTAAGCCAGATGTAGTAAAACTACCTATTTAACTCCTAAACAACGTCTAATACCTATTATATCGAGCTGGATCAAAGCTAACACCAAAACCCAGCCACTCCTGCTACTAAAACGATTATTCTAACTACATACGACGCAAAAACAATGAAAACTATGCAGAAACTACCGAAATTAACAACCAAACGATGATGGAGCATTAAAAACAGCTCCAAAAACGCGGAAACATGGCAAAATGTTATAATACTATTCATTTAAGTGCGAAAGAACGTCCAAAACGTATCAAATGGAGGTAGAACTAACAGAACTGCTGAAATCAGCCACTACAGCTACTAAAATCGTTATTCTAACTACGTTCTATGCAGAAACTACCGAAATCAACTACTAAATGTCAGTTGCGCATTAAAAATAGCTTTAAACACACGCGAGTAAGCCAGATGTAGTAAAACTATCTATTTAACTCCTAAACAACGTCTAATACCTATTATATCGAGCTGGATCAAAGCTAACACCAAAACCCAGCCACTCCTGCTACTAAAACGATTATTCTAACTACATACGACGCAAAAACAATGAAAACTATGCAGAAACTACCGAAATTAACAACCAAACGATGATGGAGCATTAAAAACAGCTCCAAAAACGCGGAAACATGGCAAAATGTTATAATACTATTCATTTAAGTCCGAAAGAACGTCCAAAACGTATCAAATGGAGGTGGAACTAACAGAACTGCTAAAATCAGCCACTACAGGTACTAAAATCGTTATTCTAACTACGTTCTATGCAGAAACCACCGAAATCAACTACCAGATGTTAGTTGCGCATTAAAAATAGCTTTAAACATACGTAAATAACGCGAAATATAATAGAACTATCTATTTAACGCCGAAACAACGTCTTAGACCTGTTACATGGATCTGAATCAAAGCTAACCCCAAAAATGAGTCACTCCTGCTACTAAAATGATTATTCTAACTACATACGACGCAAAAACAATGAAAACTATGCAGAAACTACCGGAATTAACAAGCAAACGTTGATGGAGCATTGAAAACAGCTCCAAAAACGCGGAAACATGGCAAAATGTTATAATACAATTCATTTAAGTGCGAAAGAACGTCCAAAACGTATCAAATGGAGGTGGAACTAACAGAACTGCTAAAATCAGCCACTACAGCTACTAAAATCGTTATTCTAACTACGTTCTATGCAGAAACTACCGAAATCAACTACTAAATGTCAGTTGCGCATTAAAAATAGCCCTAAACACACGCGAGTAAGCCAGATGTAGTAAAACTACCTATTTAACTCCTAAACAACGTCTAATACCTATTATATCGAGCTGGATCAAAGCTAACACCAAAAACCAGCCACTCCTGCTACTAAAACGATTATTCTAACTACATACGACGCAAAAACAATGAAAACTATGCAGAAACTACCGAAATTAACAACCAAATGATGATGGAGCATTAAAAACAGCTCCAAAAACACGGAAACATGGCAAAATGTTATAATACTATTCATTTAAGTGCGAAAGAACGTCCAAAACGTATCAAATGGAGGTGGAACTAACAGAACTGCTAAAATCAGCCACTACAGCTACTAAAATCGTTATTCTAACTACGTTCTATGCAGAAACTACCGAAATCAACTACCAGATGTTAGTTGCGCATTAAAAATAGCTTTAAACACACGCGAGTAAGCCAGATGTAGCAAAACTATCTATTTAACTCCTAAACAACGTCTAATACCTATTATATCGAGCTGGATCAAAGCTAACACCAAAACCCAGCCACTCCTGCTACTAAAACGATTATTCTAACTACATACGACGCAAAACCAATGAAAACTATGCAGAAACTACCGAAATTAACAACCAAACGTTGATGGAGCATTAAAAACAGCTCCAAAAACGCGGAAACATGGCAAAATGTTATAATACTATTCATTTAAGTGCGAAAGAACGTGCAAAACGTATCAAATGGAGGTGGAGCTAACAGAACTGCTAAAATCAGCCACTACGGCTACTAAAACGCTATTCTAAATACGTTCTATGCAAAAACTACCGAAATCAACTACCAGATGTTAGTTGCGCATTAAAAATAGATTTAAACACACGCAAGTAAGCCAGATGTAACAAAACTGTCTATTTAACTCCGAAACAACGTCTAAGATCTGTTATCAGGAGCTGGATCAAAGCTAACACCAAAACCCAGCCACTCCTGCTACTAAAACGATTATTCTAACTACATACGACGCAAAAACAATGAAAACTATGCAGAAACTACCGAAATTAACAACCAAACGATGATGGAGCATTAAAAACAGCTCCAAAAACGCGGAAACATGGCAAAATGTTATAATACTATTCATTTAAGTCCGAAAGAACGTCCAAAACGTATCAAATGGAGGTGGAACTAACAGAACTGCTAAAATCAGCCACTACAGGTACTAAAATCGTTATTCTAACTACGTTCTATGCAGAAACCACCGAAATCAACTACCAGATGTTAGTTGCGCATTAAAAATAGCTTTAAACATACGTAAATAACGCGAAATATAATAGAACTATCTATTTAACGCCGAAACAACGTCTTAGACCTGTTACATGGATCTGAATCAAAGCTAACCCCAAAAATGAGTCACTCCTGCTACTAAAATGATTATTCTAACTACATACGACGCAAAAACAATGAAAACTATGCAGAAACTACCGGAATTAACAAGCAAACGTTGATGGAGCATTGAAAACAGCTCCAAAAACGCGGAAACATGGCAAAATGTTATAATACAATTCATTTAAGTGCGAAAGAACGTCCAAAACGTATCAAATGGAGGTGGAACTAACAGAACTGCTAAAATCAGCCACTACAGCTACTAAAATCGTTATTCTAACTACGTTCTATGCAGAAACTACCGAAATCAACTACTAAATGTCAGTTGCGCATTAAAAATAGCTTTAAACACACGCGAGTAAGCCAGATGTAGTAAAACTACCTATTTAACTCCTAAACAACGTCTAATACCTATTATATCGAGCTGGATCAAAGCTAACACCAAAACCCAGCCACTCCTGCTACTAAAACGATTATTCTAACTACATACGACGCAAAAACAATGAAAACTATGCAGAAACTACCGAAATTAACAACCAAACGATGATGGAGCATTGAAAACAGCTCCAAAAACGCGGAAACATGGCAAAATGTTATAATACTATTCATTTAAGTGCGAAAGAACGTCCAAAACGTATCAAATGGAGGTGGAACTAACAGAACTGCTAAAATCAGCCACTACAGCTACTAACATCGTTATTATAACTACGTTCTATGCAGAAACTACCGAAATCAACTACCAGATGTTAGTTGCGCATTAAAAATAGCTTTAAACATACGTAAATAACGCGAAATATAATAGAACTATCTATTTAACGCCGAAACAACGTCTTAGACCTGTTACATGGATCTGAATCAAAGCTAACCCCAAAAATGAGTCACTCCTGCTACTAAAATGATTATTCTAACTACATACGACGCAAAAACAATGAAAACTATGCAGAAACTACCGGAATTAACAAGCAAACGTTGATGGAGCATTGAAAACAGCTCCAAAAACGCGGAAACATGGCAAAATGTTATAATACAATTCATTTAAGTGCGAAAGAACGTCCAAAACGTATCAAATGGAGGTGGAACTAACAGAACTGCTAAAATCAGCCACTACAGCTACTAAAATCGTTATTCTAACTACGTTCTATGCAGAAACTACCGAAATCAACTACTAAATGTCAGTTGCGCATTAAAAATAGCTTTAAACACACGCGAGTAAGCCAGATGTAGTAAAACTACCTATTTAACTCCTAAACAACGTCTAATACCTATTATATCGAGCTGGATCAAAGCTAACACCAAAAACCAGCCACTCCTACTACTAAAACGATTATTCTAACTACCTACGACGCAAAAACAATGAAAACTATGCAAAAACTACCGGAATCAACTACTAAATGTTAGTTGCCCATTAAAAATAGATTTAAACACACGCAAGTAAGCCAGATGTAGTAAAACTATCTATTTAACTCCTAAACAACGTCTAATACCTATTATATCGAGCTGGATCAAAGCTAACACCAAAAACCAGCCACTCCTGCTACTAAAACGATTATTCTAACTACATACGACGCAAAAACAATGAAAACTATGCAGAAACTACCGGAATCAACTACTAAATGTTAGTTGCCCATTAAAAATAGATTTAAACACACGCAAGTAAGCCAGATGTAGTAAAACTATCTATTTAACTCCTAAACAACGTCTAATACCTATTATATCGAGCTGGATCAAAGCTAACACCAAAAACCAGCCACTCCTGCTACTAAAACGATTATTCTAACTACATACGACGCAAAAACAATGGAAACTATGCAGAAACTACCGAAATTAACAACCAAACGTTGATGGAGCATTAAAAACAGCCCCAAAAAGGCGGAATCATGGCAAAATGTTATAATACTATTCATTTAAGTGCGAAAGAACGTCCAAAACGTATCAAATGGAGGTGGAACTAACAGAACTGCTAAAATCAGCCACTACAGCTACTAAAATCGTTATTCTAACTACGTTCTATGCAGAAACCACCGAAATCAACTACCAGATGTTAGTTGCGCATTAAAAATAGCTTTAAACACACGCAAGTAAGCCAGATGTAGTAAAACTATCTATTTAACTCCTAAACAACGTCTAATACCTATTATATCGAGCTGGATCAAAGCTAACACCAAAAACCAGCCACTCCTGCTACTAAAACGATTATTCTAACTACATACGACGCAAAAACAATGAAAACTATGCAGAAACTACCGGAATCAACTACTAAATGTTAGTTGCCCATTAAAAATAGATTTAAACACACGCAAGTAAGCCAGATGTAGTAAAACTATCTATTTAACTCCTAAACAACGTCTAATACCTATTATATCGAGCTGGATCAAAGCTAACACCAAAAACCAGCCACTCCTGCTACTAAAACGATTATTCTAACTACATACGACGCAAAAACAATGAAAACTATGCAGAAACTACCGAAATTAACAACCAAACGATGATGGAGCATTGAAAACAGCTCCAAAAACGCGGAAACATGGCAAAATGTTATAATACTATTCATTTAAGTGCGAAAGAACGTCCAAAACGTATCAAATGGAGGTGGAACTAACAGAACTGCTAAAATCAGCCACTACAGCTACTAAAATCGTTATTCTAACTACGTTCTATGCAGAAACCACCGAAATCAACTACCAGATGTTAGTTGCGCATTAAAAATAGCTTTAAACACACGCAAGTAAGCCAGATGTAGTAAAACTATCTATTTAACTCCTAAACAACGTCTAATACCTATTATATCGAGCTGGATCAAAGCTAACACCAAAAACCAGCCACTCCTGCTACTAAAACGATTATTCTAACTACATACGACGCAAAAACAATGAAAACTATGCAGAAACTACCGGAATCAACTACTAAATGTTAGTTGCCCATTAAAAATAGATTTAAACACACGCAAGTAAGCCAGATGTAGTAAAACTATCTATTTAACTCCTAAACAACGTCTAATACCTATTATATCGAGCTGGATCAAAGCTAACACCAAAAACCAGCCACTCCTGCTACTAAAACGATTATTCTAACTACATACGACGCAAAAACAATGGAAACTATGCAGAAACTACCGAAATTAACAACCAAACGTTGATGGAGCATTAAAAACAGCCCCAAAAAGGCGGAATCATGGCAAAATGTTATAATAGTATTCATTTAAGTGCGCAAGAACGTCCAAAACGTATCAAATGGAGGTGGAACTAACAGAACTGCTAAAATCAGCCACTACAGCTACTAAAATCGTTATTCTAACTACGTTCTATGCAGAAACTACCGAAATCAACTACCAGATGTTAGTTGCGCATTAAAAATAGCTTTAAACATACGTAAATAACGCGAAATATAATAGAACTATCTATTTAACGCCGAAACAACGTCTTAGACCTGTTACATGGATCTGAATCAAAGCTAACACCAAAAATCAGCCACTCCTGCTACTAAAACGATTATTCTAACTACATACGACGCAAAAACAATCAAAACTATGTCAGTACCTGGCTGACTTTCAAACAGACAACTTGTCTCACAGTTTTGCTCGTGCTAGTTATCTTAATCAACCGTTATTTTCACAATAATTTTCACAATTTAATTATCATTATCTTGTTTTCTTTGCCTCGTTTTCCGCATACAAAAATTTGAACAAGTGTTATAACCGTTAAGTTATGGCCCCTGGGCCACGTGTATTAAATAAAATCAAGCGCAAACGGTTGCGTTACGACCCCGTTATTGGAGGCCAAACACCTCCCGATAAACTTTCAAAAGTGAACAATAGAGTTCTAGAAAAATCTAAAATGTGTTCAAACACTAACTTTTTTCAACCACTTCAAAGTCTGATGGAAGACTCTCCTGAAATGGATCCGACCAATGACGAACAGTGCGCAGAACTTCCTAAAGAAACCGTTCCGCCAATTGTGGTATTAAAAACAACTAGTGCTCAAGTGCGTGATATTTTGAGCAACATTAAGATAGACAAATACTTAATCAAAAACATTTCGCTTGGGCAAAAAATATGTGCCCCAACAATGGACATTTATAATAAAATCAGAACCGAACTCTTACGGTTAAAATGTGAGTTTTTCACCCACTCACGTAAGGAAAATCGTCCATTAAAGGTAGTGTTATCCGGGCTAGACTTAATAAGCAACGATATAATGAAAAATGAGCTAATTGCACTCGGGATTAAGTGCCTAGATGTTAAAACCATCACATTAAATCCGTCAACAAAAGCCCTGTACAAACACTACTTGTACATGGTCTACATTCAACGCGGTACAGTTAAATTAAACGAACTAAAACGGAACTACTCCACCTTGTTCAAAACCATCGTTCGCTGGGACTTTAAAAAACATAATCCAGGTAAGGTCACACAATGTCACAATTGCCAGCTTTATGGTCACGGCTCGATGCATTGTCATATAAATAGCTTCTGTGCAATATGTTCGGGAAACCATAAAACATCCGACTGCAAAACAAATGAGGTCATCAAGTGTGCAAATTGTAGTGGGCCACATAAATCCACCGATCCAGAATGCATAAGCCGAAAGCAGTACATAGACATTCGCCGCAAATTATCCCCACGCGGACGTGGTACAGGAAATACAACCTTCCTACAGCCTCCGAGTGACAAACAGCAGACAGTGCCCGACCGATTATCCATTGATAATTTTCCTCCACTACCCCGATCTGTGCGTCAACCTTCACTTCCTTCATCCACCTGGGCTTCTGGCCTCCATCAAACCCATCAACCTTCCAATAGTGATACGACACACACGAAGAAAAATCCGTCAGAAACATTAACTAATGATAACCTGTTCTCATTTAGCGAGATAAACTCTCTTCTTAATGAAGTTGTAACCAAGCTTAGTGCTTGTCAAACCAAAGCTGACCAATTTAACGTCATTACCTCATTAGCTATTAAGTACATATACTCGGAAAAAACATGTTAAGAAATTCTCTTAACATCATAACTTGGAATGCGAGAAGCATCAAAAACAAAAAGCATGAATTTTTTAGTTTCTTGATAAATTTTAATATTGACATTGCACTTGTTTCAGAAACCTGGCTCAAACAAGACATTTCTTTCTCACATCAAAATTACATATGTTATCGCCTAGACAGGGTACATGCTAGTGGTGGAGGTGTCGCCATTGTTGTGAAAAAATGTATAGAACATTCCTTGCGTCCTTCATTGCGCCTTAAGTTAATTGAGGAAATTAGTATAGAGGTAACATTAAGTGACAATTCCAAGGTGAGTCTTTTTCGGTCTATTTCCCTGGAGGAAATAGAAACCTAGAGAAATCTACTTACTTTAAGCGGGATCTGCAAAAATTGTATAGAGTCAACACTCGAAACAAGGTAATTATTGGTGGTGATCTAAACTGCAGACATCAGTCGTGGAATTGTCTTAGGGCAAACAGCTGGGGTAACATTTTACTAGATGTTGCTGAATCCAGCCCAAGTTTTTCCATACTTTATCCACTTCTTCCCACCTATATCCCAGCGAGTGCTAACAAGAACCCCTCAACACTTGATCTATATATCACTAATATTCCAAATTACTGCACAGTACCATTAACTCTAAATGCGTTAAGTTCAGACCACCTTCCGATCAGCCTCACAGTGAATCATACAGTAGTTGTAAATCGTACCAGTTTATACCACAACTATTCCGCCGCCAACTGGAATTGTTATAAATCATATATAAACACGAACTTGGTTCTAGGTGATACCAGCCTAAATTCTATAACCTGCAGCGAGCACATTGATATCCTATGCAACAATTTTGTTTCTATTATCAATAGAGCGGCCGATCTTGCGATACCTAAATGTTCCACTGCTCCAGTTGATAAGGCACCGCTTCCTGAAAATATCTTACATCTGATAAGGCTACGAAACTCTGAAAGAAGAAAATGGCTGCGTTATAGAATCGATTGTTTTCTAGTTAATGTTAAAGTCTTAAATAATATCATTAAAAACGAAATCTCAACATATAGGAACAAGTGTTGGAATAAACACCTTTCCTCTCTTGACAAAGCAAGCAAACCGTTCTGGAAAATATCAAAAATTATGAAAAAGAGAGGGTGCAGTATTCCTCCGTTTAAAGTTCACGACAAGTTGTTTATTTCTTCAGTGGAGAAATCGAACCTACTTGCTAACACGTTTAGTAAGAACCACTCCATATCTATGCATCTAAGCGACGCGTATACTGAAGCTGAAGTTGCTAACACTATCTATGTACTTTCTCAAACACCAGCTGAAAGTACTTACGCAACTAATATCAACAAAGTTAAAGAATTGATAAAAAAATCGAAATAAAAAAAGGCCGCGGGTCTCGATAATATTAACAACAAATTAATCAAAGCACTTCCACCTGCTGCAAGTAACTATTTAACGTTCATTTTCAACGCTTGTCTTAAGAATTGTTATTTTCCGGACTGTTGGAAAACAGCAAAAGTAATACCTATCCCGAAACCCGGCAAACCGAAGAACAGCCCCGAAAGCTACAGACCTATTAGTCTACTTAGCTGTCTAAGTAAGCTCTTAGAAAAAATCATTAAGGAAAGGATTGATCGTTTTGTGGAAGACAATAACATCTTACCAAACTTTCAGTTCGGTTTCCGTAGTGGTCACAGCACAATCCACCAAGTCTTGCGCATTAAAAACCACATAGCTGGTAAATTCATCGACAAGGAGTCAACGGGACTAGTTCTTCTAGACATCGAAAAAGCTTTTGATACGGTATGGCACGATGCCTTGATTTATAAGCTACTAAAACTTAAGCTGCCAATACCGCTTATCAAAATTATCCAGAGCTTTCTTCGTTCGAGAAAATATGTTGTGAGTTTAGGAACCGACATATCCTCTACTCACCAAATCCACCATGGTGTACCCCAGGGCTCGGTCCTTGGTCCCATATTATTTACATTGTTTGTCGCAGATTTACCATGTCTAGGTGAAAACATTCAGGTAGCTATGTTTGCCGATGATACGGCCATTTTCTCTTCGGGTGCCTTATTCACGAATGTCTACAACTCTTTGCAAGCAGCTCTTGACAAGCTAGCAGTATATTACAGGAAATGGAAAATAAAAATAAATGGTAATAAAACACAAGCTGTCTGGTTTTCGAGATGTAGGAAACACTGTTACCTACCAAATGGCACTAAACTCAGTATGTGTGCAGTTGATATTGATTGGTCCGAAGAGTGTAGATATCTAGGTATTATTCTAGATAAAAAACTCATCTTTCAAAAACACATCACTACCACAATTGACAAAATAAACAAAGTCGTAAGAGTTATGTATCCATTAGTGTGTAGAAAATCAAAGCTTAGCATCGAAAATAAAATTATAATATTTAAAACCATTTTTCAAGCTATACTCCTGTACGGGGCGCCTGTATGGTGTAATTGTGCTCGCACACACAAAATAAAATTGCAAAGGTGTCAAAATAAAATATTGAAAATGTTGCTGAATTTGCCATGGCATTATTCGACACATGAACTACATGAAAACGCCAACGTTAAACCGGTAGAGTTCCTTATTGACAAAATCAATCGAAACTTCTTCGTCAATTGTTCTTTTTCTGACAATGTTCTCGTTTCCCGTCTTGCGTTATCCTAAGTCACTACATATGTACTCTGTCTATGAAAATTATATCGAGGTCATTACTACATAAAATAACCGGAAGCTCGTGCAATATTAATCTTAAGATTCAAATAAGGGTTTTTTATTGTAGTTTTCCCTTAATTTATTATTTGTTATTCATTAAAATTGTGCTATTGTCGTTATATAGATTTAAGATTATAGTTGTAAAGGAATTGCTATCCTAAATCTCTTAAGTACTAGTTGTAAAATATACCATAAATGTAATTATCTACTATCAAAACTATGCAGAAACTACCGGAATCAACTACTAAATGTTAGTTGCGCATTAAAAATAGCTTTAAACACACGCAAGTAAGCCAGATGTAGTAAAACTACCTATTTAACTCCTAAACAACGTCTAACACCTATTATATCGAGCTGGATCAAAGCAAACACCAAAAATCAGCCACTACTGCTACTAAAACGATTATTCTAACTACATACGACGCAAAAACAATGAAAACTATGCAGAAACTACCGAAATTAACAACCAAACGTTGATGGAGCATTAAAAACAGCTCCAAAAACGCGGAAACATGGCAAAATGTTATAATACTATTCATTTACGTGCGAAAGAACGTCCAAAACGTATCAAATGGAGGTAGAACTAACAGAACTGCTAAAATCAGCCACTACAGCTACTAAAATCGTTATTCTAACTACGTTCTATGCAGAAACCACCGAAATCAACTACCAGATGTTAGTTGCGCATTAAAAATAGCTTTAAACCTACGTACATAACGCGAAATATAATAGAACTATCTATTTAACGCCGAAACAAGGTCTTAGACTTGTTACATGGCTCTGAATCAAAGCTAACCCCAAAAATCAGGCACTCCTGCTACTAAAACGATTATTCTAACTACATACGACGCAAAAACAATGAAAACTATGCAGAAACTACCGAAATTAACAACCAAACGTTGATGGAGCATTAAAAACAGCTCCAAAAACGCGGAAACATGGCAAAATGTTATAATACTATTCATTTACGTGCGAAAGAACGTCCAAAACGTATCAAATGGAGGTGGAACTAACAGAACTGCTAAAATCAGCCACTACAGCTACTAAAATCGTTATTCTAACTACGTTCTATGCAGAAACTACCGAAATCAACTACCAGATGTTAGTTGCGCATTAAAAATAGCTTTAAACACACGCGAGTAAGCCAGATGTAGTAAAACTATCTATTTAACTCCTAAACTTTTTTTTTTTTTTTTTTTTAAAACTGTATTTATTAACCATAATTAAAATTTGTACATTTAAGTAATACAGTGACTTAAAATTAAATTCGTGACAATTGCTTACATGTAATTATTATTATAATACATTTTCAAACAATGTTTTAAGAGTTACAGGCTAGATGTGTGTTTATACATTTAGTAGGGTTTTGTCTTCCTGGAAAAGGTCAGAAAACCAGGAATTTCTTATTTTTACTTTACTTAATCTAAACTTAACCCTAAATATAAATATAAATATAACTTAACCTAACTTAGTCTGATTATTATAAAATGAGCTATAAACAAAACAAAGTTTTATAATTAATGGGATTTATGAATTAAAGGATGTGGAATGAGGTCAGTTATGGGTTAGTGGTAGAGTATTTCTCTCCGGTTGTTCGTTGGAAAAGCGTAGGATGTTGGAAAATGGTTGGACGTTACAGTATTTGAACTGGTTAGGGGTAACTTCGGTGTTGTGGTATATGATCTCATTTGAATCATTTACCAGTCTGCCTGAGGCGAAGATAGCTCTGGTGTGGAGACAGTTGGGATAGTTAGTTCTGATATCTAGAGGGTTCTCTAAGAGCGAGGTTATTATGGGATTGGGATTATTTTGTAGGTTTTCGATAAATTTGATAGACAGTTCGAGGAATCGTCTATCGAGGCGCTCGATACCAGCGGTATTGTAGAGTTCGACGTTACTATAGTACTTATAGGAGTTAGGACGACGATGTAACCCAGAGACATACCTAAAGCATTTTCTTTCGAATACTCGTAATTTCTCCATTTGGGAGGGAGTGATATGGTACCACAATGGGCACGCGTACGTGAGTGTGGGCCTGATAATTTGTTTGTAAATGAGCAGTTTGACTTTGTGAGAGAGACTATTAGGTTTCCACATTACTCTTCTACAGAGATTAAGCTGAATTGTGGCTTTTTGAAGGGAATTTTTAATGTGGGAGGAAAAAGACCAGTTATTAGAAAAAGTGATTCCCAGATATTTTAGGGTTTTGGAGGGTTTTATCAGAGTATTGTTCAGTTGAATCTTAATTTTGTTGTGGCAACGTCTAGTGTTGTTTGTACAGTGCTCGTTTTTGCCCTTGAACACTATGAGCTGCGTTTTATTTGGATTAAGGTGAATTTTCCACTTATTAAAGTATGATGATAGGTTAGGGAGGAAGTTGTTAATGCGGTTTCTTGCAGCCTTAACAAATTTGCTGCTAGAGTAAATTAATGTATCATCAGCATAATTCAGCATCACAACATTAGGAGATACGGGTTGAGGAATATCTGAGGTATATAACAGATATAAAATTGGCCCTAAAATGGAGCCTTGGGGAACACCCGCGGTTATGGTGTGGGTTTCTGAGACAGAAGAATTTATTCTCACAACGAATTTTCTGGCAGAAAGATATGAGGCTAAGAGCTTTGTTGTGTGAGAGTTTAGATTAAATATGGAGTGCAGTTTGTACAGAAGTCCTGAGATCCAGACGCAATCAAACGCCTTAGAAATATCGAGAGATATACACACAGTAGGGCTTTGGTTTTGGAGACCAGTTGTAACATCGTGTGTGAGTTTTAGTAGAGCATGACATGTGGATTGTCGCTTACGAAATCCGAACTGACAGTTAGGGATGAGTGCATTCTCATTGGCAAATGAGAGAAGATTTTGGTAGATCTTGCGTTCCAGTATCTTACTTAATGTACTTAATAGGGATATTGGACGATAATTGCAAGGACTATTACTACTACCGGGCTTCTTAATAGGAATTACTACCGCAGTTTTCCAGTTCTCTGGGAAGTGCGATGCATTAATTATATGATTAAGAAGAATGAGGATGGGAAGTAGATTCGGTGGGCGCAGCCTTTTAAATAGAAGACGTGGGATTCCATCTAATCCAGTTGACTTTTTGTTATTTCCTGATCTTACGATCTCGGATAATTCGTCCGCAGTTAGAAAATTTGTAGTGTCTAAGGGGTGTGAAGCTATGTTTGTGTTGTTGAATTCACCGATGAAAGGAGTAAAAGATGGGAATAATCTGTTTGAGATGTATTCGTTTACTGTGTTCTCGAAGCCAGGAGTTGAGAGAGATTTATTTTGCTCATGGATCTTTGCAAAGTGTTCTGCGAGGCAATTTGCTATGTCCGAATCGGACTGGGCAATATTATTGCTGATCGGGTTAATGAGATGGTCAATTCGGGGTTTATATTTACGAACAGTTAATTGGTTGATGTTTTTGAAAAGATCCCGATTTGGTTTGATATTTTTAAGTGTGGAGATGTAGTTTTCATCTGCGAACTTCTTCAACTGCTCATTTATCAGAGTGGATAGGAGTTGGATTTGGCTTTTAATAAAGGGGCAGTGTCTTGTATGGAGTTTACGGCGGAGCTGCTTTTTAAGGCGCAATAATTTGGTTAGGATGCTGGGCAAAGGCTTTCCTAAATAGTTATGAGGAATGGTTGTCGGGGTGTTGTTGCTGAGAGCCTCCTTAAGAATTTGCTCTATTCTTAAAGATGCGTGATCGATTTCAATAGGGAGTAAGTTAGATGCTTCAGGGATATACAAGTCAGAGAAACTTATCGCTATGTCCCTATTGACTTTTCTCCAATTTGTTTTGGTGAAGTTTGGGACAGGGTTTGACGAGTATAGTGGATCGAAAGAGGGGATTTGGATCGTGGTGTGAACGGAACCATGATCAGAAGGAAATATAAAGGAGACTGTAGGTGGACCCGCTGAATAAACATCGTCGGACTTGAGGAAGAAGTCGATTGTTGACCTGGCTGAGCTAGAGACACGAGTTGGCTGTAATGGGGAGTCAATGTAAGTATATGGATAAGACTGGAGGAGGGCTAGCAATTGGCGACCATATTTGTTGCATTTATTATCATTGAATGCTGTGTGACGAGCATTCCAGTCTCCTCCGATTATAAATGGAGCGGGAACGGACTGTTGGATAATCTGCGAAATGTCAGTATCTGGGAAATCTGGTTGTCGTGAAGGGTGAATATAAATGGATGCTAAGACGAGCACTTTATTGTTCTCACAGAAAAGTTTTACTGCTGTGTATTCAATGCTGGATATACCGGTGAATCTAATTTCACTGAATTGAAATTTTTTGTGAATTAAGATGCCGGTACCTCCATGAGATCCATTAGTTCTGGGGTTAGAAACTAAAGTGTAATTGGGAATTGAAACTCGGGAATTTGGTTTGAGCCAGGTCTCTGAAAGGAAGAGGATATCTGGGGAAAACTTTTCAACAAACAACCGGAGGTGTTGTGGTTCGTGTATGTTGGGATGTCAACAAGGACACGGTTTCACATACACGCCATAGATTGTTCACCGAATTGTCTACAAAAACGCCGGCACCAAGAACAACGATAAATAAAAGGCACTGGAGGATTTACGCTGACAAATGTTTTATTTCAGTAAGACAATTTATTTTCACACTTCACATTAGCACCAGTGGCATTCTACACGTAATTACTATGTTAGTTGGACGTTTCCACAGCGTTAATAGATAGATGTTATTGAGTTCATCTTTCCCTTAAGGTGATCACATATGTATTCTCATTTCCTAGTTCCCTTGGTTAGATTGCAATACATGTGTTGAAAAAGTCGTGCGACACAAAAGGTTATCTTTACGCAACACGGAACAAACTCGGGACAACACTATAACACAACTCGATCTTAATATCACGCAAGTTGGAATTGACAATGGTATAACTAGACTCGATCTTAATATCAATGTAAATTTGAATTGACAAATTAACAACTACTCGATTGCGTTCTCTATGTGGCCACTACTCCAAGACTCTGAAATCTGACTAATCCCATTGGAAGTCATCAAAAGGAAAGGAACCCCGAAAGAAACTGGAAAGGAGGCGGAGTTACACGATTAACTTGAAGTAGTTAATCGTGATTGGACCGGACGGGGTAGTCATACATTACGCATGTGTGGGTATGCCATGCATACGATCGTTCGGCGACCGTGGTGGATGGAGGCACATCGCTAGTGCATTTTCTAAGAATGTAAATACTAGCATCTGGGGTGAGAAAGACCCAAACCGATGATTTGGTCATCCTAATGGAAGGCCATAAATCATCATTTCGGTTGCCGATGATTAAACATTGCAACGAACATAGGGTGCAGCCATTGCCAGATGTTGAAAGTAAACATTTTCTGGCTGCATCTTGATCGTTGCTTGATTACGGTCTCTGAACATGGGGACCGATAATTGGGAGCCAGCGATTGCTGGTAATCAGGGACATGTTTGGTTTGCGTCAGCAGAAACCTTGTCGGCGGTAGCAAATCAATAGGGGCAAATAGCCGCATGCATGTTATGCCGAGGGTAAACAAATACAACGAGTCACAAGGAACTCTTGTTGATTGTTGTTTCCATAGCTTAAGGCTATGGAAACGAGATGCCCTGGCAGAATGTATGCCTAAAGATAGGATTTCAGATGCCGTGGCAATGTGATGATTTTGCCGTGGACTTATGCTTTTTTTTAGGAAATGATGTACGCCTCGGGGGTGAATTTTCGATGCCACGGTAAGGTGATAAGCTTTGCCGTAGGCTTAATGTTTCTTAGGGAATGATGTACGTCTTGGGGGTGAATTTTCGATGCCACGGCAAGGTGATAAGCTTTGCCGTGGGTTTAATGTTTCTTAGGGAATGATGTACGTCTCGGGGGTGAATTTTCGATGCCACGGCAAGGTGATAAGCTTTGCCGTGGGTTTAATGTTTTTTTAGGAAATAATGTCTGACCGAGGGTGAGTTTTCGATGCCACGGCAAGGTGATAAGCTTTGCCGTGGATTTAATGTTTTCAGTAGTGATGCTGGAGAAAAAGGGGTTTGGAAGGAAAACCCCTACAGAATAGGTAAGCTGCCTAACAGAAATTCAAAACAGTTATCCGATTGGGTAACCGTATTAATTCTGGCGATTTGGCTGGGGGTAAATGCCGTAGCAAGGTTACGCAACCTTGCTGAAGTTCGACCGAGAGGTAAGTCGTTCGCCTGGAATAGTGGGGATCGAGCGATGCATGGCTCTTCGGGCCCTGAAAAGCCCCACATCACTCCCTCCCCAGTGACGTAGTCACGAAACAGGTAAGGCAGGTTAGGGGGTGGTTAGTTGGTTATGGGCGCGCGTATGAGCGCGAGTACGGGGAGGTTGGACTGGTGGAGTAGGAGTGGTGTCAGTAGGTGGAGGTGATTCTGGAGCGGAAGCTTCCAGAAAACAGGGCTTAAGCCTTTCGACGCTGACCGTGGATCGCTTGCCTCTAATGTCGATCTCGAAGACGCGGTCACTGATGCGGCGGAAGACTTTGAATGGGCCATCATAAGGTGGGTCGAGGGGTTTTTTGACCTTATCCACCCTGACAAAGACGTGCGTGCAGCTGTGCAGTTCAGGGTGGACGAAACGTTTTTTGGAGCCGTGCCTGGTTACAGGGGTTGCCCTAACCTTACGTAGCAGGTCACGGAGATGTCCCAATTCGCGAAGTTGGTCACGCGGTGTTTCGCCATTCAGGAAAAGTTCTCCTGGAAGAAGGAGGTTGGTACCATAGGTAAGCTCTGCTGCCGAAGCACCTAGGTCCTCCTTAATACTTGTCCTCAGGCCGAGGAGGACGGTTGGAAGGGCGTCAAACCATTGTGTGTCATTATGACACATGGGTGAGGCTTTAAGAGATCTATGCCAGCGCTCTATCATCCCATTTGATTGCGGGTGGTAGGCGGTGGTACGACTTCTTTGGCAGCCGAGAAGATTTGTTAGCTGCCTAAAAATTGTCGCCTCAAATTGTGGACCTCGGTCCGAAGTTAAGGTGGTTGGTACACCGAAGCGTGTGACCCAAGTTGAATAAAAGGCCTTGGCGACTGATTCGGCAGTAACTGCCCGGAGGGGTGTCGCCTCTGGCCATCGCGTGCAGCGATCCATCATAGTGAGGATATAAGAAAATCCTCTTGATGGAGTAAGCGGTCCCACTATGTCTATGTGGACATGGGCGAAGCGTGCCGTGGGAAGCTTGAATTGCGCTGGCTCCAGTACATTATGTCGCGCTACTTTGCAGCGCTGGCACTGGAGACAAGCACGGGCCCAACCGGTGAGGTCTTTGTTCATCCGGGGCCAAATAAATTTGCGACGGACAGCAGCGGCTGTTGCTCGGCCGCTGGGGTGGGCTGGGTTGTGGTAAACCTGGAACACGCCCTTACGAAGTTTCTCGGGAATGTAAGGTCTAGCGGTTCCAGTGGAGACATCACACCAGATTTCGCCCAAAGGGTCGCGAAGGGTAATTTTCTTAAGCTCTAGTGCCGTATCGGCAGTTAGGAGGGACTTGAGCCGTTCATCCTCCTCTTGAGCTAGGGCTAGATCCGCGTTATTCAAGGCGGTACGCAAATGAATCGTATCGATTCGAGAAAGGGCGTCCGCCGTGACATTCTGTTTACCGGAGATATGCCTGATCTCCGTAGAATATTGCCCAATGAGGTCTAATTGACGCTCTTGTCGGGGGGAGGCATTTCCCGACTTCTTCCGGAACGCATAGACCAATGGCTTGTGGTCTGTTAAAATTGAGAGCGAACGTCCTTCTATCATATGACGGAAGTACTTAACAGCGCTGTAGATCGCGAGTAATTCACGGTCGTAGGCGCTGTAACGTCGCTCAGTGGGACTCAGTTTCCTTGAAAAGAAACCAAGTGGTTCCGGGCGGCCTTCAATGTCCTGTTCAAGGACGGCTCCGATTGCGGTATCCGATGCGTCGCATTAGATAGAAAGTGCCGCTCCCTCGAGAGGGTATCGGAGTAAGGTGGCATTTGCCAATTGTTCTTTGGACAGTTGGAATGCTCGATCTGAGACTTCTGTCCAATTAATGGGGCGCTTATCATTGCGCTTAGCTCCTTTTAAAAATTCATTGAGCGGAGCTTGAATCTGGGCAGCATTCTTCAGGGTTGGACGGTAGAAATTAAGCATGCCCAGAAATCGACGCAGCTCACTCACGTTAGTAGGCCTGGGATACTTCATGAGGGCCTCCACACGGTCCGGTAGTGGGCGAATGCCCTGGTTGTCAACGACATAACCCAGATAGGTGATTTGCTCTTTGGCGTATTGACACTTTTCTGGGTTGATGACTAGACCGAATTCGCGGAGGCGCTCTAGGACCTGACGTAAGTGGCGTTTATGTTCGGCGAGGTCTTTGGAGGCGATGAGAATGTCATCAAGGTATGCATGACAGCAATTAAGACCTCGTAAAGCCGTGTTGATATACCGCTGGAATGTCTGTGCGGCATTCCTGAGACCGAAAGTCATCACCTTGAACTCGAAGAGTCCGAAAGGTGTGATGACTGCGGTCTTGGGGATGTCTTCTGGTGCCACCGGAATTTGGTGGTATGCCCTGGTGAGATCCAGGGTAGTGAAGACATTGCACCCTCGTAACTTGTACGAAAAATCGTAGAGGTGTGCAATTGGGTATCTGTCAGGGACAGTTGCTGCGTTCAACAGCCTGTAATCGCCACATGGGCGCCACTCACCAGAACGTTTCTTCACTAAGTGGAGTGGGCTTGCCCAGGGACTGTCCGACGGTTGGCAGATACCTAGTTCGATCATATGCTCGAACTCCGCGCGCGCCGCACGTAATTTTTCCGGAGCCAGTCGACGTGGACGCTGGCTCACAGGGGGACCACGTGTTTCTATATGATGAAACACCGTGGCTTTATGTCGGCGCTGGTTAGGCAGAGGAATTGTTGTACTCACAAATTCCTGTACCATAACCTGGAATGGGTCTATGCACTCTGTGGCCCCTGAAGTTGCCGCTGGTGATGCCGTCATGGGCAAGGGGGGTGCGGTTGGAGCCACAAGTCTGTTATGGGTCGAATCGACCAACAGATTATGTGCACCTAATAGGTCGGGACCTATCAGGGGTTCATTTACGTCCGCAATGACGAAACGCCAAGTGATCGGACGACAAAGACCCAATTGAAGTGTCAGCTTTTTACGTCCGTACGTAAGTATCGGCGTATTATTTGCAGCTGACAATTTAAGTGCGGCTGGCACGCGGTTACGCGGAGCAAACGATCGCGGGAGGACTGAAATATCGGCGCCGGTGTCGACAGTAAAAGCGATATTCAGTTTCGAATCCCGGATGGTTAAGCGACTTATCGTAGGGGTGCCGGCCGATTGCGCGAGGGTGTCGGTCGGCAAAATTAGTTTAAAGAGCGCCTCTGGTTGGTGGAAGGTTGCGTCCAACCACAAGGCGCTTTGCAATTGAATGCGCGATCACCATATCGCTGGTGATTGGCGCACCAGGGCAGAGTAACGGCATTATCAGGTATGTTCTGCCTATTAGTATTGCCGTTACGGGGAGGTCGAGCCGGAGCTCGCTGGGAATTGGCCCGGTGAGGGCCGTTTTGGGTGGGATTAGCCCTCTGTGGGGCATTTTGGGGGATATAGGCCCTCTGAGGGGCATTTTGGGAGAAATTCTGCCGATTGAGAGGACGGCTCGGCATGGCTCGATTCTGGGCGCTTCGAGGATTGTTCCTCACCTCCGCACGCAATTGAGTTATCTCGCGGAGGAGTGGGGTTTGGAGCGCCCGGAGGTCAGCAGGAGTTAGTTGTGTGGGTGAACTTCTTTGGTTGAATGCGTTGGGGCCTGCCTCTGGATTCCCCTGAGGGAAATTGGTTGAGGCGGGCCTTCTAAGAGGTAATTGGGTTTGAGGAGGATCGAGGGTTGGGACCAATTGAGGGGCTGAGAAAGGCAGACGGGTGTGCCGTGCAGGCTGGGCGGCGTGTTGAGAAACCGCTGCTACTTGGTACGCAAGAGGCTCAGAATACTGATCTGAGCTTTCCATAATTGCGTCCGCAATTTTGGATAAATAGCCCAAACTTTGATTGGGTTGGGCTATTAGTGCCGAACGGGCATGTTGGGGAAGACACCTCAAAAAGTGAGGCTTTATCAGGTCGTCCCCAATCCTGGTCCCCGCTATAGAGCGTAAATGGGTCAGGAAAAGAGATGGTCTCATCCCAGAAAGGTTGGTTACGGCGGCTAAACGTTGTTGCCGCGCGCTTCCAGGCTCATCCAATGCGTCGAGCAGAGCTTCACGCATGTTGCTATATGGGTTGCGGCCGGCCGACCTTATTATGTGTGCAACATGCGGTCGTTGAGTGCGGTCAAGCACTTTCAACAGCTCAACTGCACGAAGTTGTTCGTCGTGCAAGGCTGAGGCCTGGAAGATGCGGTCTGCCACTGCAAACCAAAGGTCTGGGTCCTCCTCATCGAAGGGGGGAAGTCCTATATTAGGGTGACGAGTCCCATTCCCGAGGCTGGAAGCATCGTGGAATTCTTGGGACTCTGAAGGTCTTTGGGGTTGTTGTGAGGTGCTGGCTCCAGTTGTGGGCATTAAAATGCCGGAATTTGCCAAAGGCCCGATACCAGGGGCGTTGGAAGAGGTTGGGAGAGCGTTAGAAGATTGGGGTCGGTTCACGACGCTGGGGGCAACCGGGGGTGCCAGGGGGGTAGATGGTACGGGCAAGTCTAGGTCGTCACCGACTTGCTCAGTGGGGAAATCGACGCTGGAGGCGTCGTGGAATTCGAGGGGCTCGGATTGTTCCTGAGCCTTTCTGGCCATGGTGTTTCGGGTGTTGACCATTGTAGGTTATATGACGCGAAACTGGAGCTAAAGGCGTAAGAGGACGCGAAGAAAGGTGAAAGGAGGCCAAGTAAAAGAGTCAAAAGAGGACGCGAGGAGTTGGGGAAAGAGGCCAAAATAGTCAAAAGGCGTCGAAGATGGTCGAGTGGAGTCGCGATAAGCGCTGTCAATGTCACCGTAAGGATGGTGTGGGTTGGACAGAGTCGAGTGGCACTTAAGGGAGTCGCTGAGAGTTCAAATTGGGCGAGTGAAATCGCCAATAAAACAGATAGAACTGTATTGTAATACAGCTTAATTCGAAAATAATTAATGTTCAGCCTGAATTATTGAAGGCGGAAAAAGAAACTTATTACGTGGACGTGTGTGTGTGTAAAAGTGTTGAGGAGCGTTGACGTGAAGTTGTGTGTACTGCCGAAACTGAATTGTATGTTATTCAGTACCCTGAAGGGGTTTACAAGTTTATTAAGGTAATACGGTTATTAGCTGGCTAGCAAACTAATTAGTTTTAAGTTTTTATTATAATAAAATAAATTTACTGTTTAAATGGATTGGATTAAGCTAGAAATGAAGGGTTAATTTAAATTTAAATTCAAAAACGTAAAAAAAAAAGAAAAAAAAGGAAGGCAATATATTTTTCTATGCTTGAGATGTTGCTGTTATATAAAAAAAAGAATGCAATTACATGTGAGCGTAACGAAATTTGATTTTACTTACGGTAATTATGTATATATAGGAAATTCGTTACCCGTTTGCAAAATTTAGGGATCACAGTAATTGTAGTTATTCGAATTGTATCGAGTTTTAATGGGACAGTTTCGAGCTATTTCAATTTGATTTGTATGAAAAATTATTAAAAATTATGTAAAAATTATGTAAAAATACAGATATAGTTTGTTCGAGGAATTTCCTTCTTAATTTGAGTTGGATTTTAAATTAATTTCTACCTCATATAATGTTTGTTAATTGTTTGGTGTGGCCTTCATTTGCTTACTTACAAGATAACTAATCATTCGTTTACAATACGGCGGCAACTGTTTCAAAGAACTATTTGATTATCTTAAGAAAAACGTAAAAATCGTTCGGTTTATTGTAATTATAAATACCGCTGTCTTGTACAAGTAAATATGGTATATAACTTATCACTGAATTGTTCAATTTCATAACCTGCGCATAAAACAAGACCAAGGAAAACATATGACAGCGTGACTGGTGAAAATAAAACCACTATAATTATGGATTAAACTTATTTGACATCTAAAGGATTCGCATATATAGAAGTTATGAATTGTCATTGATCTTAACATAAACACATAAACATCCCCTTGATTGGTATAAGTATTTAAAATTTGAACAATATAAAAGAAGTTCTGAATGTGATATCCAATCCAGAATTTTTCTTATTCCAATGCTTTATTTATTTACTTGGTGGTGTGTATTGTGTGCTATAAAAAAAAACTGAGTTGAACAAACGAAAATTAGAAATCTGGAAAATCAACCAAAAAAAAAGGAAAATATACCAATTTACGGAGTCGTGTTCAAATATAAAATTGGTTTTTTTTATCTTATTCTAATTATTTTGGATGATGTCTTGTTTCATAGTTTATGGAAAGTTGATTGCCGCGAAATTGCACTTCTATTGGTGTAATAAAACATTTACTTCAAAGCTAAAATAGTAATTTTCTTATTGCTACTTAAAGACATTTTAACGAGTGTGGCATAGTAACTTATCTTTTTTTCTATTCACTGAAGTCCAACGCTGGGAAGTGATGAGGTGGGCGGTATCAGTTGCGTCGCCGTGATGCTTAGAGATGGGTTGGGGCTCTACTTGCCCTTTTAGATGATATCTTGGTGGCACTTGGTCACTGTTTAACTGGATGCAGCTTAAGTGAGTTAATTAGATTGTCACCGTCACTAACTGTTTTTGATGGTTGGATGAATGTTATGTGACAAAAAAGGGGTTAACACGGTAGCGCAAAAGTTCGAGAATCGCGTGTTCACGTTTTTATATGATTGATATATATAAAAAAAACGTCGCGTGTCACCAATGTGGTTCGTGTATGTTTGGATGTCAACAAGGACACGGTTTCACATACACGCCATAGATTGTTCACCGAATTGTCTACAAAAACGCCGGCACCAAGAACAACGATAAATAAAAGGCACTGGAGGATTTACGCTGACAAATGTTTTATTTCAGTAAGACAATTTATTTTCACACTTCACATTAGCACCAGTGGCATTCTACACGTAATTACTATGTTAGTTGGACGTTTCCACAGCGTTAATAGATAGATGTTATTGAGTTCCTCTTTCCCCTAAGGTGATCACATATGTATTCTCATTTCCTAGTTCCCTTGGTTAGATTGCAATACATGTGTTGAAAAAGTCGTGCGACACAAAAGGTTATCTTTACGCAACACGGAACAAACTCGGGACAACACTATAACACAACTCGATCTTAATATCACGCAAGTTGGAATTGACAATGGTATAACTAGACTCGATCTTAATATCAATGTAAATTTGAATTGACAAATTAACAACTACTCGATTGCGTTCTCTATGTGGCCACTACTCCAAGACTCTGAAATCTGACTAATCCCATTGGAAGTCATCAAAAGGAAAGGAACCCCGAAAGAAACTGGAAAGGAGGCGGAGTTACACGATTAACTTGAAGTAGTTAATCGTGATTGGACCGGACGGGGTAGTCATACATTACGCATGTGTGGGTATGCCATGCATACGATCGTTCGGCGACCGTGGTGGATGGAGGCACATCGCTAGTGCATTTTCTAAGAATGTAAATACTAGCATCTGGGGTGAGAAAGACCCAAACCGATGATTTGGTCATCCTAATGGAAGGCCATAAATCATCATTTCGGTTGCCGATGATTAAACATTGCAACGAACATAGGGTGCAGCCATCGCCAGATGTTGAAAGTAAACATTTTCTGGCTGCATCTTGATCGTTGCTTGATTACGGTCTCTGAACATGGGGACCGATAATTGGGAGCCAGCGATTGCTGGTAATCAGGGACATGTTTGGTTTGCGTCAGCAGAAACCTTGTCGGCGGTAGCAAATCAATAGGGGCAAATAGCCGCATGCATGTTATGCCGAGGGTAAACAAATACAACGAGTCACAAGGAACTCTTGTTGATTGTTGTTTCCATAGCTTAAGGCTATGGAAACGAGATGCCCTGGCAGAATGTATGCCTAAAGATAGGATTTCAGATGCCGTGGCAATGTGATGATTTTGCCGTGGACTTATGCTTTTTTTTAGGAAATGATGTACGCCTCGGGGGTGAATTTTCGATGCCACGGTAAGGTGATAAGCTTTGCCGTGGGCTTAATGTTTCTTAGGGAATGATGTACGTCTCGGGGGTGAATTTTCGATGCCACGGCAAGGTGATAAGCTTTGCCGTGGGTTTAATGTTTCTTAGGGAATGATGTACGTCTCGGGGGTGAGTTTTCGATGCCACGGCGAGGTGATAAGCTTTGCCGTGGGTTTAATGTTTTTTTAGGAAATAATGTCTGACCGAGGGTGAGTTTTCGATGCCACGGCAAGGTGATAAGCTTTGCCGTGGATTTAATGTTTTCAGTAGTGATGCTGGAGAAAAAGGGGTTTGGAAGGAAAACCCCTACAGAATAGGTAAGCTGCCTAACAGAAATTCAAAACAGTTATCCGATTGGGTAACCGTATTAATTCCGGCGATTTGGCTGGGGGTAAATGCCGTAGCAAGGTTACGCAACCTTGCTGAAGTTTGACCGAGAGGTAAGTCGTTCGCCTGGAATAGTGGGGATCGAGGGATGCATGGCTCTTCGGGCCCTGAAAAGCCCCACAGTGTTGCTTACGTATGTTAGAGTAAATGGATTCTGTGTTGAGGGAGATAATGGTTAGTTTAGAGAGAGCTGGAAAGAATATGGGAAGTTATTAGTGAAAGAATCTGACCTTTTTTCTCTATTTCTGACATCTTCCTCAGCGAAGGTAGCATGGCTTGTAAGCTTTGGATGTATCCCATGATGTCCAGATTGAAGTTTTCAGTATTGTTGTTAGGGGGAGTGGTAGTGTTGAGGTTTCCTCTTGCTGCATCCGCGTACGATATTCCGGGTCGGGTTGACTTCGTTTCCTGCAATACTGTTGGTTTCGTTGTTGTTGTTGTTGATTTTATAGTTGTTGCTAATTTCCGTCTTTCCAGAAGTTTTAGCTTCTGAGGGCATTGGGAAAAATTTGCCGGATGAGGGCCTCCGCAGTTACAGCATTTAACTGTGATCTTTTTGTTGGTAATGGATCCATCAGCGTTGACGGTTTGTATTGTTTCAGGTTCGAGGCCTTGTGGATTTACTTTGCATTCCTCGAGCTCGTGTTCCTCTGCGCATCTGCCGCAACGTCTTTGCTGGTGGCATGAGACCGCCAAGTGTCCTGATTCTTGACATCGCTTACAATGAAGAATTTCTTGTTTGTGGGGCTCTTCGATTGCGATTTTTTGGGTAAACAAATATTTAATTTGTTTAAGTTGCTTGATGTCCTGATTAGGTGGGATTTGTATGATCCGGAGGTTTTTTACGTTGTTTGTCCTCATGTACGGTGTTTGGAAGTAGTCCAGCTTATTGATTTTTATTTGTGGACATATCCTAGCGATTTCCAGTCCCACTTCTTCGTTGGTCCATTCGGGATCGATGTGCCTTATAATAAAGGTAGCTTGTTTGCTGTTCGGATGCTGAAAGGTGAAGAACTGATACTGTTCCTCTAACAGTTTTTTAACTGCCCTGTCATGATCGACTAATGATCTGACTGCTATGGAAGTCCTCGATCCTTTTGCATTGGTGCTAAAATTCCGGTGACCCAAGGCATTTTGCAGGGTTTGAATTAGTGCTTTGCTGCTGGTCGGGTTTCTGATGTAGATTGGCGGTGGTCTTTCGTTTTTGTGCTGGGCGGGCAGGGGACTCGGTGCTGGCTTGGCTTGTTTGGTGGTTTCCTTACGGGCTGATGATTGTTGTTTGGGTGGAGATGTTTTATGGCTTAAGTTGGGAGAAGGCGTCGTCTCCATACTGGCATCGTCGCTGTTTTGGGTGGGTTGCTTTAGGGAGTGAATTTCCTCCCGGAGTTGCTTCACCTCTGCTGAAAGCTGTTTGATGTATTCCACGGCTTCGTGGAATTTTTGTTCGTAGTCCATGTGTTTTACTGGATTTTCCATTTTTGTAGTCTTCTTAGATGAGTTTTGAAGAGTTTCAATGGCTCTTCTCTTCCGTTCCAAAAGATATTCCCGGGTAGCGCTCGGGTCGTTGTCTGGCATCTGTGAAGACAGATTTCGACTACGGCATCCAGCGAAAATTAATTTGCTTGTGTTTGTATAGTTAAAATTTCCTCTTTTGTTTTTTTGTGTTATTATATATATATATATATATATATATATATATATATATATATATATATATATATATATATATATATATATATATATATATATATATATATATTATTTTTTTTTTTTTTTAATATTTTTTGTTGGCTTTCTATTGCACTACACAATTTAATAGTGCACTTAACACACGTAAACATAAACACGTGTAAACACGTTTCTGTGAACGTCCGCACAGCACGAGATCTCGACTGTTTGTGAACTCCTAAACAACGTCTAATACCTATTATATCGAGCTGGATCAAAGCTAACACCAAAAACCAGCCACTCCTGCTACTAAAACGATTATTCTAACTACATACGACGCAAAAACAATGAAAACTATGCAGAGACTACAGAAACTAAGAAGCAAACAATGCTGGAGCATTAAAAACAGCTCCAAAAACGCGGAAACATGGCAAAATGTTATAATACTATTCATTTAAGTGCGAAAGAACGTCCAAAACGTATCAAATGGGGGTGGAACTAACACAAATGCTAAAATCAGCCACTACAGCTACTAAAATCGTTATTCTAACTACATACGACGCAAAAACAATGAAAACTATGCAGAAACTACCGAAATTAACAAGCAAACAATGCTGGAGCATTAAAAACAGCTCCAAAAACGCGGAAACATGGCAAAATGTTATAATACTATTCATTTAAGTGCGAAAGAACGTCCAAAACGTATCAAATGGAGGTGGAGCTAACAGAACTGCTAAAATCAGCCACCACAGCTACTAAAATCGTTATTCTAACTACGTTCTATGCAGAAACTACTGAAATCAACTACCAGATGTTAGTTGCGCATTAAAAATAGCTTTAAACATACGTAAATAACGCGAAATATAATAGAACTATCTATTTAACGCCGAAACAACGTCTAAGACCTGTTACATGGATCTGAATCAAAGCTAACACCAAAAATCAGCCACTCCTGCTACTAAAACGATTATTCTAACTACATACGACGCAAAAACAATCAAAACTATGCAGAAACTACCGGAATCAACTACTAAATGTTAGTTGCGCATTAAAAATAGCTTTAAACACACGCAAGTAAGCCAGATGTAGTAAAACTACCTATTTAACTCCTAAACAACGTCTAACACCTATTATATCGAGCTGGATCAAAGCTAACACCAAAAATCAGTCACTCCTGCTACTAAAACGATTATTCTAACTACATACGACGCAAAAACAATGAAAACTATGCAGAAACTACCGAAATTAATAACCAAACAATGCTGGAGCATTAAAAACAGCTCCAAAAACGCGGAAACATGGCAAAATGTTATAATACTAATCATTTAAGTGCGAAAGAACGTCCAAAACGTATCAAATGGAGGTGGAGCTAACAGAATTGCTAAAATCAGCCACTACAGCTACTAAAATCGTTATTCTAACTACGTTCTATGCAGAAACCACCGAAATCAACTACCAGATGTTAGTTGCGCATCAAAAATAGCTTTAAACATACGTACATAACGCGAAATATAATAGAACTATCTATTTAACGCCGAAACAAAGTCTTAGACTTGTTACATGGATCTGAATCAAAGCTAACCCCAAAAATCAGCCACTCCTGCTACTAAAACGATTATTCTAACTACATACGACGCAAAAACAATGAAAACTATGCAGAAACTACCGAAATTAACAACCAAACGTTGATGGAGCATTAAAAACAGCTCCAAAAACGCGGAAACATCGCAAAATGTTATAATACTATTCATTTACGTGCGAAAGAACGTCCAAAACGTATCAAATGGAGGTGGAACTAACAGAACTGCTAAAATCAGCCACTACAGCTACTAAAATCGTTATTCTAACTACGTTCTATGCAGAAACTACCGAAATCAACTACCAGATGTTAGTTGCGCATTAAAAATAGCTTTAAACACACGCAAGTAAGCCAGATGTAGTAAAACTATCTATTTAACTCCTAAACAACGTCTAATACCTATTATATCGAGCTGGATCAAAGCTAACACCAAAAACCAGCCACCCTACTACTAAAACGATTATTCTAACTACATACGACGCAAAAACAATGAAAACTATGCAAAAACTACCGGAATCAACTACTAAATGTTAGTTGCCCATTAAAAATAGATTTAAACACACGCAAGTAAGCCAGATGTAGTAAAACTATCTATTTAACTCCTAAACAACGTCTAATACCTATTATATCGAGCTGGATCAAAGCTAACACCAAAAACCAGCCACTCCTGCTACTAAAACGATTATTCTAACTACATACGACGCAAAAACAATGAAAACTATGCAGAAACTACCGAAATTAACAACCAAACGTTGATGGAGCATTAAAAACAGCTCCAAAAACGCGGAAACATGGCAAAATGTTATAATACTATTCATTTACGTGCGAAAGAACGTCCAAAACGTATCAAATGGAGGTGGAACTAACAGAACTGCTAAAATCAGCCACTACAGCTACTAAAATCGTTATTCTAACTACGTTCTATGCAGAAACTACCGAAATCAACTACCAGATGTTAGTTGCGCATTAAAAATAGCTTTAAACACACGCGAGTAAGCCAGATGTAGTAAAACTATCTATTTAACTCTTAAACAACGTCTAACACCTGTTATATCGCGCTGGATCAAAGCGAACACCAAAAATCAGCCACTACTGCTACTAAAACGATTATTCTAACTACATACGACGCAAAACCAATGAAAACTATGCAGAAACTACCGAAATTAACAACCAAACGTTGATGGAGCATTAAAAACAGCTCCAAAAACGCGGAAACATGGCAAAATGTTATAATACTATTCATTTAAGTGCGAAAGAACGTGCAAAACGTATCAAATGGAGGTGGAGCTAACAGAACTGCTAAAATCAGCCACTACGGCTACTAAAACGCTATTCTAAATACGTTCTATGCAAAAACTACCGAAATCAACTACCAGATGTTAGTTGCGCATTAAAAATAGATTTAAACACACGCAAGTAAGCCAGATGTAACAAAACTGTCTATTTAACTCCGAAACAACGTCTAAGATCTCTTATCAGGAGCTGGATCAAAGCTAACACCAAAAATCAGCCACTACAGCTACGAAAATCGTTATTCCAACTACGTTCTATGCAGAAACTACCGAAATCAACTACCAGATGTTAGTTGCGCATTAAAAATAGCTTTAAACACACGCAAGTAACCCAGATGTAGTAAAACTATCTATTTAACTACTAAACAACGTCTAACACCTATTTTATCGAGCTGGATCAAAGCTAACACCAAAAATCAGCCACTGCTGCTACTAAAACGATTATTCTAACTACATACGACGCAAAAACAATGAAAACTATGCAGAAACTACCGAAATTAACTATCAAACGGTAGGTGCGCATTGAAAAAGGCTTCAATCATACGTAAATAACGCGAAATATAATAAAACCATGTATTTAACTCCGAAACATCCTCCAAAAGCCGTCATATGGAGCTGGATCAAAAGGCAGATGTTAGTTGCGCATTAAAAATAGCTTTAAACACACGCAAGTAAACCAGATGTAGTAAAACTATCTATTTAACTCCTAAACAACGTCTAATACCTATTATATCGAGCTGGATCAAAGCTAACACCAAAAACCAGCCACTCCTGCTACTAAAACGATTATTCTAACTACATACGACGCAAAACCAATGACAACTATGCAGAAACTACCGAAATTAACAACCAAACGTTGATGGAGCATTAAAAACAGCTCCAAAAACCCGGAAACATGGCAAAATGTTATAATACTGTAGCGAGCTTAGGGTTCCCTGGATTAATTATTTTAAAATATTTAAGAGCCGTTAATTCGGTTCCGAATTAATGTGACATTTCATTAGTCCATAGTAACAATCGTTACATTTTACCGTACACTTAACGTTTTCTTTATTATCGCTTCCGTAATTATTGCGTATTTTACTGCTTACTTCTCCCTCGAGACTTATCGCTTGTTTAACGTTCTACTTCTTACCCATCACTATGCTGTTTCAGCGTTTCGTTTCCGTCCGTTCCATTGCCTTGAATGTTCTACTGTTCCTAGGCTCCTGTTTTCCATTACTTTATAGAATACTCTAGTACTCTGTTTCGGACTATCTAGAATATTCTAGTACTGATTGTGATATGCGTCACACTACCCTCCGCCTAGATTAGTTCGTCCCGAACTAAGTTCACTGGTCTCCCGGGCCAACAAAAGCCGCCAGTCGGTCGCGATGCGCCACTTTCATCTTGGCGTTCGGCGGTGGAACTTCTTGACCTTCATCCAAATTTTCTACTGCTCTCCTTTTCGCGTCAGCTCTAGCCTGCCGCCATTCTTCCTTTTCCTGACGACGGAATTCCTCTTGCATTTTAGGGATCTCATGCGGATAGTATAAGAGAAAATGCATGTGCACACCCTTAAGCTCTTCTGGAGTTTGCACATCACGTAAGCGGTCTAGATCTTCATCTTTAATTACACGCATATCATCTGGTATTGGAGCATCTGTCGATTTCATAACCGTATCCAACTGGTAGTTCCGCATCTTTTCAAATAACTGGAGCAGTTTGTTCTTTGGAGCTGACAGTAAACACCAGCCTGCGTCGTAGTAATAGACTTTCCATAGATCGTCGCACGTTAATTCTGGTTTCACGTGTTCTCTATAGAACGTAATGAACGGCACCTCTAGCTGTTGATTACGCCTCCAATCTAGGGCTTGCTTGATCTTTCCCCCCGTATGTGGTGGCTTACAATAGCGGTCTCGACCTCCAACATCCGTTGATCTCTCTTGGTCGGAAACAGTTGAGTTACAAAAGGCATGTTTGTAAATCCATTCAGCTTCATCTTGTAGTTCATTGGGTCCCTCTGGAACAGGCGTAACCGGAATTTCGCGCAATTGCATTCGCTCAGGAATATCTGTTTTACGGATTTCATTGTCCAAATCAGTAAAGTGACCCCTTTCCAATTCATCTTTGAAATGTTTTGCCCCCTCAGTTTCCCTGTGACTACGTTCAGAGCGGCGTTCAACATCGTCTTCGTCGTCGAATAGCTGTTCGTCTATAGCCTCATGTGCTGAACCTTCATCGGCGTGCTGTTCTTCTCCATCACTTTCTTCATCCTGTGTACGACGCAGACGCTTGGAACGCTTTCTGCCTTCAACTTTCAAACTAAGATTCTCTTCAATAAGGTCACAGTCGTCGTCTTCCTCTCCATCACTTTCTTCGTCCTGTGTACGACGCAGACGCTTGGAACGCTTTCTGCGTTCGACTTTCAAACCAAGATTCTCTTCAATAAGGTCACAGTCGTCGTCTTCCAGTCGGTCGTCCAACTCGTCATCATCATTGTAAATCCGTTTCAGGGAACGGCCTGAAGCATCAGTGTCTTCATCATCACTGCCGTCCTCTTCAATCGGGTTATCATCGATGAAAGCCTTTAGTTCTTCACATAACACATCATCGTCATCTTCCTCCTCTTCCTCACTGCTGTCGGGCATAGCTTTGCTCTTCCTGAGTATCTTCCTTTCATGTGGCTCCAATTTCTCCTCATCCTCAGATTCCTCCGCTTCCGAGTCCCAGAATTCTTTCATACACTGCCTTTGGGCATCCAATTTTGCCTTGAACTCTGCAGCTCGCGCGTCCAACTTTGCATTAACGTCTGTAGCTCGCGCATCCAATTTTGCAGCTAACGCATCCAATTTTGAGTTAATATCCATAGCTCGCGCATCCAATTTTGCCATCATAACCCTGAACATCTCCGAAATGTCCAACGGTTGCGAACTCTTCTCCGAATGTCGATCTGCCATCGTTACAATACACTTCCACAGACTTATTTATTTCACCAATAATTAATCCCATTTCTGACACCAATTGTAGCAAGCTTAGGGTTCGCTGGATTAATTATGTTAAAATATATAAGAGCGGTTAAATCGATTCTGAATTAATGTGACATTTTACGAGGGTTGCCTTTTATATTTCGGGATTAGAGAACAAAAACAAATATTGATCGTCGAAAATCACTTTATTGTTTTTCAAAATATTCCCCATGAAGATCTATACACTTTTGCATGCGTTTGAACCAATTGTCGAAGCACTTTTGCCACTCTGATTGAGGTATCTCCAACACATGCATTCTGAATGCAGTAACCGCTTCTTCAGGTGTCGAAAAACGTTGACCTCTCAGTTTGTTTTTTACGTACGGGAATAAAAAGAAGTCATTCGGTGCCAAGTCAGGACTATACGGCGGATGACCCATCAAATCGATGTTTTGGGTGCTCCAAAATGCAGTTGTCGTAGCCGATGTGCGAGAGCTCGCATTGTCGTGGTGAAGAGTGATCCGTCTTCGGCGGTTGGTTTTCCTGATTTCTTGGAAGACAACTGGCAAACAAATGGTTGTGTATCACTCAGAATTGACTGTTCTGCGTTGTTCTAGTGGTACGGTTGTTACATGTCCAGTTTTTCCGAAAAAACAGGCGACCATTTGCTTGGAAGTGCTTCGTGCGCGAACAACTTTTGTTGGATTTGGCTCATCTTGAAACACCCAGACAGTCGACTGCGGTTTACTTTCGGGTTCATACGCGTAAATCCACGATTCACCACCTGTCACGATGTCATAGACGTGTTTCGAAGCACCGCGACCGTATTTTTTGAGCATATCTTTCGACCAATTGACACGAGCCTTTTTTTTGGGGGATTGACAAATTGTGTGGGATCCAACGCAAACAAATTTTTTTGACAGTCAAATGTTTATGCAATATTGAATGTATGCTGGTCCTGTGGGGCTTTTCAGGGCCCGAAGAGCCATGCATCGCTCGATCCCCACCATTTCCAGCAATGCGACTTACCTTAAAGTCGAATCTTCAGCAAGATTATACAACCTTGCTACGGCATTAACCGCCAACCAATTCGCTGGAATTAATTCGGTTATCCCCAAGGATAACCGACATAAATACCTTAAAAGGCAAGCAGAGCCCCACCCCACCTCTAATCAGTGCAAGTGTGAGTGCAAATCATCCCAGCGATGTCCACCGAATAGCAGCCTGGCGTCGCCGCAAGATCCTAGTTTCCCTACATCACCAACTACGTATAGCAGCCATAGTTCATCAACAGGTACCCTTCCATTTGTTTTTTTTTCGTAGGTTGTCCAATTAGTTATTTGTTTTGCTTTTACAATTGTTTTCAACTAAAATAAGTGCATAACAAATAGATTTAAATGCCGAACTTCCTGTGTAATGTGAAAAACAACCCGCTGTAAATAAGTAAAAAGAATCGCATAAGTTTTTTTTTTCATTATTAAACATTTACCAAATAAATACAAAATTGTCATTTAATTTGTCACCACAGCCTTGCAGTAATATAAGACCGAATCAATTTATCAAATATATAACAGATAGATATAAGTTGACATTTGACGCGTCACAGCTTTTTGTAAATTCGAATTTACAACCAAATACAATAATAAAAATTAATAACAACACATTTGTAACCATAAAGCACTACCGGGCTAAATATTTAGTTTTGCGTACACTTTGCATTTATAGTATTTTATTCTTGTTAAGCGTCTAACTACCAAACCCAACCTATAATATTCGTTCTCCTTACACGATCAGAACTCTTTTAAGAAGAATACTAAATTAAAAACAATTGTAAGCCTCTTCTGGGTACAACAGCACGTATTCCACATAGACCTTCCTTATAATATATATGTTCTTCTACTAAACATATACATCACTTATATAAAGATACATACATTTCTTTTTTTTTTCTGGTGCGAGCTCCTTCTGAGCCTAAAGGTGTAAAACCAATAAGCTCCCTCTGAGCAAGTATTAAGAACAAGTTTCTCCTAATTGGTTTTGTATTAATTTAAGTCCTTATAGATAATTTACAACATTTGCACGTAATGTATACCATTTGATATTTTCATTTTCGAAAACATATAAGGATAGAGAAACAGAAAAGTTGTGCGTGTTCATCGAAACCAACTAATTTTAGGTTTTTGATTTGCTTCCTTTCAACAGCAATCTTTTTATTATTTTTATTGTTATAATTCTGAGGCATATTTTGCATTTTTACATGAGATACCATACAAATTAAGTAAAATTCGCGACGCTAAGCAATTCCACTTGACTCGGCACGACTCACTTTTGGCTCCACTTGACTTCACTTCCGATCTTCGCTCGACTCATTTTAATTAGTAAAAACCTTGTTCCGGGATATTCGTGATTCTCTCAACGCCCTGCGACTTCTTTTGGCCCATTGGCCTCCCTTACCTTTCTTCGCGTCCTCTTACGCTTTTGATCCCAGTTTCGCGCCATACAGCACATAATGGTCAACACGCAAAACACCACCGCCAAAAAGGCTCAGGAACAATCCGAGCCCCTTGAATTTCACGCCGCCTCCAGCGTCGACTTCCCGGCTGATCAACTCGATACCGATCAGGACCCACCTGCACTACATACCTCGCTGGCACCACCGGTTGCCCCCAGTGTCGTTAACCGACCCCGACCTGCTTCTTCTGGCGCACTCCCGACTTCCTCTAACGTCCCTAGTGCCGGCCAATTGGTGGATTCTGGCATTATAACGCCCACATCTCGTGCCGGCACCTCACAACAAGCCCATAGACCTTCAGAGTCTCAAGAATTCCACGATGCTCCCAGCCTCGGGAATAGGACTCATCCTACAAATATAGGGGTTCCCCCTTTTGATGAGGAGGATCCGGACCTTTGGTTTGCAGTAGCAGACCGCATCTTCCTGGCCTCTGACTTGCACGACGAACAACTTCGTGCAGTCGAGCTGTTGAAAGTGCTTGACCGCACTCAGCGACCGCATGTTGCCCACATCATTAGGTCGGCCGACCGCAACGCGTATAGCAACATGCGTGAAGCTCTGCTCGACGCTTTGGACGAGCCTGGGAGTTTGCGGCAACAACGCTTAGCTGCCGTAACCAACCTTTCTGGAATGAGACCGTCTCTTTTCCTGACCCATTTACGCTCTATAGCGGGGACCAGGATCGGGGACGATCTTATAAGGCCTCACTTTTTGAGATGTCTCCCCCAACATGCCCGTTCGGCACTTATAGCGCAACCCAACCCGAGTTTGGGCTATCTATCCAAAATTGCGGACGCAATTATGGAAAGCTCAGATCAGTGTTCTGAGCCTCCTGCGTACCAGGTAGCGGCGGTTTCTCAACACACCGCCCAGCCTACACGGCACTCTCGTTTGCCTTTAACAGTCCCTCAATTGGCTCCAGACCAGTACCCTCCTCAAACCCAATTACATCACAGACGTCCAGCCTCAACCAATTTCCCACAGAGGAATCCAGAGGCAAGGCCCAACGTTAGTCAGGGAAGTCCGCCACCACAATTAACTCCTGCTGACCTTCGGGCGCTCCAAACCTCACTCCTCCGCGACATAAATCAATTTCGCGCGGAGCTGAGAAACAATCCTCGAAGCGCCCAGAATCGAGCCATGCCGAGCCGCCCTCTTAATCGGCAAAATTCCTTCCAAAATGCCCCTCAGAGGGCCAATTCCTCTCAAAATGGCTCTCACTGGGCCAATTCTCAGCGAGCTCCGGCTCGACCTCCCCGTAACGGCAATACCAATAGGACGAATATAACTGATAATGCCGTTACTCTCCATTGGTGCGCCAATCACCAACGATATGGTGATCGCGCATTTAATTGCAAGGCGCCTTGTGGTTGGACACAACCACCCACCACCCAAAGGCGCCCTTTAAACTAATTTTGCCGACCGACCCCCTCGCGCAATCGGCCGGCACCCATACGATAAGTCGCCTAACCATCCGGGATTCTAAACTGAATATCGCTTTTACTGTCAATACCGGCGCCGATATTTCAGTCCTCCCGCGATCGTTTGCTCCGCGTAACCGCGTGCCCGCCGCACTTAAATTGTCAGCTGCGAATAATACGCCGATACTTACGTACGGACGTAAAAAGCTGACACTACAACTGGGTCTTCGGCGTCCGATCACTTGTCATTTCGTCATTGCGGACGTGAATGAGCCCCTGATAGGTTCCGGCCTATTAGGCGCACATAATCTGTTGGTCGATACGACCCATAACAGACTAGTGGCTCCAACCGCACCTCCCTTGCCCATGTCGGCAGCTCCAGCGGTAACTTCACGGGCCACACAGTGCACAGACCCATTTCAAGCCATGGTACAGGAATTTGTTAGTACAACAATTCCTCTACCTAACCAGCGTCAACATAAAGCCACGGTGCCATAAAGCCATAAAGCGTCCACGTCGACTGGCTCCCGAAAAATTACGTGCGGCGCGCGCGGAATTCGAGCACATGATTGAATTAGGTATCTGCCAACCGTCGGACAGTCCCTGGGCAAGCCCACTTCACTTAGTGAAGAAACGTTCTGGTGAGTGGCGCCCATGTGGCGATTACAGGCTGTTGAACGCAGCAACTGCCCCTGACAGATACCCTATCGCACACCTCTACGATTTTTCGTACAAGTTACGAGGGTGCAATGTTTTCACTACCCTGGATCTCACCAGGGCATACCACCAAATTCCGGTGGCACCTGAAGACATCCCCAAGACTGCAGTCATCACACCTTTCGGACTCTTCGAGTTCAAGGTGATGACTTTCGGCCTCAGGAATGACGCACAGACATTCCAACGTTATATCGACGCGGCTTTACGTAGTCTAAATTGCTGCCATGCAAATCTTGATGACATTCTCATCGCCTCCAAAGACCACGCCGAACATAAACGCCACTTACGCCAGGTCCTAGAGCGCCTCCGCGAATTTGGTCTTGTCATCAACCCAGATAAGTGTCAATACGCCAAGGAGCAAATCACCTATCTGGGTTACGTCGTTGACAACCAGGGCATTCGCCCACTACCAGACCGTGTGGAGGCCCTCATGAAGTATCCCCGGCCTACTAACGTGAGTGAGCTTCGTCGATTTCTGGGCATGCTTAACTTCTATCGTCCAACACTGAAGAACGCTGCCCAAGTTCAAGTTCCCTTAAACGAATTTTTGAAAGGAGCTAAGCGCAATGATAAGCGCCCCATTAATTGGACAGAAGTCTCTGATAGAGCATTCCAACTGTCCAAAGAACAATTGGAAAATGCCACCTTACTCCGATGCCCCCTCGAGGGAGCGGCACTTTCCATCCAATGCGACGCATCGGATACCGCAATCGGAGCCGTCCTTGAACAGGACATTGAAGTCCGACCGGAACCACTCGTTTTCTTTTCAAGGAAGCTGAGTCGCACTGAGCGACGTTACAGCGCCTACGACCGCGAATTACTCGCGATCTACAACGCTGTTAAATACTTCCGTCATATGATAGAAGGACGTTCGCTCTCTATTTTAACAGACCACAAGCCATTGGTCTATGCGTTCCGGAAGAAGTTGGGAAATGCCTCCCCCCGACAAGAGCGTCAATTAGACCTCATTGGGCAATATTCTACGGAGATCAGGCATATCTCCGGTAAACAGAATGTCACGGCGGACGCCCTTTCTAGAATCGATACGATTCACTTGCGTTCCGCCTTGAATAACGCTGATCTTGCCCTAGCTCAACAGGAGGACGAACAACTTAAGTCCCTCCTAACTGCGGAAACGGCACTTGAGCTTAAGAAAATTATTCTTAGCGACCCATTGGGCGAAATTTGGTGTGATGTCTCCACTGGAACCGCTAGACCTTACATTCCCGAGAAACTTCGTAAGGGCGTGTTCCGGGTTTACCACAACCCAGCCCACCCCAGCGGCCGAGCAACAGCCGCTGCTGTCCGTCGCAAATTCATTTGGCCCCGGATGAACAAAGATCTCACCGGTTGGGCCCGTGCTTGTCTCCAGTGCCAGCGCTGCAAAGTAGCGCGACATAATGTACTGGAGCCAGCACAATTCAAGCTTCCCATGGCACGTTTCGCCCATGTCCACATAGACATAGTGGGGCCGCTTACTCCATCAAGAGGATTTTCTTATATCCTCACTATGATGGATCGCTGCACGCGATGGCCAGAGGCGACACCTCTCCGGGCAGTTACTGCTGAATCAGTCGCCAAGGCCTTTTACTCAACTTGGGTCACACGCTTCGGTGTACCAACCACCTTAACTTCGGACCGAGGTCCACAATTTGAGGCGACAATTTTTAGGCAGCTAACAAATCTTCTCGGCTGTCAAAGAAGTCGTACCACCGCCTACCACCCGCAATCAAATGGGATGATAGAGCGCTGGCATAGATCTCTTAAAGCCTCACTCATGTGTCATAATGACACACAATGGTCCAACCGTTCTCCTCGGCCTGAGGACAAGTATTAAGGAGGACCTGGGTGCTTCGGCAGCAGAGCTTACCTACGGTACCAACCTCCTTCTTCCAGGAGAACTTTTCCTGAATGGCGAAACACCGCGTGACCAACTTCGTGAATTGGGACATCTCCGTGACCTGCTACGTATGGTTAGGGCAACCCCTGTAACCAGGCACGGCTCCAAAAAACTTTTCGTCCACCCTGAACTGCACAGCTGCACGCACGTCTTTGTCAGGGTGGATAAGGTCAAAAAACCCCTCGACCCACCTTATGATGGCCCATTCAAAGTCTTCCGCCCCATCAGTGACCGTGTCTTCGAGATCGACATTAGAGGCAAGCGATCCACGGTCAGCGTCGAAAGGCTTAAGCCCTGCTTTCTGGAAGCTTCCGCTCCAGAACCACCCCTATCTACTGACACCACTCCTACTCCACCAGCACAACCTCCCGGTACTCGCGCCCAGAAGCGCGCCCATACCCAACTAACCTTCTCCTAATCTGCCTTACCTGTTTCGTGACTACGTCACTGGGGAGGGAGTGATGTGGGGCTTTTCAAGGCCCGAAGAGCCATGCATCGCTCGATCCCCACCATTTCCAGCAATGCGACTTACCTTAAAGTCGAATCTTCAGCAAGATTGTGGGGGTATAAGTGTTGATGCCGACGTACGGCAAGTATCCCATTAACTCCCCCAACGATATTGGTCCGACGAAAATCGTTCCACAAAGAGCACGAATAAATGAAAACGCACTGTTTTTTTTAATTAACCTTTTAATGTTTTCTTTTGTTTCTTTATTTAATATTCTTTATCAATTCGTGTTTATTCGCTCCGATTGAAAATATGTTTTTTTTTGCGGAAATTTATTGTAATTGGTAATCAATTATCAAAGGGGAAAAAAAAAAAACTATTCACTATGATCTTCGACGCGACGCGACCTTTTGCTATCGGTGATTGAATAGCGACTGAACTAATTTAGGGTGGAAATCGTAATTTCTGCTTCTTACACATTGATCTGCCAATGGTAATCATGCTCTCTTGTGTGTTCCCCAACTCACCACACTCATCCAGGTCGAAACGTACTTGTGTATTCGTTCGATGTCGATGGGCGTAGCCAGAATGGAGAAATCAAAAGGGAAAGCACAATAACCCAGGGTGGATCTGGCTAGGTGTGTGTGCGTCAATACCGTGTATACGGCTGGTCTACTGACCTAGTGACAATCTCTTAGGTCAACGCACTATAGCAAGACAGAAATACGAGAGAGAGGGCAAACATAGTTAAGGTTATTCACCAGCAAAAAGAGGTCATTGGTCCCAAGCGGATGGGTGATCTGGGAAAAATCAATAGGACGCCGCATCGGCTGGGGATATAATTCCATTCTGTGGAATGTCCAATAATACCCAAGCCTATGGACTATGACGTAACCGCGTCGCTTGGTTTGGCTTGGTTGTTGCTAACCAATACGAATGGAATTTCCGGTGGAAATCCCATGGTTAGCGCAATAGTGTTGCCGTATGTTGTTGATTGTAGCTAAACTCAATTATGCATTATCTGCATAGAAAAATGAGTTTAGCTATGCGTCCCTTTGACATGTCCCGCTGGTAAATACCTAAAAAGGGAAATGGGTAGGTATTGGTTGGAATTGTGGGCTGTTTCTCCTATAGGATAGAGAAACCCCTACAAGATTATACAACCTTGTTACGGCATTAACCGCCAACCAATTCGCTGGAATTAATTCGGTTATCCCCAAGGATAACCGACATAAATACCTTATAGGCAGCTTCCCTTCCCTTAGGGGTTTTTCCAAACCCCTTCCCCACGGTCATTTCTGAAAACATAATTCATGGCAAGATTATCATCTTGCCAGGGCATCAATTCAGCATCACCACGAGCTTCCGCGACCGAACAATGGATGGCACATACTTACCAAAACACGCTGATCTTTCTGTGTGTTATCTTTGTACCCATTCATTGACCTAGCATCATTTCGAGTTGCTTGCACATCTGCAAGCCAGATTTTCAACGGCATGTCTACGATCTATCTTTCCTACCAGTAAAGGAGATCAAATTAAACATTGGCCTTTCATGCGCGCATATTTACTTATCTCAGCATGACCGATTTTGTGATCCGTTGCCGTTTCTCGGAACGATCACCAGCATCGGTCATGACCACCAATTTTAGTTTACACAAAGTAAACACTCAAGCGGATACTTTCGCCAGACAGTCCCTTTAACGGGATTAACATATCCCTAAGACAACATATATCACCGAAATATGTTTATGTTAAATGATCTAGCAACGGCCATACCCAATCCTGGATTCATTATCCCAAAATAGATTCCTGCCTTCGGCAAGGGTTTTATTGACTCACGTCAATCAAGAATCTATCCCTTGCAGCTGGCGGCAGTTTATCTTTCCCAAACACGTAGCAGCAGATTTGACCTGCTACATGAGTTTTCCTGTTTCCCTTTTTTTTCTTTTTGACCTTCACCATTGGCTGGCCTTCGGTGGTGAATCCCTTAGGTTCGTTTCGTCGGATGTCTGTTAAGAGACATCCAATAGTTAGTCAGATTTTATTCTTCGAAAGGTGCGTACCTTCGTTAACGAATCCCCGCGAAGAGTCACCGAGAGTTCGTCTAAGAGTTACTTCGTTACTAAGTCCTTTCTTTTCGTGTGCGTCTTTTTGCCATGCCGTGTTTCACCAGTGTAAAAGAAACATAATTTAATATAGTTCTGTCTAATCAAAAGTGTGTTTCATGTTATCGGACAAACTATAAAGCTTATACCTATCATATGTAAATCCGCGTTAAAACAATATAATGTCAATAGCCCAGAAACAATAAATAAACATTCAACTATCAAGTCATCGTGTTTTCTTTGTGTTACTTGGAGTTTCGAGTTTGAAGTGTACCGGCCGCAGGAACCGAGTGCTGAAGCCAGGGTTCACCAGCCTAATTTTGTTTCGGTCTACAAGAGCCTTCTTCAGTGAACTACGTGGGAGTTTTTTATAGATCATGCATTCCTGTCAAAGCCATAGTAATTACCTACCCACAGTCCCACCAACGCCTAAGGTTGTCTCAATCTCACGATAGGTCACATGACGATCTTCCAATATCAGTTCGCGCACAGCATCAATGGTTTTCGAAACAACAACTGATTTTGGACAACCTTCACGAAATTCATCTTGGAGTGAACTACGACCACGATTGAATTCACCATACCATCGATAAACACTGGTCCTTGATGGAGCTTCATCGCCAAAAATTGAATTAAGTTCATCCATGCACTGTTCCTGAGTTAATCCACGCCGAAAGTTGTAAAAAATAATCGCACGAAAATGTTGACGATTTAATTCCATTTTTGGGCCGAGATGAATCTTTTAAGTTACTGTAAACAACACAAATAGCGCTCGTATGTCAAAACGTTCTGAGTGCGTATAACCTCAAAAATGTCCAACTTTACGACAGAGCTGTCAATTGCCGCATTGCAACACTAGGGTTGCCAAATCCCGAAACATAAGAGGCAACCCTCGTATTAGTCCGTAATAACAATCGTTACTTTTTACCGTACACTTAACGTTTTCTTTATTATCGCTTCCGTAATTATTGCGTATTTTACTGCTTACTTCTCGCTCGGGACTTATCGCTTGTTTCACGTTCTACTTCTTACTCATCACTATGCTCTGTGTGCGTCGTATTTATACTGTTTCAGCGTTTCGTTTCCGTCCGTTCCATTGCCTTGAATGTTCTACTGTTCCTAGTCTCCTGTTTTCCATTACTTTATAGAATATTCTAGTACTCTGTTTCGGACTATCTAGAATATTCTAGTACTGATTGTCATATGCGTCACAATACTATTCATTTAAGTGCGAAAGAACGTCCAAAACGTATCAAATGGAGGTGGAACAAACAGAACTGCTAAAATCAGCCACTACAACTACTAAAATCGTTATTCTAACTACGTTCTATGCAGAAACTACCGAAATCAACTACCAGATGTTAGTTGCGCATTAAAAATAGCTTTAAACACACGCAAGTAAGCCATATGTAACAAAACTGTATATTTAACTACGAAACAACGTCTAAGATCTGTTATCAGGGGCTGGATCAAAGCTAACAAAAAAATCAGCCACTCCAGCTACTAAAACGATTATTCTAACTACATACGACGTAAAAACAATAAAAACTATGCAGAAACTACCGAAATTAACAACCAGACGATGATGGAGCATTAAAACAGCTCCAAAAACGCCGAAACATGGCAAAATGTTATAATACTATTCATTTAAGTGCGAAAGAACGGCCAAAACGTATCAAATGGAGGTGGAACAAACAGAACTGCTAAAATCAGCCACTACAGCTACTAAAACGTTATTCTAACTACGTTCTATGCTAAAAATACCGAAATTAACTACCTAATGTTAGTTGCTCATTAAAAATAGCTTGAAACACACGCAAGTAAGCCAGATGTAGTAAAACTAGCTATTTAACTCCTAAACAACGTCTAAGACCTATTATATGGACCTGTATCAAAGCTAACCCAAAAAATCAGCAACTACTGCTACTAAAACGATTATTCTAACTACATACAACGCAAAAACAATGAAAACTATGCAGAAACTACCGAAATTAACAAGCAAACGATGATGGAGCATTAAAAACAGCTCCAAAAACGCGGAATCATGGCAAAATGTTATAATACTATTCATTTAGGTGCGAAAGAACGTCCAAAACGTATCAAATGGAGCTAGAACTAACAGAACTGCTGAAATCAGCCACTACAGCTACTAAAATCGTTATTCCAACTACGTTCTATACAGAAACTACCGAAATCAACTACCAAACATTAGTTGGACATTAAAAATCGGGTCAAACACACGTAAATACCGCCAAATATACTAAGACTATCTATTTAAATCCGAGGCAACGTCCCAAACCTGTCATATGGAGATGGATCAAAGAGAATCGTTAAAATCGACTAGTGATGCTACTAAAACCGTTATTCTAACTACATGGTAAAACTATGCAAAAACTACCAAAAAATCAACTAATAAAACGTTGATGAAGCCTTAAAAACACCTACAAAAACACGTTAACAACGCCAAGTCTAATAAAACTACCCCAGACCATGTCCATTATATATGAAAAAAGAATAAATTATGCAAAAAACCTTTCTTTGCACAACTGAAAAGCAGATTTTGTGTCTTCTATATGACTGGTCTCTGAAAATCACCGAGCCTGGTTTATACATCTGCTATGTTTATCGGTTATAATTTTTTATACCAAGTTTAATATATTTTATGCGTGTTTAAAAAGTGTTTAAATGAATATGTTTAATTTATTTTGTAAATATTTTTATATATTATATGTGTTAATCACAATGTACGTTGTGTTTTCCATTCATTTAATTTTAGTCTAATTGTATTTAGGTTCAGTTTCGCCGAGACAAGGGCGGCGCGAGGCAGTTACCACGTAACAAACCTCCCCCCTCACAAGAATGCGTGTAATTCTTAGGAGAAGAATGACACGCCCAAGAGTAAACGGAGGGAAACCTCAATAACACTATCGTCGCTGTTGCTGCCTCCGGTGGTGGAATATCCCCATCAAACAATGAACGAGGGAAAAACAAAAACAAAATGAGAGGGCAAAGGAAGCAATTGAAGAAGAAAACGTCAGAACAAATAACAAATGGTATTAATAATGAAGGATATATGTTAATAATAATCATAATAGTATTAGTGGCTAGGTAATAAGTAATAAGTATATTAGTAATATATAGGGTAATACCAATCATAATAACAACAACAGGAAAAACAAATGGTAGGGTATCCTTGTCTCCTCCAATCGGTCCAACCCCGACAAAGGAAAAATAAAAGGAGACGCAAAACCAAACATCCCAAAATATCCCTTTGGGGCCAAGCCATTTCTCCCAGTGGGGTCATCTTGACGGGGAAGGGTGCTGCGCATTTGCGACCCTTTGAATACAGCGGAGAGTTTGACCGCCCACACGGTCACACGATCCAGCTACGACCTTCTTCACTTAAGTGAGGTGGTCCCCTCTCACCACATTCAAGGTGCTACTTTGGCAGGCAAAATTTGCATCGCGATAATACGGCACAAGGGTTCCGACTCGCTTCCGGCCAGATTTAGGGATTGGTATGTTGGGGTTGTCCCGTTTTGACGGCGAAACCAACCACTGCCTTTAGTTTCAAATGCGTGTTAGCATTTGTCTGACTACGTGAACTTTACGAAATATTCCGCGAGCCAGCCCTGGTACACGCCAGGTAGTCATTTTCAGGCTGTGTAACTTCAACCGAGGACTTACCTTCCGAGAATCGAAGTTTAGACTTGGAGGTGTTTACTCCGAGAATTGCTTCTCGGATACGGGATCACTCGATTCGTCATCGGAAGTGAGTACCGTTCGCGTGTTAGTACGCAATCCCAAGGGAATTGTGAACTATTCCCTGGGTGTAGCACCTTCACTGCCTGATCGTACCTCTAGCACAAAGGCTTGCCACTGCAGTTTGCGCTTGGAATGCGCCTACAGTGTTGGGCCCGGTCTTAAAAATTTTAATATTTTGACTCATTGGCTGGGTTCTCTCGACGAGAGTCCTCGATAAAAGACGAAGATTTCAGAGAAACCTGAGTCTGACCACTTCAATCATGGTGGCTCCGAGTTCTGAAGCGTTTATTTATTAGCCTTGTGTCGGGGCTTACCCTTCTTAGACGCTGTTTGGACTTTAGGGGCGCGGTCTTGTTGATAGTGCGTGGCTGAACATTTTTTCGTAGACTTCCCCTGTGTGGATAGGGTCTCCGGGTGAGTGCCGGCCGCAGTACCGACCTTGTCAGGTCCCTTTGGCACGCCTCCCCGTTCGGCTACCTTATGTTCGACCCTTCCCGCCTTTGCATTCGCAAAGCCAATGGAGAAAAATTTCGAATTTACGGCTGTTCGGGGAAACACCAACCAGCCACCCGGCCCATCGACTCTGCAATTTAGAGACAGGAAGTGGTATTCCAACAACCCGTCTTCTGTCCAACCCGGCAAGGAGTCCACTATTTGGAAACTGCAGGGAATCTTTTGGTGCAACATGAAATTCCCATGGCAGCATCCCTTCGACTTACCTTTGCCAAACAGCTCTTGGAGCGTTGTGGGTTTATACACATCCATGCCATGTATCGGGTGGAGTGCCTTCGTCTTTAACAGGCTGATCTCAGCGCCTGTGTCCACGTTTAGGTGCGTAGTCTCCTTACGGCCAATGTCCAAAGGAAGTTGGACAATCGGGATTTGTGTCGGCGAAGGCTGAGAACAGCTTGAGCTGGGTTGCGATTTTATTGTGGTCGGGTTGGGGTGCCCCGACCCAACCTCTGGGAGTTTCCCGACTTCTCTCATTTTGCCTTCTGTCGACACACTGCTGTCATGTGTGTATGTCGAGTGCAAAACTCGCACCATCTTGCGCTCTTCCGTATAGGATCGTTCTGCTTGGGAGCCTCCGTAGACTCCGAGCTAGCAGAGCTAGAGCGATCTTGACCTACTTTGGGCCGGCCGTGCTGAGGTCGTAGCTTCCGACTCTTTGAGTCCGTTAAGGGCTTCCGGCTCATGGAACCCGTGGGTGCGTCTTGGCTCTGCCTTTGAGTCTCTAAGGGCTCTGAACTGGCCGGCTTTCGCCTGCCGAGGGCCGACGGGATTGTGGTCTGGTCACTTGGCTTATACCGACCGTGTTCGCACCCGCTCCGCTCCGCTTGTTGGTCCCCTGAGAATCCGAAGCAGCAGATTCGGATTGATCCCAACTGGTCCTACTGCTTCGTAGCCGGGGTTTTCAGCTCTTGCCGCGGTTATTTTAGGGGCCCCTTTGGCTCTTAACCTTTACCTCCTACAACTCCGGGTAGACCGTACAGGTCTGTGGCTTTCGGCGTTGACGTTTAGCTGTAGCCTCTCTGGTGTGTAATAAGGTGGGTGTCATCAGGATGTTCCTATACTGTTCCCACCTCAACTAGTGTTCACACCACTGCCATGTGTGACCTTGGCGGCCACAAAATTCACAGCAACACCGGACACTGTAAACCCTCGAGTTTGATGTTGCTGACTTGTTATATTCAGAGGGTGGCTCTGGTTCCGGAAGTGCTCTTCTCTAGAACCTCCTCTGGTGGTGAGGTGACCTATTTCGGTGTGGCCTATCCTGTGATGGCCTCTTTTTGGGTGAAGATCCGGGATTGCGATCGGGTGCTCGATAGGCACGGCAGTCTCTGATATCATGCCCGTACTGTCTCCACTACTCTACATTAATGCTGTTAGCCTATGATTTATTTTATTTTCCATTTGAATATAATCAAGATATGTATACATCATAATTTTTCTTAAATGTATATATGTAATAATCAAAAAATGAATTGGATATTTTATAATTCTTTGAGTTAAATCACACATAAAATGACTTTCCATTGCCCGACTTCTCCTTTGCCCTAAGACCTTCAAGGTCGCCTGAAAATTCGATTACATCAAGTAGGCTATTTGCTACCCTTCCGAACTCAGCATAATCAACAAACAGTTCGGTGTCTATTATGCACTCTATACAATTCATATCAAAGCACACGAAGAAAATAGAACAGTTCAAAACACCCTCTTTGTTGAGAAGTCAAACACTCTGTTCGTTGGCTGACTACCACAGGAGAAAGAACATGTCGTGTTTGTCGTCTTAATGGATGAGGCGGCATATCAAATAGGAACAGGCGGCTTGCAGGCAGATGGCAACTCTTGTACATCCTGTCGTATTTAGAGATGATAATTAAATTGTTTGCAAATTGTTTTGAGAATGTCGTCTTTCGTGATTGATGGGCGACGTTGATGGATGTTCGTAGGTAGATGTCATGTTTATAATGATAGTTCGAATTTAACACAACTTGCCTACAATTTCAATTGAAATTTGTTAACTTCAGTTCCAGTCACATGTCAGATCGATAAAACATTTGAAATCCACACATTATCTATTTTGTAATTAAAATTCATACAAGTATTCCAAAGAAAATACGACGTCGGTGCCTGGATAGAATTGGAGATAACACATACGTAAGACATTAAAAATACGTAAGAGCTTAAATTGTTGTCGAGCGGATTAGACAAACAGAAAACAACAGCTGGAATAAAAATAATGTTAAACAGCAAGAATAAAAGTAATGTTCATGTCACCTGAACAAGCTGTGATATTTCTTTGTGATAAATAGTTGGAAAAAATTAAATTTTTCAAAAGCAAATACCAAACTTGCTATTGAGGACAGTTAAGTTTAACATTACTTCTATTTAGTTAAATTTAATTGGTAAAAACACTACCACCGAAGATAATCACTTAAAGCATATAGAACTATACATAATCCTAATCACCGTCTCAATGGGTGATATGGTAAGGAGGTTGTGTCTTGCGTTTGATTGTGCAAACGTAGGTTCAACTGCAAACTTTTGCTAATGTGCAAATCGGCACAATTACTGAGTGTTAGGTAGGGTATCAAAGCCCAGCCGCCGGTGTAATACCATCCCGTTACACTATAGACTCTATGAAATGATCGGGAGAAATCCGTGACCACTTTACGGAGCTTGACTGATGGACCCGGTCGAGAAAAAAAATCTCAAGGCGCTGACATAGCACTATAGGCCCGCCTTTCATGACAGAAGTAAAAGTAATATAAATAAATAAATGATATGGCGGAACTGATTTTCAACATTCATTAACCAAAAAGACAAAAATGAGCAATTGCTAGTTTTTTTATCATCATCATCGGCACTACAACCGGGAGCCGGTCTTGGCCTTATTTAGCAAGTCCTGAAGGCTTGTTAAATTTTCCATAATGATTTGGTTTTACCGGGCAAGGTCATTAGCCTTGCGCCAGAGGCTCCCCGACGGGGAAACGAACCCCGGTCTCCCGCGTGGCAGGCGGGTATACTAACCAGTATACTATCGAGGAGCTAGTTTTTTTATGTTCCCTTTTTATTTAAGGAATCTATTTTAAACATAGTGTTAGTAAAATTCCGGAGACGCTACAACCAAGAGTTGTACGCAATCTACCTTGAAGCTAATGTTGTAAGAAAAATCAAGCTCGGTAGACACCGGTCCTAGCTCGAATGAGCGAAAAGGAGCCTGTCCGGAAGCCCTTTGTGGCAGGATGTATGGAAGGAGACAGCGCGGCAGGCCTTGTCTGTGATGGAGGGATGGCGTAGACCAGGACGCCCAGAGCCTGGGAGTGCCAAATTGGATGACATCGGCTCGAAATCGGGACCGGTGGAGAGATTTGTTAAATAAGGCCAAGACCGGATCCCGGTTGTAGTGCCGATGATGATGATGTTAGTAAAATTAATATAATCCTGGAAACTTTTCTACAAGAAATCTCTAGCATACAAAATCGGAATGGTTCGGAACTTTTAATGGATTTTAATCTAGTCAGCACACAAAACTCCTCACAAATTCATAAAATGCATACAGGATGTATGTTTACTGTAATAGAAAACACACGTTTTTACTTATAAACGGTATTGCCTTTAAACCATTAAGTATAAAGTATATGAGATGGCACATCGGGTAAATGACCCCCATGGTTTGTCGTCATATACGATTTCGTATGTCGAAATTTCCCACCACCATGTTGTATAAATGTGGCTGAATTTTTTATTGACAGCTCTCTCAATTTGATAGACATCGAGAAATCTTAAAGAAACAAGAGCTACGGATTAAATCACATGATCTAGAAAAAAAAACGCGAGAAATGATACCTTAAATCATTAGTAACGGAATTGTTTCTCCGTCGGTATATTGGCACTGTCTTAATAAAATTGCATATTGTCCGTACGCATATATTGCAATTCGGGTACACAATTCATTTCATTTTCATTTTAATGTTTGCAAACTTTTTTTATATCTTATTTCTTTTCTCAAATTCTAAATTATAGGCTAGATAAAAAAAAGCTTAATTCTAGAATTATCTTATATTACAGTTTGCCTTTCGACAACCAAACTTTGTTTGTGGCTTTAGTTATAATTATTTGTTTGACAAAGAAAAACTATAAAAACTTTGTGCCAATGTTTATTTCTTTCTTTTACGTAAACTTTAACTCACTTTTTTTTGTTGATTTATTTAAAAAAAAAAAGTAACAAATCTTATACTACCACAATCCCAGTCACCAGAACTGTTGGTGCTGTTTAATATTATCGTCCTGGTCTCTGTGGGAAATAGCCCTATTAAAGCGCAAGAGCTCTTCTTCGATGCGTGTGACTTCTGATCGTATCACAATTGGCCATCTACGCATTATCTACTTAAATGATAAATCAGCTGTATTCCGGATCCATAATGTATAAGCCTGTGGCGGTTCTACGAGGGTTGCCTTTTATATTTCGGGATTAGAGAACAAAAACAAATATTGATCATCGAAAATCACTTTATTGTTTTTCAAAATATTCCCCATGACGGTCTATACACTTTTGCATGGGTTTGAACCAATTGTCGAAGCACTTTTGCCACTCTGATTGAGGTATTTCCAACACATGCATTCTGAATGCAGCAACCGCTTCTTCAGGTGTCGAAAAACGTTGACCTCTCAGTTTGTTTTTTACGTACGGGAATAAAAAGAAGTCATTCGGTGCCAAGTCAGGACTATATGGCGGATGACCCATCAAATCGATGTTTTGGGTGCTCAAAAATGCAGTTGTGGCAGCCGATGTGTGAGAGCTCGCATTGTCGTGGTGAAGAGTGATCCGTCTTCGGCGGTTGGTTTTCCTGATTTCTTGGAAGACAACTGACAAACAAATGGTTGTGTAGCACTCAGAATTGACTGTTCTGCGTTGTTCTAGTGGTACGGTTGCGACATGTCCAGTTTTTCCGAAAAAACAGGCGTCCATTTGCTTGGAAGCGCTTCGTGCGACAACACAAATAGCGCTCGTATGTCAAAACGTTCTGAGTGCGTATAACCTCAAAAATGTCCAACTTTACGAAAGAGCTGTCAATTGCCGGATTGCAACACTAGGGTTGTCAAATCCCGAAACATAAGAGGCAACCCTCGTACGAACCACACAATCCACTATAGGTCGAGATATCGTCGTTCCACCAAGGAACATACTCACCTATATCCAAATTACACGTGCCCACAGACACGTGTCCTTAAAAGTCCTCCTTTCCACCTGAAACAAAAGGTAACATTCATCCTGAATTCAACACTCCCACGTATCCACAGATACATGGGCCACAAGTCCTGAATAATTTTTCTACGCCTGCACGGCGATCGAAGTACATGACTCACCAACAGAAATTGTGTATCGACCCACTAACTGGATGTACACAAACTGTTGGCACAGCTGCGCCAGATGTCGACAAACAACACATCTCCGGCAATAAGCGAATTAGGGCAAAACCAATCCGTCGACAAAACGTCGTCTAAACAAAGACCTTGCGATACAACAGCAATAAACGAAAACGCTGGTCCCATAGGGCAAAGTAAACACGAGCCCAAGATTGACTACTGTAAATCACACGCTCGATTGTTTACGTAAGCAATCCATTAGAGGTGTGAAATTCCGATCACAGAGTGATCGCCACTGGGCGTTCATCTGGAGTAATCCTTGACGTGTGCAACAATAACACGAAATAAAAGGAATTAAAACAAAACATTTTGCAGCGTTTTATTTGTGGCAGTGTCTCCGAGTTCCGGTGTGTTTAATTCTCTCCATTGCGAACGGTGTTCGGCGGAACACCCCATCATCAGCCAATCGACAATAAAATCCGCCAAAAGCCCATTCATGTCCAATTCATAGAATGCCTCTGGTGGAACAAAGCCGTTGCGACGCACGCTCTCATAAAACAAAATATTCGGATAATAAGCCCGGAAAATTAGGTCATTGGACGAGATTATTGCTCTCGCAATATGTCCTCTGATTAATTTTATCATAAAATCATCCACCCTATTTAGACCAACCGCATTTTCGTAGATAAATGATGATACCGAGTTCGCATCAAACTGTGATAGATTGTGGATACGATTGCTTCTGGATAATCTCTCCTAAATTTTTTGATCGTTAAATTCAACAATTTTGACAACACACATATTCTCATTGCTTAAGATGATTTTATTTGAAAAATCAATATTCACCATTCCACAATCCATTTGCCTGTCTCTTTGCTGTACGTGATCGGAAGGCTTACATTCAATCAATCGGTTTTTGAATCCATGAGGATTTCAAGAGGATATCACGATGCCGAAATCATGTTCCTTTCCTCTCAGTTTTTACAGTGACGAGTAAGGTCTGTGACGAAACGTGTCCACGATTTAGATAGCGTGACTTAGTGCATAGCTTATTCAATTTTATTTTTATTTTTGTTTCGGCAAAACCGAATCGTAAGAAAATCTTGAAATATTTTCTATTTGATTAGAAAACTTCAATGTCAGGAATTATCCTCACTAACTCCGCTACGCTACCGTTTTCTGTTGTGTACACTTACCCTACACGTTTCGGCACTTGGCCCAATTTTCCAAGATCACTGGTCTTTTTCCCATTGGTCTTCCGTCAAGAATTCTATGAACGGTTCTGTCGTTGCCCATTTTTGATACATTCCCGACCCCCCTGAATCTTTCCGACCTGATGATTCTCACTATTTTAGGCTTAAGATATAGCTGTTATAATTCACGATTGTACAGCCTCTTGTATTGTCCCGCATCCTCATCATATTTAGTGCAAATGATACTCCTTAAAACTTCATTCTCGAATACGGGAAATATGTTCTCTCCTCGCTTTTTTTTTTTTTTTTTTTTAATATATCGTTTTTTATTTCTTCCTATTATTATAATTTACTTACTTGCTAGACAAAAATGATTAAACTCTAGCTTATGTTATCTTATTTCTTAACGGGACCAGTACCTTGCGGACTCTAAGTTACATGCATACGCTTAAAGCTTGAAAATTTGTCTTTCGACATTTTGGTTATTTTGTTTACATGAATTTTTAGGAAACTTAATTGGATACAAAAAAAATGAATAAAAAAAAAACATTATTTTTGTTATTGTTTTTTCCTTATATCTAACTTAAATACTAAACGATCAATCGATTTTTTTTTTTTTTTAACTTAACTCTATTCTAAACCTAACATCAAATCTAAGTTTTCGAAATGCTAAATCTATGTAAGCTTTCCGTTGTTTATCGGGATTTTTTTTTTAATTATTATTATTATTGCTTTTGTTTTATAAGGAAACAGGTTTTTAATTGCCGCTCAGCCACCAAAATCTCTGGTGTTGCTTATCCGTGTCTTTTCGGTCTTTCTGTACTACTGGCGTACTGAACTGCAGGCTCTCTTCATTAGTGTGCTCAACCTCTCGATTATAACATATTCGTTTGTCTATACCCGACCGACGCACGTGATAAATCAACGGTATAGCGGATTCATTTTGTATGAGGCCGTTCATGTCAAGACTAAGGAATGCTTCTGGTGGAATAAAGCCATTGCGACGTACCCCCTCATAATACATATTGTTTGGGTAATATGCACCAAAAATCAAATCGTTCTGTGAGCTCATTGATCTCGCTTGATCATAAGGTTATCCACTCTGTTTATATTGGCCCCACTGTACTACGCTTCATTGGGATAGTATTTTTTGTGATCGGATTCAGGAGTCCGATGTAAGTTAACACACGCCCTGAGGCATTGCCTCTCAAAAATCCGAATCTTTTCCATTAAGCTATGTGCCACATTAAACCACACTGGACATCCATATATGATCATCGGTCTGATGAGAGCCATGTAGAAATATAACTTTAACTCTGTTGTCAAGTTGACTACTATGAAACAGTCTTCTTGTCATGGCGTAACTTTTCTTTGCCCTGGCCAGGGCAGCTTCCACATGTTTGTTAAAATATAGATACTCGTACTGATCCAACCAGATGCCCAAGTATTTGACTACAGTTTTGGTTTCCAGTGTTTGTTGGCGTGGTCCCATTATAGCTAGCTTTCGCCAGTTTTTCCTGGTGTCTCTGGTAGCTTCAGCCAGTGGTGTTCTAAAAAGGATGGTTTCACACTTCTGGATATTGATTTTGAGTTTCCAGTTGTCGCAGTATCCCTGAACTTTATTGAAATCCTCTTGTAATAATCCGTTAATGATTTCAATTTTTGGTGCTGTTCTATATATTATCAGATCATCTGCATACGCAATAGCCTGATGAAGAGACCTTACCAGGTCGCTAGTGTAAATATTAAAAAGGATCGGAGATAACACCGCCCCCTGTTGCAGACCGTTTTCTATATAGTAAGTAATGTTGGAGGTCACATTGCCACTTTTGAGGATGAATTTCCTTTCATTCAACATGTCGTATAGTATATACAGTAGTGGTCTATGAATGCCTAGTCTCATTAGCTTGTAATATAACCCTTCTAACCAAACGGTGTCGAAGGCCCTCTCCAAGTCAATCAAACAGGCACCTGTACACTGTTTCAGATTTTTATTCCACTGAATGTCTGAAACCAGTTTAGCTGCGGCATGTGTGGTTTCATGACCAGCTTTAAAACCAAACTGGTTATTTGGAATAATATTATTGTCCTCAACCCATTTAAGTAGAGCCTTGTTTAGAACCTTTTCGAATACTTTACTGATACTCGGTAACAAACTGATCGATCGCAGATTTTTTGGGTTTGTTCTATCTTTCCCTTTTTTTGGTAACGGTTGGATGATTGCCGTTTTCCAACGTACTGGATAGTGTGCGTTGTTCAGAGCGTTGTTAAACAATACTGCATATATGTCCATTGCGATTGGAGGAAGATGTTTTAGTACGATATTGGGTACTCCATCGATTCCAACTGATTTTTTGTTTCTTAATGATGCCAAGACGCCATGGATGTCTTCACTAGTGATCAAAAGACTGTTGGCGCTTTCGACAGTAATCTCGGCGTTTGCCGTATTTTCATTACTGAATTCGTTAAAACCATGGTTTTCTGATCGCCACTGTGAAATATCATTTCGAAGATGACCATAATTCAGTAAAACTCTATCTTCCAAGCCATGGTTGCGACGAATTACTTCATTTGCCTTGTACAGTTCTTGAAAGACGGCCCCTACAACATTCACTTTTTCCAAGGGATCTTCAAACACAAAAACTTCGTCATTTAGGATGGCGTTGTTTGTGTCTATGCCTATATTTGCCAGCATTCGTTGGTTTTCGTCAGTTCGTGGTATTTGGAGACACTGAATCTCGTTTTCATTACTCCGTCTAAATATTTTATTAATTTGCGGAAACAAACTAGGGTTGTTGGATTTTACCGCCCGAACTTTGTTGTTCCAATACAAATTTGCTGATAGCCTATAGTTGGCTTTTATCAGCTGTTGGAGATTTTTTAATCTGGACTTCAGTGATATTATCTCCTGGTCGTGCCTATCAATAAATCGTCTGTACCGTAGTTTTAGTTGAGACAGAAGTCTACTTTTTTTTTCTGTGAAGTGTGTTTATTGTGGCGTTTCGGTACATGTTCATGTTGTCCGTAGGTGTGGTTTTTAGTATTGTTTTGTCCATAGTTTGTTTTATGGTTTCGTCCATGTTTTGTATGTATTTGTCGATATCATCGTTGGATATGTTTCTGTTGGTAGGAGGGTTAATATCTTTTAAGCGAATTTCTCTTGTTAAGGTTCTCGTGAAACGCGTCCATCGCATACCCCCATAGTTATAGGGTTGCGGTATCATACATTCACCGAGTTCCACAATTTCGCTTGGTGTTTTTATCACGATTAATAATGCACAATGATCGCTGTCATATTGAATTGTGCGTAGGCAGTTTAAATTTTGTCTGTTAGTATGTGTATGTTTAAGTCGTGTGTCAATAAGCATAATATCGAGGAAGGATCCCCCTCTGGGGAAAGAAGGATATTCTGTAGCTAGCAGGTCAGCCGTATATTCAATGTGATGTTGATCTAGCCAACCAGTTCTCTTCTCGCTTTGTAACCACCCATGTCTCGCATCCGTATACAACAATCGTTGTATACTTGCTTGATTACGTTTCTATTAATGCGTAGCTTTATATTTCGTGACAACAGAAATACAGCATTTTGTTGACTTCCTTTGATTTTTCGTACTAGCCGTCAGTATTGTTGTTAGATATTTAAACCTTTTAACGATTTCAAATTTCTTTCCCCTGACGTTAATGTGTGAACCCTGAGATCCACCTGCCCTCGCCGTTTTACGTTAATTTCCAGGACTACATCTTTTTCTGCTTGCATGATGATTTCATCATCGTTCAAAATAGCAATGTCATCCGCATATGCGAGCCCTTGTGTAACAACATTCAGGCCTAATCCGGTCATGTTGTGGTCCTGTAGATTTCAAATCACTAATGTATCTGACAAGTTCAACACAGAGGGAAAAGCACAAACACCGGACAAGCAAAAATAAAACGCACTATTTCTTTTATTCTGATTCGTTTTATTTGGTGTAAAAAAAAAGGATTTATATTTATCTTTCAAATTTAACTTATTGTAACGTAGCACTCATTCGACTCGAGTCTACTTATAAACTCGATGATGGCACCGCACCGCATGCGCGGTACGGTAAATGGCAAATGCGACCGACCTCCTTGGAGTTTGGAAAAAGACTCAGCGATATTAATTCGCTGACAAGAGAATTCGCCCAGTGAGCGGGCTCTCTTAATTAAGGGGAGCGTTTTCCTCTACCAAGAGAGACGTAAAGTCTCTCTTTGGAGTAACCAAACCATTTATGATCCCTGTCATGAAGGTTACATTGTATGTAAACGAATCATTTGTTTACAGGAATTTGTCTAGGGGGATTTGTTTAGCAACGTTGATGCCGAAATTGGTTTCTTTACAGGGACTTAAAGATCATAGATTTGATCTCTTTAATGCGTGAAGCATTTTCAGGTGCCTAATGCGATTGCATTGGCGAAAACTTATGCGTCTTGAGATGAGGTAATGGGGGTTTTTAGGTAATGTACCGTGGAGTTTGGCGGCACCACCACAACATCCCCTGTTTTTACCCGTTGTGGTCTTCCAACGGTTCTAATTCGTCCTTTATTTTTGTTTCTTGCCGATTTGAATGAGAGCTGTATATTTCTTGGTGATTCCCAACTCGACTACAATATGATGGAGTCTTTGTGTTTCGAAAGTGTCGTAGGCTTTTTTTAAGTCAATAAAAAGTTGGTAGAACATCTCCCCACATTCCCATTTCTTTTCCAGAAATTGTCTTACTCTGAGCATTTGGTAGCTCGTTGATCAGTTCCTGCAGAATCCACACTAGTAGTCTCCCAGTATTTCTTCAGCATATGGAGTGATTCTCGACAGTATTGCATTTGCTTTTATTTTGTATGTGATAGGAAGCAATGCTTTTTCCTTTTTTTGCAGTCAGATCTGTCGCCCTCTTTAAAAATAGGGAAGATTACTGAGATTTTCCATTCCTGCAAAGTGTCTTCAGTGTCCCATATTTTTTTTAACCAACTGATGGACCTGCCGCATGGTTGTCTCTCCTTCATGCTTCACAGGTTTCGCTGGGATGTTTCCGGCTCCTGGACCCTTGTTGTTTTGCAGTCGATTTATTGCATTTACTCGGGAATCTGTATGCATTATTTGTGAATGATTGGCACTACATTAAAAAGGTTTTCAAAGTATTGCTTCCACTTTGACGGTTTAGATACTAATAAAACCATATATCCTTATACGATGTAGTTAAACAACTATGATTTTTTTCTTTTTTACAGTAATATTTTGTCTTTTATCGCTCCTAATATTGCCTACATTCATTCTGCGACTTATTCATAAGATGAGATTCCTAAACCAGTCGTGCAAAAAACTGCAAAAAGCTATTTCTAATACTATTAACAAAAAATTGTGATTGGCCATATGGAACACCTTGCTGGTGCACATAAGCAAACCAATCTTTTTTTCCCCTCGAAGCGGAACAATATTGATTCTGGATTTAAAAATTCAGTTTTGTTTTAAAAAGCTAACCATTACAGTTTTTCTTCAAAAATTGTACTAGAAACTGAAAAAGTGGGGTAACAATTACTTTGTTAACAAATCGTAAAATAAACTAATTATTCTACTCAAACATATTTACCTCCTTTTAATCTTTAAACTTGTCGTGGTATTGTCTATCACTACCCTGCAACAACTTCGAAGAGGTGTCAGTCATATCAAGCTTATCATAGTTAGGGTTTCAACAAACAGATCAATAACCTTTCACCCAGTTGCTTGCACCTACTATTCATTTGCCATCACTCACTGAGATTCAAATAATGAAAAATACACAACTCAATGACTAAAACAAATCGATATTTTTCCAATCCAATATCAGTTGCCGTAGTTGGTAGATTTATACCTATTCCGCGAATCAATAAACGGCATTCTTATGTACTACAATGAACGGTCTCAATAACAGCAATCAACTTAATGGAACATCCCCTACGACCGAACGCGGCAATCAATGGTTTCAGGAACCGCAAGACGCATCGAGTTTCATAAAGTCCTTATTTCATAATAAAGCTAACATTTACAACGTTATACTTAGCAATTCAAGCTGTATAACTACGGAGCAGCTGGTCGTTTATCATGCAGTTCCCAAGCGCCCTAATTAGTTCAGTTAAAAGAAAAACGAATCTATAGAAAATAGAGGATTTGTTTTATTATTAGTGTCCTGCGCAATAGCGGTAGTTTGTTTAGTTTGCAATTTGTGGGTAACATAAAGTTTCTTATGAACTAAAATTCACCAAGGATATAAGAAGCGCATTTATTACTATCAATGAAGAATTGAAAAAAAGTCAAAACGAAGAAGGTGATATAAAGATAATTCATATTAAGCTACTGTAATAAATCGGCTAATCTATCAAACTCAAGTTTTGTCTTCTTATTCCCTTTACAGGAAAAATCCAAAACTATTCGAGTGTGAACGAGTTTATCCCCAAACTAAAGGAATTTCGTCCTAAAATCAGAAATGCTTTTTCTTCTCAATACACAATCCAGCCCCTCCTCGTTGTGTCATACGTCGACTGTAAGTATCGCAATCCCTGCGAAAGGAATGTAACATTAAAGCAAACGTTTACAATAAAACAAAAATCATCAGATGCTCACAGGAGTTTATAGCTTTAATCAACAACAACGAAGACTCTCGCTAATGAACAATAATGCCGAAGATACACATAAGGGTTGAATTATATAGTAGTTGTTTCTGTTTTATGCTGGCAAAAGTAATTATCCTCGCAATTGCTAATTTTTATTAGCATCAAATAGAATGATAAGAGAGGCCATAAAGTACAAGCGATACTTTAGAACCTACAGAACGAAATTAATTCAGCGTGAATCCAAACAGTTAATTCGTAGTTAAAATTGGTCGTGCGAGGAACTGAAACAGTTTCTATTTTGGAAAGTGGTGCATGCGGTTGGAACAAATAAAAAAGTGGGAATGAGATTTATTGACTGCTTCAGAATTATCTCATGATTCTTAAGTTAAGTTAAAAAATACTAGATATGGAAAGTAGTTGTATAAAACCATCCCAGTTGTATTGCCTGTTCCGGCTCGCACACCATTCTGCGACGGAGTTGGTTTTGTACCGCCCCAATAACACAGGGGTTCTATATCGAGTCATGATGGTACCTTCTGATATAAAGAATTCCGGAGGTAACTATTCTCCCATTCGGATCTCCGGCGGGGACTATGTCTGGGGGAACATCATGCAGATATCATGATTAATAATGGAACTTTGAGAGGTTCGTCATCGCATAACCGGGCTCGCTCTCGAAGCTCTGCCCACGCTCGACTGGTGACGGCATTTTGTAACACCAGGGGCATCGGTTTCACCAATACGAATGTAAACGCCGTCCATCAATATTTGCAAACAACGAAACCTGATATCCTTGCCCTAACTGAGACCCAGGTCGATTCGTCAACTGATTCGACATATCTTCGTTGCTCAGGATACAACTTACATTCGAGATTCCGTTCTAAGGGCGGAGTGTGCGTCTTCGCGCGGTCCGAAATGGCTTGCCAGAGGATGGTGGCATTGGAACCCAATAATATGGACATCATATGGGTTCGTGCTGAGGAATTCCGTTAAATTTCTTTGTTGTCTTTATCGCTCCCCGAATGACGATCGACCGGTGACATTCTTCGAACATCTTTCACATACCGTCGACTGAATACAGATCAATCACCCAGCTTCTGAAATTGTTGTCCTTGGCGATTTTAATGTGCACAATTCCGGCTGGTTGTTACATTTTAACAGAACAGACGAGGCTGGGAGGCTTGCGGAGATGTTTGCTGTAAGCCACAACTTGACTCAACTCGTGGAGGAACCAACGCGAGTGCCGGATGCCCGAGGCGATTATGCGAACACCCTGGATCTGTTTTTGACATCTGAACCGGGTATTTATATCGTAGAGGTTTCTGCGCCACTGGGAAACTCAGATCACAGCTTAATATCTGTCGCGCAAGCACTTGTATATCAAGCGAATAACCGGCCGAGGCAGCTTCGCCATGTATCGAAGTATGGGGCTGCTAACTGGGACGATTTGCGAGATTTCTGCGCATCCTTTTCATGGTCCGAGGTGAGCTTCGGAAACTCTGATGTTAACACTTGCGCGGAGTCGGTATCAGAGATTATTCTTCTGGTGATGGAGATGTATATTCCACATTCCATCAAACGAAGTTCGTCTGATAAACCTTGGTTTGATAAAAAATGCGAGCTGATTACAGCGGCAAAAAATAGAGCTTTTAAGCAATGGCGCTCCAATCCCACCGATGTTATAAGAACGAATTTTGTTACAATCAGAAACGCGTGCAACCAGGCGATTGATACCACGAAGAAAGCTCACAACGACAGGGTGATCGATAAGCTCCTTTAGTCCCCAACTGGTTCGCGCTCCTTCTGGTCAATGGCAAAAGCTGTCAGTGGTAACTTCGCATCCTCCTCTTTCCCTCCGTTGATGACAGACAGCGCTACGTTAGTCACGAATTCAAAGGATAAAGCTAATGTCTTCGCGAAGTTATTTTCCGCGAATTCACACCTCGATCCCGACCTTTTGGACCCACCTGTGATCGCACCGGTACGGTCTTCCGTGCGGGATGTGAGATTTCGTCCGCGCACTATTCAGCGCATTCTACGTGAACTGAATTGTAGGAAGGCAACCGGCCCGGACGGAATACCAGCAATAGTCCTTAAGAACTGTGCTCCAGAACTATCGCCGGATCTTGGCAGACTCTTCCGCTTATCTTATGCACCTAGGACCTTTCCTGCCGGCTGGAAAATCGCACGAGTTCAGCCAATCCCAAAGACGGGAAAAAAGTGTCTCCCACAAAATTACCGTCCGATAGCATTACTGTCTATTTTATCTAAAGTAGTGGAAAAAGTCATCAATACAGAGTTAGTTAAGTATTTGGAGTGCAACGGACTTCTGAATGATGGTCAATACGGATTCCGTGGCAGGCGGTCCACGGGAGACCTTTTGACACTTATAACCGATATATGGACATCTGCGATTGAACGGCATGGTGATACATTTATGGGGCGGGGTAAAGTTGACTTTGCAAAAAATAATGAGTTGCACTACTTACCACACTATCGCACTTCAGTTTTATATTTTATTTTTTATTTTTAATGTTTCATGTAATTAAAATTTAAGGTAATAAAACGCATCAGAGCCAGCTGTAACGTGAGTGACAGATATAGTATTTTCACTTCCCGACAACAAGTCATTCGAATGTCTATGGAGCAGATACAATGACATCACGCACGATGGTATATGAAGTAGGCCATGTAAACTACTGTGTGTGTACTAGACCAGACTTTATTCGCATTTAAACACACAGGAAATCCCGTCAAAACTGATGAACTTTTCAAACATTTACGTCAAATTACTTGCGTGTGTGAAAACATTGTGTTATCGATTTTCTTCATTCACAGAATGGGCAGTGTAAAAGTGGTAAAATTAATTAGTTGATAGTCAATCTATTTGCTTTAAAGTTGTCAATCGTATTGTTCCAGGTAGCAATCAAATTTGTTACACAGGACCCTACCTATTGTTTGTTTGTTTGCAGACGCATTTATTCACAAAGTCTTTTTTATGTTTTACAATTTTAGTCTAAATGCTAAACCTATCTTAATAATTTTTACTACATAATGTAATTTACTGGCTCTTCACAAGCACTCTAAATTATACAATATTATATGCTTAATTTATGCCTTTCAGCTTACATTTTCTTTTATTTATTCTTAATAGAATACACATACTTTAAAAAAAAAATAGACTATTATCTTAGAGGTCTACCTCTTCTTCTTTTAGAGGCATTATGACAAAAAAATAAAGATTTTTTTTTTTTTTGTTGAGGATGCAAAAATTTTAAAAACAAAATAATAAGTGCTTAATGAAAATAAAAAAGATAAAATGACAGAAGTTAACGGGAAGGAGGGCAAAGGAAAGGAAGGGAGGAAGCTGCGCCAAAGCTGAATATTATATCTGAGGACGTGAAGTCCTTTCTTCGTTTTGGAGCCACCACCAGTTGGGGTTGGACACGGTCTTTTATTGATTTATCTCTTTCACTGATCACCGTACTGAATCGAAGTCGGTCTGGCCTATTAGAGATATCGCTATTGTGGACAATTCGTTTATCCCTAGCACCACGGAACGCGTGGTATATAATAGGTATTCCACCCTCATCTTGGATAAGACCTTTTCCGTCCAAGAAGAGGAACGCCTCTGGGGGAATGAACCCGTTCTGGAGGGTACTCTCCAGATACATATCGTTCGGGTAATATGCTCCCGCGATAAGATTATTTACACTGCACATTGCCCTTGCAATGTGGCCACGAATAATTTTTATAATGAAGTTGTCTATCCTAGTTAGTCCTGATTTATCATACAGGGTTTTATTAGGGTAAAATTTCTGGTATCGTGACTCTAGTGTTCTATTAAGTCCGAGGCAGGAACGCAAACACTGTCTCTCGAACACGCGAATCTTTTCCATGTAGAATGGGGATATATTGTACCATATTGGACAGCCATAGACCAACACTGGTCGGATGAATGCCGAATATGAAATTATTTTAACTTTTGGATTGAGAATGCTGCTTCGGAATAGACTTTTTGTGGCAGCAAATGCATTTCTTGCTGCAGAGAGAGTGACTGCTATATGCTTGTCAAAGAATAAATACTGATCAAGCCAAATACCGAGATATCTGACTACAGTTTTCACTTGTAGTGGGAGATTATTATTCCCTACGATAGAGAAGTTTTTCCAATTGTGCTTTGTGTCCTGAGAGGCCCTGGAGAGCGGTGTTCTGAAAAGGATAGTCTCGGTTTTGTGGAAATTAGTTTTTAGTTTCCAGTCATTACAAAAACGTTTTATTTTATTGAAGTCGTCCTGGAGAAGTCTATTGATAACATCTATTTTCTCTCCTGTTCTGTATACCACAATGTCGTCTGCGTATGCAATGGCATTGTTAAGCGTACCCACTAGATCACTGGTGTAAATATTAAACAGAATGGGAGAATTCACCGCCCCTTGTTGTAAACCGTTTGTAATTTTGAAGGTCTTGCTTGAGAATATATCTCCGCATTTTACCACAAACTGCTTGTTCGTTATCATTTCTTAAATGTTGTACAATAGATAATGAGGCATTCTCAGGTTTTCTAACTTATGAATAAGTCCTTCTAACCACACTGTGTCGAAAGCCTTTTCAAAGTCAACTAAGCAGGCACCTGTGCATTGGCGCTTTGTCTTGTTCCATTGTATGTCGGAAACAAGCTTTGACGCGGCATGCACCGTACTATGTCCCGCTTTAAAGCCAAACTGGTTGTTGGGGATGATTTCATTTTCATCACACCAGTTCATCAGTGCTTTGTTTATGATCTTCTCGAAAACCTTGCTGATATTTGGCAGCAAACTAATCGCGCGAAGATTGGTTGGATTGGTCCTATCTTAGCCCTTTTTAGGGATGGGGTGGACTGTTGCAGTTTTCCAGTGGGTTGGATAGTATGCCTTATTTAAGGCGTTGTTGAATAGCGTAGTGTAGATTTTTACTGCTTCAGCAGGCAAATGTTTTAAAACTACATTTGGGATGCTATCTATCCCAGAAGACTTTTTGCTTTTTATTGACTTTAGGATGTTCGTAAGTTCATCCTTACTCACAAACATATTCATATTCTGATTACTCCTGGGGGAGTCCGCTCTGTTATTTTCACTGAATGTGGTAAAACTACGGTTTTGGTTCCGCCAGGTACAAATTTTGTTTCTCAGTGCGCTGTAGGTCTGGAATGCGTTGTTTTCGAGGATCGTATTGGAGTGAGTGGATTCGTTCACTCTGTATACTGCCTCGAAACATGCACCAATAGAGTTCACTTTGTCTTGCGGATCTTCGACTAATATTACATCTTCGTTGGAGTTGATATGCTCCAGATTGAGTCCTGAGTTCAGCATTGCTTGACAATTCTCAGGAGTCCGTGGGACTCGCAAATATGGAATGTCATTGTGATCTTTCTTTCGAAAAGTTTTATTGATTTGTTGGAACATATTCGATCCGCTAGCTTGAATGGCTTGAAATTTGTTCTTCCACTCTTCATTTATACTTGAACGGTAATTATCACGGATCAATTTTTGGAGATTTTTGATTAGGGACTCAAGTGTTCTTATTTCCTGACTATTTGGGTCGCTGAACTGTCTATAAAGTCTTTTCAGCTTTGAGAGCATAATGCTCTTTTGCTTATACAAAGCGTCAATTGCTGATGTCCTGTACTTATTAGTATAACCGTCGGTATGGGGAACTTTAGGTATAGACCGATTCATTGCATTGGTAATAATATCGTCCAATGTTGTTAAGTAATGATCGATTTCGTCGTTATGGAGGTTTCTAATAGTCGGAGGGTCTATGGCACTGTTACGAAGTTCTTTTTTTATTAATCGATCAAAGCGTGACCAGTGAGCTTTTCGAAAATTGAAAGAGTGGATCTGTTCGAACTGCTCTAGTGAATATTGTTCATTTGGGACTTCAATTATGGCTCCAAATCCGTAGTGATCGCTATCGTAATCAATTGTGCGAAGACAGTTTCGCGTAGTTAGATCTGTGCCTGGCAAGTTTATTCGATCGTCGATCATAAGTAAATCCAGAAATGAATTTCCTTTAGGATAAGACGGTGTACTTGTGGCGTACAATTCTAATCTGCGCTCGATAGTATTCATTTGCCACCAATCATATAAAGCATTGCCCCTTGGGTTCGTGGTTAAGTTACCCCAAGCACTATGCTTGGCGTTGAAATCACCCGCTATTAGGAAATAGTTGTTTTCCGAATATAATTTCAGGTGTCGAAATAGCATATCAATTTCATTGATAAATTGCTTACACTGGGTAGCTTGAGGGGCATAAATGGAAACCACATACAGGTGCTTTTGACTTCTCAACGGAATATCTATTATGCAAGCTTCCAGCACCTGAAATTTGTGTACTTCTGTACTATAAATTACCTTATGATAAAGACCTTTTTTAATTAAAACTGCAACCCCACCCCCTTGAGTAGAATTTGGCCTGTCACGTCTGATTATCTTATAGTTTTTATAGACGATTTTGTGCCTTTGGTTTAGTTTAGTTTCACTAGCCAAAAGTACATCAGGGGATTCGACTTCAAGCATGTTGCCTAGATTATCTCTTCTGTCTATGTGTATTAGTGAATTTACGTTCACCGAAATAATTTTTAGTTTTAGTTCAGTTAGAGGGTCGAAGATTTTGATGGAAGGAGTTATTTGAAAACACAGCCGAACAGAGCATATTTATTCGGGCCATTTGTTCCGTCAACATTTTTTGAAAATTAGCAAATTGTGTTTGCATGGCCGATATCATATTTAATATCTCAGGTTGCGCATCTACTGCCGGTATTCGCCCATTGGTATGTGAAGATTCCACGGGGGCTCGTTGCATAGAATTGCCCGTGATTTGTGCATATGTTACACGCGGGGCAACGAAATTATTATAAGAACGAGTTTTAATTTATTTCTCTTCTGCCACTTGCTTTTGTTTTGATTCCCACTTTAACTTCATATGTTGAAATTTGGGACAACCCCTAAAATTTGCCGTGTGTCCTGTATTTTTACATAGTACACATGACAGTGTTTCCGTATCCGGGAGCTGTTCCTTTCCCAGCGGACATTCGCCCATGTTATGGTCAGCGAGGCATTTTACGCATCTGAATTTCATATTGCAGTTTGATGCAACGTGTCCAAGTCGTTGACAGCGCATACATTGCAGTACGCGCTCAGATTTTCTAATTTTTTCCCAGCTTATAATTTGGCGGCTTAGACATTTTATATGTCTAAGCGCATCAACTTTACTATTAGGACTTAGAGATACAATGTAGAAAGGCAATTTGCGGTTGCACTTTCTAGAATTCGCAGTTGAAAACGGTTTTACACCTGTAAATTTTAAACTAGCTGTTTCAACTGTTTTTAATTCCTCGAGTATCTCCTCTGTGGAGAACGAAGGATCAACTCGTTTTAAGAGCATGGAAATTGATTTTTCTGATTTTGGGGTGTACGTGTAGTACCCGGTTTTTGCCCTTCCCAAAGCAGACTTTACTTTATTGTAACCTTCTAGGTCTTCGCACAAAATTCTAGTTTTTTCAGCACTAATTCTCTTTGTTTTAAAATCTTTACAAGTCAACTCACCCAACTTCATTAAATCTTTCGCTTCTATGTAACTGATGACAATTGGAGGTATTTTTTCCTTTTTTTGGTTGCTGTTGTTGCTCGTCCTTAGCTGTCTTTGTCTGCTGCAGTTGTTTCTGATGCTGTTGTTGATCGTCTATTGTTTCGCTTATTTGTAGCGAATGTTGATGCTGCCGCTGGTGATTTGTTTTTTGCTCTCTTTTTGCTTCGGTTTCATTCCGTCTTTTGTTTCGCACTTCCAGGGCTGCTCGTACTTGTTTGGAAAGTTCTTCGCGTTTTTTGATGAGATCAGCAATTAAGGTGTTTAGGTCATCGTCTCCTTCGGGAATGTGTGACTCCAGTATCTCTAATTCCTTAAATTTGTTCCCTGCTCCTGAGTAACAAATATCCTTGGCAGGTATATTTTCTTCTGTGACTGTTTTTTTCGTCACATTTGATTTTTGTCGTTCCATTGACAGGTTTGAGCGGACTTTATTTGCCACTGGGCTGTCATCTATAATTGACACTTCGTTCTTCCTTTTGGTAATTTTTTTGATTGTTTTTGAATTAGCGACTACACATGAGTGTGCCATTTTTAATTCGACGCTCTTCGTCTTGCCCATTTTGGGTTCGAAACACACACACGCTCGTTTTTTTTTTTTTCTTTTTTCGCCGTGCAACGCCGGCCGAACTGCGAGAAACACAGTTTATTCACGAATTCACGCACACACGCACTCGATATTCTTTGTTTTAGAACTGCTCACCGTCTTACGATATTTGTCGCTTGACGAACGACGAGCGAATGAGGACCCTACATATTAAATAGTTATATGAAAAATCACAAATAATTTCGCAAAACCAGCATGCCAGATTCCACATCATTATTTTATTTATTTTCACATCAAGGAGAACTGGTTTAAATCCGCCCCCAAATGGGTTTGTTATAGCACTTATATAAAAAAAAATACAGCGGAAACACGTAAATGGGAAAGGGATAGTAAAATAGGAAGATCAGCAAAAGGAAGGAATAGAATATGTCACAAGAATTTTGTTCTATTATCTACTGGGCGTTGACTTGAAAACCTATTTCCAGTTACCAATTGTCACTAAATAAAAACGTAAGCAAACATACTATACAATTTTCGAAGCCCGAATTATTGTATGACGAATTTAGTTGGCAAACCTCTTAATCCAGTATTTGACATATTATTCAAATAACAGTCATTGCAAAATCAAGTAAATCCTGTACTTCGCTAATATTCGGTACACAAATAAGCTATCGAAATATTTGAATAACTCTTCGAGATTGTTCGTGGTGCAATTACCTGTTTTAAGTATTTTTGAAGCACTTGCCTGTGAATATGGTGTTAGGATATATTCACAGCTAGGCCGGCTTGTCCTAAAAGGCGACTAAAAGCCTAGTGGTAGCTTGGGTTCCAACCCCCTGTTGCCCGGTGAAATACCACCGCGTCAAACTCCGTGAAATCGTCGGGAGGAATCCCTGCCCATCTTTCAGGGCCTGGCTGATGTACCGGAGAAAAGGTTGGTTTAGGCGTTATGACGCTGTACATTCCGCGATATCGTCGGGAGAAATTTTCGACTATGTTTCGGGTGTGTGGCTGATGGCCACAGAAATAAGTCGTGATGGTACTGTGCCGTTTCTAACAGATACACACGCAGCGGCAGTGGCCTGATGTGCTGAGCATTGGTTCAATCATTTAGTGATTCTAACCGTCATAGCGGCGGTTCGAATCACACGTTCTTTACTATCGTCACAAGCGCGATAGTACCTTCTGAGATAGAGAATTTCGAAGGTAAATTAGTTTCCCATTCGTAACTCCGGGGGGAACTATGTCAAGGAGAACATCATGCAAATATTTTGATTTGTCGTCATCGCGTAATCGGGCTTGTTCTCCAAACTCTGTCGACGTTCGATTGATAACCGAATTTTGTAACATCAAGGGCATCGGTTTCACCAATACGAATGTAAAAGCGTCCACCACGATTTTCAAACAGCGAAACCTGTTATCCTTGCCCTAATTGCGACCCAGGTCAATTCGTTAATGATTCGGCATATCTTTGTTGCTCAGGATACGACTTACATTCGAGATTCCGGAGTAGAGTCTGCGTCTTTATGCGGTCTGAACTGGCTTGCCAAAGGATGGAGGCGTCAGAACCCAATAGCTTGGTGGTTGAAGATGGTGCTGAGGAATTCTGTTAAATTTCTTTGTTGTCTTTACCGCTCTCCGAATGATGCTCGACCAGTGACGCTTCTCGAACATCTTTCACGTACCGTCGACTGGATACAGCTCAACCACCCGGCTTCTGAAATTGTCGCCCTTGACGGTTTCATCATCATCATCTGCACTACTACCGGGATCCGGTCTTGGCCTTATTAATCAAATCTCTCGACCGGTCCTGATTTCGAGCCTATGTCATCCAGTTTGGCACTCCCAGGCTCTGGGCGTCCTGGTCTACGCCACCCCTCCATCGCAGACAAGGTCATCCTCGATAGTATAGTGGTTAGTATACCCCCCCCGTCACGCGGGAGACCGGGGTTCGATTCCCCGTCGGGGAGCGTCTGGCGCAAGACTAATGACCATGCCCGGAATAAACAAATTATTATGGAAAATTTAACAAGCCTCAGGACTTGCTAAATAAGGCCAAGACCGGTTCCCGGTTGTAGTGCCGATGACGATGATGATGGTGCATTTAAATTTTTCTCCAAGTATATTTCAAATTGGTATGAGTTCTTTGGCCCGAACTGATTTTGAAGGAGTATTTATGTCAGTTCTATCTACGAGGGTTGCCTTTTATATTTCGGGATTAGAGAACAAAAACAAATATTGATCATCGAAAATCACTTTATTGTTTTTCAAAATATTCCCCATGACGATCTATACACTTTTGCATGGGTTTGAACCAATTGTCGAAGCACTTTTGCCACTCTGATTGAGGTATCTCCAACACATGCATTCTGAATGCAGCAACCGCTTCTTCAGGTGTCGAAAAACGTTGACCTCTCAGTTTGTTTTTTACGTACGGGAATAAAAAGAAGTCATTCGGTGCCAAGTCAGGACTGTACGGCGGATGACCCATCAAATCTATGTTTTGGGTGCTCAAAAATGCAGTTGTCGCAGCCGATGTGTGAGAGCTCGCATTGTCGTGGTGAAGAGTGATCCGTCTTCGGCGGTTGGTTTTCCTGATTTCTTGGAAGACAACTGGCAAACAAATGTTGTGTACCACTCAGTATTGACTGTTCTGCGTTGTTCTAGTGGTACGGTTGCGACATGTCCAGTTTTTCGAAAAAACAGGCGACCATTTGCTTGGAAGTGCTTCGTGCGCGGACAACTTTTGTTGGATTTGGCTCATCTTGAAACACCCAGACAGTCGACTGCTGTTTACTTTTGGGCTCATACGCGTAAAGCCACGATTCATCACCTGTCACGATGTCATAGACGTGTTTCGAAGCACCGCGACCGTATGTTTTGAGCATTTCTTTCGACCAATTGACACGAGCCCTTTTTTGGGCGATTCACAAATTGTGTGGGATCCAACGCGAACAAATTTTTTTTGGCAGTCAAATGTTTATGCAATATTGAATGTATGTATGTATGCCTAAGGTTGTCTCAATCTCACGATAGGTCACAAGACGATCTTCCAATATCAGTTCGCGCACAGCATCAATGGTTTTCGGAACAACAACTGATTTTGGACGACCTTCACGAAATTCATCTTGCAGTGAACTACGACCACGATTGAATTCACCATACCATCGATAAACACTGGTCCTTGATGGAGCTTCATCGCCAAAAATTGAATTAAGTTCATCCATGCACTGTTCCTGAGTTAATCCACGCCGAAAGTTGTAAAAAATAATCGCACGAAAATGTTGACGATTTAATTCCATTTTTGGGCCGAGATGAATCTTTTAAGTTACTGTAAACAACACGTCCTAACTCCTATAAGTACTATAGTAACGTCGAACTCTACAATACCGCTGGTATCGAGCACCTCGATAGACGATTCCTCGAACTGTCTATCAAATTTATCGAAAACCTACAAAATAATCCCAATCCCATAATAACCTCGCTCTTAGAGAACCCTCTAGATATCAGAACTAACTATCCCAACTGTCTCCACACCAGAGCTATCTTCGCCTCAGTCAGACTGGTAAATGATTCAAATGGGATCATATACCACAACACCGAAGTTACCCCTAACCAGTTCAAATACTGTAACGTCCAACCATTTTCCAACATCCTACGCTTTTCCAACGAACAACCGGAGAGAAATACTCTACCTCTAACCCATAACTATATAACATATATCCCATTAATTATAACATTTTGTTTATGGCTTTATGAAAATCATACTGTAATCAGGCTAAATTAGGTTAAGTTATTTATATAATTAGGATTAAGTTTAGATTAAGTAAAGTTGAAAAAACAAAGTTTTTTTGATAACAGCACATTTTTTTATGCTCAATATGGACTTGAATAATCATTTGTACTTAGAAAATTGTTCTATAGAAGTCAAAAGCAAGAACCACTAGGGATCAAAAACACAAACCATTAGCAGAAAGCCCTGGAAGTTAAGATATCAAAGACACAAACCAGCAGCAGAAGCACAAACCATTTCAAGTATTGAGACAAAAGGCAAAAGCAGATAGAATCAACAAACATTTTCCCATATATTAAGAACCAACTTACAGCCGAAAATTCACATATATTAAGAAACAGCTTACATTTACTGAAAAAAGCCCACGACAACTGAGCCAAAAGCCAAAAGCTTATAGAATCATCAAAAATTTCAAAATGATTCACAACAATTGCTGAACCTTGAACGCTGTGATCATCCAAATCTAAGTCTTATATCATCACTTCCATACCATACCCCTCGAACAACAATGATATATATATATTCATAAAAAAAGCCCTCAGCAGCCCAGACAATGATTCTAACAAAAAAACTAATTCACAACAATTGCCCAATTCCCCCCCCCCCCCCCCCCCCCCCCCCCCCCCCCGAATGATAACCTCGCAAACAACGAACTTTAAAAAAATCTCGAAACTTTGGCCAATAAAACAATAATCTAAAATACAACAACAATCTAATATAACCACATTAGAAAATAAAAAAACATTCGAACAATATACCAATAATTACACCTTAGAAATAACGCTGATCATCCAATCCTAAGACTTAATTCCCATACTGAGATAAGAAAAAATTCCAAACGACGATGAATCACTTCTATACAAATCGACGACCAACTATGTCATACAATTAACCTACTCCAAACTTTAACCTTGTACGCCGATCATACAGTAACACATAAAGTTCTATCACACCTAATCCATGGAAATATGCGTCATCGTACCCATTAGATGGTTTGCATTCAAAGACATACTGACTGTATTATAACCTCCCCTCTCTGACGCGCATCGAATCAAAGCAGTAAATAGATCTCTATGTACCGGCTGTATTATAAATAGGTGGTTCCAAACAGGCGGTTTCTTCAAACAGACCGGTTCCAAACAGACGGTTTCTTCAAACAGGGCGGTTCCAAACAGGCTGTTTCTTCGAACAGGGCGGTTCCAAACAGGCTGTTTCTTCAAATAGGGCGATTCTAAACAGGCTGTTTCTTCAAACAGGGCGGTTCCAAACAGGCTGTTTCTTCAAACAGGGCGGTTTGTTTTTCAAACAGGCTGTATTATGTATCACCCCTCTCTGGTACCGCGACGACTCAAAGCAGTAAGCAGGTCTTATCATATGATTGTATGGTGGGGCTATATTTGATACTCTAAGACTCATGGGGGAAAAATGAATGACCAATATTCGAATAATTTTCTCACAATATTACCCAAAGGAAAAAACATCAATTAATTTTAATACATAAATATATTTTATTTATTCTTGTTTGATGCAGCTACAAGTTCTTTAAAAGATTTATTATATCGGCCCTTATCTATCTACCTCGAAATGGCTCGTATTTGTTGATGTTAATTTCGATCCTCTGAAATGTTAACAACGCCCATCCGCGATCTTTTTCTTGGAACTCTTCCAATTTTGCCTTGATATTTTCAATTGCCGTGCTCAAATTTTCTCTTATGTCTTCCTCATTGTTTATTGTATGCATTTTAGTTTGCATGCTTTTTATATCTATTTGCATTATCTCATCACATTCTTTGGATAGTTTTGCAAACTTAGCAAAAAGCTCGATAGCTCAATTCATCTTGTAGTAACTCGTTAATCACTGGAATATTTTTTTCAAATAACGTATTCACATTTACCATACTCTCATCTTTGTTGGTAATGGCAAATATTTTGATACGATTTTGGAAGGCGCTTGCTATTAAGGAGACGTTTTCATTAAGAGCTTGTTGGGCGTTTGCTTTGTGGGCATTTTTTCTTTGATGTTGGACCCAAAGCTGTTCCTCAACATCCTCATCACAAAACAAGCATCTTTCATAACTCTGCTGTTTTAATTTCTTTGCAGCTTGTTGTTGTTGTTGTTGTTGGCGTTCCTCCAAAACTTGCCTCAGTCTTTTTCTGACATTATTATTGTTAATATTGTAGTTGTTGCTGGTGTTGCTCTCCTTAGCAGACATATTTTCTCTAAAAAGTAAAGAAAAATTTACTGTTAATTCTTTTGCTTTGTTACGCTTTCAGAAAAAAAAAAAAAAAAAACAGCTGTCTCGATGATTCAAATCCCCCGAATATAACACATAACATTTGAGCAAATAAATTAAACATCCTAAAAATGATTAATGATAGGTGTTAACTTACCGTTTTTTGTTGTTGATTTTTTTTTTGTTTTAATCCTGTCGCAACAATTTTCCTGCTCAGCCAAATATATACCACAATGGAAACTTTTTGTGTTTTTCTTTAATGGTTTAGTGACGCAATGATTTCTAACTAGTCAAGATGGTCTTATATATACCGAAATTCATTCATTATTACGCATACACACATCTCATTCGTAGACAAATAGACTCTCTTTCTCTCTCTTTCTCTCTCTTTCTCTCTTTCTTTGCTCATGGTACCGGAAGCCGCACATTTTTTGGGCAATATGGAACCTATGATAAGGAATAATGACCAGCAACTTACTATATATAGAAATCATTATTTGCTCATGGCACCGCATGGGAAAAATAAGATAAGAGTAATTGACAAATCATTAAAACACTTAGAAATTAAGAATTTAATATAGCAACCAAGGTCATGGGATTGGACAAGCAGCCACATGTTTTTTGATAACACCCCATTTTTTATGTTCAATATGGACTTGAATAATCATTCGTTGCCCCATTGATGTACTTAGAAATTGTGCTATGGAAAATAAGATAAGAGCCATGGACAACAACTTACTATATAAAAATCAACATACGGCACAATTACAATTATGATGAAATTCAAGATATGAGTAATGGCATCTCAACTTGCTAAAGAGCCCAACAAAAAGTCCGATAGTCTATCCATACCTAAGACTTAATTTCCATCCGATAAAAATTTCACAACTTACCCAATTCCCGCTCCCCGATGATATCCACACCAATCAACGCTCAAACAAAAAAATGATTCACAACAATTACTGAACCTTGAACGCTGTGATCATCCAAATATAAGTCTTATATCATCACTTCCATACCATATCCCTCGAACAACAAAAATTCCTATATATTACTCAGCTCAATGACTAATAATAATATATTCGCTATTAATGTGCTTTTTTCACACATCCATTTCAAAAATACTAATATTTGATTCTATATTTCAGCATAGATTTACAGCCAAATAATATATATTCATAAAAAAGCCCTCAACTCCCAGACGAATCGACGACCAACTGTGTCATACAATTAACCTACTCCAAACTTTAACCTTGTACGCTGATCATCCAAACCTAAGACTTAATTCACATACTGAGATAAGAAAGAATCCCAAACGACAATAAATCACTTCCATATAAAACCACGAACAACTACTGATAACAACAACGCCTCCATTTTTTTACTACAAATGAAAACAGTACAACAAGCCAAACGGCCATGAATCACCTATCACCTATTCACACACACACCTGAAGATGGTTGCAACTAGTAACAAAACAACAACAACAACCCAAACGATTACGATGATGAGTCATTTCCATACATTATGCAGCAATCGCAAAAACAGCGGGATTATTTAAACTCAATATTATTATTATTGATAGACTCTCTAAAAAACACTAACGCCTTGTATACTGATAAGTAAATGGTCACAACAATTGCCGAACCTTGAACGCTGGTCAATCAAACCTTATAAGCAAACAACGAACTTTCAAAAGATCTCAAAAAAAACGTTGGCCAATAAAACAATAATCTAATATAACCACACTAGAAAATAAAAAAAACATTCGAGCAATATACCAATAATTGCATCTTGGAAATAACGCTGGTCATCCAAACCTAAGAATTATTTCACATACTGAGATAAAAAAGAATCCCAAAAAACCCACGCCTTCAAACGATGACGACTCATTTCCATACAAAATCCACGAACAACTACTGATAACACACCTCTATTTTACTACAAACGATAACAGCACAACAAGTCAAACGACCATGAATCACCTGTCACCTATTCACATACCCAACTGATAACGACGGCGATGATGATGAATCATTTCCATACATTATGCAGCAATAGCCAAAACATCGGGATTATTATTATTATTATTGCTAGACTCACGATACGATACACAAAAATAATACTAGCACCGCGTCAAAAAAAGGAATAACATTTAATATATATAAGGTAACTCACCAGTTGATGATGTTGATTTTTTTTATTTCCTAGCTAATCCCACGTCGAATATTGGATTTGATGATGATTTTTTCTTCTTTTTTTTTCAAATTTAAAGCCCGTATTTCTATATATAGTTCAGCATAGATTTACTGCCAAGTGAATATATTCATAAAAAAGCCTTTAGCACCCCAGACAATCCCCAAAAAAGCATATATTCAATATAGCAAAAAAGTCCATTTCAACATAGATTTACTATCAAGTAGTAGCATTTCAGTATAGAGCGAAAAGCCCGAGCCTCACTATGTTAACGCACTTCTATTTTTATATGCTGACCTTTCTCAATACTTCCGATTTGCAAATCTTGTATTTTCTTTGATGGTTCACCATTTAAAATGTTTGTCAATAGTGTTCGGTTTCCATCTTCTGGTGTAGCAAAAATATCTAATACATATCCAAATATTGCGACATCTCCAAACGATAATTCTCGCCATCCTTGCGTAAAAGTACAAAACTTGCGGCTATCATCTTCTTTTATATATATATATATATATATATATATATATATATATATATATATATATATATATATAATCGTAAAACAAAAAAGTGTCGCACAATTAACCTACGGCCCAAACTTTAACCTTGAACCCAAAAAGCATATAGAATCATCAAAAAATTCTCATATATTAAGAATCAGCTTAGATTTACTGAAAAAGCCCTCGACAACCAAAACAAAAGCCAAAAGGATATAGAATCATCAAAAAATTCCCATATATTAAGAAACGGCTTACAACCGAGACAAAAGCCAAAAGCACAACCCATTCATCATGATCAACATCATCATAGAGCAAAAAGCCCCCGCCCCCGCCCTGTTATTGCAGCTGTTGGAATACTGGCTTAGGTCTGCGTCGTAGGTGATGTCAACTAGCTTAGCTCTGCGTCTTAGGTGAAGTCAGTCTTAAGTTCCAGCAAAAAACACATACAAATCCACAAACAACAAAATTCCCATATATATATATTACTCAGCTTAATGACAATAAGATTAAAAAGTACTACAAAGCCAACGTTTTTTTATTCCCGCCACAGTTAACAGCTTACAACCGAGACAAAAGCCAAAAGCACAACCCATTCATCAACATCAACAACATCATAGAGCAAAAAGCCCTAGCCCCCGGCCAGGTCTGAGCCTTGAGCCCCCCGCCCCCGATACTCAGCAAAAACATCCACCACCACCTGCAAAAACAGTAACATCAAAAACACAAACCCCATAGCAAAAAGCCCCGATACCACCACCTAAGCACAAATCCATTAACAAAAAGCCCCGATACTCAACAAAAACATCCACCACCACCTGCAAAAACAGTAACATCAAAAACACAAACCCATTAGCAAAAATCCCAATAGCTAGCAAAAACACCCACCACCACCTGCAAAAACAATAACATCAAAAGCACAAATCCAACAACAACATCCCCATTCGATTACGACATCAACAAACAACCACGCCGATGATGATGAATCACTACCCAAAACAAACAACTACAGCGATAAGAATACTACAAACTACCGCAATTACTACTACTACTGATAAGAACACAGCAAAATACTACAATTACCGCATCCGATAAGAACCCTACAACACCCCGCCAACCATGAATCACACCCACAAACACCACTCACCACCCACCAAACATATCTCAACCTTGACGTAGAGCTTTCAGAGCTTTCAGATGTGATGACGTCACTGAGCCAGAACGCGTATAAACACACTACTCGCAGATTATCATTATTATTACCGGTCTTGTACGATTTCTTTCCCACCATCCCCCCATCCAAGTAGTTAGAGAACAATTGAACTAACCCTGTCCACGCTATCCTTTGATACGTCCTTCCCCTTTCTTTTCAAATATCTTGAGACCGAGCCCAACATCTTCACGGATGTGGGTGATTCTGGTTATCGCAAGATGACCAGAAACCAGACACAAGATGAAGGACACATTTGTCTTTGTCTCCCTAAAGTCGGCCTCTCGCCACCCGATTTTTTTTTTTGATTCGAGGCAGTCAAAATTTAAGAGGTAAAGTGGTTGATACATCTTCTGAGGAGATTTCTTTCGAAAACTCGAAGTCTTTCCATTTGGGCCGAAGATATGCAGGACCATATGGGAAAGGCGTATGATATGTAGTATTCCAGAATACTATCCCGGACCCATAACAGATATTCCAGATCGGATTATCTGCTTATAGCAGAGAAGCTTAACTTTGGTGTCAACTTTGTTGCTCCACTTCAGGATGTTGAGCAGTTGCTTAGACCGACCGAGGCCCCTTTGAAGAATGTGGGTCACATGTTTGATGAAATTCATTTTTGGGGTATAGATGACCCCAAGATATTTCATCCTGTCCTGTGGTCTAATCATAGTACCTCCCATTTGTATTCGGATATTCTGTGAATATCGAGAAGTAGGTTGGAAACTGCCTCGAATCCAAAATGCGCCGCCCTTTTATACTTTGGAACATCGGGATTTGTCAACGGTGTTTAACAATTCCAAGAAGCACAAACAAGATTTTGTGGGCTTCCATTGGAATTGGGTTTCGGGAATTGAATCAATGTGCGGCAAATCAACTTCCGTTTAACCTGTCGCTCATATGATTCACTATGAGAAATGGATTAATGGCAGAGGTGGCGATTTACTATCGGACTTGGGTTAGGGTTTTAGATAAAACATAGATCGCTTTTAAGCCAATCTCAAACTTCTTTTCATCGCATCCCGAAATGTTAATTTATCTGTAATTACTTGACTTTGTGTCGTTTTTTGGCGTGTCAGGTTTTCCGACCTTGTGGAATGGCGTAGCCAGTGGCCCTTTTCAAATCTTCCGAGATTGCTACATGCAGTATTGTTTTCAGTAACCACTTAAAGCGGTATTAATTCTCGGATTCATGGGCATCTATTTAATACTTTTATCGTTTCTTATCGTTCTTGTTAATTTTATCTTTGCATTGCGATGGTAGCACCGAGTTTTTATTCTCTTAAGTTGGCAAGTTCGAAAAGTGTTGTTTCAAACAGTTTTGAAAGACTTCCATGATTGGCAAGTAAACTACACTATTTATTTTTACAGTATGTGTAATGTGCTATGGAATAATCTCTGTGCCTTTTATTCTCTCGCGCTCTCTCTCTTTCTTTCTTTCTTTCTTTCTTTCTCTCTCTCCCTCTCTGTACGGTTATATTCCAAAGGCAATATTCTCCTATGGGCCTCTCTTTGTTCTCACTTTTAAATTATTCTGCGTTCCTCAGATTTCCCTAAATATGCTTCACGAATATAAACAATATTTTTCGATAGACAGCAATATAGCTTTCAGTCGCCATTTTATATACGTCGTCACATAGCTTAACTCAAATTGAGTTTAAAATTTGTCGAGTTTCCGTCCGTCCCTATTTTTATTGAGTTTATTTTATTTATTAGAATATTTCACCATTTCAAGTGAAATAGGTCAATGACATGAAAGCGTTTATAGGCGTTTTTTTCTTACCGCCTAATTCCTCATGACAAGGTTTGTGTAACAGTTATAATTTGAGTTTCCACTCAACTAATTCAAAAAAAAAACGTATTTTACCCTATTCCGGTGACATTTGTTGAAAATTCGTGGACATTAATCATGCTGGTGTTCTTAAAACTGCCTTGCACGCGTTTTGTTAATTCGTTTGAAGCTGAGAACGATACGATTCGCCTTATTGGTGACAGCCTTGGGTGAACCCTCATGTTATAATCATACCTTTATACAATTTTCTTTTATTTCGAATACCTTTTGAGAATTTTTTTGGCATACTGAGACCCTAAACGGAAGGTAATTAAACCACCAAATTTTATTCGATTTACCCTCTATTCCGATCAAGTCGATCATTGAAGCATTTCTCCAAAGTTATTAATTTTTTTGCTTTTTTCGCTTTTGGCTTTGTTTTTTATTTGCTTGTTTGAAGTCTCCTGAGTTTTGGTGCCACATTACGCTGATTAAATTTAAATTGAAAGAATATATTCTCTATAGTGACTGTAACATGGCTGTTGAGGAGTTTCCACCTGAACTGTAGTGTTTTTGTGAATCTAGTTCTCTGCAGAACTAATACGTACACGATTAAATGCTACTACGAGATTTACCAATCTTTAAAGTCCTCTAAGTGATACAAGTATGTATTTTAAGGAAGATAAGAAATATCTATCTTGGTGTTCCAGTTCAAATATATCGTCCGATGCATACAAGACAGTTCCACCGAATAATCGCAAATCCCATGTGTATATGTACCTAACCTCAAATTTTGTGCTTTGCAAACTGGCTAGTCAACTTCAATTCACTTTTCGTAAAATTCGAATTCGCACCTATACTGAAAGCACCCGTATTCACAATCAGAGATAGTTGAAAGTTAGAGAATATCATCTTCGTAACCTATTTACAGTCGTTGATTTTCAATGCATTTCCTTACATGACCCCTTAACCACAGTTCATCTTCAATAATACGAGTAGCACCCGAACTGAATGTTCGTCTAAATTGAAAATTAAGTGCAGCATATAGAATTGGGTTTTGATTACATACCGTTCGCGGTACAGTGAGTCCTTACAGAATACCATGGTATCGATTTCCTTAGTCACTTTTAGGACAGAATGAGTTGGATGTGAGCTCGTGAATTAAGAAAGGATACCTTAAATTAAATTCCACAGACCTGCGCTGAGTTGGGTATAGTGAGAGAACGTTTTGGTTAGTCTACTTTCGGTTGAACGAAACGATGAATGAAACGATTCTTGCAAATGCACTTTGGCTAACCAAATGGTGCGCAGGAAGGAAGGGTTCTTGTTTAATCTAGGGCAGCTATATGATGCTGATGTGTAGATTACAGACCAAATTTTGTTTTAGGTTTAGGTTTTAATTCACGTACGGGGAAGACTTCATCAAAATCACATTTTCCTTTTTATAGAAAGTTTAGATACTTAATGCTTGGAGTCCTGAGAGGGAACTGCAATTACTTTTAGAATGCGCTTGAGGGGGTACTAATGGAATTCTTGATGAGAAATTTTCTTTGCTTGCAGAGAAGGCAAATGGAAGACTAGATAATTTAAGCTTATTTTGTGAAGAAAACATGCCGTAAATATCGCAGTAGCTTTCGCAAAATTAATAACCGAATATCTTAACGGAAAGACCACAAACGAATGCGATATATCTTTCGAAGCCCTAATTAATTCAGGACATCTCAGATAATGGGATTCAGTTAGTGCTGTTGAGTTAAAGTTCATTACTTAATTAAACGTTTGTGACCCAATCCAGGTTTTACTGTCCATTTTGCACTAACTATAAAATTTTTTAATTATTTTTGTTTTTCATTGAATTATTATTATTAGTATTATTATTATTATTATTATTATTATTATTATTATTATTATTATTATTATTATTATTATTATTATTATTATTATTATTATTATTATTATTATTGTGGAATGGCCTTAAGCTGCGCGAGCTATGCGATTGCAGCGCCGGACCGAGCGTTGCGAGCAATAGGAGAACGAACGCAAAATTACATCTGTCAGTAGAGATAGCAGGAACGTGGAACGGCGCTCGATATTAGTTTTTTCTTTGCCTTTTTGACTGTATTGCACACTGTATAATAAATAAACCATTTTTAGGCGAGGGGCCGCAATTTTGTTTACCACACTGTGCCAACAGGTTATGGGCCCAGGACATGACAACGGGGAAAACACACTGGAAAGCACACAGGAAAACAGCCCATTTCATTTCATTTTTAAAACATTTTTTATTTTTCTTTTTATATTCTTAATTTCTAAATTAAAGACTAGACAAAAAATGCTTAAATTCTAGCTTAATTATCTTATATAATAACTTACTGGTCCTTCGCAGACGCCCTAAGCTAAACATTATTAAACATTTGTATAATTTGCCTTTGGGCGACAGAAGTTTGTGGCAGTACTTATAATTATTTGAAAGACAAAGAAAATTTGAAAAACTTTGTGTCCATTTTTTGTTTGTTTTTTTTTTTTTTTTTTCTTAAAATTTAACTTACTTAACTTACCTATTTGTAACCCAACTGCAGACAAAATGGACGGCCAAAGTTCAAGTGCAATGCGTATACAAATGCTAACGAGGGAGAACTACGACACCTGGAAACTCAGAATGCAGGGCCTTATGACCGAGAACAAAATGTGGGCTCACGCAAGTGGCGAAAGACCGAAAGCAGAAGCTGCTGAGGAATCACCAGCGTGGAAAGACGAGGACGCAAAGGCGAAAGCCGACTTATATCTCGCCGTTGGGGACGCCGAACTCAGGCAAATCAGACACTGTGAAACAGCCCGGGAAATTTGGCTGAAGTTGGAAGTAATCTTCGAATCTAAAGGACCGGCGAAGAAAGCATCTTTGTGGAAACGCCTGATGGGTCATCGTCTCAACGAAGGCGGAGACGTACGACGGCACGTGGACGAATTCTCCGACATGGTCGACAAAATGTCCGAATTATCCGTGCAGGTCAGCACCGAACTACAATCCATCATGCTTCTACACAGCCTGCCGGAGAGCTTCGAAAATTTTAGATGCGCCATCGAGTCGAGAGACGAATTGCCCTCGGCAGAAAATCTGAAAATCAAAATCCTCGACGAAAGTGCGACAAGAAGACAACGCAGCCAAGCCGATGACCAGGCAATGTTCGCGAGAAAAGGGGCGCCGTACAGGAAAAGAACCACAAACAAAGCGTCGAACAAGCCCGTCGAAAAATCGGACGACCAAAGTACCGGTGGACCATTCAGGTACAAATGCCACAGATGTCGCCAAATCGGCCACAAGGCCATAAATTGCCCGGAGAAGGCCGAAGGAGGCGTGAAACATCCCGTTAACAAAGAAAAAGCCGCCATCGGCGATGACATCTCCTTTATGATCTCCCACACAAATGCCGACTCTCACTTCGCAGGGAACGCTCAGAAAAACGACACGTGGTGTCTCGACAGTGGATGCACTTCACATCTGTGCCACGACAAGGACGCATTCGAGCAAACAGCAAGTGCTGGAAACCTGAGAATTAATCTGGCAAATCACGGCACCACCGACGTTAAGGCAAAAGGAACCGTTAAAATCGCACCATCTGACGGAGAAACGACTCCACTCATACGTCTGGAAAATGCACTGCACGTACCCGACCTGCGAAACAACCTCATCTCGGTCGCAAAGATCATGGACGCCGTAAACAGCGTGACGTTCGCGCGAGAAGGAGCCAAAATCGAAAACAGCCACGGATCTGCGATCGCTGTAGCGGATCGAAAAGGGGATCTATACTTCCTCCGCGAGCCCGGAAAGGAATCGGTCTGCGCCCTGTCGACGGGGACACGTACGTCCCCAATAACCGTTTGGCACGAGAGATTCGGCCACCTGAACTGGCGCGATCTCTTGGAAATGAGCAAAAAGGGGATAGTGTCCGGACTCAACCTTGAAGACGACGGAACCAGGAATGCTTGCGAGATCTGTTCGGAAGCAAAGATGACAGCGCTGCCCTTCGGAAAGAAGCCGCACCGAAGCGAAAATTTACTGGATATCGTCCACGTCGACATATGCGGACCGATGAGAGACGAATCAAGGGGCAAAGCCAGATACTTCCTTACTCTAACTGACGACTACTCTCGTTGGACAGAAGTAAGGTTCCTACAAAGGAAAAGCGACGCGCTGAAGGTCTTCAAGGAATTCAATGCTCTCGTCGAAAATCAATCAGAACGATTAAATGCGTGCAATCCGACAACGGACGAGAGTTCTGTAACGAGGAATTCGACAAGGTTTTGAAGCGAGAGGGGATTGCGCGAAAGCTCACGACGCCGTACACCCCCCAGCTAAATGGAGTAGCGGAGAGGAAAAACCGCACGCTCATGGAAATGGCGCGTTGCATGTTGGCGCAGTCGGGGCTCCCAACTTCGTTTTGGGCGGAAGCGATCGCCACGGCGAACTTCGTGAGGAACCGATGCATTACGAGGACGCTTGGGGACAAGACACCTTACCAGCTGTGGCATGGAAGACGCCCGAACGTGAGGAGCATGCGAACCTTCGGAGAGACCGCATGCATGTTGGACAAAACTCCCGGGAGTGGGAAGCTGGAGCCGCGAGGCATGAAATGTTTCTTTCTCGGATACGACGAGTCGACTCAAGGCTACCGAGTATGGGTACCAAGCAGACAAAAGGTAACCACGACACGAGACATCAGATTCATCGACACGGGTGTAAGAACGGGAATGCACGACAAATCGCCGTCGTCTCCGCCAAATCCAGATCGAGATTTGAATCACAATCCCGAGGGAACATCACTGCCGAATTTCTTTGAACATCACCCAGGTGGGGACCCCGACGAGGAATTGAGAAACGAGTCGCAGGAACACGACGACCTGACGGGGGAAGGAGACGAGCCCACCGAAGCGATCAGAAGAGCTCCGGGCAGGCCTAGAAGGATTCTCACCGGACAACCCGGTCGCCCGCGAAAGCAGTATCAGATCACGCTGGAGGACGAGGACCCTCGCGGATCGAGCGGGGACTCGTCCGACCGGATCGTCGACGACGAGGAGTCGAACACCCCGGACGCCCTGGAAGCAAATCTGGCCAGCTTTCACTCGGAGGTCCCGTACCGGCAAGCATTGAGCAGACAGGACAAAGAAGAATGGGTGGACGCCATCGTCGAGGAAGTCAAATGCCTAATCAAGAACGACACATGCCTGATCGTGAATCGACCCAAGAACCGAAGCGTGGTCGGGTGTCGAATGACCCTCAGGAACAAGTGCGACTCGGGCGGCAATGTTGAGAGAAGGAAGGCACGACTCGTGGCAAGGGGATTCGCGCAGCGACCTGGGATCGACTTTCACGATATCTACGCTCCCGTCGCTCGCCTGGGATCTCTGCGCCTGCTGATCGCGCTGGCGGCCGAGCACGACCTCAAGGTGCATCAGATGGACATCACGACTGCATACCTGAACAGCACGATCGAGGAGGAGACGTACATGGAGCTGCCCGATTCAGTAGCGGAATGTTTGAGGAAAATCGTCGCGACGCAAGACAAATGTGGTGTCGGGAGCCGCGCGAAGGAAATGCTGAAACAACTTCGGGGTGGCGAGAAGGTTTGCCGTTTGAGGAAGGCCGTGTACGGCCACAAACAGGCCGGTCGACAATGGCACAAGAAACTGAGCGGAAAGCTCGAAGAACTGAACATGACGCCAACGAGCGCGGACCCGTGCGTTTATCGCCTCAGGCGAGGGGGAGAACCGCTGATATTACTGGTCTACGTCGACGACATTTTGATATTTTATCGGAATCAGGAGGACCTTGACTTCATCCGACGAGGCTTGTTGCAGGAATTCGAAGCAAGAGATATGGGGACAGCTCGCCATTGTCTGGGGATTGAAATCGCCAGAAGCGGAAATCAGATCACCATTTCCCAACCGAATTACATTCGGGAACTACTCTCTCGATTTCGGATGGAGGACTGTAACGCCGTCAGTACTCCCGTTGAATCGGGCTCGAGGCTCGAGAAGGACGTTGAAGAAGAAGGATCACCAGGAGGTAGTCGGCCCTATCGCGAGCTTGTCGGAGCTCTGAATTACTTGGCGATCGCCACAAGACCGAACATTTCACATATTGTCAGTTGTCTCAGTCAATTCAACACTTGTCACGGTGAGGCGCACTGGAAGGCGGCGAAACGCGTCCTGAGATATCTGAAGGGGACCGCCGACTTCGGAATCACGTACACGAAGAGCACGAAAAACTTGGAAGGGTTTGTTGACGCCGATTGGGCCGGGTGCCCGGTAGACCGGAGGTCGTACATCGGATACGTCTTGACCCTGAGCGGCGCCGCCATCAGCTGGGAGTCGAGGAAACAGCGCACCGTCGCGCTTTCGTCCACTGAGGCAGAGTACATAGCGCTAACTGAGGCCGCGAGAGAGGCCATATACATACGGGGATTCCTATCGGAGCTCAAGCTGTGCGAGTGCGAGAAAGTTCCGGTGATGAACGACAACCGAGGGGCACAGCTGCTGGCCCGGAACCACACGTTCCACGCGAGGTCGAAACACATCGACATCAGACATCATTTCGTCAGGGACGTCTTGCGCGACGGTCGACTGGACATCAAACACCTCCCCTCGGATAAGATGCCTGCGGACTTCCTCACGAAGGGACTGACGAAAGACAAACATCAGAGGTGCCCGGATGTGATCGGGCTCGGGGGTTCCCCAGGGGATCGACCCGACGCTACAATCGAGGGTAGTGTTGTGGAATTATTATTATTATTATTATTATTTTTTTTTTTTTTTTTTTTATTAATATTATTATTATTATTATTATTATTATTATTATTATTATTATTATTATTATTATTGTTATTATTATTATTATTATTATTATTATTATTATTATTATTATTATTATTATTATTATTATTATTATTATTATTATTATTATTATTATTATTATTATTATTATTATTATTATTATTATTATTATTATTATTATTATTATTATTATTATTATTATTATTATTATTATTATTATTATTATTATTATTATTATTATTATTATTATTATTATTATTATTATTATTATTATTATTATTATTATTATTATTATTATTATTATTATTATTATTATTATTATTATTATTATTATTATTATTATTATTATTATTATTATTATTATTATTATTATTATTATTATTATTATTATTATTATTATTATTATTATTATTATTATTATTATTATTATTATTATTATTATTATTATTATTATTATTATTATTATTATTATTATTATTATTATTATTATTATTATTATTATTATTATTATTATTATTATTATTATTATTATTATTATTATTATTATTATTATTATTATTATTATTATTATTATTATTATTATTATTATTATTATTATTATTATTATTATTATTATTATTATTATTATTATTATTATTATTATTATTATTATTATTATTATTATTATTATTATTATTATTATTATTTATTTAGTTTTTTTTTTCGAAATGCTCACACAATGTAAGGAGAAGAAGAGGGATAGGATAAAAAGGATATCGATGTACATTGATCTTAAATGCCTGGAGATTATAATGCTGAGGAAACTCAATTAGCACTTTTTATGGTTTGTCGAGCACTTACGGGCTGTTTGAGCAGATAAAAACAATTAATTCCAGAATGAATATCGATCTTATAAACCGTGTTCAAAATAGATGCAGTGTAGTCTGTGTTGCTTCTGCTAAGAACACCCATTGTCATTCCAAATAAGAGAATTGAAAGGCCGTTAGCAAATGCTTTTCGTCGAACGTGGGTTTGTACTTTGATTCCATCTTTAATAAAAAATTAGATGACTGAAAACTAAATAACGAAATAATAATATCACAGAAATATATAACCCAAAGAAATAATAATGTGGGATAGATTAATAAGCGACTCACGAACAAATACGGTTCATGTCAGAAAAATAAGTAACACTATATGACGTTAGTGTCAACGAATTGAATGACTGTAGAATAAGCAACAAGGAATAACCGATAGAAGAACTGGTAATAGAAGACTGACTGATGGAATAATTAGTAATATAAAGGTGAGTGGAATAATAATAGTGGCACAAGAAGTCAAACAATAAGAGGCAAACAATAGTGACTTAATAATAATAAAAACAAATCCAAAATCATTTAAAAAGAACACAACAAATTTTAGAGAATAACCGAGCAACCAGTCGTGTGAACCACCAGAAATTGAATGAAAATAATTAAATTGAAAACCGACAAATATAGAAAGGAAATTAAAGAAGTAAGTAAAAAATAATGAAATAAATTAAATTCCATCAGAAAATAAAGAAAAAGTGAGATGAAGGAGGTAAAGAGAGAAGAAACTAAAATTAAATTATAAAAGGAAAAAAGGAAAAAGAATAAAATAAGAAAGAAGAAATTAAAATTAAATGAAAAAAGGCAAGTGTATGAAATTACTCCTCGATAGTATAGTGGTTAGTATACCCGCCTGTCACCCGGGAGACCGGGGTTCGATACCCCGTCGGGGAGCCTCTGGCGCAAGACTAATGACCTTGCCCAGAAAAAATAAATCATTATGGAAAATTTAACAAGCCTTAGGACTTGCTAAATAAGGCCAAGACCGGTCCCCGGTTGTAGTGCCGATGATGATGATGATGATGATGAAATTAGTTGGAAGAAGAAAAAGAAAATTAAATTAAATTAGGTTAAAGAAGAAAAAGAAAAAAGACAAAAAGAGGAATCAAGAAGAAATTAAAATAACATTAAATCAAAGTTTTAAAAAAAGGAACTGAGTAAAAAAGCCTGACTTTGCGATCGTCTACGGGAGATCTACCTACATGATAAATCAGTGGAATTTGGGATCCATCCTGTAGAAGACCATTCATATGCAATTCGAGAAATGGTGGAACAAATCCGATGCTATGCACCTTTTGTTGCTCTCGCAATTTTTCCTCTGATAAATTTGATCATAAAATTATCCACCTTGTTTATGTAGGCTTGTGGGGGTTCTCTATACGACATGGAGAACCAACCCACTGTTTCCGCCTTATTTTGACCGCTAACAGCGTGTGAAATCAACCCCAATTTCCCCTACCAACAGATTCACCTGTAAATCATGTCTTAAAAACGGACGCATAGCGGAATTAATTATTCTATGCAGGTAATGCATACTTGAATTCAGCTACCCTTTCGCCATACGGCAGCTCAATTTCGTTATCCCATGAGATTTCCACCTCAAATCGCATTCCAAGTCGGTTAGCAACGGCATAGTCTGATCAAACGACGCAATTGCATAATCATGCAATCGCTGGGGAAATTATCAAAGTATTTAATTTAGTACCCACGATCAGATTTCCCTAGCCGATTCGGCGTCCTATTCGCTTCCCGCAAACACTCCATACGCTGGGGATCAATGATATATTCTTGCAGGTGAATAGCTACAAAACATTTTCCTCTCCTTCACATTTGTATCTTCCCCAGGTTCAATACACTCTGAGATCACCACAGTCATCGCACTAGGTCAGGAGGTCATCCTCAGAGGTTGCATTGATACATGCACACAAAAACCAAACCCACCCCGAGATCATTGCACATTGTGTTTCTGTTCTCTCATTCTCCCTTGTTCGTCGACTATCGAATTAACCGGAGCGTTCACCACACCTCGACGAGCGGGAAACATGAGAGAGCATAAACGTAAAGACGATCTCGAATTCCATCTCCACCCCTAATTCCAGTCAGTAATTACCCAACCACTCCAGCGTACACACGCTACGTAAAACATTCCAAAGATTCAATTATAATCACCAGTGCGCGCACACGTCGAGTGTATCGTGAAGTCATCAGTTTTTCTCGCCTTGTCTGTTAAGAATCGTTAATAATTGTAATTAAGAATTTGTGCGCGAAAATAGATCAATTATAATACGTAATCAACATTTCACCAAAAAGTAATTTAGTAATTACTAGAGTTATTAAATCAAATTGTGAACATTATTACCTTAAGAAATTTTAAGTTAAAAAAAAAACCAATAAAAACAATATCAAGAGCATAACAACAACAGTGTAGTTTAATTTACACTCCTTTTGGATTATTTGATATTCCTTTTGTGAACAATTTTCAGCGGATCATAGTTGGGGTAAAGTGAAACAGTGCCCCTGTTTGGCATACAAACTTTCACCCCCACAGGTTTCATTATATAAAGTCTCATTTGGATAGTACATTTTATAATCAATATTTCGACATATTTTGAACCACACTGGGCATCCATATACAGTCATCGGCCTGATTAGGGCCATGTAGTATATAACTTTTACCCTACTGTCAAGTTGGCTACTGTGAAATAGCCTCCTTGTCATATCAAAAGTTTTCTTAATTTTGGCCAAAGCACATGTCTGTTAAAATACAGATATCAATCTAGCCAGACGCCAAGGTATTTAACTACACTCTTAGTTTCTAGTTCACATCCATATAGTCCCACGATAGCTAACTTTCGCCAGTTTTTTTGGCTTCGCATTTCCCCTAAGTTGCCCTTATTAGTAGTTGGTTACGCATCTAATTGAGAATTTACCAATTGAATAGTGGAAAATTCATTATTATGACATTTCTGTCCCTATACGCAGGAGTGATATACACCTACCGAATATAAAATATTACACAGCCTCATAAATTTTGTTCATAGAAGTGTATTGAAAAAACCAATAAATTAAAAACTATATATAAATATGGGTCTGCGATATTTAACTATCAAAGTGCGTTTCATTAAAAAAATTTTAAAAAACTCACCTATTGGGATAAACACAGAAGATCTCTTGGAGGTTTTCTCATGATTCCTCATCATTATAATCTCTAAACCTTCAATACCACCCTTCTTCCGCAGCGCTATGCTTTAACATTCGTAAGTAACTCAAAATCCTTTTTGAACGCAATTAAAAATAAATGCATCGAAATTCCAACAATTGCTGACAAACATGTAAAGACACCTTACTATCGCGTTTCTTCCCCCCATGATTTGGCATTTAGGAGCAGCTGGAAAACTTTTCCACCAGTGGGTTTAGTTTAAAAAAGATCTATGAACAATCTGCGTAAAGGATATATTAAAAAAACAACTGAGCTAAGGTCGTTATTATAAAAATATAACAGTTTGCAAAAAATCGTGTAACGTATTGTTGCGGATTCACAATTATATGCTCGGTGAGAATCTAGTACGCTCATCGTTTAGTACTCTCCCCGACAAATATTCACCACACCTGCCGGCAACACGATGACAGAGCATGAGAAACTGTCAATACTAACTGTAATTTCTTTCTGTTTTGGTGCTCGACCAATGATCAATAGTTTCTAATTGGATTTCTATGAACTTTTAATTGGTTTGTGCACGACACCATGTGGCTTTTTGCTTTGTAAAGAATAAAGTTGTGTTCAGCGATAAGTCCATCGAGAATTTATCAGTTTTCATTTGAGTTGATAAGTTATCTAAGTTTTCGCAAGTTAATTAGTTCATGCATACAAATATGTCTACTAACCGTGCCGCAAAGTCTGGATTCGCTGCTGAAACCCAACGCTAACCTCGTGATCATTACCATACGGAGGGACAAGCAAATACATCTATCTAGCGGGAACTTCAAGCCGGAAGATTATCAAAAGGTATTGCTTTTCCTGTTGACTCTAACCTATTTGTTTCAGGCATCGTTGGGTCGGACGCCATTGCGTCAATTCACCAATCAACGTGCTCATCTTTGGAGATTCCCCAACGACATTCCTCGTTCGGTGGAACATCAAAAAGGATCTCGACCGACGACATTCCCCGTCCGGCACCGAGATATTCAACACGTATTGTAATAATAATACGAATACAATAGTACAATATAAAACAACTTGTTACACCCATTTCTTTCTATGCACAATTACAACCTCAATTACACCCAAAACTGCTAGGAACGATAATGTGTTTTGTATACAAAACAATTCATGAAGGTGTTAACGGCTCTACGCCACGTTCCAACTTCTAAGATACTGAGGTAATCGGCGTCAGCTGGATTTTCCATAAATCATCTACACTCTTATTATCTTTTGAATACTTCTCCTGCATTTTCTTGGAAATTTATGCACTTTTAAAATGAAATTTTAACGAAGCACCTATTGAATATTAAATAATCAATCCCTAAAGTGGTGTCTATTTACATTTATGGCCTGTTGTTGTTATCAAGACAGTGCATAAATAAATGTCGTTATTGAGTAAATTAACATAATTTACCGCATTAAAGATTTTATATTATGTACATTAGGGTATCTGAAAGGTAATTGCTTCTGCCGCTCCTAAGTTGTATACCTTTCTTCCAAGTTCGTAGAAAGAAGTTTCTTCGAGTAAAGTGAATTGAGGACGGCCAAGCAACAGGATGTAGATAATGGTTATCTCTTGGGAAATTGTCGTTTTAATCGAGCAGGTCATTAGCTTCAGTCAACCTCCTGGTCATCCTGATGAGAGATATAAATCAGGAAGAGATAGCAACAAAAACTGTCTGCTATAAAATAGTTTGTGTTATCTTCTTCGAATTGTCCGTTGGTTTTGTTTTACTTTACCGGTCACTACATTAACAGTGGAGAAGACCATCAAATTTCAAGGGCGGAAAACCACTTAGTTATTCCAGCTATGGCGGCTTTGTGTTTTTACCAATACCAATTAAGAGTAACTGACTTAATTAAGTCGATGACAAATAGGCGTACGTGGAAAGAATCCGCAACTGGTCTGCACATTCACATTCTTTTCAATGTGAGAATGAAGAGTGGATGTTGAAAAAGTTGAAGCTGAAGATGTTTGCTTAAATAGGAACACATGAGGATCCACATGACAAGAAATTTTTGTCATGTCTTTCATTAAAGCGAATTGCAAGCTGGATCCAATTCTACATTTTGATGTTATATTTTTCTCGTCTTAACACCCCTAACCAAATTTTAAGCACAATTTGTAGAGTTAATGTAATTCAGTAGATTATACTAAAATTTAAATATGGTATGGCATAAATAGCTTGTGGGCAGATACCAAGTTATTTTGATTAAACAATTGCCATAGTTACGATACCCTACTTTTTTCGAGGCGTCCACTTATTTTATTTTTCTAAACCCCAAACCGCGTCATCGGTGATCGTTAAACTAAAATCTTATTTATTTACTTTAAACTGTATATTCATTGATTCACATCCAGGGTGGTCTCTCGAATTTCTCTCATTGTCCTCCAAACTACTTTCACTAAGACTGCTCTTTTATTAAAAACTCCTCGCCCAGGGCGACGTCAACAGCTCACTTTCCAAATCTAGACTAACTGCCATCCATTTATTTTATCTTACCTTTTGGTTTCGAATTCGAATCATGGAAAAAGAGAAAAAGAAACAAAGTTGACAAGTGTACTTAGCGGGACAACAATAGACAAAGGATCTTGCGGATGTGCATTTATGATCCTAGTTGTTAATGCACGATAAAATGAACATGGGGTTCTTTAGTTGATGCATTCGTTGGAAACTGGGGAAAAAATGTGTTAATGGAAGAGTAGTGTTCACTTGACTTTCGAATGACAAAGTCGTTTTATATCGCGCTCCTCGCCACACATCTGTGGCGGTTCTGCCGAACCCCACTGACTACTTACCTAAAGAACCCCCATCCCTACAACCCAGTCTGCATAAGCTTTCGCTAATGCAATCGCATTAGCACCTTAAATGCTACACACATTAAAGCAATCAAATTTATATAACCTAAAAGTCCCTGGAAAAGAAATCTTACTCTCCTCGCATACAATTCCTGTAAGATTTCTTTCTTACCTTATCAGGAATTTTAAACCAATTCGGCACCTTCAGTGCCAAGCAAATCCCCCTAGATGAATTCCTGAAAAGAAGATGATTTGGTTTGCATACAATGTAACCATCATAACGGGGACCATACACATTGCGTTGCCTATTTCCCGTCGTCACCAAGTGTATCATAAATCACCATACATACACATTGGCTGGCGACCTACACCCAACAGACCAAAACAAATATACGCATATCGCGTCTCTTGGCACCAATTAAATCCTACGGTATAACCAAATGCGCATAGGTGTGGTATACTTACCCTTGGCAGCGATGCAAGAAACCCATTAGCACATTTCCACCTTGCATTGCCGCCTATTTATTTAGCAGCAATGCACATCTCAGACAAAGACCCAAACGTTTCCTTTGTCCTTCCATATTTCGGGATCCGCTTCTCATCAGCAGCAGTATAAGCAAACACAAACCCAATTAGCATCCAATGAGATTCGGCTTGTTTGCTTAGCCGCATTCACTTCTCATGGATGCACATTATGCCCCTTCTTGGTATTTCAGATTCGTTGTCATGGTGTGTCCATGAAAGACCCCATGTCGACACATACATGTGTACTACCAACGATCTTCACCCCAAACGATTGAATATCGTTGAGTCGTATTACAACCACCAAAGTGCGCACACGTCACAGAAGTCGCCTAGTAACCACGCCACGTATCGCGGGGGTGTGTACACCCCCGATTCGAAAGTCCGAGTTAAATCGAGAAATCGCGTATCGGATAGAGAAGTGTCTATTGATTTCTCAACGTAGTGCACTAACCTGATACTTTCCGCGATCGCCGTTCGCTGAACAAAGTGTTCGAACCCGTCATTCGCATATCTTTCTCAGTTGCCTAAATAGTTCGTTTTTTATTTACCTTTATTGTGAGTGCTTCGATCCCAGTGCTATAATCGGACGCGATTTCAGTTTTATTGTATTTTTTGTTTGTTTTGACGTAATGAGTCCAATGTATATTAAACGTATGCTACACCTGCATCAGTTTTTATAAAATTGTAAAACCGAAAGTGAACCCTAAATAACAATAAAAAAAGGAACAACTTATAATATCAGAGTGTTTTATTTCTACTATTTTCTCTGGTGCAATCTGTGTATTGTCCTTCACTGGCGTTGGATAAACAGTGTCCGAATAAACAAATCGACGATGATGATAGGAGAGAATCAGCGCCGTACGACGGTGCACAATGCTCCTACCCCGCACATCAAATACACACAAAATCAACGAAACGGAAAGAAAATAAACGCGTACGCGGGTTCTCTGTCAATAGTGAAAAGTGAATAGTGTAATCCACAAAAAAAGTGTATAAAACAAAAAACAAAAATGTGTACAATAATACATAATAATAATAATGGACAGTACATCATTCAATCAACAAAATATCCTGCTAAGTAATACGAATAACGGCAACATTATGACGTATGAACAGCTAGCAGCAACATACCAACAACAAGCAGCCATGTGCCAACAACAACAAGCGATGATAAATGAAATGCTTCACAAAATCAACTCACTGGAAAACCAATTGCAATTGCAGGTATGTGCCACTATTGTGGCGCTTCCGCCAAACCCCACTGTTACTTACCTGAAGAACCCCCATAACTTCGACCCAACCTTATAAGTTTCGCTAATGCAATCGCAGTAGCACCTTAAATGCTTCACGCATCAAATAGATCAAATTTATTTACCTAAAAGTCCCTGTAAAGAATTCCTACCTATTCATGCATCTCTTCACATACAAATTCCCTACAAGAATTCTTTCCATTATACAGGTGCATAAAACCAAAACCTATTCGGTACCTTCGGTTGCCAGGCAAATTCCAACCTTCCCACACCTGCACCGCAACCTACCCGCAGCAAAAACATTTCCTTTCCAAAGATAATTAATGCTTGCAACGCATTACCTGGAAATGCCTGCAAAGAATTTTTCCTACAAGGGAATTCATACATGCATCAATGGATCTCTGCATTAGCGACCCAGAACCGAATTTCCAATTAGTGTAGATATTCACACTAGAGTTGGATCCTGGCGGCGCCATAGATGCCACGTACAATAGACACAGATGGTATATACAAACCGTCATTGTAAAACCATCTAATCTTCTTCGCAATGACTTGCAGCTATCGATACAGCTGCAAGCACTTTACCCAGAAATGCTCCTTTGTTTAAATCTCCAAACAACCATCGACTTCGCGCATAGCCGCCGGATTGAATTCAAAGCATAAACAATGCAAATATAGAATCCGTTTCCCACAAACGAATTTCCCTGCATATACAAATGCAAGCAAGGGATTCGTTTCGTCCACTAACCCATTAGCAACTTTTCCCAATGGCTATTCGCCTATTTACACAAGGGCATCATTCATCTAAGACTTTTATGATGCCCTCGTCCCATATTTGCTTTTAGCACATCTCTTCGATGCATCGTCGTCTATTTTAGCCGCGATGCACATCATAAACCATGAACGCCCCGATTCCTTTTGTCCTTGCCGCCTGTCTGCTTTGTTTTTCCATTCCCTTCCCGCATGAGTAAACAACACAGATCTGAACGATCACACACATACCACCATGATCTCCATTGCGAGATCTGGTTTTCTATTCCACCAAGAGAGACTTTACGTTTCTCTGGTGGTAAGTAAAAAACATATTCTTAGTGGAAAGGATATCTACCACCACACCACAAACTCACCACAAACGAGGGTTGAATCTTCGAGTCTTATTACATCCGTAGACCAGCAAGGTCGTGCCGCTCCCGCTCTCCGTCGCGCGGCGGAGAAGCGTGGCTCGTGTCGAGATAGGGGTGTTTCACCGTGTTTAAAATTTATAAGAAATCAATTTAATATTAATAATAAGTTTAAGTGAAGTATAAAAACACTAACATATTTGATAATGGCTGAGAACAAAGCGGTTTTTATTATAGAGAATAAACTAAATTAGTGTGTTTCCTCTTACTGTTTTTTTTTTTTTTTTTTTGGTTTCCGTAGGAAGGTGGAAATCTTCAAAATATACCTCTAGACCGAGACCAGGGGCATGCCGGGTTTTTACCGACTAAAACCACCTCCCGCCAGGCTCATATTCCCGTTGATCCCCGCGGAACTTTCTTTTAGATATTCCATCGCGGGGCGGGACGTAGTTTACCTGTTACTCCGCTCGTCACGTCGTCAGAAAAAGCACCACGTCGAATAATGGGGAAAAACCTTTAAAAACCTTCCCATTGTTTTATGTTGATATAGTTCGCAAAGCGAATAACAAATCAGTCTATGAAATCTAAGTAATATCCTGGTGCAAAGTATCGATTGAACTACCCAAGAAGATCAGGTCGATACGTCAATGTAATAATTGCCAACAGCTTGGTCATACAAAACATGTTTGCAATTATAATTCAAGATGCGTTAAGTGTGCTGGGCCTCACTGGACCTGGTAAATCGTGTACACTATATCTGTTATTTATCTCCTTACAACGTGGAGTTCCCGTTGAACTGCGCTGCTCTGCCGATGTGTCCGCCTTGTAAAGCTCAGTAGCCGTCATCTTGTTCACTCGTTTCCTAGGTGCAGTTTTCCTTGGTGGCTTCCTGGAATCAGCGCGCCGCTGATCGTGGTTTTCCAGGAACTTGTTTACTGGCTCTTGCCTTGCCTTTCCTGGGAATTCGTGTCAACGTAATGCATCGCCAACAATAGTTCAACCGCGTATGGCCTTTAATAGTTGTTGTTTTTTACATGCGCGTACAGCACAATACAGCAATTCAATGTATAAGTAACACGTCTGTATACTATAAAACTTCAACTCGAAAAACTATGTTGATGTTTTGGTTTGAATGACCCAGACTGTCGTGACCAATTACAGAATTCGCACGGAACGTCGATACACGATAAAATTTCGAATGAAACTGTTCACTAGTGTTCGGCGGTATTATACCATAAAACTCGAACTAAAACTCCTCCTCGTCGAAAACCGAAATGCATCGCCCGTTTATAAAAATTCTCGTCGAGATTTGGTCTTTAAAAATACGCAATGCCTCTGTGAATCCTTGGCAAAACCTTATTAAACCTTCGTAGAAGCAGGATTTCGAGAATTGAATTATATTAATATGGTGTGTGGAAATATTGTGAATTATAGTTACGAATTTTAAAGGTTTAAGTAGAGTACTGATTTCGGATCACTACAATATGGTATCGATTTTTGTGGAATAGCATTTTTCGCAGGTGGAAACCGAGATTTATAGTACCCCTACATAATAAAGCATTGTGCACAAAAAAAAAAAAGAGAAAAACAGAAACGTAGTATCGAAAATCATTGGTCTTAGATGCATGTATATCAAAACCATAAATAATTCCGAATTTTTTTTTCCCGAACTCATATTTTTATGGTCAGCTGACATCGTGTTATATCAATTGATATTTTAACGGTGTTAATAAACCTTGAATGATATTTATATACCCATTCTTGTTACTAAAACCAAGTATAGATTGGCAGTACATCATGTTTAACCAAGTAATAATTTGCATAAGCTTCGGGATATTGATAGGACATGATGTTCTTCATGCTATCAACCCTAGGAAAAATGCTCTTTCAAGGGAAGTTTATTTAAGCATCTGTGGACAAATGTCTAAATGTCCAAATACATGTTAATACAAACTACCATATTTGTTACGTATCCATAGACACAAAAGTTGTAATTTAATATATTCACTCTAGCCTAAAAGGATTACAGGTGAATACAATATTTGTATCTGCACACTTTACAAAATATATTTGGACCAATCAAGATGTGGTTCTCTGTTTCCGATTGGTACTGTTGTCATTATCCTTCCCCCCTTTGTTTTCCTAATTGAGTTCGCCCTTTCGCATCCACCAAGTTAATATTCTATTACTATTCAACTCAGCGGAATACACACCAGCAAATCTCGTAAAATTAATATTCAATGGATCTGAACGATTAGTTCATTGATGTGGAATCAGTTGTTAAATGAATATGTTGAAGTCGTTAGCTCCCACCCACATTCGATGGGAATCTGTTAATCATTAGAGTTCCATTTCGTCTAGCAGTTCGTAACTATTTCTTTTTATGGATTGGAACGTCCTTTGCTGACCTTAATCAAAACATGACTTATACTTCACCCCTCTTTTTCGTCTGAAGAATTCATTGCCCGTAGTACTCAGAAATCTTTGGCGGCATTCATATATGATCACATCTAAAATGTTGGTAGATGATAGGGAAAATCGTATTAATAACAAATCCTCGCCAATTAAAAATTACTCAATAAATCTTTTATGGCATTCGGGCGCCAAAGTGAAAATGGTTTCATTCTTCAGTACACATGCATGTAATTGCCCGTGCTTACCCTTGTTATTTCTCAATGACCTGGCGAACAGGTTAGCCGTATTGCATGGCAGAGTAAAGTTTTCCTACCCCAGAATCGCATGTAATCCTTTTTGCACAGCAATAAGTCGCCCAGTAGGACACTTTGACAATGACAACCGAAGGCAATATTTTATTCATGGCCACTGGAGAAACAACCTAATTATGGGAGCGGAGTTGCAGTTTCGTGTTGCAAAATCGACTTGTGTCCCGTTTATTCGCCTGAGGTATGATGTCGCGGTGGAGTTTCAGGCTACTAACTACACTGGCGCTTAAATCTATAAGTTGCTACCCTCATACGGATACGGTGCATACATATATTAGTATTCACTTCGAATTAACAACGTGAAAACGGAATACCGGATGAGTATCTGCAGTACAAGAGTGAACTTCTGTGCTGGATATTTTCGTGGGGTAAATAATAATGTCGTGCAGATATTCCTTTTACATCTCACCGGGACGTCGTTCCCTAGGTTTTTTGGAATTGAATTCGATTGAGTGCTATATGATTTTAAAAATTCTTTCCACATGGTAAAGATATCGACTTCAATATGACTAAAGCAATTTTATGAAAATTGTATAATACAAATATTACCTATTCTTTTCAAGTCGGTTCTACAATTTCTCGTCTGCAACCATTTTGCAACTAATTCTAATCACAATATTGTAAAAACTTGTCCTCTCACACCTTTTGTGTTCATGTCAATTAAAACCCCGATTATCGTCGCTCAAACAGAGGCAGTCCAACTCTACACAAAAGAAACATCCATCTTCATACGAATAGAAACTTAGCGGCAGCAGAGATAGACAATGCTGCAATCTAATTACAATGGATTCTTGTCAAAACACGTCCTGAGGTAGTCCCTTTAATTTTGTTAGCTCCGACAGGGCTAACGCTCCCGGTCTTCGAAAGCGAGTCTCCAGTCCCTTTATTACCTCTTGTGGGTCCTCGGCAATGAATAGGAGACTTCTAACATTTTCTCTCGCCCTTCCCTGAAGAATTCTCCACAGACGCGCCAAGTTGTGTGAATCCGACAGCCGTATCTTCAAACGATCTCCTGAAAGAGAGGTAACTGCTCCGGGCGATGCTTGCGAGAGCCTGGCTATGAGTAGGGCCAAATACTGATGCGGCGACCTATCCTCGTAGGTTAACGCCTCTTGCCTTTCTTCGGGCAACATCGTTGGATTGTCCCATGGAACGCAAAGGCCCTGCTGGTACTCATTTTCAGTAGCCTCGAATCTCGCTCGGGCCACTTTCGCTTTCGCCTCGGGGATTTCCAGCTCTCACTTGGCCTCGATCTCGGCCCTCCTCGATCACCTTACTGTGCTGCCTCCTGAAACTTTACCTCGTGCTCCGTGCCGCGCTTGGCATGGATGCCCCGGGCTCTGGCCTCCCCAGCCCCCTGGTCTCCCTGTTGGTGCGTTGGGTCCATCCCCCGCCCGTGTGTGTGGGGTTCAGAGTGGCACTCCTTTGCTTCGGTCGTGTGTGCTGATTGCCCTCTTCTAGCAAGCGCTCCGACAGGGTCATTGTAATCTCCTCCAACACTCACAGTACACAAGCAAATAACGAAGAACAACACAAAAAGAAAATCGAATAAGGAACAGTATTAGCCGTATATCAAACAATAAGATAGCAATTCCACATCAGTTGAGTGTACTTGAGTTGAGAAATCGAATTCGTATACGCGGAATTGGCCGGATGTGTTGAGCATTGGTTCAATTTTTAGTAATTCTCGCCGTCATAGCGTCGGTACGAATCACACCATGTTCATGGTTTTGCCAAATCAAATATTCTTCAAAATGTTGTCATAACTCAAAGTTCAAACAACTCACCTGATGTCGGTTACATGTCGTAGCACTCTTTCGAAAAGCTTTCAATCTAATTTTATAGAAGTAAGCTTTCCACTATTCTGCGATACATTAAAATGAGCTTTTATCATTTATTATTTAGACTATTTTGAACAATAATTTATTCATATTTATTTATAATACTTCTATTTCAAGAATTAATTATACGAAAAAGTGTCAATGCAATATAGCAAACTATATATTTAATATTGTAAAAAAACTTCTTTCCTTACTTTATTACCAATATCCTCGGTGAGTGACGGAAGCCGACGAAACTGAATTTCCTAGAAAGTTCTAAAAACTTGACATTCTTCTGCTGGTGTTTTCCTCTTTTATCGTCTTTGAAATTCACTTTCGAAAATTTCAACATTTGATACGAAACTCCGAAAGTGGCAGCGTTCTGACGAAAAACTATGAAGCTTTAATTTTCCCATAATTGGAAGCATATTATATTATCGTTAAAGTGGACAAAGTAAAAAGTGTCTGATGGCAAACAAACACTATCGAACGTAAACTAGAATTGTACGCTACAAGTACGCCGTCATATCTAAGAGGAAATTCCTTCTTGGATACTGTTGCTGGACGAGCGAATACAATTATTAGATGCGGATCTAACTACTCGAAATTGTCTTCGTACAATCGAGTACGAGAGCGATCATTATGGACTTGGTGCTGCAATACATGTCCCAAATGAACACTCACTACTTGAGCAGTATAAACAGATACATTCTTTTAATTTCAGAAAAGCACACTGGTCGCGCTTTGATCGGATAATAAAAAAAAAAATTACGTTCCAGGGGCACAGATCCACCAACCAGATATCTTCATAATGACGAAATTGATCATTATCTTTCCACGATGAACAACATTGTTACTAATACAAAGAATCGTTCTATCCCAAAAGTGGCTCACATGGAGAGCCATACAACCCGATACAGAAACGCAACGATCGACGAGCTGTGTACGCAAAAGAGTATTCTGCTCTCTAAGTTAAAACTGCACAGACAGTTCAGTGATCCAAATAGCCAGGAAATAAAAACAATTAAGTCACTAATTAAAAATCTTAAAAAACTCAATCGTGACAATTATAGATCAGTAATTATGAAGTCTGAAATAACAGCCATCAAAGCTAGTGGACTGAATATGTTCCCACAAATAAATAAAGTCTTTCGAAGGAAAGATTATAATGACATCCCATTTCTGCGAGTTCCGCGGACCCCCGAGAATTGTCAAACGCTGCTGAACGCAGGACTTACCCTGAAACACATGAACTCTAACGAAGAGTTCATAATTGTCGAGGATCCGCAAAAAAAGCGAACTTAATTGGTGCTTGTTTCGAAGCAGTGAATAGATTCAACGAATCGGGTTATTCTAACCTTCAACTGGTAAATAGGGCTCTTAAAAAAAATATTTCACTACGCAATGAACTTGACAATTGGCGTCTCTTAAGTCGAAGTTTCACTAACTTTAGTGAAAATAATAGAGCGGATTCTCCACTTAGACATCTAAACACTAGCATATTTGTACACAAGGATGAACTGACGGACATTCTTAGATCCATTAAGAACAAAAAATCTTCTGGAATAGATATTATTCCAAACCTTGTTCTAAAGCATTTACCTCTTAAAGTAGTGAAGGTTTACACTATTTTGTTCAATATCGCTCTAAATAATGCATATTATCCAACCCAATGGAACTCTGCAGTAGTCCATCCCATCCCCAAAAAGGGCAAGGACAGGACCAATCTAGCCAATCTTCGCCAATCTTCAGCAAGATATTCGAGAAAATTATAAATAAATTATTGACTAAGTGGTGTTAGGAAAATGATACTATTCCAAACAACCAGTTTGGTTTTCGTTCGCAACATGACACAGTTCATGCTGCGACAAAACTTGTTTCCGACATACAATGGAACAGGGCGAAGCGACAATGCACATGGGGCCTGGTTGGTTGACTTTGAAAGAGCTTTCGACATCGTATGGCTAGACGGGCTGGTATATAAGTTATCAAATCTAGGTATGTCCGAATATTTATTATACATTATCTACGATATGATAATGGGTAAACAATTTGTGGTGAAATGTGAAGATATAATCTCTAACAAGACATTCCACATCAAAAACGGATTACAGCAGGGAGCGGTGAATTCTCCCATTTTATTTAACATTTACACTAATGATCTAGTGGGTTCTCTCAACCATGCCATTGCGTACGCCGGCGACATTGTGGTGTATAGATCTGGAGAAAAGATTGATGTGATCAACAGACTTCTGCAAGATGATTTAAACAAAATCAAACGTACTTGCGACGACTGGAAATTTAAAAAAATTTCTAGAAAACAGAAACTATCCTTTTCAGAACGCCCCTGTCGAGTGCATTTGTAACAATTTCGGCTGCGCCAATTGTAACGATATGGGTTGTGGCGTTGGCGTCTTTGTATGAAAATGTGTGTAATTATGATGTATTATATGAAAAGTGTTGTTGTAATAAGTGATTACGTGATTTTAAGCGCCAAATGTTACAAAAATAATGATATGATATGTTACAAAAATAATGTATAATGATTCTGTTACGAATAAAATTGGTTGATTCAAATATGTTGATATAAATATTTAGATATAAATATAATTTGGATGTTTGAAGATTGGGGTTCTATTGTTGTGAATAAGATTAGAGCGAATCTCCAAATCTTTGGGGTTACACTGCTGTTGGTTATCGTTGATCGCCGAAGAAAAATTAAAATGCTACGCCAGGTGTTAGGGTATATTTTCTAACACCAATTAATATGGTTTTACGATGCTATTAACTGGCTGCGCCAGTTGGTGTATTTTTGATTTTTCAGTCGGGTGGTCGAGCCAGTTCTTAAACTATTTTGACAAGGTGGTCAAACATTAGAAACAGTAATGGTAGTCCGGTAACGGGTGTGGGCTTCAAGTTCAAAATGACCGCATGTCAAGGGCATCAGGTAGATCTGGGGAAAAGACTGATGTCATCAACAGACATCTGCAAAATAATTTCAACAAAATCAAACGTTTTTGCGACGACTGGAAATTAATAATAAATTTCCAAAAAACAGAGACTATTCCTTTCAGAACGCCCCTGTCCATGGCATTAGGGGTAAAAAAGTATATGTGCCGTCGTTGGCACCGGTTCTACTCCTATCTATTAAGTTACCCCATTGGGTTGTCATCAATGTGGGGTACGAGTTCGGGTTTCTGCTTTGTTATTAATGGGGCTGACGATCACTTTGTGGAATGCAACTGCCGTGAATGAAATTTGATTTTACTGGGCATCTTTTCGATGGGCTTCTCCATAGCACTATTAACGCATCTATCGTAATGCAATGAAACGACACATCATCAATAAAAGCGGATCACTTGGCGAAGAAGTAGCAAAAGGATAAACGTCAAGGAATTTCAATGGCTAGCCACGCACTTCCCGATTGTGGTCAGTCCAGATTTAGTCGAATGAGATTAAAACACATTTTTCATCTCCTTTAATACAACACATCGATTGAATATTGTTTTACTGTTCAGAATTTATAGTTCGCACGCTGGTTTCGGGAGCACAATTAAGTAAATAGCTTGTATTGACCGCATGTTTTAATGGTTGCAAAGTAAAAACTATAATATGATAGAATATTGTGTATTTAAATAAGAAAAACAATATTTTCTTTTTTTTGTTCGCGACGAAAGAAAAATTTTACACACCGACACAACATTTTTTTTTTTTAGTGGGGGCCCGACTTGCCTCCACGGAATCCAGATCGCGATTACAGATATGAATTGACACGACAGAATCCCGAAACTTTCATTCATTGACACGATGACCATATAAGGGATGATCATCGATGTGCACACACACAGATGAGGTTGCTTCGCTCTCTCATGCTGCGCATGATCAATCGAACCGTGGGTATGAGGATTTCCTAAGGGGAACATAAGCTGACATGGTTGCAGCTGGTGCCAATATCCCTGCATAGGGATTGAAATGTTGAAATGGTAAATTTCCATTTTGAGAACTCGACTTGCTTGGGATCTCGGCCGGATGCCTTTATGTATTTGTCGGTTGGGTGACCGATCGATGTGGACATGACATGCAAAGGAAGGATCAAACCTTCCCTACATGTGTGCGGCTGGCGCGAGTTAGCTTCTCACAACAATTATATGACCGCGCAAGGGCATATCTCATGGATATGTTCTGACAATGTTGGTTGCTAGTTGGTGCGACCAAATTGCTTTCAGGGAAATAAATGTGTTGCTGATGGAATTTTATTTCAGGTAGAATTAATGCTTCAAAGTATTTCTAATATTATAGGTACGACTATGGAAGGTGAGTGCACGTTTTTTATGTGTTTTAGGGAACTATTTCTTTATCATAGCCGTAAGGTAAGTAGTGGCGTTCAATGGAGCTGCCAAAATACTTCTTTTTATACTTGTGTATGCCCTAGATGGGAGTTTCTGCATAGGTAATGGGAGGATGATTGGTGGCGTTCAAGGGAACCGCCACAGCATCTAGGAGTACAAAACGGAATTGGAAAAAGTTTTTCATTGGAGAAAGTAATAATCTTCCTCTACAAGTAAAAACTGTAGTCAGGTACCTTGGTAGCTGGCTTGATCAGTATCTTTACTTTTATAAGCATACAGCAGCTGCTCTTACAGCAACTAAAAACTCATATTCAATGACACGAAGTCTCTTCCGTAGTAATTTTCTGGACCCCAAGGTGAAAATAATTTCAGACTCGGCATTCATCCGACCAGTATTAGTGTATGGCTGCACGGTATGGTAGAAGGAGAAGTTTCGGGCGCTCGAGAGGCAGAGTTTGCGTTCCTACCTCGTAGTGTACAGAACCCCAGTGTCGAAATACAAGAAATACTACCCCAATAAAGTCCTGTATGACAAATCACGATTAAAGAGAATAGATAACTTCATTGTCAAGATTATTCGTGGTCACACAATAAGGGCAATGTAGAGTGAAAATGATCTCATTTCGGGAGCATTCTATCCCAATGATATGTATCTGGAGAGTACTGTCCTGAATGGGTTAATTCTTTCAGACGCGTTCTCTTTCTTCTTGGATAAAAAAGGACTTATCCAAGACATACATGGAGTCCCTATTATTTACCACGCTTTCCGTGGTGTCAGGGATAAACGAATTCTGCATGATAACGATATCTCTAATATTCCAGATAGCCTACATTTTAGTATGGTGATCGGTGAAAGAGATAAATCAAAAAAAGGTCGATCTCATCCCAACTGGTGGTGGATCAGTGATGAAGAAAGTACTATACGTCCTCAAACATAGTATGTCTCTCAGGCGGACCACTTTCCTTCCCCATATCCACAATTCCTATTTATTTTTTATTGGTATCCCTTGTTTATGTTTGTACGTTTTGTTTCGTTTTTTAATGTTTGCTTGTCAACCCAAAAAAAAACCCTGATATAAGAAGAATAGAACAAATTTAAAAAAAGAAAACATTCAGTTTTAAAAACACTAGTTATTGTACGCCGAAAGGCATAAGAAAAACAAAAGATTGATAATATATCATTTAGAGTGCTTGCGAAGGGCCAGTAAGTTAATGTAAGAATGATATTTGTGAAATGAATTTAACATTTCATCATCATCGGCACTACAACCGGGAACCGGTCTTGGCCTTATTTATCAAGTCCAGAGGCTTGTTAAATTTTCCATGATGATATGTTTTTTCCGGGCAAGTTCATTAAGTCTTGGGCCAGAGGCTCCCCGACGGGGTATCGAACCCCGGTCTTCCGCGTGGCAGGCGGGTATACTAACCAGTATACTATCGAGGAGCCAAATTTAACATTTAGTCTTAAGTAAAATCTGTAATTGAATTGTTAATAAATTTGAAGATAAAACAACAACTAAAAACCACTACTTCGGCAATCTATTCCAATACTATAGGCGATGGAAAATACAACTTAACCCAGCGAAAGAGTCTATTACTAATGTAACACAACACAGACGGACTGTACAATACAAAACAAACGCACACGCAGACAAATACGGGGATTGCCAAACGACGTAACCTGCGTAGGTTACCACATCCAAGATAGTTTGATTTTCTTTGATTACTACTTGTTCATATTTACAGAAAGAGAACTCCTCTGCATTAACACAATAGAACATTGTTTTTTATTATAATTTTATAAATAAATCTTCCACGTTTCATATATCCGAGAATAAAACTAATAAACTCATGGATATCAGTAATTCAGCTAAGAGGCATCCTTCTCCTTATCTCTCAAAACGGCCTTCCCACCACCTTTCTTACATGGATGTAGAAAAATCGAATAAAGGGCTTTCCCTACATAATAATGCTTTGACGATTACAACCAATGGTATAATAAGATCAAGGTGCATCTTTCGCTATGCTTTATGTCTTTTATCCTCACTGGGCTCTGACATCAAAAAATCTCTTTTGTGGGCGTGCAAATGTCGGCAGTTATGGCATCCGAAAATTGAATCCATTGTATTCTTTATTTTGAATTATTTAATGCAAATACTCAATTTATAAAAAAACTTAAATCCCAACCTAGCAGATAATATAATACTACGCTTTCGCCGAACACTAACAGTTGTCTGTTGTCATGCCTATAAAATTAAGCAGTAACTAGAAACATATTTCCATCATATGAACGAAGACCGAGATACTTTTTACACACTTTTCCATGACTCAATTTGATCCGTAGTTCGTAAATCCAAATATAGTGTCATCACATTGTAATTATAATACAAGTGCACCGTTCCCTGTACTGTGGTTTTCAAATTAAACTTTGCCGTGTTCTTTTGTATCTCAGCATTTGGTTAATGTTCCATTCTAATCGGGGGTCGCTTCCTGCTACCACATCCACAACATCACATATCCGCTCTTTAATAATTTCATTCAATTTTCTGTACTCGTATAAAAACTCCTTTAACTTAGTTAAAAATTCTTGTTTTTACTAATCCTTTACCAAAGTTCGCCCCTGGAACACATTTATTCTCAACGAACGGCCGAGTTACCTAATTTTTTTTCTCTGCTACTTTCTATCTTACTATCAATGAATAATTCTTAAAGGGTAAAAAAAACTCTGGGGAAAACTCACCTGTAATTTTCAGCATTCGTACCAAACTACATTTACATCAGCATCATCAGGAGGATCTGCTTTAAATTCCCTTTTGAAATTGCGGAAGGCAATTCGCAAACCAGGTCATCATATATCCCTTGCACCTTATTCGAGATTCTGCCATTCATCTGGTACTGTTGCTGCTGCCGTTGTAACACATGAATAATGGATGTTTGTTAACCGTAGAAAACCAAAGGATATATTTTATCCTTGTCATCCTCGTCGATGCGTAAATCGTTATCCTGTTGAGATAACACCGGCAATTAAAATGAATCTAAGTTACTTCCTCTGCGGTTGCCTTTTTTTGAAATGCAGGAAACGTGTTAAAGAAACTAGATTACTTACATCTACAAAGTAAAAACTCGGATTCTTATAAAATTTACTTACAGTTTTTCAGTAATCATGTTAATTGAGATTATAAAATAATCTAAATTAACATGAATCTAAATTTTGAATTATATTTTGATTAGTAAGCATTATGAATTCCATCTAAATCATTAGGAACATATTTCTTTTATCCGCAGAACTAAGTATTACAGTCATTGTTAATGACTGAAAGATTGATTGAATTGTTTGTAGGGCAACATTCTTTGATATTTTACATTTAATCATGTCGGGTAGCCTTTAGTTGCTGCCACATTTTCAACCTACATTATCGACCAAAGAAGAACTTTGCAGCAATCCAATAAATAAGTTCAGAAAATTAATGTGCGGTAAATAACGGAATTTATTCTCTAATAAAGAAGATGAACTTATGGTTTTCAATATTAGAAAAGTAATATTTCGATTAATTGAATTTACATTTCTATCCCCAAGACCAGTCATTCGAATGGCTGCATGCAGATGCATTTCATGTATATCACACACCCACCTGGCACATGGCATTCTCAATGGACTGATAGCTCATACCTCTCACATTTATCTGTGCTACCTCCATAAAATTCCTCAGATATTTTAGTTCGATGATTCATTTTAAACCTATTATCAAAATTGTGAGAAATTCAATTAAAAATTTGATTCCAAACCTATTAGTGTTCCTAAAATTGCACCCTAAAAATACAAAAGAGAAAACGTCAGCACTAACAGATTCCAATCGAAACGATGTGCTTAGTAGAACAACCAACAGGAAGAGAGCGCTAGACGGATGGCGTTGTTTTTGTAGAACATTTTGACGAATTTATAAAAATTCCGTCCCGCAAGCAAAAAATAACACAAAAATGGAATCCTATTAGGAAAACACTTGTTTTGTGACGCATATACAGACGTGGAGAGCAGCGTTTTCCCCCAATTACTGTTTATCCATGTCAGAGGGGATCTGTCCAATTCTCGGAAACCTGTTGTTGGTTGGCCTAATACCATCTGATTTTCACGTAGAGCTATCCCGGGGGATTAGCAGAAAGAGAAAAGTTAATAGGGAGCCACAAATTGGATTAAAGGTACACGTGTAAATCATGGATTTTTTGGTAATGAATCCCATCCATTTTTTCTTCTTATTTTCGTTTTCATAGTGCTGACAACTTAAGCGGTTGCTCGTGGAGGGTACACATGACACATTGGCCAATGGATTTGGTCCGATTATCATCATCATCATCATCGGCACTATAACCGGGATCCGGTCTTGGCCTTATTTAGCAAGTCTCTCTACCGGTATCCAGTACTTATCCGAGACTTGTGAAATTGTCCATAATAATTAGTTTTTCCGGGCAAGGTAATTTGTTTTCCCGAGCAAGGTAATAAATTGGTATTACCAACTATGTGGTGAGCAGTGTTACTGCCTATAATTTTATCGCGCACTTTTTCTAAAAATTGCATGCACAAACATTTCAAATAAGATGCCACATGGGTTACGAAGACAAACAAAACAAAAAATATTTTCTTTAGCGTATTTAACATAAAACAGTTATACGAGGGTGGGCTGAAAAGTTTCCGACCCAACAAAGATACAAGAAATTTTTTCTTAAAATTTATTTTTATTTTTCTACACAGTTTCCTTGTAACTCTACACACTTCCCCCAACGATGCTCCCATCTCTCTAACCCGTCCAAATAGTACTCGACGTTTTTCTTGTTTTTCTCTGCAAAATAACTGTTCATGAAGGTGATTGCCTCCACATTTGACGAAAATCTCTGTCCACCGGGCCCAATTTTTAGATTAGAGGACAAAAAAATTCGCTTGGGGCTAGATCTCGTGAGTAAGGCTGTGGGTATTTGGACTAGGCGTCGACATGGACGCAGGTTCAGTGCAATACCTCAACTCTATTGGAAGCACTAAATTGACTCTCCAGGAAAACAGAAAAATTTGATCCACTGATGTATTTAAAAACAAAGACACACACAGTTGTTTAATCATATATGCTTATTTAACTTTATTAATCATCGTTCTGAGGCGGCACACGGGGACATCGACTCAGTCGTTTCCTTGTATACATTAACTCTAAGCTTTTAATCGTTAATTTACTGGCGACGATGTATCACGACTCGACCAAACCACTTTTATTGGCAAAACAATTCGTATCAAACGTTGAAAAGATGTAACTTAAGGTTCCCGACCATCCTCCTCGCGTGTAATAATCTGACTCGGCGATGCAATCCATATCCGTCAGATTCAACGGTGGTGGATTACATCGGTATGGGAGGATTCTATATGTGTCGGTATAGGACAAGTACGTTACCCTTCAGCCTGCATATCGGCAACGACGAAAATGCACCTGAATAAACATGGGCTGGTGTAATGAATTGCAGGCATTACAGAGATACGCGATAGCGAAGGTCGCCGAAGGGAGAAATAGGTTTCTGTGTCTTAAATAAACAGAAACGCTATTTCGAGGGCCATAAATCATTAATGACCTGTGCCTGAGAACGAAATAGGTTTTTGCTTTAAGATACACAAAAACGCTATTTCAAGGGTCACGATGATATGCACATCGTGTCTTGTTTACAAGACGGTGCCGGTACATGAGTATAATGGCGAGGAATTAGCCTTGCAGATGTGCAAGCCTACATCTCGCCCAGGGTGGCCATGGGCCAGCGGTGGTTTTACCCTATTAACAGTGATGCTACTGTGTGTTTGTTTGTTTAACAGGCCGGATCATCGTTAGGCATGATCTAGGGTATGATTGTCTAACGTCAATCATACTAGTGCCCAAATCCGATGATCGGTAGATAACCGATAAAGGAAATTGGTCGCAACTGTAGCGAACCTTGAGATTGGGACAATATTCACTCATGAACAAGAAGCAAGAATACCGGCTGCAGCTGTGTCAACAATTACGCTAGCCAGCGAGTATTTATCTTTTATAATTGCTGACAAGCCGAGCCGATTATCTGGCACGGTTCATATAATATGAATGAAATAACTTGTTTGATGCGCATGCATACTGCGGTTTTACTTTCAGGTGAAAGTTATCTGAAAGAAAGCTTATACTGCTCGAATGCAGGTAAGTATAGTGGTTTATGGAGTGAGGGAAAAGTATGTTGTTTTAAAGAAATGGATGTTTCCTTAGAAAGGCTTTAAAGAACCGCCACAAGGCGAATGGTCAATCAGTCCAAACCGTGTGAAACTGGATTTTCTTTTTCTGCAAATGTGGCCGTTTTTCCGCAATTTCTGCCTTCAGTTGGTCAAGTAATGATGCGTAATATGCTCCTGTAATAGTTTTTCATTTTTGAAGCTAATCGATTATGATACCTAAACGACTATCCCAAAACAGTGGCAATAACTTTCCCAGCCGAAAAAACAGTTTTTGCTTTTTTTTGAGACGATTTTTGTATTTTTGTTTCGGGCATATAATGGTATAATGGTATCCAAATTTCATGAACAGTAAAACTCGGATTTATTGCTCCTAAACTGCGCCAACTAGTAATTCACAAAATGCTGAGGATATAAGACAGCAAATACTTTCCCAATTGTCGCAAAACCTACTCGATAATTTTCACTCGTCCCAGTTGCCCACCATTTCTTTGTCGTCCTTTGATGGTTCGTATGAGTCCTGGCTAGGATTCTATGATTTATTCAATGCCTTGGTGCACCAAGATTTGAAGACTGCACCAATCAAAAAATTGTTTTACTTGAAAGGCTATCTGAAGGGTGCAGCAGCTGAGGGCATTTCGTGCATCGAATCATCCGATGCAAATCCCAAGTCGCTTGGGAACTCTTGAAAAAGAGATACGACAATCGCAAAAACATCCGTGATTTGCACATTAAGGCTATTATCGATATGCCTTCAATATCAAAAGATTTCTCCTTTCGGTCGTTTGTAGACACTTTACAGAAGCATCTGCGCGCGCTCCAAGCCTTAAAGAAACCCATAGAATCTTGGGATTCCATATTAATTGTAGTGCTGCGTGGAAAGCTAAATTCCTCATCTCGTGAGCGGTGGGTAGATTGTACTAGTAACATAGCGCAGCCCACCACCAAAAACTTTAATGATTTCCTGAAAAGGCGTGCTCAAGTAGAAAGTACCCGAGCGCAATCCATTTCCAATACACATTCGCAAAAGCCCTTTACACGTCGCGACCATCGGCCACAACAGGCATTCATGGCTTCCACTCAAACTTGTGTTTTTTGCGGGGACACTAGCCACCAGGTGTATTCCTGTGACAAGTTCGCGTCCTTATCTCCTCAAGCTCGATTTGAGGCAAGCAAAATTGGCCGTTGGTGCATTCAATGCTTAAGAAAAGGACATCAAGTTTCGAGTTGTAAGGCGCAACCATGTAGTAAACGTAAACAACGTCATCATACCCGATTGCATTTCGAAAGGGTAAATAGTCTAAATTCGGTTACGTCGCACTTCACGACCAACTTTACGAGCATGCAAGCTCAAACCACATCCCACGCGGTGTTAGCCACTGCTTTGGTTGATATTGTCAACAGTCAAGGCAGGAGCAAGCTGTGCCGCATATTCTTAGATGCAGGTTCACAAGTCCATTTTATGACGCAGGAAACAGCTGAGCTTTTCAATCTCGTCCAAAGACCTGCCAACATTTGTGTTGCAGGAATTGATAATACCTCGACAATGGTCAGGCATTCAGCTCAGGCAACCCTGTGGTCTCGGTTCACCAAGTATTTAATCGTACCTCAGATTGGTCATCCAATGCCTTCTACTACTATTGACACAAGTAGTCTCGAATTACCAATAAATATCCTATTAGCTGATCCTGAATTCTTTAAATCGTTGAAGATTGACGCGTTAATTGGCGTCAAATTATTTTATAAATTGCTCTGTAGTTGGAAATGTTTTTTCGAACACGTTTTTTTGTCTAACGGGATCATCGCGGCACCCAACGCGCGGACAGCTTTCTGATACCTAAATCTTGATTTAGTATGTTACAAACACGTTCTTTGGACATTTTCGTAGCCTCTGATATATCTCTCACTTTAATTCGGTGGTCGTCTAGCACGATTTGGTGAACTTTAGCGATATTATCGTCAGTTGTTTCAGTTTTTGGACGTCCCAAACGTTCATCGTCTCCCAAGCTCTCACGGCCACGTTTAAATTCAGCAGCCCAAAATTTCACGGTGGTAAATGGTGGTACAGAGTGTCCATACACAGAGTCTAACTCATCTTTGATTTGCGTAGGCATATTGCCTTTCAGAAACAGAAATTTAATGACACCTCGATACTCAATTTTATCCATTTTCACAAAAACTCTCACATCGACTCACTCAAACGACTGTCAAATAAAAACTGCGCGTCCAAAATGTCTGATATTTTGGTGAGTAACTGTCAAAAGATGCACAACTGCATTCACTAGCTTTTATTAACGAGTGCTGCTATCTTCATGCATTTAACAAAGTTAAACCAGAGACATAAGATAGGGCATAAAAACTACGATATTATACGAAGATATCGACCTAATTGCTCTCGAGGGAGGGGTGTCGTAATCTTTATTAGATAAAGAATAAACCTGTATATAGTGGAGAAGTGCACAGGTTCTGGGTGCTGGAACCCTGTATCGTACACATAACCCTTCAGCAAGGAAGGGGTTTGTATGCGATTGCGGTCTATGCACCCAAAGAGCACCAACATGATAGCAGAGCTCGAGACACTCTTTCGATGCTTATAATTGCACTTGGACAAAAACTATTTTATCATAGGTGGAGATATAAACACCAAGCATAAAAATTGGTGAAATTATATATCTAATGCCAAAGGAAATCAGTTGGGTGGCTGGTTAGATCAGTATCATATCGAATATAAAAGTGACCTGCTAGCTACGGAATATCCATCGTTCCCTACAGGTAGATCGTTTTTAGATATCTTGCTAATTGACTCACGACTGAGACGACTTAACACCAACAGACGAAGCAGAAACTGTGTACGGACAATTGAATACGACAGTGATCACTGTGCATTCACGGCGGTAATAGAGCTTGTGGGGGTTCTTTAAAGCTTATCCGAAGAACCCCCCATTATTACAACCCAACTCCCATTGTTTCCCGCCAATGCAATTGCATTGGCACCTGAAAACATTTCCTACCACCAGCATACAACGCATTATCTAAAGTTTCACGCATTAAGGTTATCTAATGCATAACCTTAAAGCTCCTGTAAAAAGAATTTCTCCCACAAGGGCATTTTCCATGCATCAATGCATCGGCAAAATTTGCCTAAAAGAATTCTTTATCGAGCAAGCGTCATATTCCTTAAAGGTCAAACATTATTCCTGAAAAGAAACAATTCGGTTCACATATAATGTAACCACATAATCAGGGAATATTAACTTTGAGTTGGCTATTCCCAGCTCCACGTGTGTACAACAATGTTCTTACATACACATTGGCTGGCGATTCCCTTGTCCAACGACCAAAGCAGCGTCGAGCAGCTTGTTTGTCCAGCTGGAATATACCCGACCACGAACCCTTGTCTAACGAAAAAACAACCACCAATATCGCGCTTTGCCACAAAAGAATTACTCTGCTTATACAAATGCAGACAATGGATCCGCTTCTTCCTCCGACCCAAGATACGATATACAATTTTCATTGTATAAAGTATCCTAATCCATTAGCACCTTTTCTATGCTCGATGCATGAGCAAAACCAAGATCTATACTATCACACATGCAACAAAGATCACCTTTCAATTGGTCACTGGCAGTAAGGAAAGATGGCATTCCCTTGGTGGCCACACCCGAAAGAGAAAATTTTCTCTTTCACCTACAAAATCTCACCCTTAACCGAGGATTGAATACAGGTCGGAGTTCTTTCCTCGGGAAGTCGTATCTCAACTACCGATCGGGTCGGTGCGTCTTCCGCTCCCCGTGGTGTCGTGTGTGTTCAATAGTTCGGTGAATCAGTAATTATTAGTAAGCTTCAAAACGCCCACCAACGTAAAACTGTAATTTATACAAATCGGATCAAAAAATTCAATTCAACATATGTAAACATACCGTTAAGACGAATTTACTATTGAAGTGCACTTTTAATAACAAAACATTTACAAATAAAAAGAAACCATTTAATGAATACAACAATAAACTCCATTAATTACAAGCGACTAATACCTGTGTTTTAATTATATATGGTGAACGGTTCGTCTTTCAGTTTGGTACAAGTTGGTGGAAAGTATTTCGAACAGTTTTTCTTCTCTCGGTTTTGTTTCAGCGGAACTTATAGTGATGATGGCGGAAGAAGGGAACCCGGTGCAGTACGCCTGCACACAATACTTCTTCCCCACAAGCTTCCGAGCGATCTCGCAGATCTGGAGGAATTCGCGATCCCGCTACCCTACAACTATGGGGCAATGCGATGGCCACGGTTCACTAGATCATTAACAAGAGAAGTTCGTTCGAATGACTTTAATCTGTCAATAAACAGAAACCTGACACTTGAAGAAATCGATAAATACATTCAACAGATGGTCGAAACCGTAAAACGAACAATGGACAAACCAATTCCCAAAACAACAGTTACAGATCACATAAACATGTACAGAAACACAACAATAAACGCACTCCACAAGAAAAAGAGCAGGTTGCTATCGAAACGTAAACAATTACACAGACAGTTTACAGACAGGCAAGACCGGGAGATAATATCACTGAAATCCCGATTAAAAAACCGCCAACAATTACTTAAAGCTAACTATAGATTAGCAACAAATTTGTATTGGACCAACAGAATTCGAGCTATAAAAACTAATAACCCGAATATGTTCCCACAAATAAATAAAATATTCAGGAGAAATAATCAAAACGAGATTCAGTGTCTCCAAATTCCACGTACTGATGTAAACAAGCAGCTGCTAATCAACATTGGCATAGATGCAGAGAACGCTATCCTCAATAGTGAACTCTTCGTGATCGAAGATCCTTTGGAAAAAGTGAACGCTGTGGGAGCTGTCTTTCAGGAAATGTACAAGGTGAAGGAAAGCATTCGCCGAAATCACGACCTGGAGGACAGAGTTCTACTGAATCACCTGCAGCTCCGGAATGAAATTTCACATTGGCAATCGGAGAATCCGGGTTTTACCGAATTCAGTGAAGATAATCTGGCAATTGACATTAATGCCAATGGTGAGACTAATAGCCTTTTAATCACAAGGGAAGGACTCCAGAGTATCTTCGACTCATTAAGAAGCAAAAAGTCAGTGGGAATAGATGGAGTACCTAACATCGTACTCAAGAACCTGCCCCCAATGGCAATAGATATATACACGGTCCTGTTTAACAACGCGTTGAATAATGCATATTATCCCGCGCGTTGGAAAACGACTATCATTAAGCCCATCCCTAAAAAGGGCAAAGACTGTACAAACCCAATGAACATGCGTTCGATAAGTTTACTCCCAAGCATCAGTAAAGTATTTGAAAAGACTATTAACAAAGCTCTGCTAAAATGGGTAGACGACCACAACATTATTCCGAATAACCAGTTTGGCTTTAAGACAGGTCATGAGACCACATATGCCGCAGCTAAATTGGTCTCCGACATACAATGGAATAAATGTAGGAAGCAATGCATAGGTGCCTGTCTGATCGACTTGGAAAAAGCATTTGATACCGTCTGAATCGAATGGTTATATTACAAACTGGTCAGGCATGGCATACATAATCCTTTACTATATGTTAAAGGACAAGAGGTTTGTGGTCAAAAGTGGTAATGTGACCTATAATAAAACGTATAATATCAGGAATGGCTTGCAAGAGGGAGCGCTACTTTCTCCGATTCTTTTTAACATTTACATTAGCGATTTATTAGATGCACTTCCGCATGCTATTGCGTACGCAGACGATCTCATAATTTACAGAACAGGCCCGAAAGTTGAAATCATAAATAGCTAACTACACCAAAGTGCAGCGCTATTGCGACGACTGCAAACTTAAGATAAACTTCCAGAAATGTAAAGCCATCCTGTTTAGAACCCCATTATATAAAGCCACGAACGACACAAGGACAAACTGGCGAAAGTTAGTTATCGTGGGACCGCATGGAGGCAAACTGGAAACCAAGAGTGTAGTTAAATACCTTGGCACCTGCCTAGACCAATATCTATATTTCCACAGACATGTAGAGGCTGCTTTGGCCAAAGCTAGGAAAACTTTTGCTATGACAAGGCTATTTCAGAGTAGCCAACCTAATAGTAGGGTAAAAGTCACATGACGCTAATCAGGCCGATGCTCACATATGGTTGTCCAGTATGTTTTAAGATAGATCCAAATTTGATGGAAAAGATTCGGGTATTCGAAAGTAAGTGTCTCAGAAGTTGTCTCAGATTATATCGGAGCCCGGAATCGGACTATAAAAAGTATTATTCCAATGAGACTTTATATAATGAAGCATACATAAATAGGGTGGATAATTTTATGATTATATTAATCAGAGGACATATCTCGAGAGCGATAAGCTCGTCCAATTACCTAATTTTCGGGGCTTATTACCCAAACACCCTGTAATATGAGAGCGTGCATCGCAACGACTTTGTTCCATCAAAGGCGTTCCTTGATTTGGACATGAAAGGACTTATACAGGATAGATCCGAAATTCCGCTGATCTATCATGTAAGTAGCGCACCGAAACAAAGTTCTGTCGCCGAAAGGCAAATTATACAATAATCATGTAATGTTTAGTTTAGAGCGTCTGCTTAGGACCAGTAAGGTATAATATAAGGTAAGTAAACTAGAATTTAAGTATTTCTTGTCTAGCATATAACTTATAAACTAAGAATATAAAACAAAAATAAAAAATGCTGCAAAAATGAAAATGAAAGAACCCTGAGACACCCCGGAATTAACAATATACAGATCCGAAGACTCGCCGTCCACAACAACCTGGATCGATCGATTCCCGAGGAAGCTCTTCGTCCAGTCGAAAAGCTGTAGGAAAACTTCGTATAAACGAAATTTGCTCAGCAATGCTTCGTGTCAGACGCGCTGAAAAGCCTTGGAGATACCCAATGTAATCGCTTTTGACGCGCCATGCCCTTCACTCGCAGACATCCATATATCGGTTAGAAGAGTCAAAAGATGTCCCGTAGACCGCCTGCCACAGAATCCGTATTAACGATCATTCAGAAGTCCGTTGCACTCAAAATACTTAATAAACTTGGCATTGATGACCTTTTCCTCCACCTTAGATAGCATAGACAATAATGCTACCGACAGCATAGACAGTAATGCTAGTCGGTTGTCTTAGAATGTACCGGAGTTGTGTACATTGAAATCGCCAAGGACGAGAATTTCAGAAGTGGGATGGCTGATCTGTATCCAGTCAACGGTACGTGAAAGATGTTCGAAAAGTGTCTTCGGTCGATCGTCATTCGGAGAGCTGTAAAGACAACAAAGATATTTAAAAATATTCCTCAGCACGACTCTCAACAACATGATGTTCATGTTATTGGGTTCATACGCCTCCATCCTTTGGCAAGCCAGATCGAACTGCGTGTTGACGCACATTACACCTTTAAACCGGTATCTCGAATGTAAGTCGTATCCTGAGCAACGAAGATATGTCAAATCAGATGACGAATCGATCTGGGTCTCAGTTAGGGCAAGGATATCGGGTTTCACTGTTTGCAAATATTGGTGGACAGCGTTTACATTCGTATTGCTGCAACCGATGCCCCTAATGTTAAAAAATGGCGCTATCAGTCGAACGCGACAGAATTTCGAGAACGAATCCAGATTACGCGGTGACGAATTAAAGTTCGGTTATTTATCATATGACACATTCGTCCTCTGTTATGGTTATTAAAAGAAGAAGATGCTGTGGCGGTTCCGCCAAACCCCACGGCCCACTTACCTGAAAAACCCCATAACTACATCCTAATCGGCATAAGTTTTCGTTAATGCAATCGCATTAGCACCTTAAATGCTGTACGCATCTAGGATTATCTAAGGTATAATCTAAAAAATCCCTGTAAAAGAAAACTTACCTTCATGCATCTCTTCGCATATAATTTCCTGTAAGATTTCTTTTCTACCTTTTCAGGTATCCCAAAACCTATTCGGTACCTACGGTTCCCAGGCAAATTTCAATTTCCCACACCTGCACCGCAATCTCCACCGCATACCAGAAACATTTTCTTTTACAAGGACATTTAATGCATTCGATAAAATTCCTAGAAATAATTCTTTAAAGTGCATATGGCATCATGAATCCCAAGCCAGTGGGCACCCTTTGTCTGTGTTAAATTCCTATGTCGGACAGCTTGTTTTTACAGATGCCATAAACCATATTCCTGCTCCTCGATAGTATAGTGGTTAGTATACCCGCCTGTCACCCGGGAGACCGGGGTTCGATTCCCCGTCGGGGAGCCCCTGGCGCAAGACTAATGACCTTGCCCAGACAAAATAAATCATTATGGAAAATTTAACAAGCCTCAGGACTTGCTAAATAAGGCCAAGACCGGTTCCCGGTTGTAGTGCCGATGATGATGGTAAACCATATTCCTACGCATGTAAACATGCATAAGATCCAACTCATCGTTTGTTTTTCCACTAACAAACAATCTTCAATTTCTTTCCCTGCCGCAGCTAATTACCCGGCATATACAAAGGCATGCAAGGGATTCGTTCGGCCACCAATCCCATTAGCACCTTTTTTTCCAACGTCGATAATAGCGACGACGCATCGCGTAAATAATGAACCGCATTACCAACGGCGCATTTGGTCATATCTCTCTTTTGTCTTTGCCGTCTGTCTGCTTCGTTTACCCATTGCCCTCGAGCACTTGTAAACAACTCAGATCTGAACGATCGCACACATACCACCATGATCTTCATTACAAGATCTGGTTTCCTATTCCACCAAGAGAGACTTTACGTTTCTCTGGTGGTAGGTAAAAACGATATCCTTAGTGGAGAGGATATCTACCACGACACCACAAACTCACCCCATAACCGAATCATCTCTGCACGAGATGATTATCGCTGAGTCCTTTACCATCCGCTGACCGCCACGATCATGCCACTCCCGCTGCCTGTAGCGCTGCAGACACGCGAATATAATATAACCGTAGTCGGGAGTGTTCGAGTTTGCTGCAGTCTTCGAAGATTGTGTTTTTATTGTCTTCACATTGTAACTTTCACGCAGTGCTACCGTAAAATGTTAGTATCCAATAAGAAAATGAAACGAAAACAATAATCCGCGATTTCAAGCAAGTTATTCCAATAATAGCGTTTTTTTTTAAATAGAAATAAAACTAAACAAAGGAAATCCTGTGTTTAATTTTTCTGCGTTATCTTGGCGAACACTTTTATTTCTCCTGTTTGTGCTTTTCTTTAGTGCACGTTGGAACTTTCTCTTTAAGATGCTCGTGGGACGAAGTAGAACCCCACAATGCTCTTCCAACACTTGATGGTAATTTTTGGCGTCAATTCTTCCAGAAATAAAAACCATTTCTGTTTTCAGATTTCCAATGAAAGCTGCCCACACCATAACTCCTCCTCCTCCTAAAGCCCCGCGTGACATGATTTTCCTTTCTTCCCTGAGATCATGCCAATAGTACTTGAAGCCATCGGGGCCGCCGAGATTAATTTTTTTCTCATCACTAACGATCACATGCGACCACATTTCACTGTGTTGGGTGTGTATCAGCGAATTCAATGCATGCTTCTTTATGTCGCTGTTTGAGCGGCGATTTGCACAAGCACTTTCGACAGTTCAAGTTGCTTGAGTCTATTGTCCATTTTCCAATCAGGCTAGAATCCCAGTCCAAATTAAAACGTCCAATCCATTTGGGACGAAGAAGTTCCGGTTTTGAACATTTCACGTAGAATAGCTCGTTTTACCGTCGGCGAAAAAGTTGTTAATCTCCCAGATCGCTTATTTCTTCCGTAATTTTCAATACCGGCTTGTAGAAAATTCCTTACTACAACTTGAGGGCGATTTATTTCGTTGCCAATTTGTCTTTGCGTCATTCCACTATTTTGTAAATCTTTGTTTTACAATATACGTTAATTGTTTTCCACTGTGTCCATTAACTATTTTTTACTGAGTAAAACAAAAATCAGTTTATTATCACTCCAGAATGTCTGCACTGTTTTTTTTAAACGTTTCTTATACCGAGCTATACGTCACAACTAAGCTTGCGATCGAAAAAAGGCCTGAGTTTATACTTTTTCACAGGCGAAATTCGGGTTTTTCAGACATTTTATTACCATTCCTGGTAAAAAAAAGCAATTAAGCCACTAAAGGGTTTTCCCTGAGTTGGTGTCGGTTGAAAATATTTTGTCACAAAACTAGTCATAAAAGTTTATTACTCATTCCAATAAAACTGAAAATTTACGTTTGAATCTATAATTTTTCCAAGCACTGTATATCTATATATAACAAACGCAAACAATGTAATATATACTTTTACTAATGTGACACCAAACACCGAACAACTACAAAATATCGGATTACGCAAGAGAAAATACGTTGCATTGGTTAACCGAGATTTCAAGAATATTTTACAAACTCTAATATTTGATTTCAAATCGGGATTCAAAAACTTTCAACGGCTATCATTGAAAAGGAATGAACGAAACAAGTAATATAATATTACTTTAGTCCAGTCTTGCATACAGCAAAAATACTCACTGGCTGCATGAAATATATTGTGCCACTGTTAGGATGTCTATACAACCCTTGTACCCATTCCGTCTATATCGACAAATATCCTTGGCATTTAACTCTATCTGTAAGTATGCCGTAGGTTTCCGTAAAAGCAATCCTGTAACTGAAACTGTCAACTTGCACCCTAATGAACTTTATTCAAGTTTCAATAACAAATAATAGCGGTACAAAAATAGTTGCCAAAGTTCATTTTTAAGCCATCATGAGAACGTTTCATGCTTGTGAATTGCGATAGTGGTGGGCGTGAATCACCAACAGAACATTTCCAGTTGTATCCTTTGCAGGCAAAAAGTTAGATTTCAAAACCGGTTCAATGACATGCTTATAGATACGATTGTGTCCTGTATACCAGCGTGCTTGACTAGTCCCTATGAAATACGAACACGTTTGTGAGTTTCGACCCACCAAGGATATGTCATGCATCATGGGTACCAACAAAAATGTGGTATCCTGCAAAATGGATAGTGTCAAATTCAACGGACTGAGTATTAAGAGACGGTTCCAAAGTTTTAATGGTTTTCGGTCAGACTAAAATATACTGCTTTAATATCGCATAACGCTTGAGTGGCGTTGGTTTCTCTCGCCCCATTCACTTCGCCTTCATTTTATATTTTTACCGAGATATTCTAACTATTTTGTCCTCGATATTTTCCCATGTTGTGCGACACAAAAACATTTAATTTTGTTATGGCTGCTTTAAGGTCTTTCACTAATTCGGCTTTGACCCATAGATATTTTTACATACTCGTATAGAGTCTAATTTATTTTTTAATGTAATTCTAATATGAAAGGAATGGTGTACCTAAACATAATAATAAACGAATTCATTGTGACATTACAAATATTGATATTGAATCAACTATTTGGTCACCTCAAGAAATGGAAAGATTATAATAATTCAGAAGTGATTGAAACCCATCTGTTAAATGACGTCGGTCTAAACCCCCGATTGTATATTTGGGATTCGAAATAGTCTACTAAATATCTTGGAGATTCTGTTTCTGAACTTTGATCGTATGCCATGTATAGTTATACGAGTAAATTAAATAACATCCTTGTTCAAGCTATTTGTCGTGAAATATATTCTTCAGATCAGATATGCTTTTGAAAACTTCGAGTTCAATTAATCTAAACAGCACATACAATAGCAGATCAAGAATAACTATTAAGCAAGCGGACTCACTTTTTCCTGTACCTATAATGCATGTGATAATTTATGTTTGAAAAATTAAACTTTGACTTCGTATTTGCATAACGTTGCACTAAAGTTTCTGTGTTACTATATCTTACTATATCAATTCATTAATTTTGGTTAAGCTTAATACAACACCTAGGGCGCGACCTTGAGGACATGGGATCAGAGGGGAACGATGGCGGTGCCGAGTCAGTGAGGTTATAGCGTTTGAAATAATAGTGAAGAAGATCGTGTGATTCGAACTGACGCTATGACAGCTCGAATCACGAAAAAAACATTTTACCTAAGCGTTACACATCAGGCTACTGACCGTGTTTAGAACTTGATTTCCAAACTCGACTATATTCCACTGCTGTGAATTATTTTTGTTTATCGCTTGGTATACGGTTCTGATGTATTTTTCTTATTCGATTTTTCGTTCGTGGTCTCCACTATTTTTGCTTGTGAATTGTGTGTATCTGTTAGAATCGCTACAAGGTCCTGAACTCCCGGGTTCCCAGAGGCCAATAAATTTTAATGAGGTTTTTTATGAAAGTCAAGTGTACACATTAAATTATTCCACTTACGCAACGTACGAAATAGGAGTTCATTGAGACATTAGTGAGTTCATTATTAGTCGACGTGGAAAAGAGCAGGGGTTTTGAAGTTACAAGCCTTAACGATAAGAGAACAGGCACTATTATCATTTCCTAGTTGGTGTACGAATAATATGTAAGCACAAATCCATCTCTTGATCAATATCCACATGCCAACCAGCAGATATATATTTTCAATGCAGGGAAGCGACCCCCCTAGGATTTGTTTTGTCGTAAAAAATTTCAAAAAATTGGAATGGAATAAATCCCACAATTATTGCATTCCTTTGTTTATACTCGGTTCAGTTTGATGTTACAAAAAAGCTCTGAAACCATGAGAAAACTAGAGATCCCCAAAAATGGCGATAGCCCCCGTCTTCAAATCCCCACCAATCAGAGGCCGCTGCAACGATCAATCTTGACGGGGCAACTGTTTGTGAGAAAGCTCCCGAGAAGTGTAACTTACGTTTTTTGTGTGCGTAGAATAGAACAATCCACCGCTTAGCAGAAAACTTGAGGTGGTGCGGGGGCTTAAACTACAATGAAACACTCAGGCTATGCTGACGGAAGCATATGCTTCCAGTAGGGCCACCCATGCTAGACAGGCTAGCGAGGAGTAACACACAATGATTTACCACCCTTAATCCAGGGTGTTATGCGTCACCGTTTCTTTTTTTACACTACCGCGCCCACAAAAGAGGATTTTGAAGTATCCTTAAATCTCAGAGCACAGTCCAAGTGGATGGAGAGCAAGCGGATAAGGAAAGAAGGTGTCGATGTATATTGGTCTGGGTATCACAACGACGAGGAAACACATGATCAGGTAGAACATTCCACTATCGTGTGGTTCGGCTAAAGAATGACTCTCTATGTTAATTTGTGCGCCTGAAGCCCACTTTCAACGTGAACTGATGTGTATTCACAGATTGACGGTATCGTAGGAAAACGTCTGAAGGACCGAAAAACATTCGGCAAGTTCAGTTGAGCAATGACCGTAATAACACCTATAGAAAAGAGATAGGCATGATACGTTGCGCCTGTGTTGATGGTTTGCAGCCAGGGATATACCGGCTGTATTATAACGACGCCTCTCTAACACCGGTTCAAATCAAAGCAATAAGCAGACCTTACCATATCAAAGCGGGGCTCTGATATGGGGGACTATTTGAAACCCCAAGACTCGTTGGAACAAAAATGATTAATTCTAAATGGTTTATGAAGAATGTGAACCGAAATGATTTTTGAAGAAATGGTGATGTTGCTTGATGGCGGGGCAAGATGATGATCTTGCCATGGGTTATGTTGCAGGTTGGGAATGGGTAGTTGGGTTGAGAAAGTGAGGTGGTTCTTCGGTAAGCTTTTAAAGCACCCCCACAGGGGTAATGTATAGATCAGTGTTGAGGTAATGGTGATAGTCGGGCCTCCTAGAGTGGTTGGTGCATCTTCTGACGAGTTTTATTTCGAACACTCGAAGTTTTTCCATTTGGGCCGATGATATATAGGACCATATGGGAAAGACGTACGATATTCCAGATCGGATAAGATGCTTATAGCAGAGAAAACTCAATAATTTACAAATTTGTATTCCCTTTTATACCATTTCGACGAACGTCCTTGTGCTCAGTTGTCTGATAGGTAATTCTTTCATGCGCAAGTTGTGCAGATAGCTGCTGCTGTGTGTGTTATTATTGCGCCGCAAGCATCTTCCTGGGAATCGACTCAACACTGATGCGCAATTTCTTAATGCGCAGTTGTGCAGATAGCAGCTGCCTTGTGTGCTCCTATTGCGCCGGTAGCATTTTTCTGGGATCCGACACAATGTTGGTTTGATGTATTGTATGATGCGTCGCCAACAGGTTTATCGTATGTTTCCTATCTAAGAATTTTTTACTCAAATTTATATATTATTTTAAAATACTGTATATTTCAGTTGAGAGATATTTCGGTAAGTTATATAGTCCTATCAGCCTTGAATTATAAATTGTGTGGTAGCTTCTCCTTTGAAATAAATATGTAATAAAAAAATGTAATCTAAAAAATCGGATAAAAAAATGTAATCCAAAAAAGAACGACCGCGGGGACAAAAATAAAAATCCCAGTCAGGCAAAATTTCCTTATTATAAAGAGAGAAAGAAAAAGAAAAAACAGGTCATGTATCTTCTATCCAAGTATTTGAGGCTGATTGGAAAATCAATTCAAGTAGAAAGTCAACAACCTATTTCGAAAACTATCCAATCACTTAAGCGCCACTAATCTAGTATCCTGCTCATTGTAGTCCAATTTTATATTGTTACCAATGTTATCGATTTTACCAGGAATGCATTGTTATTTTATCCGTATTATATATGCTCAAATATCCTGCGGAACGAGCAGTAATTAGGAATGCAGACTATTACGGTGTAATCTCACTTTAAACATTTAAACTCTGATGTATTGAATATAAATGACTAGCTATATCTCTCAACAAGCTTCGGATGTAACCCCTGAGAGATTTATATGTGCCCGGCTTCCAACAAGAAATCAATGGGAGGCATTAAATTCAGCTATAAAACAATAATGACCTCCCAAGTACACAAAAGATTTATTGAGTAGAACGTGCCATTTAAAACGGCATTAACTTTAACATTGAACATTTTTATGAGAAATTTTATTGATTATATTCCTCGAACAGTTCTACCAATTGTTTAATACATGTCTTAAAATTGACAAGATATGAATCCTACCGTTTTGATCGTGTTTACGACTCTATTTCTGAAAAGTCCCTTAGAATCAACAATTTTTTCATACTTTTGAGCATCCTTGTTTTGCTGGATGGGTATAGGCAAATTCAGATCGAAATACCTTTTACACGTCACCCAATAATTACGGTGACCTGCTTGAATGCGATGGGACACATAAAGTGTCTACTAATACTAATTCTATTGGATATTGCCAGTAACCTTAATTAATACTTTCAGCTAGATTTATGGTTTAATAAAGAATTATTTAGCAGTTGCTCCAGAATGCAATTTGCTCGTGCAACAGATAATGTATCTCTATGATAAAAAGGGAAGATTTATACATACAGCTGCACATGCAACTGAGATGTAATTTCAGTTACATACTTCCTAGTGGTAATTCTCCTTTTCAGCCGTTTAGACCTCGTAAACTAAGAACGAGATATGTAAGGACGACGCAAATTCAAAATGTGGAGACTTATCCTTCTGTGTAAATGGAATTTTTCATTTAGAATTCGAGGAGACTGCTTGCTATGAGATTTACAATGACTTTTGAGTAAAAGGACCTTAATAATCAACTCTAAGACGTATAAACGGGTCCTTCTTCCATGGTTGATGATGCTGGAAATTTTTGCACAATGTAACTTGCATTGATCTTTTTTCAATGTAGATCATTTATTCTTAACTAATGCCGAAGGAGTAATATATCGAAAGGAGTGGAAAAATTCTGATAGTTGTTCTACTCGAATTTATATCCTGACAGGCACAAAGGCTAAAACGGTATATTGACATTGAGTGGATGATGGTATATTAAATGTAGCCAAGCTATAAAGCTAAAATTCATTGATGTAGTTGGGCACGAGATGAATGCAACTAATGGTTGGGAGATGAATGCAACTAATGGTTTTGGGGTAACCCTGATTCCCGCTAAGCTCATTAATTCCCAAATAATTCGGTTCCCATAAATAGTTACCCTTTCTAACTAACAGCACTAACTTCTAATTCGATTGGTCGTATTATGAAAAGTGAAATGCGCTAAACCTCAATAGATGTGGTTTAGAACTAATAAATTGATCCGAAGGTCACACAAATACAGAAACGCAAATATCGACGCTCGGCACAAGCAAAAAAAAAATTCTGCTATCCAGGTTCAAAACGGTTTATCGGCAGTTCACCGAAAATGAAGACTCAAAAGTCCTTGATCCGAAATCATCAAAAAGTTATTCGCAACTAATTCTGTTTTCACAAATAAACAAGCTTTTTCGAAAAAAAGAGTCACACGAAAACACCACGAACTTTCGAGAACCGTCAAGGACTGCTAAACGCTGGTTTTACCCTTAAAAACGTTATTTCTTCGCAAGTGAAAGCGGACACCATCAGTGCCTCTCTCGATACCGTTCATAGAGTGAGAGAATTCACTCGCACCAATGAAGACCTGGAAAACAAAACATTTCAGAATTACTTTTCACATCGAAACGCGATACGTAGTTGGCGATTCGAAAATCTAAATTTCACAGTTTTAAGTGGAATTAATAATGCGAGTTACCCCTTCATAAAACGAAAAAAAAAAAACAACTGTACCAAATTGATAAAATTCGAAATATTGTTCTTAAATTTGCCGAACTACCTTGTTTAATATTCCATCATATAGTGCATATTATCCAATATGTTTAGAAAACAGCAATAGTCCACCCCATCCGTAACCGTAGAAAGGAGAGTATTAGTTTACTTTCGGACATGAGCAGGGTGTTCGAAAAAATCATAAATATAGCATTATTAAACTGGTGATAATAGGGTCATTCCAGATAAGTTTTGTTTTAGAAGCCGTCAAAACATTGCCCTGCATATAAACTGGTTTCCAATATACAATAGAACAAAGCAAACGTACAGTCCCCCAGGCGATTTGTAGTATATTTGGATAGAGCTTCGACATCATTCGATTAAAAACACTTATTGATAAGTTAATCATTCTTGGCATGTCTGAATTTGCTACAAATCGTGTATGATATGAATATGGAATAATATTTGAAAGTTAGCAAACTTTAGGAAGCAAATTTTTGTTTTTAAATACTATAGTGTTCGGAGATGCGGAGATAATGAGGCGGCGTCCACAAAGGTGGTGACGGATGTAGGTAGTGACGCCCACGATTGGTCAATCGGCGCCCAGAGGGGATGATCAATGGTCGTGAATATCACGGCGTCCACGGTGGTGCATCGGCCTCCAGAAAGTTTGAGCAACGTTCACAATCGCAAATAGGCGTCCAGAGAGCTTGGACAACGGATATATAAACAGTAACGTCCACGATCGTAAGACATCCAGAGAGATTGAGCAGAGGATGTAGAAACAGTAACCGATGTAACCAGCGAGCACGATCGTAAAGGCGTCCGAGCAACGAACGTACCAGCAACGGATGGAAAGGCAGTCACCTCCACGATCGTAGACGTCCAGAGATCTTTAGCAACGAATGAAAAAACAGTAACGAATGTAAGCAGCAGCGGATGTAACAGCAATCGCAACCACGAACGTAAAAGCGTCCAGGGAACTTGAGCAACAGATGTAGAAACAGCTATGGATGTAAAAGCAGCAAGGGGTATAAAAGTAGTCACGGATGTAAAAGCAATTCACGGTTGTGAATCCGCAACATATAGTTAAACCAGAATTATCCAAAAAGAGAACATCAAGTAACTGCAAATTAAAATCAACAATTCCAATTTAAATATTATTTGACACATGAAAATGTAAGTGTTGGTTTGTAAAAAAATCTTTCTGGATCCTTTCCACATCTCAAAAAGAGGACTGGTTCGTATTCATCAAAAAAGATGTTGCTGGGGAAGATTTGCGAGGAAAATCTGAAAATTCTAGAAGAAGTATAAGATTTAAGTTAAGTTCTTTACAAAAATAATAATAAACAAAAATAAATAAATAAATAAATAAATTATAATAATAATAATAATTATTATTATTATAAAAGATAAATAAAAAAGTCAAATTTTAAGTAAAAACAAAAAAATTAATTCGGCACAAAGTTTTTCTAATTTTTCTTTGTAATACAAATATTCATAAATAAAGCCACAAACAAAGTTCTGTCGCCGATAGGCAAACTACACAATAGTCATGTAATGTTTGGCTTAGAGCGTCTGCGTAGAACCAATACGTTGTAAGATAAGATAATTAAGCTAATTTTTTGTCTAGCCTACAATTTATAATCTAAAAATATAAAACGAAAATAAAAAAATATTGCAAAAACGGAATGAAATGAAAAAGAGATTCTAGAGCTTTGCTATAAAGAGGTTATCTTGGTGTTTCTCAGTTGTATAGACTGCAATCGCATGCAAACCCCTTTCTTGCCGAAGGGGTATGCGTACGATGCAGGCTTCCAGCACCCAGAACCTGCGCACTTCTCCGCTATATATCTTTATGTTGGATTCCCTTTCTAATAAAAATTGCGACACCCCTCCCTTGAGAGGAGTTAGGTCTATCTCTTCGTATAATATCATAGTTTTCGTGTCCTATCTTATGCCTCTGGTTTAACTTTGTTTCGCTTGCGGGAAGTATATAAGGGTTTTCATCTTACAAGATATTGAAAAGAGTGGCTCGTCTCTCAGTTTTTATATGTGAATTTACATTCACCACAAGAGATTTGATGGATGTTTTGGTTAGAGGGTTTACACCGACTTTTTATTTAGACTGGGCAAGTGCTAGTAGATCTCGTTTATTTGAATTTGCAACTGTGTCATCTGTCTCTGAAGATCGACCAAGATTGTGAACACGTCTGCTTGTGATGCTGTTTCAGTCTGTGTCGGATTATCTATGGCTACCAGTGTTGTAACCTGTTTGGTTATTCTCGCCCACGACACAATTTGAGCATACGACCGCTTCGGCGTTGCGGGCATTATTGTTGTTCGAGATGTTTCTGTTTTCTTTTGCCGAGTCACACTTCTCGACATTAATTCTCAGAATTTAGGACATCCTCGATAATTTGTGGGGTGTCCCTCATACTTGAATTATCCATCAGGCATCGAGTACAGCTGATGGATCACACTCGAATGTTCGACCAGACTCTGCATACCATCAAAAATTAACTCACATAGTAACTAGAAATTATTGCAATATAGTTGATAATGCGAATAATTGATAGATAACGTATTTTAGTTGGAGACAAATTGCATTTATTTTACTTTGTCTCACCCCCGCTTGGTAGAAACCTTGACGTGGTGCGGGGCTTAAACTACGATGAATCACTCAGGCTATGCTGACGGAAGCATTCGCTTCCAGTGGGGCCACCCATGTCAGACAGGATAGCGAGGAGTAACACACAAAGATCTACCACCCCTAATCCAGCATGTAACGCGTCACAGTGCCCATTGGATGGTTTCCAGCCAGGGGTATACCGGCAGTATTATAACGGCGCCTCTCTAACACCGATTCGAATCAGAGCAGTAAGCAGACCTTACCATGTCAAAGATGGGCTCTGATATGGCGAACTATTTGAAACCCCAGAGTGTTCCCACGAAATGAGGGGGGGGGGGGGGGGGGGGCAATAGTGTGGACACTAAACAGACATCGATCAGAGTCACAATCAAACAAACAGCCCAAAAGGTATTAGGATTTAAGAAAACAATTAAGTCCAAACCTTGGTTTGACGATGAGTGCAGGGCGAAAATCGAAGAACGTAACCATCTCAGAGTAATCCACTTAGAAAGGTATGATGAAATCAACGTAGAACGATACGCGACGATTCGGAAAGAGACAATGTGACTCTTCAAACGCCAAAAACGCGAATGGGAGACGACTCGGATCGAAAAAATCCTAGAAAATTCCAGAGCAAAGAACATCAGGGGTATGTATGTCTGCATAAATTCAATTAGAAATGGCTACCGAGAGAGAGCCAAACTAATTCGAGATACAAACGGCTGTCTGGTCACAGAAACAAACAATATCGTGACAAGTTGGAAGCAGTACTTTGAAAACCTGCTCAATGTGCGCACCCATCAACCACAAAAAAATGCACCAGACGTACATATAGCCGAGCCTCTGCTCCCAGAGCCGTCTTTCAACGAAATTATAGACGCAATAAATCGATTGAAAAACAACAAAGCTCCCGGAGTCGACTGCATACCGGCAGAGCTTATGAAGCATGGAGGAGAGGCAACCGCTCGAAAAATCCACCAACTCATCAAAACAATATGGAATAAGGAAGTCACCCCGGAAGAATGGAAAACCTCAATAGTCGTTCCCATTTTCAAAAAGGGCGACAGACCTGACTGCGAAAACTACAGAGGAATATCATTGCTCCCAACCGCATACAAAATATTAACAAAGGTCATACTAGCGAGAATCACACCGTACGCAGAAGAAATACTGAGAGACTACCAATGCGGATTCCGTAGAAACCAGTCAACAAGCGACCAAATGTTCACAATAAGGCAACTGCTGGAATAGAAGTGGGAATACGGAGAGACGGTTCACCAACTGTTCGTTAACTTCAAAAAAGCCAACGACTCAGTCGCAAGGCAAAGAGTCTACCATATTGTGGTTGAGCTGGGAATCCCGAAAAAATATGCCGGCCTCATTCAAATTTGCATGAACTAAAGCCAAGGGCGAGTTAGAAGAGAAAACCACTTCTCAGAACCATTTGAAATCCGGGACGGACTAAAACAGGGAGATGGCCTATCACCGTGTCTTTTTAACCTTGTGCTCCAGTATGTTATCAGAGAGATTCAAAACGACAACATGACCGGATCATCTCTGAACAGGGTCACTCAAGTGCTCGCATATGCGGATGACATGGCCATTCTGGGCGATGATCTGGAAACTGTAAGTAAAAACAATGAAATCTTCATGCAAGCGGCAGAAGAGGTGGGCCCAAGAAATAAATGAAGACAAAACAAAATATATGATTACGGAGCAGGTGAAACTCGGGGAAGACATATAAACGTCAGAGGCAAGATATTTGAAAAAGTTAAAGAATTTAAATAGTTGGGAACGATACTGACGACCAGTAACGAAATGTCGAAGGAAATTAACAAATGACTATACTAATAAAAACTTAACAATTCACTACCACAAACTTTTGTAATATAAACATGACAATTCAATATTATACAATTCAATAAGACAAATATAACAAGTCAATATTATAATTTTAAAATAATTGTTCAGGTTTTTTTTTTTTTAAAGCACTGTAAACAGAGTGCTGGCTGGCCTGTACAATTGTTAGAATATGGTATGTCGTTACTTTTTTTGTTTTTTTCGTGTCATGTATACCCGTTTTTTACATAAGCATTTGTAACATTCTTACACCTTTTTCTTCTTTTACTTTGTAAGAATGAAAAATACGTGATTCGTTTTCTGCCGGCATTTGTTCTCCAATTACCATTTCTTCATTGCAATGATTATTGATCGAAAGGTGTTCAATAATTTGATCTCTAAAGTTTAAAATATTAATTTGTTTACTTTCCCATTTTGTATGTAGGTACCAAGTCCCGCATTTTATTGTGTGACAATATTTCTATATCATTTAACCGTTTTCGTAAAGTTATATGATCACATTTGTTCGAGCAAATCAATACCGTTTTTTCCATCGTTAGAAAAAAAGCACTTTCTATAAAAATTTGTTACCGAGCAAGATTTTAAGTTTTATTGTATTTGCATCATTATGTACAAAAATTATGTTTAATGTGACTTTGAGAGATACTTGAAACAAAATATTACCGTTATGCAAAACAAACGTATATTATTGGGAACAGACAGTCTTCGTTCGAATTTTCAAGATTAGTTGATCTATTTAAGTTTGTGGAATTTAAATAGTTAATGTATGGAATGAACCAAAAGACCAGAAAAACATATAAAATTCGTTATTGTATGCAAACGTCGTCTCCTGCACACAACTCGTTCTTCTTATATATAACTTTTCCTAAATACTTTAGCGATTCGTTACAATGACTCTCTTCCTTACATTTACCGCAATCTATTCCCATCTTCTATTTCGTCCTGTTTCAATACCGCCCGCCCAACCTGAGTTTGGATGGGGAATATTCATTAAACGCAAATATTTGCTTAAAGGATTCACAAAGATCCTTTCTCCGTCTTCCAGGAAACTTAATTGAATCTATTATTACCACAATCATTCTCCACCGCTGCTACAATCACCACCATTACTACCGTTACTAGTCTCCCCTTCTAGAATTAGAATCCTTTTCATCTACAGAGACTACATTCATTCATTTAGTCAACTGTAATTTGTCTAGGCATGTTATCCTCAACGGCTTACCCAAGAAGATTGCCTCAGATCCTTGCCAAATGACAACACAATATATCTCCTTACCGTACACATTTACATATACATTCCCTTATTCATATGTGTCCCAAGCTGTTCTATTTCAAACGATAGAAATCACTTATTTCTCCCTCTTTTCCTTACCCACAGGCAAATGAGGATACAGATATCGATAAGGATCAGCAAATTTTATTGCTTTCATTTACTATTTAAAGGATCATTTGCAATGAAAGTGAATCGTATGCTAGCTCACTCGTATGTATATTACACACGAACTTTAAAACATGTCTGGATGAATATTTATCGATATCCTTAGGAGGACTACGTTCAGATTTATTCATTTTACTCTATCAACTTGACACCACCAAACGCCGTTGATGGCGGATATTTAATGCTAGAACGGAGAAGAATGAAAATCCACCGAATCATTTGAATAGATTTCGATTTTCACCAAGCACCAATAGCAGGTAGAATAGGAACAAGAGTCCTTATTCTTTAAATCCTCCAATACTGTGGGGGAATTGATTTTAACTTTGGATCAATGTGCTTCACATCGCAATCAAAGCGGCCGCAGTAAATGTGATTGAAGATTAGATCCTAACAGATTTCGAACGGCGTGGAGCAGGAGGACAAATTGGTATATAAGATGTGAATGATGATGCGATTGATAATGAAGTAAGTGCTCAGAGATCGCATCAGTGAGTGTGGTATTGAAATTATGTCATAAAGATATTTTGTTCTCAGTAGTGATGGACTCGAAAAAACATTATTGATGTCCTCTACAGTTAATGGAAATGGTATTATGAATAGGGGGCGCCTAATGGGATCTAGCAGTCCTTACAATAAGATATTAATTTAAAAAATTAACCCATGTTCATACTCCTCTAATGAATACACTATTAATGTGTTGGTTGGATAACAAAATGTATTGTTTATTCATTATCTTAAGGATGTGATGCATGTAATAGAGCGTGAAGGTGGAAGTAGTGAAAGGATATTTAGAAGAAAGGTCAATGTCCATTCGTATACGAATACCGAATACGAATAAATATTCTAGAGGAACACGTGACAGGGAGGTTCGCTCCATGCTGGTCTATTTCGAATGAAAACTATCACATCTGGTTATCCGTTGAAAATGATTTTTTTAACATGAATTGTTGTACAACCACTAATGGAGTGGTTTAAATTTGCGTGGAGGGTTGAGGGTGTAAAAATCATTTCAATAAATTCCTTCAATTATCTCCCATACATTTAATGCAATTAATTTTTTTTAATCTTTTGAATTGAATTTTAATATAGATTTGACTGACGACTTTTCCTCCTCCAATTTTAGTGACAACGTTTTCTCAAATAGATCCTTTTGTAACAATAAACTTTATATTCTACAACAAAAGTTAGAAGTGTGAGAAATAATTCTCCATCTCTGGCTATTCACCTCGAGTTATGGATATGGTTTTTTCCTTGCCAAACTTCAAGTTTGTCGCTACGACGCTAAGACGAATGAAGGGTATGCTGCGGGCGGAATCTGTTATTTCGTGAGATGTCCCCTGTGCTAAATGTCAAGAATTGACGTTTTCAGGATTTCTGTTGAAATTAGCCATGTTGTATTCGTATTCTTTTATATCTATAGACTCCATACGGTTAATGTTCAGAGTTCAGTGGGGGTTAAGAAGTTTGATGTGCCGACACGGGCACTGGTTTACTCCTATCCCCATCATGAATTCACTCGAACACTGTTCACAAAACGCAAGGGAAGGACAAGGACAATACACTGATTGCACAAGAGAAAACAGGCGAAATAAAAAACACTGTTTAGTCGTAAATGGGTCTGTGGGGGTTTGAAGTTGTTGTGCCAAACACGGGCAGTTGGTTGACTTAAATCCCCGACAATTAAGTCTCCGAAAATTGTTCACTCAAGGAAGATTAAATATTGAAACGCACTGGATGTTTTATTGTTAATGTTTTCTTTATTTAACTAATTCGTAACAACATTTTTTTTGTTTGTTTTATTTTACTTCACTTAGTACTTATCTATTTTTATTAATTACAGAGTCAAGCTTTGTATAATGACAGCAGTGTAATGCAAATTCTAAAGCATACTTTTCATGTCACCACTAAACTTTTCAGCAAGAAGGTAACTTACCTACTGCTCTAATGCGATGACTGTGGTGATCTCAGAGTGCATTGAACCCGGGGAAGATAGAAACGGAAAGGAGAGGAAAATGTTTTGTGGCTATTCACCTGTAAGAAGAGATCATTGATCCCCAGCGAATAGATGGTATGGGAAAGTGAATAGGATGCCGACTTGGCTAGGGAAATCTGATCATGAAAACTAAATTAAATGCTTTGATAATTTCCCCAGCAATTTCATGATTATGCAACCGCGTCGTTTGATCAGACTATGCCGTTGCTAACCGACATGATACGATTTCCGGTGGAAATCTCATGGGTTCGCGAAATGGAGTTTCCGTATGGCGAAAAGGTAGCTGAATTCAATTATGTATTACTTGCATAGAATAATGAATTCAGCTACGCGTCCGTTATTGAAATATGTTTTACAGGTGGAATTACCGAACGGTGGGATAGGGGTTGATATGACGCACTGAAAGCGGTCATGTTTGACGGTAATTTTAAACTTAATAATGATTACAAATTCACTAAACTATAGAACACACACGGATTATACAGGAAAATGTCTAGAAATTTTCTTTTGACGGCCCCGTTTGCAAAAAAAAAAAAACGTTTAGTTCAGAAAAATCCCAACTCTAACGCGACACTGTTTACGGGTTTAAATTCGCGACTCCGGGGCGTATGTACCCCGTGCGTACGCTACGGGGAGCGGAAGACGACTCACACTGCTCGATGGTTGGAATAAGACTCAGCGATGTGCATTCGCTGGTGGTTGAAATTCGGCTCGGTGGTGAATACTCTCCTAGCTAAGGGTGAGTTTTACTTATCACAAGAGAAAGGTGAAGTCTCTCTTTGTGGAATAGGGAACCGGCTCTCTCCGTGTAGATCCTAATGGTGTGTGTGAGGTTGATCGTACTGATCGCGTTGTTTATCCATGCTCTGGAACGAAGGATAAACAAAATTGCACCAGGGACGCAGAACAAAGGGATAACGTACCAAGGGCACCATGAGCCATGAGAGTGCAGCTGAGTAAACAAGCTGTATCTCCTTAGAGAAGCACTAGGTGCTAATGGGAACCCCTGCAGTTATATTATACAATTGGGAGATAGAAGAATTTATTTTGACCACGAATTTTCTAGCAGAGAGGTAGGAAGTGAGAAGTTTGGTGGTGCGGGTGTTTAATCCAAATATGTAGTGCAGCTTGTAAAGCAGTCCTGAGATCCAAACACAGTCGAATGCTTTAGATATGCCGAGAAAGATACCGACCGTCGGGCTTTGGTTCTGAAGACTAGTTGTGAGATCGTGCATTTTTTTTAAAAGAGCATGACAGGTGGAGTTAATAACGTTGCCCGTAAAAATAAATTATTATGGAAAATGTAACAAGCCTCGAAACTTACTAAATAAGGCCAAGACGGGACCCCGGTTGTAGTGCCGATAATGATGATGATGATGATGATGACAGGTGTAGTGATGTGAGCGAAAGCCAAACTGGGAATTTAAGATAATAGCGGTGTCATTAGCAAATGAAAGGAGATTTCGATATATCTTGCATTCCAGTATCTTGCTTAATGTGTTTAATAACGATATCGGACGATACTTGTTGGGGTAGTTGGAAGGACTGGGCTTATTGAAAGGGACTATAACCGTGGTTTTCCTGTTATCTGGGAAATGTGATGCGTTCATTATGTGGTTGAGAAAAACGACAATAGGGACTAGATTTGACGGGAGAAGCCTTTTATAAGGAAGGTTTGGAATTCTATCTAAGGCTGTCGACTTTTTGTTGTTGCGTGATATTACAAATTCAGATAATTCGCCTGCTGTTAGGAATGACGCATTATCCAGAGGATGTGACGCTTTGTTTGTTTCGTTGAATTCCGCGATGAAAGGGGTGAAGGATGGGATCACGGTGCGTGAGATGTAGTCGTTTACGGTAACTTGAAAATTGGAGACTGAGAGGGAGTCGTTTTGTTGATGGTTTTTATAAAAGTGATTAACTAGATAGTTTGCTATGTGAATATCTGATTGGACTAGGTGATTGTTAGTAGGGTTGATAATATAATCGATTCGGGGTTTGTATTTTCGACCCGTTAGTCGGTTGATGTTTTTGAATAAATCACGATTGGATTGAATATTGTTAAGTATAGACGTGTAAGGCTGGTCGGCAAATTGTTTTAGTTGTCCATTTATCAGGGTAGTCAAAAGTTGGATTTGGTTTGTTATAAAAGGGGAGTAACTGCTACGTAGTTTTCGTCCAAGCTGTTTTCTTACGCGTACCAGTTTTGTAAGGATGTTGAGTAAAGGTTTTCCTGGGTCATTATGAGGAATGGATGTAGGTGTGCGGCTGAAGAGGGCATTTCATGCCTGATTATCTCAGTGATGTCGAAACTAGGGATGTTTGGTTCCCGAGAAGGGTGAATGAATACGGACGACGGTACAAGCACTTTGTTTCTTTTGCAAAAGATTTTAATTGCCACTCTCTATTATTATATCCTCAATATTATTTATATTGTTGAACCTAATTTCGGAAAATTCGAATATCTTGTGTATTAGAATTCCAGTACCTCCGCGATGTCAAGTGGTTCGTGGCTTAGAAACAAGTGTATAATTAGGGATAGATACTCGGGAGTTTGGTTTAAGCCATGTTTCCGAGAGGAGGAGGAGGATATCGTCAACGGATTGTCAACGAACAATAGGAGGTGTTGTCTGCGAATATTGGAACATATGGACTCTGCATTCAAACAAATTATGGTTATAGTAGCCATTGAGGGAAAGAATATGTGAAGTTATAAGAGATAAAATCTAACTTTTTTTTTTATATTTCTGAGCTGTGCTTCAGTGTGTGCAGCATCTTCTGTAAGCTACATATGTATCCTGTGATGTCCATATTAAGATCGTTACAGTTGAATTTGTGATTTTTATCATGTTATGGGAAATCTTGCCAACCTTAGCGTATGAAATTCCTGGATTTGTAGGATATGTTGATTGAGGTAATGATGTTTTTGTTGGTGAAGGTTTGCTCATTGCAATGGGTGTTGTTCGCCTTTGGAGAATGCTCAGCTTATGAGGACATTGCGAGAAGTTAGCGGGGGACCCTCCGCAGTTACAGCATGGCACTTGATTTTCTTCGTTGTAATGGATCCATCGGGGTTTGTGGTTTGGATTGTTCCTGGTTCCATCCCAGGCGGGCTGCCTTGCATTCTCCAGGTTGATGTTGCTCAGCACACTTTACACATCGTATGCTTAGATGACATGCGGCCGCCAAGTGTCTTGAGCCTTGGCATCTTTTACAATGAAGGAATAGATTTTATGCGTGAACAGAAATTTTATACGTTTGAGCCGGGTGACATCAGTTGGAGGAATTTGTATAATACGTAGATGCAGTCTTGTTAGTTCGCATATATGGCGTTTGGAAGTAGTACAACCTGTTTATTTTCAGTTCCGGACAGAACCTGAATATTTCTACTGCAAGTTCCTCATTGATCCACGCTGGATCAATATATCTTATGATGAAAGTCGCCGGATTCAACTGTGCATATTGAAAGGTGAAAAATGTAAGCTTACGTTCCGCAAGTTTTTCTACTGCCTTGTTGTGATCCATTAAAGTGGTTGTTGTGATGGAAGTCGAAGCTCCTCTTGTGTTTGTGGTGAAATTGCGGTGGCCTAAGGTACTTTAGAAAATCCTAATTATCTCCTTAATGTTTGTTATATTTTTAATGTAGATGGGTGGTGGTCTTATATTTTTGGCGTGTGTGTTAGTCAGAGGGCTCCTCGATAGTATAGTGGTTAGAGACTAGTGACCTTGCCCAGAAAAAACAAATCATTATGGAAAATTTAACAAGCCTCAGGACTTGCTCAATAAGGCCAAGACCGGTTCCCGGTTGTAGTGCCGATGATGATGATGTTAGTCATTTGATTCTGTCTTCTGTCTTCTTTTTTGGGGAGATGGTGTTTCGGATGACAATAGTTGTTGCTTTGAAAATGATGGGGCTAGTCCGGGGTGTTGAGCAGGCGTTTCTTCCATGCAGACGTCATCTCTGTTTTTAGTGGTTGTTTTTAGGGAGTGAATGTAATTAAAATCGTTACCCCTTATAATAATTAACATCTCGTGTCTTCACATGTATATCCTCCCCTTCCCCAATACCCAAATCATCACTTTCCCATTACAATAGAATATTGCCATATACAATAGTTAAATAATAAAAATAAAGTACAACCCCTATTTAAAAATCACAATCATATTGCACATAGCCATATTCTCTCTATTAGCCATAGTCTCCCTATCAACCATAGCCCTATATTAACCAAAGTCTTCCTAATTCCGTTTCCTAGAAATAACAACCAATAACGGAACAAAAATGAGATATGACAAAGAACGACACGAGATTTCCTTCTTGTGATTTGAGCAGTGAAAGCGTATGGTCGTCGCGGAGTCGTCTGAGCTTGCGGAAAAGGTACTGAATAAAAAGGTAAAACCCCCAAAAGGCAGGAGAAACCAACAAAGGCACTCTAGGCACAGGTCAGGTCGAAGCCGCTCTAGTACGGACAGTACAGAACAGAGCACCGACTGAAGTAACTGCGCCGAGAAAAAGAGTCCCCCCACTAAAACCCAAAATAGCGATCGACCAAAAACAGCGGCGGCCCCTGGTAAACAAAAAGCTATGGGTAAGAAATCGGGAAACGCCAAACGGTCGGGTGAAGCAGCCCCAATTGGCCGTAAAACATCTACGAGCCCAATTGTGGACACCGGCGTTGAGATCAGCCTCATGAAGACTAAAGCACTCCACAAAAAGTATGAAGTGGATGCCCAGACGGCAATAACCCTCCAAACACTTTTTGGCAAAGGAAAGTCTAGAGGATGCATGAAGGGGAAGTTCAAACTACATCATTAAATCCCATGACAGTCCAGCTTCGAAGTGGTAGACACATTGCCCGGATTGTCAGAAGAGGGCTTGTTGGGTAACAACTTTCTGTCGCGTTATTGCAAAGTTAATGGACCAGGAGATTGTTTGGAATTCCCCCAAACAATCACAAATCCTGAAAGTTTCTCCGTTGACTTTGCAAATAAATGCAAAAAAGTAAGAACGGGTAAGATTAGACAAAAGGCAGCTGAACGAGAAACCGTGCCACAGGGACTTAACAAGGTCGATACTGCGGTCGGAAAAAACCCGAAGACTCTACCCGCACAGGGGAAGGGCTGCGAAAACATGTCAGGCGTCAGTTACCCCAACAAGTAGGCAATAACCCGAAAAACGAAAGGTGGCAAAGAAGGGGACACCTTAGCAAAACCGGGAGAATATACAAACCGGTAAGCGAGTAAATACGTCAACGGGACCCACTTTTAGTAAATAATCAAATCATCCCGTATCCGAGAACCAATCTTCGGGGGAAACACCTCCAATAAATTAAACAAATTAAACTCCTGTTCTCGGATGTTAAGTCGTCAGATGAATTTATGCATCTTGAAGACGACTACCGGCCAATGCACTAGTGCTAGCTCGCATCATATCTGTAACAAATTAACATGGTCAGACAAATGTCAACACACATTTGAGAAAAAAAAAAGTAGATGTTGGTTTCGCCGCCAAAATGGGCGAATCCCAATAATACCAATCTCTTTTACTCTGGCCACGGATGCGAGCAGTGAAGCACTTGGTGATGGGCAATATAAGACGTGATAAGCAAAGACACACCTAATGCTTACTCGAGTCACACCTGGCATGCGGTAAAAGGAAGCGTTCCCACTATAGTGAAGGAGGTTTTTACCGGATCGTGTGTGTGGTTCAAACTTCCTATCGTTAGCAACAAGGTAGTAGAAGTGCGGTGCACAACAACCGTTTAAAACCCTATTTTGAATAAAGGAAACGGCTGGAAATTCTCAACACGGTATTAAATTTGAAATTGGTACCAAAGGGAACCGGAACTAACTACACACCAAAGGACCAAAATTAGTATTGCTATGAGAGGAAGGAAAAAGATGAAAAGGAAAACAAATGGTTATTATACCTTACAAATCACATATGATATAAAATCTTATGAACTATGTTAAACATCTTATACGAATAATATAAACATAGTTTTAAACATTAAATTAACAAATTTTCTATGTTTATAAATATATATTAAACTAACTAAAAATATGTAAATAGAGATAAAAATAAGCTAAATAGAAATAGAAAGAAATTGTAAAGCCAGCCGCCGCGCGCACACCGACATCCTGTCGAAAGGGAGTTTCATTCCTCTTCCAAAAATTTGCATATTACATAATTTTAAATGTGTAAAATATTGAATACTTGAATTACAAATAATTGAAATAGTTATAAGTAATATGGAATAACTCTAATTGTGTTAAATATTGAATACTTGACTTACAAATAATTTAAATAGTTATAAATAATATTGAAAAATTCGAATTGTGTTAAATATTGAATACTCGACTTGTAAACAATTTAAAGAGTTATAAATAATAAATAAATAGTCTTAAATGAGTTAAACATATTGACTAATCAAATGTGGTTTGAATTCTGAACCTATTGTAAATTCTGGAACAGACCTCTAATAATAAATAAATAGTTTTAAATGAGTTAAACATATTGACTAATCAAATGCGGTTTGAATTCTGGACCTATTGTAAATCCTGGAACGGACCTTAATCGAGAGCAAAGAGAGCTGCGTTGGGATCCACACAGGATAAGACTCAAGATTAAAAAAAGGGGGTAAGTTTTGTGTATACCCAATAAAATACCAACCCTTGAATTAATTGTTAAAAAATCTTTAACATTGTTTCACCTGGAGTCGAAGTGTATTGATGTATTCCACGGCTTCCAGATACTTTTCTTGGTAGTCCACAGCTTGTGTCTCCATGGTTATCGGTTTCTTTTTTGCGCTAAGTAAAATGTCGGTGGCTCTTCTTTTGCGTTCTATGATGAATTCTTGATCATCACTGGGGCCGTCGCCCAGCATTCGTTACTGTTGGCTCTCACTGTTTTATTACATTCTTCTGTTAATATTAAAATACTAAAAGTATTTTTAACGTGCACTTCACACACTTTTACTGACACGTTCGTTTCACACACTTTCAGAAACACGTGTTTGACCTTTGCTATGAGCGAACGTCTGTTCGCTATGAAGCACTCGATAAGAATGCCAACATAACCGAAAAAAAATTTTCATAACATGAACCAATAGTTATGCGGTTTTCAATGTTTTCTCTGATTGTGATTCGGAATTAGTTTATAACTAGTTTTTTCACTTTTTTATGTGTAAGCGTCTAAAATGGTTACCAATCTACGAATGATTTTCAGAGATGTTCACCAACATAACTAAGAAAACAGTCCCCCAACTGATCAAATACAACCTCCGAAATTACAAGATCCCCGTTATTTTTTAAGCGCACCTCGTATGTTATATATGTACCACCTCAAAATGAGATGTAAACTGCCACCCAGAAGGCAAAAGGAAGGCAACTGTACAGTATTAGTTTAATATTAAATATTACGACACTCCTTAAATTATATTACGCTACCGTAACACCATAAACCCAATAATAATACAAAATCATTCGGCAGTAATGACCCTTGAAAAACAGAACAGAGGTTCCAGAAAACAGACACTGATAAACAGATTGAAGGTTTTCCCAATTAAGAACCAAAGTGGGTCTGTTCATTTAAAGACATGCTCGAAGTAAAAATCGAAGTTCATTGCAGAGGTTAATAAAATTTCAAGATTAAAAAATAAAACCTATTTTCTTTTTATCTGTGCTTATTTTGAAACTACGATGTATTACTTAGAATATGGATCAGCTAAGGAACTACACCGCCTGTATATATTTGAAGCCAATTAATCAACAAGTTCCCAAGTTTCGATATCCATCAGATACAAAAGTCAGTGGGTTCCTCAGCTATAAAAAGGAATCATTCAAACAAAATACAGCATAATACTGAAATCTCATGCAACAAACCTCCACCCAGCTTAACTGCTAAAAACGCACCTAGACAAACTACTCCTTTTATATTATAGCCACATTGATATCCGTCGTCCTTAACAATAACTAACGTAATCCCAAACGAGTGCAAGTTGTTGATATTTTATGCCTCGAGGGTTAGTACAGGATTATAAGTCAGTCCTGTCTTTTGAGATAAGCATTCGCGAGTAGTAATTGCACCCAGCAGACGATCGAAACTGAGCGATATCAACAACCTGACCAAAAGACCGCTCTGTTAGCCGAATACTATTTCTAAACCAAAATGTTGCAATATCTAGATGGAAATGAAATTTCTTGTGGTGTCTTATAAGCACGTAGATCGTAAATGGTTTTATTACTAGTGACTGTTGCTTTCAGTCGTATTGTTTAATCTCCCTCGACTCTCAGCACTTCATTTTGCGAAAAGTGTTGTTTACGACAAAAGTTTTCAAATTGTTTTAAGCTTCTGTTTCTTTATTCGTTTTCGTTCTTCATTTTCTAATAAGAGTGTATCTCACAGCAACAGTGAGAATGAGTGAGTACGCAGTAGTTTCCACAACTTTCAACAAAGAATAATAAGTTAGAAGTTGGAGTGCAAATTCGAGTTAAGATTGATTTGATACCTTTCCCTTTTATCAATTTTTTTTTCACATTCTTTTCTGTGTATACCGGTACCATCACATGAAGCACTTGGCTTTCACAAAATTATGAAATTTTGATTAATATTTGTGTGCTTATTAATGTGAACGCAATGCTTTAAAAAAACTTCTGTAAAATATCGCGTTGTCAAATAAGATTATTTTTGAATTATGGTCTTACATAGAACTACTCCACTGTAGGGTAGGAAGCTGTTGGTTTATTATGGCAGGGTCGCCATGTAAGATAGGATGCTGGGAGAGTCGCTTTGTAAGGATTCGTGCATTACCAAGCAGAATAATGCAAAAATCGGATGTAAAAGGTGAAGCGTATTTTTCCAATTTGTAGCGGTCAACGCAATGTTGTGTCGGGTCCAATTCGTTCGAACAGTGCTATCAGGGGTAGGGGTAGGTTCTAAAGGAGAGATCTTCGCTTGAATATATGGCACGGCACGAGTGCCATATGTTTCTGTCAGAAAGTCAGAGTATATTCGTAGGGCGGCGCGTGAATGCCATTAATGCCTGCCAAACAAAAATATATTGAGACGAACATTTGATAGCAGTCAGCTTATATAGGGTGGGCCATAAATGTTTGCACATTTTAAACATGAATAGAAATAAAACAATAAATGTTATTTTGTTGATCATTTATTTAACGTAATAACCGTTTATTGAAATTTATTTTTATTAAATTATATCGTCCCCGCCCCTTGCGCGCCACTCCTTCTAACGGTTTGTGTTGCTATAGCGTTTGGGATTGATAGTGAAGAACGTGTGAATCGAACTGACGCTATGACAGTTAGAATCACCAAAAATTGAACGAAAGCGCAACCCATCAGACTACTGGCCGTGTTTAGAATTCGATTTTTAAACACAACTATATTCTACTGATGTAAATTATTATGTTATCGCTATGGTACACGGCTCTGATGTATTTTCTTATTCGATTTTCGTTCGGTGTTCTTCACTATTTGCTTGTGTATTGTGTGTGTATCTGTTAGAAACGCTACACTACTCCCTCCTCAGTAACTTCGTTACGATCAGCTTCGTGTGCGAACGACGGAGCGAACGAGAGAACGTCGGAGCAGGCGAGTGTGCCTGTTGCTCTATGCGGAAGTCATGATCGTGTGTGAAGTTCTGTTTACTACGGGAAAGTGTGTGTTGTGTGTACAGATCACGTCGGTGAGTCACCAATTATAGCGTTTGGAATGATAGTGAGGAACGTGTAATTCGAACTGACGCTATGACAGTTAGAATCACCAAAAATTGAACCAATGCGTAACACATCAGGCTACTGGCCCTGCTTAGAATTCGATTTTTAAACTCAAGTATATTCCATTGATGTGAATTGTTATGTTATCGCTATGGTATACGGCTCTGATGCATTTTCTTATTCGATTTTCGTTCGGCGTTCTTCACTATTTGCTTGTGTATTGTGTGTGTATCTGTTAGAGACGCTACATTGCCATTTGTAAAAATTTGTGGGACACCCTATATCTGCTTTATTCTTTCAAAAAACGGTTGGTAACCATCATCATTTCTGATGCATATCGATACCAAGTATGTCACATGGCATCATATTTCGGCCGTTTCATGACCTGCAAAACGATGTTCCTAATTTCAAACACTCATTGCACATTGTATGGCAAATCCACAATGAGTCACGTCACAGACGACACATTAATAGATGAGTACCATGCATCATGACACACAACGAGTATTGTTATGTAATGCCTTTTGTGAGCATCATGCATCATGATATCGTGTGCCATACATGACACACGTGTATCAGACACCTGGGCAATTGAGTATTGTCATGTTATACTTTTTGTCTGACTTCTCATGGTGTCAGTGCTTTGGCGTGTGACGTCCGATATTTTCTTTTATGATCGTATATTTTGATATGTGATCCGGTGTATATTACGGCGTTTCTGTTTTAATGGGTACAGTACACCAGTTATGTACAGCAAACAAACTACACCTACATATATTAGCACCGAGTTCCATTTGATTGATATCCTACTACTAGCGGGTTTGATAGAATAGAACGGGTAGTTGAGATTAATAGAAAATCCTTTCTATCGTCCATTTAACTTCATATAGTGTCCCAAATTTCGGTTTCAATTTGTTATAGTCCCTGTACAAATGTAACCAATGAGGTAATGTAAATAATGTTGAATGTGTGTTCCAAATAGAGAGCATTAGTGAATAAGTGTGCCAGTTCGAAATAAAGATATTAAATATAAATAGGACTTTAACATCAAAAAACTCTTGAGAATAATTTTTCCGTTTGAGAAGGTCAGCGCTACGTTTTGAAAAGTTTAACCATTCTAACATATGTTAAAGTTATTGCACCCTATGAACAAAATGGGGTTCATATTACAAAAGTTGGGCTGCACTGTATTTAGTTTTGATCACTCTACGGCGAGGTAGGCTGCTACTTGATTATAAAGCAGATCATATTTTAAGCAATAAAAGAAACTTAGGTTGTTTTTATCTTCAAAATAGTGGATTCGATTACGAATGATGAGCAAGAGTTGTTTTTGAATCTAAAAAAGAGAAGTGAGTCACAATTTGGAGACATGAAGAACATCAACATTAATCTTATTAAATGTAGTAGTGAAGTATTGTTTGCATCTCTTAAGGAACCCCATACATTTACTTTTCCCAGCTCCAAATATGTGGTTATTCCAATTAAGAGTCGAATTAATTCGAGTGCCGAGGATTAATAGTCCCTTGGCTTCGTTGATGCAAGTGCCGTTCATCGACAGTGTATTTTTCTGGTTCGCGTTCGACGACAAGACGCAGCACTGACTTTTTAAGGCATTGAATTCCACTCGGTTAGATAATCCCCACTGATATATTTTGTTGAGGTCTGAATTCAATGTATCAAGCATAACCTGCTGGTTGGTAGTGGCGTTCGAAGAGTTTGGACGGGAGTGTTCGTATGAGTATGAGAAACTCAACGTGCTATCATCAGTAGTAGAGTAATTGACAAGAGATCATTTATAAAGATCAGGAAGAGAGTAGGTGAGAGTACCGAGCCCTGAGAACACCAGCATTAATTTGATGGGAGACAGATTTGACACCATGAAGAACCACTTGGATTGAACGGTCAGAAAGATAGTCTCCTATTCATCGGATTAGAGAATTGTCCACTCCATATGAATGCAATTTTGACAAAAGGGGCTGGATGCCAAACTCTGTCGAAGGCTCTTGTAATATCCAATGCGACTACCTTGCTTTCACCGAGGTAGTGGATGGAATGGCTCCACTTTTCGGTAAGGTACTCCATCAGATCTCCTGTGGGCCTGTTGCTACGAAAGCCATATTGGCGGTCATTGAGGAGGTCATTTGATTCCAGATATTTCGAATGTTGACGGTTGATAAGCGATTCCATTACCTTGGGCAGAACAGAAGTTAGTGCTATGGGTCGGTAAGAAGAGGGGGACGATTTGTCACCCTTTTTGGGAAGTGGGAATTTTTCGCTGTCTTCCATCTATTTGGGAAACGGCCATTAGAATAAGACAAATGGAAGAGTTTCCTCAGTGGTTTAGCGAGTGAAGAAGAACATCTCTTCAAGGGGATTGGGGAATGTCATTCGGACCAGCGGATTTGTGTGAGTTTAGCTCGTTGAATGCGCGGGCAACAATACACATTCGGAAGCGAATCTGGCTCATAATGTGCTGCTTATGCTCAAGTTGAGGTGGAAATGATGTGGTATCAGGCAGCGTTGAGTTGGCTGCAAAATGTGCAGCAAGTAGATTCGCCTTCTCTATTGCAGTGGGGACTGGTTTGTCATCGACTATGAGCGATGGAATGGATGAAGAGACTGAGTTATGAATGTTTTTCACGAATGTCTAGAAGCTTCTACTACCTGTGGGATAGTGTAGTATTTTTGGGTGGATGCCAAACTTTGTCGAAGGCCTTTGAAATATCAAACAATAATAAAATAACGCGCGAATTAATGGTGACGTGCAAAATAAATACAGATAAATAAACTACAAATGAAAACGGCGTTTATTTACGAGAGAGGACTGAAAAGTTTCCGACCTGACAAAGATACAAGACATTTTTTCTTAGACTTTATTTTTATTTTTCTACGTAGTCTCCTTGTAACTCAACACACTTCTCCCAGCGATGCTCCCATCTCTCTAACCCATCTAAATAGTACTCGGCGTTTTTCTCTGCAAAATAACTGCTCACGAAGGTGATTGCCTCCTCATTTGACAAAAAGCTCTGTCCTACGAGCGCAATTTTTATATTAGGGGACAAAAAGAACTCGCCTGGTGTTAGATCTGGTGAGTAAGGCGGTTGGTCAAACTGTTCAAACCGTAATTCGTGGATTTTCGCCTGACAACCGCTGAGGTGTGAGACAGCGCGTTGTCTTGGTGAAACAGGATTTCTTTTCCTGCAAATATGGCCGTTTTTCCGCATTTTCTGCCTTCAGTTGGTCAAGTAACGATGCATAGGTGCTTCTGTAATGTTTTTTTCTTTTTGAAGATAATCGATTAAGATAACTCTATCACTATCCCAAAAACCAGTCGCCAACACTTTCTCAGCCGAAAAATCAGTTTCTGTTTTTTTTTTTTTTTTTTTTTTTTTTTTTTTTTTTTTTTTTTTTCTTAGACTACTCGCGAGAGAGGCGAACCTATAGCGCCGAATGGGCGCCCCGAGATGCCACCAAATAACTGCTGAAGTTCTTTTTGAACAGTTGCAGGTGTAACGCTCCGGGAACACTCGCGTGGGAAGGGAGTTCCACAGCTTCCCCGCTCTGTAACGGAACGCGTTCTGATGCAGGGATGGTCGCGTCGCCGGGAGATGAACCACAAACGGGTGCGATCTGTCGGATTGTCTTGTGGAGCGCATATAAGCCGAACAATACTACGAATTTCCAAAGAATAGTACCCGTGATAATATCTGTAAAACAGACAGAGGTCGGCTACGCGCCTTCGATGTGATAGCGACTGTAGTTCCGACGACAGCGCCAAGTCCCCGATCAGGCGGATTGCTCGTCTCTGTATGCTCTCAAGTAGGTCGAGGGTATGTTTCGGAGCCGAGCTCCAAACATGAGAGTAATATTCGAGCGCGGGTCTAATTTGGGATTTATAAAGGAGAAGAAGTTGGGCCGGAGTAAAATATTTCTTGGCTCTAAAAAAATAGTTCAGTTTTCCTGAGGCTGACCTGGCAATGCTCGATACGTGTTTATGCCATGACGCATTCCCACAGACCGTGACGCCGAGCAATTTCAAGCTTTCCCCAGCCTCGAGAGCCCGGCCATTCATCTTCAGCTGTGGAACCGATGATCCACTTTTCTTTGTGAATGTTGTTTATTGTGTCTTCGCTGCATTGAAGTCGACGAGATTAGCCCTTCTACACTGCAGGACCCCATCTAGATCCTGATTCAGAGAGTCAATCTGTCTACATATCAGCCGATGCGACGCAGATGCACCAATCGGCCGAACACTCGAAAAGGAGGAAACAAACGTACTATCATACGCAAAACTGAACACTTTGTTATCCGTTATCTCCAACAAATCATTTATATGAAGGAAAAACAAGTTTGGAGCGAAAATAGAACCTTGGGGCACCCCCGAATTCACAGGATACAGATCCGAACACTTGCCGTCCACAACAACCCGGATCGATCGATTCTCGAGGAAGCTCCTCGTCCAATCGCAAAGCTGGTGGGAAAATCCATATGAACGCGGTTTGTTCAGCAATGGAGATAGCCAATGCGACCGCCCTTGACTCAATATGCCGTTCAATCGCAGATGTCCATATATCGGTTATAAGTGTCAAAAGGTCTCCCGTGGACCGCCTGCCACGGAATCAGTATCGACGGTCATTCAGAAGTCCGTTGCAATCCAAATACTTAACTAACTCTGTATTGATGACTTTTTCCATCACCTTAGATAAAATAGACAGTAATGCTATCGGGCGATAATTTTGTGGGAGACACTTTTTTCCCGTCTTGGGATTGACTGAACTCGAGCGATTTTCCAGCACGCAGGAAAGGTCCTCCGTGCATAAGATAAGCGGAAGAGTCTGCCAAAAGCCGGCGATAGTTCTGGAGCACAGTTCTTAAGGACTATTGCTGGTATTCCGTCCGGGCCGGTTGGTTTCCTATAATCCAGTTCACGTAGAATGCGTTGAATAGTGCGCGGACGAAATCTCACATCCCGCATGAAAGACTGTACCGGCGCGATCACAGGTGGCTCCAAAAGGCCGAGATCGAGGTTTGAATTCGCAGAAAATAAATTCGCGAACACATTAGCGTTATCCTTTGAATTCGAGACTAACGTTGCGCTGTCTGTCATCAATGGAGGGAAAGAGGAGGATGCGAAGTTACCACAAACAGCTTTTGCCATTGACCAGAAGGAACGCGAACCAGTTGGGGACTAAAGGGGCTTATTGATCACCCTGTCGTTGTAAGCTTTCTTCGCGGTACCAATCGCCTAGATTTATCAGACGAACTTCGTTTGATGGAATGTGGAATATACATCTACATCCCCAGAAGAATAATCACTGATACCGAATCCACGCAAGGGTTAACATCGGAGTCTGCGAAGCACACCTCCGACCAATGGAAAGGATGCGAAGAAATCTCGCAAATCGTCCTAGATAGCAGCCTCATACTTCCATACATGGCCAAGCTGCCTCGGCCGGTTATTCGGTTGATATGCAAGTGCTTACGCGACAGATACCAACCAGGGATCTGAGTTTCCCAGTGGCGCAGAAACCTCTACGGTATAAATACTCGGTTCGGATGTCAAAAACAGATCCAGGGTGTTCGCATAATCGCCTCGGGCTTCCGGCACTCGCGTTGGCTCCCCCACGAGTTTGAGGTAAGTTGTGGCTTACAGCAAACACCTCCGGCAGCCTCCCAGCCTCGTCGGTTCTGCTAGAATGTAAACCAGCCGGACTTGTGCACATTAAAATCGCCAAGGACGACAATTGCAGAAGCTGGGTGGTTGATCTGTATCCAGTCGACGGTAAGTGAAAGATGTTCGAAAAATGTCGCCGGTCGATCGTCATTCGGGGAGCGGTAAAGACAACAAAGAAATTCAACGGAATTCCTCAGCACGACCCTCAACCATATGATGTCCATATTATTAGGTTCCAACGTCTCTATCCTCTGGCAAGCCTGGTTGGACCGCGCGAAGACGCAGACTCCGCTCTTAAAACGGAATCTCGATTGTAAGTCGTATCCTGAGCAACGAAGATATGTCGAATCAGTCGACGAATCGGCTTGGGTCTCAGTTAGGGCAAGGATATCAGGTTTCGTTGTTTGCAAATATTGGTTGTACCTTCGTATTTGTGAAACCAGTGCCCCTGATGTTACAAAATGCCGTTATCAGTCGAACGATGCTGATCGTAACAAAATTACTGAGGAGGGAGTAGTGTGGCGTTTCTAACAGATACACACATAATACACAAGCAATAGTGAAGAACACCGAACGAAAATCGAATAAGAAAATGCATCAGAGCCGTATACCATAGCGATAACATAACAAATCCACATCAGTCGAATGTACTTGAGTTTAGAATCGAATTCGTACACACGGCGGTGGCCTGATGGGTTGTGCTTTGGTTCAATGTTTGGTGATTCTAGCCGTCATAGCGTCAGTTCAAATCACACGTTCTTCACTATCATTCCAAACGATATAGTACCATCATGACTTATCTCCGGGTCAGTCCGGCCATCAGCCACACATCCGAAACACCGTCGAAGATTTCTCTCGGCGATATCGCGGAATGTACAGCGTGACGGGGTGGTATCTCACCTTGGGACCGACTACCACCTAACCAATCTTTTCTCGAACCGGTCCATCAGCCAAGCCCCGAAAAATGGCCAGGGATTTCTCCCGACCATTTCACGGAGCCTAAAGCTTGTTAGGGTGGTATTTCACCGGGCGACAGGGCGTTTGGACCCGGGCTACCACTCGGCCTTTAGTCGTCTCTTACGACAAGCCGGCCTAGCTGTGAGTATTTACTCACAGGGCTTAATTTTTGATCCGATTCCCCCTTTGCATTCCACTGTTTTGACTGTATTTTTGTTTCGGGCGTATAATAGTGTATACAAGTTTAATCGGCGCCAAAACTAGGATTTATTGCACCTAAACTGAGCCAACAACGGTTTTGGTCTAACGTGATCAAACGCAGCACCCAACGCGCGGGCAGCTTTCTCATGCCTAAATCTGGATTTAATATGTGACAAACACGTTATTTGGACATTTTCATAGACTCTGCTATTTCTCTCACTTTAGTTCGGCGGTCGTCTTGCATCATTTGGTGAACTTTAGCAATGTTATCGTCAGTTGTTGCAGTTTTTCGACGTCCCGAACGTTCATCGTCTCCCAAGATCTCACGGTCACGTTTAAATTCAGCTATCCAAAATTTCGCTGTGGTAAATGATGGTGCAGATTCCCCATACACACACTCCAATTCATGTTTGATTCGCGAGGCGTATTGCGTTACAGAAACAAAAATTTAATGACAGCTCGATACTCAATTTTGTCCATTTTCACAAAAACACTAGTAGGGGGTACGAGGTCACGACGCCGCACGGGCGAGAGTTCTACCTCGTCCCCACAACTTGCTCTAAATGTTCCACCGTACACTGTCCACCGGAAAAACAAAACAAGTACACCTCCACAGCACACCGTCCACAAGAAGTAAATAAAACAGCACTGTTGGAGTCTATTGTAGTGAAGGTTCTTTATTATTTCTTTTATTGTTTCCTTTACTATTGTTCTTAAGTAACACCGGGTCTTGCGAGTTTACTGGTCATGATTAATTAGTAATTATTATTTTAATGTATTGTTATTCGCGTTGCTAAGTTCACGACACTATTTAAGGATTGGTTACCGTCCTGAAGGAAGCACATTTAACGGAAGACTTATGTAGAAGAAAGGCTGTAATTAGCACGGAGACGGGCACACGCGCATGGACTTAAGTTGTATCGCGGTGTGTAACGAAACTCGACTCTGGGTTGGTTGCCGTTCTACACGACTCCGCAATGACGGAGTGCGGGAATGGAATGACCGTGCTGGCCTGCGGATGGTAAAGGACTCCGTGATTCAATCCTCGTTTGGGATGAGTTTGATGGTGTGGTGAAAAGGAAATGAAATTTCCTTTGACCATCACCGTGTTCATCGATGCGTTTTGCCTGAAACGAGGAAAAAAAAAGAACAATGGTGAAACGACCTACGGCATCTTTCGGTAATGAGGATCAGCTGTCTAAATAGCAGCCACTCATTAGATACTAAAAGGGATTGCAATAATTCATACAATAGAGATCGCATATCGTCTCTCTGCCGACTGGGAGAATCGGATTCTTTTGTTTTGCATGTGTTTATGCTATTGAAACCGATCTGACGGCGAAACTTGGCGCCGGTGATTGTTTGAAAATTCAAACAAAGCCATATTTCCGCGATAAGTGCTTGCAATTGAATCCATAGTTGCAAGTCTTCGGAAAGCAATTTAGATGGGTACACAATGACGGTTGTGTATACCATCTGCGTCAATTATGCATGGCATCTATGGCGACAGCTGGATCGAATTATAGTGTGAATATCTACACTAATTGGAAATTCGTTTTTTGGGTCGCTAATGCAGAGATGCATGCCCTTGTAGACGCATTTTTTTTAGGAATTCTTTGTAATGCTTGTATGCATTAATGTCCTTGGAGAAGGAAATATTTTCAGGTGCCAATGCAATTGCATTGGCGGGAGACAATGGGAGTTGAGTTGCGGATATGGGGAGTTTTTCAGGTAAGTGGGCCGTGGGGTTTGGTGGAACCCCCACACACTCACATCGACTCACTCAAGCGACTGTCAAATAAAAACTACGCCTCCAAAATGGCTGAAATTTTGGTGAGTAACTGTCAAATTATGCACAACCACATTCACTAGTGAGTGCTGCTATCTTCACGTTGAGGTCGGAAACTTTTCAGCACACCCATGTATCTCCTTGGACTGTGTGAATTCTTCCTCTGGTATCTTCCTGAACGTTGTGGGCCCTTCCTGTTAAAGATATATTAACAATTATTTTAAGGGTTTGTATTTTTACACAAATCTTACCCCCTTTGTTAATTTTTAAGTGTTATGGTGCTGGCTGGTAACAAAGCGGCTCCCTCTTCCACATTATCCATTTTTATCACCAAAAAGTTCCTTTTCAGGATTTAAACTAGGTTCACTCACTCAGAATTTAAAACACATTTGAGTCTTCAATATTTAACAATATTTAAAAAGTATTTATTTATGGTTTATAAGTATTTAACTGTATTTATAGGTATTTAAAGGTATTCACAAGTAACTTCCACACAGTTACTCAATATGCAAATTTTTTATAATAGAATTTTAATAGAACGAACTTCGCACGCACACACGACTCGATTCGAAAATTTGTTAATGTAATTTTTTTCTTCTTCGGAGCGACGACCACACGCTTTCACTAACCGATTCAGAAGGAGGAAGTGTGGCGGTTCCGCCAAATCCCACGGTTTACCTTCCTAAAAAAACCCCCATAATCATCACCCAAGACGCTCAAGTCCTCGCCAATGCATTCGCATTCGGCACCTAAAAATGCTGCACGCATTTAAGAGATCAAATCTATGATCCTTAAGTCCCTGTAAAGAAAACTTACCTTCATGCATTCTCTTCGCATACCATTGCTCCTTAAGATTTCTTTATTAACTTACCAGGAATTTCCAATCAATTTCAGCATCTATGTCGCCAGTCAAATTCCCTTAGATGAATTCCTGTAAACAAAATAATCCACTTACCTGAAAAAACCCCCATAACTACTACCCAACTCCCTTTAGTTTGCTAATGCAACATTATTAGTACCTGTAAATGTTTCACGCATTATATAGATCACCATCTATAATCTTAAAATCCCTATAAAGAAAACTTACCTTTTCATGCATCCCTTCGCATACAATTTCCGTAAGATTTCTTTCCTTGCTTATCTGGTATTCTAAACCAATTCGATACCAGACAAATTCCTGTAAACAAAAAAAATTCGGATTGCATTCAATCTAACCGTCATGACAGGGACCATAAATATCGCGCCGTCTATTTTCTCAGCAGCGTCATATACCTTTTCATACACATTGCCTGGCAACCTTTTTGGTTTGTCTTATGAATAAACAACGCAAGCAGCTGCATATAATTAGCGCAATAGACGCCGAAACCAAATTCTCCAGCATTTCCTAATGCAAATATGCACCCGGTTTCTACTGCAGCCAGAGATGCCATAAAAATCCAATTTGCTTTCAGCACCTTTTTCTCCTAACGTCGAAAATAGCGACGAGGCATCGTGTAAACAATGACCCGCATTACCAACGGCGCATTTGGTCATTTTTCCCTATTGTCTTTGCCGCCTGCCTGTTTCGTCGTTCCACTGCACGTGTGAATCGCATCTATCTGAACGATCCCACACATACCACCATGACCTTTATTACGAGATCTGGTTTTCTTGTTCCCACAAGAGAGACTCTACGTTACACTTGTGGGAGATAAAACATATCCTTGGCAAGGATATATTCACACCCTTAAGAGAACAGTTTTTCTCTCTCTTCCTTTTTTCCTTAGCGAAATCATCTCTGCATGAGATGACGATCGTTGAGTCGCAATTCAATCTCCAGTGCGGTCGGGTCGCTCGTCCTCCACCGTACCGGACACGGTACGGCGGGTTAAAACGTTCATGTGCAATCCGTGTGTGTAAACTTTTGATTTAATAAAATAAGTAACAATCTGAATAATGTTTGTAACCGCAAAGTAAATAAAAATAAACAATAAACCGGTGTTTCAATTTGCCGTGTTGCTGTTCCTGAGAGTGTTTGCCCCTTGTGGAATCCGAGTGTGTTATTTCAGCGGTTTTGTCTTTGACTTGCTTTCCCGTGGCTGAACATTATATATGATGGCGGAGGAAGTTAACCGTGCCAATGTTGCAATACTTCCTCCCCACAGAAGTCTCGTGTCGTTCCCTTCAATATCCTTTTAAGCGATTGTTACTTTGTGGAAACGGAATTAGGGAGACTATTAGGGAGACTATGGCTGCGTGCAGTATGTTAGTGATTTTGAAATAGGGGTTTTAATTTATTTTAATTATTTATCTATTGTATGTGGGAATATTCTATTGTATTTGTATGCGATGTGTTGATATTGATAAAGGATATTCATGTGCCGACACGAGATTGCAATAGGGGGGGTGATAATTAAATGAACTTAATTATATAACATTCCTCGCTTTGATAAAAGTAAGTAATACCCCATCCAATAAGGGGGTGGCTCAGTTATTGAAGATAAAAATCTATAACGCATCAGTTGTATATATCAGTTGGACAAATGATCTGTTCCTACAAATGATATTTTCGTTTTGTCATGTTTCGCGCATTCTTTATAAAAATAATTATTGTATGTTTATTTTGTTGAATTTGAACTTAACTAAATTGAATCAACTTAACAAATATTATTGTAAAAACATGCTTTAGGATATAGTGTGCAAACTTTGACTGCGGTAGTTGGAAACAAGAATGTATAAACATTTTTTAAGAAAATATATGTCAAATAATACATTTCGTAAATCTCCAGTGCTGCTCTCTGACAAAGGTTGATGTAGTATAACATCAGTTGTTTTCATTGCACAATATTACGACATCATCTTCTAAAAAGTCTTTTAAATAATTTGCTTTAAACAACTCTTTTTTAGCAACATAAGCAAATTTTGTAAGCCTATAATGCCAAATGGGCTTGAATTCGCTACCTGAATAATAGTTTAAAGAGGAACGAGTTACACCCACGACTGGCAAACGAAGTGAACATTTATTTTGCATCCAAGAGGTATCCTTTTAATGCATGACGTGTAATACAACCACGTACTATGCCAATAATCTTGATACGAGTAACATAGAACGGTTCAGACGTTGTTCTTGGTGAAAGTTGAGTTGGTGGTGCAAATGGTGTTGACTCTATCTTTTAACAGGACTTCACTTCAAAAAACCATTTCACTGACATGCCAAAGATACGTTGCAGCTACTCTTGGATAATAATGCAATGAAAGTTCACTCTTGAATCTATGGGGATTCTTGAGTGCGGGAGAATTTATACAAACGGGAAAGTACCGCAACCTGACTGAAAAGTAAACACGAACAGTGGGATAAAGATTTTACTCATGGAGTATCACTAGAGTGTACGACATGATGTTGGTATAAGTTATTCGCTCCTTGCCAAGGAAGAGTACTAAGTATACTAGTCACCTAAGCATACGACGCACATGTCCATGCATTTATAAGTTTGTATAAGCGATCCACCATGGAGTCGTATACTCACATGTTTCGTACTAGTTACACTAGTAAAAATTTAAGGACTAAGATTCTAGAAGCCGTGATATGCCTGAAGTTGGTCTTATCGTTGACACGTCAATTGCAAGTCCATCTCCGATTTGGCTACGGTTAAAGCTAAATGACGATGTATTTTGTATAAAGATATTGTTTTGACAAACCGTTTCAAAGAACGGGGATTATTTTTATAATATTTTCAATGTATTGGTTTGTTATTTTAATGTTGAAGCCCTTAGAGAAGAGTATACATCTTTTATTGAAGACTGAATATACACAATTTAGAAAACAGAAAGGAAGATATAGAATTCAATAATATTTTGATATGCAATTTGTATAGTATAGTTGGAAACGTGTTCACTAGTATAATAGAAAAACAACGCTAATATGGTTTAATCCGTTGAATACAATCCCCCACCACTTTTTCGCATAAATAAAGCGATAGTCCGTCAATTTCGTGTATAATCTTGGCCCATATATAATCCAATCTTAATAACAAAATGTTACAATTTCAAAATGTTCAAAATGTCAGTTTTCATAATCACCACACAAGTACTAAGTGTCACTTTGAAATCCTTATTGGAAGCTTCGTCGTACCGAAAGGAAAGGAAAAAACTTATATTCATTGTGTAATGGTTTGAAAAGCACTATTATGCTACTATACTAACCATCAGTAAACTCATTCCTTATGAAGCCTCTAGGGCCAACAAGTAAAAGCAACTAATAAACCACAATTAAGGTTCATCGTAATACGAAACCCAAATTTTATCCATGGCGTGTCAGACATCCAATATTCTGAACCCCCGTAGATATTGATCACAATTTCCCGATATTGCAAGCAATAACCGTCATATGATTTAAATGAATGATTTTTTGGCCTCGAACCGCAATCGATTGTCTCTTTTGCCCTTCCAGGATAGTATCAAACGATGTGTGGATTAAAGCTTTGGTAGTCCAATATCGTAAGTTTTATTTATTTACTTTTTTCGTTCACATCTCTTCTCTCACAAATAAAAAAATGAGGATATTACATTCAGTTCAAAGATTGCGTATCTACCAGATACGTACGACTACAGGGTATTCATTGGACATCGTGCTACAAGCTTCATTTAAATGTGGAATCGAGGGTGGAGATGCGGTCCAATTGTGGTGTAATTCAATGCTAACATCTGAGTTGTTTTTCTACATTCACGACCCGAGGCGCTCAATCATAGAGCGAGGATAAACACATAATTCTGCTTAGGCACGATTAAGCGAAGTGGAAGTCGAAATAGAGGATACGAACGGCACTATATAGTGGCTGTTGTTCCTTAAACATTCTTCATTGATTACAATAACGTTCCTAAAGAAAGAGATTGCTGAGACGAAGAGAAATACCAAAAGAATATTGGACAGGGGGAAAAAAGATGTAGAAAACAGATAAGGCAACAAAAAACATGGCTAATGTCTTACTTAGGTCTGCAGAAATTGACAGATTTTGTTCGAAATTGTGACTATTGAAAATCGCAATGTTACTATAACAGGTTCTTTCACATTGCATATTGTTTGCCAAAACAATACCAAAGTAGTCTAACAGTTAAAAAACGAAACCATAAACACTGTTTGTTGATGTAGCATAGCATATATTTGCAATGGGTGAATGGCAAGAAATTCATTTTATCGCATTTGTTTTGAAAAACTATAGATTCTCATCTTAGTCATGTGTTGTAACGTTACTTGGTAGGATATATATATATATTTTTTTTTTATGAACAAGATCTCTTTATGATTCCCTTAACTTCGGTCGTTGCGGTCGCCGCCGTGCTTCCTCAGACCTGAGGGTAGAGTAGCGACCGATCATTCGTGGAATTAACGCCGCAATTTCCAGGGCAACAGCCAGCGGCCTCCGCTGGCTTCTGGGGGGGCAAGTGATGCTCAGCAACAGCGAAACTAAAAGGATTGTTTTTTGTGGGTGTGCCAAAGCTCTACTCACCAGTTCTCGCTGCTTGATCCACACCTGTGTTGGAGCAGCTTACCTAATTACGAGCAGGACACAGCTCTACGCAACAATTTCATACCTGAAACATAGGTCTGTGGCGGTTCCGCCAAACCCCACTGTCTACTTACCGTAAAACCCCCAATAACATTCAGCCAATTTCCTAACTTCGCTAATACAACAGAATTAGCACATGTAAATGCTTCAGGCATTATATAGATCAAATCTATAATCTTAAAGTCCTGTGGCGATTCCGCCAAATCCCACTGCTCCCCTTCCTGAAAAACCCCTATAATCATCACCCAAGACGCATAAGTCTCCGCCAATGCATTCGCATTCGGCATCTAAAAATGCTTCACGTATTATATAGATCAAATCTATGACAATTAAGTCCCTGTAAAGAAAACTTACCTTCATGCATTCTCTTCGCATACCACTGCTCCTTAAGATTTCTTTATTAGCTTACCAGGAATTTCCAATCAATTTCGGCATCTACGGCGCCAGTCAAATTTCCTGTAAGAATTTCTTTCTACCTATTCAAGAGTCCCAGGCAGATTTCAATTTCCCATATCTGAAACATTTCCTTTTACAAGGACATTTGATGCTTTTAACGTGCAAGATAAAATTTCTAAAAATAGTTCCTCAATGTGCATATGCACCATAAATACACAACATTCGGCACCCGTTGTCATCAATTGAAGTGCAACGTCGGGCGGCTTGTTTTTATAGCTGCAGCAAGCAGACCGGCGATTCACCATCAATAAACAATCTTCAATTTTGTTCGTCGCCACAAAACGAATGACCCGACACATACAAAGTCATGCAGGGGAACCGTTTCTGCTGCCGACCCAGGATACGATATACTATTTCCATTGTATAAAGTATCGCATCCCATTTTAGCACCTTTTTCCTTTTCCTAACGTCTATCACAGCGACGTTGCACAGCATAGACATAGATCATGAATCGCCTTTGTCTTTGCCGCCTGCCTGTTTCGTTGTTCCACTGCTGTCGAGCACGTGTAAATAACATCGATCTGAACGATCGCACACACACCACCATGACCTTTATTACAAGATCTGGTTTCCTATACCACAAAGAGAGACTTTACGTTTCTCTGGTGGTAGGTAAAAACGATATCCTTACTGAAGAGGATATCGGTGAGTCGTAATTCAACCAGCAAGGCGGTCGGGTCGCCTGCCATCCACCGTACTAGCGCCGGTACGGTGGGTTATCTAGGAGTCGTTTTTCCTCCCCAGTTTTCCTCCGCGGTCGTGAGCTTGAAGTTTGTGAAATAAGTCTCGAATAAAACAAAATTATAGTGTACACTGACTGGAAATTTCCAAAACGCATGACATATATGCTTGTAAAATGTTAACAAGACATAATTAGAATACAATGCAATTAAAATACATCCAATACAATAAAAGAACATTAACTTTTCCTCCAGTGTTTTTGTGTTGCGTAGGTTATTATTAAGTTATGATGGAGGAGCGTGAAGTGAATCTAGTCCCCATGTCTGGTACATACTTCCTCCCCACAAATCCACGGCAAGATTACCATCTTGCCATGGCATCAAAGCAATGGCATCAACTGAACCATCTCGGTTCATCTGTCATGGACCGATCGATTCCTATGGTCGACCACATGCCCATCAAACACAGGCCAATCCCCACGGGTGTTCTTGTTCCAACAATCCGTTGGTCCAAAAGACACGCCATGGCAAATCGCTTGCTTATACAGCTACAGCCGATTATACCTGATCGGTTGCATAGGCGATAAACTAGCATCGAATTGGACGTGGTCATAGTTTGTGTTTCCTAAACAATCTAGCAATGGTCACGTCCCATGTTTTGTTCACTAATACAAAGCATAGCGCAACTCGCGCCTAACTGCCAAGAGCCGAATTCTTTGCCAGTGTAAATATTCACACTGGAATTCGACTCTCGACTCGCTATGGGTGCAATGCACAATTGACGTGGATAAATACACAACCGTCGTTGTGTAATCATTCCCATCACCAGATCAGGTTCCACGGTATCATTCCCTTAAACAACTCTCGTACCAATAACCAAGGCAAACAAACGCGTATCTTAGCGTTTGAACCCCGAAATAGCGCTTCTGTTGACATAATACTCAGAAACCTATTTCTGCATCAACGAATCGCTAGTTCAAACATAGCACCTTTTCCGGCCGCTATACGAGCGACCATCTATTTGCACAGCTGACCTATTTGAATTCAAATATCGTTAGTCAGTTTTTGTTGCCGTTTTTCCTTATTCGTTTGCAGACGATACATGCAATACTGTTGTTCCCCATGTACAAGTCCTCTTCCTGTTTGTGTGCATCTCGAATAGTGATATCCGCGCGAAAACAACACCTAGAATCGTCACGAGAGCCAGATCCTAACCACCGCTGCGTGCACACGCGAAAAAGAGTCGAAGTGGAGTTTTTAAAAACGGCGGTAAAGATACAATCTGTAACACCAGGGGAGTACGGTCGTGGTCTAATAACCGAGAGTTACGTTTAATCACTCAATCGTGTACCCCGTGTCGAATAAATAATTAATCGGTGTAAACGACAAAGTACTTGGATTGTGTGATAGTGGCGTGCTGAAAACAACAACAGAGAGAATGTCGAGAAATCTTATAAGATATACAAGTTATGTTAAATTTATCCCGGCGTGCGATCATCTATCCAAGCCGTGTAACTCAGTTAACTAACATTTATTAATAGTCAACCGTGAAAACCATTTTATGAGATACATGTACTAAAGTGAAATACAAGATAACCATTCGGACAATAAAGAAATAATACATAAATAAAGGAGCGTTGAGTGTTTTACTGTATTATACAAACAGTTTTCAGTGACAGTCAGTGGGTGTTTTCTGAATCCGCGCCCGTGCAGGTGCACAAGTTAAACACACCCAACAGTTCTCCTGGGGTACTGTGCGGATTCTTTTAAACTTACCCAAAGAGCCCCCCATAATTGCAACCCAACTCCCATTGTTTTTCGCCAATGCAATTGCATTGGCACCTGAAAATATTTCCTTTTCCAAGGCCATTTAATGCATACAATGCATTATCTATTATTCCTAAAAAGAATTCTTTAATGTGCAAATGCATCATAAATCCCAAACCATTCGGCGCCCTTTGCCATCATTAAAATGCTATGTCAGACAGCTTGTTTTTACAGCTGCAACAAACCAACCAGCGTTTCGTTTGTTCAATCGACAAACAATTACCGCATCTCCAGCATTTCCTAAATACAAACAATCACCAATTTCGTGCTTTGCCACAAAAGATTTACCCTGCATATACAAATGCAGACAAGGGGTCTGTTTCTTCCACTGGCCCAAGATACGATATACAATTTTCATTGTATAAAGTATCCCAATCCATTAGCACCTTTTTCTAATGGCTATGCGTCTATTTACGTCGAAATCGTACAAGACCGGTGGGTCTTGAGTGGGGTAGTAAACGCATATCACGTCTTTGGCGTCTGATGATCTGCGGTTTGGTCGGTGTGTGTGTGAGCTTGTGCTGTCTTGTACTGTGCGTGTGTGCTTGTAGTGTGTCAGCAGTGGACCCTATGGGATGGGTCCAGGAATCCTCTATTGTACAGGAGAATGTTGTTGGGAAGGGTGCTTTCTTCAGAGAGAGGGAGAAATCTTTTATTTCGTAATAATATTTTCAAAAAAAAAAAAGTCTGTGACCGCACATTTTACAATTCAGAGATTTGATAAGTTATATCTTACAACTGAAACATTATCTTGGATAAAGAAAAGAAAAATATGTATAATTATTAATTAAAAGAATAAATCGAAGGAAAATACGAAAAGGAAAAACCTTTAATAAAAAAAAAAAAAAAAAAAAAAAAAATTAATAAATAAAAAACCTAACAATAATAAATAATATAAAATGTAAATATTTACATGAAATTATGACAAATTAAGCAAGAAGCTGGGTTATGAGAGAATTTTCAGAACTTTCACAGCTGATGTTAAAGTTATATACTAGTTTACGAATTCTTTCAGAAATCAATTCAACATCCGCCCTTCCGTGGAGACTTAAGGTTGAATAGTGCCAAGGGAGGTCTAGCATCATTTTCAAAACTTTGTTTTGTGATACCTGTAACTTCTTTAAATGGCACCTTGCAGCGTTACCCCATACTGGACACCCATATAACAGTATAGCTTGGAAAATAACTTTATGAATAATAATCTTATTTTCATTTGTGAGTAAAGACTTGCGATTAATAAAAGGGTAAAGCATCTTAATAGCAATACTCATTTTATTAAGAGTACTTTGAATATGTTGTTTAAATGTGAGTTTTGTATCGAGATGAACTCCGAGATACTTTACGGATTGCTCCCATGCAATCGTGGTACCATTTATTTGCAGCTGACAGCTCTTTCGTGTAAAAAAGATGGCTTGTGTCTTCCCAACATTTAGCTTGATTTTCTATTTCATATAATATTTTTCAAGTATCTCGATCGCATGCTTTAGATTTGTCTCAACGTTGAGAGAAAATTCATGCGACGCAAATACTGCAGTGTCGTCAGCGAAGATAGCTGATTCACACTGCGGTAGATTTGGAAAATCCGAAGTGTAGATATTGTACAAAGCTGGACCAAGTACTGAGCTTTGAGGGACGCCACAATCAAAAAATATCAATCTAGAAACATCACAATTGACATGAACCTGAAAACATCTATTGGATAAGAAACTCTGGACGACCTTACACAAATACAAAGGAAAGTCGAACTGTATCATTTTATATATTATCCCATTGTGCCATACGGAATCAAAAGCTTTTTCAATGTCTAACAATATCATGCCCGTTGATTGACCACGTGAACGATGGTCTAGAACATGCCTGCAAATTCGTTTAACCTGGTGCCAGGTGCTGTGAAAGCATCGAAATCCAAATTGGATATCGGGGAAAATATCTTTATCTGAAACAACTTTTAAAATATGTTGTTTCAGGATTTTTTCAAAAACTTTACTTATGTTGCTAAGTAAACTAATTGGCCTGTAACTTTCAGGTTTATCTGGGGCTTTTCCAGCCTTAAGGATAGGTACAACCATTGCTTTTTTCCAACATTGAGGAAAGTATTGACATTTAAGGCATGCATTGATTATAAATGTTAAGTATTTAATTCCAATATGAGGCAATTGTTTTAGATAGGCATTCTTAACTTTGTCTAGTCCTCCTATTTTTCGTGTTTGCAAGCACTTGATTACATTTCTTACGTTTTCTTCTTCTACAAATGCATTTAGAGGAGTTAATTCGATTGTGGTGTCGAATCTTTCGATTCTGTTACCGACAAGTTCATTAGTTTCAAATTCACCCAAATGCTGAGAGACCAAGTGATTTTTTGAAAAACTTGTTCCAAATAGGTTTGCTTTTTCAAAACCTGTAAAAAAGTAGTAGAAGAATCCTTCAGAAATGGTATTTTACGGTTTTTATTCTTGATTAACTTCACTATATTCCAGAACGGTTTAGCATTTTTATCCATAACGCTCAGGTTTTTGTTGCATTCTCTATTACGATTGATTTGTATCTGGTCAGTAATGCGCTCATTAAAATGGGAAACCACTGATCGAGAAAAGGGCTGACGGTAATTCTGCCAGTTTCTTCGATGAATGTTTCTCACTTTAGTAAGCTCTAAGATATGGATTGGAAGTTTTTTAAAAATATCTTTTTTTACTCTTTTGGGAATACTTTCATCAACCGAAGAAATTATAGCTTGTGTAAAGTTTTGTACAATAAGGTCAACATCATCTTTACAAGACACTCTTTCAAGATTTGTAGTACTATTTTGAAGGCTCATTTTAATCTTTGATTTGAATGAATTCCAATTAGCATTCTTCATGTCCAGGAAATATTTAATCTTTCTTTCACCCAACCAAGAAAGGTTACAAAGAACAGGATTATGATCTGAACTGAGAGCACTTAACGAAACGGGTTCTGTTATAAGACCAGGGACATTTGACACAAACAAGTCAAGGACAGAGGGGATGCAACGAGAACCTGTGGGTAAATAAGTTGGACAAGGTGGATAAAAAATATTAATTGGTAGTGCCAATGGAAGGGCAGCCAATATATTGCCCCAAGCATTTGCTCTTACACACCCCCAATCTCTATGCCGGCAGTTAAAATCACCACCTAATAGAAATTCACCATTCATTGTGAATAACTTTTTTAAATCTTGCTTGAGCCATTTTCTTTTAATATCCGACGAAGATCCACCAGGGAAATAAACAGAATAGATTTTTACTGTCTTACGGTTTCTTAACTTAATTATTACACCTACATTCTCCACAAGCCTAGTTGGAATTACAGGTAAAAGCGAATGTTGAATTGACTTCCTGATAAGAATCGCCACTCCCCCACCCCTTTGGTCTACTCTATCAATGCGATAGCAGTTAAAGTCAGATGATGGGAGTCTTATATCAAAATTAAGCCAAGTTTCTGTTACTAGAGCAACATCAACTTTATAGCTATTTAAGAAGTTTTAAAAGTATGCCTTTAGCATTCCAAGTAATTGTTTTTATTTGTGTATCTGCCATTTTACTTAACATTATTAGTGTATAAAAACTTAGTGGCTAAATGCGCGATCACATTAAATTGTTCTATTTTCGTTTTACAAACTGATAAATTTGAGATCATTTCCATGCACAAGGAATTTAGTTCCTCGATTGTGAAGAGTGGTGAATTGTGGTTGGGTAAATTATTGTTATTGTTTGATGAAGAAGCGCCGCGTGAGTCATTTTCCCATGCATTCATTGTTGGTGGTAAACTTTTAATTTGCGGCCTTGAATTTGGAAAGCTTTTGCTCGGAGCATTGGTCAGTCCCAGTCGTCGCTGTGGCTGTGGAAGCGTAGGAAAATCACTCATAGAGGCAAACGAACCCGGTTTTTGGCAAGCTTGATGATTAGAAATTTGAGTTGATACAGCGAAATGAGTTCTTGGATGGATCTTGGATCTTCCAGATGATCTTTCTTTTATTTCCCAGTGTTTTTTGATCTACTGGTGCATGTGACGTCAGTAGCTTTATGATTGCCGTTGCAGTTGGCACATTTATTTACAGAAGCGTTATTACATTCGCTTGTTTTGTGTGAACCAGCGCAAGTAGCACAATATGTTTTTATGTGACAATTTCTCTCACCATGTCCAAACATTTGACAATTGTGTCACCTTACCTTTGATTTTCCTTTGGAAGTTCCAATTCACTTGGGTATGAAAAATTGAGCGATAATTTTTTTTAAGTTCACTTAATTTAATTGTTCCATTTTCAAAGTGAATGAGATAAAAAAAATCAGTAAATTGATCATATTTTTTTTCAATTTTTTTAACATCAGAACATTTTAAGCCAAGCGAAATGAGTTCAGCTTTGAGTTCATTAGTTTTTATATCATCCAGTCCATACAAAATAACTTTGAAAGTCTTAGCACTTTTAATATCATGAGAAAAATATTGATAATTATCCTCTTTTAGGTTTTCTAATACAATATTAAATGATTCAATAGTTCCGAACATTATTTTTATACCAATTGTTAATTTTTTTTATTGAATAACTGGATATATTAAGCTTTATCATGAGGCTATGCACATATTCTGGTGATTTTTGCAAGACTTTGATTGGTGGCACATACACTTTTCTGATTATTGGCGAATCAGTTTCGTCCATTTCAGAATTATCTGTATCTGGATGGCATTGTAGGGGAGTGAATTTATTACAGTAGGGGTTTTTACCAAGCCCACTTGTTGGATACATAGTGGAACGAAGTTTTTTATCCGAGGACAAGCAATTGTCCCCGGTATCAGGCGATCTATCGCGTTTGGGAATGATTGTAATGAGAACTCGCGACCGAGATGAACACGTCAAACGCAGTCGAAAGCTCCGGGTGAACTGGTGCTTTCTTCAGTTTTGTACTGAAGAAGAAATTGTAGTGGTCTGATTCGAAGAGATCGAGAGAGAGAAGGGTCAAGAACGCAAGACTCCCGTACAAGTAGGTTCTCGCTGTTCTGAATGCTTTCGAGGTGGTTATATGCTAAATGCAGCAAGTACTCGTGGATAGGGATCATGGGGGCACCTTCGTATAGGTGAGAGTTTGGGTAATGGCGACCGTCAGGCCTTCTAAAGTGGTTGATGCATCTTCTGAGGAGTTTTCTTTCGAAAACTCTAAGTCTTTCCATTTGGGCCGAAGATATGCAGGACTATATGGGAAAGGCGTATGATATTCCAGATCGGATTAGCTGCTTATAGCAGAGAAGCTTAATTTTGGTGTCAACTTTGTTGCTTCACTTCAAGATGTTGTGCAGTTGCCTTAACTGACCGAGGCCCCTTTGAAGAATCTGACTGAGGAGATCGCGATACACCCCCTTATATATGAAACTAGAACAAGATTTTGTATCGCGAAGAGACCGAAAAGAAAGCAAAATCCCTAAAAATATACTTTGGCTGGAGCCAAGTGTATGTATTCAAGATAAGAATTCGGTTAGGCGAATTCTCGAAATTATGAGTGTGAGTACGGTAATTGAACATCTGGTTCAACTTACCATGTTGTTGTTTTTGTTTGGCGATCATGGGAAATTGGTGTATATGGATGATAAAGGAATATTTGATTCGTTTACCAGGAACTTTGTTGGATCGGGAAAATCTCTTTGCGGATTTGAGTTTAGGATTAGAGGAAATTGGGTGCAAGGGATATAAACGAACATTTGATTCGTTTACCGCGAATTTTGCTGGATCGAGATCATGGATTTTTGAATGTGTGGGGGAAAGAGATGGTAGGGCTTTTCAGAGTACTGCACATATGTAATGTTTTACTAATATTATTCTATCAAACAAAAAAATGAAGCAACTGAACTATGTTTGTGTGTATATATCAGGAAAAAAGTGATTGTAAATATTCGGGGCTTCTGTTCCCCAACTTGTTTGCCGTAGTTGGGGTATAGGTTTGTGTCGAAGAACGTCTGCTCTCGGCGGCAGGTGGTCTTCGAAGTCGTTGTGCGAGAATGAATTATCTTTGCTGTGGTGTGAGGCCTAAGCATCTTTTTTGCCTTTCAGTGACCTGTGTCTTCTCCTGATGTCGGTTGTTCTTCATGTCGTTGTGCGGAAACGGATTATCCTTGCCTCCGTAAATCCTAAGATTTTTTCTTACCTTCCACCTGGCGTGTGTTTACTCGTGGTGCCGGCTGATCTTCACTCCCGCCACTAGTCCTCGCATCTTGCTGATATCTTGCAAAATTTGCGGGAAAATGGCGCGCTCGGTGTCAGAGTCTGCTTGCGACAGTTGCGTAGGGGTTGTAGTCTGTGCACAGCCAACAGAGTCTTCTAGTATTATATTAACCAATTAATTGTGTGTACAGAAAAACGTTTTCGATATAAATAACAATTACACGAAACACAGCACCTAAGCAGATAAGAACAATCGAATGCAAGAATTTTTGACATTTTTCCAAATCATGTTTTTAGGATTTATTAGTAATTATCTATCAAGTGTCATCAAAAAACTAACAAATATCGATGTCGTCCACCGTGTTCACCTGATATGGTTCCGGCTGATCTTTTTCTCTCCAAAACTCAAATTATCACGATGCATTTTCAGTCGATGAAAGACAATAGGGAATTCGCGGTGAGAACTGAAGTCAATTTCGTTAAATCCGCATTGTAAGCAAACTAAATGACCGATCGCGCTAAAACCTCACGTCGAATAGACGACAGTGTGCCAACCTATCGGCAAATATTTTTAACAACCCTTTTAAATCGATTCCCCGAATTTTTTTTGACAGAATGGAAATTCCATACTTATGTACTTAGTTATTTATTTACTTACATACTAATTTACTTACTTATTCATTTAATAATTTACCTAGATACGTAATTATTTACCTATTTACTGGATAACTAACTCAATAACTAATTAAGTAACTATCTTACTAACTAACAAATTAGCTAACTAGCTTTCTTACTTACTTACGCACTCACTTACTTACTTACTTGCTTACTCACTCACTCACTTCCTTACTTACTTACTTATTTAATTACTTACTTACTCACTTACTCACTAACTTACTCACTAACTTACTCACTTACCCACTTACGCACTTACTCACTTGCTCACTTACTCACTTACTTACGTACTCACTTACTGCCTTACTCACTTACTAACTTACTTATTTACTTACTTACTTACTTACTTACTTACTCACTTACTTACTTATCAACTCACTTACCTACTTACTTACTTACTTACTTACTTACTCCCTTCCTTACTTACTTACTTCCTCAATATAGTAATAATACTTAGCTACTTTTTCACATGTTTTCTATCCAAAAAGAAAAATCGTATTAAGGATCACTATTATAACGCGTAACCAAATAGACCCCTCCCTCATAGACAAAAGACACCATTCGAACATCCTTGACGTACGATCATATAGAGGAGCAGATTGCGACTCCGATCATCTTCTAGTGATGGCCAAAATTAGCAGTCGGAAAGAGGCAATGGGACTCTACAAACGCAAAAAACGCGAATGGGAGAAGACTCGGATCGAAAAAATCCTAGAAAATGACAGAGCAAAAAACATCAGAGGTATGTATGCCGGCATAAACGCAATTAGAAATAGCTACCAAGGGAGAGCCAAGTCCAAACATTGATCGAAGAACGTAAACGCCTCAGAGTGCTCCACCTAGAAAGATATGATGAAGTCAACGCAGAGAGATGCGCGACAATTCGGAAAGAGACAATGAAACTTTTGAAACGCAAAAAACGGGAATGGGAGAAGGCTCGAATCGAAAAGATCCTAGAAAATACCAGAGCAAACAACATCCAAGGCTACCGAAATACTAGGAGACTACTACTGCGGATTCCGTAGGAACCGGTCAACAAGCGACCAAATATCCACAGTAAGGCAAGTGCTGGAAAAGAAGTGGGCATACGGAGAGACGGTTTACCAACTGTTCGTTAACTTAAAAAAAGCCTACGACTCAGCCGCAAGGCAAATGCTCTACCATATTGTAGTTGAGCTGGGAATCCCGACAAGATATGCCACCCTAATTCAAATCTACATGAACGAAAACAAAGGGTGAGTTAGAATAGAAAACCACCTCTCAGAACCATTTGAAATCCACGACGGACTAAAACAGGGGGACGGCCTCTCATCGTGTCTTTTTAACCTTGTGCCCGAGTATGTCATCAGAAAGATACAAGACGACAACATGGCCGGATCATCCCTGAACGGGGTCACACAAGTGCTCGCATATGTGGATGACATCGCGGTTTTGGCCAATAATCTATAAACTGTAATTAAAAATAGTGAAATCATCATGCAAGCGGCAGAAGAGGTGGGCCTAGAAATAAACGAAGACAAAACGAAATACATGATTACGACGAGAGCAGGTGGACCTCAGAGAACACACATAAACATCAGAGGTAAGACATTTGAAAAAGTTAAAGAGTTTAAATACCTGGGAACAATATTGACAGCCAGTTACTAAATGTCGACAGAAATTAACAAAAGACTGCATTCCGGTAACCATTGTTGGCAGCCAGTCATCCAAACTGCTATCACGTAATATAAGGCTCCGTGTTTATAGAACCACAATCATGCCGATTGTTCTATACGGATGCGAAACATGGGCTTTCACAAAACGGAAAGAAAACTAATTCCGCGTATTCAAGAATATGGTTTAAAGGAGTATATTTGGCAGTAAATATGACAAGGAGGCAGGACAATGGAGGAAACTCAACAACCCCGAATTGGAAAAGTTGTACCGCAAACCTATAATAGTGAGAGTAATCAGGCCGCGAAGATTAAGATGGGCCGGACATGTGGAGCGAATGGGCAACCATTAGACCGTGCGTAGAATTCTTTACGGAAGACCAACGGGAAAGAGACAGACAGGACGATCGCGACAGAGATGGGAGGACAATGTAAGATTTGACCTTGAGGAGATCGGATCGTATGGTCAATCGTGGAAGGAGAGTGCACAGCACTCCCTCCTCAGTAACTTTGTTACGGTCCGCTTCGGGTGCGAACGACGGAGAAAACGGGAGAACGTCGGAACAGGCGAGTGTGCCAGTGCTCTATGTGACAGTCGTGATCGTGTCGGGAAGAACTGTTTTACTACGGGAACGTGTATGCTGTGTGTACACAGATCACGTCGTAGTCACCAATTATAGCGTTTGGGATGATAGCGAAGAACGTGTGATTCGAACTGACGCTATGACAGTTAGAATCACAAAAAATTGAACCAAAGCGCAACACATCAGGCCACCGCCGTGTATACGAATTCGATTTCTAAACTCAAGTACATTCGACTGATGTGGATTTGTTATGTTATCGCTATGGTATACGGCTGTGATGCATTTTCTTATTCGATTTTCGTTCGGTGTTCTTCACTATTTGCTTCTGTATTGTGTGTGTATCTGTTACAAACGCCACAGCACAACGAACGATGGCGGAGTCAGGTCGGCGAGGTCATGATCTTCTGCGTTCCTACAAGTCAATAAATAGTAATAGTAATAGTAGTATTATTGTTTTCCCATTTTATTGAAAAAAGCTAAATGCCTGTTATACAGTAGTTGCCCATTGAAAATTAATTTGACATTTAGTATGGGTCGTTTAAGAAAAGACAGCGCAAGACGGTACTGTTGACTTCCACTCTTAACGTATGTCGTCAGAGACGGGTACTTATTACCCGACACTCCTAATTGTTTTTTATTTTGGGATCATATCGAGCTGTTGATATTCATTTTGTTGTACATATCAGCTAGCAAACATGAATAGATCTTATACAACAGGTGCCCATTGAAAATTCATCTGTAAATCAATTCGGCAGACGGTGAGTCAGGACAATGGAGGAAACTCCACAACCACGAATTGGAAGAGCTATACCGCAAACCTACAATAGTGAGAGTAATCACGTCGCGAAGATTAAGATGGGTCGGACACGTAGCCCGAATGGGCGACGATAGGACCGTGCATAGAATTCTTGACGGTAAACTAACGGGGAAGAGACCGACAAGACGGCTGCGACGAAGATGGGAGGACAATGTTAGGTTGGACCTCGAGGAGATCGGATCGGATGGTCGAACGTGGAAGGAGAGCGCACAGGACAGGGAACGATGGCGGAGCCGGGTCGGTGAGGTCATGAACTTCCGGGTTCCTACAGGCCAATAAATAATAATAAATAAAAAAATCACCGTCGACGGGTGCTTATTGACTGATACTCCTAATTGTTGTTTTATTTTGGAATCATATTGAGCTGTTGATATTCATTTTGTTATATTGGTTAGTAAACATTATTAGAACTATTACGATTAATGAATTGAGTTTTGGTATTTAGCTGGCAAACATTTTAATTCAATCAAAATAGGATCCATTGGCATCTATGACATTCTTCCAACGTGATAAAAGGTCAAATATTTCTTTTTCGTATACTTTTTGAGGCAATGAAATCTTCAAAAGCTTTTATGACCTTTTCTCGGTTCCGGAAGACCTTCTGTCGGCAAAATTAATCCAAATTGCGGAAAAGATGGTAATCCGTTGGGGAAATGTCTGGACAGTACGGTGGATGCAGAAGAATTTCAAATCCCAACTGCAACAGTTTTTGCACCGTTACTTGTGAGGTATGGGGTCTAGAATTGTCATGCAAAATGATCGGGTCGAGCAGATTTCCAGGCGCCGTAGTGGTTTGGAACTCGTTCAGTTCATGGGGTACCTACTGTCGAGTTTCTTTACCTTTCCTATGAGAGAAAGGTGTCGACTTATTGTCATTGGGGATACTGCCATGATTTGTGCAAACTCCCGCACCGATTTCGTGTGGCCCGCATCCACCGTGGCTCTTAAAACATCGTCGTCAACTAACGTTCCCGGGTTCGCACGTGGTTCATTTTTGAGGCTGAAATCTCCCGAACGGAACTTTCCGAATCAACGTCGTATAGTGGGTTCGATTACCGCTACATCCTCAAATACGTCATTAATGTTTTTCATTTCCAATGACGCATATGTTATATTTTAAATTCATAAAGAAAGAGGGTTCGAATTTGAACTGCTGACAACATGGTAAACAATTCCTAGAAAAGAAAAAAACTGTACCTGTAACGAACCCTAAAATTCTCACACATCAAGCACACGTACCACTTTACTTTATAAAAATAGAAAATTTAACGTTCTGGTACAAATGTTCACTCGAGAACTTCTTATTGTATTTTCGACTGAGCGAAAATCGGTCATTTCATGTGGTAGAACCCAATAGCATTTGGTATTACATTGACATTAATTGGTATTTGGTATTATTTGGTATCTGCTATTAGCTTGCAAACATTAGAAGAACTATCACGATTAACGAATTGAGTTTTGGTATTTAATAATTAAAATCTGAATCTGAATAACCCACTTCTCTAATTTCCAGGCTTTGACGAAAAAAGAAAACAACATTACCGAGACATCATTCCAAAAAATATACTCTATTGCCCAGCGTTTCACGCTTTAAGTCACCTCGGTCATTAAATAAACAGCTTTATTTGCACACTGGTCTATTAGGAATGGGATATTAAATACTGCAGGAAAACAAAAACAAAAAACCGTCAATAATATCCATGCATGCCCATTTGGAAGTGAAAAGTGCTTCACTTAACTTAAGTCCACTCAAAGGTAAATCTCTTCTAAAAAAAAATCTTTTTAAATTGTAGTTCATATTGTACCGAGGTCGCGGGCTTGCTTCCTAACAAAACTTGAACTCAAAAAAATGTTGAATAAGTTTAAGGGCAACCATTGAATTACAGCTGACCTACATTCTTAACCCGAATAGTGAACAGGTTTTATTTGCAAGCATGTCCAAGGGGCAGTCAAGCATTTAAGCATTTATGCAATTTACCTCTCTGAAGAAATTTTATCCTTTTTATAATTACTAGTCACTTCTGAAGGAAACTCTTAGGGAATTTTATGAAAATGTGTCGGTTAATGTCGACGGTCCTAGAGGATAATACTGGTTTCACAAAACAGAAATGGTTAATGAAGAAGCAATGGGCAGAGAGCAATGCTGAGCCGGTCTTCAGGTACCGACTGAAGCACAAAAATTAATAATATTCAGGCCGTTGTTTCTTTATTTTTGTGTGTTCTTCTAGAACCTTGTCGATTTTAATTATGTGCTGTATATTCAAATGACTGTACTTGACCGTTAATAAGTTTAATTGAACGTAACCTGATCCTTTTCAACCAGCACTGTGTCATGGTCTTTTCTAAAACCTCGAACCTCGAATAGATATTGATTCCTACTTTTATAAGATTTCTTCTCTGAATTATGGCACTATTATTTATAGATTGCTTAAAGACTCGCACAGGATAATACGATTTACGGTTTTTGGTTTTGAATAAATAAATGAATAAATTTGCTTGTTTATTTTATGTGCTTTATTCACATTAGAAAGCACTGTTTGAGTTGTTTCTACGTATCAATCTTCCCGCTCGTTAGTTATGAAATACTCTCGGAGTTGCATTCGGTAATACCATTCTTTTATCAGTTTCGGGTATTAACAATAACTTAGAGCGGGTGTGATTCGAATCTTGCCAGTTATACTCGTACATGTATCGGGTTTTCCAATAGGGACTTAACATATTTTTTTAAAAATAAAATGCAAACCATTTGAGTAATTTCAAAAACTTTATTATCGGCTTGAAGTACAATCAAATCATTTATGAATGGAACTCGACTTCGTGCATATGGCCACCGCGGGCACGTTTGCAGCGGTCGACTCGTTGAACCTGTGGCGGTGCCACCAAACCCCACGGTACACTTACCTAAAAACCCCCATTACCTCATTCCAAGACGCATAAGTTTCCGCCAATGCAATCGCATTAGGCACCTGAAAATGCTTCACGCATTAAAGAGATCAAATCTATGATCTTTAAGTCCCTGTAAAGAAAACTTACCTTTCATGCATTCTCTTTGCATACCAATTCTCTGTAAGATTTCTTTATTAGCTTATCAGGAATTCCAAACCAATTTCGGCATCTACGTTGCCAGACAAATTCCCCTAGACGAATTCCTATAAACAAATGGTTCGTTTTACATACAATGTAACCTCCATGACAGGGATCATAAATATTGCGCCGTCTATTTTCCCAGCCACGATTTTCCCAAAAACGATCTACACACACATCGGCTGGCGACCCCTTATAGCCAGCGATAAATAGTCCAACGCAGATGCATGCAATTAGCACCATCTGCGTTGAGACTAATGCCTTACCAAGGCACTAAGTGCAAACAAAAGAACGCTGTCTACCAGCAGGCGTTCTGGCGATACACAAACAATCCAATCACCAAGTATCCCGAATGCATCTACCATTTAATGAGTCGCAACTTGATTACTCAGTTGAACTCACAGGTCATAAATCTCTTTTATCCTACATAGTTCTGGATCCGTTTCCCAGTAACCTTCTCACATAAACAAAGAGCTCTACGATCCTTTTCCCTTTCTTTGTGTTTCAGGTTCTTCATCATAACTTTGATCTATGAAAAGAACCGACGTACGCACACGCTTGTGTATCGTGAAGATCTCCTCTATGAAATCGGTTTGGTTACTCCAAAGAGAGACTTTACGCCTCCCTTGGTATAGGAAAACGCATCCCTTAATGAAGAGAGCCAGTTTCACTGGCCGAATTCCCTTGTCAGCGAATTAATATCGTGGAGTCCCTTTCCATCTGCCGACAACAATGGTCGTGCGGACTTCCGCTCCCGTTCCGCGGACGAGAGCGATAATTTACGGAGTCGTTCGTGTAAAGAGTTGTGATCGGGTTGTCGTAATAAATTAATATTAATCCAGATTTCTCTCGCGGAATCATTCGTTCTGGACGCTAATGTGTTTAAATAATGTTTGAATAAATTAAATGATGTCTAAATAATTTAAATAATGTTTGCTGAAATAAAACCTTTCATAAATAACTATATGCAGTGTGCTTTATTTTCACTTGTGCGACTTTCCCTCGGTGATGTTCAGTGATCAGCACACGATACCTTCCTTCCTGTGCTGGAGGTGGTGAGCAGTTTCTTCTCCAGTGTGTTTCATATTTTTACGTGTCATATGTTGGTGTTTGGTTTTCCCTCGGGTTGTACTGGTCAGAACATTTAATGGACGTTGTGGGGACGAGGTAGAACTCTCGCCCGTGCGGCGTCGCGATCTCGTACCCCCACAGACCCAATTATCGATGACTCGGCCACACATTTCGGCCGGAACGGCAGGTATTTCACGTCCAATGTTGGCTCTGAGCTCTTCCAACCTCGTCGGCTTGTTAGCATAGACCAATGACTTGACGTAGCCCCAAAGAAAATAGTCTAGAGGCGTTAAATCGCACGAATGAGGCGGCCAACCGACTGGCCCATCTCTTGAGATAACATGCTCATCAAACTTACTCTTCAATAAATCGATTGTATCGTGTGCTGTGTGGGTTGTGGCACCGTCCTGTTGAAACCACATGTCGCCCAAGTCCATATCTTCCAATTCGGGCCAAAAATAATCGGTAATCATGGCGCGATAACGATGGCCATTCACAGTAATGTGACGATCGTTATCGTCGACGAAAAAATATGGCCCAATGACGCCGCCGGCATGCAAACCGTACCAAACAGTTATTTTTTGTGGATGAAGTGGTGATTCATGAAGCACATGTGGATTTTCACCCGACCAAAAACGCATGTTTTGCTTATTGACGAACCCATTGAGCCAAAAATGAGCTTCGTCACTGAAGATCATTTTGCGATGAAATTCATCATCTTGGCGCATCTTTTCCAGAGACCAATCGGAGAACGTACGTCGTTTCAAATGTTCCATCGGGTTAAAATCTTGGGTGTAAATCAAGATCCTTACTCAAAATTCGCCATAAAGTGGTCTGGGCGATGCCCAATTCTTGAGAACGCCGTGGAATTGACTGATTTGGATCGTTTGCTACGGACGCCTGAACGGCAGCGATATTTTCGACACTTCGACCAGCCCGTTGTCTCACTGGCACGGCAACATCACACAACGAATATGTAAACTCAAATTTTTGCACTAAACTTGTTATTGCCTGTCTACTAAGGCGAGAATTACGACCGAAAATTGGAGTTAACGCTCTTAAAGTTGCGGTCACCGACTCCAAATTTCTGTAGTAAATTTTTATAATTTGTAGACGTTGTTCGTTCGTGTACTTAATTGTGATAAAAATGTTGAGTTTGCTGAATAAATTGACAGTAACAGTTCGATGATTAGTGAAAGGGTGCGTTCACAAATTGAATTCAAAGTTGTCAAGTCTCTATTGGAAAACCCGATATAAATTTATATTATTTATAAATGTTTATTATTTATAATTTATGTTATAAATTTATATTATTTATAATTTATGTTATTTATAATTTATGTTATAAATTTATATTATTTATAATTTATGTTATAAATTTATATCATTTATAATTTATGCTTTAAATTTATATTATTTATAATTTATGTTATAAATTTATATTATTTATAATTTATGTTATAAATTTTTATTATTTATAATTTGTGTTATAAATTTATATTATTTATAATTTATGTTATAAATTGATATTATTTATAATTTATGTTATAAATTTTTATTATTTATAATTTATGTTATAAATTTATATTATTTATAATTTATGTTATAAATTTATATTATTTATAATTTATGCTTTAATTAATTAATTTATGTTATAAATTTATATTATTTATAATTTATGTTATAAATTTATATTATTTATAATTTATGTTATAAATTTATATTATTTATAATTTATGTTATAAATTTATATTAGTTATAATTTATGTTATAAATTTATATTATTTATAATTTATGCTTTAAATTTAAATTATTTATAATTTATGTTATAAATTTATATTATTTATAATTAATGTTATAAATGTATATTATTTATAATTTGTGTTATAAAGTTATATTATTTATAATTTATGTTATAAATGTATACTATATATTTAAATTTATAATTTATGTTATAAATGTATATTATTTATTTAAATTTAATAAAATTATACGCGGCTAAGAGTTCAGAGTGCCTTTTATTGAGCACCCAGGTCTCGGATCCATACATGAGTACTGGTAAGACCTTGTACAGTAGTAGCTTGGATGTTCTGGATAAATTTCGGGATTTAAAGAGCCTTGATAGACCATAGTAGACTTTGTTGGATTTGATCAGCCGTTCGCGTATTTCTTCTTCCATATTGTTATCGGCTGTTATTATTGGCCCAAGGTAGTTAAAGGATTGCACTACTTCAAATTCGTGCTCCACTACCCGGATAGTTTGATCAACGTTAGGTCTTCTCTTCGCAGAAGTTGCTACCATGTACTTAGTTTCATTAATGTGCAGTCCCAGTTTTTGTGCCGCCTGCTCGATTTGGATGAAGGATCCCTGTAGCACCGATTCGGTTCTACCGATGATGTCGATGTCATCGGCGTAGGCAAGTATCTGGTTGGACTTGGTGTCAATACTCCCTCTTGTTGTAACGCCAGAGTCACGGATTACTTTCTCCAACGCCAGGTTGAAGAGGAGGCGGGCCAGACCGTCTCCTTGTCGGAGCCCATTAAAGATGTTTATTGGTTTGGACAGCAATCCCGCTATTTTTACTTGACTAGTTACGTTGGTCATGGTCAACCTACAAAGTCGTATCAATTTGTTTGGAATGCTGAACTCTCCCATGGCTTTATATAGTTATACCCTGGGTATGCTGTCGTAGGCGGCCTTAAAGTCTATAAATAGATGATATAATGGAATCTTTAATTCCTGACATTTTTCCATCGCCTGCCTAAGGGTGAATATCTGATCAATCCCCGATTTACCTGGGATGAAGCCACACTGATATTGACCAATGATGGTATAGCGTTTAAAATAATAGTGAAGAAGAACGTGTGATTCGAACTGACGCTATGACAGTTTGAATCACCAAATATTGAACCTAAGCGTTACCCATCAGGCTACTGGCTGATTTTTGAATTCGATTTTTAAACTCGACTATACTCCACAGATGTGAATTGTTATGTTATCGCTTGGTATACGACTCTGATGTATTTTCTTATTCGATTTTTCGTTCGGTGCTCCTCACTATTTTGCTTGTGAATTGTGTGTGTATCTGTTAGAGTCGCCACAATGGCTTTCGCGTATGGAGCTATCCGATCTTGTAGGATAGTGGAGAGTATCTTATAGGCGGTACTCAGCAATGTTATACCCCTATAGTTGCTGCACAGTTAGATATCTCCTTTCTTATGTATGGGGCAAATTATACAACGACGCCAATCTTCCGGCATCTCTTCTTGCTCCCATACGTGCACCACGATCTCATGAATTGCGTGATGTAACGCTGTCCCCCTTGTTTGCTCAGCTCAGCTGGTACGCCATCAGCTCCAGGGGCTTTATTTGATTTGAGCTGTCTAATGGGTTTTAATGTTTCCTCAATGCTTGGTGGCGGCAGCATTTGGTCTTGATCTTGCATTGGTGGAGCCTCCAATTCTTCTGTGAGCTGATCATTTAGCAATTCATTGAAATGCACTTCCCATCGCTCCAGAATGCCTTAAGGATCGGTGATCAGATTACCCTTTTTATCATTGCACTAAGTACAGCGTGGTGTGTACCGCGTCATACTGCGGATTGTTTGGTAGAACTTCCGCGCCTGGTGCGGACCTCGCTCTCTAATTTTCTCTATTTCACAAACAAGGTTTTTTTCCCAGGCACTTTTCTTTTGTCTGTGAAGCCTTTTTCAGATCTTCTGAGCTCTTTGTATTTCTCCTCGCACACCCGCGTCCTAGTGAGACTGCTGCATTGCCCGGTATGCAGCATTCTTACGTTCAGTCGCTAGTTTGCACTCATCATCAAACCAGTGGCTCCGATCTCTACGACTACTGCATAAGATGGAGTTTGCAGTACTAAGGACAGTATTCTTAAGGCCTGTCCACTTCTATTCTACGCCCGGCATTCTGGCCCCAGGACTTACTCTCCCTTCGTCGAGCTCTTCGAGGGCGAGTCTGAACGCATGACCAACGGTGTTACTGGTATTCTCATTGCGTAAGGCAACAGTGTTGATTCGAACCTGATCCGCGGATGCAATACATCTCCGTAAGGCAATCCGCGCTCGGAAAACTGTATCAACTAGATAGTGATCTGAGTCGACGTTGGCACCTCGGTACGTTCGTACCGTCATCAGGCTCGAGGAGAGGCGGCGATCTATCAACACGTGGTCAATTTAGTTGGGAGTGGGTCCATCAGGTGATACCCAGGTGACTTTGTGGATATCCTTACGCGGAAACCTAGTACTTGCAACTACCAAGTTTTTCGATGCTGTCAGTTTGATGGCTCGTAGTCCATTGTCATTAGTGTTCTCATGGAAACTTTGGGAACCTGCGTAGTGCCTGAAAACCAGCTCCCGACCTATTTTCGCATTCAAATCACCAAGAACGATTTTCACATCGTATCTTGGGCAGGCATTAAGGGCCCGTTCGACGTTCTCATAGTATTCTTCTTTTTCGTCGTCAGGGGACTCCTCTGTAGGTCCGTGAACGTTTATGAGGCTTATGTTCTTAAACTTGCCTCGCACGCGAAGAGTGCATAGCCTTTTCGTTATTGCATTAAAGCTGATGATGGCAGGCTTCAGTTTTTGGCTGACTAGAAAGCCTACCCCGAGCACATGGTGTTTTGCATGACAGCTGTAATAAATGTCATACTCGTTTCTTTAAATAACACCCCTCCCCGTCCATCTTATTTCTTGTAATGGTGTTAAGTCAGCCTTATAGTCGGACAGGGCATCGGGTAGCTGCTGTGCAGCTCGAGCTCTGTATAGTGAGCGGACGTTCCATGAAAATGTCCTTAAATCGTTAAGCCATTTTCGTTTTCGTGATCGTCGTCGTGTATCCGGTCCATATCCGAGGCTTGTTAAATTTGCCATAATAATTCATTTTTACCGGGCTGGTTATTAACCTTGCGCCAACCGTTCTCAGGATGTCGCTGCATGCATTGGTTCACTACTTGGCGGGTGCCAAAGTAGCTATCCAGGGGTGTCACCTGGAGACTGCATGTCAACTTGGATTGAACAGGGACAAGGTTCGTCCTGGCCTTCGCCGGGTTGAAAGCAATCAGTAACTTTGCCCTGTATGTTCGCTCCCATATCCCCCATATTATTTATAATGCATGTTATTAATTTATATTATTTATAATTTAGTTAAGATAGCTCGGGTTAAGAGCTGGTGGTGGTATCCTGCAGGCGTACAGGCCAATTGCAAAGAATCAATAAACAATTTCAGAATAAAATCGACGCAAACAGATCATATTATAAAAGAATCAATAACAAATCATCATTCACGCGCGACGTGTTCCCGATCAGCCGGATCGCTCGTCTCTATATGCTCTCAAGTAAGTCAGGGGTATGCTTAGGAGCAGAAGTCCAAACATGAGAGCACTATTCGAGCGCGGATATAATTTGGGATTTATACAGGAGAAAAAGTTGGGCCTGAGTAAAATACTTCTTGGATCTAAAAAGATAACTCAGTTTTCCAGAGGCCAGCCTGGCGATGGTCGGCACATGTTTATATTACGATACATTCCCACAAACCGTGACGCCTGGCAATTTCATACTTTCGCTAGAGATTCGAGGGCCTGGTCATTCATCATCAGCTGTGGAACCGATGATACACTTATCTTTGTTAATATTGTATGTTGCATCTTCGTTGCATTGAAGTCGACGCGATTGGCCTTTTTCCACTGTAGGGCCTTATCCAGATCCCGATTAAAACTGTCGGTCTGTCTACATCTCAGCTGGTGCGCCGTTTATGCTCTAATCGGCCGATTACGCGAAAAAGGTGAATCAATCGTACTACCATCCGCAAATCTGAACAATTTGTTTCCCGTTGACTCCAACAGATCATTTATGTGAAGCAAAAATAAGGTTAGAGCCAAAATAGAACCTTGAGGCACAGCGGAATTAACAGTATATAGATACGAAAACTTGCCGTCCACAATAACCCGGATCGGTCGATTCCCGAGGAAGCTCTTTGTCTAGTCTCAAAGCAACTAGGAAAGTCCGTATGAAGGAAGCGGTGAAAAGCCTTGGAGATATACAATGCGACTGCTTTGGACTGACCATACCTTTAAATCGCAGGTGTCCATATATCGGTTATTAGGGTCAAAAGGTCTCCCGTGGATGCCTCCATGGAATTTAATCAACTCGACATTGATATCCTTTTCCATCACTCTACATAACATAGAGTGTAATGCTATCGGCCGGTAATTTTGTGAGAGACACCATTTTCCCCTCTTTGGGATTGAACTCAACTCGAACGATTTTCCAGCAGGTAAGAAATGTCCTCCGTGCATAAGAAAAGCGAAAGTGTCTGTCAAGAACCGGCGACAGTTCTGGAGCACAGTTCTTAAGGACTATTGCTGGTATTCCATCCGGGCCGGTTGCCTTTTTACAGTCCAATCCACATGAAAGGCATTGAATGGCACGCAGGCGGCATCCCACATCCCGCATCGAAGACTGTGCCGGCGCGATCACAACTGGCCGCAAGAGACCGGCATCGACGTTTGAATTCGTGGAAATAAATTTGCGAACACATTAGCTTTATCGTTTGAATTTGTGACGAATGGCCTGCTGCGGGATACTAACGGAGGAAAAACGGAAGAAACGACAATATTGGTTGGCATTGACTAAGTTTACACTAGTCCATGTATTTTTCTTTTTTGTTCAAATGTTCTTTCTTTTATTTGGTCTATTTAAGTTCAAACAAGTTTTTCTATTTTTTTCGCACTAGGCTTTTCTTTTCCTTCGCCTCGAAGTGAGACGACGGATTATAGAATAATCAACATGTATTCAAAATGCAACAGGCGAATTTGTTGTTATTTTATTTTTATAGTACGGATTTTAACGAAAACAATGAGAAGTAATTATATGTCACTAAACTTTGGTACTCGCTAAGAGATGTACTTCGATGTGGTGTAAACGAACCCCAGTGATTAAAACTCGACTCTCACGTTGTGTGTGCACACACTTCGGAGGATAGTTATTGACGAATCCCAATCAGGGATGAAAATTTGCTTTAGCCACACGGTCAACCAATCGAGATCACACTCTCATCTGTGCTCTCTCAGACTCCCCGCCCATCGAGGTGAATAAACCCTTTTAGTTAATTCAATGTATCGATGGACTAGAGAGAATGGGAGAACCGAAACGAAAAGCGAAATTATCCCGGGGATGATTTTGCTTATTGCATGCTCAATACAAAATCGATGGTGACCAAGTGACCTAGTTTGGAGGTGTCTTGATCTCAGAGTGCAATGCACTTCCGAAAAGGGGAAATGGAGTGGGGTGGAAATTGTTTGCAGCTATTCGCCTGACTAAAGAGATCATTGATCCCCAGTGAATAGCATGTCTGGGGGAAGTCAATAGGACGTTGCAATAGCTTGGGAATAATTATCGTGGGAACCAAACTCGAGGAATTTGATAATTACCCCAGCGGGTGTGCGATGATGAAACAGCATCGCTTGCTCAGACTTTGCCGTTGCTAACTGACATGAATTGCAATTTCCAGTGGAAATCTCAGTGAAATGGAGTTGCCGTATGGCAAAAGGGAGCTTGTGGGGTGAAAGTTATGATGCCGCACTTGGGTACAGATTCACTTTAATCCCCGACACTTGTTCCCTCGAACACACTTCACCGAATTCACAGGAAGGAAAGAAATGAAAGGCACTTGGTTTAGTTGTAATTTAGTTTTTATTGTTCTCAATGATTATTATTTTTTGATTGTTTACAATTGATTAGAATTTACACTTTTAAAATGGTACACGTAAGTTGACACATTTATTTGTACTTCGCGCAGGAGGTAATTTAGTTTTTTATTTATCCTTCAACGATTGGACCGTATGGTGAATGATTAGCGACTTTTCTCCACGAGTGTTTGTAATCGACTGACTTAACTTTGTAATTTAATAACCCGACAGTACGGCGGTTGAGACTTGACTTCCTTCAATGGTGGATGGAAACTGATTGGCTCGTATTAAGGATGGAAATTGAAATTTCTACTTTTTCACAACGATCAGCCAGTGGTAATCGTGCTCTCGCGTGCATCCCTCGAGTCCCCACGCTCATCGAGGTGGATAAGTGCTTGCGTATTCGTTCGACGTCGATGGGCGTAGAAAGGAGGAAGAAATCAAAAGGAAAGCACAATAACCCAGGGTTGATCTGGCTTAGTATGTGCGTATTAATGCAGCGTCTGAGAATGATCCACTGACCTAGTGCGGTGATTATGATGATCTCAGAGTGCATTGAACTATGGAAAGACAGAATTGTGAAGGAGAGGAAAATGTAGTTTGCGCTATTCACATGTGAGAAGAGATCATTGATCCCAAGCCAGTGGATGATCTGCGGAAAAGCCGAAATACCGCTAAATTGGCTAGGGTAATTTATCGTGAGAGCTAATTAAATATTTTGATAAATTCCCCAGCGGTTGCATGATTATGCAACAGAGTCGTCGGATCCGACTTGTTGTTGCTAACCGATATGATGTCGGTTTCCGGTGGAAATCACATGGGCTAGCAAAATGGAGTTGCCGTATGGCAAATAGGTAGCTGAATTCAATTACTTATTATCTGCATAGAAGAATGAATTCAGCTATGCGTCCATTTGGGAAATATGATATTCCAGGTGAATGGCATGAACGGTGGGATAGGGGTTGATGTGACGCGCTGTTAGCGGTCGAAATAAGGCGGAAATTGTGGTTGAGATTGTGGGTTGGTTCTCCATGTAATATAGAGAACCCCCACAAGCTGAATTCAATTATGCATCATCTGCAAGGAATACTGAATTCAGCTATGCGTCCTTTTGGGAAATATAATTTTCAGGTGAATAGGTTGTCAATTGGGATTGAGGTTAAGGTGGTGCGTTGTTACCAGGCGAAATTGGGCTGAAATTGTGGGTTGGTTCTCCATATAATATAGAAACCCCCACAGAAATGTCCCAAATCGTCCCAGTTAGCAGCACCATACCTTCATACATGACGAAACTGCGTAAGTCGGTTATTCGTTTGAAATGCAACTGGTTACGCGACCGATGCCAAGCAATGAACTGAGTTTCCCAGTAGCGCAGCAACTTCCGCGGTATAAATACTCGGCTCGGATGTCAAAAACACATCCAGGGTGTTCGCTTAATTACCTCGGGTATCCGACACTCGCCTAGGTTAATCCACGAGTTGAGTCAAATTGCGGCTAACAGCGAACATCTCCGTCTCACCGGTTCTGTTAAATTGTACTAACCAGTCGGAATTAATATTTCCCTTCTTCTTTTATGGATCCCTCTTTTTCTACCTACACCTGATTTGATACTCCTTAGTACTTTTTTTTTAATGTGGTTTCATAATTTGATTGCTATTATAACTCCTCTTGCATGTAATTTCTTTCAATGTGAAAAATCAACGTTATGAACGCATAAAACTTTTATGAATAAATCGATTATGGGCCACTTTTGTATCACTTTTAATATGTATAATTGCTTTCACTCTGTTGACTAAAAACTGGCGTTATAACGCGTACATACATAGGTAACCTAATTCTGAAAGCCGATGCCCAAGAATAATTAAATGAACAAATAAACTTTACGGACTTCTCCTGTGAAACATTCGTAATGGTTGACGTTTATTTAATTTGCTTTTAACCACTCAGTCCATTATTTAGGAAGTTTCATATAAAAGTTTGGTTTTGTCGTTATTTGTTTTTTTTTTTTCCTTTTTTTTTTTTTTTTTTGATAACAACTCGCATTGTCGTCCACGAATTAATGTCCAGTAAGCAACGCATAATCACTCTCATAATTTCCCTTCTCCTTGCTTCCGGATATTCAGAGCATCCCATTAAAACATTCGCTTGTTCACAAAATGGTTTTTGCATATTTTTGGGGGATTTATTGTTACAGCTCCCGAAGTACACTTCACCTGAAATCCTTATGCTAGGTAGAAGATTCCACCCACTGGTGACCTGACATATCGAGCTTCAGTTTTTGTGTTGAAATGTTTGTGGTTTCACTGGTTAAAATTTGTTTTTCACTCAAGAACATGGGTTTTCGGACAGTTTTTTGGCAGTCAGAGGAAACTCAGTATGACATACTTATATATATGTAGGTAAATATGTGTGCGCCAACATCCGGTCCCTGGCATTGAAATACCCATTGAGCTGATTCTAGGTTTTATGAAGAGCTGATGTTTTTATCGAATAATTACAACGCAATGCGGCAACTCGAAGTGAAGTTATTTTAATAAATTATTTGTATATGAGAAAGTGAAACAGTTAATAAGGTTATTTTCTGCAAGTGGTTTGTCATGCGGAAAGATGGGTTAGTCCATTAAGGAAGGAACTTTTTGTGGTGCTCCACTTTAGTAAACTTGTTAGCCGAGGACCGCAGCTGTTGAATATTAAAATTATGTTCTAATTTATATTTAAAGAATTTACTGGTTATGCTAGTTTTCCTTTTTAGAGTATTGAATAATCCTTCAGTCTAATATCTGACCGTGGAGGTTGGAAAGTGACACGCTGGATGAATTTAATGATAGTATGTACAATAATAGTAGCGATGAAAATGTTCACGGGACATCAAGTGAAGTTTAGATTTCAATTTATAAAGTTTCGTTCTGTGATAATTTATAACTCTATAAAACTTTACTGAGCCCGTAAATATTTACGAATCCACATATATTTATGTACAGTGCACGCGAAAGGATTTGTGAGTGTCATTATTTTAACCTAAAGCTATTGGGAAAGTTATACGGGGGAGGAATGTTGCTGACGGTCTAAGGTATCTACAACGTTTCGAAAAACTGATAACTTTCGTAATTTAGGACACTTCAAAAATATTAAAGTTGTAACGAATGTTGTCAACGACGTAGATTTAGAATTCGGAGAGTATGATGTGGTTACGTTTCAACATTAAGTATTAATACAATTTAATATGAGCATTTAATTTTTTTCACCGGATGGACACCACAGATTCCAGAAGTTTAGAACAGATGGCAGGTCGGAGGTTTCTTTGTCTGTGTTGCAGTTCCGCAACATGCATAAAACCAACGAACAATTTTGCGATCTGAACAATCGCAGACTTCAGAAAAACAAATTCAAATGACTCAGCAAAATACAACTTACAGCGCCCCAGAGTATACTACTGGGAGTTGTATTCGAAACTCGGTCATGCCACTGAAGACATTCGAAGTGCTCTCTGAAGCTATGAGAAGAATTCAGCTGTCTGATCGCAGGCCCCGTTGACGGCGGAGAACTGTGGTCTGACAAAAGGAGAGCAACGGAGGAATGCTGTTTGCGGAGATCAGCAGTTTTTTTTTTTCTGTTTTAAGTGGTTAAATTTCTGGTTGCGGAAAAATTGCTGTTTTTTTGAAGAACGTTGAATACTGTTTCAACAAAAAGGACAGTTGATTGCTTTTACAATATGTACAAAGGAGGTGAATTTTGTTCTAATAAAATAAAGGTTTGAAATATAATAAAATTAACATTTTTGCTTTTCTTTCGAGTGCAACTCTTAGGAAAACATGGTCCTTCGCGCCGGATACCAAAATCCGAGGCAAGAAGTCAGCGCAACAACTCAAAACAGAGTCCAACATCCGAGGCACAACATCCGGATTCACGATCCGAGGAACAACAGCCGGATTTACGATCCGAGGCACAAACAAGAAGTCGGCGCCACAAAAGCAGATTCACCACCAAATTCGTCAACAACTTGTGACCAACGTGAGCCGCGCTCCAGCTACAAGGTAGGTGGTATTCATAATTTAATATATATAAATTAATGAAGCGATCCGAATGGATCTTAACTTGAAAAAGTGTTGTGTAGTGTGCCTGAAAATGACTGAATTTCGTCGACATTGTCTACCGCCGGATAGTGATTGTCGTTTTTAACTAAAGAAAACTTTTTAACATAATATACATTAAACAATTAATAATATTAGAGTAGTGAACCTGGACACAATAACAACTACTAGATATGAACCAGAACAAACGGACGGAACTGATACCGGCCACAATAGCTATTGTTCCTGAGCAGTGAAAGCGCGCCGAAGAACGACTATCACAGATTCACAAAATTATAGGATTTTCTCCAACAATTCTACAAACCGTTATGGAGAACAATGTGGAATTACCAATTAGACAAGTGGGAGCTATCTATTTCAAGAATTCATTTCGTCCTACTGGTTCAACAAGGAGACAAAACCTGGCGAGGCAATTAGTTTCTCAATTCATGAACATGATCGTGCACTGATTCGGAGCAATATTGTGAATGCAATTGTGCATGCTCCCAACATAATTGTCCGCATGTTTGAAAGATATGGAAGTCCCAAAAACGTTGATAAGAGATATCGGGACTTAACGGAATGGTACTTTCCTACGTTGATGTCAGGTGTTTTGGATGTTTCACTTAAAATTTTCGACCAATATCGTAACCGAGTTTCTGTGTCACCGCGAGTCTTAACACATATTCTAATGTACCTAAAAAATGCTGTGATTCATGTGTATTCCTGGAAGTTAATTAAACCTCACATGGTTGCAATTATTCAAGATGTTATATTTTCAGTAATGTTCTTCACGGAGTCTGAACAAGACCTCTGGGAAAATGACCCACATGAATTTATTCGAGTGCATTTCAATATTCAACATTTTTGAAGATTTTGATTGTCTGGTTCCTGCAGCACGGATGTTTCAATGTTCAACATTTTTTAAGATTATGTTTGTCTGGTTCCTGCCGCACAAATGTTTCAACAATCATCAGGTAAACCGCGGAAAGGAAGTCTACCGACAACTATGGAAATCATGATGCAGGTTATTACATCACCAAACGCTGATGATAATCAAAGGGATGGAGCACTTCATATGATTGGAACTCTGGCAGATGTGCTTCTGAACAACGAAGATACCGTGGTCAAGTGGAATATGCTAACCACATATATATTTCCTGAGTTTAAATCGGACTGGACATATCCGAGCCCGTGCTGGTTGGGTGGTTCATTCATCATCATCATCATTGGCACTACAACGGGAAACCGGTCCTGGCCTTATTTAGCAAGTCCTGAGGCTTGTTAAATTTTCCATAATGATTTGTTTTTTCCGGGCATGGCCATAAGTCTTGCGACAGAGGCTCCCCAGCGGGGAATCGAACCCCGGCCTCCCGCGTGACAGGCGGGTATACTAACCACTATACTATCGAGGAGCCTGGGTGGTTCATTACTCTTGTGAAAATAAACTAACTTCGGTTTTATTTGAATAATTGTTTTGTTTGTAATCGGCGGAAAATAGGATAAAATAATGAGTACTTTCTATTTGTCCCATCTTACAAACTCGAAGATAAACGAACCAATATCTCAACGTTAAACACATAGGTCGAACAATAACCTAAATAATAATATTGATCTCAATATTAGTAATCGAAAGCTAGTCATTCTACCAAATCCTATCACATTCATCAAATACAAATTACAGTCCACTTTTCAAAATCCAAGGTTGTTTCATTTATCCTTTTTTTCAATTCAATTTTTATTTAGTAGATAATTACGTTTATGGTATATTTTACAACTAGTACTTAAGAGATTTAGGATAGCAATTTCTTTACAACTATAATCTTAAATCTATATAACGACAATAGCACAATTTTAATGAATAGCAAATAATAAATTAAGGGAAAACTACAATAAAAAACCCTTATTTGAATCTTAAGACTAATATTGCACGAGCTTCCGGTTATTTTATATAATAATAACCTCGATATCATTTTCATAGACAGAGTACATATGTAGTGATTTAGGATGACGCAAGACGGGAAACGAGAATATTGTCAGAAAAAGAACAATTGACGAAGAAGTTTCGATTGAATTTGTCAATGTAGAACTCTACCTGTTTAACGTTAGCATTTCATTTATCCTAATTCTGGAGAATTCACCCCAGGTAAATAAAGAAGTTTTCTAATCGGTCACAGTACCAGGTTGAGGACATGATTCGGCTCCTCCTTTTTAACGATGTTGCACGACCACACTACATAACTTAGAGACGCCCCTCGTATAATGAAATAACCTCAAGAAGGGGACGAATGCCCATAGGGCAGAACAGTCCAAACGTGTTGAAATCAGATCCAACCACAGAGATAGAAGCTCTCACGGTAAGGCAATCGGTCAGTACCCAAGAAAAGTTTTGTCAACAAAGGCACATCCGGTCCTATACCTGCAAGTATCAACCCAAAAATCGAATTGCAGATGTATATAGCCAAGAACTCCGAGAATTGCGCTTGATCTACCTCCGATCCTGGCCACATCTCTCACGGGTCTGGAGTTCCATCGCATTGCTCTCACGCGTCCAGGATTTGTCACTTCTCGCCAACTGGGCACATCGCTGACACGTGTCTGGGGTTCCTCGCTTCTCGCCGCCTGGATGAAATTGCTCTGGGGGCACCCTCGTAACACCGCCCAGGCACATTGCTGCCACGGGGGCACCACTCCAACAGAGTCGGTGTCTAAGCTGGACTTACGGTAACAAGATAAGGGAGTATAGCAGATAAGGAACAAGGAAGATGCCGGCACCCTTCGAGAAAAGATATCAACAGAAAACGAATTGGGAACACATGGTCCAGCCACCAGTCGAAGAAGAAAGTTACCTGGCTTTGGGACTATTTCATCCTGCGGCACAATGGAACGAGGGGTTCTATTGATCAGCAGAGTATTCTTCCTGATAGCAACACGGATGCGCAACCTCTCTGGCTCAATCAAGTGCCAGTTGTAAGTTAACAGGATATGCCGCAAGGCGTTCAACCACAACACCATCAAAACCTAAACAACTATGCTGTTCCAAAAACGAATCACATGCGGTCACAGCACCCACAACAACAATCGCAACAGCAGCATCGACATTGTGATGACAATCATTATGAAGATGATGGTGGTCCACAGACAATGACTGCACCTTATGACCGCAGCCTAGATTCAGCTATTAAGAGTTACGCTGAGCGACTTCAACTTCGGAAATGCGAATCGACTGATGGCAACTACATTTCAAATGCTAGAGCATCCAACAATACCGGAGAATCAATTTCCACGAACTACCATCAAGGGAACAATACAATCCCTTCTGATCTGATGGGAGGTTCAGCGAAGTCTGGCAAATCAAGCAGCACATCGTCTTCTTCCAGTCCTCAAGGCCAGCAAGATCATCTATATGGTGGCCATTATAACAATTACTGAAGTCATCATCATCAACACAATCACGCGACCGTCGATCAAATCCTCCGTCAGGCAATGTGGTCAACAGCAATCTCAGCTGCCATCGAGAAATTCGCCCAACGCCAAGCAATGGCATTAGCGGCGTAGATGGGACAAATCCCCAACTGCAACAGCATCAGGCACAGCAACCACCTTGGATTCGAAACGCAGATGATCCTATGCAGTTGGCGGCAACTCTAACACTTCTAATATCGGCACAGGCTGGCCATATTCAGAAGATGATAAAAGCCCGACATTGCACGGCCGACTTTAACCCAACTAAGCAGTCTTTGAACTGAATCAACAGCTCCATCTAGTGCACCTAAATTTCCATTTCTAATGGCCACATTTCCAACCATGGACAAACACAAACACTTCAACATTTTGGGGACCACGTCGCTCAATTACCATTCATGGATTTACGATCCAGCATGGGACTACGTCCAACATATTCTTACTCTACGTACGGATTCACGATACAACCTATCAATTTCAACATAGTGAGGACCGCATCGCTCAATTACAATGTCAAATGGTCAATGATACGATCGTTGTACAATTGCCGACGCAGTTTCAACGGAGCTTGACAAATTCTAATCAAATCAACCGGAATAGTGACCTCAACCAATTGAATAACGTAAGTGTTTATTCAAATCGTTGCCGCGGCTGATGCTGCAAATATCGCCTTTCAGACAACTTCTCCACAACATGTCGGAGATTTTCAAATACCTCGGGCTACAACGTTGGCATTCAATAGCCAACTGGGAATTCGGTCTCACACACACACACTGATAACATCAAGTATACTACTGTCACATAACCAAATATATTTAATAACGAAACCCAATTAATAGAATAATGTCTAACCAAAATAATTAATTATTGCCACCCTATCAATCGATCGGTACAAACACCGAAAGGAAATTGTGTCAATGGCAAGTACATCTGTACTAATCGCGATTAAACCATGGCGCTAGCAGGCCGCTTTGACAGCACCAAAGGGAAGGACAACTACTGGTGCATCGTCGTCGGCCCGGAAAGATGTTGCAGTTCTGCAACATGCATAAAATCAACGAACAATTTTGCGATCTGAACAATCGCAGACTTCAGAAAAACAAATTCAAATGACTCAGCAAAATACAACTTACAGCGCCCCAGAGTATACTACTGGGAGTTGTATTCGAAACTCGGTCATGCCACTGAAGACATTCGAAGTGCTCTCTGAAGCTATGAGAAGAATTCAGCTGACTGATCGCAGGCCCCGTTGATGGCGGAGAACTGTGGTCTGACAAAAGGAGAGCAACGGAGGAATGCTGTTTGCGGAGATCAGCAGTTTTTTTTTTTTTGTTTTAAGTGGTTAAATTTGTGGTTACGGAAAAATTGCTGTTTTTTTGAAGAACGTTGATGACTGTTTCAACAAAAAGGACAGTTGATTGCTTTTACAATATGTACAAAGGAGGTGAAATATTGTTCTAATAAAATAAAGGTTTGAAATACAGCAAAATTAACATTTTTACTTTTCTTTCGAGCGCAACTCGTACGAAAACAGTTTGAGGCTATCTTAAGAGTAAGGTCTATACCAATAAGATAACAATAATTCAAAACCTGAATTCATATAATAATACATCTTCATGGGCTCATTTATGTAGTGGTATTACCACAACTTTGGACCATGTTTTGGAGCGGTTCCGCCGCGGCTTGGGAAATATTCGCCTGGTTTTTTTTTCATATATAATTACTTAAGCCCAAACCAATAAAGAAATCACAATTTTATCGCATGCACTGAGTTTTACGTGCTTTTAACATATTTCTTTATTGGAACACTTTTAATATTTTCCTGATTGGGACGACTTTTATATTCGTATTTTATTTTTTTTGTCATTAAAATATTTCACAACATTATTCGAGCGATATGGTCGAAGTGTAATGAATCATTATAAACTATTTCTGCTGTTTTGATGTTCAACGTTCACTTAGGCCTCTTCTCTTCAGCTACGATTTAATTTAGTTATGGTTTATATTTAAACTTACGTAATGTAGAAAACCATTCTACATTATTTAAAGAAAAATCGTACATTATTTAAAAAAAAAAATCAGATTCCTCTTCCTTCGGGTACGCTGAAGCCTTATAATAGGTGCGCAAGTAAAAACTCGGCTTTTTTGTCAAATTTAACTTTATTGGAAAAAATATCTCTAGAAATATTAATAATCGAAATATTCGCCGTTACTATCTTTAGTTTTTTGCCACTTCATAAAATTGATTCTAAATGGTGGCAATTCGTGATGCTATTAGTTTATGCTCCTTACCATGTTTAAGATACAGTGGTTGAACCCACTGAACCAGAACCAAAGAAAATATGCGTGCAAAAAAACAATATGAAAACAATGCCAACGGTCTTTTGATCTCAAAACAATCATCCGTAAGGAGTTCTTCATTGTTTATTCAAAGAATTCCCCAAATTCTTCTCCGCGGTAGCGCCCATAATTTAAATCGAATCGTGTACACTAGTATTTCACTGGAAAAATTATCATAGTCCTCAATCACCCGCCAACTTCTTTGGCCCCATTAACCGCTGCTGTTTTTCTTTTTCTTTGTTTTAAATATTTACGAGCTTTTTGAATAGTATATTCACAACGCTCCGGTTAATTGAAGATGAAATGTACTTATTTTTTATGTCCC